>BSBK01006773.1:687500-2175000 GCA_027943335.1 Chamaecyparis obtusa | reverse complement strand
AACTATGCAATATGTGGACGAGAAGCACTGACCCATTCTAGCAGCATGCTTGTAGACATTATTTTCTAGATAAACTTGTGCTAGTTACTTGAAGAAATAACATTCAGTGTTCACATTATAAATAGCTTTCCTACCATTTCTTCATAAAATAAGAACATTGATAGTAGATGAGTCAGATCCAATTTTGGTGATTTGCCATGTTTCAAATTTGGGTATGATTCAGATTTGATTTGATATTTTGCTGTTACAGAAATGTTTTGAGGTTTGACGTCAATGCCAAAGGGGGAGATTGTTGGCAATTTGTCATTGATGTCAAATAATCTTGTGGAGTCACTTTTCTTTTTGATTATGATAATGAGAATGTTTTGTGAAGATTTCTTTAGACACACACAGATCATATTAACAGTGACAAGTATTATACTGTTCGAGATGTATCCATTATAAAACTTGTACATGATAAGTGTGTTGATGTATTGGTGATACTCAAACTTAACAACTCAAGGCTTATTGATGATCAAGTTAAACAAAGGCCCATTGATGACTCAACCACAACTAGTGGTTCTTCATGATGACTCAACCACTACTATTGGTTCTCCATGATGACTTCACATTCCAACATATTAATCATGTGACTATACTTTATACAAACATTGAATTCATTATGCAAATATTAAATGCCTAGATAACTACAAGTAAATGAGGTGAACATGGCCCCATTAAACTAACTTCTAAAATGTCACCTAGGACCTAAGTAAACTTAACATGTGAATAGAATCTCACTAATATATAGTTAGGTAATAACCTCATTCAGACTAACAACCATTCTATTAAATTCGTCCAAGAATAAAACTTGGCTCCCTATATATTCGATGTCTCATGGAATTTGAACCTCAATGGATAGCATGGCATAACACCATCTCCAAGAAAAATCCATTGGGGGTGGGTGCCTTCCTATTGGTTTGTTAGGAAATGATAATAAAATATGTGGTTCAATATCTTCCCATGATTAGCCTACCCTTAAACAAGCTATAGTATTCCTACAAAAACCCATGCTAATTTTCTAAATAGAAGGGGATAAATAAACAACATGGCTTCACAATAAAAAAAATTAATCTAATTTTTAAAAAAATATATATTAGCCAATTTAATTATAATAAAAACTAGCTCAAATCCATTTCAGATCACATGAAATGGTTATAATCAATCTCAATAAATTATGCATCCAAATCATTAAATACGTATTCAAAACTAATCTTTAATATATAATTGACAAATTAGTCCATGGACAAAAATATTATCAAGAGATAAATGATTAGAACATACAAATTAGCCAAGATGATGCCTATGCTATTGATATTTGTCATTGATGTCATTGTTTGGTCTGACACTCTTATCTCCAACCTATCCTCTGGTTTGACAATGTTGTTACAGGTACAAGTTTTGGTCTATATAATGGTGTAATAAAGTTTTTGGTCTAGTCCTATTTGGTATAGCGTGAGATATCCTTTTTAAGATTGTTGACATCTCTAACTTTTGGGGTAATGTGCTCACACAATTCCATCTCCGTTTCAAGTTTACTTGTGGAATGTAGGTCTGGTGTATATATAGAAAGTGGCATCAACACATAATAGATGACAATGATATTGATGTGATTTATGATATATGATAGTGATATATTGACGTGTATAGTGAACTGATATATCTATGATTTAGTAACTGTATAGAATAAATTTGTACTTTAGCATGAACTATATTTCATGCATATGCAGATGCAATTGTAACTCGTTCAAATTTGTATTTTACACTCCAATAGTAAGCTGCCTCTTAGATATAATAGCTGGCTTTTGCATTTTGGGCAGTGAGCCCCTTCGACAATGAGCCACCTAACAATGAGTCATCCCAACAGTGAGCCACCTATGCATTCTTGTTGCATAGATTTTTGAAATGTCAAAATTTAAAAATTCTAAGGCATTTCCATTTTATTTGCAAAAATATATTGGAAACATTAACTTTTTGAAAAAAAAATTCTCAAACCTTAACTTTTGGTGAGTCTCAACTCCCAATCATGAACTTTTGGTGAGAATAATTCCCAAATCCCAACTTTTTGCAAGAATCTTTCCAAAATCTTAACTTTTCCCATTTCTTAACCCCGAACTTTTTGCATCCACTTAACCATTTTGGTTTTGAAAGTTCAATTTCAAGAAATCAACAAGGACGCAAATTTGAATGCTGAGTTTTAACATGGCAATGATGTATCCCTAGCTCGTGGACTATGCAGTCAAAACACACAGATCATTGACCTTGGTGCTTGGCCATGAGTTGGCTTAGTTCATCACTTCATGCAACCATGAGCTAGGGCACGACATAATAAATGGACTCAATAGTGCCTCTGCACATATGGAATAGTTTCAACAGCAGCATGAATGCCGCGAGCCACAGTCTATAGCAGTAGATTCAAACCAGCTCCTAACTAAGCACAGACGACATGAATTACTGAGGTAATCAAAGTAGAGAATGAAGCATAAGTAAATAAAGATAAAGATGTCATTCTCAGGTTGCACAATACAGAAGCGATGCTTGAAGTACCTGAGTGCATGATAAAGGGAAGAGAGGGCAACACAAAATGAGGAGGAAGTGAAGTTTAAAATCATACCTTTCTTGGCCTTTTGGATTCTGAATGTACAATCCAGTAGATCCCTTTTGCTGTAGAGATGCCTAGCCGCAGAGATCTCCTCGTCCAACAGCTGCAAAAAACCCTCTCGCTGCAGAGATGCCTAGCCATAGAGATCTCCTTGTCTAATGGCTGCAAAAAACCCTCTCGGCGCTATTATAGAAATGACCAACGTTTTCTTTTCTTTTTTTTTCTTATATCCCGTTAACGTCGCAATTGCGACACTGTCGGGGTATAATTGAAAAAAAAGCCAAAAAGACATAACATTTGCCCGCCGTTGCAAATTGTCGTCGCAATTTCACCCCAAATGCATTAGTGCATACAAGCATCTTCATGGATATGTACGATCTCAATATCTATTCATGAAGTTATATATACTTATAAGGTAGATCTAATGTTTACCTTTACCTTTACATTGCTTTTCTTTATGCAATTTCATTTACATTTCAAGACCTTGATTCCTAAATAGGGGTTTGACCAAGGAAAACCCCTTTCAACCAAACAATTTTTTATTTTTCTATGTGTAGTAATAGGTGGTGAAGCTATCATCGGAAATCCAAAAAGTATAAGATCTAACAGACTATCTCAACAAGTTTCAAACCAAATTGTAGGGTATACATTGGCCAAGGCATTCTGTACCTAGGTATATAGCAGCCAAGACACTTTGTACCTAGGTATATAGCAGCCAAGGCATTCTATACCTCTAAAGTCTACTTCAAGCTAAAACTATAGGTCAAATTTTCCTTCTAGTTACTATTTCAAGTCACTTTAGGTGTCTGCTTGATTTTTGTTATTATGTTTCTACTAAAAGTTGTCAATCACTTATTTAGCCTTCTATTTTGCATTGGTCATCCATATCCCCTCAAATCCAAATTTTCTCAATTCATTATCAACAAGGGATCATTGACTCAATCAACACTTAAGTCCTACTTGAGCCTATTGAGTCATCTTCCTTTTGATTGTGCAATTAAGAAAAGAAGTGGACTATCCATTCCCCATCAACATATTTTTTCTTATTGTACAAAGAGTATCCTTTATTCAACCCATAATATTTATTATCAAACCAAAATAAGCAATAACCAATAGACAAAAGTAATTAAAAATATAAAATGATAGAATAACTTCACCAATAGATTTATTACCTCTTTCAATTGTAACTTTTTTGAATGTATTTCAAAGGAGAAAAATGAATGAATTTGAAGAATACATCTTAGTTATAAGTATGTGATTAGTTTATGAATTGAGCTTGATCAATTTATTTTTCTCATTGTAGTTCCAAATCTTTGTGCAATTTGTATCTAGTTTTGATAGTATTTTTTAAAATTTATTTGTATATCTCAATTTGTGAATAATGTTGGGACTATGTTCCAATGTTTCCCTTCAAATCAGGGACGTGGACTAATTGCCTCCTATGGATATGTTTCTCTTTGTTGTTTGTATTAGGTGTTAACAAGTTGATCTTTTAGCACAATGACAAATGTGTTTCAACAATTGGTTTGAGAGTTGTGTCACGGATTCAATTCCCTTGAGTGACGCTGAGGGGGGACTATTGGACTAATCACCAACATCTCCCTTTGGATTCAGGGCATGGACTAACTACTTTCCATGAATTTGTTTATCTTTTACATTTGTATTGGGTGTTCATAGGTCAATATTTTATTTCAATGACAAATGTGAACTCCAAGAAATGATTTGTAAATGACTTTGACAAATTTAAAAAGTTAAGCTTGTTGCAAATGAAATTAAATTAACAATTACTTATGCACTCTTAGAAACAAAATTTATTGCTTCAATATATATTGTATTTAAAAAATAATAATAAAGTAGATGAAATCACAAGTAATTGACTTTTAACCTTGAGGAAAAAGAGCTATGGTTTATGAAGCCCATTTCAGTTCCTTTGATTATTTTAGTTATATTAGTATGTAATGTTTATATTTTTGACTAAGTACATTAAAGTTAAATTTAAATGTTTAGTTGAAAATAATTATATTTTTAATTAATAATTAGTTTTATTGGGAATCAATAAACATTGTCAAAACTAGGATAAAATAGTGATATGGTGCTACTTTATTGGGAAGTTATGAATTGAAATGGTTAGGCTAGAAACATTTATGTTCTTTAACTATAGGCTAATATATCAACCAATAACAAATTGTTCATCTCAAAATGCTATATTATTTCCTTAGATCCCTCATAACTAATAGGAGATTAGTTTTCTTTTTGTTAACTAGACAATCTTTAATTTTGAAATGTGTGTTATATTTAATCATATAGACCTTATAGGTTGCCTTAAAGTTGTAAAACTATCTAGGACTTAGTATATGAAATAGATTCTTCCTCCATACTTTCAAAATCTACTTCCTTCGACATATGCGATATATGATTGATGGCACCATAAATTTGATACTATCGATTGAGTAAATAAATTATTTAAAAAAGTGTTGATGTGTTTAATTGTTTAAAACAATTATAATTATTTTTTATTATCTAATTGTATTTCTATCTTTTGGTCTCGCAAAATCCCTAATTTATTTTTGCAATGTAACTTTTTCTCCAAAGAAACTCAAAACCCTTATGAAAAAACACTCCGCAAGTATCATATAATTAATACCATCACAATATTTATCTCAATTATATGGCCAACATTAGATAAGAAGAGAACTTGAACTATCAATATCTATGCACCTGCAAATATTTGTGCCAAACTTTCTCCCCACATTCAAAAAAATTCAAGACAATAGGGTATACCACCTAATTTACTTGTTTATCATTTTCCATGATGGCTACCAACTGTTTGTGCATATTATCTAAAATATATGTGGCATAATCATACTCAATATTAACCAGAGTCTATTTGTTGTAAAGGAGCCAAAGATAGGATATTGGATAAGAAGAGAACTTAAACTATCAATATCATGCACTAGTAAATATCATACTCACTATTGAATAGTTTCTAGGTGTGCAAACTCATTTGGTTGTTGAACAAACACAAAGATGGTGTAATGAATTTTCTTGAGGCCATCAAAGTGATCCCATAGTCGATACTTTTGATGGTACAAAAATTGAAAAAAAGTAAATCTGTAACTATGCCTCCCAAAGATTGTAATGAGATCTATGGCTCCCAAAGATTCAACCTTATTTGAAAACTTTATTGTGTATCCTTGGAAAATTCTTTGTTGGAACCATGTTTTTCCATTGAGTAAAACACTTCAAAAATTATCCTATGAGCCTAGGTGAACACTAACTTCCTTTAATGTGTTCTCATGACGACCCTCACATATTCATCCCCGAGCATGAACTTGATTGCCATACATGTCATTAATCAGTTAGATGCACTTTCATTCTCTCCCACTCTATAATTATGCATTGCTCAACTTCACTAGTAGAAGCACCTTGCAAATAGTCATACACCATGAGAGCTCAAAACAAGATCCATTTGTGTTAGCAAATTATATAAGTAGTTTACAAATTATTTTTTTAATCCCTTCAATCTATCAAATTCCTCAAAAAACCAAGATTATTAAAGAATTCCAACAAATATATGTGCTTTCTAATGTCATGTAGGATTTCATTTATAATTATTAATAGGATTTTTTTAATATCCAGTTCCTTCTTCCAAGTTAAAAAAAAAAGAAATCTCTTAACAAGTGTGTGTATCCGGTCCCTTGTAAGCTCTTGATAGTCACAAAGAGGGGTTAGACTTGAATGCCAAGTTGATAATGCATGCCTTACATGACCACAAATCCTAGAAAACCTCACACATTGTGTTTCTTCTAACATTCCTCATGCTAGGCTTGGGAAGGTTTTACCCTTCACTTAATTTCATTATGAAAGAATCAACACAAACTCAAGGATGTTATGATCCTAATTGAACATATATCTTTAATATATATTAAATATTTCTATGTATAATAATGATAAGCACTCGTGACACAATTAACATTAACTTGAGTCAGTTACTACCTTAACACCTCTTAGCTAGAATGAAGGTGTATGTCCCTATATAGATATTCCTATAAATAAGGAAGAAAATCCTCCCATATCATTTTATCATCAAATATTGAATTAATATATTATTATTTTTTAATTGGAGGTCACCCTTTAGAAGTGGTATACTATTTTACATATTTTTGCATTTATTTCTAATATATATCATAGCAAGTATTATCAAAGTTATGATTTTGACCAATATTTTTGTTTCCACCGTAACTTACATACCATTACGAATTTCAATTTAGCTTTTTATAGGTTTATAGGTACACATTAGATACAATCTTAAAAATTTAAAATTCTTATAGTAATTTTTTTTCAAATTATTAAAACTTTATGTTTTTTAATTAAATTTCTCTATATAGTACAATTTTTATTTTTTTACACATTCAATTTTTTTAGATCTTATAAAAAATTAAGGAAAGTTAGTTCTTTGCAAATTATTGTTAGACAAAATAAATTTATCAATTTGGTGACCAAAGTTTAGTCTAACTTATAAACATCAAAATTCCTCATAACCCATATTCTAAAATTTTATAATTACAACTCACACTAGGTACTATCCCATCTTAAGTAACAAAAAAAAATCTAGATTTCAAAATAAAAACACACTTAAAGCCATGTATCTTTAGGATTGAGGACCTTTCTATGAATTTTGAATCTAATAAGTCTCTTTATTGTCCACCACCTAAAATTGAGGGAATAATTGCATAGAATATGAAAAGCTAGTACACTTTATTAGGAATAAACTATTTGAACCATTTGCAACATCTTTAAATAAGGGTTTAAATAAGTCTAGGAAAGAATGTTATCAATATTAAGGGAGAGTCCCACAAAACCACCAAGGTTGGTACAATCTAAAATTAGGGGTTGGGGTAATTTTTTTCAAGGTTTAAAATTAAAACTATTCAAAATAGATATTTGCCAGTTTGATGATATATATAAAGCTTTATCATAGATAATTTTCATGGACCAATATTATATATTTGATAATGTAATGGTTGACACAACTTTACTACATTTAGAATGTAAATATGCAAATCTACATAACATGATTTTTTTAAAAAACATTTTAAAGGTTTCATGGTCAAAATAAATATGATTACATAAAAATTAGATGTCACAAAGTTTTTCTCACAAAAGAGATGATACATCACAATTAAAGATAAAATTGTGACCAAAAGGTCGATACATCAAATACATGATGAAGTTAGGTGAACAAAAGGCTAATTACATCAATAAATAGTAAAGTGATACTATGAACCATTTCACCTCCTTTAGCCACAAACTTCTCTCCATTTGTTATTCTTGAGGATAAGAATAAGGTCTAAGCATTCTCTGCCCAACCACAAAGTGTTAACTTTCTCAATGCTCAACATGAAAAGTAGAGCACTTGACCTACATGAGGTACCTAGCAAATCAGAATTGACAGGTGGGATGGAATTCAGTGTAGCATTGTGCCCTATCTAAAACTTCACTTATGACAATGTACCATGTACACAATGATATGTGAGGGAGTAAAAACTGCATACATTCACATAGTACAAAATGAATGAAAATATCACTTTGGCCAAAGCATTATTTTATCATCTATCCTTCACTCTTATCTCATATTTGACACCTCTCCATAATAAAATGTACCATCACACATGCAAATAAATAAATAAACATATCATACACTTAGAACTCGTCTTAAATGCAAATAAAATTACCCTCTCCCTCAATAAGTACTTTTGAAAAAATAATATTATTTTTGAGAACCACTAGTTTTTTATTAAGGTAACAACAGCTTTTGAAGGGACCCCGAAACCCTTTACAATCCTGGGAGGAAAGGTAAATCTATTGAAGTTCCATTAATACAATAGTCCAGCCAAAAACAAAGGACCAGACACCTCAAGAGCACACAAAAGATAAATCATTACTAGCACTCATGACAAAACAGTCCAACCAAAAGGAGGAGGGACACTAAGACCAAAACACAAGCCTTAGAGCTAGGCCTAAATCCCCTTTTTATGAGATTGGAGGGTCATGTCGAAAGAAGAGGAGGATTTCTTTGAATTTTTCCCTTTGATAGTAATCCAGCCATCTTTGACATTCGCTGCCTTCTTCTGCCAGCAAACCGAATCCAAAGAAACAGCCCCCAAAAAAGAATCTGAAAAGCGCCCAACAAGAGGAGTAGTGGCAACATAACTAGCAGCAAAAATCATTCCAATAGGTGTGGAAGGAAAAAAAAACTTAGGAATAGGGATTGTTGGGCTTCCAACAAGAGAAGCGACAACACCAAAATCCACACCAGCAGGGTTGGTAGGAACAACATCCACTAATCCACCAGCAGAGCTGGCAGGAACCACTGAAACAATAGCAAGAGAAGATACTAGACCCTGCAAAGGCACAACAAGGCTATCAGGAACTTCATCCACAGAGCCAACAACAGGGGACTTAGGAATATCCAAATCCAACGAAGACTCAAGAGAGCTTTTGAGAACAGTATAATGTTCAGTGGAGGCATCTTCCACCAAGTTTTAGGGCCTAACTTCACTTTGAAGTCAGAATTGCATTTTGAAGCATGATGACTTGTTTTAAAACATTTTCTGCATCTAAAAAGGATACCCTCATAATCCAATTGTTGCAACCATGAACCTTTAGATGATTGAATATTAATTTCAGCAGGAAGACCCTGTGAAATATCAATGTCTACTAGAATGCGAGCATAGGTAGAATGGAACATATTGGAAGTATTCTCATCAATAATAAAAAACTCCCCTAGAGCCTCCCCCACCTCCTCAAGGACAACACCTTTCCAAAGATGAAGAGGAAGATTGGGAAGCCTCACCCAAATAGGCATATTATTGAAAACTTCAGAAGAAGGATCAAAATCTGGGTGCCATGGTTTTAACATAAGCAAGAATTTATTCTCCCAGGAAAAGAAATTTTCACATAAAATTTTATTTCTATCCTTAGAACTATCAAATTTAGCAATGAAAAAACCTTTAGCTAAAGGGATGATATGAACATTATCTGAGAGTATTGGTTCCCATTTTTGGGAGATCCAATCATGAAGTTGTGACAACATCGGCCAGAACCCCCGAAATTGACAGATCGGAGCTAGACCTGTAAGGATCTTAGAGCAAGACTCGAGCTCCCCAACAGCAACAACAGAGAGCTGGATGGAGAGGGTTCCAGAGGCAGAAATAGGCACAGAGGAAGGCACCCCATGGGAGGAGCCCCCAACCCGAGACTGAAACCACTAGTTTACTTATATTAAGATAAACATTTATTTTCGAAACTAAAGTAAACTTTCCCATATAAGAAGAATTAAACTTACGATAAATGGATTAATTTCAACTCATTTTTCTATTTTCTTATAGACATCCTTTTTCATTTAGTAAAATTAAACAAACACCCTTTCTCATCTGTAGTACTATAAAAAATGGTTCATATAAAGCTATCCATCATATTTTTATTTTCCCTTTCTTATAGACATCCTTTTTCATTTAGTAAAATTAAACAAATACCCTTTCTCATCTATAGTACTATAAAAAATGGTTCATATAAGCCTATCCATCATATTTTTATTTTCCCAACATTTCCATTTTTTATTTATAAATAAAAGTAATATGTTCTAAGGTACATTCTTATAAGAATATATTGACTTCAAGGGTAACGGGTGAAAGTAAAGTTACGTATACTTTTATTACAAAAATACTTTATGTAGTACCCATCTTAAGGCTAATAATAATTATTCCTTAATTTGACTAAAAAAGAGTACATTCCCTTAATCTTAATCATAAACTACTATCAGCCTAAAATTTATAAAAAAAATCTTTATTAATTGCATTTATTTAATTGTTTTAAAGTGTATAGTTTACATAGTTTTCTAGACGAGTATTCTAGTTTATTCAGTGGTAGTGTAAACAAACCACTGAAATTGTTGCTCAATGGATCCAAATATTACTTTGAGGTCTAACCTTGTAAAAAAACTATTTATTATGATATTGCTATCGTGATTCAACTGTGTGGTTTTTGAGTCAAACTCATTGACCCATAATTCATGAATAACAGTTCACAAGAGCCCATCTTTCATGAGAATGAAGGAAATACTTAGCATTCATTGCATCTAGGTGATGCTTATAGAAGCACTGGGAAGTGGCTTGTGAAACACTACTCATGAAACATGGGGCAATGAGTTTGAATGAAAAACTATATAGCTAAATTTTGATAGCAATATCACAATTCAACCTAATGTAGAAAATATCTCCTACTTATCAAAGTATTTATTAATATAAGTAAGTCTATGACTCTATTCTTTTAAAAAAAAAAAGACAATACAATGATAGATAAAAATTTCTCATATGATCAAGACAACGTTCAAAACAATGATGCACTAAACATATTAGAACACACTATACATCTTGTATTGTTTAAAAGAAAAAAACTAAATCAATATATTCCAAAGATTCTTAATGATAGTTTATCGAGCCATGACTGTAGTTTTCCTTCCTTTATTTTAGCATAGATAATCAAGTGTTAGTGATCAAGTTTGATAACTACACGTAACTTAATCCCTTCTTTTAGCAATTAATATCACATTTTAGTTCTCTCTTAATTCCTCTTTCCCACACGACTTTTGCAATAATTTTCCACTCTTGTTTATGTAACAAATCCCCTCACACTTCATTAAAAAATCAATTCTAATAATGAATTTTCTTTATTTTATTTTATAATTCTCATAGTAGAAGATATTTATGAATTTACTTGGTTTGGAGTTTTTTTTAATTGATAAAAGGCTTAAGTCAAAATTATATTACTAAAAGTATAAAAAAAATAAACATAAGGTCTACAATAGTTATAATCTTATAGGTAAACCAAACTGTCCTATGCTGAGACAAGCCTTTAAAGATCTGCAAACGATTCAATTGAGTTTTATTCCCACTGAAAGGTACTAGTCTAACTGATTAAGCATAAAAGTCCCTTAGGCATCCTCAACCTCTGAATCAAAGAACTAAAATACTGTCCATAAATTCCATCCCTACTAGCTCCTATCTCAAGGGAGACACAAGGAAGCGAAAATCAAGCACCTTGGGGAATGCACAATATTGTTCTTCCTATTTCCCCTCCACTCGAGAAAGGCTTTCTCCTCCATGCATTCAAAGGTCATTTCGAAGTTCAAATTTAAATTTAAAAATCTTACCATCCACCTTCTTAATTCACCAAGTTGTCCTTTTGACCCCCCAACTTTCTGAGAGTCAAATTTTCACGTAATCTATGGTATTGAAATTAATGTTCTACTCATCTACTAGTCTGAGTATGGTCAAAAGTATGACTAAACCTTTTCTGAAGACAACTTATTCCAGGAAGAGTTTTATCTTTTTTTGATCTGGATCCTCTCCATCCTATTCACTAAGTTGAAATTTTGATTTCCTTCCCTTCTTTTTTATTAAAATTTCACCACAATTTGGCTTTGACTTTTCTGGCCTCATTTGCCAAATTCCTAAAAGTTGTGAACTTTTTTTTAAAAAAATCTTCTTTTTCTACTTTCTACTTATTCTCCTTGCATGATTCTACCCCTGTTTCTGATTCATCCAAATCCCAACTCTACTATCTTCTCAATGTATGAATGTCTCATTTCCCCTTCTGTCTCTTCTATCTTGTAAGGGTCACTTAAGACCAAATAGATAATAAGCTTCCTCTAACTCTATAGGAAGGATTCAATCTTCATATGAATCCATTAACATAGAATATGGCCCTTCAAAACAGAATTCTCCTTCAGATTGTGGTTTCCATGTTTCATGTGCAAAATTTTTCTTTTTCTTTCTTAAATTTGTGTTCTTGTTCAAATGTAAAGGAAGAAGTCTTCCTACCACTCTAAGCTTATTTCTTGTTTTCTCCATATCCTGCAAAGTGAAGTTTTTACCTGTCTCCTCCATTTCTTGTAAGCTGAGAACTTCCTTATCAATGACTGGTATGGTATTTTCCTTTTGTCAAAATTGGAGGATTCTTGTAGAACTACTTTTTCAAATTCATCTGCTATAGATATGCCTTTCATGTTGTCTGATTTCCTCATTAATAAAATCTCTATTCTTTCTATTTGTAGAAGACAATTTAGAACCTCTTTGATATGCCTTTTCCAATAATCTTGTAGATTTTTTCATCTTGAATTAGAGCTTCTAGAAGCCTCTAAGTGTCAAATGGTAGAATCATGATCTTTCTTTTTAGAGCTACCAATGGGTTTACCTCTACCTCTCTTGTTCATCAATGGACTGCATTGATCAATAATTCCTTCCGTTATCAAACCATCATTCGTATGCCTCTCATTCTCAATCTCTTCTGACATCATTGAGTAATTACATAATGAAAGATTCTGGCGATCTACTGAAAACCAATCTGTATTATCTTTATTCTCCAATCTATCATTAGAGACTATTTGAGGACCTCCCTCTGCAATAAAACCTTCATAACTTTTAACTACACTTACCTTTTCAGTGTTAATTTCTGAAAAGACTTGATCTGCAATTACCTCAATGATCCTAATTTGAGCCTCCATCCGACACTTATGAATAAATCCTTCCATCTCTTCCTTAGAAAATGATTCCTAGGAGAAGCCAGTACTTTATGTTTGGTTCTTAAATCATCTCTAATCATCTGCTGATTAGAGACTGTTTGGTTCTTTATTTTCCAATCTTGTCTATTACAGTTGTTCATTACTATTCTCAACTCCTCCTTTACAAAATGATTATTGATAACTATCTGAAACTCTTTGAAGCCTTCCCTTGGATAGAATAATAGATATTTTTTTCAATTTCTCAAATAGATCCTGTCTACTACCGATCCCTTTCTCTAATCTTATCCACTCATTAGAAAAAGGCCTTCCTTATGCTTATAAAAATTGTGAATATCCCAAAATAATTTCCACAGAAAATATAAAGTAAAAAGTTAAAGAAATCCCCATTTTAGGTTGCTTTTCCTTGAAAAAATCCCTCATTTCTCCCTATTGTTCATCCGGTGGTCCCTAGAAACATTCCCACGTCAGTAAGGAGCATTTCCATTATACCCAGTGTCCTCAAACTGTCAAAAATGATGTTCAATATGCCCTAACTATTGCCTTGTATTAGCTTCTAGGTGCCGTCGTGGTTGCCCTAGTCGCTGCGGGTGCCATAGCCATTGCACTGCCATTCCGGTCTGTTGCTATACCCTTCCATTCATTCTTTTCCTTTGCAGAAATTTATTTTAGGAAACTGGGGCGAGCATTTTTTTTTTAACTTGGTTTGGAGCTTATTATTATTGCTTTAATTATTTTAAAAAAAAACAAACTTAGATGGATCTATATATGTTTAATCTATTAATTTTTCAATCTAAATAATCTTTTTTTCTATTAAGATAGTTAATCAACATTTACAAGTAAACAACATAGTTCAGGGTCTGAAAAGGAAAGTACTATTCACAACCCCCATAACATATATAGTTACAAAATTGGGGGAGTGGAGTTAACAACTTGAAGCCTACACTATTGAGATTATAAAGTTAACTAGGCATAGTATGATTGTTCTTTCAAATTTACAAAAAGAGAGGTGCTATGAAATCTATCTGCTGACTATTCCCAGCCATCAATGTGGTTGACTATGTCTCTTGGGCCCCCTGTATTTTCTTTTTGAGCATTTTACTGTTCATGATTGAAGTTTGAATCCCATCATGTCAGTCTCCCCTGTATATTGGGGGCAGCAACAGTGTCCACCGGAACCCTGGTATCTACATGGCAACGTTGTAGAAGGTTGTTCAGATCCTCCACCTCCGCGGGGGCAAGGAAGCTTTGATATTCAGTAACGTAATGTGTTTCTTGTACCTCATCTTTGCTTATTAACAGACTACCCTCCTGAACTAGCTTCATGAATTCACTCTTTGTGATGTTGAGCACCAAGGAAACCGGTGACATAATGTTAAAATGGGCAAGTTTAAGATTAAACTCAGTAAGCTTCCTTTTCTCCATCTAAAAAACTTCTCTGTTCTTGTCCTTCCAAAGAGTCCACAGAACTTCAATTGTCAGTGTAAACCATAAACTATTAAGTTTGGAATCAAACATTTCAACATAACCAACAAGAATTTCACTCCAAGAAATGACAAAATTACAATTCCAAAGACAAGGTGAGCCAAGAAAAATAGACCAGATCTTATGAGCATAAAGACATTCAAAGAATAAATGTTCAAAGGTTTCAATAGAATTACAAAGACTGCACAAGACATGAGCAAGACCAACAAAGGACAAACAGGGCCAACTGCAAGTTTTTTGACAAGGAGAAGCCACTTGAAACATATCTTCTTAGGTTCAGTTTTTCCTTTCTAGAAGTATTCAAAGAAAAATAACCAATTAGAAAAATGGGTTAATCTACTCCTAACACTAGACCACATGTGTGGTCAGAGAGGCTTCTTTCTTCATGTTATGGTACAGTTGCTTAGTAGTTATCTCTAAAATTAAACTCCCATCTATCCATTTACTCTTATTAAGAAATGTTATAGAATTAATTATATCTCCTTTAATATTTCCATTAACTTCTTTCTTAATGAGATTATATGTTTTCTTCTGAGAATCAGGGATATTAAATTTAGACCTGATAAAGTCTCACGACCCTAATTTCCCATCCTCCAAGATATCTTGTATCACAAAGACCCCTTTACAATTCCATAACTTTGCAGAACAAATCTGAGTGAGTGCCAAAGGTTTACCATTATAGCACAACCCCCACCAAATAGATCTATCTTCAACAACAAAATAAGGAGGGCAACCTACAACTCCCCTCTCTGGAATCAGCTGCCTCACCTGGATCCAAGCTTTCTAAAAAGATTGAAATTTTTTAGAACCAAATAATTTTATTTTGAAATCCCCCAGAACTATATCACCGATTGGGATGTTTTTCCACTGTTTCCCTTTTTTGATGAGTGACCTTTCAATATTATTTCTAACCAGAATCTTCCAAGGCTCATTGCCCCATAAGGCTTTAAGGACCCACTTGGCTGCAAGAACAGAGCCATGGACTTTAATGTCTTTTATCCCAAACCTCCTTGAATTTTTTCTTGACAACACCATTCCCACTTTACACAATGCCTTTTTCTATTGCCTTTCCCATCAGACCATACTAGGAAATCCCTAAGTATTCTTTCAAGCATATTCACTTGGGAGTTTGCAAACATCCAAGTCGAGGCATAATATATGTGGTGTGCTAAGAGAAATTTTTGAACAACTTGCAACTTACCGGCAATAGACAATGATTGAGTTTGCCACTTAACGTGTTTCTTATTAATCTTTTCATAAACCCATTCCCACATATTGCCAAGATTGGGTTCTACAGAAAAGGGGATACCAAGATATCTGACAATATTATTGGGTCCAGCCCACTACCACCCTTTATCAATTAACCAACTGGGCGGATCATTAGACCATTCCAACACAATAGATTTTCTTGGAGATATTTTTGAGCCCGAGGCCTTGCAAAAGAGGTTAATCCTTTTCATGGCATTATTAAAATTGTCTTCTGAAAGACCTAGAAATAAGGATGTGTCATCTGCAAACTGCACATTTATTAATTCCTCACTTTTAGGGAGAGAAATGCCTTTTACTGGAGATCCCAAGGACTGAGCCCTTAGAATATAAAACATAGCATCTGCAACAATAAAAAATAAAGAGGGGGCTATTGGGCATCCTTGTTTGATGGACCTCTAAAGTCTAATAGGTTCAGATAAGGATCCATTGACGTCAACAACTGTGGAGGCATCTTTGAATAGAAGGCCAATCCATTTACAATATAGTTCTAGAAATCCAAAGGCATTTAGCATTCCAAGTACAAAATCCCATCCTATCCTGTCATATGCTTTTTCAAAATCTAGTAACACCATTGCAACCTCTTGTCCATCTGATTTAGCCCAATGCTTGGCTTCCCAACTGGTTAGTAGGTTCTCCAAAATGTATCTCCCTTGAATAAAACCTGTTTGGGTAGGGGATATAAATCTGTTCAAAAGAGGGGCAATCCTTCTAGCAGGACTTTAGCCAAAATTTTATATGAGAGATTCAACAAAGTAATAGGCCTCCAATTTTTCACTAGGGTTCTATCACCTTCTTTGGGAAGAAGTTTGATAACCCCTTTGCTAACCAAGATACCTAGAGATCCTTTAGAGAAAGCCTCCTCATAAACCTTCAGAAGTTCAGGTCCTACCCAAGCTTTATTTCTCTTATAAAATTCCGTCGGGAGTCCATCTAGCCCTGGAGTTTTCCCATTGGGAAAGGAATCAATAGAAGAAAGGATCTCATCAAGGGAGATAGATTTGTTGAGACTGGATTGGTCATAGTTTGAGATTTTAATAGGGATGAGCTTGATACAGGATTCCAAAGCTTCATTACTATCACTAGACACTTCTGATGTAAATAGGTCACTATAGAACTGGTGAAAAGCATATTTGATATCTTCTGGATCACTAGTCGGCCTACCCTCAATTTGGATTTCATTAATCAATTCCCTTCTCTGTTTGGCTCTAATAATGTTGAAGAAATATCCATACCCTTTATCTCCCTCACTAATCCAGTTCATTCTGACTCTGATTCTCTGTCCTTGAATCTTATATCTCTAAATGATTCTCAGGTTATGCTTGGTGTTGGCTAATTGGGCTTCCAACACAGGGTTATTGCCTTTGTTCTAAAGATCTCTCTCTACATTATTCAACCTGTTTTGCCAAAAGGATTCTTCCCTATTTCTATCCATTACCAATTTCTTGCCAATCACTTGAAAAATATTCTTCCAAGCTTCCACCATTAAATCCCATAACATAATAGCATCTACAAGGGGGTTGCAAAGCTTTGTCAGCTCGATGACCATTACAATTGCATCTACATTATCTGGATCATGAAGGAGAGATATATTGAGTTTAAAGGCATTAACTCTACTTTTATCACCACCGAGGTTAACACTATTATCAATCTTGAAACAGGTTTGGATAGGTGAATGATCTGAAATGGAGGCAGGGCAGACCATGACTGGAGCATGATTACTTTCTGGAATGAAAGAAAAGGTAGAGACATCTCCATAAAATCTATCCAGTCTACAATAAACCCTCTATTTTCCTTTTTGGTTGTTACACCATGTAAACCAGATATCTGAGAACTTTCCCTGCATGTGTTCCATTGGGTCGAGAAGGTTAAATTTTCTTTTGAATTTCTACCAAAGGAATAACTCATTTCCTTTCCATGAGTGTGCCAACCCTCTTACTTTATCTGCCCTATGCTCCACCATATTGAAATCTCCTACAAAAAGCCAGGGAATTTTCGGAAGGTGTAAACAACACCATTCCCAAAGTCCCGCTCTCTCTCTCTCTCTCTCTCTATAATTATTAGCTGCATATATAATGCAGATCCCAAATGCCTTATCACCATATTTAAATGTTACCCAAATAACTCTTTGACATGTTGAACACCCATGACTTTCAATTTGATTCTCCCATTTAGGGTGAATGAGGATGGCCACTCCTCCTTTACCTCTCTTATGATTTGAATGAAAACCAATTGCTCTATTCCACAGGAATTTCAGGGTAGTATGCACTTGAAATCCTACAACTTTAATTTCTTGTAAACAAATAACATCTTTAGCCTTCAACTAATTACACCATCTCCTTACTGAATACTTCCTATCAGACATCTCTAAACCACGAACATTCCAACTATGAATGTGTATCATCATGAATTACTTTGGGGGAGTTTTTGTGCTTTTGCATAGTTTGTTAAAACAATCTGGAAGGTTCTTTCTCCCTCTACTCCCATTAGACAGGGAGCTTCTATCTCCAGTCTTCCTTTTCTTCCTAGCAACCTCTATGAACTGACCCTCATTACCAGAGGCTAAAATTTGCAAAGATCCAGGGGGCAGTTGGTTCAGCAGAGAGGGATTGTAATTCTTTGCAATCCTGCTTTAGTTTAGAGGCCCTCTTATTGATGGAGATGATCGCTAATTATTGGGAATTCAACAAGAGGGGGGTTGAACTATCAACAGGGGTCTCCGAAGATAAAAAGCTTGGAGGATGGAAAATTAGGGGAGGGATATTTACCTCCTCTGCAGACTTTTGAGCATGCACAATTTTGAATTCATCATCAAAAAGGGGGTTCGATAGAGTGATAAATCTGTTATTATCAAGAGGGTCTGGAGGTTCATTAAACTTGAACCCAGAGGCTTGGGCCTTCTTTGGGGGTACAGGGTCAACTGACACCGGATCTCTACTAGGGTTACTAGGTAACTTATTTAAATTTTTGCCATCAATAGGATTGTTATCTCTATTGTTGTTTGTTACCCTATTTTTCATCATGTAAAATAATAGACAAATAGTAGGGGTGCATTTACATACTTTAATTTAACAGTGTTTTCGAGGTTATGTCAGTCTCATTTTTTTATTGCATTCATATCAGATTTTCATTGTACTCTAAGTATTGATCATTTTTCAAAAAAATTCAAATTTATAATTGATCATTACATTGTGCATTCATACTGAATGTAATTTACAAATGTTCTCTCATATTTCAATAAATAGAGTACAAGTGCAGAATAGGAAGAAGAGATAAGGGTATGAGTGAGTCCTTTGCATTGCCTTGAAGTGTTGTCTGCATATCAGGAGTTGGTTGTCGTGTCTGGTCCTAGTCCTTTGGTTTTCATCTTGAGTCTACATCTGTCTAGTTATAAGTCTTTTAGGGGTTGTCATGCATCATGTTTAATAGTTTGTTAGATCCAACTGGATCTAAGCAATGCGAAGGAATGAAAACATCATATATCAATATCAAATTATTTCATGGTTGCATATATTTTTGATATTCAATGCAATAACAAAATGAGCATGCACATAAAGTGAAAAACAATATTAAAAGACAGTAGTAAAGCATTATGTTAGTGAGTACACCAGTGGTCTGGTGGATGCCCAAAATTGACCACTAGGTCATGTTCACTAACAAAAAGCATTTGTTTTGATGTTTTAAAGCTTAACAGAGAGATGCATTATTCAAAATAGACTGGTATTTTTTGCATTCAAAAAATCAAAAGAGATGTAGTATACTTTTCATCATGGTGCTCACAGAATCAGTGTGCTATATAGATATTGTCCATAGGTTGAAAAGATGTTAAAAATCAAGTACAAGAACATAGAAATCTGTTAATGGGTGTCATGAGCCCGTGCTCAAACCCCATAAATAGATTGCATTTTTGAAAATGAAATTCATGCTACAAATCTGATGTGTATCTGAATCATGAATAATAAACAGATATATCAAGATGTTTCAGCCCAGTGAGGGGATAGTCAGAGATGGTTACAGCTTTAGCATTTGACATTTCAAAGCATAAAATGAAACAGACTATTAGTATGATAACAGTGACAGCACAGATCATTGCAAAGTTACAAATTCAACTAATATGCTCATTGATAAAGCACATTCAACAGTCCCATGGTATTTTTTAGCTAGACAATATTAATATATAAGTTCAAAGAGCTGAAGATAAAAGCCAAATTTTCAATAGCCGTGAGTACAAAGTTACAGCCAAATGCAAGCTGAAAGAACAAATAGGAAAACAGAGCTGAAGGAGTGATTTAAAGCGTGATTATGCGTAATTAAATCTCTATTTTATCATATTATAGTTGTGAGTTACAGTCATAGTAAACAGCCCGTGAATCCTTTTCTATCAATATCAAGTTTTAAAATCAAGTTGAATTATTTGCCAGTCACGGTGCAGTGTATCTCAAGAAAAGCAGAGCTCATGTTTCAGCTCAAGTAAAGGGTGATTTTAAACATTTGATTGATGCCTCCAGTTAAAAGTTGAGGTTTACATAAAGCTAAAAGTTCAAGTAATAGTGAACAAAAGATTAAAATGGTTAGTGGAGCATGTGATCCAAAGCTTCAAAGATAAAGTTACAAGTAAAATTATCAGGTTAAAGCTCATGAGGGTTCTTGCAGTCTAGTTGGACTCCCAGTCACAACTTTTAGCATATATGGACAAAGTGGAGAAAAGCCCTAATTCAATGTAATGAAGGAATGTTAACAATAAATGTTTGCAAAGAAAGTCCTAAATTGTTTGCAAACTAGAAGTATAGCATATACGGCTTCAATAATGAATAGGAATGCCATGAATTAATGAAATAAGAGAAAGTTAATAGAAAAAAAAGATGAGAAAGGATATACTTATCTCAAAGCATCTTGTTCATAATCAAGTTCTTCCAGTTTTGATGCCGAGTTACGTATAGTATAGGTTTGAGTCCAAACCAGTCAAGCATGAGACATTACTTCTCAAGGCTGAGTGTTCATTACCGAGAGTCTCAGTCAGCCCAAGATCCAGCATAAATAAGGTTGAGTTCAACTATCAAAAGAAAGGGTCGAATGTAATATACAAGTAAATGGGTGAGTAGCAAGGTGGACCCCGTGATCATAGCTATATGCCAGTCAAAAAGTGCCAGATTCCTTGTTAGTTCCAACCCTTGAACGCCCAGATCAACAGTCAAGATCAAAGAAGAATGCCAGATCACAAGCCATGAGTTATTTGCTATGGGTACTACCAAACTCTATATCTCATATGAGAACTTTTGGTCTACAGGCAGGTTCACTATCAAAGCCCAAGTCCAACGCATGATTACCAGTCGTAGTGGAACCTTAGCCTTCACACTCAAGGTTATGTTGAATAGTTAAGGCTATGAGCTCATAATCAAAGTGTGAGTTCATCAGTTGAAGACACAGTAGCCTGAGTTCCAGCATCAACAGTCAAGATCCAAGCTTCATACTTTGATTGTCATCAAGGTCAAGTTTGAGCATTAATGCATTAACAGATTCAGTCACGCCTATGCTTCATATTATAGCCAGAGTTCAAGAAAACAAAGATAATAAATGTAAGCCATGCCCATGTTCAAATCAACTTCCAGTTAGATCAAGTTACAACTAGAGATGAAAGAGAAAGTTCATTTTTAGCCGCCATGAATAAGGGTTTGGACTGCAGTCTTTTCCCCAAATATCAAGTGCAATGAAAGAACCGAGAAAAGCCAGAGTAGATAGATTTTGAAATCCGGTAGAAAAGGTTGTCAATGTAATTAAATGCTACAGTCAGAGCCTCAAAAACTGCCAGTGCCACCCCACTACCTTCATATTCACATAGTATGCAAGTGGGAAGAGTGGTCATGTCGACCCTCTTCCACTTAGCATTTTTAGATTTAGGGATTTATTTTCTAGGTTTATTTTATAAGGTAGTGTAGATTTTAGATATTTTGAATTTTTATTCAAAATTATATAAATTAAATATTGGTTAAAACATTGTAAAAAGGGTTTATATCCTTTAATTAAAATCCAATATTTTAAGCACTCGTTTTGGAGTTCATAGGCTAAAGTTTTGGCCTAATTTTTAGGAGCTATTTTATAGCAATTTTGAGCTTTTCTAGGAGTTTCTCTAGGGGTGATTGGATTTCTGGATTAGGATTTTGAGGGCTTCTTAAGGGAGTCAGATAATCAGTTTTAGGGGTTGGGAGTTGTGGAAAAGAAGGGCTGAGTGAGCATGTTTGTTCCTTGGTGCCTTTTTGTAATTTGTAACCATTTTTTAGAGCTTGAAAGGATAATAAAGGTGGCTACCATATTTGCAGTATTTTTTGAGTATCAAATCCATTCCTATTCTTCTTTTCTGCATTAAGTGTTGTACTTTTGTAATCAAGTTAAGTGAATTACTTCTAATTCCTTTTCTAGGTTATCGAGAATCTAATCTTTGGTAGGATATGTACGTTTGTTGATAGTTTCATTGTTTGTGGTGATTGCCCTAGTAATGATATCTAGTCAACCTGTATGTTTGTGCAACTGAATGTGACCTCTAAATCAGGCACAACACAACATGGTCATTATTCACTTGATAGAATTCGGGAGAGAGTATGAAGAACTCAATCCAAATTCCATGGTGAGGCGACCTGCTGCCTCCTATGTGAATGGGGTGTTTGAATACTCTCAGAATGAGAGCCAACAGCTGGGAGACCAATTCAACAATGGAGGATTTCCAAGAAGCAATAAAGATGAGCAAGATGAAATTAATCTAAGATGAAGTGCAATTTAATCTAAGAATGAGGATGCAATTAATCTAAGAGCTTGAAAATAAAGATGAGATGCAACTTAATCTAAGAACTTGAAACAAATATGATATTAAACTAATAACAAATAAGAAAATTTAGTCTAAAATGTGATGCAAAGATTATACTAATAATGAGATATTAATCTAATAAATGCAATAAAAAGCTTTGAAAACAATGAATCAAATGAGACTAAAAAATGCCTATAGTGTAGATGCTCTCAAAAATTGCTCTCATGAATGAGAAAAAGAGGCTCATTAAATAGAAAAGCCCGGAGAGGAATGAAGAGTTTCTTGATTTGAAACTCATGACTCTTCATTTCCAAATTGAGACAAAAAAGCATGATTTATTTAATTAAAAGAATGGAATTTTCCACATGTGGGGAGGTGACCTTTCGAGTAATTTGAATTATTAAATTCAAATAAAGAGGTGTCCATTCAATTAACTAAATATTTATTAATTCCTTTCAAGGGTATTTAGCTAATGGCATGGATTTAATTTAATTAAAAAGCACTTAGGACTTTATAATTAAATTAACTTATCATAGAGACTATTTAGCCAAATAAAGTCTAGGACTTAGGAATTAATTTAGCGTTTGATTATTGCAATTTATGGTCTTTGCAATTGACATCAAGTCAAATTAAGTCAGGTAGGAGAGAGAAAATTGCCTAGGGAACTAGGACTTTGGTGATGTAAAATTGAGATAATGCACCAAAATTGATGAAATTAAATAGGTGCCAATTTTGGGGTATTACATTTGCCCCTCTTTGAATTGATGTGCGAGCAGCGCATTGATTTAAAGAATAGTCTAAAGTGACAGATGAAAGTAGATCAAAGCATGAATTTTTTGAAGTCTAAGTTAGATTGCGAAGACAACGGTTCTTGAGAGAGACGAGAATTAGGATTAGATTGCCCCAATGCCCCAGAGTGAGATTTAGATGCAGATTAGGACTGTCTCCAGAATCGGGGTAGATTGCCCCAATACGAAGCTCAGCCCTCTAAGACCCAGGTTAGATTGCCCAGATAACGGTCTAAAAGAGATTTCAAGAGTCATCTCTAGAATGAAGATTGACTCCTAGGAATCAGGGTCAGATTGCCCCAATACCCAATAGATTTCAAGAACCATCTCCAGAACGAAGAATGATCCTCGAGGATCTGAGTTAGATATCTCAGATACCTAAGAGATAGATTTCCAGATGACAAGATGCGAGGTGTAAAGATGCCCCTAGCAATGAGGACTGATGATTCAAATCAGATTGATTCAAGAATAGATTCGACAAGATTCAAATGATGTAATCACCTACCCCCTCGGGAGTGAAATCGAAAGATGACATGTCAAAAGGATGATAAACAACAAGAGATTGTAGAGTAAAAGCAATTAGACTAGATTTGCGAAGCTACAGAAGTGAATCGAAGCAAAGCAAAGGTCTTGTTGACCAAGTTTGACCATAGTTGACCAAATTTTGACTAGGGTTAACTTGATGAAAAGAAGAAAAGATTTGAGAACATGACGCAAAGATGAGGATCTGGCAGGAAGATGACACCAGAAGGCTGACTGCACAAGCATCCGATCCAGAAGGAGTCCAATATTTAAAATGCGATTTTGAGCCACTTAGAGATGTCAGATTTCAATTTCGATCCCAAAAAAAGATGCAACCAAGATGAGACTAGGACAAAAGATGAGAACCTTTGATGAGCAGATCCAGAAGAAGGCAATCAAGAGAGCAACAAGAAAGTGCTCCAAATGCAAGCCTAGAATGGAAGATGCAAGTCTAAATGCAGGCCTAGGATGAACAAATGCAATCCTCTGAACTCGGCTGTTGGACTCATCGTATTTATCATCATTGAGTTTGTTTAAGCATGGGACAATTGCAAGATGCCATACAATTCTCCCCAACATGAGAATATGAATATGACATAAGTCTTAAATTTGTCAGAATGAGGTGTACGCATTAAGGCACAAGAAGCCAGAATGACCTGAACACCTATTCCTTTTAATTTAGCAAGTTAACATAAGCATCAAAGCAAATTTGCTAGAATGACCTGAATGTCTCTTGCGACAAACACACCAAACATGTAGGAGTTCCTTCTTTTGCCAAAGATTGCTCGCAGTGACCCTTACGTTCACTTAACAGGACGAGCGTTTACAATTTCACCAGTAGCAGAAAGAAGTCACTCAAAATAAACAAGGAGAAGAACCAACCTCACCAAGGCATCCATATAAAAGGAGTCAAGGTATGCATGGCCATCCAATATGAGATGAAGGCTCTTACAGATGGACACCCCTCTTATGTAGATTTCTTGGATCATTGGAACTAAACCAGCAAGCAGAAAACAAAGAAAAGATCATGCCCCCAGTCTTTGCATTTCTCAATCAAGAAAGACATCTTAGATTCACTTGAGGGGAAATGATAAAGCAAACAAACAAGCAAGAGAAAAGCTCAGTACACTGCACAGGAACACACAAAGAGTTTTAGTTTCAGTTTACGTTTGTGTTTAAGTGGATTGAAGTCGAATCGGAAGTGAACAACATTCGAAGTCTCAACGGGATAGCGACAGCAAGCAGACACAGCAGAAAACCACTGGTGACCATCGCGAGAGACAAAGTCTCAAGAAGATATCAAAGCATGAACCAAGTATCAATAGGTGAATGAGAATGAAACATCAGTAGGCAGACACAGTGAGGACCACTGGCGACTGATGGAAGAAGGAGATCTCGAAAAGAGAGGTCAAACAAGAGCTAGGTATCAGCAGGCAGGCATAGTGAGAACCACTGGCGACCGATACACAAGAGATCCTTGAGGAGAGATCTCAAAAGTAGCTAGGCATTAGCAGGCAGACACAACGTGAAACATTGGTGACTGATGCACAAATGAATCTTCCAAAAGCGATAGGACAATGCCCCCTAGACCAGGGAGATGCCCCCAAGTATGACCAGTTCCAATCCATGAAGAGTCGAGGAAAACTCAAAGACAAGCGCATGAGCTAGCAAACCAAAGTAGGAAACAAACTAAAGCAAGAAAGGAAGGAAACTAAAGCAGGAAACTAAGAGCCAAGTGATGCTGAGATGATATGCAACTTCAGGAAACAAGAGGCGCCTGTTTACCAGGTTTTCACCATCTTGGCAGAGATTCTATTTTTGCTACCATGACGCCTGTTTACCAGGTTTTCATCAATGGCACATTTTTCTCTTTTTCAATTTTTTTGTACTTTTCTCTTTTTTTAATTTTTTTTGAATATTTCATTTTTTTGTATTTTTGTATTTTTGATTTTTTTTGTATTTTTCACATTTTCTATTTTTTTTGTATTTTCTATTTTTTTTGTATGATCAAGGCGCCTGTTTACCAAGTTTTCACTAGGATAATAGATACATCAAAGCGCCTGTTTGCCAGGTTTTCACTAAGATGATCATTTTTCAGGACATTTTGCAATTTTTAGGATTTTTTGCAATATATCAATTTTTAGGATTTTTTCAGGATTAATAAATATGTACATGAGCATACTAAGAATGTCAGTTGTAGAACTTCTTCAAATGAAGAGCGTTGATGGGCTCTTTGAGTTTCTCTCCTTCAGTAGGAATCTTTGAGAACACAGTATTTGTAGCAGTAGGCAACTGAGAAGTTGTAGAATTAGAACCAGATGTTGTAGCAGTAATAGGAGATCCAACCAGTAGTGTCCAACTATTGAGAGATCCATAGTCAAGGAAAGATCACTTAAGTGAGACCCACAAACATCCTCGTGGACACATCTTAACTCTTTATTAGATTTCCCACGCTCTAAATGCTTTGGGAGAGTACATTATAGATTTCTCTTAGTCATGTCATTAGCAATGAGGAGATGCTGATATGCACTTTGGGATAAGGCAAGTTGGAGTGAAGAGGGTAAAGTATGAGAGGCAAGGGCAATGGAATGGAGAGAAGCATGAGAATTTTGGAAGCTTGAATGGCAACTTTGAATTTCCTTTTTTTTGGAATCCACATAGCTTTTGAACTTTTTCTTCCTTACTTTGAGGTGCTTTTGATGACAATGCCTGTAAGATGGATTTTGAGATCCATTTTTTATTTATTTTCTGGCTTTTGATTATCTTCTTCTCTTTGAGGACCTTTGCGGTCTTTTCAACACCTCTATTACTTTTTTCTTTCTTCGGAGTCACATGTCGATTAGATGTGACATGGTGACCTTGAGATATAAGTGGATTCTTATTATTTTTGCTTTTATGTTGTACATCCAAGTTACTTCCAAAAGACTCAGGAATTATGGATGAAAAAGGCTTATATGACTGGTTTAGGTGGAGAGATGGAGATGGAAGTGGATGAGCCATTTTTTTGGAAGATGAAGGGGGAAGAAAAGTCAATGGGATGGGCTCAAGTGCAAATATATCAATATCATCCTCATCATTCATGAATGCATTAGATAGATCAAGAAAGTAATCTTCCATAGAGTTTTGTCGATTGTGAGTCATCCTAGAAGAGTCAGATAAGTTTGGAGGAATATTATGTAAGCCTAACCAAAATGGTCTATTCCAAGAGTTAGGTCCCCTTTCAGGTGGCAAGAGTGCACGAATAGGAACCATTTCAATTCTAGATCTACCAATATTCCATGAAGCTATAACAAGATGGAATCTTACATATCCATGATTTGTTGGAGCAGTAGAAGTATAGCTTGGAGTAGATGGCCTAGAAGCCATATGAATGATTTCCATAGGAGGGTGGAAAGGATCATCATCAGTAGCATATTTGTGTGTAGCTTCAATTGGTATCTTTGTAGTAGCATCTGACATGTAATCAGCTAGAGATATAGTAGGTGGCATATTTTCTTCATTGCTATCATCTGTCATAGGAGGTGTTTCTTCAACAACAAGATCTTTCTCAATAGTAGAAGTGGAGTAATCTAGAATGGGCATACCCCAATGCATACCCAAGATAAGGGAGACATCCAGTAGTTTCCCCCATTCAGCATGTGTGCCATTAGAGTCAGTAAAAGTAGGAGTCTATTCAGTAAAGTGAATAAAATCCTCCTGGCGAGGACCAGGATCAGGTTCTTGAGATACTTGAGAGGGTAGATAAGACTCTTCTTGGTAGTTTGAATCAGAATGTTGAATATTCAAAGGTCTTTCATATGTCATAGGCTGGATTTTTGTGTCTTCATTATCCAAGTCCTTTCATGAGAGAAATTTGCAGCTAGGTTGATCAAGCTCATGGCTCTAATAGCCAATACCAAATCTGTCTTTAGAAGGTTCTTCATAGGAACATGTAGATGTGGGGAGAGTTGTTAGTGACAAGATGGACTCAATCTGATATTCCCCCATGCCAATATCTTTGATCTTTAGGGTCTTTTCTATCTCTTTGAGTTTAGCATCATAAGATTCTATAAATTCCCCGTTGGTCAGAGCAAGGCTATCACCAGATTCTAGGAGCATATTGCAAGTGAACAGGGGAGCATTATGACTCAAGGAATGATCACCTTCTTCAGAGAAGGGAAACTGATCGAGATCGAGATCTTTGGGGACATCTTCCTTAGTGAGGGCTTTATCCATAGATTGTTTTGATCCAAATGTCAAAGGTTTGGGACCTTTGAGAGTGATCTTTGCACGAGATTGAGTGATAGCATTTTCACAAGCTAGAGACTATGTAGAGTTATAAGAGGGAGACGTAGGGCCTTGTAAGATAAAGAGAGTTTTGGGTTTAGGAGTATCCTCGCTCCTTGGAGCAGTGATCATGTCATAGTATTTAACATCAATAGGTTCAATCTTATTGATGACAATGTCACTAGTATCATACATATAGTTGACCACATCATTGGTACCTTTAGACTTGGATAATTCACTTTTCTCATGAGGAGGAAAGGAGTCTTTGAATTCTCGATGATTTGAATTCTTGTTATGGTCCTGTACCAAAGTCCTATAAACCACATCAAGAGGTTCTCCCAAGGAAGTGGAGTTACGCTTGGGTTGAGAGATTCAAGGTTTGTTTCTAGTGAATCTTGAAGGTGGTTGAGCTTCCGTCATATCCTTCTCAGTGGCTTTGATCATTTGTATGCTAGAGCTAAGATTAAAGATAGACTTTGAGGGTTTTGGCATCACATTGTTAACAACCCTGTTATTCACAACATTTCTATTCTTGTTGACAAACTCATCTTTATCTTTATTTGAGGGAGAAAGTCCTTTCTTGTTATCTTTGTTCAAATTTAGATCTCCCTTTTTTATCATAAACGCTTCTATCCTCATAGCCCACCTAATCATATTGTCAAAAGTGAGGGGACCTCGTAATCATACTTGGTATCCAAAGTTTGGGATAAGATTGTCCAAGAAGATATCGAGCTTTTCAGACTTGGGTAATTCATGCGGATACTTCGTGCATAGTTGTCTCCATCTCTGGAGAAATGTTAGGAGAGGCTCCCCTTGTCGCTGTTTCAAATCGCAAAGGTCCCAGATGTTGACCGGATATTGAATATTATGGGATTGATCATAAATCTTATCATTTCAAGATTGACCATGACCTTGGTCATTCTGAGATTGCTCATGAATTTTGTTGATTTTGCCTCCCCCTAAGAAGTGGAATGGATTTCCCATCTTGTAAATAGGATCAAAAGAGTCAATAGGTTCAAGAGGATCGATAGGATTGATTCTATAAAGTAACCCTTCAGAGTCTTATTGGTCTTGAAATAATGGGTTATAATACTCTTGAAATAGTAAGTCAGACTATATCTACAACAATGGATTGTAATACTCTTGGAATGAGGACTGTGAGGATCTCTAACAAAGTTCAAATTTCATAATTGATTTGGGATGATCTATCTTTTGAATACGAGGTTCTCTTCTACCTTGATTGGTATTCTGAATGGGATAAGTCTTGCCACTTTGAGTCGTGACAGTCATAGACGAAGCTGAAACAAGAGGGGACATGGGATAATGCTAGACTCTGTCTCTAAGATAACGAGGTGAGATAAAATGGCTAGAACAACCAAGATGCAAGGTGAACTTGGTATGAATCATCAAACGAGGTGGCTAGAACAACCAAGGTAAGACTATCACAACACGAGGTACAAGAGCATAAAGAGACAAGGTGAAAAGATAAGAGACAACACAAGTCAAAGCAAAGATCGATCATTTCCTAACTCGAAACAACTAGTTTCTGACTGTGAATGATAGGAAAATAGAAAAATAGATCACGGACAAAAGGTAAATTAGATTTATGTCATTGATCAAGCACGTAAGACAACAATCAAGGAGTTCAAGAAAATAGTCTTCAAGCAATGGGCAAGGGACAAAGCAACCTTGCACATGAACAAGAATAGTGACTTAGTATTTCTACTCCCTAAGGACTCTACTTGTGTATGTTCTTGAGAATGTTTTAGCAGGCACTTAAAACGCAACAACATCCTAGAAAGCTGTCTACAAGGCTATACATAGCTCTTCTAAAGGGAGTCCTCAATATACACAAGGTACGTGAGGCCCAAATCTATAGATGAGAAGAATTTGAAATCACACAATCGAGGGGAGACGGTAACCCAAATCTCCTCCTTCACTTCTCAAAGGTATAAAATTCTTTGAGGCTTAGCCAAGAGTGAAATCTAACTCATTCCCAAGAGAGGTGTCTTTGGATTCACCTCCCGATATTTATACTCCGTCAGAACATAGGAGTTAAGGTCATCCCTTGAGGTGATGAAATCCCCAAGCTGGCCTTCTAGAAATTAAAAAGTAAGTAATTCACTATCAAAAGTATTTAAAGCACTAAAGGTGGAACACTTAACTCTTCAAGTAAATGTGAAGTGAGTCCAAAAAAAATAACATTTAACTCTTCAAGTGAGTGTGAAGTGAGTCCACAAGGTGGAACATTTAACTCCTCACACAAACTCAAAGTGAGTCCAAAAGTGGAACATTTAACTCCTCACACAAACTCAAAGCGAGTCCACACCTTAGAAAACTAATGAGATCAAGAAAGCCTAAAAAGGGAGAAAATTTGTGGAACACTTAACGCTCTTTTCAAGTAGACCCCTCCCCTATGTATGAATGCTGACCTTGCATCCAAAGGGTGGTAATGAGGGGCGATTAGAAATAAGCGAGTCCAACAACCCAATTTAGCTAACAAGATCAATCAAAAGTACTCTAAGATTGCTTATCAATACTACTCACAAGCGCGGAAGGGTTTGAACCATGGAATATTTAACTTTCTAAGTAAACATGAAGTGAGTCCACAAAGTGGTGCATTTAACTCTTCATGTAAACAAGGAATGAATCCATGCCCTAAATTACTCAATGAGATTTTTGATATTGGAACCAAGAATTACTTAAGGTGTAAACACAAGCATTCACTTACACAAACTTGTATGAAAGCAAATCTATGTTCATTCATTTCCCATTAAGAGCATCAATTGAAATGTGTCCTATGAAAGCATGTAAACACGCAAGCCAAACACATGAGAGGTTCATTCTTATTTCCAAAATCCAAATGTTGTAGAGATGTAACAAAATACCTCAAGTCCAATGCAACGCGCTTAGTAGATTTTACCTTCTTTTTTTTTTGTTTATTTTAAGCATTTTCCTTGAAAGAAAACCATGAACCTTCAAATGAAAAAAAAAGAAAATAAGGAAACAAGATATGCAATGTATATCCAACTTATAAAAACCCTAAGATGGTTAGATATTAAAATCAATTGTTAGGAGTTTGATTTAACATATGTAACATTGCTATCTTCAAGACAGTATTTAAAGATTGATTTATTTGACCCATAAAATCACAATATTAAAATTTCTAGAAAAAATGAAGTTTTTAGAAAACATCAAGAACTAACATTTCCCAAAATTACAAGGTCTTATGATTCCATTTGGTTCCTCAACCAATAACCTTTTCAGACTGCAATTTTTCTGTCATAAATCATATTTAAAACACCAAACCCTGCCTAGGGAATCACATATCTTTCTCAAAAAGAATCAAAATGAAACCAAACCATCACAATAACTATTAATGAATATCATTTCCAAATATGTAAGCCATTTATTTTTTTCATTCATAAATCATTTTCTAAGAGCAAATCATTGCCTGCAACTCCAATGCAGATTGTTAAAAACTAGTTTTCACTCAAATGCCCATAACTTTAAAAAATTTGCATAAAAATGACTCAAACCAAAAGGAAATGAAAGATAATTCATGTATATTTCCAATGAATATTATTATAGGTCCTGATTCTTCACAATTTGTCTATACCAGATGTTTCAATCTGACTGTATTCAAAGAATCTCAAATCTGCAAATACCCACTTTCACCAAAATGATCATAACTTATTAATTTCTTTATAAAAATGAACCAAACAAAAATCATGAGAAAGAGGATTCATCATTCTATCCATCCATTACTATATTATAGGGTTTCCAGACTGTACATGGCCGTACAAGGCCTAGGACCAACACTAAAATTGAAAAACCAATCAAGAATGAGGCCAGAAATTGATCTTTTCTACCCCACGGTGGGTGCAAAAATGTGTGCAACTGAATGTGACCTCTAAATCAGGCACAACACAACATGGTCATTATTCACTTGATAGAATTTGGGAGAGAGTATGAAGAACTCAATCCAAATTCCATGGTGAGGCGACCTGTTGCCTCCTATGTGAATGGGGTGTTTGAATACTCTCAGAATGAGAGCCAACAGCCAGGACACTAATTCAACAATGGAGGATTTCCAAGAAGCAATAAAGATGAGCAAGATGAAATTAATGTAAGATGAAGTGCAATTTAATCTAAGAATGAGGATGCAATTAATCTAAGAGCTTGAAAATAAAGATGAGATGCAACTTAATCTAAGAACTTGAAACAAATATGATATTAAACTAAGAACAAATAAGAAAATTTAGTCTAAAATGTGATGCAAAGATTATACTAATAATGAGATATTAATCTAATAAATGCAATAAAAAGCTTTGAAAACAATGAATCAAATGAGACTAAAAAATGCCTATAGTGTAGATGCTCTCAAAAATTGCTCTCATGAATGAGAAAAAGAGGCTCATTAAATAGAAAAGCCCGGAGAGGAATGAAGAGTTTCTTGATTTGAAAATCATGACTCTTCATTCCCAAATTGAGACAAAAAAGCATGATTTATTTAATTAAAAGAATGGAATTTGCCACATGTGGGGAGGTGACCTTTCGAGTAATTTGAATTATTAAATTCAAATAAAGAGGTGTCCATTCAATTAACTAAATATTTATTAATTCCTTTCAAGGGTATTTAGCTAATGGGGTGGATTTAATTTAATTAAAAAGCACTTAGGACTTTATAATTAAATTAACTTATCATAGAGATTATTTAGCCAAATAAAATCTAGGACTTAGGAATTAATTTAGCGTTTGATTATTGCAATTTATGGTCTTTGCAATTGACATCAAGTCAAATTAAGTCAGGTAGGAGAGAGAAAATTGCCTAGGGAACTAGGACTTTGGTGATGTAAAATTGAGATAATGCACCAAAATTGATGAAATTAAATAGGTGCCAATTTTGGGGTATTACAGTATGTCGAATAGTGAATATCAATGCGAATCTCAGTTGTTGTAATTGTGAAAGATGGTTTGAAGATCCTAATTGATCTGAAGCAAGTTTTGGTGTATCACCCCATTTTCACATTCAGTTTGAATCTTTCTCCCTTTTCCCCATCAAGTTTTCAATCAGGAGGTGATATTCCATATTTGATAGGAACCGACCTAGAATTTGGAGATTACTCCTTATTCATAGTCTACCCACAACTAGAGGAGGTTTCCATTGTAAGGATAGAATTGTCGTGTAATCCTAATGCCTGAGTTAGGGTGACAATTCTAAACCTGAACAATTTTTGGCATGTCTGGTGGGACACGTTCTTCAATGACTGATTAAAATTCATTGTATTACTTGCTAGTTCTGGTGTGTAATCAGCAAGATTCAAACCTAAAAGAGGTCACATTTCGCATATCTGGTGGATCCGTGAAGGAGAGTCTACTGTTTCAAAAGGAGAAAAGCTAGTATGTTTCAAGTTGTTTTTTATTTTGATTTCCAGCCTTTCAGATGAATAAAGATGTCAAGTTTCAAGGAGGGTATGCTTACCCAAATGGCCAATTTCCAAGTTTTCCTGCATTTCAAGAAAATTGTGTTCAAGAGAATCATTTTCAGTCTTATCAAGGTCAACAATCACAATATGATTTTCGTTATTATGCAAATAATCATGATTCACAAAATGAAGATACCGCAAGTATGTTGCAAAATATGTTTATGTAGATTGAAGATATTAGAAGGCAACAAGAGTTTGAATCCTAGCAAGAGTTGAATAGGCAGCTAGAAGAGTAAGCTCATCAGGCTCAGATCCAACAGTAGCAAGCATTGTCTCAGCAGGATCAAGCTTATCAGAGGTATCTGGTTGAGCGATATAAGAGGAATGAAGCCAAGCTTACAGGTAGGTTAGAGGCACATAAAGATTCTTATGAAAAGAAGCTTCAACAAGGATGAGAGATCTTAATCACCATGTTTAATAGAGGCATTGAATTTCAGTTGGAAAAAGGAAAAGAATTAAATTCTTATCAGGAGTTTCATGAGAAATTTCAAGAAGAGGCGCAAAGAGATTTAAGAGCTCATGAGGAATTTCATGAAAAGGAGTTTTGAGATCAGGAAGAGAAGATAAAGATCTTGGCTTCTATAGCTATGAAGTATAAAGAGGCTTATCAAATGAAGATTGAAAAGTGTTTTTAGTTGGAAGAAGAGAAGGAGAGCATTGAAAAAAAGGTTGCTGATCTAAATGAGGTTCTTTCTGAACAAGACAAGATAAAGAAGTTTTTAGCAAATCAGAATATTTGTGTTGATAAGAATGTACTTCTCTAATGAAAGAGTAAGGAAGATGAAAAGGAAGATTTATTTTGGGATGAGATGGAGTAGTTCTTCTTGCATCTTGATGACAAGCCCACACTTTCAGAAAGCACCTACAAGCTGGAGGAGGAGATTATTCATAGCCAGCATGATGAGCAGATCTATAACACTGAAGTTATTTCTCCAAAACCTGAATCTATCAAGAAGAACTCCAAATTTTTTATATCTCATGGCTGTCCTATCAGGTATTTGACCAGGATGGAGGCTAACAAAGAAGATCAAATTGTGTCTGCGCCTCTACAAGATGAAATTGAGAATGAATTAAATCAGCTTGTTGTCTCATATGACCAAGTAAGTAAAGTCATGTTGCTATTTGTTGATTCTCTTCAGAATAATGGTGATTGCAATCAGCTTGATCAAGTAAGTAAATTTCATATTGATCAGATCCTTATTAAGCAATTGATCATACATATCTCCTATGTTCATCTTATGATAGCTTTCCATAAGCATGTTGATCATTGTGAACTGAGGAGGATAGGAAGTTATTTTTCACAATCAGTGAATGGTTTTGTCTAGCTAGGCTTCAAGTTGGTTAAAGTAGGTTAGGTTTAGGTTTTCATTACAATAAGTGCAGTCCAACACTAGGTTTTAGGTTGCATGAGTCTAGGTTTAAGTGAATTTTCATTTCAATAAGGTTGCATTCATCCATGTTCCAGTTATCTGACTCCTATTGCCCAATATTAAGGTCTGAGTTCATGTCTAGCAGGTAGACATCTAGCAGAAGTCACAAAAAATGTCACCCTATTTTTCATCATGTAAAATAATAGACAAATAGTAGGGGTGCATTTAGGTACTTTCATTTAACAGTGTTTTCTAGGTTATGTCAGTCTCATTTTCTTATTGCATTCATATCAGATTTTCATTGTACTCTAAGTATTGATAATTTTTCCAAAAAATTCAAATTTATAATTGATCATTACATTGTGCATTCATATTGAATGTAATTTACAAATGTTCTCTCATATTTCAATAAATAGATTACAAGTGCAGAATAGGAAGAAGAGATAAGGGTATGAGTGATTCCTCTGCATTTCGTTGAAGTGTCATCTCCATATTAGGAGTTGGTTGTCGTGTCTGGTCCTAGTCCTCCAATTTTCATCTGGAGTCTGCATCTGTCTAGTTATAAGTCTTTTAGGGGTTGTCATGCATCATGTTTAATAGTTTGTTAGATACAACTGGATCTAAGCAATGTGAAGGAATGAAAACATAATATATAAATATCAAATTATTTCATGGATGCATATATTTTTGATAGTCAATGCAATAACAAAATGAGCATGCACATAAAGTGAAAAACAATTTTAAAAGATAGTAGTAAAGCATTATGTTAGTGAGCACACCAGTGGTCTGGTGGATGCCCAAAATTGACCACTGGGTCATGTTCACTAACATAAAGCATTTGTTTTGATGTTTTAAAGCTTAACAAAGAGATGCATTATTCAAAATAGATTGGTATTTTTTATAGTCAAAAAATCAAAAGAGATGTAGTATACTTTTCATCATGGTGCTCACAGAATCAATGTGATGTACAGATATTGTCCATATGCTAAAAAGATGTTAAAAATCAAGTACAAGAACATAGAAATTTGTTTATGGGTGTCACGAGCCCGTGCTCGAACCCCATAAACATATTGCATTGCTGAAAATGAAATTTTTGCTACAAACCTGATATGCATATCTAAATCATGAATAATAAATAGAGATATCAAGATGTTTTAGCCCAGTGAGGGGACAGTTAGAGATGGTTACAGCTTTAGCATTTGACATTTCACAGCATAAACTGAAACAGACTATCAGTATGATAACAATGATAGCATGAATCATTGCAAAGTTACAAATTCAACTGATATGCTCATTGATAAAGCACATTTAACAGTCCCATGGTATTTTTCAGCCAGACAATATTAATAGATAAGTTCAAAGAGCTAAAGATAAAAGCCAAATTTTCAATAGCCGTGAGTACAAAGTTACAGCCAAATGCAAGCTGAAAGAACAAATAGGAAAATAGAGCTGAAGGAGTGATTTAAAGCGTGATTATGTGTAATTAACTCTCTATTTTTTCATATTATAGATGTGAATTACAGTCACAGTAAACAACCCGTGAATCCTTTGCTATCAATATCAAGTTTGAAAATCAAGTTGAATTATTTTCCAGTCATAGTGTAGTGTATCTCAAGAAAAGCAGAGCTCATGTTTCAGTGCAAGTAAAGGGCGATTTTAAACATTCAATTGATGCCTCCAATTAAAAGTTGAGTTTTACATAAAGCTCAAAGTTCAAGTAATAGTGACCAAAAGATTAAAACATTTAGTGGAGCATGTGATCCAAAGCTTCAAAGATAAAGTTACAAGTAAAATTCTCAAGTTAAAGCTTGTGAGGGTTCTTGCAGTCCAGTTGGACTCCCAGTCACAAATTTCAACATATATGGACAAAGTGGAGAAAAGCCCTAATTCAATGTAATAAAGGAACATTAACAGCAAATGTTTGGAGAGAAAGTCCTAAATTGTTTGCAAACTGGAAGTATAGCATATACGACTTCAATAATGAACATGAATGCCATGAATTAATGAAATAAGAGAAAGTTAATAGAATGAAAAGATGAGAAAGGATATACTTATCTCAAAGCGTCTTGTTCATAATCAAGTTCTTCCAGTTTTGATGCTGGGTTACGTATAGTATAGGATTGATTCCAAACTAGTCAAGCATGATACATTACTTCTCAAGGCCGAGTGTTCATTATCAAAAGTCTCAGTCAGCCCAAGATCCAACATAAATAAGGTTGAGTTCAACTATCAAACAAAAGGTTTGAATGTAATATACAAGTAAATGGGTGAGTATCAAGGTGGAGCCCATGATCACATCTATATGGCAATAAAAAATCACCAGATTCCTTGTTAGTTCCAGCCCATGAATGCCCAGATCAATAGTTAAGATCAAAGAGAAATGCCAGATCACAAGCCATGAGTTCTTTGCTATGGGTGCTACCAAACTCTAAATCTCATATGAGAACTTTCAGTCTACAGGCAGGTTCACTATCAAAGCCCAGGTCCAATGCATGATTACCAATCATAGTGGAACCTTAGCCTTCACGCTCAAGGTTGTGTTGACCAGTTAAGGCTATGAGATCATAATCAAAGTGAGAGTTCATCAATTGAAGACATAGTAGCCCAAGTTCCTGCATTAGTAGTCAAGATCCAAGCTTCATACTTTGATTGTCATCAAGGCCAAGTTCCAACATCAATGCATTAACAGATTCAGTCATGCCTGTGCTTTAGATTATAGCCAGAGTTCAAACAAACAAAGATAATAAATGTAAGCCATTCCCATGTTCAAATCAACTTCCAATTAGATCAAGTTACAACCAGAGATGAAAGAGAAAGTTCATTTTTAGCCGCCATGAATAAGGGTTTGGACTGCAGTCTTTTCCCCAAATATTAAGTGTAATGAAAGAACCAAGAAAAGCCAGAGTAGATAGATTTTGAAATTCGGTAGTAGAGGTTGTCAATGCAATTAAATGCTACAGTCAAAGCCTGGAAAACTGCCAGTGCCACCCCACTGCCTTCATATTCACATAGTATGCAAGTGGGAAAAGTGGTCACATCGACCCTCTTCCACTTAGCATTTTTAGACTTAGGGATTTATTTTCTAGGTTTATATTATAAGGTAGTGTAGATTTTTGATAGTTTGAATTTTTATTCAAAATTATATAAATTAAATATTGGTTAAAACATTGTAAAAAGGATTTATATCCTTTAATTAAAATCCAATATTTTAAGTACTCATTTTGGAGTTCATAGACTAAATTTTGGCCTAATTTTTAGGAGCTATTTTATAGCAATTTTGAGCTTTTCTAGGCTCTAGGGGTGATTGGATTTCTGGATTAGGGTTTTGAGGGCTTCTTAAGGGAGTCAAATAATCAGTTTTAGGGGTTGGGAGTTGTGGAAAAGGAGGGTTGAGTGAACATGTTTGTTCCTTGGTGCCTTTTTTGTAGTTTGTAACCATTTTTCAGAGCTTGAACGGATAATAAAGGTGGCTACCATATTTGCATTATTTTTTGAGTATCAAATCCATTCCTATTCTTGTTTTCTGCATTAAGTGTTGTACTTTTTTAATCAAGTTAAGTGAATTACTTCTGATTCCTTTTCTAGGCTATCAAAAATCCGATCTTTGGTAGGATATGTACGTTTGTTGATAGTTTCATTGTTTGTGGCGATTGCCCTAGTAATGATTTCTAGTCAACCTGTATGTCGAATAGTGATTGTCAATGCGAGCCCAGTGCTTGTAATTATGAAAGCTGGTTTGAAGATCCTAATTGATCTGAAGCAAGTTTTGGTGTATCACCCCATTTTCACATTCAGTTTTAATCTTTCTCCCTTTTCCCCATCAAGTTTTCAATCAGGAGGTGATATTCCATATTTGATAGGAACTGGCCTAGAATCCAAAGATTCCTCCTTATTCATAGTCTACCCACAACTAGATGAGGTTTCCATTGTCAGGATAGAATTGTCGTGTAACCCTAATGCCTGAGTTAGGGTGATAATTCTAAACCTGAACATTGTTTACTTCCTTTTTATCAGAATTATTAACAACATTAAACTTTTCTTTCTACAAATGCTTAAGGGTCGGGCATTCTTTTTTGGTATGACCATTGCATCTATAATGGAAGCAAGAATTAAGATTACCTAAAAGGGAAATTTCCCAACAAAACAAATCAGCTTCAAACTCAAGAGAGATGCAATCTAGAAAGTCAACTTCTGGTGTTATGGCAATAAGAACCCTAGCATTCAAATGGGGAAGGGTGACCCAAGATTACTCAATTTGCAGCACTGAGCCTAGGTGTTTCAAGATTTGAGAGATGAAGAGCCAAAATTCTACATGTAAATTTTTAATTTCAACCCAGTTAAGGGTTGACCCGGCCATGACTTTTTCAAAATTTCCTTTTGGAGACCACAGATAAACCCTAAACATGGAGCGGCCAACATTCCAAAATCTTTTTTCCAACACTCTCTCTTGCATACTATGGTTCTTTAGAAAAACAACAAAAAGACCTTTTTGAATCATTCTACAATATGTCATATAAATTCCAAGTTTTTTACCCCATACTGTAGCCAACCAATCATCAAAAAATTTATGGGCAGGCATTGCCTCTTTATCTAGGCAAACAAAGAAAATAGCAATACTTTTCAGCCTACTTTGCTTAGATTTAATAGCACTCACCATGTCTTCGTTAGGAGAGAGAGAGAGAGAGAGAGAGAGTTTTCAGACCCAGAGAAGGAGGCCCACCATTTTCTCCTTCGTTTCCACCAGCCTCGGCATCTCCTCTAGCGGATTGTCTACCTCCAGTGGTTGAGGCTCATCCTCCTCCCAAGTCTCCCTGTACTGGTTCCACATTCTATCTGTGGAAAACTCCATCAAACTCTACACTGGCTGAGAAAATTAGAGAGCTCTCAGTCACCACTTGTTTATATGAAAGCTTTCCTTTTGAATTATCAACAATGCCTTCTTATGCTTTATTAATAGTCCCCTCGGCACCACTTGTGGGTAAAAGCACAATAAGCTGTCACCCTTTTACAAAGGAAAAGGTTAACAAAATCAAAGTTGTTCAACTTCAATAGTATAAAAATGACATTTATGTTTAGAGTTTGCAGATGATGTAAACTAAGTAAATGTGATAAAATGGATGAATTTTTTGATTAATTTTTTTAATAATTTTTTTGAATAAGAATTGATATGTTTTTTAAATTTTTAAAGATGATTTTTGAGTTACTGAAAAATGTTGAAAATTAGGGGTATAGTTCCCACCAAAAAATTATATGTAAATAAACATTTTTTCCCCCAATTTCAAAATATGTCAAAGATGACATATATAGCTAGTGCATGAAGAAATAAAAATTGGTTTGTGACCTATATTTTCTCTATTATAACAATTCAAATTCCAACTCACTGAAATTGACAGTTTTCATCTCCCAACATATTTTTCATAACAAACCTATCCCAATCAAAAAAAGAAATATATATTCTTGAAGATGACTCTCTCCTCTAGTGCATGGTGCACCATATGTTTTTGAAATTTATTTAATATGGTTTACTATTTTTTTCTTTCTCCGAATCAACATCTCCTTGACTATTAAAAAACCTACTTGCAATATTTTTTAATTACAATAAACTATGTCTAATTAAAACACTATAAAATCTATATGAGGATATTCTTGACTCTGATCTCTACAAAAGGGTATTTTTTTTATTTTTGAAAAATATCATTAAAAAGATTAGGAGTTATTGAAACACCACTTTTCTAAAATAGTTTCATTTTTATGGTAATCGAACCCAAAGTGGTATAAAACATGTATTTAATAGATATTTCCAATTGGAAAAGTTAAAGAACTTATCTAACTTAGCTAGAATGAATCTAGCTAGACCATATGTTTGACCAAAATTAATTTTTAGCTTGAAATATTAAAATTCAGCTGTCCTAATAACTTAGCCTAAAAGGTGACACCTGATTATGCTTTTACCCTTGTATTAGCATCAAGCATAATAATTTCCCCTTCCTCGCCATTATGGTTCGACTCTCCCATCACATGCACGAACCAAGCATGAGGCAAATCAAACCCCAAACACATAGAGAGAACGTAGGGCACAAAACCAACATAACAAAACTAAGGTAAAATAAAGACACAAACATTATCAAATGAAACAAAGATAAACATAAGAAGACATGGGGTACACAAGAAGACACATGTATATCACGCAGCATGAAAAATAAGGCAGACGACAACAACAATCATGGTTCGGAGTTGCAGAGTGAAAAATCCCAACATTTTGTATAATTATTTCTATAATGAGCCAACCTAAATAATCTTACATGGATCTATATATGTTTAATCTATTAATTTTTCAACCTAAATAATATATATCTTTGTGTATTTAAAATAGGAAACAAAAACACAATAAATTTTCATATAAAATTAATACTAAAGATACAATTATTTTTCCTAACAATATGGTGAATAAAAACATGATAATTGTTGCCAATACATGTGTACATATTTTAGAATGAAATTTGTAGATAGGAATAGAAATCCATTTGAAAGAAGCATAAATAATTCTCTAAGTGAATGTGTGAGTGCCAAATTTCCATTAAACCAACCACTGTGAAAGTGCTAGCCACCTCTACCTAGGCTACATTCTCACCTCCACACTTGTCAAGCACTCATAACACTCGAGTTTTGTTTAGTAAGGTCAGCTATTAAATCATAAACCCATAATCAATTAAGCATCAACTAATAAAACTTCATTCAATATTTGTCAAGTCATTAACATCTAATCATAATCTCAAATAAATTTATTCTCACATTTTTATATAATCATTTAAATGCAAAAAAAAAATCATACTAATTACATAATATTAAAGCACTAATCTAACATCCATAAAAAATTATCCATACTGTATATTAATCATGTGTTGAATAAGTTTAATTTTCATTCAAAGTTAAACATAGTCAACAAGGTCTACAAAGTCTCCTAAACACTAGGACACGCAAGGTCGAGATGTGACATCCTTCCCCATTAGGAAGAGACACCATCTTGATGTCTTATTAAACACACACATATACATAGTATATAAAATATATAGGAGTCTATGAAATTAAATGTGGGAAAGAATGATCGATGTCCTCCCTAATCTCCCAAATAATGCTATCTACTGAATACTAGTCTCATTGGACCTTATATTGCAATATTTTCATGTTATGCAACCTGTTCGTGCACCTATCAATAAATTGAGTGGGCTCTACTAGCACCACCCCTAGGTCATGCACCTGTAATGCATGCCAATCAAGGATGTGAGAAGCATTAGAATAGTACAACTTAAGTAAAGACACATGAAAAATATTATGGATATAGACAAGAGTTGGTGATGGAGCTATTCTGTAAGCAATTAGCTTGATCACTTTGAGCACATCAAATTACCTCACATATCTAAGTGCAAGCTTGAAATAATTTCTAGAAGAAATCACTCTTCTGAAGTTTCAACCTCAAGAAGATCTTGTCTCTCATGGAGAACTTCCTGAAAGTCCTATTTTTGTTTGCATAACTCTTCTATTTATTAGTTGCTTCTTTCAATCTTCCCTCAATCAACTTCATTTTCTCATCCATCTCTTTCAGCATGTTTGGTCCTAACACAACTTTTTCCTCCACTTTATTCCAACTAATGTGAGTACAACACTTCTTCCCATAAAGTGTCTCAAAAGGTTTCATTTGCAATGATGCATTATAAGAGTTATTGTATACAAACTCCACTAGGGGAAGATATTCTTCCCACTTGTACATCCTAAGAAAATCCTTCACCACCTGATTCACTTCTCAATTTCTCCATCTATGTGTAGATGATAAGTTATATTCAAATTTGGTTTTGTCCCTAGAGAAACATTCAAGGTTTTCCAAAACCTTGAATTCATCCTCGCATCTCTATCTGAGATGATGGTTTCAAGTACCCCATGTGTAAGGAAACTTGCATCCATATAGAGGCAATTTCCACATAACCCATAAACATAAATTTCTCAAATAAATACTCAAAATCCACTTGTGAGATAATAGACAATATACCCACAAAATGTGACACAAGATATGCCCTAAGAAAACTCAATACAATAGATCCATGAGTGTCGTCAAAGGCCAAACTATAAATAAGAACTCCATGTGAACAAGCAAGTAACCACACATCCCATGCCATATTTCCAACCTCCACAAACTCTAAACTTGGCTAACCACAAAATTTATCCTTATGGTTTATTTTATAGAAACAATCTACCACAAAAACACTAAGTGGTATTTATTACATAAAACATGTGTTACCTAACCCCTTGAACCCACATTTAATATGAGTACTTTATTTAATTTCTTTCCCAATATTAAATAATTAAATCAATCATAATATTACAATGTTATAGTATAACATCAAGTGGCCCTAATCATATTTTGAAAGTATCTCTACATGTTGTACATCCATCTAGGTACTCCTAAGTGAAACATTTACATAATAAACAAAATACTACAATAACCAATATTGTTAGGAAAGGTATACAACACTTATTTTTCAAACATTCTTTCGCTTCTTTTATACATTACATAAGGGTCAATAAGTAGCCACAAATATGAACAAGCGAACAATCCCTCTACCCACATGTACCATCATGAATCAAAGTGCTCCATGTTCTCCATCAAGATACCTACTAAAAAAACAAATTGACCTCTTGTTAGGAATGGGAACACTGAGGGAGGGGGGGGGTGAATCAGTGTTCACTATGTTTAATCTTTTTACTTTTCTCTTAACTTGAATGCTTAAGTACTAAAATGAACATCAACATAAATAAGAAACATGAACACAAAACATAACACCAATGTGGTTACGGGGAAACCCAAATAGGTAAAAACCCCGATGGGAATTGACACCCACTAATAATCTATACTAGTGTTTTATGATCCTTGTCAGAAGATCCTTAACCTTGTTAGGAGTTACTTTACAATGTATTTAGTACAGTGACCTGGTCAAGGGTCAGACCCTATTGGGAGTCTTTTACAATAACCCTATTAGGAGTCTTTTAAAATAACCCTATTAGGGGTGTGGACTCACCATCCTAGAGCTCATTGCTCAAGTGGTGAAGGCTACAACCTTCTGATCTCAGATACACACTATATCTGCTGGATGAACTGGCACTGTGACATTGCTTGTCTGATTAGTTCCTTTGATGCATTGATGCTTTGACCTATTGCAAATCTCTAATACATCTTGAAAACTCTTCACACACTTTTTCTCTACTTATTTCAACTCTATATCAACTCTCATCCCTAATTACAATGACACATCTAATATTTATATGCGCATACAAAACAATTAACTATGTTGGACCTTTAACCGATTACATACACTGCTTCCAATTGAATTGGCTCAAGCGTGTTTACAAAAAAAGTTAATTACATGTCTACAACCTAATTACAATAGGTGCATAGCCTTTACAACATAATAGTATAACTGCTAGCCAAAATACCAACAGTCAACTGCTTACTATGTTCTTCTCTGGCATTCACTGTCTGTGCAACTTGAACTCTCTGTATCTTCCTCATACTAAATCTTTTGACCATGCGCTCTTAGACTTAGCATGAATAAAATCTTACCAACTTAACTTCTAGGGTGCATGCCATAATTCTATCATATGCATGTGCACTGATGCTCTGACCTTCAGGTACTCTGTGCACTATCCAGTCTTCAACACTTAGCCAATTTCTGATCTTCTTATCATGAGCACTGACTCCAAAACATCATATGACTTTTTTGTCATAATGACAACACTATATTAAGTCATATACACTAGTATAGTCAACTTTTCAACAATCTCCCCCTTTGCATTTGATGGCAACAAAGGAATATGGAAAAGTTGCTAACTGTCCCTTAATACAAAAAACACTTAATCATACTCTATCTTATATCTCCCTTATGTATTCTTACTATACATAGCTATAGCTCCATATTCTATACATACTCCCCCTTTGAAATTAATGAAAAAGGTGTTACAAAATTGAATCTATACAAGTACTTACACTTAAATTACATATGGGTATGCAATCTATAAATTTTGGATCTCTTGCTTCCAAAATGCAATCAATGCATTGATGGCTTGGAGATGGGCACATAAGGCATATTGTAGTTTCTCCATCTTCTCCAAATCTGAACTAGGACCTTGATCATATGTCACCATGGTGGCATCGATCTCCTTGATATTTTGATTCAACACATCTAGGGAGGGCACAAGAGCATTTCTAAGCTGAGTCTGCCGAACCCTTATCTTTGACATCTCCTTTTCTACCTTCTCAATTTTGTCAATCTATCCTTGATATACATTGTTACACATGTTTACATTAGTAGAGGGACCTTCTACTAACTTCCTCACCTTTTCAATCATGGCCTCTTCTTCTTGAATCTTCTTGTAGTGATCGGCTGTCAACTTATCTTGATTCATACAATCAACAATAATTTTCCTTCCTTTTGCTACAAAATCTTTCAAAGTTGCTTGTCCAACTTTGAGTGAACTAAGGTCTAGTGAGAAGTTACTAACCAACTCATTTAGTCTTTTCTTCATATACTTCTCCTCTACAACTAATGATGTTGATTCTTCCAAGTTAGAGAAATTACTCTTGAACTATGAAATAACTACACTCACATCATCAACAAAGTGTACCTTGGACACTTTCTTATCTGTTGGTAACAAGTTGTTCAGGATATTTACTAATTCTACAAGGAGGGGATTCCTCATTACCTATTTCTCCTTGGCCTTGTCCATAGCTAAGACACTGAACTTGATCAAGTCTTCTTCACCCCATGAGTCCAAACTAGTTGTGTCAGGTGTCAAGCTTGACAACAATGATGCTGAGGAAGTGATATGAGTGCTATCCATCACTTCTTGCTTTAATTTGCTTAGCATTTCAATAGATGGATTATCTGTTGTTTCATTTCATTTTTCTTCTTCTTTTCCTTTCTCCTCTTCCATATTTTCTTCCTCTTTTTCTTGCTCTTCTTTCTCTATTTCCTTCTCTTCTTCTTTTTCATCTGTTATATCTTCAATTTGTGCTTCTTCTTGTGGCTTGAGTGAATTGTTACCACAAATGATTTCAGCTTCTTGTGTTCTCACAAAAGCTTCCTCAAACTTAGCTAGGTCTTTATCTGTGGCCACTATGGCTATTTCTACATTGTCAATGATGATAGTGTTATATTTTAGTGACTCTGTCATGGGCGCAAACTTTTCTGCCTCTGTATGAGTTTCTACTGTAGGTGCTAAATCCTGAGGACCTATCATGGATACCTTTGTGGTCTCTGACTCCTTGGATTCCTTAGGAGGCACTTGATTTGTGTGCACAGTAGATGGATACATGTGTCTATTCAAGAATACCTTCTGAAAGGATTTCTCTGTCTCTTTAGCTACTAACTCATAATTTTTATCCATGATATGCAATGTTCTTATCTTAGTCTGGAGATGTGGTTTCACCAAATCTAACAACAACACTTTCTCATCAAGAGAACATACTAGGAGACTTTCATCTAGAATTTTCTCTCTTATTCTGAGATCTTCCTCATTTGGCTGTCTCTTCAAGAATACCAAAATGTTCCATACATTGTCTAGAATCACTATGTTTAGCTCTAGGACTATCTTTTTAAACTTCAACATATTTTTGACAATCATTCCATGAATATGTGATTTGTCAATTTCACTATACTTCTCATAGAACTTCCCTACTTGATCTATCCTACCTTCATCAATAATTCTTGTACTCAACACACTAAGACTAGGTTTGAAACTTACTTCTGGAGGTGCTTGAGTATTCTTTCTATTTCTTGTTACTTGCGAGGATGGATGATTGGTACTGATCTCTTTCTTCCTCTTTTCTATTGTCTTATACTCCGAAGGAGTAGTAAGATCAATTTTTACTATGGGTGCAAGAGGGGCAGCAACTATTTTACCCTTTGGATTATCAGACTTCTCCATTTTCACCTTCTTCATCTTTGGATCATCAGATTCTAGCTTTGTTGCAGCTGCGCTCTCTATTTCCAAAGCAATCTTCTCTTCCCTTGCTTTTTCTAGGTCTTCTTGAGATACTCCATGAATTTTAAAAATCTCTGAGGTAACCTTAGCAAACTTTCTTTGTTTTGCTGCGCTGTTCAATACAACATCTACTTCTCTTGTTTTCTCTTCATAAGTTCCCCATCTAGGTTCATTGGGGTCCTTAGGTGTTGACAACAGAACTTGATCATAAGCCTCTAGAATAGGCTCTTCTACTTCATATCCCAGTGGATGAATCCACTTTTTTCTAGGTTCAATAGCCTCCATGCATGTTGTACCAGTCTTGACCATGAAACAAATTGTGTCATTGTATTTCTCAACAATACTTTCTGGAATTCTATATCTCATTTGCATTTTGGCCCTAAATGTCTTTAATTCCAGTGTCATGTAATCCTTAAGGGTACTTTCTGTGGATGCCTTAAAGGATATCTGTGGCATAGTGGGAATAGATTTGTCTACATACAAATCAAACACCTTTCCAAGAATATGGAAGTACATATAGATTATTAAAGACCCAAACTTGAATATCTTGGTCTTGTCATGCTCAATGGCTCTTATGTTGTCTATTAGCTGTGCGCACAAGATCTCACATAGATTAAAATCTCCTTTCTCTCTCGCCAATCTTATTTCTGCTAGAATGGTGGCCGCTGACACACTGTTTACTCTACTAGTGTGCTTGAACCTGTATCCCAATATCATGGACATCAATTTGATGTATTTCTCCTCTATAGGCTCTATTGTCATTCCGCACCTATCACTTCTTGATTTTCAAGCCTGTTCTACAAGTTTTCTGACATCCTTTCCCACTGGAAGTGTAATCACCTAAAAATGGACAAAGATCAAATCAAAGAAAATCAAGGACATAATTGAATCAATTGAATCACAATGCACAATTATCCAATCAAAATTAAAATCAAGTCTTAATTCAAGATCAATCAAAATTGAGAGCATTTTGATCAAGTGCAATCAAATAAAAATACAATTAAATTAATTAATTGTATAGTATTGGATTAAATTAAATTCAACCCATTCAAGGGGTACATGGCTAAAATAAATCAATTAAATCAATTAATAAATCTCAATTACTCTCAACAACCCAAAAGGAGAGGAAATCTAGGCAACCAATGAGATTTGAGGAAAGGCATTCACATGGATCAAGCCAAATTGAATCTCAATCACTCAAAGTGAAAGAGAATCTTAGCCATCCATCTTGTCTACTTGTCCCAAACTTTGAGGACACAAACTTTTCTTTGTCTTCAAAGGGTGGAACCAAGGACTCAACCAAGGTTTAATAATGATCAAACACAACTACACCCCCTACCATTGGAAAATCTATAAAAGGAAGGCCAAAATCCTTCATTATGATCAACCACACATCTGAGAATTGCATTGAACCTCTTGCAATTTGAGTTTAGAAAGGCATTTGAGAGCATAATTAGCATTTACTTTGATAATTGTTAGCAATAGCATTATTTATCTTTATCATTCTCATTCTAGGACTGTCATTAATGAGAGCTTGCTGAGAGCTTATTCATTAACATCTTAGTTAGAGAGCCATGAGGATGCTCAATTGATCATTAATTTGCTATAGTTTTCTCTATTTCTTTGTGGTTTAATTTAGTTACTATTTCAATTATTGATGATTAACCTTAATTCTATGAAGATACTTTCATTAGTATACAAAATGGCACCCACCGTGGGGCTCTAAGCCTCATTTTATCAATTTCATCATTTGGATCATTATTTTGTATGCTTTTATCTTCACTTTTTTGTGAATTTTTTGTAGAAAATAGGTGAAGTCACGCATACAATCAATTTAGTCATGCATATGTTCATTCTGATCTGTCTTAACGCCTACTAGTTGATAACTCACACCTGGTTGATCACTTCTATTCGATCTTACATTCTTTCTTGTCGCCTGACAAAGAAGCATTAACGCGTGTACGATAAAGTTTTCATGCCTTTGACAGAAATAATCATGCCTACAATCTAAGCAGTGTCGCAAGTTTGCAGTTTGTTATCACCTGTGTCAAAGCTTTACTCCGCAATTAACAGAAACAATGACGCCTATGATATTTTGATTCACGCTTTGCACTGATTTATTGTCACTTTGAATTAGTTCATTGTCATAGTTTTAAATACTATTCACCCTTTGCAATAATTTGTTCATGCCTGTATAACTTTTGATAACACTTGAGCCACTGCAAAGTGACGCTTGCTATTATTAAAGTTATGCTTGTAAGCAATTTATTCACGTGTATTAGCTGGACAATGTCACTTGCTATCTGTTGTCTAAATTTTCTGTTAAATTGATAAATTTCATTATCTAACTTTATGTTTGATATGTTTGCTATAAATGAGTAAGCATAGAAAGGTCCAAAAGCCAGAAAGTAGATTCAATCAAGAAGAAAATGCACTAGCTAAAAAGATCAAGAAGGAAAACTTTGAGCACATTAAGGTTGTTCTTGAGACATCACAAGAGGAGGACAATTAGGTATACCAAAATTATCTTGCAATTATTGAAGCTTACAAAAAGAAATTTGTTTCTCTCAATTGGATTTTTAGTCCTTAGTTCAAGTTTTTCTTTGAAAATTTGCAATTAAAGTTCTCTAAAATTCATACACAATTCTTTGCTTCATCAATTTTGATTTGGTTTCCCCTCATTGTGATTGTTGGTGTTGACTAACTTGCTAGTGGAAAAGCACATTTGGAAGGAGCTATTGCCAAGGTAATGATAAAAATAATGAAATCAATAAAAAATGCCCCTAACTTCTGTTAGCTACAAAGAATAAGGTAAGCCTCAACTAGTCAATATTTTCCCTTAGCTTGTGGCATTGGTGCATTTCATAATCTAGTAATTTGGATAGCTAAAAGGATAAATCAAACACATAAATCAAAGCCCCTTGTTTGTGGAAGAGAGTAGAAATACTCAAATCCCTATAGTTAGTGGGTGAAAGAAATTGAACAAAATTGTCTATTGTGTTTGGGAACTAAAGGAAAAGTTAGGGATATGCTCTTCACCTTTTGGTGAACCAAATTCCCAAAAGCTTGACCTTAATTCCATTTTCCTTGCTTTGAATAAACATGCTAGAGAATTAGTGGGCTCACCTCCCAAGTTGTGCCTTAGTGAGGCTAGTGTGAGGGATAGCCCAAAGTGGGATACGCTCACTTTTTTTCACGGGAATCCAACCCACTCTAAAATGAAATGCATGCATCCTTAATGGGGTGTGTGACAAATAGATTTTAATTTTTCAACCTTCCTCTAGTAGTCTTCATGGATTGCGCAAAATTGTACCTCGGTGCATGTGGGAAGCCCCTTAACATACTTGGGGGATGAGAGATTAAAGTCTATTTGAATGGAATAAATACTAAATCCTTGATAAAATAGCAAGACCACTTTCTAGAGCCATGTTTACGAACCAAATCTTGTGCTAGGTAGGTGCTTGAATTGTCTTTTTGTGCAAAACCCATGACAACGTTCTTCAAATAAAACATTTTGTGTTAAGAGGGTAAAAAGAGACAAGTGAATGTGTGATTTTTGTGTTTGGAATACATAAACAAGTGAGAGATATCCATTGAAAACTCATCTTACATTTTTAAATCTCTTCACTATAAAATCAACAATTTTTGAATCAAGGATCATTCCCAATCAAACCCTTGTTGGATGTCAGTTTCCACATGGTCCCAAACATATAGGGTATCATTACCAGGAGATAGCACTATTTTTGCAAACCAAAGGCAAGAAGTTGAGTACCAAAGTGTTTTCAAGGACCCTAATCAAGAAGAAATTTTCACAAACCTATTTGAACCAATACTTGAAGAGATGGGGGATAGAAATTTAGCATATCATAATCACAATATCAACAATGCCAATTATAATCCTAAGGAGACACTTGAAGAAAGGGTTGAGAAAGTTTCCCAATACAACAATTTCTTAGAGGGTATGGAGAAATTAATAGACAAAGATAGGGAGAACTTCTTCTTAAACCTAGCCCAAAAGGGGGTAAAGTTGCCCTATGATTTTGATATTGACCAACTCAAGAAAGATCAACACCAAGATGACCCTATGAATGTTATTACTAGGCAAATAAAGGCCTTCCAAGAGAAAATTGATACCATGAAGAAGGCAGCCAAACCTAAGGCCTTTTCCATAGAAGCTTTGTGTCCTTTTCCTTTTGAAAAAAGCTTAGCAATGGTATCTTTTCCTTTTAATACCATTTTTCCTAAATACAATAAGTACATGGGTAAAAAAGACCCACAGGATCATCTAAGGGAGTTTTGTGCCCTAAGCATAGAGTTCATGTACAATGATACATATCTAATGAGACTCTTTTCTAGAAGCTTAGGAGGTCCCGCAATGGAGTGGTTTTCAAAACTAACCCCCAGAATAAAATCCTTTGAGGAGTTAGCCTCCAAGTTCATAACCCATTACTCTTATAACATTGAGCACGAAATCACAATGCTCAAGTTATGCGATACCAAACAGAAAGATGGAGAGTCCTTTTTAGGATTCCTACAAAGGTGGAGGACCATTTTCGCAAGGTATCCACAAAGTATCCCAGAGAAGGAGAAGATGGAAATCTTCACCAACAATTTGACCTCAGAAATGAATTATAGTTTACAACTTCAATGTCCCCCAACATTTGAGAAACTTATCAAAAATGGGATAAAGATTGAAGATGTATTGGTCAAAAGAGGTGAAGTCAAATTATTTAAGGATAACAAATCCAACAACAACAACAACAACAATAATAATAGAAACAACAATAATTATGTGCCTAAGTATTTCAATAATCAAGAGTCCAACAATAATAATGATAAATCTAAATCATGGATGAAGAACAACAATAAAAACCTTGTGAATGACGGAGTTGTGGAGGCCCACACTTTGAAGTCAAACCCTTTTATCGTACCATATGGAGCAAATTCTTTCAATAATTTTAATCAAACTAACAAAGCTCCATATAATTCCAATATTTCCAATAACAATGCCAACACTTCCAACAATAATGCTAGTGGAGACAAATCAAAATCATCTTACTCCAATTACAATAAAAAGAAATTCACCTACCTAGGTGAACCTTTGGAGAATGTATTAAAAACCTTGGTTGCCAATAATGTCATCACATTACCCGACATGAAAGATTATGAACCCGAAGTTAAACCTTATTGATGGAATGCATCCCATCATTGTGAATACCATCAAAATAGAGGTCACCCAACAAATGAATGCATGAGATTAAAACACTTGGTTCAAGATTTAATTGATAAGGGAACTATTCAAATTGAAGGACCACAAAATAATGGAGATCACACGGCCTTCAAGAACCCCTTATTGAATCATGAAAAGGGGGAGTCATCAAATACAAATAAAAATTAAAAAAAGGGCAATGAGAAGGTGAAATTTTCTCACACATATGATAACACAATAAATACTCTAAGAGAGGAAGATCAAACCATAAATGTTATCATAGTGAAAGATAAGTCAAGGGATGTATCATCAAATGTTGTCACTAGCAGGTAAGCATAAAAAATTATCCTACCTAATAATGCTCCAAAAGTGGTGATATCAAATCAAGCTTCAACATCATCATCAAAGAAATACAACTTGGTTGAGCAATTACAAAGAACTTCCACTCAAATCTCTATTCTTGAGATGCTCAAATTATCACCAATTCATAAGGATATCTTGGAAAAAGCCTTGTTGGAAACAAATGTGCCTCTAAATTTTGAGGTAGACAAATTCCAAAATATGGTAGGGCACCTAATCAAACCTCATTGCCTATCATTTTCCGAACAAGATGACATGTCTCTTAATCATCCCCAAAATCTGCCCCTACATATAGAAGTGTTGATCCATAAGCAAAGGGTGAAAAGAGTCCTTATAGATGGAGGAGCTGGCCTAAACATTTGTACCCTTGGCTTGGTAAAATCCCTAGGATTTTCTGAGGAGGCTATTGACCCTAAGAAAAAGATAACCATAAAAGCCTATGATGATGAAGAAAGAGCCTCAAAAGGAGTCATAGTATTACCTATAAGAGTTGGTCCCATGAAAAAAGAGACCATATGCCAAGTGTTGGACCTAAATTTGACATATAATATCTTGCTAGGAAGGCCATGGATCCATGAAATGCAAGCTATTGCTTCAACTTATCACCAATTCCTAAAATTCCCATATCTAGGGCAAGAGATAATGATAAGTGGGGATATAAACCCATTCCAATATTGTAATAATGTCAAGCCTATCAATGAATCCCTAGTCCAACATAATACTGAAGGGTCTATACCTAAGAAAATGGAGCAAGGCCAAATTTCTAAGAACACCCCTTGGTTGAAGGGAAAAGAAAAGATGGAGGAAGAAGTTATTATTGAAGACACACAAAAACTCATTAACCTAACTACATCGACTAAAGGAAAAGAGAGGGTTAATGAGGGTAACATTATTGAAGAAATAAAAGAGGATCATATCAAAGATACTCAAGTATCCACCAAAGAGGCCCATTATCAAAAGATGGACCAAATGATGAAATTTTTTGATAAGCAATGTAAGATCAAACAAAAGGGAGTAGGTGAATACTCCTTATATATGATGGACCTACCTTTATCACCCAAGTCCTTTGGGAAACCCTCAAAATTACCCCATAAATATAATGAGAACTTTGTGAGGGCAAGTAAATCATCCACCATGGATGAAGAAGACAATGAGATCCTAAACTGGTTATACAAAGATGAAGAATCAAGTGCCCATGTCAAACATATCCAAAATATAACCATTCCCACACATCAATATGGGAAAGGGTTTGCAATCATGCAAAATATGGGATACAAAGGTCAAGGACCTTTAGACATAAAGAATGAAGGGATCATTGAACCCTTAGAAATTACATGGCGAGATTCTAAGGAAAAAGCAAGAATAGGGTATCTTGAGGAAGGATACACTCAAAAACATCATCCCCAACTTTATAGCCAAATATTACAATTAGAGTCTCATAGTGATGAAGATTCTAATGAATGGGAATGGGAGACCCTATCAGATGAGTCATGCCAAGACAAGGGCATTGATGTCATTCATACCTATGCTTCTACCAAAAATAAAGGACCAATGACAGAATTGACTCCAAATCAAGCATCTAGTTCTAGCCAAGTGGTTCTAAATGATGTACCAAGTATAGAAATAGAGATCAATCAATGGGTGGGTGAACCATATGTTGCTTCATGGAGACCTACTATGGAAGAATCAAATGCTAGGCTTAATCCACATGACTTTTATCCAATGGAAACCCGAGAGGATTCTAGTGAGGGAGATTTTGATCCTTCTTTAGAATATTTAGAGGAAGCCCATGTTTGAGATTTTCAAGATACAATGTATGAACCCTCCAATAATGAGATATATACCTTAAGCTCGATTGAAATGAACCTAAGTGTTGACCCATTAACCCTCATTCTCCCAAACTTAATTGAATGGAATACCATTGAACCAACTACCTTGCCAATTTTCTTAAATGACAACATGGTGTCCCAATACCTCAATGTAGTTGAACCTTCTTCTATCAGAGAATATCAAGAAGAAATGATCAGAGGGAGCATCCAAAATTCTAATCTGAGAAAAAATGAAAAAAATAAAAAAAAATAGAAAAAGAAAAGAATCAAGCGTTGAAAACCACTTTGTGGCAACATTAGATCAAGAAAAAAATAAAGAAAGAAAGGATGTTTCCAAAGGTGAAAACCCAACTGAGGCACCTATGGAAGGGAGTTTGGATGTTCTACTAGAGCATTATGAAGAAAGATCTCTAATCTTAATTGAGCCAACAGAAAAGATAAACATTGGATCAGAAATAGAGGCGAAGTTCATCCACTTAGTAACATCCCTATCTAGCGAAGAAAGGACATAATTCATTAAGTTCTTTAAGGAAAGACAAGTTAACTTCCCATGGTCTTATGATGATATGCCAGGTTTAGACCCAAATCTGATAATGCATCATCTCAATATCAAGGAAGGAGCCAAACCTGTTAAGAAAAAGCTAAGGAAAATGCATCCGAATAGTACTACTTGTCAAAGTGGAATTAGAAAAACTATTGAAGGTGGGGTTCATAAGGGCCATTGATTATGCACAATGGATCTCCAATATAGTGCCAGTATCAAAAGTAGATAAATCCATTAGAATCTGCATGAACTTTAGAGACTTAAACTTGGCATGTCCTAAGGACAATTTTCCACTTCTGAGTATTGATGCCATTGTAGATTTAATGGTGGGACACTCTATGTTCTCACTCATGGATGGATTCAGTGGGTATAATCAGATCAAGATAGCACCAGAAGACCAAGATAAAACTACTTTTACATGTGCATGGGGTACATTTTGTTGGAATGTCATGCCATTTGGGCTAAAGAATGCAGGAGCAAACTATCAAAGAGAAATGACCACAATATTTCATGATATGATGCATAAGTTCATGGAGGATTATGTGGATGACATACTAGCCAAATCTCATTCAAGAAAAGAACACCTTCCAATTTTGGTGCAATTTTTTGAAAGGCTAGAAGAATTCAAAGTGAGACTCAATACAAAGAAATGTGCATTCGGAGTCCGATTCGGAAAAATATTGGGTTATGTTGTATCTACAAAAGGGATAGAGGTGGATCCCGCTAAAGTGAAGGATATCATCGAAATGGAAGCACCTAAGAACATTAGTTAGATGAGATATTTACAAGGAAGGATCCAATCCATTAGGAGATTTATCTCCCAATTAGTTGAAAAATGTCAAAACTTTACCCAAATTTTGCATAAGGATACAATCTTCAAGTGGGATGAAAAGTGTGAAGAAGCCTTTAATCTATTAAATAAATATCTTATGAACCCACCAATATTGATGCCACCTATCAGAGGAAAGACCTTGATCCTATACATTTCAGCAATGGAGAATTCATTGGGGGCACTTTTAGCACAAGAGGATGAAACAGGAAAAGGAAAGGCAATTTACTACATTAGTAGAACCTCGGTCAAATACAAGCTAAACTATACATTTATGGAAAGGGCATGCTTGGCTGTAGTTTTTGCTTCCCAAAAATTACACCATTATACGCTAGCCCACAATATAAGGCTCATTGCCAAAATTGACCCCTTGAAGTATTTACTTAGCAAAACAACATTGAATGGAAGGCTAGCAAAGTGGGTAATGATACTTAGTGAATTTGACATAGAATATGTTGATAGAAAATCAATCAAAGGGAAAGTAATTGCAAACCAATTGGTAGAAGCACCACTTCATGATGATCATCCTATACAAGTTGAATTCCCAGATTCAGAGATTGTGAAGGTAGAAGCAAAAACATGGCAGCTTTATTTTGATGGTTCCTACGCTCACCATGGATCGGGAGTAGACATACTTCTCATCACACCTCAAGGTTCTACTATCCATAAGTATTACAAATTTCTATTTCCATGCACCAACAATATAGCAGAGTATGAAGCATTGGTTATTAGAATCAAGCTAGCATTAGAGTGGAAAGTGACATAGTTAAAGGTTTATGGAGATTCACAATTAGTCATAAATCAAGTGAATGAAGAATATCAAATGAAGGATGATAAATTGATACCCTACAAAAACATGGTGCAAAATCTCAAGAAGTATTTCATACTCGTCACATTTGAACAAGTGCCGAGGGAAAAGAACAAGGCAGCAGATGCAATGGAAACTTTGGCCTCACTTTTGCAGATGCCTGATTAGAGTGCTAGATATGAGTTCTTGGTAGAAGAAGTGATTCAACTTGTGTTTGACCCTACCCACCCTTACACCATTTTCTTGTTAACTACAAATGAATCACCTTGGTATGGACCAATTTATACTTACTTGAAAGATCAAATCCTTCCCATAAACCAAACCAAGAATCAAAAGAAGAGCTTCATTCGCCAAGCCGCCTGATACACCATAATTTCTAAAACATTGTATCAAAAAAGTCTAGATGGAATGCTCCTTAGATGTTTAGAAGAGGAATAATCAAACTTAGCCTTGCAAGAAGTCCATGAAGGAATTTGTGGATCACACTCAAATGGATTATCCTTACCTAAGAAACTTTTAAGGATAGGATATTTTTGGCCCACAATGGAGAAAGACGCTTGTAAATTTTCCAAAACTTGTAGAAAATGTCAATTCCATGGAAATTTGATACACACACCCACACAAGAGCTTCATCCAATGACAACACCTTGGCCGTTCTACCAATGGGGTTTAGACCTAATAGGCATGATTTATCTGCCATCCTTGAATGGTCACAAATTCATTATCACTGCAACTGAATACTTTACTAAGTGGGTGGAAGCTATACCCCTATCAACTGCAATAGGAAAGTAGATTTCTTTGTTTATCATCAATCATATTATTTGTAGATATGGCATACCTCATGCTATTATAACGGATAATGCCAAGCACTTTAAGAACAAAGACTTAACAGAATTGTGCAACAAGTTTCACATGATTCATCATTTTTCTTCAATCTATTACCCTCAAGGTAATGGGCAAGCTAAAGCAACAAACAAAAACATCTTGAAGATTTTGAAGAGAACGGTGGACAACTCAGGGAGAGATTGGCACATCAAGATAAATTTGACCTTATGAGCTTATAGAATGAGCATAAGAATGCCAACAAGGGCTACACCTTTTTCATTAGTCTTTGGAATAGAAGTAGTTTTACCTTTAGAGGTAGAACTTCCATCTTTGAGGATATCTATGCATGGATTGATAAATGGGGAAGACTATAGGGTTGCAAGACTGCAAGAATTAGAGCTCTTGGATGAAAAATAGAAGCAAGCATTTGATTATTTGAAGGTATATCAGAATAGGATGTCAAAGGCATACAATAAACATATCAAGCCAAGAACATTCCAAATAGGGGATTTAGTTTTGAGAGAAAATCCAAAGAACCAAGCAAAATAAGAAAAGAAAGGAAAGTGGGAAACAAACTAGTTAGGACCATTTCTCATTGTTGAAAATTTTGGGACCGGTACCTACAAACTAGAAGATTGCGATGGTGAAGAATTGCAAGAGCCAATCAATAGTATACATCTCAAGAAGTTCTATACATAAGGTAGATGAAAGAGTATAAAGAGTATTAGATGAGGAGCATCATATTTATTGTACATAGTGAAAAGAGATCCTGAAAAGACCAAAAACATTGGAAAAGCAAAAAAGATTAAAAATAGTGGAAAATTGAGCCTGAGGAAAGCAAAAAAATTCATATGTGATCCTAAAAAAAGAAAAAAAAATTGAAAAAGAGAAAAAAGCAAAAAAAAAAAAGGAGAAAAGTGCCTTGGTGAAAACCTAGCAAATAGGCACCTTGGTAGGAAAAAAAGAGAAAAGCTTTAAAAATAGAAAAAAGAGCTAGATCCATTCAATCGGTGAAAACCTGGTAAATAGGTGCCATTGAAAGTCCAAGTCAGTCGCATACCTAGAAGGTCACCTTGTAAATATTGCATTCGCCAGCATGTGTATATATTACATAATAAAACCCAATAGTTGCATTTGCAAATACCTCAAAATTTTGGTCACCTAATTGAAAAATTGTCCTAAGTCCCATTAATGAAATCAATATCAAACTAGGGGCAATCTACTCTAAAGGAGCGAGGATTCATCAACAAGCTATATTCAATCAGAGAATCAATTCATCACACTCGAAAGAGGAACACTTAATCAAATCTACATCCCAATCCAATTTGAGCCTAAAATGAAAAATTGATCCAAGACCTTAAATGACCTTACCTTTTATCAGGATTAAAAATTTGAAATGGATGGAACTACACTTGAACTATGGATTTGAAAAACATGGCAAAAATTTTCTAAGTGTTAACTCAATTGATGAAATCATTTCTTTCTAGCGAATCAATGAAAGTTTTAGACTAGACAAGCTATGATGAAAGGATGATATGTTTCTTGATTTTTGAATGACTGTCTTAAAATCAAAGTTTTAAATCATGTATTATTTGTTTAAGGATGTGATCATCAAAGAATCATCGAGGACTTGTACATAGGATAAAATGGAGATTTTTGCTTGTTTACGCAAACAAATACCTTGGCTATTTTGATCTTCCATATCATAATACCAACACCCACTTGCAACATAGAATTTGACAAAATCAGTATTTGCACTCTCATGATTGGCTTCAATCAGTGATATTCATACTGAAGAGACCGATGGGAAAGAAAAAAAAGAGGCAAAAAGTATTCATATCATCATAGTTGAACTAGTGATGGCTGTACTAAAATAGGATTCCAAAAGCGCTCGATGATGATTATAAGCTCCAAATCTTGAATAATGACAGTTAGATGCATACATTTTAGATTAAGTGCATTGTATATATGTGTTTTTCCTTTCTTAGCTTAAGTTGAAAGGGGAAAAATGACATAGGGGGTTCAATTCAAACATCATTATCCTTGATTCCAAACAAAAAAAGTGAGATTATCTTTTACATTCATGCATAGCATTAATCATTATTCATAAATATGAGGAAAATAGAAAAAGAATCATTACTCATACATCATTTGCATACATGTAATTAAAGATAGAATTGCATACATTTGAAAAATAAAAAACATAGGATCATCCATATCCATATTGCCATAAAACAATTTGCATCCATACATTGAAAAATAGAAAAAATTCTCATAAATCCATACATTAATGCATTCATCTATCTATATCATAAAAATAAGATACATTGCATCCATCACATAATCACAAATAAATGCATGATAAAACATCATATAGCTACATCCAAAGATAATCTCATAAATCAACTCATCAAGGAAAATGAAGGAATAAGATAATCTCATAAGTCAACTCATCAAGGAAAATGAAGGAATACATCATCACATATCATCAAAAGAGTGTTCATCAATGATCCATCAAATCAGTATATCAAGATACAATGTCATACAAAGTGATACATCAAATGTTCTCATCAATCAAATAACATGAAATGTGAACCAAAGGACATCAACAATGAGTGAATCTATCATCAATCAATCAAGATCCCGTAGGACCAGATCCATCTGGACCTCTATCATCCTATGGAGGAGGAGCTTGAGAAGTGCTCGCTCCACTCTATCTCTGAACCATCATTGACATGAACTGTTGCATCAAGGCAGCAACCTAATCTAAACACCCAACAATAGTGGACATATCTGTCCTCATAGCTTGAACCTCCCATACCACAGTACCCATAGTGGGAACATACTATGAATCCTGTCCCCCATCCTATGGTTGCTGAGCCTGTGTAGGCACCTGTTGTGCTGGAACATCACCCTGCTGAGCTAAGGAGACTCTCTGCAACTAAACTAAAGGGTCTAAACCACCTAGAATCTACCTAGCAACATCTACATGAGCATGTCTCTGTTGTCTATCTACTGCTCTAGGATAAACATCAACTACATCATCATGTCCTCTAGCTCAATCTCTCACCCATCCTCTATTAGAAATAACCAAAGGATCTCTACATCCTTGCCATCTCTGATGTCTCCTACCACCACCACCACCACCACCACCACCACCACCACCACCACCATCACATGGACCTAGGATAGGCTCTGCTGGATCAGTAAAATGAATAAACCTGTTACAAGCCCACCAATCTGCATACTCACAAGATGTACCAGCATCTACCATACCGGGAAGCATCTCCCACCTATAGTAAGCCATACCCACAATTTGATCCAAGGCAAACTGGTAATCAACAAGAGGACCCTATATAGATATCTCTACCTATACTTGAGAATATAATGTTGTACCCTGAGGTATATCTTGTATCCACCCATACTATCTAGAAACTCTGCCAAAATAGAAGCACTCAATAGTGGTATTAGACCTACCAATCATCCAATGAGGAGTGAACATGTATGATAACTCATTTTCATCCTCTCTCCAACCCTCACAACCAATGTATGGTCACCATTGAACTTGATCTAGATCATCAATCTATCGGTGCCAATAATCCAGATGACCTAAATGATGTTTCACCACCATACCAATGTATAGAAAATAATATGGAAAACCATGAGGCCGAACCCTATCAGAAATAGGCATGGTAATAGGGAGATGCTCCCAAATCCATAACTAAAGAATCAAGGCACCTATAGATAAGGAAGAACTCTCTCTGTATACCACCTCATGAAGATCTCAATATAACTATGCCATTACACAGGAACCCCAATCGAAACATTGAGGCTATGCTAGTAAATCCTCCAATATCCTACCCTGACCAACAAAAAAACCATGACCTCATCAATCGGGAAGAAGCAAACCACCAATCAATGCACCAAGTACTACAGGCAATGTAGGAAAGGAAGCAAACTATGGCCATGTGATATCATCAATAGTATTGTCCCCAAACACTCATTGACAGATAGTAGAATCATAGACAGAATCATAGATAGAATCATAATAGACTATCTCTCCTCAGCATGGGATACGTAGCAAACGATACACGTCCTCCAGTGTGATCATCATCTCACCATGTGGAAGGTGAAAAGTATTGTGGTCAAAGTGCCAACACTCCACCACAACTGTTAATAACCCATGATTCAGCTAGAACCAGGGAAGATTGAGAAGAAAACTCAAACCACAAATCTCGATGACATAGTACTCCATTGGAGTAAGGCCTTGCCCGAGATCAATAACCCACGAAGTAACTGATCAGATATACAATACATGAAAGTGAGCCTGTTTGGCACAAAAAAAGAATCATATCAATATGTTATATCAAGGAATAGCTAATGTTGATCAAGTTATTCAAATCTCCTAACTTTATATCTTGAGGAAGGAAAATCATTGTTTTATCTCTCTAGATCTTGAGAGTGAAATATCAAACCATGAACCTATCATAATAGATGGACAAATCACATTTGTTGGTATTACTATACTGATATTCTAATCAATTTTTTAGTTCAAATGCAACAGACCTCATTGTATTATTCAAATCGGTCATCTTGAGTTATTAATTTTTTCATGAAAAAGGACAAGTACAAGAGAAAAATTTTGCAAAAAAAAAGCTTGTAGGTGTGATTTTAATCATCACAGGCGATATTTCTCTTAGGCGATGCCAAAATGTTGTTAATCAGCATTAATTCTATCTTAAGTGACAAATTCTGCATAGGCATCAAGGAATTAAGATAGGCGATAATGAAATGTGGCCTAGGCAAAAGTAAATTGTTAGGGTTTCCTACGCGGGAACATAACTGAATATTGGCATTTTTTCCCTAGCTCTATGCATGACTGTTTTGTTCTCAAGCATGAATGAAAGTTTCTTAGGCAATAATTAACTACACAAAAGCATGACTAAAATGTGTGGATGTGACATTACAAAGGCTTAGGCAACAACAAAATATTGCTAAGCGTGATTTTACAGATTCTAAGCAACGATGAAATTCAAATTTGTAATAAATGCTAATAAATAAGCAATAAATGCAATGAGGGAGTTTGAAATAACTTACCAGAGGTCCATAATCAAGTGGCCTCGCATATCTCTGACACCTCTTGAATCGATGCTCTCGAATAGGGACAACCATCTCGAAATTCACTATAGGATCAGAGCAAAATCACCAAAGGCAAAAGTGAAAATGAATAGTAAATCTAGGTTTTTCAACCTATTTAAGCTAATTTGACTTAATTTTGAGGTGCAAATTAGACTTCAACCTATATTAACCTATCATATTTAACCAGGGTAAATTGTGAATCATGGCACATCATCAGTTTTTTTCAAAAATAAAAACATATTGTATCAATCAAGTCAATCAAATCAAATTTTTCAAATCAAAACAATAATATGTTTTATTTCTGAGGGGTCATACCATCAGATAATTAGATCAACATTAGTAGTAATATCATCAAAAATCAAGAGATTGATCATCGAAATCAAAATGAAAGCTTTTATCAGAAGTTTTTTCGTAATCAAACGAAAGGGGCATCATATCGAATACAATCATCAAATCAAGTATCATATTAGGATCAATCATCAAATCAACCATCATATCAGGAATGATCATCAGAGAATCACATCAATCAAGAGAGTTTCATATCAATCATATCTACAACAATCTTGTATAAAAAATCAAAGGATCGACCATCGAAAGACATCAAACAACATCAAGGATCAACCATCATTGAATCAAGACCTATTATTGAGCAAGATCAGAGTATTCTTTGAATAGACATGCTTCACACGTCAACTCAAAGAGGGGCATTTGTAATCACCTAAAAATGGACAAAGATCAAATCAAAGAAAATCAAGTCAAATAAAAGAAAATCAAGGACATAATTGAATCAATTGAATCACAATGCACAATTAGCCAATCAAAATTAAAATCAAGTCTTAATTCAAGATCAATCAAAATTGAGAGAATTTTGATCAAGTGCAATCAAATCAAAATACAATTAAATCAATTAATTGTATAGCCTTGGATTAAATTAAATTCAACCCATTCAAGGAGTACATGGCTAAAATAAATCAATTAAATCAATTAATAAATCTCAATTACTCTCAACAACCCAAAAGGAGAGGAAATCCAAGCAACCAATAAGATTTGAGGAAAGGCATTCACATGGATCAAACCAAATTGAATCTCAATCACTCAAAGTGAAAGAGAATCTTAGCCATCCATCTTGTCTACTTGTCCCAAGCTTTGAGGACACAAACTTTGCTTTGTCTTCAAAGGGTGGAACCAAGGACTCAACCAAGGTTTAATCATGATCAAACACAACTACACCCCCTACCATTTGAAAATCTATAAAAGGAAGGCCAAAATCCTTCATTATGATCAACCACACATCTGAGAATTGCATTGAACCTCTTGCAATTTGAGTTTAGAAAGGAATTTGAGATGATAATTAGCATTTACTTTGATAATTGTTAGCAATAGCATTGTTTATCTTTATCATTCTCATTCTAGGACTGTCATTAATGAGAGCTTGCTGAGAGCTTATTCATTAACATCTTAGTTAGAGAGCCATAGGATGCTCAATTGATCATTAAGTTGCCATAGTTTTCTCTATTGCTTTGTGGTTTAATTTAGTTACTATTTCAATTATTGATGATTAACCTTAATTCTATGAAGATACTTTCATTAGTATACAGGAAGAATGACATCTATCCTTGAGAGTCCTGTCATCTCATGAATTAGGTCTCTTGTTATCCTAACTGACACTTCTCCTATCCAAAATAGGTCATCATGAATCCTGCTGAGTAGGAACTTGATCCATTTTGACTCATAGAACTCATATGTCATAGCATATTCCACTATAGGATGATTTTCCAACTGTGCATACTCATCCATGAAGGTTTTATCAAGTTTCATCATTGTTTCCATGTACACTCTTATTCTATCCAAACCTACCAGTTCTTTCTTGCAATATATGTATGCCCTGATATCTTACACATGCATAACACCCATGGGAGTGTGGGAGAATGCACCTTCTAGGTTGTCTAGTGTGGATTTGAATGGATTCATTTTATATCTCTTCTTTTCCACCACATCAAATACATTAGGAGTAGCCATTACTTACTTGTATATCACTTTCTGAATGATCTCAAAGACTTCTAAATCAACGCGATGGATTAGGGCTTCCGCAACTGATCAAATGCACTTGCTAAACACTGGTGAATCAATCTGCAATCCTTCACTCTCAAATGCTAGGGATCCTCTACTCTCTAATCACTTTTAATTTGAATGCAATGAGAGATCTAAAAGCTTCTATGTACTTTAAAGTAAAATTTTTTCTATTAATGCTTGCCGCATAAACTAAGCTTTCATTGAAAATCTCCAACTTTTGTTCTGCTATCAATCAGGAAGTGTGCTCTTGCACATAGCCTTTATTATTCTCCAAAGGGTTAAATCCAAAGGTGCATACTTTAAGGGTGAGTATATCAGCCATGCAGGGGTCAAGAGCTAAATTAGCCCCCCCTATGATCCTGAGGGCCATTCATCCAGATGTAGGGGGTGCGTCCACTATGGATGCATCCAATACATTCTCATCAACCTTTTCCTTCTTTGCCTCAGACCAAAACAACCTTGCACCTTCTAAAGCTTTCACATACTTGACTTCTCCTTCGGTATCCAATATTGATTCTTCTGGCTTTTTAGGGCTTTCCTAAATTTGCATCCTTGATCTAAAGAACTTTAAGATGTGTCTAGCCTTGTTACATGAGTGAAAAATAACTGGAAGCCTTATATTCCTTGGCTCATTGACATGAGTTCCCATTTTAGACTATCTAGTTGAGTGACCATTTTAGTTACATATCTGACATGTAACATTCTAAGAATTTATTACATTTGGCTTATTTTGATTTCTCTGATTATGCTGAGTCTTATTCTTCTGAATTGTCTTACAATTCATAGCTCTATGACCAAATTTATTGCATGAATAACAGTAACCATTGAAAGGTCTTACCTTTGTACAGTTCCTTTCTATATGTCCATGCTTGTTACATGCATAACAAGTGTGGTCTACTAGCTTGCGCTCATTCTTGGATGGTTAAACATGATCTTTAGTCTTACTTCTAGTCTCCTTAGCATCTATGGTGTCTTCTAGTGCTTTCATTATTGCTCGCATGTTATCTATCTGGTTTTGTGCTTCATTGTATCTAATGCAGCTAGTATCTCCTTTAAGTCTTCTTGCATATAACTGAGATTCTATCAAATCAAAACTAGTGTGTAGTTTATCAATGTGATTCTTTGCCTCTTTCAATTCAGATTCCAAGCTTTCTTTGTTGTTTCTTAGCTCCAAAATTTCCATGTTTGCTTGCATCAATTCTTCATTCAATTGAAGGTTCTCTTTAATCTGTTCATCATAGACATCTTGATTGTTGGTTAGCTTATCATCCAATTCTTCAATCTGTTCTTTCGGGGATGAATTTTCTTCATTCAGCTTCTTGATCATTATCCCTAAATCACTGGTAGAGCATTATTTCAAATATTTTCTTAGCCTTTTTATGACTGCTTGAGCATCATTGAATTTTTCTTTTAGTTCTTCAATTTCTTTTTTAGATCTGTCCAAGTATTCAAGAGTAGCTCCAAGATTCCTTTTTAGATGTTTCATTTCTACTTTTTCCATGATCTCCTCAAGTGGTTAAACTTCTTTACTGAGGACCAAAGCTCTGATACCAATTGTTAGGAATGGGAACACTGAGAGGGAGGGGGGGTGAATCAGTGTTCACTATATTTAATATTTTTACTTTTCTCTTAACTTGAATGCTTAAGTACTGAAATGAACATCAACATAAATAAGAAACATGAACAAAACACATAACACCAATGTGGTTATGGGGAAACCCAAATAGGTAAAAACCCCAGTGGGAATTGACACCCACTAATAATCTATACTAGTGTTTTATGATCCTTGTTAGAAGATCATTAACCCTATTAGGAGTTGCTTTATAAGATATTTAGTACAATGACCTGGTCAAGGGTCAGACCCTATTAGGAGTCTTTTACAATAAACCTATTAGGGGTGTGGACTCACTTTCCTAGAGCTCATTTCTCAACTAGTGAAGGCTACAACCTTCTAATCTCAGATACACACTATATCTACTAGATGAACTGGCATTGTGACACTACTTGTTTGATTAGTTCCTTTGATGTGCTGATGCTTTGATCCCTTGCAAAGCTCTAATACATCTTGACAACTCTTTGCACACTTTTGATTTGCTTATTTCAACTCTATATCAACTCTCATCCCTAATTACAATGACACATCTAATATTTACATGTGCATACAAAACAATTAACTATGTTGGTGCTTTAACTGATTACATACATTGCTTCCAATTAAATTGGCTCAAGCATGTTTACAAAAAAATTTAATTATATGTCTACAACCTAATTACAATAGGCACATAGCCTTTACAACATAATAGTATAACCGCTAGTCAAAATACCAACAGTCGACTACTTACTCTATTCTTGTTTGGCATTCATTGTCTGTGCAACTTGAACTCTTGGTATCTTCCTCATATTGAATCTTCTAATCATGCACTCTTAGACTTAGCATGAATACAATCTTACCAACTTAACTTCTATGGTGCATACCATAATTCTTTCATATTCATGTGCGCTGATGCTCTGACCTTCAGGTACTCTGTGCACTATCTAATCTTCAACACTTAGCCAATTTTTGATCTTTTTATCATGAGCGCTGACTCCAAAACATCATATGACTTTCTTGCCATAATGACAACACTATATTAAGTCATATACAACAGTATATTCAACTTTCCAACACATCTATCTCATACATGAATTCTCTCATCCTTCACCATGTCACTACCACTGAACATGCATAGAAGTCATCCAAAGAGATCCACACAACCTATTGCAAATGAATCATACATCCTATCTCAAGTGATATCTAAAACAAAAAAAAACTCAATCCAAAGGTAACAAAATGCATTAGTAGTTTTCAACCAATTAACATATTTGAATTAGCACCCACAACAAGAGCTAACACATCCAACTATCCATACCTCCAAGGTATACATAAAATATCGAGAAAATCCCATAAATCAACATATTCAACCTGTAACATGCAACCACAAGCTCCAAGTGAAATACCTACCATATACACACCTATAAAATCCCACTACATAGGTAATATAAAAAATGAAACGAATCCACTAACAAAATCACATAGAAAGTGTAACAATAAAGCTATAGTATCAAGAACATCTCAATATCCACACATGAAACCTAGACATAGTTGCGTTCTCTCCCACAATATGTCATCATCCTCTCAAATAATATGAACATGAAATTCATGGAAGAAATCATATAATTATAAGAAAAAAACTTTTGAACCGATAATCTAAAAGTATACCTCTTACAAAAATCTCCAATCCTCTCTCATGTTCTACACAACTGACAAAGGAAAGAGATAAAGGAACTTGCATGCCATCTCCCACATGACAACACATGAACATAGAAAAGTGATAAAAAATCCTCAACCAACCTCCACTAGTACAATTGGCACCCGTTTTTAATGAATGAATGGTCGAACTTTCTACCAAGATTGGTCGAATGATCTACAAATGGTCTTGTCACTATTTTTCTAGTCAAAATTTTGACATATCGTTGTTAATGTAGAATCTTCTATGCCAATCTTGGTCAAAACTGACATCTGTAATTGATGGGTTTATTTTTTGAACTTTCGACCACCGTCAGTCAAAATTTTTGGCCCGCCCAACTAGGATGCCAAAACCACAATGCTAAATTTTGACTAGGATGCCAAACCCATGACACTACATTTCGACACAAAATGGTTGATATTTAGACCAGACTTGGTGAGAGTTTTGACTAAGGTTAGTCGAAAGTTCAACCAAATATGGAATTTAAAAAAAAAATCATTGGTCGCTATAATAAAATCTTATCCCTTTGATCTTTGATGACACATTTCACCATAACATACAATGAAGGTTTCACATCCTGCTTCCTTTACCCATTGCCATGACTTACACCAACAATGTCATCGCTGATCGCCACAACTAGATTCACAAGATCCCGCTCACTGATGATTGCTATAGGTTATAGCGATACACCATTCTTTATCACTCATTGCCATATCGATAATGATTTTTCTCCACACATCGATGAACCCGATCGCTATATGCTACAATGATCATTAGTGAGAGGGATCTTGTGGATATGGTTGTGGCAATTAGCGATGACATTGTCGGTGTAAGTCAGGGCTGATTGCTGATCACCACAACTAGATCTGCAAGATCCTGCTCACCGATGATTGCTATATGTTATAGCAATACCCCATTCTTTATCGCTCATCACCATATCAATAATGAGTTTTCTCCACACAACGATGAACCCAATCGCTATATGCTACAACGATACCATACCTAAGCTGACCTTACTACCTTCGCTGTAGCATACCCCGATATATGATGTCTTATCGCTATAGCTATAGTGATATGTGAAAAAATCATATATATCATGGAATTTCAAATCAAGAGAAATGATAAGAAATATACTTATTTTTAATCTAATAGATTTTGAAATCATGTAATTTATTGGAAATTAAGAACCCAGAGGAAGAAGACATAAATAGATGCGAACTCATAGCTTGTTGATAAGTTGTCTGGCTTGCATAGTATGCAGCCCAGTAAGCCTTCAGGTTTTGTTGTGATGTTCCAACAAAATTTGAGGGATCTCAAATGACTGACTCTGTTTTGCTTTGCTTCAGCTATGGGATGTAGAATTGAATTGTAAGTTACAGGAATGATCTAAAAGAAAAATATTAAACTGTACATCCACTAGGAGAATTTATATCCAAGCATTGATTTAGTCTATCAAAGTTACTTAATGCTTTTATGGTTTTGATGGTTAAATTGAATCCACTTTCAAGTGCATAAATATGTTGTGAGAAAAAATAGTGGAAGTAAATTGTTGAAAGGACCAGTTTCAGTGATTGTTTCAAGTATGCTTGAAAAGAACATATAGGTGAAATATTCCATGTTATATTTTGACCTAACCAACAATATGGATGCCCAAAAAAATCAAATGAGGCTAAGGAAATACCCCTATACACCAAATCTACATATATTGCCCACAAGGACTATACAACAATTCAAAATTTATTTATTATGAGATCCACAAAGGTAAGAAGCATATCATGGCATATGCACATTAAACTTCAATGCATATACCAGGTTCAAGATTGATTAGTAACAAAAAAAATAGAACGTCTTCACCCTGATTGAGAAAAAAGAAATTTTTGGTAATTGTGAATAAATGACTCCTACAAATGTGACTTTCAAAATTTTAAAGGAACGTAGTGGGCCATAACGTGTAATGATTGATATGTACCTTTTTACATGAATCAAATGTTAAAACATTGCAAGTAAAAATATCAAATCACTCTAGCTGCCTTTAAAGACTAGAAGAAACTTGCTTTAAATGATAGATAAAGGTATTTGTCAATTTATTCAAATGTATACACCTTCCTTCAAAATTGGTTTCAATCTAGGATGACAAATACATTGTCATTGTATATAAGAATCAACACACTCTAAGGTAATTGAAAGACAAATACTATTAGATAATATGCAGAACAAGGAGGAATCAAAATTGGTAGCTTATATTAGCATGCAATCACAATATTGTCTAGAAAAATGAAAATGCATCCAAAGGTCACATTATACATGTTTACTATAATTCACCATATAGGGAGTATAGATAATTCAAAAAATCAGTAAATCTCAAGGTTAAGCACAAAATTAAGGCAACTATTAAAGAAGAAAGCTAGTTAGAGAAAATGTGTACCTTTAGTTGATCTACAAAGCACACACGCTAGATAAAAGGGTCATTCAATTTAGTATATCTCTATGCCACTTTGAGAGGGGCTCATGATTTGGGGATGATTGATAATGCTTACAAACTATTTTCCAAGATTGGATGCTTACAAACTATTTTCCATTTGAATTCTTTATTTGATAGCCTCAACTAAAGTTGCTAATGATAGAACTCTAAAAAATAGTATTTATCCATCATTTCCCTACCCTTCTTAACATATCATTGCACTAGCTTCCAACTTTTAGACATTTTATATAAAATAAGCAATGTCCAATTATTATTTTTCTTAGTACAATAACCTTCACAAGAGTTTCTCTGATTCAGGTACATGTAAAATTTAGTAAATAGTCATTTATGTTTGCTCATTCTACCTTAGCCTTCAATATATATTTTTTCTCTACCCAAATGTACTTAAATTACCCCTTCTCAAAGCATGTGGCCTCCCACATAACCACAAACAAGAAAATTTTACAGTTTTCAGTTTTCAAACTTGACACTTGTAACTTGTTTCTTTATTACAAATTGCCTAATACTTTGTTAATAGAACAAAATACAAGGAACCAAACCTAACATCTTGCTTTCTCATAGAAATACCTTATCCAACTTTGATTTACAATTAAAATATTTGCTACTAATCACTGCATTGTGGCTGACCCTTGAATGGTATGAAATCAAGAAGCACAAGTTGGGATAAATTCACAAACCAGAAGAAGATGCAATCCAATTATAAACTGGGTCACAATTTTTTAAAATAGGACACAAATTTTAAGATGCAAATTAATCCCAATTGAATCCCAGTTAAAATGCAATTTTTAAATAATAGACTGAGATTAGATCACAATTTTTAAATAAGTGAGATTAAATCATATTTTTTAAAAATGATTTCATCATAAATTAAACTTTTTTTTTCATTTTCATCTATAAATACTTTTTTTCAAATTTTACTTTAATTTTACTTAGTAGACTTGAATTATCTCAAGAATGGGTGCACTTAAAGATTTGAAATTTTGGGCATAATTTTTGAGATGAGATCATAATTATTAATACAAAAGGTATAGATGTTTCAGCAAGACTAACCAATGTGGAAGGACAAAAACTGATACAAAAGGTATAGATGTTTCAGCAAGACTAACCAATGTGCTTAAATTTACAGTTGGTTTTTGAAAATGTGCCAATCCTTCACACCAACAGTAAGCTTGGGTTTGGTTGAATGGTAAGATATAGTGTTATTTCTTGGATTAGAGCACAAGGCCTTGTGAAATTAATAGAGTGCTGGCCTGTTTGCACCTAAAATGAATATAATTGGTTCCTCTTTTTTGTAATTTGAAATTTCTCAAAAGAAAAACAAAAGTTTTCCATTGTCATATGAAGGTTTACAAGGTCACTACAAGAGAATGGGAACTTAAAAGTTAGATGGAAGATATAATCTTTAATTATGATGGTGCGACAGTATGAAAACATGGATAATTTCAAACAAATAAAATTCATTTTAATCAAACCTATTGCCAAAGCCATTTTGTATCTTTCCATTTATGAAAACTTAATAAGAACAATTTTTACTTGAACATGAATATCCATCTTGGTGTGATCACTAACTGTCATGCATTATCTATGGAACTAAATTCATAGCTTCCCAGCAAGAAGAAACAATAGAATGATAGTAGAAGTTCACTCCCAAAATGTCTAATCCCAAATCCCTAAAGATGAACTCTGAAGTGTCATAGAGTATCTTGTAGCTTATGAATGTGCAGGAATAATAATGGGCCAAGTGATAAGGATGAACAATAACTCTGACTTCAGGTTCTGTTATGCCTACAGGAATTCCTTGAGGTGTGTTTTAAGGACAAATGAAGAGAAATGATAAGAAATATGCCTTAAGGAAAATAGTACCCAATGCAAAAGAAATTCCAATTCTGTTGTCACTAAGCACCTACAGTAGGTTTTTCACTAAAAAGGATATCACACCTCTATCAACTAGATATACAGATATGTGAATGACTTAGATATATCATTCTCAAACCCCTAATGATATTCAACCTCATCATTCAACTTCACACATGAATTTTTGGATGCAACATTACTTATCTCACTTAGGATGATGCTTGAGGAATCCTAAGAGCAATATTATTGCTAGAGCAATGAGATATATAAAGTGAAAAGAACAAGTACCTAAAAATAATGTTGAGATATTCTTTGATTTATTTGAAAAAGTGTTATGATGTAAGAGCTAGGAACTAAATTGATGCCTAAGTCCAATGGGAAACAGAGCTGAATCTAAAACCAAGAAATATATGCATGTGAGAAATAAAGATCATCACAACAAAGATGAAATATTCTTCAAAATCTATTAGATTACAAATAAGCAATTTTCAAATTGAGCTGCTTAAATCATATATGTGAAAAAATCATATATATTAGCGTCCCAATAGTTTGGGCTTGGACTCCAAACTCTTTCAACAAGTAATATCCTAATGGACTGTTAATGTCCCCTATGAAAATATCTTTAATCAACCTCTTATCTTGAATAAAACATGACATCTTTAATCTTGAAAATATCTTTAATCAGACTCTTATCTTGAATAAAATAGTACATGATAAAACATGACATCTTTTCTGCCTTGTAGATACTAGTTGGTAAGAGATGTGACACATTATAGTTCCAAATGAGAGTGGCAAGGTGCCTTTACTAGTGAAAGTCAATAAGACATGTTAGACCATGCTTGACATAGCACATTTATCTACATTGGTCAAAGGTACATAACTACTAGCATGTTATGACATGTCACTACATTGAGATTCCATCACTAACATTGAAGACAAGGGAAGATGTGGTAAACAAAGAGCATAAGGACAAATATATGTTACCTAAAAGGATAAAAGCTCCAAAATGTGTGACAATCCTATTGGAGGCTACATTGTTGGATAGGACAGTGCATAATGAGGAGTTTTTACAGTCATTGAGACAAGATGAAAAAGGTAGAAAATGACAATCTTTTACACTAAATAACAATTGCAAGTATTAAATGGAGAGTCTTCATGATGGCTTGCATCAACCAAGCACACTAGCCATTTGACAAATGAGATAGCACTTTGTGGAGATTTTTAAACTATTTGATTAAATGTCAAAGGGAGTGAAATGCTTCAGTTTATAGCTTTGCAAAAAGAATGCCAAATATAACCAGTTAAGAGCTGCTATGAATAAATGTAGAGAAACTTTTCATAAAACTATTCCAAAGAAATTAAGAAGACTATGAACTACAACAACGTTAAATGCATGAGTCTAGAAGGTGAAGGAATATGAAAGACAAACTTAGAGACAAGTAACTAGAGGATAGTGAGCACAATGACAGTATATGTTAAAACATGACATCTTTTATTCTTTGAAGGCTCCATTTGGCAAGTAATGTGACACATAATAGTTCCAAATGACAATGACATCATGCCTTTACTATTCCAAGTCAAGAACACATGTTATGCCATGCTTGTCACAGTGAGTTTATCTACATTGGCTAAAGGTACATAACATCGATGATATAATGACATGCTTGCCTAAATATGATAGTTATGAACAAAGAATAGAAGCTAGGAACTGATTTAACACTTCACCTACTAAAAAAAAAAACCAATGAAATAATCCAGATTAGGCCAAGAGAGGTTGACACATTCAATAAAAGAATAATTACACAAAATGAAGTTGAATCATGCCAAACAAGTTGACTATTGGTCCTTATAGTTTGTTATTTGATAGTTACCTGACAATGACACATTCAAAATGTACTTATGAGCAAAGACCTAGAATGAATGAAATTGATTAAATAATGAAGGTATGTTAGTTTGAGCTTCACTTGGTTTCGAGAATACTTTAATAAATTATCTACTTAACAAGGTCAACCAGGTGAAGGTGGAAGCTCATCTGGCCTCAACCCCCTCCCCCTAACATCAATCTAAATTCCCCATTAACATCTAATTACACACTTCATTCATCCATTTATGAACTATAACATTCAATTAATACAATCACATAACATTCATTAATATGCAACACTAATCAAGAATTCATTAACACATAACAATATTCATTAACATGACATATAATTCAATAATAATATGCAACATTCATAGATAATTACTTAAAATAACGTTCTTTCATTATCCAACAAAGTTAATCAAACAAGTTTTTATCAAAGAGAATTTTTAAGAAATCATTTCTTTCTTGGTTTTTTCTTAGATTTATTAAGGTAAGGGCTGAGAGGAGCATCAATATCTTCCTCCTCTTGTGGTTGTGATCTCAAATTATGATGCTTCCTCATTTCTTGAGGAGCATGAGGTTGCTGCACTAAAGGGGGGTCTGCTGCAATTATAGGTAAATGGGTTAAATTCACATACTTTTGTTTATTGTTACATGTATTTCATTAACTAGTAGAACATAACATGCATTGTTCTTTACCTAACAATGCTGCATCATGTAAGATAACATTTTGATCTGCCGCCACCTCAACATACTCAACATGCACTAAAATATTCAAAAAAAGCTTACACGACCAATCGTAATTAAAGATGTTAAATTCTTTTAATAATTGCATTATTTATTTCTAATAGAAAATTAATACCTCCACCACTATGATGCACATCATGGCCTTCATCACGCCTAGGTTTTGTAATAGGATTTGAAGGCTTCAGTGAAATGTCATGCACATTGTTATCATGAAATAGTAAATTTATGTTCGAAATTAACTATTCAATTTGATTTACTTTTCATTTGACCAATTTACCTATGTCTCATCTGGTGCAGTAGATTCTTCGTTATAGCTTTCAGATTCTTGGCGTAGGCGTGCAACCATGACTTTATAGCCTTCCTTCAAGGCTATTCTTTTGTCTTCATCCGTGGGCTCTACATTGAATTTCGTGCCCTATATTTTTTGTTTAATATTGTCAATTTTGCATGTATGATTTGATTAAACAAAATTATTTGCAACCTTCTATATAAAAATTTGATATGAAATTCCAATGCTATTACTTACAAGTCGAGAGTGAAGTTACATATAGCCACCAGAGCCAAGTTTGTGTTGGCCAACCTTTTTTAATCTCTCTTGTGTAGCTTTTGATGTGTCTTCTAGTCTATGAAAAGTTTGAAACATGTTAGATTATATATTTACAAAGATCACTAATTAGTGCATGATTACATTCTACTTAATACTATCACGACATACCTTGTTTTGTCATCTTCTAGTTGAATTCCACTAACCTTTAGCCTTTTCTCTTTTTCATCTTCCATTATTTCATTCCACTCCATTGGTGGAATCATAAGAGGATGCTCGTACTTTGGGTTATCCTTTAGAGCCCTTCTATATTGGTCCCTCACAATATTTATATGTTTGGATGCTTTTTTAAGAATCATGACACTATCAAAAGTTTTATTTCCAAAGAGGTCCTCTAAAGATTTAATGAGCTGATTTTTTAAGTCAGCATCCTGTTCATTCCACCTTTTTTGAAAAAAAAAATTGTTAGATATCATAACTTTAATATAGTACAATAAATGGAAGATAAGAAAAATATTGTACCAATATTATGAAGCTATGTACCTTTTACATATGGTGGGCCCAAATAGCTTCAATGTCATTTCAAAAAGATGATCATAAAAAACATCATTTCCTACAAAAACATCATGGGATTATCAGTCCAAAATGAGTTATGTATAAGTAAACTACAATTACACTATAAATAATAATAATTTTAAATCACCTGGAAGCTTTGGTACTTTTAACGGAAACATATTTTTCTTGTTCAACAACAATGTCCCCGCAAACGAACCAGTACTAGTAAGACAGGTTGATCCAGGAAATGGTTGATCTTCACTAGTACTGGTCTGATCTATTCTTGTACTAGGTGTAGGTGTATCTATTCGTGCACAAAATAGGTCCATGCAGTGTATAAAATTCACACAAGAAAAATAATCAATGCATGATTAGCACATAACAAAATATAGCAAAACAAGGTTTTACCAGTTGTAGCTGGTACAGAGGAAGATGTTTGCAAGCTCCTTGTTGCAGACTATGTAACCTTCGATATCAGATTGTTGATCGAAGGAGGCATCTACACTTCATCATGAGCTGAAGAATACATTGTTAGCAAATACATTTGCAATGGATAAAGATTAAATGGGGTACTAGAAGCATCCCAAACATAAGTTGAGTCAATAAGACAGACAAAGATTAAATGAATGGTTAAAGGTTTAAGGATTATTTACATGAAGGTTGTGCGGTGCTACAACCCTCACCATATTGACCACATTTCACAGGTGTCAAAAAATCCTGTAAGAAGAACACATCATATTTTAGATCATGATCCATAAGATAGTATAAAATATAAACATCTATTGAACTTTAATTATTGCTTAAGATTAATTACTACATACATTCATACAATTGACTCTACATATCAATTCATCTTTGAGTGCGTCTATCTCATCAATTTTTTTTGGTTCCATGACAAGGTTAAGAATTTCTTTACTATATTTATTTATAATTTGAGTAGCCATGAATACAGGCTTAGCGCTACATGCAATGTCATCTATAAATGCCACCTCAATTTTAGATCGCAATTGATTTGCTATCATTTTTATTTTCCCTATCAAAAGTATCAAGTTGTGACATCAATATCAGTAAAATTCTATCAAAATAACTCCAAAGCCATAAAGAAAAGAACATAATAATATGACATTTGTTTCTATATAATTTTTAGAATTACACTAATTAAGGTTTACCTTTTGATGAAGAATTTATACTATGAGGAACATCCCCGCCTGTATCTTGAGGTGGATCCATGTCGGCCTGTGATAAAGATTAGTAATTCTTAGCAATCGACAATGAAATGAAAGTAATAAAATTACCAAAAAAATTATTAATAAAATAGTAGATTGTATATTGGAGTCAATATTAATTGGAGGCAATTGGTTTAAATGTTATACTTACCAATCCCATGATAGGGAATTTTTTTGTATCTACACGATTCAAATTGTAATATATCAGAAGCTCTTCCCCTGCACTTATTGATTTTATCACACATTACAAATACACGATTTCTCTCACATGCCTAGAATATACAATTCGGTCACTTATTAGTTGACACAAGTCGAGAACTATTTATAAAACCTACAATATTCCCTGTTGCTTTTGGCCTTCCATCAATATACATATCAAGCCTTTTAGTTTGATCATTTACTTTACATTGTATATAATTTTCTGATAATGCATACCTACGTATACTTTTTTTATATTGCACAATTCACATCCAATTATTGTAATTGTAAAAAGGTCCTACATACTCCATCAATTCAACAACTTGATTATAACTGACCTTTATGCCATCCATAGAAAATAAGCCCAAACCATGTAATGAAGATGGAGCTATGTGATATATTCTTTCGTTAACAGAAAAATCAGTATTAACTAGAGGTAGTTCCTTGGGTACCCATTCTTTTTGAAGATGTGTGTACCTTAAGGGAACCTTCCTATCGTCTTTGGTCTCATTATCATAAGAAAATAACCCCCCCTCAACAAGGAAAAATTGCATTCATTTATTGAATTTTCTTCTAATCTTTTGACCTCTAGTTGATCTCCCTATTTTAGACCTACTAGATGTCTCACTTTTGTCTTCTATTCCCGCATTTTCCTCACTTGAGGAAGATAGATAATAAAAATACCTATTTGGTGATACCTTCAATCCATGAAATGAGAGACATAGTAGGATCTATATATTTTTTTGACTAAAGAGAAGGAAACCAAATAATAAATTATACCTGTTGATCCATGTGAAAGGCGTTAAATTTCCTGCATATGTAAATCATTTATCTTAAGTTAGCCAAAAATTACATCATATGTAAGCTACAAATTACATAGAAGACAAAATTTACATGATGCAAAATATACTCCTGGCCATTAGAGTTCAACACATAATAACTTAATTATACAAACATACAAGTCAAACAAATTTCTATGAATAAATCAATACCTCATACGTCACACTGATCATACCTTGACATCCATTTCATTGATCATGTCATTGATCATCCTCCTAATCCATGTCATCATCATGACTATCATCATCATCATCATCACCATCATCATACTTGTCACCTTGATCATCATCATTGTTATCATCATCATCATGACCAACACCAGCACCATCTTCATCGCCATCATCATCATCTTCATCACCATTATCATGACCATCATCATCATGACCATCATCGCCTTGATCAAAACCATCTTCATCACCATGATCATCATGATTTTCACCATCATCACCATCATCACCATCATCATTAACATCACCAGAATCATCATCATTTTCTTCTTCTTCTTCTTCTTCATTGTGTAACAGTCATCTGTGATCATCATTACTTTGTCTTTTGATTCTTCGGTATCTTCTTCTTCCATCATATTATACTTTACCAACCTTCCTCTTGGATCATGTCTAACAACAAATGACCAACCCGATTTATGTGGAATGCCAAAGTAAACCACTAGCTCACATTGGCTTGGAAGAACATAGGGCTCATCTCCAACTGGCTCAAATGACCTTGTATTAATCATTGTAAATCCACTATCATGTTCAATAATAGTCCTATCAGGATCATTTTGATTCAATAGTAGCTTGTACCATTTGACGCCAAATATAACTAGTTTGAATGAATTAAAGTTGCACTCAAGTATATCATCCAAAATTCCATAGAATCAATTTTTAGATTTTTGAGGATGTATGTCATTTCTAGATGAAATATTAGTGACCTTGGAGACTGTACTTATCCCAGAATCACAAGTTTTGTTCATGTCATCTAAATTTTTTATGAAACATTTATGACCATGGTAGTACATAGCTTTTTGGTGTTTGATCTACAATTATTCAAACATGTTAAGATTATTTGCATCAATCTGTGAGTTGATATTAAAATTATGGGTCATTTTTAGTAAACTTATATGTACCTTTCTACCTCTTAAACCATATGCTAGATCAAGTACCATTGGCGTAACATTGAGATCTCCATTAAGATGATCTTCTTTAACCAATGATGCAACACCATCCCATGTTAATGAGTGACCATTTTCTTGAGATTTTTGAATCCATACCATCATCCAATCAATATTATTTGCAATATACAAATGTAGTGCATCCCACTCACAACCAACTGTAAAGAAAACAAATAGACCACTTAGAAACAACTTATATTGAAGATCTATAAGAATTAATAAACTACAATAACATCATATAATTACCTCTCACTTTCCTCAATCTACCTTTTCCCATCAAGTACTCCCCTTCAAATTTGTTAATAGAGTTGAGATCCCAAATGTGATCTACATGGATATTTGTTGCAAACTTGGGAGGATATTCAGTAATGTATACCATGGTCTAGTATACCATATATCCCTCCACCATAGAACCCTTAGGATGTGCTCTTTGTCAAACCAAGCCCTTCATAAATTTCAAGTTCCTCTCAACCATCCACATTGACCTAGTTTGTACAGGTCCACACAATTCAATCTCCTCAACTTGATGTATGAAGTAGTGTTTTTGAGCATTGAAAAAAGTTAGAGGTAGACACTTCTGCATTTCATACATAAGTTGGGGAATTTTTCTCTTCCAATATTTTATATCTTTTTTATCAATTTCTTTAGATGATAACCACCTAAAAGAGATTCAACTCACAAGAACATATAAACAAGATTTTAGAAAAAATATATATAATAAATTACATAAAAAGTAAAGCAAGTCATAAATATAATATATGTACAACAAGTCTAAGAAATAACACTTCTAACCTCATGTATTCACCAAGATCGTATATAACTTGTTTAACACTGTTGTCAAACTGGTGTGGGAGGGATAGCGGTAGGACATACTACAATAATTAAAAAATGATCTTTTCAATATATTGTAATATAATACAATAAAAAGTACATGCAATTTTACAAATATATTATAAATAGAGAAAATGACTTACCTTGATGAAGGTATGCCAATCATGTATTTTCAACCCTAGCCCAAAATCACTTTGTTGCTCAATTAATAACCAAGGAAGGGAACTCGTATTTATGCGGTCTCCATTGCTATTTGATTCAATGAAATTTTTTAGTGCATGATTGGATTCATGAATGTCATTACAAATTTTGGTAATTTTTTCTTTGTTACATCTTCCATCCAATATTTTCCATAGTGTCTCTATTACATTCTTTCCAATATGCATAGCATCAAACAAATGCATGATTGAGAGATCCTTGTAGTACGACAACCTACTAAATTGACTAGGATAACTTTTTATTCCTCTAGGAAGTTGGTCATTGATGCCTTGATGACCTTTATGAGCATCAATTACATCATTAGTAAATAAAAGACAATATCAAAATATAAATTTCAAACAAAAATCATCAGATGGAATGACATTACCTCGGTGATTTAGTCTATTGTATTCCAACTTCCATAGATGAGGTGTCATTCTTCGTGGCCTTGATGTTGTCTCTTCTTTCCCATTAAAAAGATGTTTTTAGATAATTTGATACTTATGATTATTGTGGAGAAAGTGCCTAAACTCATCAAACACCTGCTTTCCTAAACTTCTTGAATGATGAGATTTCATCTTTGGACCACAAACTGGACATGAGAATTTACCCTTTGTCTGAAGGCCTAAAATACACCGTATAATTGGATCATGTAAAATTATCATGCACAACTTAAACATACAACAATAATGTGTAAGCACTATAACATACCAAAAATATGTGACCTTAACAATATATAACATACCGCAAAAATGAGTTAGCCTAGGGGCATCATGTATTGCCCATATAAGCATTGCATGAAATTGAAATTGTCTTTGTCCTATTGGTTTGGAGATGTCATACATAGTGACCCCATTCCATAACTTCAACAACTCATCAATAAGGGGCTCAATATACATGTTCATATCTTTAACTTGGTACTTACCTAGTTGAAAGAAAAAAAAACATTACATAATTATTATGACCATTTTGATGTGGTGTTTATAAATTAATTTAGATAAATATTAAATGAAAAAATACCTGGTACAATCATTGACAACATTATGTGCTCCCTCTTTATGGACATCCAAGGAGGAATGCTATTGTTAATAACAAAAACATGCCACACTGAGTAAACAGATCTCATATCTCCAAATGGATTGACACCATCCACTGCCAATGAAAGCTTGAGATTACGAGGTTCTTCTTTAAAGTGTGTCCATGTTGTTTCATCTTGACTTCTATTGTGTGCATGGTAATCCATAAATTATGCTAAGCTAGTGCACCTGAATAATCATTGAAGACGTGGAATAATGAGATTATACTGAAGAACCTTGTGAGGAACCTTTTTTGTTATTTGATCTGACCGATATCTACTAATATGACAATCAGGGAATTATGTTGCAAATTCATGTTGTTTATGATATAGAATGTGATCATTGGGACATGCATGTATTGTCTAATACTTCATTCCAATTTGATTCATAATGGTAGATAATTCTCGGTACAAACGAGGTAGAATGTTTGATGGTGGTAACAAAAAAGAACCTATCAACCTACAATAACAAATATGAATTGTTAATATAATGAATAGTAATGGTATGCTAACATTGAAGATGACAAAAATGGCATACCTTAGCATACGTGACATTGCTACATTGGATAAACCATTCATAACCTTCAAGTTCACCAACAAAACTATAGCAGAGAGAAGAGTTTTTTGGGAGCCTTGGTATAGGGGTTCATATGCCTTATCAAGTATAGGTATATCAAGACCATCTTCATCATCATTATTAGATGCGTTAGTACCATCATCATGAACATCTTGATCAGCTATGCCAATACCATCTTCTTCAATCATGTCCTTTGGCACATTATCAGCTACACCAATACCATCATCTTCAATTGTGTTCTCTGCCACAAGATCATCTTCTTCCATGGGAGCGTTATCCTTGGCTTGGATATTCACACCTCCATGTTCCTCCAATTCAAAATCCCTATTCACCAATCGACGAAAATCGTGCCCACCTTCAATGTGACCATGTTGCCTATAATGACTCTAGGCTGTTGTGATTAGAATTCTTTGATTCTTTAAGCCCTTACACTTTTTGCAAGGACAATTACATTTATCAACTTTTCTTTGGAATTGAGACCACAATCTAGCAATTGTCTCATTATTTTGTTTTGGGTTCATATTGCTAGGTGTGGACTTTCTTCATGAGAAATTATTCGGGCTATAAATATACAAAATGTAAACATACAAGCATTAGTAGTATCTTGTATATAATAAAAAATAATAAAATATTACAAGATTATACAAGATTTACAAATACACACACAAATCATGCTCACTAGACCACAAAATATTCAAATCAATCAGGGACTCTTAAATAGAAAATGTAATCAACATAGGAGTTATTGTTGGATGATTGAGAGACATGTCTAACAATTTTAGCGAAGAACAAAAAGAATGACAACCTTTAAATTTGAACTCGATACATAGTACCAACTCCTTAAAAGAGATATGCTCGTGCTTTGTAAGAGAAATGTTTATTGTTAAATTTGAGATCACAACGACACCTAGTTATGGAGTTTGGAGCTATCTAAACATTGCCTGATATGCCCAGCAAGGTGCTAAAACCATCTTTAGCAATCCATGTCCCATCTCAAGTGTAAATAGACTTAGAAAACCATTCAATACCAGTTTGGCGGCATGCTCTCTTACTCTGGCTAATACATTACATTAAATTTCTTATTCTCTTGCACATCTAGCTTATGTGTTTAGACCCCAGTGTATGTGATAGGAAATAATTGCAACATATAATGTCAAAAATGTCTTGGAAGGTTTTGGGAAGTCTTCATGTCCTGAATTCATTGACTCATGTCTCATAATAAAGGCACGTTGACCCTATAGTGTGCATTAAATCACCCCAAAACTATAGTCATAGTCCTACACCCTGGAAAAGAAACTCATACTTAGCATTGAAGTGGCATGAAATGGAGGAAACCATGCCAAACTTGAATCCCATCAAGCACCCAACACAAAGATGCCTTGAAGTGACCAGTAGAGATACCACAACTTATTTCTTTTCCACACATTAGGAATTCAAGTCACTCCAACCTATGATTTCCTTAATTGTTCCTTTGAAAACATGTGCCTATCTTATTCAACAACTGCATCTAGGAATTAATCTTATATTTTGTCTTATTCTAGCCTTATCTCATTTGATGCATGAAATGAATTATAGATAAATTTATGGATTGAGTTGGCAAAAGATAAAAGGTATGGTCAAAAATTTATTAAACATAAATGTTCATGTATGGAAAATAATCATTGTCTTGCAAGATGTCTACAAAAAGTATGAAGGTGAAGAAAGAAATTTATATGATTTAGTTTGATGATGTTGTTGTAGTTTTTACTGCAAAGGAGATTTTTGTCGGCATATGTATAATTGATTCAAGTAGAAATTTCACTAAGATGAGTGACATGCTTCAAATGTTGTTGTAAATTTGTTGATACTATGACATTGTCGGTTTATTTCAGATTTTGTTTAAGTTGTTGGTGATAGATTTTGACATTGTTTGGTCCTAAAAATTGCATATTTTCAGATTTTGTTTAAGTTGTTGGTGATAGATTTCGACATTGTTTGGTCCTAAAAATTGCAGATTTGTAGGATGAAGAATTGAAATTGTAGAATCTAGTGGTCATGATTAGAGTGAGCACTAACAAAGCAATTCATGATGATCAATTATAGTTTTATTATCTTTGAATGGAGTGAGCACCAAAAGAATGATTCACCATGTAATTGCATCAATGATTGGAGAATGAAAATTCACCATTTTTAGGAAAGGGCTAAGGAGAGGTCCTAGGTCAAGATTGTGTTGTAGCATATATTTTAAAGATTTTCTTCATCTTGTTCATTAGGGAGAGAAATGATAAAATAATGAATATTTTTTTATCAATGTTCATTATGAGGAAGAATAAAAGACAACGAACATTAATTAATATAAGTAGTTATTTGTTTATAGGAAATTGTAATTGCAATTATATTGTTAAATCTATATATACAATAATGTTAGAAAAAATTAATGTAATGAAATAATTTGAAGTTTAGTATGAAAAAATTCCAAATTATTTTTATGCATTCATTTTGTATACATTCTCATAATATCATTGTATATATTAGTCTACAACTGCCAATAAAAATAATAAAAATAATATCAATTAATGTTCATTATCCTCCAAAGCCATCCACAAACTTGAATGCCACCTGGTGAAGTGTATAACATGTCATCCACCTAACTAGTAAGCCAAGGCATTATTATCATCAGCTAAAAGTATTTATAGAAAGCCTATCAGAAATCTATGTGCTTAAGTGAATCAATAATAAAGAATGTGGTCACCATGCTAAAGATCTATAGCAAGACTATCAATGTATTTTGGTTAAGGACGCAAATGTGATAAATGAATGTTGCTTTTTACAAGTTCACATTTTCCTAGAGATTGAACAAGATTCTGAGATAACTTGAATCTGTTAACAAAAGACCAATTTGCAGAACAGTAACAGATGCACTTTACCTATTAGATGTGATTGTTGGGTATGATGTTTATGATCATAAAGCTATAAGAAGTGCAGCTCAATTTATTGCAAAAGGTGGATATAAGCAATTCCTCAAGATAGAAGGGCTCCAGGGAAAGAGGCTGGGCATTGTTCAGAACCCAGATTTGCCACCTGGATCTGTTGAAGTAGTATCCTTTGAGAAGCATCTAGCAACTTAGAGGTAATCCAAAAATTTTTAGGGGTAAGCAAATGTGTCATTGTTTGAGGGAAGGTCTTTCTTCACCATTAATCCTTTTGAAAAGTTTCATTTAGACCAGGGTGTGGTCCCACAAATTCAGAACAAGTTTTGAAGCAATATAAGAAAAATAATACATATTCTACTTTAGAGAAAACTATATGACATCTCTTGGTGTCTGCTTTGTAGGAAGAAAGGGGCAATTTAAGTGGAAAATCACATGTTCAGTAATTTTTTGAATTTAAGCATTGATAATGAGAAAATCGTGCTAAGGTACAAATTTAAACATGATGTGAACATCTACCTTTCAGAGCTCCTACAATCTCCCACTCACACATTAGCTAACATCATCTCCTTCAATACACAACATGCTATGGAGGTATAATAACTCTTTCTCACTTTGTTTTTTGCGTGGTTTACTTTGTATTTTAAAATGTTTCTAACATTATATCTGCTTTTTCTATCAGGAAAAACTCTTTGAGTATGGACAAGGTAAATTTCTTCAGTCCAATAATTCATCTAGTTTAAAAGTACGAGAATACAAAAAATCCCTAAAAATAGATCGCATGCTAACAAAAACTAGGATTTAATAAGGTTTTAAAAAGATATAAACTACATGCCCTGGTGTCCATAGATATTCAGATTAAAAGCATTCTAGCCATTGCAGGATATCCTGGTATTAGTGTGTCTGTAGGTTACAATAAAAGTGGGGTTCCCTTTGGCATATTTTTTGGAGGAGGATGAGGCTCGGAGCCCACTCTCATTGAGATTTCCTATTCTTTCGAACAAGCAATGAAATTAAGGAAGGTGCCCTCATTGAGTATATTTAGAAAATTATGAGTACTTTTCTTCAGAAGATATGGAAAAATCCTTCTATCCACAACACACAGATATCCTAACTTCTCTGGCCTTGTTACCATTCCTAATGGCTGCTTAAAATAGGACATATATGTTTCCATTCTACATTGAGTAGGTTAGTCATTGTTGGCAGAAACTCAATTGTAATGCTTAGATGCATTTTGTATTTTATAATATTAATCACTCATATCTGAGGCTCTATGTATCATTTTAATCCTTGTTAGAACTAGTACAGGATCGAATATGTCATTTCTGGGATTTTTCTTCTAAGTAAAAATTACAAAAACTTCAAGTAAAAGCATTATCTATTCATCTGATGCATTTTGTTGCCTTTACAAACTGATAAGCAAAATTGAACTTACCCACCTTAATGATGTGTTGTACAAATGATCTATCGATGAGATGTATGACTGTATAATGCATCAAAATGGTATGCAGGTTGCATTCACTTGCCAAATTCAAATAAACAAAACCTTAGTGACATGGATTGATATCTGAAAGTTAAAAATCGGTAGAGAGTGTAGTTTTAACAATGAACTCAAATACAAAAAAATATAAAAAATGAGAAGAGGAAGTTATTTGCAATATATTATGATGTGTAATAGTTCTAGTTACTGATTGTTGTGCATATCAGTTTGGCCCTTGGTGGTTCCCTATTCTTGGTGGATGTTGAGGCCTTTGGCAGTGATGTTTTTTCAACCAATTTCAAAATGAGGTTAAGCTAATGGAAAAAATTCAACATCATAACCTTGTGAATCTACTTGGATGTTGTACAGAGGGATCAAAGAGGTTGCAAAATAATCTTCAATATTGCAAAATAATCTTCAAAATAGTCTATCATACCCGTAAGAATTAAAAAACTTCAAAAACCCTACGTTAAGGTAAGGAAATCCTTACAGGTGGTCCTCCTTCGCACGCTACCCTTGATCTAATTCATCATGTTGGGAATAATGAAATGAGAAATGAAACCTTTTTTTTAAAGTTATTCGCATGTTAGTCAAAATTTTGACCTCCATGGTATTGGTCGAAATTTTGACAAACACGGGCATGGATTTAAAAAAAATTCAAATTTTTCCTTTTATAATCTGACTAACCAAAAGCTTTTTATTTGTTGGTCAGAAATTTTGGTAGAAAAATAAGGTCAAATGTACTAGTTATCAAATCTAGTGTAATGTAAAACTAAATATCTAGGAAGATAACCAAGACAAAATGAGAGAAACAATATAAATCAAAACCCATAGCATGTCCTTCTACATACACTTCTAAATGCTAACTATGTCAAGTATGATCTCCTCCATAAAATCCCAAACAAGAAGCTATGACAAAAATTGAAGCATGTTTAGTCCCTTGGACCAAACACACACACACACACACACACCATGTAATCAAAATAGATTTAAGACTATCATAACCAAGAAGATCAAACCAATACCATTCCCAATCCAAGGAATAAATCCCAATAAACCATCTCCCAAACTCAATTAGAGTGATATCTAATAAAAACTCAAACGTGCAAGGAGATAACCAATGGAAAACATCTCTCAAACTAAATCCTCCACAACTAAAAACTCCATAGATCAAGATCCATATCTATGAAAGATAAGCATAAAATATAATGCACTTGGAAGGAACAATGGGAAATACCTCTCAAGTCGTAAACAACTGAGTATACCAAGAGTGGGGAATGAGAATTCTCATCAAGATATCCAAGTCTCCAAGTTTAATCCAAGAACACTCTCCTATCAAGTCCATACCAAGTGAATTCTCCTTGGTCTTCCCACTAAAACCATAAATCTTCCCATATCTCCAATCACAAGAGAATATAATTATCATCTAGGTCTCCAAGTATCCATGAGATTTTATAACCAACCAATCCATGCCAAGCTCAAAATGCAACAAAACATTATCATGGATTATCAAGCAAATGATCAATGTACTCAATGCTAAGAAATTAAACTAAAATCAATGTCAAAGCTCCAAAACTCTAAATGCATATCGAGAGTGCACCATTACATAATAACAACTATGATATCACATCAAATGAAAGAATAAAACTATACTTGAACCAAGAACCTCTTGATTCCTCCAAGATATGAACATATTTGATTGTCATAAAGATAACCATCTCCTACTAGTGAACCAACAAATGTGAAAGACCTTTCTATAGTAATAGGATCTAAGGAATCCTCCAACATTTACAACATTGAAGGAGATCATCCACCATCCAATGGTGAATCTAAACCACTACCAACAAGTACCACTAAACTATGTTATTGAGTCACATATTTCATTGTGAAAATAATATCCTACATGAAGATCATCCAAGTATACATACATGCAATTGATATGTATGTAACATCAAGAGAAACTGAGATCTCTAAACTAAGAAGATACATACATCTTCGAACAACCACCAATTAGGGATCAATCCTACACCACTAATGTATCACTGTCAAAAGCTCCCACTAAAAGTGCAATAAATGAATGACCAAGCTATCAAGACATCATGATAAAATACATGCTAAAACTCCCAATGACAAATATTTAGGTACCATTAACATTGTTGGAAACTACAATTGAAACAATTGTTATATTATCATTGATGTCAAACCTTAACTGGTGAGACAGTTGCTATCTAGTAGAGTACCATATGTTTTGATTGATGAAGAGGATTTGAAAAGAGGAGATAAAAAGAGGACCTAAGGAAAGGTTGAGTTATGTGATACTACAATGGGTACTTCATTAGTTGGCACATTGACAAGGTAATGCGTTCTTTATCTTTAACACTAAGTGAAGAAGTCAATGGATTTGAAGCATAGGCTTAATTGAACATAAGAGAAGAAATTCAATTTAAGCCAAGTGATGCTAGTGTCGACCGAGCGCTAGTACAAGCCAAGTAAATTTTAGTATCAACCGAGCACCAGTAATTGCTGAGTATCAGAGAATTAACCAAGCGAAGACATTATTTTTCGAGTAGAACAGTTTTAGTGATGACCGAGTTATTCAGTGATGACCGAGTAGATGAGTGCAATATTGACCGAGTGTCAGTAATTTATAGTTTGTGAAGGAATTGAGAATCCCAACCAACATAGTTGAACTCTTGGGATATGTAAAACATGTTGACATTAATAATGAATGATCTGGAGTGTTTAATGCATGGTAAACCATTTTCTTATGGATTCAAGGAGAAGTATCTAGAAAGATAAGGAGGAGAACTAAATGATGGAAAGATTCGATGAATCTAACCTAAAACTAAGATGTGTAGAAGAGATTAAGTGACAAAATATTAATCTACCTAATCAAGGAGGTATAAGGATGACCTAATTGTGGGTTATGTAGAATGGTGGAAAGAGGTTGATGTTATTGATTGACGAACCTAAGCAGAAGGCTAAGAAGAAGCTCTAAAGAGATTAACAGAGTTGAGGTGATTGCTTGAAGGGATTTCCAAGTAGATCAGAGATGGAGATGGTAATGAAGGTCGGTTAGTAAATCAACATATGAGCGTATTGTATATGTATTTGCAAAGTGACTTGCATATTCCATATCATAACCTACTGTTACTTTCTAACCATTGTATCAGTTAAAATACTTTAATAAAGGTTAACCTAACAGTCATATTGTAAACCCTTTAATCAAGGTGACATTTTGATGGAATGTTCTTAAGCCCTCTCACTAGGCCACTCTTAACAGGGTGATTAAATTCTTTAACAAGGTCGCACCTAATAGTGTGTATTGTAAACCTTTAACATGGTTGGATTCTCACAGAGCTCACTTTAGAAGAGTGAAAATTTGGTAGCATGTTACTGGTGGTTTTTCCCATATTGGGTTTCCACATTAAATCCTAGTGTCATACTTGTGTGAATGTTAATTGATGTGTTATGTATTTGAAATTTTTATATTATGCAATTTGATTACTTTTGGACAATGGATTGCAAATTTTATGTTAATGATATATTCTATAAAGACAAAGTGAATTGTTGAATAGATTTGAGATTTTTGAAGTATTTGAAAGTTCAATTGGTACATTTGGAACTAAGGATAATTGATTCACCCCCCCTCTCAGTTATTCTAAAATCATTCTAACAAAACATATCCATCTTCTCATCTCAAAGAAAAATGTTGCACAAATGACCTTAGACAAAGATAACTAATAAAGTTTGCATCAACACTAACTCAATCACATGAATATAGATAGTCCACAAATGCACAAATGACCATAGGAGCTCAGGTTGTAGGACATGGTCCTTGCAGTAAAATTGATATTCAAAGCCATAAATAGTACTGAGTTGTGACAAATTCTAATTTGTCACAACATCAGTAGGGCTGTCCCAAAGAAAGAAAAGTCATGAAAGGACATTCCCTTTAGAGATATCCTAGTAGGTCCACTTACTATCTCTCCCAATGGTTCAATTATTTTTAGGAGCATTTGGAAAGCTTGGGAATTTATTAGAGCTATCCATCACAATGGTAACCTTGAAAAAAAGATTGACATAGATGCCTCTCTTTGGTGAAATTTTCAATACAAAGGAAAACTACTTTCCCAATCATAAGGTTTTTTTACAAAGAATTAGAATTCTGAAGGTACGATATGATTTAGAGACATCTTGGTCAATGACTGCATCAAGTCACAATTTTCCCTTAGTAGGGAATTTGACATTTCCTCCACTCACTGGCATACTTAATCCATACTTAGAGATATTATTGTTGCCTTCCATTTTCCTAAGGCTCCCCATCCTAAGCATGAATGGACCAATATGATAAATTGGACAAATGTCCCTAAGATGATTAACATTTATCCTAAAAGTATTTACAAATTTTTGTGTAACAATGATGCTATTTTTAATCATATTAATCAATGTTGGAACATCCATTTCTTTAGCAAGGATTGGAAAATGCTTTTAATGACACTTGGTGTAGAAATACAAAACCAAAGAAATATGACTTCAGATGGCTCCTTCTACTACAAAGACTTCCGTACAAACTGATGCATAAGTAGGATGATTTTTGTAACATATGCAGAGTACCAAACACTGAAATACATTTTCTTTAACTGTTATATTGCTAAGGAAATATGGTATATGATGTTTTTTAAATTTTTATAATTGGCACAATAGTACTAATTGGATTGATGATTTTATTGGTAAATTCAATCATGTTTCTATTATTACCAAATAATGCACCTTAGCTAAGCATAGACTCAACTTATTGGTGAAACATGTGAACACCTCTAAGTTGTGAGTAACCACTAATAGAGATGGACCTCCATATAAGGATGGTTCCTTTTGTACTCACCTAAAATAACTACCTCAATTCTGGGAAAGGAAAAGAGGAACTCTTTGAAATAAAATCTACTACTACATGGGGTGATGCACCAAATTTATTTGACATGTAAGGCTTCTTGACATATACAATATACTCGATGAGAAAACTAAACTAGCACAACTCAAGTTATGCATATTCATGCATGAGTATTTCATAGTGAAGTTGAGGGTTCAGAAGACTTTAGAACAAAAAATAGATATTCTTAAAAACTAAAATGTCCATAGGATGATAACATAAACAATGACTTGCACTTATATGTGTTTTAACATGGAGGTGAAATGAAAATGAAGCATACAATTAAGGATATATCAAACATCACAAAATCACGTCCATCACTCTCACACCTCCACACAAAATAAAGAATCGAAGAAGGATAAAAATCTTATTTATTGACAAAATATACTTTCTAACAACTGCATACAAGTTAGTTACAAGGAGTTAAAATATTGTTTATGCTCTGAAAGAACTCATAAAATTTAAAGTTACAATACATATTGAGGAAATAAGAAAGAACTAACTCAAAAAATTGAGCCTAAAAGCTACTTTATAGAATACAACAACTCACTACTAGCTTGAAATATGTGTCATAAAGAGAAGAAAATATTTTCAACTAACTACTTGGGTTGGATTTAACTGATTTTGACCATTTAAGGCCCATTAATCTACTCCAAAAAGTGACATAATAGCCTCAAACTACACCTTGACCATGTCCATATCTGTGAGAGGCTTTAAAACAACCCCCAAATTCTTGGAATTGACTTCAAAATGAGTCAACGATGCCTCAAACTTCCCTATATCTACTCCTAACTTTCTATATTCTTGTTCCAGCTCTTGAACTTGTTACTTACCTACCCTACATTATCTCCACATACCTAATCTGCCTATATTTCCAATTATATGTTTGTAGCACATGTGCAAAGGTGTGAAGAAGTCAAAAAATTATTGGGTGGATAGAGAGTTAATAGCCATTCAAGACCTTCAAAATGTGTTCTAATACCCCATAAATATTGCTTCCCTTAAATTTGAACTTTATGATGTCTTTCGTGCATGCGAAAAGAATATAATGAGTCATAAAATTACCTTTTCCCTTAACATTATTTTCCTCTTGAAGCATATCCTTCTTGCATTTTCTTAAGTACTGCTATTCCTATTAGCTGGCTAAGGTCTATCTGGTTGTTACCAAAATTTTGACCCATTTTGAAAATTGCAAATTTCATAATATCCAGGCACAATGTTTGGAATTACATGGTAAAGGTTGATGAGGTTCTATGCTCATTCTTAGTTTCAATTTATAAATGCATGTGAAGAATTCCACTTCTCGTACTAACACATAGATGGAGCATTCTTATGGCTGCAAGTTGAAGCTCTATTACATACGAACCATTATGACCAAATATGTAAAACTTTGAGAAAGTTGAGTATCTCCAATGCATTCCACCAGATGCACAAAGAATTATAAATGCATGAAGCAGATATACAGAGGATTGGACTTGAAGGAGTTTGGGAATTTCATATCGGGGTTGGTTTCTCTAAAAGTTATCAAATCATTAAAACTACCCAACTATAGAGAAATTCAAAAAACATATCAGATTATGCTCTACACGTTTGGGGGCAATGTTTCTCTAAGCTGAAATAGGAAAGGGATTGAAATTTTTGAAGGTTACTTTCATTTTTATGCATCAAGGATAACAATGCAGTTAATTTAGAATTTAAATCCAGAGCTTGACAAGCTTTACAGAGAAGGATTGGCAATCCTAGTTTAGGCATTACTACAGGTTGGAAAAGAGTCACATATGTTGATTATAGAACTATTAAATAGTCAAAATAAAAAACAATATGCCAAAAAGTATCAGATGAAAACATATTAATAGAAAAACATGGTTCGGAAATTTCATCTAGGGCCTCTTTCCTGGTATCTCATATTATCGGGCTGATGGAGCATTATGAGGATTTTCAAAAATCCCAACATATCTATTTACAATAATAGTTAATTGAAGGATCAAAACTTTTATTTATTGTGAAAATAACAAAGATTCTCACTCAAGCATTGGAAGATGATACTCTATCTTCTGCAAGGGAAATCCCAGTCAATGACATGTACAACCTTTCCATATCTATGGTGATCTTCACTGTCGAGATTTACAAAGTTTTGCGACTTTGATATGACGCCAAAATGTCTAAATGAAAAGAGTCTTTGGGGTTTAACATTGGTTCCTAAAGTACCATCGGGTTCTGACACAACTCTCTTCACAATGAAAATCTCAATGAATCAAAATATGAAATCATTCGATGATACTCGAACCCGATAGTCAAGTATGGAAATATGAAAAGTTGTTAGTTTTCCACGCTACCTTCGGACCTAATAAGAAGCTCATACGCTCTCCCAAATCTTAACATGGGTCAGAAGTGCCAGCCTTTCTTGAATCTCTGATAAGGTAACCCAAAGTAAATCCCGATATGCTTGGAACTGGGAATCAGGGCAGAGCAATGTGATTTCTGACTGTCGGAGTAAAGTGAAATTATCAAACACTTCTTTGCGGGAATTCTATGTTCATAGTATTTAAAAATTGGAAATCGAAGCGGGATGATACAATTTCCATAAATTCGAAAGATGTTGGGACCCACACTATGCCAATTCATGGGTGGATCAGAAAGTGAAGGGTAGAAGTGCAATTCCCAAAATATCGAAAATGGGAGGCTTGCGGTTGCGGTGGTCAGATGGACTTCAGAGATTTTTTATCCTAGCTACTCCATCGGTGGATTCCGAAGGTATGTGATGAAATTCCTGCCTCAATGGAAATGAAGTGTCATTATTATCTCCTAAGAAACAACAGCTATTAGAAAGATATAGAATCAGGATTATTGATGTTGAGGTGCCAATTTCAGAATTCAACAAGTTGGTAGTTGTTGTCCCTAAATCTGAAGATAAATTTGCTGATAAGATAATGATAGAAAGGCCACATAGCCTTTATTAAAATGTCTTTCTATTTTAAATATTCTCTTATGACATGGTTAGGAGAATAGGAGGTCTTCTTAATGAGTTTATATCCCCAACTCAAACAGGCTTCATTAAAAGGGGATTCATTCTGGAAAATCTGATAACAAGTTGGGAAGCAATGCACTGGGCTAAGAATGATGGTCAAAATGCAGTGATTGTTTTTCTAGACTTTGAGAAACCTATGACAGAATTGAATGACCCTTGGTTATGGGTATTTTGCAAACTTTTTCTTTTCCTCCCTACTTCTGTAAATGGATTGGTACTCTACTTAAGGACTCTTCTAAAGTCATTTATGTGAATGGTGAGTTAACTGACATTATTACTCTATAGAGATCTATAAGTCAGGGATGCCCAATTGCACCTGCCCTGTTTGTAATTGTAGTTGATGCTCTATTTTATATTCTTAGATCACCTCATCTAGGACCTCCAATTAAAGGTATCACTCTACCTAACCAAGAGGTACTACTCAATGCTCAGTTTACAGATGATACTTCTTTGCTTATTGAGCTGGATGAAAAAGATTTTGATTACATGAATAACAGGCTTCGATTCTTTTGTTTGGTCTCTGGGGCTAAAGTGTCTCCCCACAAATCCTCTATCATTGGATGGTCTCCCTCCCCCCCCCGGAGTGGATTGTGAGTAAAGGGTGGTAGTGGCTGGGGCCAAATGATATTGTCAGGTATCTGGGAATTTCATTTTCTATCGAGCCATTTTCAAAGATATGTGGACATGGCTCTTCTCAAAAATTGAAAAGAAATATTTGAAATGGAAAACACATCTTCTATCATTGGCAAGGAGAGTGCAAGTGGTCCAGAAAGTCTTATCTTCTCACCATATTTATTTCTCCTCCGCATGACTGTTTGCCAACTATCAAACCAATAGTTTGGAAAGGATTATGAGAGACTTCTTATGGTCTGATAGGTTAGGAAAAAAGAAGAGGCATTGTGTCAAATGGGAATGGTGTTGCTTACCTAAGAATAAGGGTAGAATGGGCATTAACGATTTTAAATCTTAGGGTATGGCATTGGCATCTAAATGGATAATTCAAGCCCTCTCAGGTGAGGAACCGTGGAAGGTTTTGGTCAAAAAAAATATCTCTAGACCAGGAATCAAAAAAGTTAAATGGTGGATCAATGTTCCTCTATGTGATAAGGTGTTTGGGAATTTGCAGTTATCCATATTTGGCTCCAAAGTCTTTTAATCCATTTGGAAGGCATGGTCCCAAGTTAGAAACCTTATCCTATTTGGGGGAGCCAGTGGTGGTCCTCCTACTTATTCTGTTTTGGATAGATCAATTTGGTGGGGAGTTGAAGCTAATGAAAAACCTCTTGCATTACAACCCCAAGTTGTTCTGCTAAAAAATGGTACAAATATGACATCTCTCTAGTTAAAGATATTATGGTTGACAATTGGCTAGGGTATTGGGATGAAATCTCAGCTAAATATCACATGCCTAATACTCAAAAAAAGACTTACTCTATTATTGCTAAAGTAGTGGGTAACTTCTTCCCCAGGCATACTATGAACACTAACTAGTTCTTATAGTGGATCAAATGGAAAGATGGCACCGAATTTAGTAAGGTTTCTACTAAGTAGATATACAATATGCTAAAGGAGGATTGTTCTAATTTTGATAAAGTGAATCATGGCTGGGGGTTGGGATGTTTGGTCTCTAGGTGACAATTTATCTTTAACTTTTTTTGGCACTATCCTTGTGAACCAAAAAATCTTATTTTAGATGGCTATTGCTTTTGAAAAAACTTGTTGTTGGTAACACTTTGCCTCATGGTCTAGGTTTTCCTATTATGTGTGGTGTGTGTTCTATTCCTGAATCTTTTCAACATTTATTTTTTTATTATGTTTATGCCCATGGTGTCTGGTCCATTTTCTTTGGGTAACCCATTGTTTGGAGTAGTAGACTTGGCCTATCATGGAGTGAAATTTTAGCTAGTTTTGTGGAATCATTTGATCTAAAAGCTAACACTTTTTGGTCTATTCTAACTTGTGAGATTCTATGGTTCCTTGGAAGGAATGAAATGGAGGTATTTTTCATAAGAGAAGGAGAAATCTTACTAAGTTTGGATGTAAACTCATATATTTTCAAATCATGTCACAAGTTGTTGCACTAGGAATTTCTAGAGACAGGTTTATGGTGTTGATGCAAGAAGGCCAAAACTTGATCCACAAGGAGGACCTAGTTTCATGCCAATAATTTTGTATTCACAAAGATATGCTCAGTCAAAGAGATCTTGATAACTTGAACCAGTTCATCAAAGGATTATGCATGGAAGATAGACATGTTGATACCAAAAAAGTGACTCGTCTTCAAATAGTACTTGGACATATGGCTAAGGATGGAAGACATACAATTACTAGATGATTGGAAGGATATCTCTCTCTAGCAAAGTTTGACCATTTTTTGTATTAAAAGTTATACTAGACTGTAGGTTACTTCATGTTGTATTTAATTATTCTCAATAGGTAGCTGTTAAAGTGCTACCTAATAGTTTCTTAGAGTTTTTGCTCTTTTTGAGGATGTAAAGTTATGTTGTAACTCGGGTATTTTCTAAATCAGTGATGTAACCCAGATATTTAAACTATGTTAATATAAAAATATTCTCTTATGACATGTATCTTGTAATGGTTTCTTTTCTTTTTTCAAGAATTTCATGTTCCAACTTGAATAGGGGTAAAATGGAGTTTAACAATGCATCTAACATTCCCCTATATGTATGTAATTTGAATTGAATTGACAAGTAATGTAAATCTGGAAATGCCTAAAATTAGATAAGATAAGGTACATACCTAATAATGAAATTAATCTGGAAATACCTATTTTTTGATGTCTGTGTACAGTTTCGAGAAATTCTACAACCAGATTTGGAACCAGAAAACAACAACAGAGAAAACCTAGAAAAATTCTTCAGTTTTGAGGGAGGTCGACCTTGACCCAAATAGCGGGGTACAATATTACCCCAGGGCACAATCTTACCCCCCCCACTGAAGGTCGACCTTGACCTGAAACAGCTTCGACAAAAATTTTGTTCGTAGATCCCAAAAGTTTGACGAAAAGGGTACTCAGATCTACTCTACAATTCTCAAAACAACCACTGTAGATATCTGAAAATGGTGTTTTGGGGTGGCTATATAGGGTTTTGCCTTAGTCAAACCCCCGCTTTGGTGATCTCCACCTCCATGAATAGCTGGATGTAATAGAATATGTGTGTGTGTTGAATGTATAATGCCAAGATCTAATCCTCTAGATTGAAAACCCTAACATGAATGGTTATGAGAAAGAAATGCATAGATTTGAATAAGATAAGAAAGCATACCAAGCCCCAAGGCTAAAGTACTCTTACCAAACTCACAATCTGTAATTTCTAACCCATCATTGTATCTTTGAATGCTTGAATATTGATAATGGTGGATGAAGGAAGAAGAAATCTCTCTTGCTCCAAATAGATGTTCACAATAGTGTGTTCACAAAAATGCTTGATATCAAAAATGTCTTGATCTTCTATATCATCCTCTTGCAATCTTGCATCTTCACTTCACCATCACTTGTTTTCTTGAAATCTTGATCCTCTTGTTTCTCAATTGTGTCTCCACTTGATGGATACTTGATGTCTTCTTGTGAAAATGAAGGCAAGAGAGAGTCTTTATATAGAGGTTTCAAGGTGAGGCTCTTAGAGTAATGTGAGGACCCATAATTCAAATTTCACCTTGAATTATGGTCCAATCACAATAACCAAATAAGGAGGGAAAATAATTAAATGAATTTCAAATTAAAACCCTTCCACATTTGGATCCTAAAGCTCGACATTGATTTCAAGGTCCTCCGAGACCAAAATTTGAAAAGGGGGATCAAATCCCGATAGAGGTCTTGGATGACCTCGACTATAACCTAGGTTAGAGTCAACCTCAATCTTGACCTAGGTCAAGGTTGACCTTGACCTTTACCTAGGGGTCCAGATCCAATCCGTGTTGAAAATAGAAGGTTCTAAGGATGCCTAGAGACCTAGAAATGATGACAGAACATGGCAGAATGCCAGAGAGGCACAAAGTCATATGATGAACATGATGAAGGCTAGGAGGACATATACCTAGGTCCTACCTAAAAAATAGAACCATAGAGAAGGGAAATTAAGGAGAATCCTTGGGATCCTAACCGGCCTAATTTCACCTAGAATGAAGGAATAAGTGAAAAATGCATCCTAAATGCAAGTCTATCATGATAAATGCAATAAAAGAGGGTGATAAACCTATCAAGATGGAAGTGCTTCCATTTTAAGATGATACATTTATCCCCCACTTTATCTTAGATATGAGACTACGTGAATATGCAAGCTAAAGTAAGAAAACATCATAGTAAATAAAAAGGATATAGCCAAGTCCTCGATGTAGAGGTCCTGCAGAAAACTGTTAGAACCTGCAACACACAAGGTTAATGAAAATCCAAAAATCACCTATAGCTTACTAAATGACAACTTGAGAAGTGCATAAATCCCCTTATGCCCCCTATTTTAGCTTTCTACTTTAGAAGAGTGAAACAGGGTGATAAGGATAACTTTATACACTAGATATGTAGTTTGTTGAAAAGTTCTTTCCTAAACCAATTATAAGGATTCCTCACCTTCCTAGATTGATCAAGGAGTTAGGTATCTGAATCATGATTCCAATGCCACTAACAGCACTAAAAATAGAGTTACCGAACTCAAGTTATGATGAAAAGAGCGAATGTCTATCTAAATGCATAAGAAAGGAAATCCGAATTTACCATGAGTAAACCATAAGAGAAACCCTAACAAAACCCCAATTTTAACTATAAATAAGGAAAGGTAGTCATACTTACTCATTCTTACCATTTGTAGATTCAAAGAGAGAAAGAAAGATGCTGAGGAGAGAAGAACTTCAAGCGACGCACATGGAGCTCCTGAGACAGTGCCTGGCTACTGAATGGTCACTTCCTAAGGTGAGTTTGCTGTTATTGGTTCCTGTATTTTTTGAATTCTTGATTTTTATAGGCAAGGTTGACACTAACCCTTAAAGGTCAGCCCTGACCCAGTTATGTTGACCTTGATCCAAAAAGGTTGACATGAACTAGAAGGTCTCCACCTTATCTAGGATGAGGTTGACCATGACCCAAAAAGGTCAAGCCTGACCTAGAAAAGTTGACCTTGACCCAAGAAGGTCGACCCTGACCTAACTGAGGTCGACCTTGACCTAGTCAAGTTGGATTTGCATATTTGATGATGTAGAATGTTGATATGATGTTTGTTTGTGCTTAGAGGACATGGTCTTTCTCTGAGAGCATCCCTTTGGAGAGTTACTAGTGATCGTCAGAGAGAGACTATCTGAGCTGAATGAGGATGAGATGTAGTTACTAAGAGATGTATGACTATACTAGGTATGAGTCCTACCATAGATCAGACTACACTGATCCATGTTATCAACTCTGATAGAGAGGTGGGATGAGGATACATGCTTATTTCATCTTCCCTGAGGAGAGATTACTGTGACACTAGAGGATGTCTATAGGATCTTACTACTTTCGATTCAAGGTGAGACTGTCAGACCGAGAGCATAATGAGTTTGTGAGGAGATCTTTGTAGATGGAGAGTATTTCTTGGGATGGGTTCCAAAGATGCAAACTCAGTCAAATCAGATCCTTTTGTCATTCATACTGTTAGGCCCTACACCTTTGGTATGAAGAGTGATGCTTTGTATAGTATCCTTGGTTGTGTTACCCAACATAAAGGATACAATATTTTCTGCACCTCTTACCCATCTTATACAAAGGATGGAGAGCGATAGGATCATGTTCTCATGGGGTTACAACATGTTAGCCCAGCTATACCACAAGTTATGTCAACTAGTGAGATATCAGAGAGAGAGTCTTTTAATATGCACTCTCTTGTAGATTTGGTTATTTGAGCATTTCACATGTACATGTCCATAGGGTGCTCTAGTGATGGTAGATGCAAGTACACCGAGAGTCTTTTCTTATCCTCTGAGAGATTCCTGGTAGTTCAGAGATATCCTCTATTGGAGGGTATGTCTAGACTATATTCCAGGCATATATGTGATATGGAGACCCTACTGCTAGATGAGAGAGTGGCTAGATACATGATACTAGATGAGACATTCACAGTGGTAGAAGTTGCTAGAGGGTCATCATAATCATATAGTGATGCCATACTATTATGATCGGGTGATAAGACAGTTTGGCCTGTTATAGGGAGTCCTCAGAGTAGTACCTCATTATGTACATCTGATGAGGTACTATCAAAGACTCGACCCCATATGTAGACCATCAGTAGCAGACATAGAGAAAAGTGATGCAGATGAGAAAGAGGATATAGAGGTACCATCAAATGTGACCTATTTAGGCATGAGCTGAGATTACATTAGGTATTGGAGTTTGCAGGGGACCCGCCCCATCTTCCCTGAGGATTATCCTACATGTGATCCAAGCCTTTTAGAGAGGACACACTAGGATAGTGGTACAATAGAGGAGGATGAGGATCTCAGAGATGAGGAGGTGAACATCTCCAAGGGAGACCCCATGGAGGAGGAGAGAGCAAAAAAGAGAGTAGAGGATATGCCCCCAGCTAGTGATACTGGTGTGGATGTACACATTTTTCATGCATCACCATTGAGATCATGATGACCTCCACATGCCCACATAGAGACACCACCATTGAGGGCTAGACATAGCGAGTGTGGAGAGAGTAGTCTATCCATTCCCCCACCATATAGACACTTTAGTGATGTCTAGGAGGGACACCTAGGTATGAAATATGAGATTCGATTAAATATGTAGCTGAATTTGAGATTAAAAGGTACTAGATTGATAAATGTATTTTCATTCTACAGCTAGCGTAGTGGAGTGGAGGAGCTTTGTATCTGAGGTTTTGAAGGATACATGTATATCCTACCGACTACCAGCTGGTGAGCGAGAGTCTTCCATTGGCCATAGAGATCCCGATAGGCATGCTGCTATCTTTGCATGTGTCCAATGAGAGTTGAGGCTCATGTGCAGAGAGATAGAAGATAAATTGATAGCTAACCTATAGAGGGCTCATGAGTGCATGTGTGATATGAGCATATCCATGAGCCACACATGGACACACAGATCTACATCTTCCTATCATAGACTAGAGAGATCTAGGAGTCATCGACCATCAGAGCATAGTGATAGACGTAGTGACAAATAGGGCCATGGGCCACATATGTATCAAAACTTGAAAAACATTTTATGAATTAAAAACTTTCTCTACCAATTAGTTTTATGTTTGATTACTATGTTTTCATCAATATAAAACTTAACTGAAAGAAAGAAGGTGCATAAATATATTCAAAATGTAATTTTTCTAAAACTACATTACCTATAAAAAAAACATAATTATTTTATAAGGAATGCATAAATGCACAAGGAAATAAAGAAGGAAATTAAGGATAATAATGTTTGAGATGCATAATATTAATAGGTTCCTTAAAAGAAACACCATCCATATCAACAAGTTTAAAAGCACCTGAACCAAAGTTTTCAATGATAACAAAAGGTCCAAGCCAATTAGGGCTAAACTTTCCTTTTTCACCAGGTAAAGCATTCAAATTTTGTTGATTCTCATATAGGACTAAATCACCAACTGAAAATGTTTGTTCAATTACCTTTTGATTATATTGCTTCTGAAGAGATTTATGATAAGCTTTTATATGTTCTAACACATGTATTCATTGTTCATGCAACATTTCTAGCTCTTGTAAGCGTTGTTCACGAAAAGTATCCTTGTCAATTATCCCATGAAATGAAACACATAAAGAAGGTATTTCTAATTCCAAAGGCATAATAGCATCAGTACCATAGACAAGATTGTAAGGAGAAGTACCCGTGGTAGTAAAAACACTAGTCCTATAAGCCCATAAAGCATAGGTCAGTTGAGTATGCCAATCTTTCACATGCTTGCTAACTATTTTTCTCAGAATTTGTTCAATGATTTTATTTGATGCTTCAGCTTGACCATTAGATTGAGGATAATAAGGAGTTGAAAATCTATGTTGAATTTGATAGTTCTCCATGAATTTCATGACTTATTTGTTTTTAAAAGAGGTACCACTATCCGAAACTATTGTCGAAGGAATACCAAATCATGTTATGATATTGTTAAGGATGAAATCACAAATAACATCCGCAGTTGTTGAATGAAGAGGGGCATCTTTGACCCACTTTGTGAAGTAATCTATAGCAGTTAGGATGTAAGTATGTCCTTGAGAAGAAGCTGGTGAGATTTTTCCAATAACGTCAAAACCCCAAATCCTAAAAGGCCATGGAGAAACTTAATTACGAAGCTCACGAGCAGGAGCATGAATCAAATTAGTATGTTGTTGACATTGAGAACATTTCTTAACAAACATGAAATAATCTTGCTCCATTGTTTGCCAATAATATCCCATTCTATGCAATTTATTAAATAAATATTTCCCACCAAAATGTCCTCCACAAGAACCGAATGAGCTTCTGCCAAAGCTACCGAGATTTTAGTTCTATTGAGACATCATAATAGTAATCCTTCATAAGAGAATTTGTAAAGTGTATCTCCTAAAATGATGTAACATGTTGCAAGCTTCCTAATACGATTATGTGTGTTCTTTGTTTCTAATTCAGGAAAAGTACCGTCTTTCAAAAAATAAAAAATATGAGAATACCATTCATTTGAATGTAAATTGAAACAATAAGAGGTAATCTTTTTAGAAATTGCAGGGTTTTTAAGAGTTTGTATGGTAAATTGAAAGTTTTCAGCATTATTCTCAAGACACACCAAAGAAGCTGTGCTTGCCATGGCATTTGCATGTCGATTATCTTTCCTAGGTAAATTTTGAATTGTATAAGAAGAGAATTGTGAAAGCACATCAAGAGTTAAATCTCTATATTGTGTCATTTTATCATTCTTAGTCTAATAACCTCCTCTAATTTTTTCAACAATCAATTATGAATCCCCATATATTTGCAAATGTTTGATGTTAAGGGATGAAGGTTCTCATAGGCCAGCTATAAGAGCTTCATACTCTGCAATTTTATTAGTACAAGGAAAGGTTAATTTGTATGATAAAGGGATTGGCTTTTTCGTAGAAGGAATCAAGATAATACCAACACTAGAACCTGTCTTACATTTAGACCCATCAAAATATAATTCCCAAATATCATCCTATTGAATAGCTAGAATATTGTCATTAGGGAATTCTATTGAAGTAGAACATGTATTAGAATTAGGACAAGGAGCTTCAGTTAAATAATTTGTTAAAGCTTGTCCCTTAACAGATTTCTGAGAAATAAAATTAAGATCAAATTCTGTAAGTAACATCACCCATATTTTTTCAGATGGCCAAAGAAATCAGTTTGTGAGAAAAGATGTTTCAACGGATCCATTTTAACAATCACATTGACTTCAGCATTTATAAGATAATGCCTGAGTTTATGGCATGCATAAACTATAGCTAAACATTGTCTTTACAAATTTGTGTATCTTGTTTCATAATCAAGTAAAGTCCAACTAATGTAATACACATGTCTTTCCTTACCATTATTATCATTTTGAGCTAACAATGCACTCACAGCCTTCGGAGTTGCTGAAGTATACAAATGAAATGGTTTATCAAATTTAGCTGGTTGCAAGATAGGAGGATTTGCAAGGTACTCCATAAATTGCTCAAAAGTTTGTTTACATTCATCATTCCAAGAGAAAGTGGTATCCTTTCTAAGTAAGGAAGTAAAAGGAATAGTTCTATTAGCTAAATTAGAAATAAAGTGATGAATGGATTGTATTTTTCCTTGTAAACTCTGTAACTGAGAAATATTCTTAGGCGGATGCATATTAACAATAGCTTCAATCTTTTCAGTATCTACTTCTATGCCTCGCTTAGAGATTATAAATCCTAATAATTTACCAAAATCAACTCCAAAGACACATTTCTTAGGATTCATTCTCATGTTGTAACTTCTAATCCTTTCAAATATTTGTCGTAAAATAGTAACATGATCTTCTCTTTGTATAAACTTTGCTAAGATATCATCCACACAATCTTCAATAATCTTATGAATGTAATCATGAAAAATCAAAGTCATTTCTCGTTAATAAGTTTCTCCCGCATTCTTTAATCCAAAAGGCATCATGACCCAACAAAATGTTCTCCAAGGTGTTATGAATGCAGTCTTAAATTGATCTTTAGGAGGAATAAAGATTTGATTATATCCAAAAAAACCATCCATAAAAGATAACAAGGCATGACCCGTTGTTGAATCCACAATCATATCAATATTAGGTAACGGGAAATCAACCTTTAAGGATACCTTGTTTAAGTCTCTAAAGTCAGTACACATCCTTATCTTATTTTATCCTTTTGAAATAGGCACAATGTTTGAAATCCAATCTAAGTAATCAATAGAATGGATAAATCCAGAATCTAATAAATTTTCAATTTCACTTTAACTAATAAAGCAATTTGTAGATTCATCTTTCAAATTTTCTGCTTCACAGGTTTCATATTTGGCTTTAAAATGATATTATGAGTAACAATCTTAGAATCTATACTCGGTATATCTAAATATGTCCAAGAAAAAATGTCCTTAAATTCAAGTAAAAGGGAAACCAACTGATCATGTTCATCTTGATTCAAACATTTCCCAATCTTTATCATCTTTTCAGGGTCATTCTCATCGATTTGAATATCAACAGTCTTAGTTATTAACAAATCACTTTGTATCAGAGGATCCATTGGTAAAGGAAGAATATCTTGTTTATCATGTTCTCCAAAATAAGCATCGGTACTTAAACAATAAGGCTTTCATTATTTGTGATGAAACTTAGGTAAATCCTCATAAACCCTTAAAAAATCCATTAAGGCTTCATCTTTAGAAAAATATCTAAAGTAGGTCTTTGATTAATGTCAATGAGGAGTGGATTAACCAATTTCATTTGTCCACTACATATATGATTTACATTAGGAGGAAAAGCTAATGGTTTTCTATAAGGATTAAATCCTAATCCATACGTATGATCATAAATTTCATTATCCAAAGGTACTTGTATACCTTGCTCATATTTACCACATCCTTTCCCATTAAATATTGATTTCTTAAGAAAATGATAACCAGAGCCATATCAATCAACCATATCAGATGGAGTCCAAGGAGAGGCATATGTCACAATATCATAACAATCAGGTTTTATTGTTTCAATCATTTCTTTAATCGAAGCAACAACAAAATTACTTTTTAGTTCCTCAAAAAGCGGGGAAGGAGTAAAAACTTGTTTCTCAAATTCACTTTGTTGCTTCATGAATTCCAAATCAGAGACTTTATATTATCCAATGAAAGTAGGATTAAAATCCAATGTCCCCCAATCATCCTCAGTCAAAGAAGAAGATGGAGCTTCAGGTTGTTGTATCTCAAGTTATTTTATCTCAGGTTGTTTTTCAATCTCTTTTCTTGGTTGAAGAGGCTAAGAGATTTTAGCATATTCTGCATTCAGGAAAGGATTTGGCACATCATCCACATGTAATGTATACATTAAGTTATTATAAATGAACCTAACCTTGTGATGAAGAGTAGAAGGAACTGCATGCATAGTATGTAACCATGGTCTTCCTAAAAGAAGGTTATAATTGAGAGGTCCAGGCATAACATGAATAGGTGTATTTCAAATAACTGGACCAAATTTAATAGGTAAGGTAATAATTCCAAAAGTTCTCTTTGCAATATTGTCAAATCCATGTATAGGGACATTATCAGGTTGAATAGTTGTGAGATCACCCTTAATTTCCTTAAGCATATCTATGCTACAAACATTAAGCCTAGATTTGTTAAATCAATTAATGGTCTTTGAATGATACTCTGATTTATAGAAACAACAACCATAAGAGCATCATATTGATTTTGCACCTCAGGAGAAGGTAAATCTTTATTGGAAAACATAATAGGAGGTACAGAAGGAATAGTATGCATGCAATCTAAAATAGAATGAATGTTCTCTTGATTAGGAGGCAAAGCATGAAGAGTGGATAAAGATTTTTGCAATGCCTCATGATATGTTGGGGAAGTTTGAAGTAATTCCCATAAAGATATCTTAGTAGGAGTAGCACATAATTGGTCAACTAAGTTATACTCCTTAAAGGTAGAAGGAAACCTAGGAGCTTGAGGAAGCATAGGTTGAGAAGGTGGTAAAGAAACTGGAACAGTAGGCTGAGGGTTATTTCATGTACGATAAGCATGTGAAAGGGAACCAGTGTTATCAAAGAAATCCTAAGGATCTCTAGGTTTACCCTTAATTGTTATGTGAGGACATCCTTTTACCATCATCAAAGGTGTAGGATATATCATTTTAGGTTTATCAATGTTGAAAATAGTGGGACATGAAGGTAGCCATGCACACACCCTATGGTAAAGGCTAATTGGAGAGCTTGTGTAGGAGACTAAAATAGGAATAGGATCAATGGAGATTTTATTTGGATGATTTGCATCCTCACTATCATGTACCTCATTAGGGAATGTATCCCCTTGTACAATAAAAGCCTCATCAAAGTATTCAAAACAAGAATCATACATGTTGAATACAAAGAAATACTAAAAGCATGAAAATGTAAATGTTTTTGTATTTTAAAGAGATTTTGCAATTTTTTTTTGTAATTTAGAAAATATAAATGCAAGAAATCTGATTTTATAAGCATGCAAGATCTAAATCTAACACCAAAAAGAAAGAGTTGTCATAAACGGGTTCACCAAAATGAATAGGGGTAAAATGGAGTTTAACAATGCATCTAACATTCCCCTATATGTATGTAATTTGAATTGAATTGACAAGTAATGTAAATCTGGAAATTCCTGAAATTAGATAAGATAAGGTACATACCTCATAATGAAATTAATCTTGAAATACCTATTTTCTGATGTGTGTGTATAGTTTCAAGAAATTCTGCAACCAGATTCAAAACCAGATAACCGCAACGGAGAAAACCAAGAAAACTTTGAGTTCTGAGGGAGGTCAACCTTGACCTAAATAGCGAGGTACAATCTTACCTTGGGGCACAATCTTACCCCCACTGAAGGTCGACCTTGACCTAAAACAACTCTGACAGAAATTTTGTTCACAGATCCTGAAAGTTTGTTGAAAAGGGTACTCAGATCCGCTCTGCAATTCTCAAAACAACGACTGTAGATATCTAAAAATGATGTTTTAGGGTGGCTATATAGGGTTTTTCCTTAGTCAAACCCTCTTTTTGGTGATCTCCACCTCCACAAATAGCTGGATGTAATAGAATATGTGTGTGTGTTGAATGTATAATGCTAAGATCTAATCCTCTAGATTGAAAACCCTAGCATGAATGGTCATGAGAAAGAAATGCATAGATTTGAATAAGATAAGAATGCATACCAAGACCCCAAGGCTAAAGTACTCTTACCAAACTCACAATTTTTAATTGCTAACCCATGATTGTATCTTTGAATGCTTGAATATTGATAATGGTGGATCAAGGAAGAAGAAATCTCTCTTGCTCCAAATAGATGTTCACAATGGTGTGTTCACAAAAATGCTTGATATCAACAATGGATTGATCTTCTATAGCATCCTCTTGAGATATTGCATCTTCACTTCACCATCACTTGTTTTCTTGAAATCTTGATCCTCTTGTTTCTCAATTGTGTCTCCACTTGATGGATACTTGATGTCTTGTTGTGAAAATGAAGGCAAGATGGAGTCTTTATATAGAGGTTTCAAGGTGAGGCTCCTAGAGTAATGTGAGGACCCATAATTCAAATTTCACATTGAATTATGGTCCAATCAAAATAACCAACTAAGGAGGGAAAATAATTAAATGAATTTCAAATTAAAACCCTTCCGCATTCGGATCCGAAAGTCCAACATTGATTCAGGGAACTCCAGGACCAAAATTTGAAAAGGGGTTTCAAATCTCAATAGAGGTCAAGGATGACCTTGACTCTAACCTAGGTTAGAGTCAACCACAACCTTGACCTAGGTCAAGGTCAACCTTGACCTTGACCTAGGGGTCCAGATTCAATCTGTGTTGAAAACAGAAGGTTCCAGGAAAGCCTAGAGACCTAGAAATGATGACAAAACAAGGCAAAGTGCTAGAGAGAGGAAAAAATTCCTATGATGAACATGATGAAGGCTAGGAGGACCTATTCCTAGGTCCTACCTAGAAAATATAACCGCAGAGAAGGGAAATTAAGGAGAATCCTCGGGAGCCTAACCCTAATTTCACCTAGAATGAAGGAATCAAGTGCAAAATGCATCCTAAATGCAACTCTATCATAAAAAAATGCACTAAAAGAGGGTGCTAAACCTATCAAGATGGAAGTGCTTCCATTTTAAGATGATACACAACTATCGAAGGAAGGAAAAGGGACTATATATCTATGTTGAGAATTTTACAAGGATCGACAATTTTGGTTCAGATTTTCCCCCTTTTGCTATGGCAATCGAGTGTGGCTCAAAAATCAAACTATGGTTTTTGTTCATTATTAAATTTGTGATTTTTTTGTTGAATAAATGAATTGATGGTGAATGGGAACAAGTAGTTGCAAACTTTGTTGAGCTACGTTTTTTCTAAAATTTTTTGATTATAAGATGATCTGAGAGGCATTATTGGTTACCTTTTATCATATTCACATTGTTTGACAAATATATTTTCATTCAGTAGATGTGTTGTATGTATTGTTTCATGGTTGTGGGATTGTATATGCAAACTGTGGATTAAAATTTGTTGTTGTGTCTCATTTTCATGGTCATGGGAAGTAGCACAATATTTATTCATATAAGTATGTTATTCATTCATGGTTATATCATGGTGATGAATATCCATTAGAAGCCTCTCCTACTCTTTGATTAAGATTATACCTCGTATTTTGAAAATACAAAAACATATTCATTGAATATCTATTCCAAGGAGTTGTACCTGTCAATTTAGAGATTGAACAAATAGAAATATCTTTCAACTATTTTTAATAGAAGACATTTTATTGTGGGATGGAGTTATATCAATAAAAGACTAATCTGTTAACTAAATTTTTTTGGCGACTCTGTTGGGGAGAGAATCGAAGTGCTAGTGTTTTGGATTTTACTCTAAAAAAATTTGATAGTGCCTTCCCCAGATCGAAGGTTGGAAACTCTATTTTAGTGAAGATCTTAGAAAATGATTCGAAGCCAAGCCTAATAAATACTTTGGTCTAGAAAAATACTTGTACCAGAAATCAAATAAATTCTCTCCATAAAAGACCCCATAGTTAAAAATTTATGGAATTGTCTCAAATTAAGCATTTCTGAAGCTAAAAGGAGAGGTTTTCATCCATACCAAGATCATCGATCTACTTTGATATCCAAATATTTTCATTACAGATATCACATTGTCAAAGACTTTGAGCAGACAAAGATAGAAAATAAAAAAGGTCTTTGTAATGAGAAGAACTTGGTTGAAGAGGAACAACCAATATTTTATAATTATTTGGTTTCAAGTGAACACGATGTTGTGAAAACTCAACATAAATGGAATGGTTTATTGACACCTTGGGTTCAAAATCAAAAGCAAGAAATAAGTTTGCACCAAGCTAAAGATAGGGAAGAAGAATCATTTCCAGCAAGCATGCAAGCGAGACCAAATGAGAATTCATTTATTTCTTCTAAGAACGAGGCATTTTTGATTGAATATAAATGTCTTCATTTCAGATCTGTTCTTGAAAGGATCTTTTGATGAATTCTGGTGTGGAATTATGGATAAAAATGGTGATATTATAGAAGTTGGACACTAGTACATTTAAGACCTTTTTCCAACAGCAGGTCATCTGAATTGGGACGGTTTACTATCGATATTATGACACCACCTGCCATCATAGTTTTGCAGTAAAAAAAATGACAGCTACAATTAGCATCATAATTAAGATGACTATAGCCATCACAAAAAGGGGATTTCAACACAGCAAATACACCATCGTGTCTATTTGTAGCCATCCCAATTTTGATAGGTAGACATCAGACGTAGTTAGTTTATCGACAAAAATGTTGTACATGCGATGGTTAACCGTCCTAATGTTTCGACAGATAACTGATGTTGGTAGATTGTTTACCAATGGAAATGTTGTGCATGCGATGGTTTTTCATCAAAATTTTTTGATAGATTGTCGTCACTTTTCTAGTGACATTGCAATTGTGACAAAATTCACAATTTTTTAAAAATATATATATTTGTCAATTGAGTTTGTATCGATTGAGAATGGTGTTCTTGCAGATTTGGTTCCAACTAGTTGCATTACTTTCGGATCTTGATCGACTTGCAAAGTAGTTTGGTGAGTTGAGGTCTTTTATTCATGCTCATGATTTGGTTATGTCATTCGGAGATGACTTTGTAGTAGATTCAGTAGATGACAAGAAGCTAGTGTGGTGATCAAAGATGTATTCTTCTTGATGTGTTCATGGGATATATGCAGACCCGATTGCATTCAGATCTGATTTGAGTGACTTCTTAACTTCTTTGGTCTAAATTAGATGTGCTTTGTTCCTATTGAGTGTAGCAGTGACTTGACTTGCAGAACTTGCACAATGGAAATTTGTAAATCACTATGGTGTCCATGATGACTTTGGAGAAGTCTTCTTCTTGGTGAACCGAGCTGAGAGACTTGGATTATAGAAATTAGGTCATTTGATGTGGCTTATGAGACATTGGATGCCTCTTCACAGCAGGTTCATGGTGTGGTCTATGGTATTTCTTTGTGACTGGATTCTTGGCAGAGATTTGTTGATTTGGTAGCCATTGAGATGGATCGATATGACTTGATCTTGGGTCAGGACTTCTTGAGGTGAGATGAAGTGATCATTGCTCCTTGAAGTGATTGATGTTTCTGATAGATAGCCATCACTTTTAGTTTTATCATCAGTTATTCTTTTGGTTTCCATCGTATTAGTGACAGTTCACACTATTTTTAAAAAAGAAATATATATTTGTCATACATTGATTGAGATCTTAAATTAGTGAGCTTCTCTTTTTTTATAATATTTTAACATTCTCTACTTAATAGGGCCAACCACATGAAGGTGGAAGCTCATCTGGCCCCTCCTAAGATCCTCTTATGACCCTTTATGACACTTTAAGACCTCTAAGATGTATTCTTAGGGATCGTAAAGGGTCATAAAGGGTCATAAGGGGTCCTGGGACACAACAACTGAGAAACATAAATGTAGGCATCATGGTCACAATTGTTTGGAGACATGACATAATTGAATGCTATACCCAAATAATGCAACACAACCACTACTCTTGCAGTTCTAAGTGGACACTGCGGGATCCAAAAACCAAAGATAAGGAATCTATATATGGTTTTTGGATCCTGTAGTGTCAACTTAGAACTGCAAGAGTAGTGGTTGTGTTGCATCCTCTAGGTATAGCATTCAATTATGTTGTGTCTCCAAACAATTGTGACCATGATGCCTACATTTATGCTTCTCAGTTGTTGTGATACCTACATTTATGTTTTGTAGCTGTCATGTTTATTTGCATGTTCTTTATGTGTTTGGCTTCTCTCCCTCGCATCAAAAATAAGATTTTCCCACTCTGAACTGAGAATGTGTGTGCAACATAAGAAGAATATGCACAGATAGTAGATAGAGCTAAGAAAACACAACACGTTTACATTTTTTTAATAGGTCATAGTTACAATGTTCGCGATGGTCTATAACTTAAAATATGCAATTAAAGACATCTATCAAAAATGCAACCCTATTGTGTTTTTTAGCTCCACCTGATATCCTATGTATATGAATTGAGATTTCATAATGAACTAGGTGTGTCCTTCTGCATTTCCTGAAACCAAGAGACTATCACAGTTAACATCTAAAATCATTATTGAACTTTTGTTATTATTAAAAAGTACACTAGTCTCCTTTGTTTCTTGTACACCATCTCTGTTGGCAAGTTTCTTCATGGATGGCCTCCACTTTCTTCACCACTACAACTGTAACCACTATTCATTCTCCTGTGGTCATTACTATATTCTCTATTGATCAGACCTCCACTGCAATTTCTCTAATGAAAATTTCCAAATTCACTGTTTGGTATTCCTTCATCTCCCCTCAACTCCATCACTTATGGTTACAAATCAAGTTCCAAGAATTAGAATGGCACGTCTCATCATCACAACTAATCCACCTTAAATAATTGATTAACCATTCTTTACAAGATGATGATTTAAGGTTTTTTGTGAAACTTCTAACTTGGTAGTTGCAATCAACATTTGTATTACAAGTTTTGTTGTTGTTCAAGTAGTGTGTTTTAGAAAAGAACCCATTGAACATTCTAATACTAATTTCTCCCAAAATATGAAATCCACTAAAATTTAGTGAAAACCCCTCCAACATTACAACAGTGTATAAAAGGAAACTCAGTGTTTCTAGTAGCAATAAATAGATTTTTTGAGAAGAGCAGAAGAAACAATAATAGAAACAATATGTTTGGAGGGAGAAAACCTTATAGACTTATGACATACCTTTGTATGCAGCCCATTAACATTTCAAATGCAAGAATGAAATAAAACATGGAACTAAGCTCAAACACGTGTAAATAAACATCAATCATTATCAAATAATCATCAAAAAATAAACATGAGTCATTATCAAATAAGTTGCATAAATGAGAATCATTTTTTTTTTTTCTTTTTTTTCTGCTTCCCTATATTGTTGCAGAGGCCTATCCATGTCCACATCATCATTTCTTCTCGGTCTACACGTGATCTCACTATCCTTTGCAAAGGCGGGTCCTTTGCAATAACAAATAAAAGGCTTCAATTAAAAACATATTATCATAATTAGGGTTAATTTAAAAATATATTCATTATTTTTACAAGCATTTCAATACTTTAAAAAACATAAATGTGATGCTCTTTACCTTGTCCAACCACATCATCTTGCCCGACGGCTTGAACCTCAACACGCTTATCAGGAACAACCTCTACATCCCCTGCAACTGCAATACAAAATGTTTAGTTAATCCCAACACATTATAATTAAATTTTTATTACTACTCCAAATTCAATTTAACATGTTTACTTGTATTAAATATTCATTAATCAAAATTTGAATAGAAAATGTATACCTTGAGTACTACAATTCACATTAGAATCGATGCCTCTGTCGTGCTCAGCCGGTGCAATATCAATATTAGCAGGCTACATTCCAATGTAAATAATTAGTGCATTTATTGATAATATATACATATAAATACAAGACAAATACTGAGAAATGTTAATCATTTAGTTTAATAAATATAAATATATTCACTTTAAAGTTTTAAACAAATATATAATCAGTGTTTCCTTACTTAAAACACCTATATTCACTTTATGTTGGAACTTAACATCAAATACAGTAATTGGTAAAGTTTTCAACTTGAAATAAAAATCAATTGGCTTATTTACCTAATCAAAAGATCTAGCAGAAGAACATTGTGCACTCATTGCTCGGTATCGTTCAGCCATGATTTTATAGCCTTGTTTGTAGCCTATTTTCTTGTCCTCTTCTGTAATCGATTTTTTGAACTCCAAGGCTTGCATTTTTTATTGGTATCATGAATTTTTATTGTAGTGAATTTCATCAAAACTAAATTGATTGCAATTTAATTATAAATATTTGCATACAATTTTTCATTTACTAATACTTACAACTCGTGCAACAAGTTTTGAATATCCACTTGAGACAAGCTTGTGTTGCCCGTGCTTTTGTTTTCTAGCTATTGTTGCCTTTTTTGTGTCAGGAAACCTATGTGATGTTTGAAATATGTTAGATCACATAAGTACAAAGAGTAAATAGTACATAATTTCATTATTAACATTATCACGTACCTTCTTTCCTTGGGTGATACTACTCGTCCACTATGTCTTGCACTTCTCTCAAGTGCATCCTTTTTAAGATCCTCCCACTCATTAATAGGAATATAGGGAGGCCGCTCATAATAAGGGTTGTGTTATATTTGGCTCATGTAGTTGTCCCTAATATACTTCAAAATAGTGTCCGCTTTGTCAAGGAGTCTAAGTCTATGAAAGACTTCAGGTCCAAAAAGTGTTGTCATAGAGTCAATGAGTTTCTTCTTTAACCCTTTATCTTGTAATGACCACCTTTTAAGAAAAAAACTATTAGATTCATAAATAAAGTGAAGCTACCTTTTAATATACTTGAAGAAAGGGATGAAACAAAATCTAATCTTGCAATGAAATTAAAATATGATACCATGTGCATATGGTCGGCTTGAAAATGTGCAAATATTCATCATTAAGTTTTTCATAAAATAGATTATTCCCTGCAAGATAATTACAAGATTATTATAATTATTTATTGCAAGGGACCGCATAGGGGGTTAGTGCATTATATTATGAGTATTATATTATATAGTAAAAGAAAGGATCAGTCTTTAAAGTACTTGGAAGCTGGGCTACTCTCAAGGGAAGTCCATCTTCATTTCTCATAAGCAATTGATTACACTGTATTGTTCCCGTACATTTAACACAAGTACATCCAAGAATTGTGTCATCGCCTCCTACATAAAATGAATCCAATATTACAAAATTCCCCCTAAGAAAAAATATATAGTTCAAGTGAAATAAACACATGATAAATAAGAGAGAAAAAGAGGAGTCTACTTACCAATAGTAGGTGTTTCCATCGCATCTGTGGTCATCCTACGTGTTGCTGACATTGCAGGCAGAACTACCTCTATGAATCTGATCCTTGTACCATGCATCATACTCAACATAGGTTCAATAGTAGGTGCTGAACAAAAGTATTGTTAGAGCATAAAAAAATATGGATAACCATGGACAAGATGGAGGATAAAACATGCAATGTACCACCCAAAGTATTTGCATCTGAGGTAATGCCCTTTAATCTATGTAGCATCCCCTATAAAGAGAACACACATATATATTAGTTAATGACATAAATAAAATAGTATACTATAAAAATCATTATTGAACTTTTGTTATAATTAAAAACTACATTAATACTTACTCTATAGTTCTGAACATGGCCAATCAACATATCCACTACCCTCCCTATTTCAGAAGTGTGAGGTTGAATATTTTCCATTCGAGCTAACTCTCTTGATATTGCACAAAGGACCCTTTCCAATGCAACCAAATGATTAACCTCTAATAAAAAATTAACATCGAATGGATCCTGCTTATTCTGTGCCTCCTCATGGACTACTTGTTCCTTTCCCTTTTTCTGATCAACACTCATTTGTGAGAACAATATTATTAGCCCTTTATTTAAAAGCAATCCAAAATAGTAGAACAACAAAAAATATGCATTAACATTACAAAAAATATGCAAGATTATGATGAAAAGAGTTACCGAACTCAAGTTATGATGAAAAGAGCGAATGTCTATCTAAATGCATAAGAAAGGAAATCCGAATTTACCATGAGTAAACCATAAGAGAAACCCTAACAAAACCCCAATTTTAACTATAAATAAGGAAAGGTAGTCATACTTACTCATTCTTACCATTTGTAGATTCAAAGAGAGAAAGAAAGATGCCAAGGAGAGAAGAACTTCAAGCGACGCACATGGAGCTCCTGAGATAGTGCCTGGCTACCGAATGGTCGCTTCCTGAGGTGAGTTTGCTATTATTGGTTCCTGTATTTTCTGAATTCTTGATTTTTATAGGCAAGGTCGACACTAACCCTTAAAGGTCAACCCTGACCCAGTTATGTCGACCTTGATCCAAAAAGGTTGACATGAACTAGAAGGTCTCCACCTTATCTAGGATGAGGTTGACCATGACCCAAAAAGGTCAACCCTAACCTAGAAAAGTTGACCTTGACCCAAGAAGGTTGACCCTGACCTAACTGAGGTTGACCTTGACCTAGTTAGTTGGATTTGCATATTTGATGATGTAGAATGTTGATATGATGTTTGTTTGTGCTTAGAGGACATGGTCTTTCTCCGAGAGCATCCCTTTGGAGAGTTACTAGTGATCGTCAGAGAGAGACTATCTGAGTTGAATGAGGATGAGATGTAGTTACTAAGAGATGTATGACTGTACTAGGTATCAGTCTTACCATAGATCAAACTACACTGATCCATGTTATCAACTCTGATAGAGAGGTGGGATGAGGATACATGCTCCTTTCATCTTCCCTAAGGAGAGATTACTGTGACACTAGAGGATGTCTATAGGATCTTACTACTTCTGATTCAAGGCAAGACTGTCAGACTGAGAGCACAATGAGTTTGTGAGGAGATCCTTGCAAATGGAGAGTATTGCTTGGGACGGGTTCCAAAGATGCAAACTCAGTCAGATCAGATCCTTTTGTCATCCATACTGTTAGGCTCTACACCTTTGGTATGAAGAGTGATGCTTTGTATAGTATCCTTGGTTGTGTTACCCAACATAAAGGATACAATATTTTCCGCACCTCTTACCCATCTTATACAAAGGATGGAGAGTGATAGGATCATGTTCTCATGGGGTTACAACATGTTAGCCCAGCTATACCACAAGTTATGTCAGCTAGTGAGATATCAAAGAGAGAGTCTTTTAATATGCACTCTCTTGTAGATTTGGTTATTTGAGCATTTCACATGTACATGTCCACAGGGTGCTCCAGTGGTGGTAGATGCGAGTACAACAAGAGTCTTTTCTTATCCTCTGAGAGATTCCTGGCAGTTCAAAGATATCCTCTATTGGAGGGTATGTCTAGACTATATTCCAGGCATATATGTGATATGGAGACCCTACTGCTAGATGAGAGAGTGGCCAGATACATCATACTAGATGAGACATTCACAGTGGTAGAAGTTGCTAGAGGGTCATCATAATCATATAGTGATGCCATACTATTATGATCAGGTGATGAGACAGTTCGGCCTGTTATAGGGAGTCCTCAGAGTAGTACCTCATTATGTACATTTGATGAGGTACTATCAAAGACCTAACCCCATACGTCAACCATCAATAGCAGACATAGAGGAAAGTGATGCAAATGAGAAAGAGGATATAGAGGTACCATCAAATGTGACCTATTCAGGCATGAGCTGAGATTACATCAGGTATTGGAGTTTGCAGGGGACCCGCCCCATCTTCCCTAAGGATTATCCTACATGTGATCCAAGCCTTTCAGAGAGGACACACTAGGATAGTGGTACAATAGAGGAGGATGAGGATCTCAGAGATGAGGAGGAGAACATCTCCAAGGAAGACCCCATGGAGGAGGAGAGAGCAAAAAAGAGAGTAGAGGAGATGCCCCTAGCTAGTGATACTGGTGTGGATGTACACATTTTTCATGCATCACCATTGAGATCATGATGACCTCCACACGCCCACACAGAGACACCACCATTGAGGGCTAGACATAGCGAGTGTGGAGAGAGTAGTTTGTCCATTCCCCCACCATATAGACACTTTAGTGATGTCTAGGAGGGACACCTAGGTATGAAATATGAGATTTGATTAAATATGTAACTTAATTTGAGATTAAAAGGTACTAGATTGATAAATGTATTTTCATTTTGCAGCTAGCGTAGTGGAGTGGAGGAGCTTTGTATCTGAGGTTCTGAAGGATACATGTATATCCTACTGAGCACCAACCGGTGAGTGAGAGTCTTCCATTGGCCACAGAGATCCCGATAGGCATGCTGCTATCTTTGCATGTGTCCAATGAGAGTTGAGGCTCATGTACAGAGAGATAGAAGATAAATTGATAGCTAACCTATAGAGGGCTCGTGAGTGCATGAGTGATATGAGCATATCCATGAGCCACACATGGACACATAGATCTACATCTTCCTATCATAGACCAGAGAGATCTAGGAGTCATCGACCATCAGAGCATAGTGATAGACGTAGTGACAAATAGGGCCATGGGCCACATATGTATCAAAACTTGAAAAACATTTTATGAATTGAAAACTTTCTCTACCAATTAGTTTTATGTTTGATTACTATGTTTTCATCAATATAAAACTTAACTGAAAGAAAGAAGGTGCATAAATATATTCAAAATGTAATTTTTCTAAAACTACATAACCTATAAAAAAAACATAATTATTTTATAAGGAATGCATAAATGCACAAGGAAATAAAGAAGGAAATTAAGGATAATAATGTTTGAGATGCATAATATTAATAGGTTCCTTAAAAGAAACACCATCCATATCAACAAGTTTAAAAGCACCTGAACCAAAGTCTTCAATGATAACAAAAGGTCCAAGCCAATTAGGGCTAAACTTTCCTTTTTCACCAGGTAAAGCATTCAAATTTTGTTGATTCTCATATAGGACTAAATCACCAACTGAAAATGTTTGTTCAATTACCTTTTGATTATATTGCTTCTGAAGAGATTTATGATAAGCTTTTATATGTTCTAACACATGTATTCATTGTTCATCCAACATTTCTAGCTCTTGTAAGCATTGTTCACGAAAAGTATCCTTGTCAATTATCCCATGAAATGAAACATGTAAAGAAGGTATTTCTAATTCCAAAGGCATAATAGCATCAGTACCATAGACAAGATTGTAAGGAGAAGTACCTGTGGTAGTACGAACACTAGTCCTATAAGCCCATAAAGCATAGGTCAGTTGAGTATGCCAATCTTTCACATGCTTGCTAACTATTTTTCTCAGAATTTGTTCAATGATTTTATTTGATGCTTCAGCTTGACCATTAGATTGAGGATAATAAGGAGTTGAAAATCTATGTTGAATTTGATAGTTCTCCAAGAATTTTATGACTTATTTGTTTTTAAAAGAGGTACCACTATCCGAAACTATTGTCGAAGGAATACCAAATCATGTTATGATATTGTTAAGGATGAAATCACAAATAACATCCGCAGTTGTTGAATGAAGAGGGGCATCTTTGACCCACTTTGTGAAGTAATCTATAGCAGTTAGGATGTAAGTATGTCCTTGAGAAGAAGCTGGTGAGATTTTTCCAATAACGTCAAAACCCCAAATCCTAAAAGGCCATGGAGAAACTTGATTACGAAGCTCACGAGCAGGAGCATGAATCAAATTAGTATGTTGTTGACATTGAGAACATTTCTTAACAAACATGAAATAATCTTGCTCCATTTTTTGCCAATAATATCCCATTCTATGCAATTTATTAAATAAATATTTTCCACCAAAATGTCCTCCACAAGAACCAGAATGAGCTTCTGCCAAAGCTACCAGGATTTCAGTTCTATTGAGACATCATAATAGTAATCCTTCATAAGAGAAGTTGTAAAGTGTATCTCCTAAAATGATGTAACATGTTGCAAGCTTCCTAATATGATTACGTGTGTTCTTTGTTTCTAATTCAGGAAAAGTACCATCTTTCAAAAAATAAAAAATATGAGAATACCATTCATTTGAATGTAAATTGAAACAATAAGAGTTAATCTTTTTAGAAATTGTAGGGTTTTTAAGAGTTTGTATAGTAAATTGAAAGTTTTCAGCATTATTCTCAAGACACACCAAAGAAGCTGTGCTTACCATGGCATCCGCATGTCGATTATCTTTCCTAGGTAAAGTTTGAATTGTATAAGAAGAGAATTGTGAAAGCACATCAAGAGTTAAATCTCTATATTGTGTCATTTTATCATTCTTAGTCTGATAACCTCCTCTAATTTTTTCAACAATCAATTATGAATCTCCATATATTTGCAAATGTTTGATGTTAAGGGATGAAGGTTCTCATAGGCCAGCTATAAGAGCTTCATACTCTGCAATTTTATTAGTACAAGGAAAGGTTAATTTGTATGATAAAGGGATTGGCTTTTTCATAGGAGGAATCAAGATAATACCAACACTAGAACCTATCTTACATTTAGACCCATCAAAATATAATTCCCAAATATCATCCTATTGAATAGCTAGAATATTGTCATTAGGGAATTCTATTGAAGTAGAACATGTATTAGAATTAGGACAAGGAGCTTCAGCTAAATAATTTGTTAAAGCTTGTCCCTTAATAGATTTCTGAGAAATAAAATTAAGATCAAATTCTATAAGTAACATCACCCATATTTTTTCAGATGGCCAAAGAAATCAGTTTGTGAGAAAAGATGTTTCAACGGATCCATTTTAACAATCACATTGATTTCAGCATTTATAAGATATTGCCTGAGTTTATGGCATGCATAAACTATAGCTAAACATTGTCTTTCCAAATTTTTGTATCTTGTTTCATAATCAAGTAAAGTCCAACTAATGTAATACACATGTCTTTCATTACCATTATTATCATTTTGAGCTAATAACGCACTCACAGCGTTCGGAGTTGCTGAAGTATACAAATGAAATGGTTTATCAAATTTAGCTGGTTGCAAGATAGGAGGATTTTCAAGGTACTACTTAAATTGCTCAAAAGTTTGTTTACATTCATCATTCCAAGAGAAAGTGGTATCCTTTCTGTAAGGAAACTCAGGTGCGGAAACAGCTTCCTACGCTAATCTCTATAGGAGAGTATTGTGCAAATTCTTTTAAATCCTTACAATTTCAGATTCATTAACTACTTTAACAAAGATATTGCAACCACATACCATGCATACAGAAAAATAGAGAATGACACAACGATATACCCTGGGGAAAACCTTTCGTTAAAAAACCCCAGCACTCCAAAACCTGCACAATGTATTATCTTCAACACAAAGGTTACAATACACTTGCAATGCAAGTTCTTTTAGGAAATGAGAGACAAAGCCAACAAGACTTAAATTTCTATTATATCTCTCCCATAGGAGCAGCATCATATATATAGACTCCTCTGGACCCAAAAATAGGCACAACCACCAAGACCCATGCACAAAGCCACATGTACATAGTTGTTACATGCAATCTCAAGAATAGGCGTCCATCCCTAGAATAGACTATGAGAGCTTGTCATAGAATCCACCAAAAATAACGGTCACAAGAGAAGTGTAAGAGAATCTGTCATAAAAACCTATTTTTGGCATATTCTCTTACACACACCAACCACTTCTTCTTGGGCACCCAAATAGGCCCAAGTCATAAGATGCTCTTACACCTATCATAGCCATTCCTTAAATAGTTCTTACACGTCATAGGAATCCATCATGACCATTTTAGTCATGATCTCCTTACGCACAAGATGCCGACACATCAACATGCCAACTAGACATGTACACTCACACTTAATTACATTATTTGCAAAAAATTCATTTACAAAACAAATAATAAGAATAGGAATTATCCAAGGTTGAGACACCTTATTCCTAACATTCTCCCACTTGTCGAACACCTTGTAAGAGCAACAAGAACATAACAGGAACTAACTGCTGTAGGCCAAAAGGCCCATAGACTCCAAACACCATCTGAACTTCTCAGTGCCCACTGGTTTCGTTAATGCATCTGCAACATTCTTCACAGTATCTACCTTCTCCAAATTTACCTTTCCATCTTCCACCATATCTCTCACAAAGTGAAACTACACATCAATGTGCTTCGTTCTGGCATGGAAAGTTGGATTCTTTGCAAGGAAAATAGTGCTCTGACTGTCACACCAAATAGTAATCTGTTCTGCATCAACACCAACATCAGAACACAATCTTCTAAGCCAAATGGCTTCTTTACAAGCATGAGTAGCAGCCATGTACTTAGCTTCTGTAGTGGACAAAGCAACCACAGGTTGTCGCTTACTCATCCAACTAATGGCATCACCAAACATAGTGAACACATAAGCACTGGTGGATCTCCTGCTGTCAATATCACCTGCCCAATCTGAATCCATAAACCCACGAATACAAACTAAATGTGGAGATCCAGAAGAGTTACCATGATAACATATGGAGTAATTTGATGTACCCCTCAAATATCTGAATACTCGCTTAACTGCATCCCAATGTACCCGTCCAGGATTAGCCAAAAATGGACTCAGGACTCCCACTGCTTGGGCAATGTCTGGTCTAGTACAGACCATAGCACACATAAGACTACCAACTGCACTAGCATAAGGTACTCTACTCATGTCCTCCACCTCACTAGGAGATTTTGGACAATCATCTACAGATAAATTTGTTCCCATAGAAATAGGAACACATAGTGGTCTACAATCTACCATGCTGAACCTGTCCAACACAGACTTCACATACTTACTCTGACTCAACCAAAGTTTTCTGTTAGACCTGTCTCTACTGATTTCCATACCAAAGATGTACCTAGCTACCCCAAGATCTTTCATCTCAAACTGTGCTGACAACTGAGATTTAAAATCAGAAATCATACCCTTACCCTTCCCAAACAGCAACATATCATCAACGTATAATGCAACAATAAGAAGGCGATCATTTTCGACTCTGAAATAAACACAATGATCTAATTTTGATCTTACAAATCCAATTGACAACACAAAGGCATCAAACTTAAGGTACCACATCCTAGGAGATTGCTTCAAACCATATAGAGATTTCTTTAATCTGCAAACTAAGGATTCTTTACCTTTAACAATGTAGTGCTCAGGCTGTGACATATAAATCTCTTCCTCCAAATCACCATGAAGGAAAGTTGTCTTCACATCCATCTGTTCTATCTCTAAATCATATGATGCAGCAAGAGATAATAGAAATCTAATGGATGTTAACTTTGCAATAGGAGAGAATATTTCACCATAATCTATTCCCTCTACCTGTGAATACCCCTTTGCAACCAATCTAGCTTTATACCTTTCAACACTGCCATCTGCATAGAATTTCTTCTTGAACACCCATTTACAGCCAACAAATTTTCTCCCTTTAGGCAAAGGTATAAGGTCCCAAGTTTTTTTTTTCTCTAATGAAGCCATCTCATCATCCATAGCCTCAATCCAGGAACCTACATCTTCCATGCCCAAAGCCTCTTTCATATATCTAGGCTCATCAATGTTAGTAATCAAAGCAAAGGCACAACTAGAATCTAACATAGAATAGCCAAACCTTTCTGGTTGCTTTCTTTCTCTCGTGGATCTCCTCAAGGGCTACGGTTGACATTGTTCTTCCTCTTCTTCTGAACTATCAGAGCTGCTAGAGCTCTCCTCATCATTAGGCCCAACATGGTCTCTCTGTTCAGTCTTCTCAGGGGTAGGAGGCAACTGAACAACATCTTTTTCCTTTTCTTTTTCATCTGGTTGTAGCACAATAGGAGAAGATGTTAGCTCTCTGAAAATAACATTTCTACTATACAAAACCTTACTAGTAATGGGATCCCAAAGTTTGTATCCTTTCACACCAGCACTGTATCCGATGAAAATACATTTAATAGCTTTGTTTTCCAACTTAGATCTTTTCTCCTTTGGAACATGTGCATAAGCTTCACAACCAAAAATATGAAGATGTCTAATTGAAGGCTTCTTACAAGACCACACCTCCATGGGTGTCTTACCAACAAGGGCTGATGTAGGAGATCTGTTAACCAGATAGCAAGCAGTGGCCATAGCTTCGGCCCAAAACCTTTGTTCTAAACCAGCTCTACTAAGCATACTCCTAGCCTTCTCCATCAGTGTCCTATTCATTCTCTTTGCAATTCCATTTTTCTATGGGGTATAAGGAGTTGTCTTATGCCTCTCGATACCTTGTTCTTTACATAACTGTTCAAACTCTACTGAGCAAAACTCACCACCATTGTCAATTCTCACACACTTAATCTTCTTACTAGTCTGATTCTCTACAAGAGCTTTAAATTCCTTGAACTGACTAAAGACTTGTGTCTTACTTTTAAGGAAATAAATCCATGTCCTTCTACTGTAATCATCTATGAAAGATACAAAAAATACAGACTTGGAGATTGAAGGAACTTTTACAGGACCAAATACATCAGAATGAATAAGATCCAAAACATCAGAAGATTTGTGAGAACTAGAGTAAAATTGAACACGATTTTGTTTACCATAGACACAATGTTCGTAGAAGTCAAACTCAAGATTGCAATCATTTAACCCCTCAATGAGATTTTTATTTTCAGGGTTCTGAGACCCTTTTCACCAATGTGGCCAAATCTCATATGCCACAACATTGTCTTTTCTGCAAGAAGCTTACCTTCCAAAGCATTTACACTACCATCAGAACCAATAGCCATAGACTTCTTCACTGCTTGTTCAAATGGTGAGGATGAAGAACTATTACATAGAGGAATACATGCATCTAGCTAAAATAAGGTACCTCTTCTAGTACCCCTTGCAAGCACTATCGATCCTCTTATCATCTTGCATCCTTCTTTCAAAAAAACAACTTGCACACCTACATCATTCAGCATACTTACAGATAATAGGTTTCATGCCAAACTTGGAATGTGCATAACTCCATTGATTCCCTTTACTCGTCCATCAAGAAATTTGATAGTGACCCTTCCACGTCCAACTATCTTTAGGTGAGAATCATCACCCAAGTACACCTTTCCACCATCGAACTCTTCATATTTTGAGAACCAGTTTCGATGAGAGGTCATGTGAAAAGATGCACCCGAGTCAACCAACCACACATCATCAGATGCATGGGCTACCAAAGCTGCGATGAATGCATCGCCATCTTCTTGAGATCTTTCTGAAGCTGAATCTGAACCTTTCTTCTTCTTCTTCGGCTCTTTGCAGTCTTTACAGAAGTGCCCAGATTTATCACAATTCCAACATTTTGCCTTGGACTTATTGGAAGTCTTTGACTTCCCACAGGATTTGGATCTACCCTTATTGTCAGACTTATTGTCATTTTTCTTCCCTCTTTCAGTGGATCTCCCATGAACAGCAAGGGCTTCTTTTTCAGAAATGGAAGCCTTTCTCCGCATCTCCTCTGATAGCAACGAAGACACCACATCATCCATTTTGAAGGTGACTAAAGTGCTTTTGAGAGCCATCACAAGATGGTCCCATGAATCTGGTAAAGAACACAAAAGTGTGTAGCAACGATCCTCCTCCTCTAACTTGACACCAGCTGATGTCAACTGTGCAGCCAGCAGATTAAATGCATTTAAATGATCCGTTAAGGATCCACCTTCCTCCATTCGCAAAGAGTAAAACTTATTCCTTAGGAACAACTTGTTCACCAGAGATTTGGCCTGATACATGGCCGCAAGTCTTTCCCACAAACTATTTGTGATTTTCTCATCTAGAACATTCAGAAGGACTGCATCGGTTAAACAAAGTCTTATGAGACCCTTAGCTTTACGGTCTTTGATATCCCAATCTGCTTGAGCTATAGTTCCTAGTCTTGTAGCACTTGAAGTCACTTCCCATAGGTCATGATCTTCCAACATGTCTTCCATCTTGAGTTTCCACAACTCAAAATTAGTGCCATTAAATTTCTCCACCTCCATTCTTCCATATGATGAACTTGCCATCTCAATTTGCAAATAAGATTCAGAATGCTCTACAGAAAACTCCCACTCAAACTTGAGATTAGCTCAAAAAACCCTACCCAACAACTAGGATCAAAAGTTGATCAAGCTCTGATACCACTTGTAAGGAAACTCAGGTGCGAAAATAGCTTCCTACGCTAATCTCTATAGGAGAGTATTGTCTAAATTCTTATAAATCCTTACAATTTTAGATTCGTTAACTACTTTAACAAAGATATTGCAACCACATACTATGCATATAGAAAAATAGAGAATTACACAATGATATACCCTAGGGAAAACCTTTCGGTAAAAAACCCCAGCACTCCAAAACCTGCACAATGTATTATCTTCAACACAAAGATTACAATACAGTTGCAATGCAAGTTCTTTCAAGAAATGAGAGACAAAGGCAACAAGACTTAAATTTTTGTTATATCTCTCCCATAGGAGAAGCATCATATATATAGACTCCTCTGGACCCAAAAATAGGCACAACCACCAAGACCCATGCACAAAGCCACATGTACACAGTTGTTACATGCAATCCCAAGAATAGGTGTCCATCCCTAGAATAGACTATGATATCTTGTCATAGAATCCACCAAAAATAACAGTCACAAGAGAAGTGTAAGAGAATCTATCATACCAACCTATTTTTGGCATATTCTCTTACACACACCAACCACTTCTTCTTGGGCACCCAAATAGGCCCAAGTCATAAGATGCTCTTACACCTGTCATAGCACATTCCTTAAATAGTTCTTACGCGTCATAGGAATCCGTCATGACCGTTTTAGTCATGATCTCCTTATGCACAAGATGTCAACACATCAAGTGGAGTGACACATCAACATGCCAACTAGACATGTACACTCACACTTAATTACATTATTTGCAAAAAATACATTTACAGAACAAATAATAAGAATAGGAATTATCCAAGGTTGAGACACCTTATTCCTAACACTTTCTAAGTAAGGAAGTAAAAGGAATAGTTCTATTAGCTAAATTAGAAATAAAGCGATGAATGGATTGTATTTTTCCTTGTAAAATTTGTAACTAAGAAATATTCTTAGGAGGAGGCATATTAACAATAGCTTCAATCTTTTCAGTATCTACTTCTATGCCTCGCTTGGAGATTATAAATCCTAATAATTTACCAAAATCAACTCCAAAGACATATTTCTTAGGATTCATTCTCATGTTGTAACTTCTAATCCTTTCAAATATTTGTCGTAAAATAGTAACATGATCTTCTCTTTGTATAAAATTTGCTAAGATATCATCCACAAAATCTTCAATAATCTTATGAATGTAATCATGAAAAATCAAAGTCATTTCTCGTTAATAAGTTGCTCCCACATTCTTTAATCCAAAAGGCATCATGACCCAACAAAATGTTCTCCAAGGTGTTATGAATGCGGTCTTAAATTGATCTTCAGGAGGAATAAAGATTTGATTATATCCAAAAAAACCATCCATAAAAGATAACAAGGCATGACCCGTTGTTGAATCCACAATCATATCAATATTAGGTAACGGGAAATCAACCTTTAAGGATACCTTGTTTAAGTCTCTAAAGTCAGTACACATCCTTATCTTATTTTATCCTTTTGAAATAGGCACAATGTTTGAAATCCAATCTAAGTAATCAATAGAATGGATAAATCCAGAATCTAATAAATTTTCAATTTCACTTTAACTAATAAAGCAATTTGTAGATTCATCTTTCAAATTTTCTACTTCACAAGTTTCATATTTGGCTTTAAAACAATATTATGAGTAACAATCTTAGAATCTATACTTGGTATATCTAAATATGTCCAAGAAAAAATGTCCTTAAATTCAAGTAAAAGGGAAACCAACTGATCATGTTCATCCTGATTCAAACATTTCCCAATCTTTATCATCTTTTCAGGGTCATTCTCATCCATTTGAATATCAACAGTCTCAGTTATTAACAAATCACTTTGTATCAGAGGATCCATCGGTAAAAGAAGAATATCTTGTTTATCATGTTATCCAAAATAAGCATCGGTACTTAAACAATAAGGCTTTCATTATTTGTGATGAAACTTAGGTAAATCCTCATAAACCCCTAAAAAATCCATTAAGGCTTCATCTTTAGGAAAAATATCTAAAGTAGGTCTTTGATTAATGTCAATGAGGAGTGGATTAACCAATTTCATCTATACACTACATATATGATTTACATTAGGAGGAAAAGCTAATGGTTTTCTATAAGGATTAAATCCTAATCCATACGTATGATCATAAATTTCATTATCCAAAGGTACTTGTATACCTTGCTCATATTTACCACATCCTTTCCCATTAAATATTGATTTCTTAAGAAAATGATAACCAGAGCCATATCAATCAACCATATCAGATGGAGTCCAAGGAGTGGCATATGTCACAATATCATAACAATCAGGTTTTATTGTTTCAATCATTTCTTTAATCGAAGCAACAACAAAATTACTTTTTAGTTCCTCAAAAAGCGGGGAAGGAGTAAAAACTTGTTTCTCAAATTCACTTTGTTGCTTCATGAATTCCAAATCAGAGACTTTATATTATCCAATGAAAGTAGGATTAAAATCCAATGTCCCTCAATCATCCTCAGTCAAAGAAGAAGATGGAGCTTCAGGTTGTTGTATCTCAAGTTATTTTATCTCAGGTTGTTTTTCAATCTCTTTTCTTGGTTGAAGAGGCTAAGAGATTTTAGCATATTCTGCATTCAGGAAAGGATTTGGCACATCATCCACATGTAATGTATACATTAAGTTATTATAAATGAACCTAACCTTGTGATGAAGAGTAGAAGGAACTGCATGCATAGTATGTAACCATGGTCTTCCTAAAAGAAGGTTATAATTGAGAGGTCCAGGCATAACATGAATAGGTGTATTTAAAATAACTAGACCAAATTTAATAGGTAAGGTAATAATTCCAAAAGTTCTCTTTGCAATATTGTCAAATCCATGTATAGGGACATTATCAGGTTGAATAGTTGTGAGATCACCCTTAATTGCCTTAAGCGTATCTATGCTACAAACATTAAGCCTAGATTTGTTAAATCAATTAATGGTCTTTGAATGATACTCTGATTTATAGAAACAACAACCATAAGAGCATCATATTGATTTTGCACCTCAGGAGAAGGTAAATCTTTATTGGAAAACATAATAGGAGGTACAAAAGGAATAGTATGCATGCAATCTAAAATAGAATGAATGTTCTCTTTATTAGGAGGCAAAGCATGAAGAGTGGATAAAGATTTTTGCAATGCCTCATGATATGTTGGGGAAGTTTGAAGTAATTCCCATAAAGATATCTTAGCAAGAGTAGCACATAATTGGTCAACTAAGTTATACTCCTTAAAGGTAGAAGGAAACCTAGGAGCTTGACGAAGCATAGGTTCAGAAGGTGGTAAAGAAATTGGAACAATAGGCTGAGGGTTATTTCATGTGCGATAAGCATGTGAAAGGGAACTAGTGTTATCAAAGAAATCCTAAGGATCTCTAGGTTTACCCTTAATTTTTATGTGAGGACATCCTTTTACCATCATCAAAGGTGTAGGATATATCATTTTAGGTTTATCAATGTTGCAAATAGTGGGACATGAAGGTAGCCATGCACACACCCTATGGTAAAGGCTAATTGGAGAGCTTGTGTAGGAGACTAAAATAGGAATAGGATCAATGGAGATTTTATTTGGATGATTTGCATCCTCACTATCATGTACCTCATTAGGGAATGTATCATCTTGTACAATAAAAGCCTCATCAAAGTATTCAAAACAAGAATCATACATGTTGAATACAAAGAAATACTAAAAGCATGAAAATGTAAATGTTTTTGTATTTTAAAGAGATTTTGCATTTTTTTTTTGTAATTTAGAAAATATAAATGCAAGAAATCTGATTTTATAAGCATGCAAGATCTAAATATAACACCAAAAAGAAAGAGTTGTCATAAACGGGTTCACCAAAATGAATAGGGGTAAAATGGAGTTTAACAATGCATCTAACATTCCCCTATATGTATGTAATTTGAATTGAATTGACAAGTAATGTAAATCTAGAAATTCTTGAAATTAGATAAGATAAGGTACATACCTCATAATGAAATTAATCTGGAAATACCTATTTTCTGATGTGTGTGTATAGTTTCAAGAAATTCTGCAACCAGATTCATAACCAGATAACTGCAACGGAGAAAACCAAGAAAACTTTGAGTTCTGAGGGAGGTCAACCTTGACCCAAATAGCGGGTTACAATCTTATCTTAGGGCACAATCTTACCCCCACTGAAGGTCGACCTTGACCTAAAACAACTCTGACAGAAATTTTGTTCACAGATCCTGAAAGTTTGATGAAAAGGGTACTCAGATCCGCTCTGCAATTCTCAAAACAACGACTGTAGATATCTGAAAATGGTGTTTTAGGGTGGCTATATAGGGTTTTTCCTTAGTAAAACCCTCTTTTTGGTGATCTCCACGTCCACAAATAGCTAGATGTAATAGAATATGTGTGTGTGTTGAATGTATAATGCCAAGATCTAATCCTCTAGATTGAAAACCCTAGCATGAATGGTAATGAGAAAGCAATGCATAGATTTGAATAAGATAAGAATGCATACCAAGACCCCAAGGCTAAAGTACTCTTACCAAACTTACAATTTTTAATTGCTAACCCATGATTGTATCTTTGAATGCTTGAATATTGATAATGGTGGATCAAGGAAGAAGAAATCTCTCTTGCTCCAAATAGATGTTCACAATGGTGTGTTCACAAAAATGCTTGATATTAACAATGGATTGATCTTCTATATCATCCTCTTGAAATCTTACATCTTCACTTCACCATCACTTGTTTTCTTGAAATCTTGATCCTCTTGTTTCTCAATTGTGTCTCCACTTGATGGATACTTGATGTCTTGTTGTGAAAATGAAGGCAAGATGGAGTCTTTATATAGAGGTTTCAAGGTGAGGCTCCTAGAGTAATGTGAGGACCCATAATTTAAATTTCACATTGAATTATGGTCCAATCATAATAACCAATTAAGGAAGGAAAATAATTAAATGAATTTCAAATTAAAACCCTTCCGCATTCGGATCTGAAAGTCCAACATTGATTCAGGGAACTCCAGGACCAAAATTTGAAAAGGGGGATCAAATCTCAACAGAGGTCAGGGATGACCTTAACTCTGACCTAGGTCAGAGTTGACCTCAACCTTGACCTAGGTCAGGGTCAACCTTGACCTTGACCTAGGGGTCCAGATTCAATCTGTGTTGAAAATAGAAGGTTCCAGGGATGCCTAGAGACCTAGAAATGATGACAGAACAAGGCAGAGTGCCAGAGAGAGGAAAAAATTCCTATGATGAACATGATGAAGGCTAGGAGGACCTATGCCTAGGTCCTACCTTGAAAATATAACCACAGAGAAGGTAAATTAAGGAGAATCCTCAAGAGCCTAACCCTAATTTCACCTAGAATGAAGGAATCAAGTGCAAAATGCATCCTAAATGCAACTCTATCATAATAAATGCACTAAAAGAGGGTGCTAAACCTATCAAGATGGAAGTGCTTCCATTTTAAGATGATACACAACTATCAAAGGAAGGAAAAGGGACTATATATCTATGTTGAGAATTTTACAAGGATCGACAATTTTGGTTCAGATTTTCCCCCTTTTGCTATGGCAATCGAGTGTGGCTCAAAAATCAAACTATGGTTTTTGTTCATTATTAAATTTGTGATTTTTTTGTTGAATAAATGAATTGATGGTGAATGGGAACAAGTACTTGCAAACTTTGTTGAGCTATGTTTTTTCTAAAAAAAATTTATTATAAGATGATCTGAGAGGCATTATTGGTTACCTTTTATCATATTCACATTGTTTGACAAATATATTTTCATTTAGTAGATGTGTTTTATGTATGGTTTCATGGTTGTGGGATTGTATATGCAAACTGTGGATTAAAATTTGTAGTTGTGTCTCATTTTAATGGTCATGGGAAGTAGCACAATATTTATTCATATAAGTATGTTATTCATTCATGGGTATATCATGGTGATGAATATCCATTAGAAGCCTCTCCTACTCTTTGATTAAGATTATACCTCGTTGTATTTTGAAAATACAAAAACATATTCATTGAATATCTATTCCAAGGAGTTGTACCTATCAATTTAGAGATTGAACAAATAGAAATATCTTTCAACTATTTTTAATAGAAGACATTTTATTGTGGGATGGTGTTATATCAATAAAAGACCAATCTGTTAACTAAATATTTTTTGGTGACTTTGTTGGGGAGAGAGTCGAAGTGCTAGTGTTTTGGATTTTACTCTAAAAAAATTTGATAATGCCTTCCCCAGATCAAAGGTTGGAAACTCTATTTTAGTGAAGATCTTAGAAAATGATTCGAAGCCAGGCCTAATCAATACTTTGGTCTAGAAAAATACTTGTACCAGAAATCAAATAAATTCTCTCCATAAAAGACCCCATAGTTAAAACTTTATGGAATTGTCTCAAATTAAGCATATCTGAAGCTAAAAGGAGAGGTTTTCATCCATACCAAGATCATCGATCTACTTTGATATCCAAATATTTTCATTACAGATATCAAATTGTCAAAGACTTTGAGCAGACAAAGATAGAAAATAAAAAAGGTCTTTGTAATGAGAAGAACTTGGTTGAAGAGGAACAACCAATATTTTATAATTATTCGGTTTCAGGTGAACACGATGTTGTGCAAACTCAACATAAAGGGAATGGTTTATTGACACCTTGGGTTCAAAATCAAAAGCAAGAAATAAGTTTTCACCAAGCTAAAGATAGGGAAGCAGAATCATTTCCAGCAAGCATGCAAGCGAGACCAAATGAGAATTCATTTATTTCTTCTAAGAACGAGGCATTTTCGATTGAATATAAATGTCTTCATTTCAGATTTGTTCTTGAAAGGATCTTGTGATGAATTCTGGTGTGGGATTATGGATAAAAATGGTGATATTATAGAAGTTGGACACTAGTACATTTAAGACCTTTTTCCAACAGCAGGTCATCTGAATTGGGATGGTTTACTATCAATATTATGACACCACTTGCCATCATAGTTTTGCAGTAAAAAAAATGATGGCTACGATTAGCGTCATAATTAAGATGACTATAGCCGTCACAAAAAGGGGATTTCAACATAGCAAATACACCATCATGTCTATTTGTAGCCATCCCAATTTTGATAGGTAGACATCAGACGTAGTTAGTTTACCGACAAAAATGTCTTACATGTGATGGTTAACCGTCCTAATGTTTCGACAGATAACCAATGTTGGTAGATTGTTTACCAATGGAAATGTTGTGCATGCGATGGTTTTTCATCAAAAGTTTTTGATAGATTTTCATCGCTTTTCTAGTGACATCGTAATTGTGACAAAATTCACAATTTTTTTAAAATATATATATTTGTCAATCGAGTTTGTATTGATTGAGAATGGTGTTCTTGCAGATCTGGTTCCAACTGGTTGCATTACTTTCGGGTCTTGATCAACTTGAAAAGTAGTTTGGTGAGTTGAGGTCTTTTATTTGTGCTCATGATTTGGTTATGTCATTCGGAGATGACTTTGTAGTAGATTCAGTAGATGACAAGAAGCTAGTGCGGTGATCAGAGATGCATTCTTCTTGATGTGTTCATGGGATATATGCAGACCTGATTGCATTCAGATCTGATTTGAGTGACTTATTAACTTCTTTGGTCTAAATTAGATGTGCTTTGTTCCTATTAAGTGTAGCAATGACTTGACTTGTAGAACTTGCACAATGGAAATTTTTAAATCACTATGGTGTCCATGATGACTTTGGAGAAGTCTTCTTCTTGGTGAACCGAGCTGAGAGACTTGGATTATAGAAAGTAGGTCATTTGATGTGACTTATGAGACATTGGATACCTCTTCATAGCAGGTTCATGGTGTGGTCTATGGTATTTCTTTGTGACTGGATTCTTGGCAGAGATTTGTTGATTTGGTAGCCATTGAGATGGATCAATATGACTTGATCTTGGGTCAAGACTTCTTGAGGTGAGATGAAGTGATCATTGCTCCTTGAAGTGATTGATGTTTCTGATAGATACCATCACTTTTAGTTTTATCATTAGTTATTCTTTGGTTTCCATCGTATTAGTGACAGTTCACACTGTTTTTAAAAAAGAAATATATATTTGTCATACATTGATTGAGATCTTAAATTAGTGAGCTTCTCTTTTTTTATAATATTTTAACATTCTCTACTTAATAGGGCCAACCACATGAAAGTGGAAGCTCATCTGGCCCCTCCTAAGATCCTCTTATGACCCTTTATGACACTTTAAGACCTCTAAGATGTATTCTTAGGGATCGTAAAGGGTCATAAAGGGTCATAAGGGGTCCTGGTACACATGACAGCTAAGAAACATAAATGTAGGCATCATGGTCATAATTGTTTGGAGACATGACATAATTGAATGCTATACCCAGATAATGCAACACAACCACTACTCTTGCAGTTCTAAGTGGACACTGCGGGATCCAAAAACCAAAGATAAGGAATCTATATATGGTTTTTGGATCCCGTAGTGTCAACTTAGAACTGCAGGAGTAGTGGTTGTGTTGCATCCTCTAGGTATAGCATTCAATTATGTTGTGTCTCCAAACAATTGTGATCATGATGCCTACATTTATGTTTCTCAGTTGTTGTGATACCTACATTTATGTTTTGTAGCTGTCGTGTTTATTTGCATGTTCTTTATGTGTTTGGCTTCTCTCCCTTGCATCGAAAATAAGATTTTCCCACTCTGAATCAAGAATGTGTGTGCAACATAAGCAGAATATGCACAAATAGTAGATAGAGCTAAGAAAACACAACACGTTTACATTTTTTTAATAGGTCATAATTACAATGTTCGTGATGGTCTATAACTTAAAATATGCAATTAAAGACCTCTATCAAAAATGCAACCTTGTTGTGTTTTTTAGCTCCACCTGATATCCTATGTATATGAATTGAGATTGCATAATGAACTAGGGGTCTCCTTCTGCATTGCCTGAAACCAAGAGACTATCACAGTTAACATCTAAAATCATTATTGAACTTTTGTTATTATTAAAAAGTACACTAGTCTCCTTTGTTTCTTGTACACCATCTCTGTCGGCAAGTTTCTTCATGGATGGCCTCCACTTTCTTTGCCACTACAACTGTAACCACTATTCATTCTCCTGTGGTCATTACTATATTCTCTATTGATCAGACCTCCACTGCAATTTCTTTAATGAAAATTTCCAAATTCACTGTTTGGTATTCCTTCATCTCCCCTCAACTCCATCACTTATGGTTACAAATCAAGTTCCAAGAATTAGAATGGCACGTCTCATCATCACAACAAATCCACCTTAAATAATTGATTAACCATTCTAGACAAGATGATGATTTAAGGTTTTTTGTGAAACTTCTAACTTGGTAGTTGCAATCAACATTTGTATTACAAGTTTTGTTGTTGTTCAAGTAGTGTGTTTTAGAAAAGAACCCATTGAACATTCTAATACTAATTTCTCCCAAAATATGAAATCCACTAAAATTTAGCAAAAAACCCTCCAACATTACAATAGTGTATAAAAGGAAACTCAGTGTTTCTAGTAGCGATAAATAGATTTTTTGAGAAGAGCAGAAGAAACAATAATAGAAACAATATGTTTGGAGGGAGAAAACCTTATAGACTTATGACATACCTTTGTATGCAGCCCATTAACATTTCAAATTCAAGAATGAAAGAAAACATGGAACTAAGCTCAAACACGTGTAAATAAACATCAATCATTATCAAATAATCATCAAAAAATAAACATGAGTCATTATCAAATAAGTTGCATAAATGAGAATCATTTTTTTTTCTTTTTCTTTTTTTTCTGCTTCCCTATATTGTTGCAGAGGCCTATCCGTGTCCACATCATCATTTCTTCTCGGTCTACACGTGATCTCACTATCCTTTGCAAAGGCGGGTCCTTTGCAATAACAAATAAAAGGCTTCAATTAAAAAAATATTATCATAATTAGGGTTAATTCAAAAATATATTCATTATTTTTACAAGCATTTCAATACTTTAAAAAACATAAATGTGATGCTCTTTACCTTGTCCAACCACATCATCTTGCCCTACGGCTTGAACCTCAACACGCTTATCGGGAACAACCTCTACATCCCCTGCAACTGCAATACAAAATGTTTAGTTAATCCCAAAACATTATAATTAAATTTTTATTACCACTCCAAATTCAATTTAACATGTTTACTTGTATTAAATATTCATTAATCAAAATTTGAATAGAAAATGTATACCTTGAGTACTACAATTCACATTAGAATCAATGCCTCTGTCGTGCTCAATCGGTGCAATATCAATATCAGTAGGCTACATTCCAATGTAAATAATTAGTGCATTTATTGATAATATATACATATAAATACAAGACAAATATTGAGAAATGTTAATCATTTAGTTTAATACATATAAATATATTCACTTTATGTTGGAACTTAACATCAAATACAGTAATTGGTAAAGTTTTCAACTTGAAATAAAAATCAATTGGCTTATTTACCTGATCAAAAGATCTAGCAGAAGAACATTGTGCACTCATTGCTTGGTATCATTCAGCCATGATTTTATAGCCTTGTTTGTAGCCTATTTTCTTGTCCTCTTCTGTAATCAATTTTTTGAACTCCAAGGCTTGCATTTTTTATTGGTATCATGAATTTTTATTTTAGTGAATTTCATCAAAACTAAATTGATTGCAATTTAATTATAAATATTTGCATACGATTTTTCATTTACTAATACTTACAACTCGTGCAACAAGTTTTGAATATCCACTTGAGACAAGCTTGTGTTGCCCGTGCTTTTGTTTTCTTGCTATTGTTGCCTTTTTTGTGTCAGGAAACCTATGTGATGTTTGAAATATGTTAGATCACATAAGTACAAAGAGTAAATAGTACATAATTTCATTATTAACATTATCATGTACCTTCTTTCCTTGGGTGATACTACTTGTCCACTATGTCTTGCACTTCTCTCAACTGCATCCTTTTTAAGATCCTCCTACTCATTAATAGGAATATAGGGAGGCCGCTCGTAATAAGGGTTGTGTTATATTTGGCTCATGTAGTTGTCCCTAATATACTTCAAAATAGTGTCCACTTTGTCAAGGAGTCTAAGTCTATGAAAGACTTCAGGTCCAAAAAGTGTTGTCATAGAGTCAATGAGTTTCTTCTTTAACCCTTTATCTTGTAATGACCACCTTTTAAGAAAAAAACTATTAGATTCATAAATAAAGTGAAGCTACCTTTTAATATACTTGAAGAAAGGGATGAAACAAAATCTAATCTTGCAATGAAATCAAAATATGATACCATGTGCGTATGGTCGGCTTGAAAATGTGCAAATATTCATCATTAAGTTTTTCATAAAATAGATTATTCCTTGCAAGATAATTACAAGATTATTATAATTATTTATTGCAAGGGATCGCACAGGGGGTTAGTGCATTATATTATGAGTATTATATTGTATAGTAAAAGAAAGGATCAGTCTTTAAAGTACTTGGAAGCTGGGCTACTCTCAAGGGAAGTCCATCTTCATTGCTCATAAGCAATTGATTACATTGTATTGTTCCCGTACATTTAACACAAGTACATCTAGGAATTGTGTCATCGCCTCCTACATAAAATGAATCCAATATTACAAAATGCCCCCTAAGAAAAAATATATAGTTCAAGTGAAATAAACACATGATAAATAAGAGAGAAAAAGAGGAGTCTACTTACCAATAGTAGGTGTTGCCATCGCATCTGTGGTCATCCTACGTGTTGCTGACATTGCAGGCAAAACTACCGCTGTGAATCTGATCCTCGTACCATGCATTGTACTGAACATAGGTTCAATAGTAGGTGCTGAACAAAAGTATTGTTAGAGCATAAAAAAATATGGATAACCATGGACAAGATGGAGGATAAAACATGCAATGTACCACCCAAAGTATTTGCATCTGAGGTAATGCCCTTTAATCTATGTAGCATCCCCTGTAAAGAGAACACATATATATTTTAGTTAATGACATAAATAAAATAGTATACTATAAAAATCATTATTGAACTTTTGTTATAATTAAAAACTACATTAATACTTACTTTATAGTTCTGAACATGGCCAATCAACATATCCGCTGCCCTCCCTATTTTAGAAGTGTGAGGTTGAATATCTGCCATTCGAGCTAACTCTTTTGATATTGCACAAAGGACCCTTTCCAATGCAACCACAGGATTAACCTCTAATAAAAAATTAACATCGAATGGATCCTACTTATTCTGTGCCTCCTCATGGACTACTTGTTCCTTTCCCTTTTTCTGATCAACACTCATTTGTGAGAACAATATTATTAGCCCTTTATTTAAAAGAAATCCAAAATAGTAGAACAACAAAAAATACGCATTAACATTACAAAAAATATGCATTAACATTTTTCTTGTATGTGCATTTGTACAACAAAAATGAGTTTTACCTATTGAGAAGAAGAAGTCTCATGAGAACTATCACCACCATGCATATCGTGTGGTTGTTGATCCATACTATAGCTCTGTATTTCAAAAAAAACATTTTGACATGTTAAAACACATGTGTTCTTATTCTAAGTTACGTTGAATAATAGACAATTATCAAAATGTGCACCACCTTGTCCATGATAGTGATGGGGTTTTTTGTATCTATGTGATTCAAATTGTAATCAATAAGCAGCTCCTCACCTCCACATATTGATTTGATCACACATACAAATACGTGATTTCCCTCATGCGCCTCAAATATCCAATTGGGTTTCTTCTTAGTTGATGCAGGCTGTGTACTGTTTATAAAACTTGCAATATTCCCTAATGCTTTGGGTCTTCCATCAACATGTATAGCTACTTTTTTACTTTGGTCACTGACTTTTTGTTGTATATAATTTTTTGCGAGTGCATACCTACACATACTTTTTTATATTTAACAATCTGCATCCAACTACTGTAATCATAACAAGGTCCAACATACTCCATCAATTCAACAACTTTTTTGTAAGAGACCTTTATGCCATCCATGGAAAATAGACCCAAACCATGTAATGAAGATCGTGGTATGTGATATATCCTCTCTTTAACACAAAAATCAATGTTTATTGAAGGAAGTTCATCAAGGACCCATTGTTTCTGTAGATGTTTGTACCTAAATGGAAGCTCAGAGTCTCCTTTGCTCTCATCATTATAAGAAGATGACCCCCCTTGAGCAAGGAAAAATTTCATCCATTTATTGAATTTCTTTTTGATCTTTTGACTCGAGTCGATCTCATTGAATTACACGTACTAACTGTCTCACTTTCTTCTTCCATTCCTATATTTTCCTCGCTTGAGGAAGACAATTCTAACAAATACATATTCGCTGGTACCTGCACTTCATGCAATGAGAAAGACAGGTGGCAATGAGAGAGATATTTTACAAATGGTAAAAGACATTAATCTCTATGGGGTGTATTGACTTGTACCTGACAATCTATGAGACTGTGTGGGATACCTGACATAATATAATAGTTATATAATCAGACAAACATAGTTCACTCCATAGTTTTCATTATATCTCGTGAAGGACATTATACATTGTTAAAATTATCTATTTATCCAACAATATTTTGAATATCTCAACATTGCATATAACTAAACATCTCAACATTGCATGAGACACCACTATTGTGGCATTTCATCAAATAGTTCTCATGCCTTGCCAGTGTTTTTATTACATCTTGTGAAGGACTTTATACATTGTTAAAATTATCCATTTATACTTTCAGAATTAGCTCACTCCATTGCAGGGAACAAAGAGAATCCCCTATGATTTAAGATCATTGAAATTTCTCCTTTCATTAGCTTCATGTCACCTTCTCATAGCTTCTCATAGCTTCCTATGTGTTTCATCCTTCATTTATACACTTACTTCGACCAAACTTTCAATTTTCTAACAGATTTTTCCAAAGGCTTTGTAGGAAACTAAGTAAGGGGTATTCTTGAGTTCAAACACATTGAGCTGCTACAACTAAATTATAAATCATGAATTCACTATAAAATTAACTCACTATAAATCAAGGGGCATTATAAATCATGAATTCGCTATAAAATTAATGTATTGCTCTAGATTTCATATGGACATTTTGTCAAATGGTTGGCATGTATTTTTATTCAAATGGAGTTATATCATTTGGAATGGATATATGATCAGTTGATATCGAATTCTATGTCAATATTTACAACATTAAATTGATCATAGTCAGAAGACTCAAACACAAGAAGAATATGAGTATAGCCAATTTTCAGAAGAATATGAATGAATGAAAACATACATAAGTGGATGAACATAAATAATGAAGGTACATGATATTGCCTGAAGCAATGAAGTGTTGACCCTTGGTACAATCAAGTATGCTCATGCATGATCCAGAAACTGCAAGGAAAGAAAGGATGGGGTTAGATCCAAAGGATCTAAGCAATGTCTGACACCCTATTATTGATGCTCATCTATAATTATGCATGTACATAGTTAATCCATACACTTCTAAAATGAACTATGCTACAGAACATGTGCACTCAAGGAAATGCACTTAGGAACATGTGCAGTGTATAGGCACTGGAATCCAAATGAAGCCCTACATTTATGTCTCTATGAACACCTGGTGAATCATTGTTGTGGTTGCATTTATGTCTCTATGAACACTTGGTGAATCACTATTGTGACTGCATCATCTAAATAGTGCAACAACAAAACCAGATGTTGTTCCATCTGGTGTTTCTATGGCATCATTTCCAAATGATGCATCCACAACAGTAACCCACCATGCCCATCAACACAAGGAAGACATGATCAAGCATAAGAAATGGAGGGGACATTATAAAGGTCAAATTTCATTCCTTGAAATTTTTTATTTGTACAGTTATAAAATTTCACGCCTTGAAATTTTATAACATAGTTAGTTCCTTAGCATTTGATCTTCATATTGCAGCCATGACTTGAGGTAGCCATTCAAGATTTATCTTCTTATTAACTTAATTTCATTTTGATGACATTTGTTGATTTAATTGCAACACCAACTTGGTTATAAACAAAAAAAAAAGAAAAAGAAAGTGTCATTTGTAATTTTTGTGAATTTGAAGAGTTGCCACGAAGATGGCACTGCACTTTTGCGTGGCGCGAAGAGGGCATTCGAGTTTGGCATGCATGAAGAGGCCGACACCATGTGGGAAGAGGGCACTAGCACTTGAGGTAGGCATTTGAGCTTTGTCTTCTCATTAACTCAATCTCATTTTGATGGCATTTGTTGATTTAATGGCACAATATGAATGTTAATAGTGGCATTGTTTACATCTTAGCATTTGGAATGCTCGATGATCCGCGAGCTTTGAGAGCTAAGGTATCATTTCTATTACCTTCAAGGCATTGTGTGAAGTTTTTGATCTCTCTTTATTTGTTTTTATGTTGATAGTCACTATGTGGTACTCCCTATTTATGATCATTTCATGAGGAAATGTCTTGATGGCTCACGAGCTGCAAGCTAGGGCATCATGCATTGTTTATGAGCTCACTGTTTCATCACCTCATGTCCCTATTTGATTGGTCGGTGCTCTATTTGTTATATTGAGTTTACATCATATATTTAGTCTTAATAAATATCTTATAAAACAACATAAAACTAATCCAAAATACTTTGTCTTAATAAAACAATATATTTAGTCTTAATAAAATCTTATAAAACAACATATATTGTGTGAAGTGTTTGATCTCTCTTTTTTTTTTTCCAGTTGATATTCACTAGCTATGTGGTACTCCATGTTTATGATCATTTCATGAGGAAATATCTTGATGGTTTGCGAGCTGCAAGCTAGGGCATCATACATTGTTCATGAGCTCACTGTTTAATACTGGCATTGTTTACATCTTTTCATTTGGAATGCTTGATGACCCGTGAGCTTTGAGAGCTAGGGAATCATTTATATTACCTTCAAGGCATTGTGTGAAGTGTTTGATCTCTCTTTATTTGTTTTTTTGTTGATATTTACTATGTGGTACTCCCCATTTATGATCATTTCATGAGGAAATGTCTTGATGGTTCGGGGGCTGCAAGCTAGAGCATCATGCATTGTTTATGACCTCACTATTTGAGCACAAACCAATCAAATAGGGACATGAGGTGATCAAACAGTGAGCTCATAAATAATGCATGATGCCCTAGCTTGCAACCTGCAAGCCATCAAGACATTTCCTTGTGAAATGATCATAAACAAGGAGTACCACATAGTGAATATCAATAGAAAAACAAATAAAGAGAGATCAAACACTTCACACAATATATGTTGTTCTATAAGATTTTATTAAGACTAAATATATATTTTTATTAAGATTTTATTAAGACAAATTATTTTGGGTTAGTTTTATGATGTTTTATAAGATTTTATTAAGACTAAATATATGATGTAAATGCATAATTATACTTGATATATATATAATTCAAAGGAGGAATTATGAAATATAGTTGTAGGTAGTTATCTCTTCTATAATGATGGAGGAGTGAAAGGTAATAATCAATGAGGTTGCTGCTATTAGATAATTCCTTAATACACTTACTATTTTGAATTTGAGCTCAAGCATCATGCAATGTTATTGTTGTCATTGTATGCTTGTTGCTATTGTGCACCATATATTGTTTTATACACTGTTTATTTCATTGAGACCATGAGCTTGGCATTTGTAATGTATTTTTTGTTATTGGATCAATGTTACTATGTTGAGGTTGTAGATGCATTGAATCACCACTACCATTCTATTTTTATAGCAGCAATATAACAAACAAAGCATCGACCAATCAAATAGGGACATCAGTAAGACATTTAATGCACTATTACTTCATCATGATGATAAAAATTTCATTGGCTCAAAGCACAAGGAATGTGAGTAGATGCATTGAATCACCACTTCCATTCTATTTTGATGAAGAGGAACTATGTTATAAAATTTCAAGGCATGAAACTTTATAATCATACATATATTTTATGAGTATAAATGTACAACAAAAGAGAACCCACATGCCTTGGTTGTTATTGGTCTATGAAAGGTTTTGGTTTGCATTTCCCAATTGAGGTGTCATCCTAAGATTCAAAGGGACCAAGGTAACAATAAGTCTTGAACATAAATGCATAATTGTGGATCCTCAAGTAGGAGTTGTGATGCAAAGGAAGAACACTTATATGGGTTTACCCACATAAGGACAATGGTTTCATTCATCTTTTTTTCAAGTTCTCTTGGGTAATTTCCTTGGCCTCTAGGCTTGGGCATCCTATAGGGGTTGAACCAAAATTATGAAGGCAATAAGGACACATAGAACAATAGGTTTTGGGATTTAGACTTATGTTTAATCCTTAGTAATGGTTTGGGGAACTAATTACTAGATGAGTGACTACAGTACCCTAGTTTTCATTATTAGATGATCTTGTTTAATTTGTGTTCATTTCATGCAAAGATACATGTAAAGGAAAAGAAATTTTTGCATCTAAAGATTACATGTATATATATGAAAAATAACTTGTATATACTATACAAGGAAAATAAAATTTAGAAGAAAATGCAAGAGTACATGGATACATAAGAGGATGAACATAAATAATAAGGGTGCCAAACATTGCCTGAAGTGATGAATTTTTAACCCGGGTATGAATCTAGTGTGCCCCTGTGTGATCCAAAACCTACAAAGAAAAGAGAGATGGAGGTTAGATAAAAAAATATCTAAGCAATGAATGGCATCATATTACTAATCCTCATCTACAATTATGCATGTGCATAGTCAAGCCATACGCTTCTGAAAAAAAAATCATGCTACAGGACATGTGCACTCAAAAGAATGTTGCAGAGAGTAGATGGCTGCATTTATGTCTGCATAAACACCTAGTGAGTCACTATTGTGACTACATCATTCAAATAGTGCAACAACAACATGAGATGTTGTTGTTTCATCTGGTGTTGCTGTGACATCATTTCCAAATGATGCACCCACAACAGTCACACACCATGCCCATCAGCACAAGGTAGTCATGAGAAAGCATGAGTAAGCAATGGAAGGGGCATACATCATCATCAAATTAGAGGAGAAAAGAATCAAATCTACATATTAAAGGAGGAGTACATCATGGATTTCAAGTAAAGATCATAACATCACAACATGGTTGGTATCCCCAAGGAGGCCCCATTGCATGCAATGAGTAAGCTATATCAAAACAAAGAGGTACACAAATCTGCATCATCTATACATTAATGTTATGGCATGGAGTATATTTGAATCTACATTTTAAATGATAAGTAAGAAAGCTGCATGATGCTAGTGAAATTAACAAAGGCACGGATCTAAAGAAGTAATGAAGCTACCCACATTCTATGTGCCTTGAGCCAATGAAATTTTTATCATCATGATAAAGTAATAATCCATTAAATGTCTTACTAATGTCCCTATTTGATTGGACAATGCTCTGTTTGTTATATTGTTTCTATCAAAATAGAATGGCAGTGGTGATTCAATGCATCTACAACCTCAACAACATAGCAACATTGATCCAATAATAGAAAATACATTACAAATGTCAAGCTCATAGTCTCAATGAAATAAACAATGTATAAAACAATATATGGTGCACAACAGCAGCAAGCATGCAATGACAACAATAACATTGCATGATGCCCGAACTCAAATTCAAAATAGTAAGTGTATTAATGTCTGATCTAATAGCAGCAACCTCATTGATCATTACCTTTCACTCCTCTATAATTATAGAAGAGATAACTAGCTACAACTATATTTCAAAATTCCTCCTTTGAAGTATATATATATCAAGTATAATTATGAGTTTACATCATATCTTTAGTCTTAATAAAATCTTATAAAACAACATAAAACTAACCCAAAATACTTTGTCTTAATAAAATCTTAATAAAACAATATATTTAGCCTTAATAAAATCTTATAAAACAACATACATTGTGTGAAGTGTTTGATCTTTCTTTATTTGTTTTGTTGTTGATATTCACTATGTGGTACTCCCCGTTTATGATCATTTCATGATGAAATGTTTTGATGGCTCACGGGCTGCAAGCTAGGGCATCATGCATTGTTTATGAGCTCACTGTTTGAGCACCAGCCAATCAAATAGGAACATGAGGTGCTCAAACAGTGAGCTCATAAAAAATGCATGATGCCTTAGATTGTAGCCCGCGAGCCATCAAGACATTTCCTCATGAAATGATCATAAACGAGGAGTACCACATAGTGAATATCAACAAAAAAACAAATAAAGAGAGATCAAACACTTCACACAATGCCTTAAAGGTAATAGAAATGATTCCCTAGCTCTCAAATCTCGCGGGTCATCAAGCATTCCAAATGAAAAGATGTAAACAATGCCAATATTAAATAGTGAGCGCATGAACAATGTATGATGCCCTAGCTTGTAGCCCGTGAGCCATCAATATATTTCCTCATGAAATGATCATAAATGGGGAGTACCACATAGTGAATATCAATAGAAAAACAAATAAAGAGAGATCAAACACTTCACACAATGCCTTAAAGGTAATAGCAATGATGCCCTAGCTCTCAAAGCTCACGGGTCATCAAGCATTTCAAATGAAAAGATGTAAATAATGCCAGTATTAAATAGTGAGCTCATGAACAATATATGATGCCCTAACTTGCAGCCCGTGAGCCATCAGGACATTTCCTCATGAAATGATCATAAACGAGGAGTACCACATAGCTAGTGAATATCAACAGCAAAACAAATAAAGAGAGATCAAACACTTCACACAATATATGTCATTTTATAAGATTTTATTAAGACTAAATATATTCTTTTATTAAGACAAAGTATTTTGGGTTAGTTTTATGTTGTTTTATAAGATATTTATTAAGACTAAATATATGATGTAAACTCAATATAACAAATAGAGTGTCGGCCAATCAAATATGGACATGAGGTGCTCAAATAGTGAGCTCATTAACAATGCATGATGCCCTAGCTTGTAGCCCATGAGCCATCAAGACATTTCCTCATGAAATGATCATAAACAGGGAGTATCACATAGTGAATATCAACAACAAAACAAATAAAGAGAGATCAAACACTTCACACAATGCCTTGAAGGTAATAGCAATGATGCCCTAGCTTTCAAATCTCGTAGGTCATCAATCATTCCAAATGCTAAGATGTAAACAATGTCATCCAGACATGTGTACTATGAGCTTTCCTGCAATAAATGGACTTGTGATGATTTTCACAATAGTACATGTGTTGCAGGAAAGCTCAAAGTACTGCTTAGTAAAATATGAATGTTCATCACTTGTGCATATCAGAGTTGATCAGAGAAGGTATATGCACAACAAAACAAATAAAGAGAGATCAAACACTTCACACAATGCCTTGAATGTAATAGAAATGATCAAACTTTTCAAAATAGGGACATCAGGTATAAAATAATACACTTACTATTTTGAATTTGAGCTCATAAAGATTAAGATATCCCTATTTTATTACTGATGTCCCTATTTACATCTTTTCATCAAATGATCCAAAAACATCAAGAATGATCCTATATGGTCACTAATAGCCAAATTTCAGAAGAATATGAATGAATGCAACCATACATAAGTGGCTGAACATAAATAATGAAGGTACCAAACATTGCCTAAAGTAATGAAGTGTTGACCTAGGGTTCAATCCAGTATGCTCTTGTATGATCCAAAACCTGCAAGGAAGGAAAAGATGGGGTTAGATCCAAAGGATCTAAGCAATGCCTAGCACCCTATTACTGATCCTCATCTACAATTATGCATGTGCATAGTCAAGCCATACACTTATAAAATGAACTATGCTATAGAACATGTGCACTTAGGAAACATATGCATGCAGTGAGTAAATCAAGACCAAAAGGGAGCAAAAAGTATGATGTAAAATGTGTTATCAAGTAATACCTCATGGGCCATGATTCAACATGGTATATATGTTGTTTATACAAGATCAGTAAAAGGACATCTACAACCTCAACAACATGGAAATATTAATCCAATAACAAGAAATACATTACAAATGCCAAGCTCACGGTCTTAATGAAATAAACAGTGTATAAAACAATATATGATGCCCAAGCTCAAATTCAAAATAGTAAGTGTATTAATGTATGATCTAATAGCAGCAATCTCATTGATCATTACCTTTGACTCCTCCATCATTATAGAAGAGATAACTACCTACAACTATATTTCATAATTCCTCCTTGGAAGACATAGGTTAGGTTAGGCCCCGTTTGTTTGCTGGAATTCGGGTGGAATTGGTGGTGGGACTTCTGCTTTTGACACAAATCCATCATTTGGAATGAAAATATGCAATTCAAGTTATGTCGGTGAAAACCTAGTTTAGGCCCTAAAACAGGCAGCACAATCTCCCCACCCGAGAGGTGGAATTCAAAACCAAAATTTGGTTTTGAAAAAAATTGAGGCAAATTTGATAATCCGTCAGGTTTGCAAAATTACCGCATTTGTTTTGGGGTTTTGATTTTGGTTTTCATCCAGTTCTTGTTGGTGCCTCAAATTCTCGGCAGGGTTTAGGGCTTCGCATTTGCAGCTCGACTAGTCAAGTGTTTCTATATTCTAGCAAACAAAGAGGGCCTCATACCTTTTGCTGCACCATTTCCAAGTATTTTTTTGTAACCCTAGTTTGAAGATCAACTTCTTGTTGAATCTAATTTTTTTTCATATCTTCAAGCTTTATCTATTTTGCATATCTATTTTGGACAACAATATTATTAGTTCTCTAGCTTTATTTTGCTTGTTTAGTTTATCAATATCTCTGTATAGTTGTTTAGGTACTTTGTAGAGTGAACCTCAATGGCACTCTTCCTTTCTCTCCCCTACTGTGCAAGACTAGTTGATGTGTAAAGTGTGTTTTGTACTACCCATGATTCTTCATTTCAACAGTCGGTAAAACTTTTTCCTCGGGATGGCATTTCTTTGGGCCCTGGTCAAGCTACAAGAGTTTGCGTGGATGTGAAATCCATTGGAGCATCAACATAATCATCTATAATGACACCCATCACCTTTTCAGGATCCTAACGTCTAACTTGGAAAACAAACACAGGTCCATATAGTTTTTCTTCAAATGTTGCTCAGTGGTGGTGAATCTGTTGTGCAGAATTGAGAGATTGAGGATTAGCATAGCATGGAGGAGGCATAGACTTCTTCCTCTAAGACATATTACTATTCTTGGGCTACTTTGGTGATTATATGGGTTTTTTGTTGTTTTTGTCACTTCAGTAATGCAACTCTACTTGGAGGAGAGATTGTGTACATAGTTATGAGAGACTTTGCTCTTGTCCACTTGAAGAATGCGAGTCTTGTTAGTAGCTTTGACAGGCATAATCCCAATACTGGAGATTTGCACAAGCTGCATAATCCCAAGACTAGAAATTTGCAAAAGCTACATAAATCTAGGTGCCTTTTTCCTTCTTTTTATTTTCTACAATTTGGGTGCAGCAGGGAGAAAATTCAGCCCACCTCAGTGATTACTCATCAGTTAGTCAAGGTTCAAACATTTATCTTCTATAACTTTAATAATAGCCATAACAGATCTCGAACCTCTACCATTAATACTTGAAGTTTTTGGTAATGGTAGCTCCTATATATGGCTCAATTTGGAGAATTTGGATTATCCCGTGTACATTCTCTTTTTCTTTTTTTCTTTTATACTATTTTGTGGAGTTGCCCTATAAACTATGTAACTTTTCCCATACCCATTACCCTTGGTGGACTAACTATATAATTTCAGTTTCTGGTTAACATGACATCTCATGTACCTATGCCCTTAGTGAAGAATTTGATCAATATTGTTATCAGGGACATTTGGTGGCAATTTATTTTAGTCCACTTGAATCTCTCCCTAATGGCCTCTCAATGATATTGGTTTCTATGTCAAGCATTTTGCACATATTGTTGATGGCATCACCATTCATCCCAATTGTAGCAATAGTTTTGGATAACTAAGGACATCCCTTGTCCAATTGAGGGATCTCTTCCACAAGGTGTATTTGACATAGACCATCATATTCTACCAGGTTACAAGATATGAGATCTTTGTTCCTTTCAGGAAGTGGATGACAAGGAACTATATACTTTCAGGTACCCTTTCTACTTAGTTGTAGAGTTCACACCCTGTACCCATGAACTGGGTCTGGGTGTGTCTAGGTCTAGATATGCATGCTCTGTGTGCCACTGGTACCACAAGATGCACCCCAAGTGCATCAGGTGTGTTGTGGGTATGCAGAGTGTGTACCCAAACCACACCCGGGGTGCTTGGATCACTCCCTGTGCGTATCAAGGTGTTGTAAATTATTCCTTTTCAATCAAAATTTTCATTTAGTAGCTATATTATCCACTGGTTTTTGTTGTTGTAAATTATTCAATCATTGCTATGTAGCTACATATCAACTTAACACTTTGATGGAAATTATTCCAGTTTTTTAAAAGGGCACATGATTTTTGAGAGATTACATTATACACATAATTTTATGCTAGTCAAAGTCATAGGTTGGACTTAGGTTCAATCCATATCACTAATCTAGGATGTTGCATCTTGAAATTAGTAAATTAACAAGAAATGAGGGATGCTAGGTTGGGGGTGCTCTTGTATTAGTTTTAAGTAAGGAAGCACACTGCTACTTTATTACAATTTGTGCTTATGATATTGATTATCCAAAGAGTTGCAGTAACTCATATAAAAACTTATTGCAACTTGTAATAAAGTACCTACAGTAGTTTTTTTTTATCGTCAACCACAACCTGTGTATTTGGTATGATTTTTATGATAATCCTTTTGATGATTGATGAACTACATTGAAGATAGAAGACAATATTGTAAGTTTGATTTTTAATATTGTAATTTTAATGATTTTCATTTTAATTGTGAAGTTACACATATATGAGATGACATATGACTTAATAGTTAATGTTGAAATTCTGAACTATCAATTGGCATTTTATACTTATCTTTGACACTTGGCACTGATTAACGATGAAGTATAATACCTTGAGATCCCTATATAAGGCATCACCTCTAATTCATTTGAGGATCCTTACATAAAGCTATCATTTTGATTCAAGATAAAATATCCTTCCATCAAGAGAAGATTAGAATACAAGAAACATCAAGCCATAACAAGGTATATTCAAGTATGATTTCATGATGAACTTTGATATGATTTATCATGTTATTGCATAAACACTTGGATAACTTATTTAGAGAGAATTGAATAATCAATAAAAGGTTCTATAAGTTCATTTTAATATTTTCATTCATCATTTCCTTCATATTTAGCCTCTTCCTACTAGGGATAAACCCTCTTCTAATTAATCCTTTCTATAGTAAAGGTTAACAGCTACCCATGGTTTAACTCACATAAACTCCTATACAACACAACTATTTTCCTCCTGTGTTGTTCACTTGAAGGTTTAGAAATAGGTTCCAATCAAATTCTGAAGGTTTGAGGGAAGGAAGTTTGAAGATTTTTGAGCCTAGTTCTAACACTCATTTGCTCCTAGATACTTCTAAAGACTATAGCACCTATCTCTACTATACAAACAAATTATGATCTCTTCTTGCTATCATAAGTACATTTATGTATCATTGTTCTATTTTTTAGTTTCTTGTATCTTTCTATTTTTTTGTCCATCAATTTTATTATTTTATGTGTTTATTTTTGCATGGTTTAGGACCTAGTTATCTCAAATCTAAATCATTTCCAATCAAAATTCAAAAGGGAGAAATCAACCAAAGTACCCAAGTAGCGTACATTGATAGATGAATTGGAGATGAGATATATTTCTTGTCAACTTCCTTTTTTTACTAGTGAGAATCACTCTATCTTGTCTATTTATTCATGATCATCATGTGGCATTAACATCATGAGAAAGAGACCAACGGATTATCAGATTACTTCCAACATTATTTTAGTTGTCAAAATTTGTGTAATAACTTGTTACACGAGAAGCATAATGATAGTAAATTTGGTGGATTTAAAATTGTAAATAGAAATTTGATTAGTAACCATTGGAAGTAAAAGCCAATGCTGGTGTTCTAGAAATACAGATTGTTGCATTCAACAATCTTAGATTTGGAATGCAACATGAAGCAATCTACAAATATTCAAAAACTTCCACTTTCAAGGAAATTGTAATATCCCCTTTTATGATTTCTTAGGGTTTCATATATTTCCTTGAATTGTAAGAGATTTCTTCTATCAAAGTCTTTAATTTGTTACTATCCTTCATATTAATGATTACTAATTGATTTCCAGTCTGATTTAATTACTTGATGGCCAACATGTGATTATACCAAAGGTTTGTAAAACAACCAGTAAGTTTGATGATAATATCAAATGATTAATTAACATTGATTCTAAAATGTCTTAAAATCACTTTTATTTGTAGAATACTTTCAATTTCATAAAAAGAGTTGCACCTATATCTCACTCTTCTATGACCACAATCACTTTGAATGTTATCAACTAGTTAGCTACCACAATCACCAGTAGGGATTCATGTAAAGGCCATTGAAGGTTAATCTGAGATATTGTTTGCATCCCATGTAGTTGAAGTATGGGAAGAAAAGATCATCATTAGGACTAACCAAAGAACATTGATTATAAAATGTCTTAAAATCACTTTTATTTGTAGAATACTTTCATGAAAAGAGTTAGAAAAATAGAACATGAACAACATGCTACCAATATCTCCTCACTGAAATCATCGTGTTTGTCCACATTTTAGGCCATTGATGGATCCTATTAAGAATATTGACATTCTAGGATGGGTAGCTATGGAGACCACATATTCTCATCTTCTCATAGCTCTTATTGCTTGTGTTGCCATAGCCACAATAGTGGTGGCCTGAGAAGGCAGTGCACAAATGGGTAAACAAAAAACAAAAGGAAATTCTTTTTATAGAATGGTTATTCATTCCAATGATGTGGATTGTCATGATCAGATTCGCATGAGTAGGGGAGCCTTCTTTCATCTAGCTACTATCCTAAGGCTGAAAGGAACCTTGACAAATACAATGCACTTGACATTAGAAGAACAACTTGTGATGTTCCTCCACACTGTTGGCCACAATCTGAGGAACCGCAAGATTGCCCACAACTTTGGGCACTTAGGAGAGACAATCAGCCGATACTTCCACAAGGTGTTGAGGGCTATCTTAGGACTCCACAAGGATTGCTTTCTACGACCTAGTCCAAACACTCCTAAAATTAGTGGGAATGAACATTTTGATCCATTCTTCAAGGTAATTGTTGTGTTGTTACAAATTTCTTCTATGGATTTTTATCCTTATCATATTATTGGTTGAATGTACAATTGATGATTGTATCATATCATATAGGATTGTGTTGGAGCTATCGATGGAACCCATATACCAGTCACAGTCGATGTCAACATGCAGGGTAAATATCATGATAGAAAAGGCAACCTGGTGCAAAATGTTATGGGTGTGTGTTCCTTTGATCATAAGTTTTAGTATTGCCTTTCTAGTTGGGAAGGGTCTACCATGGATAGTCATGTTCTAGCTTCAACTCTGTCAAGAGAAGATCCTCTTGTTGTTCCCCCCAGTAAGCCAAATCATAGTTTAATATACTCAAGGGTATAATCACTATTTCACGTTTTAATAATATACTTTATTTATGTAAGAAAAAATTTTCTAGTGGATGCTGGATATCCCAATGCACCTGGATTTCTTGCTCCTTATCAATGTACACACTACCACCTGAAGGAGTTTTCAAGAGAGAATCCAATAAACTCTTGAGAAGAGTTTTTCAACCATTGACACTCCTCTCTTAGAAACTCAATAGAGCATACATTTGGTATTCTCAAGCAGCATTTTCCAATCTTGAAGCATGCCACATCTTATCCTATCATGACACAAGCCCATATTGTATTAGCATGTTTCATACTACACAACTACATTACGTTAGAGGATGACATTCCATCAAAAATTGACACTGAAGAGGAAGATGATCGTGATGGGATAGATGTACCAATGCTGGAGACATATGGGTTGTCTTAGCATGATAGAGACCAATGGGCACAATTCCAAGATGATATAGCAAGTAGAATGTGGGAAGAGTACAGATCCCGAGAATAGTTGTTCTTTTATGAGTCAAGACTACATGATGGTTTCCTTTTTCTTATGTTTTTCTCTGCAAGTATTGGACTTGTATGGGTCAATGTGTTTTATTTGAGTAAACTGATGTATGAAGATACATTGATATACATGATGGTTTCCTTTTTCTTCTATTTCTATTTGCAAGTATTGGACTTGTATGGGTCAATGTGTTTTATTTGAATAAACTGATGTATGAAGATACTTTGATATACATGATGGTTTCCTTTTTCTTTTGTTTCTATCTAGAAGTATTGGACTTTTATGGGTCAATGTGTTTTATTTGAGTAAAATAATGTATGAAGATACTTTGATATACATGATGGTTTCCTTTTTCTTCTATTTCTATTTGTAAGTATTGGTCTTTTATGGGTCAATGTTTATACCATTAACAATAATTTGTATACACAGCATGGCATACACAGAATTAATGATGAGCATGGATGAAATTGGTAACATGAGCCAAATATCTCCTTCCTCAAAGAAGATAATGTGGACAAAGGAAATGGAATGCAAGTTTCTAGACTTGCTTTTCGAGCAAGTATAGCTGCGAAAAAAAATGTGATGGAGGCTTCAAAAAAGAAGTGTGGTCCACCATTGAGAGGCGGTTCAACACTGATATGAACCTCAATCTATCAAAGGAAAACTTCAAAAATAAGTTGAAAACCTGGAAGCTTACATATAGAGTGATGAAAGAGCTAAGGAATACAAGTGGTTTCACTTGGAACAAGGCAACTTAGTGCATGGATGCTGAGGATAGCATGTGGGATGAGATTCTAAAGGTAGGGTGATCTCTCTACTATTTTGATGGAAATAATATTGCCTTCTTTTAAAGTTAATAATGAAAGACAAAGAACCTAATCCATGTATTTATGCCAACATGCAAAGAAGAGAGTTCAAAAATGCCAAAGTGTATAAGAGGCAGCCCTTCCAATACTTCAATGAATTGGGTGCAATTGTGGGTAAAGACATTGCTGAAGGTAATATAGCTATGATGGCCCTTGAGACCAAAGAAGGGAACCCTATGGAAGATCCATTCAATGTGCATGATGAAGAGGACCTTGGTTTCAATATACATCTTGATAGTGTTGTTGATTTGGATGAAGACCCTTATCATTCCAATCAGTCCACTGCAATAGCAAGTACTAGAGGGACTCCTACATCATCAATCAGAAAGGTGGGAAAGAGGAGGAAGGCAAGTATGGCCACTTCCTTGGATTCCATGTGTGAAACAATGAAGAAAATAAAAGAGGGCATGAGCAATGTTCACCTTGTCAAAATTGATGAATCTGCTCATGACAATGCTTTGACAGATGCATATAACGCTCTCAAATCCATCCTTGGATTGAGTCGAGGTGTATTCCTGAGGGTATACGAAACCTTCATGGGTGAACGTGAAAGAGCCAAATGGTTCTTGTTGATGACTCAAGATGAGAGAGTGGACTAGATTGTAGCCAAATATGGTGGATTATAGTTCTTTTCTACATACTTTATCAAACTTTATCATGAGTTGAAACATTATCATACCTGTTCACATACACTAATAAAATTATGTTTTGGTTGATGATTTTTTATGATTGTTTATGGTTGATGATTGTTTATCAAACATAGTTTTTGTATCATAGGCATAACAAGAGATAGCTAGCCCTTTTATGAATTCATGACTGTAACCACACAATTGGTTGCTTTATAACCAATTTGTTTTGTAATGAATTCATGACTGTAACCACACAACTAGTTTCTTTGTAACCAATTTGTTTTGTAATAAATTCATGATTGTAACCACACAACTAGTTACCCTATGCATATACAGTAACCTTATTAATTGTTTATTAGTTACTTTTTCAATTAATATTATATATATAACAATTTTTATATTTAATATAATAAGTCCTTTCTTCTAAATAAAAATAAATAAATAATAACCTCAGAACTAGGCCATACATACATAGTCAAAATGTACATACTCTCAAGTCATACTCTCAAGTCTAGGAAGTCAACCTCAGAACCAGGCCCATGGAGAATATGAGAAACATCAAACCCAAAATGTCTTTTCTCCCCATGACTGAGGAAAAGTCTTGTCTCAATTGACCCAGAAATTGATTGAGAACATCCAATAACTTAAGTTCAAACTCAACCATATCCTTTCCTTCCTAGGTCACTTGCCTCTCCATTGTTGCTCATATAGCACTTATACAATTAGATCCAGCCACCAAATTGATTACCATTCACCATAAAGAGTTTCTACAACATGTGCCAACTATGCATTCATGATTCCAAACCATAACTCAAATATTGTATATCTAAAATTGTGCATATCAACCATTGTAAGTTTCTCCAACATCTTGCAAATCAGATAAAGGAATTTCAAAGATGATAATTTGGTGTTTAATTTAGTTCCAATCAAGTTTAATACCCTAGAGTTCCAATCTTGAATGTTTGTTGGCATTTGGGGGTTTACTCACTTATTGGCAGCTATATCAGTGTTAATATTTGATGGATGAGAGTTTTGACTACTTAGATCTAAATGTAATTGCATGTCAAAGAGTGATTAGTAAGCTATCCATTTCATATACAACCAACACTTTCTTTGGGTTATTTATCATCTTCAAGTTGTAATTTGTTGTTATGGGTGAAATAGAAATTGAGTTCCATCAATAGAGGGTTAGATAACAAGTTTTCAGCCATTACTTTTGTTTATTGTTTGTTGTTCCAATTTTTGTTTTGCATCAGAACCCAAAAAATCACATAAATATTAGAAAATATATAAATATTCCTAGTTGGAGACATTATAGTTTGTAGATGACACTTCATGGTTTCCAGGTTCTAAAATTGGTTTCCACAAGCCTCATGTGATTGGTTGAGATTTAGCTTCACCAAATTGGCTAGCAGTTAATCAACTAGGTAATATTGAGAGGATAAGCATCCATCTTGATTTGTAACCCTTCTTCAAGAAAATGTGAGATAGGGCAGTGAAAGATCAATTAGAAGTTGGGGAATTGGCAAGAACTATTTTCTTTACTGGTTGACAGAGATGATATGTATTGAGATCTAGAAATTTAGTGCTACTTGTAATACCACGGGGAAGCCTATGTAGACACTATTGCCACAACTACAATACAGTCATTGTAACTCAAATGTGAAACTTTCCGTACAATCGGTTATTGAACATGGCTTACATAGCAACTAGTTGTGTGGTTACAGTCATGAATTCATAAAAGGGCCCAAAACAATGTTGTTGTTTGTATAAAAGACTTTAGTCTGAATGATTTTAACCTTACAATCGGTTATTGAATATGGTTTATAGAGAAACCATTTGTGTGGTTACAGTCATGAATTCATAAATGGGCCCAAAATAGTGTTGTTTGTTGTATAAAATGCTTTAGTCTGAATGATTTTAACCTTACAATTGGTTATTGAACATGGCTTACAAAGCAACCAGTTGTGTGGTTACAGTCATGAATTCATAAAAGGGCCCAAAACAATGTTGTCTGTTGTATAAAAGACTTTAGTTTGAATGATTTTAACCTTACAATTAGTTATTGAACATGGCTTATAGATCAACCAATTGTGTGGTTATAGTCATGAATTCATAAAAGGGCCCAAACATACTAGTTGTACAATCTTGATGAACATCAAGTATACCACATAATTTGTTTTGTAATGAATTCATGACTATAACCACACAAGTGGTTACCTTATGCATGCTCTTACTTCTTGAATATACATGATATACATTTCTTCAATTGTAATTCAAAGTATTCTTTCAGAATTAGTCTAAAATGGTTGGAGGATATTTCTTACATGTTTTTTTTAAATTATATTGAGGGACAAACTTCCTAGGACATGGTTTTGTCTTGATACATCAAAAGCATCACAACTGATGCTCAGAATGTGTATCATTTTTATGGATGCAGTTCAGATTGTGTGTTCCAGTAGGCAATATGTACACTAATTCTAAATCACCTAAAACTAAATAAGCCGCAGGGTATTGATCTCGATCTCAATCTTCTAATGGAATTAGTCAGTGGATGTAAGAGTGTTTTTCAAATGGCTAGCAAGAAAAATGCACACCATTCTGGCTGGAATAGGGAATAAAATGATTGTGGCAGGTTGTATTGTTGCAAACAATCCTGGCATATTATATGTGGTTCATCATTTAAATCCAATGGCTATATGGCTTTGTGTGGCTCTAAGTAGGCTTAATGGATCCTTGTGCCTCTGTATTTCCATATCATCAATTTTGTAGGAAACATAATTATGTTACTTGGCGTGTGCCCAATGAGTATTCACCATGCCTACATGCTTTTACTTGAGTTGTTTACTGTTACCATTTGCAGGATTGTATGTATGTTTTCTTACCATTTTACTCTAGCCTGACTTGGCCATGATAGCCACCTTTCTTATGTTATCATTGCAGTTTAGCAGACGGTCCAACATCATTATCATTTGGTCAAATTGTTTTCCTTATTCAATAATCCCAATATTAGTGCTTATAACTTGTGGTAGGATGACATTAATGGACAAACAAGCATGCCCTCCCTTGACCATTGTTTTCATTAAATGTGATTTTATAGACATATTGTTGCTTTTAACATATTTAAGTGGAATAGATGAAGGAGTACCACATGATGAATGCTTAATTTAATGCATTGTTAAGGTGTAGTCTAATAACTATCCATTTCTAGTTCTTCAAACATGGTTTTATAAATGTTTTTTGGTAGATGATTGTATTGTTCATGATTCTATATGTATATACCCTAACCATCTTGTTATTAGTGTTGCACTAAGAAATTAAGTCAAATAATTCTACTTTGTTCAATGCTCTATTTCATCTTCAATTTCTTTTCATTTTTCATTCATTTTTAAAAACCACATGATAGGTATAGAAACATAAATGGATAGTTCTGAGACTACACATATGATGATAAAGTGAGACTACACGTATGTTGACATTAAATATATTTGAAATAGCTTCTGGATTCAATTTTGTAGATATTTTTGGCATCAACGTTTATGATCACACTCTATGATCCTTCATCAGGATGGAAGAGAGAAAAATGATTGAAAGAAAATTCCATCATTTTGGTCTATTGAAATCATTTTGGTCTCTTTCATCCTAATGATGGATCATAGGGTGTGATCCAAAACTATCTACACAATCAAATCTAGAAGCTATTTGAAACATTGATGCCAAAAATATCCACATATTCTAATAAAAAAATGAGCAATCTGATGATTGTTTACTGTTCATGTTTGTAAATGGTCAATATTTCTAATGGTACTCCTTCATGTATTCCATTTAAAAATAAACAAGTTTTAGTTTTTCTATGATGTTTACTTTGTAGATGCAGGATCGACCATCTAACAATACAGAAAGTAATGGGAAGAATGAGTAGGATATGAGATGGTTGCTCATTGAATGTGGGGCATAAGGGCATAGAGTGTGGATTTCCTTGCATTTTCTTATTTAACAGTGTGTTTTCACACCACCATTTAGCTCATGGATATTGTTCTTCCCCAAAACTTCTATCTAATGCTATAGTTGTGTCATTATATTTTTTCTATAAATTTATAATATCAACATAAATGAAACTTTTTCAATTTGTACTCATAAAATATAGTCATGTTGTTATATGAATGAACAAAATAGTATGAATGAACAAAAATTTGCTTGATACAATGTTGATGGCTATGATAAATGTCCCTATGTGTGACTATGGTGATGGATCACGCTGCGTGTTGAGGAGGTCACACACATAGGAAAATCCAAACTGTAAATTTTGGAGTTGCAAAAATAAGAAAAAGGATGTTAATTGCACAATATTTAAATGTTTACAAAGAATTAATATTAGTCATTATAGAGAGACTAACTTAGATTTGTATTGTAGGATGGCGGTGGATGTGAGTACTTTTGGTGGGCCAATGACACCCCATTGTTGTCTACATCATCTGCATGTTCTCCATATATACCTGTTGTGGATGACGAGTGCAAGTCTTGCAAAGTGCTCAAGAAAGCTATTGCAAAAGTAGAGGCTACCTATAAAGTCAATGTCATGTTTTTATGATGTTTACTTTGTGCAACAATCATACTATTTAGTTGGGTCATTATGCAGAAATAGATATATATGTGGACTAGATGACTTATTTATATTTTGATGTGATATCGAGCAATGCTATAATTATTTTCTTGCTATAATATTGTTTATGATAATGTATAAAATTATTTTAAAAAGTTAAGTTTATTGTTTACAATATTAAAAAAAAAATATTAAATTTTGTTTATGATTTAGTATATAAAAATATAAATTAATAAAAAAAAACTATAAATAAAAAATGGACAAAAATATAAAATATTAAATTAAAACATTATATAATAATTATAAAAACTTAAATTTTCTTGTGAAATTCTAATTCCAATTGAAAATGTAGAACCAAACACAGAAAATGGATAATGTAATTCCAATTCCAATTTGAAATTGCAAACCAAACACATAAATAGGAATTTCTCACTTCCAATTCCAATTTCAAAAATGACAACCAAATGCAAAATATGGATTGTCTCAGCCATCTTCCAGGTCAACCAAACAGTCCAAACTATCTTCCGAATACACAAGACCATAATTTCAAAACCTGATTTTGAGATAATCAGGTTTTGACTCAAATTCCAATTCTACAAGCAAACAAGGCCTTAACTTTTGGACAATGAGCTGATAGGAGTTTCGAATAGATTTGAATAAAAACTAAGAGTATTGAATTTTATTTGTTCCTATTGTGATTTCATGGGAGAAGAAGGCTAAAACCTTTTCAGTGGATCAAGGTGTTGTATATAGCTTTTAAGTTCATACGTTAGCACTTTTTTTTATTGAGGCTTAATTATGCTAGTTTTTAAACAAAAAGATTTTTCTTTCTTATTTAAAATTCATTCCTTCATATGTCATACCTGATGCACAGTGAATTCATAGGAGTTTTGAATAGATTTGACTAAAAACTAAGAGAATTGAATTTTAACTGTTCTTATTGTGAATTCAGGGGAGAAGAAGGCTAAGATCTTTATAGCTGATCTTGTGTGGGCAAGGTACGAAATTTATTCTTGTCACAATCTAAAACTGTTTGGAGTTGATTTCATCTCTTCATCATAGAAAGAGATCTATAATTTACAGATCATTGTGACAAGTATTTTTAATTCAAATTTATGACTAAGTGTTACAACTAAGAAATGTAAATTAGGTTGACATCCAAACACCATAGGCAACTTTAGCAAATCATGTTTGATGAAAATGATAATGAAATTTGGCATGTGCAAGTAAAGGAATCATGCGGTCATCATTTTGTTTGGGCTATGGTTTTCATGTATAGTGTTTGTAAAAGTTTTCATCCTTAAACTAAACCTGTCCTTCCTATTATCCAAATTATTGATGCTTCTATTGGTATTAATTTGGATGCTAGTTCTCATGCTCTTTGGTGCCTTTCCATGCTTTATTTGGTGTTGAGTTTTTAATTTTCTAACCTCCTTGTTCTGTCAGCATGCTCTATGATTTTAGATGCTATATTTTCTTGAGTCTGGTTGATGCCTTACTTTCCCCTCTTTGGTTCCATACTTTTGTACATTAAGAGTTAATTTTGTCTCTGATTAGGGAACTATTTCTCCTTGACTATATTCTTTTGGGGTCTAATCTATTGTAATTGTTTATTTTTTCTTTGAATCATTGTTTACAATTACTTTTGATGCAATATTTGTGTGAAGAATAAGAACAAAATGGTGAATGAGTGTATTTAACAAAGATAAACATGACACATTTTTTTGAGCTGATTGGGTTGGCCTGATACCATTTATATGGCCTGGCCAGATATTAAACAGTGAGCTCATGAACAATGCCAGTATTAAACAATGAGCTCATGAACAATGTATGATGCCCTAGCTTGCAGCCCACGATCCATCAAGACATTTCCTCATGAAATGATCATAAATGGGGAGTACCACGTAGTGAATATCAACAACAAAACAAATAAAGAGAGATCAAACACTTCACACAATGCCTTGGAGGTAATAGAAACAATGCCCTAGCTCTCAAAGCTCCTAGGTCATCAAGCATTCCAAATGAAAAGATGTACACAATGCCAGTATTAAATAGTGAGCTCATGAACAATATATGATGCCCTAACTTGTAGACCACAAGCCATGAAGACATTTTCTCATGAAATGATCATAAACGGGGAGTAACACATAGTGAATATCAATAGAAAAACAAATAAAGAGAGATAAAACACTTCACACAATGCCTTGAAGGTAATATAAATGATGCCCTAGCTCTCAAAGCTTATGGGTCATCAAGAATTCCAAATGAAAAGATGTAAACAATGCCAGTATTCAATAGTGAGCTCATAAACAATGTATGATGCCCTAGCTTGCAGCCTGCGAGCCATCAAGACATTTCCTTATGAAATGATCATAAATATGGAGTACCAAATAGTGAATATCAACAAAAAAACAAATAAAGAGAGATCAAATACTTCACACAATGACTTGAAGGTAATAGCAACGATGCCCTAGCTCTCAAAGCTTGCATGTCATCGAGCATTCCAAATGCTAAGATGTAAACAATGCCACTGTTAACATTCATATTGTGTCATTGATTGAGTTAATGAGAAGACAAAGCTCGAATGCCTACCTCAAGTGCCAGTGCCCTCTTCCCACATGGTGTCAGCCTCTTTGCGCATGCCAAACTCGAATGTCTTATTCGTGCCATGCAAAAGTGTAGTGTCATCTTCACGACATCTCTTCAAATTCACAAAAATTACAAATGACACTTTCTTTTGCTTTTTTTTGTTTATAACTAAAGGGGTGTCACAATTACGACATCATCATCACTATTACAACACTGTTGAGTGCACTTTAAAAAAAAAACACAAAAAACAAACACAAATTGTAGTGGCATCACAAATTGGTGTCGAAATTCAACCCCAAATGTTGTAGTGGGAGTAGAGTTATTCACCTATGGTGTCAGTAACACCCAAAGAAGTAATAATATGCCATCATTCAAACTTCTCAATGCAAAGACTAAAGAAAATATTTTACACAAAGAAGTGATACGTGGACAAAGAGACAATCAGATCGATGTCAATAAAGGTATGACCAATTCATGTTTGCAACATTCACATTCTCCCAATGAAGTTTTGTGTTGTGTAAGAAAAGAAGTAGAAACCCTTCCTGTTAAATTTGATCCTATGCTCATAGAATGTGGTGTTGAAGAATCAACAGATACAAATCCTAATTCATTTTACGATTTGGAAACTAAAGAATTTATTTTTGAGAAATCTATGAGTTGCTCAAAAGAAGTCACGGTCACTATCCATGTAACAACTTTTGAAGCTACCTTGAACACATGCAGACAAAGGTTCCACCTGTTGAAGATTTGGAATGATTGGAAAGATATTCCTCCATCTTTCTCTCCTTGTTTTGTGATGATTGTAACTATTTTTTTTCTTCCAATGCTTTTTCTTCTCCTAGCCATCTGAAGCTTGTTGCATACTGATTCTTCTAGGATTCCAAGATGGCTAGGATGTACTAAATATAGTAAGTAGTAATTTTTGTTTAAGGATGGTGAAATTAGTATCTGAATAGAGAAAGAATTTTGATCTCCGATTTTTGTTCTAGCATTCTACCATTGTGAATGTACTGAACTGAAGAATTTTAATAAAAATACACTGGAATTCCATCTCATGTTTATGAATGTCTTCTTGTTATGATATTGAGTTCTTATATGTTAATGTTGCAAAGCAATTTTAATGTATGGTTTACAAAGTAGATTGTGAAGTTATTTTTGAGTTCCTTTCAAGGGAGGGGTAATTCTTAGGAGTAATTTTTAGAGAATTCATGTTTCTTGTGAGAATTTGATGTCTGAATGTGAGAGTGAGAGAAATAATCTACAAAGCAATTATTTTGGGTTTTGGGTGTATTTGAATTAAATTTTCTATTGATATATGTTGTATATGACTTTGTGCCCTATTATAAGACATTGATCTATTCCTAGGAAGAAGTTATTTATCATCAATCAGTTTATAAATGATAATATCTTTTAGTCAATGTGTAAAGGACATTAATGCCTAATATTTGTGTTGGGTAATGCAAATAAGTTTTACCAATTCCTTTAAAGAAGTGAATCCATAGTTATACCCGCATGTGCATTAAGGCTCGAAGTGTAGAAGGATCATTCTCTTGGTCCTTGTTAATTGGTCCTTTTTCCCAATAGATTTGGAGTGGGTATTAAAGAGTCAAAGATAATTAAGTTGTCATACAGAGTGTAAATCTGTTTGAAATGGAAAAAGGAGCCAACAAAATGGCAACTCTGCTGGGAACTGTAATAGTACAAAGTTGTTGAACCTGTTGCAAGCCATTAGGTTTAACAAATTCTTTGAATTCTTTGGCTAAGATTTTAAGAAAAAATTAGTTCGGTGCACTATTTTTCTTTCTCAGTCCCCATGTTTCTTTTGTTCTAGTTTGAGTTTTTTCTTTAGATTCTCAAGGTTTGTCTACAAAAGTTTCCCCTTAAATGTGGGTGGTAACTCAAAGGGTTAGAACCAATGTGTTTACAAGCTAAAAACCATGGATAAAATAAAACATACAAGAGCCTTTGTCAAGAGACACCTAGAGATTAATGTACAAGCATTACCTTGGTTAGGAAAGACAAGTTCGCTTAGAAAAGGTGGAGAATCCACTTGTACACCTATAAGGGAACAAAATAATACTGAAGATGGGGTAGCACATACATCTACTAATGAATATGGATCACAGCATAAAATTTCAAAGTCTGATAGTGTTCTCTCTCGAGACAATTTCTATGATACCCCAGAGGTATTATTTCAAGATAAGGTCATACTTTCTAAAAATCAAGGTACAAAGAAAGGAAATAAGGATTATGTGCCTAGTATGCATCAAAACTGAGTTAATCTAGAAAGGAAACAAGTGGACCCTAGAAGGGTCCACTTTCCATATCAACAAGTTACTGATTGATGAACTACAACTGATTTGAATAAATTGTATAACTTGAAGATCTATGATTTAAGATCACTGAGTGTAATACCCCAAAACATGATGAAGATGAAGATGAGCTTATTACAGAGAAACATGTTGAAGTTATTCACCAATATGCACCTCAACCCAACGTAAGTCTAGAATGAAATGATGAACCTATTGAGTCTGATCCACCTATGGCTGAATTGGACTCCCACGATGACATTGAGCCTATTCATGAATTGGATGTCTTAAGTTGTAGTATCACTTTTGAACTCGAGTGTCAGGTTAGGACCAATGATGACAAATCCATATCCATAAACACCATATCCCAAGCCTTTCCCACTTTGACTATCCAACGCCCTGATCTTATCGACCAAACTTCCACAAACCCAAACCATGGTGTTTACACCTTTCCCAATGACTATGCCCTTACCTGTTACCTCAATGTAGTCAAGCCTATGAGGACTTCCATCAGTGAACCGAGAATTAGCATGAGTAAGTCAGACATCAAATATCTTAGTCAGAAAAACAAGAATAAAAAGAAAAAGAAAAAGAGTTCTGAGGGTGAAAACCACTTTGTGGCAGTCTCAGAACCTACAAAAGTAAAAAGAAAAGATGTATCTAAAGGTGAAAACCTCTTTGAGGTGCCTAAGGATGAGATATTTAATGTCCTTTTGAGTCATTTACAGGATAGATCTCCAGTTCTGATCGAGCCCACTCAATCTATCAATTTGGGCACAACAGAGGAACCACAATTGGTACATGTAGCACAATCATTATCAAAAGAAGAGAAGCAAAATTTTACAACATTCCTAACAAAGAAGAAGATAAACTTTGCATGGAAATATTCGGATATGCCAGGATTGGATCCTAATCTTATAATGCATCATTTATCTATTGCTCCAAATGTCAAACCTGTCAAGCAAAAGTTGAGAAAGATGCATCCTCATGTTGCACTCTTGGTAAAAGCTGAATTAGAGAAGCTTCTGAAAGCTGGATTCATTCGAGTTATTGACTATGCAGAGTGGATCTCTAATATTGTACCTATTTCTAAACCAGATGGTTCAATCAGAGTGTGCACAGACTTTAGAGATGTGAATAGAGCATGCCCTAAGGATGATTTTCCACTACCTAACATTGATATGATAGTGGACATGACTGCGGGTTTCGAGATGTATTCCTTAATGGATGGTTTCTCTGGATATAACCAAATAAAAATTGCTCCAGAGGACCAAGAGAAAACTGCTTTCACATGTGCATGGGGAACCTTCTGTTGGAATGTCATGCCATTTGGGCTTAAAAATGTTGGTGCTACATATCAAAGAGCAATGACATCTATTTTCCATGACATGATGCATCGAACTATGGAAGATTATGTTGATGATACTTTAGCAAAATCTATGATTAGAATTGAACATCTAAAGGACTTGAGCATGATCCTCGATAGAATGGAAAAGTTTAGTCTCTGACTAAATCCTAAGAAGTGTGCTTTTGGTGTCACTTCTGGAAAGCTCTTAGGATACATAATTTCAAAGAAGGGCATTGAAGTTGATCCAGCTAAAGTCAAGGCTATAATAGAGATGCAACCTCCCAAGAATATCAGTCAAATGAGGACATTGCAAGGAAGAGTTCAATCTCTTAGAAGATTCATATCACAGCTAGCGGACATATCATAGCCTTTTACAAAAACATTACATAAAGGTGTGGCCTTTGCATGGAATGAAGAATGTGAGAAAAAATTTAACCATATCAAGACGTATCTATCCAATCCACCTATCTTGATGCCTCCTATTCATGGGAAGCCATTGATCTTATATGTCTCTGCAACAGATACATCATTGGGGGCATTGCTAGCATAGCATGATGAGAACAAAAGGGAAAGAGTCATTTATTATATAAGCAGAACATTGGTGGCATATGAAAAGAACTATTCTATGATTGAGAAAGCTTGTCTCATTGTGATCTTTGCATCATAGAAACTGAGACACTATATGTTGGCTTATACCATGCATCTAGTAGCAAAAATTGATCCACTAAAATACCTACTAAGCAAGGCTGCCCTCACAGGTAGACTGGCTAAATGGGTCATGCTTCTAAGTGAATTTGACATTGAATATGTTGAAAGAAAAGCTATAAAAGGTCAAGTTATTGCTGATCAACTAGCAGATGCACCCATGTTTGATGACACACCAATGCAAATGGAATTTCCAGACTCCTCTATTATGCACCTATCTTCTAGAGAATGGCAATTGTTCTTTGATGGCTCTTATACACAGAATGGATCTAGAGCAGGCATATTGTTCATAACTCCTCAAGGATACTCTATCCCAAAAGCATTCAGACTAAAGTTCCCCTGCACAAACAATATTGTAGAATATGAAGCCCTTTTGAATGGTATGAAAATAGCAATTGAATGGAGAGTAACAAAGCTACACATTCATGGAGACTCTCAACTTGTTATTCATCAAGTCAATGATGTGTACCAAACTAAAGATGAAAAGCTCCTTCCTTACAAGAGAATGGTAGATGATCTTAAGAAATATTTCATATCTATCACATTTGAGCAAATTCCTAGAATGGAGAACAAGGCTGCCGATGCAATGGCAACACTATCTACTTTATTACAGCAGCCTGAACATGAGCTACACTACGAGTTCCTAGTGGAAGCACTATCTTATCCTGCATATGACTCCCCTAAAACCTGCATGATCTGCACTATTTTAGGTCATGATTCATCTAGATATAAAAACCTATTTTCCTATCTCTAAGACCAAATCATCCCCGTTACCTTCAACCGTCATGAAAAGAGATACCTTATCCATAATGCCTCCTGATATGTCATCATTGGTCACGATATATAAAAAGGAGGTCTAGATGGTACGCTACTTAGATGTTTAGAATGTCAAGAGTCTCAACGTGCATTAGAGGAAGTCCATGATGGTATTTGTGGGTCACACTCAAATGGTTTAACACTAGCTCAAAAACTTATTAGGGCTGGGTACTACTGGCCTGAAATGGAGAAAGAGGCCATCAAATTTGCTAAGAATTGTCAAAAATGCCAAGTACATGGCAACTTAATTCATGCCCCAAGGAGGGATCTAATCCCCTTTACAACACAATGGTCTTTCCATCAATGGGCATTTGATCTTATCAGGATGATTCATCCTCATTCTTCTAACGAACATACCCATATAATCACAGCCACAGATTATTTTACAAAATGGGTAGAAGCGGTCTCTTTGACACAAGCAATAGGAAAGCAGATATCGATGTTCATCTTGAACTATATCATATGCAGATATGGGATCCCTCATTCCATAATCACAAATAATGGTGGACAATTTAGGAATAAAGATCTAGATGATCTATGTGCCAAATTCAAGATCACCCAACATTGGTCTTCTATCTACTATCCACAAGGGAATGGCCAAGCAAAGGCTTCCAACAAAAATCTATTGAAGATCTTGCACAGAACAGTAAACAAAACCGGTAGAGACTGGCATCTCATGATTAATCTAGCTCTATGGGCCTACAGAACAAGTATCAGAATGCCTACAGGGGCTACACCTTTCACTTTAGTTTATGGGTCTAAGGTGGTACTACCTATTGAGGTTGAAATCCCATCACTAAGAATTAGAATGCATGGTCTAGTAACTGATGATGACTACAGAGTGTCTAGGTTGCAAGAACTTGAACTACTAGATGAGCGCAAACAAGTAGTGTATGATCATCTCAGAGTATATCAGAAGAGAATGTCTAGAGGCTACAACAAGAAAGTCAGACATAGAGAATTTCAGGTTGGTGATCTAGTCTTGAGAGAAAATCCTAAAAATCAATCCCATCAAGAACGCAAGGGGAAGTTTGAACCCAACTGGCTGGGTCCCTTTGTTATCACTGCTACTTTTGGCTCTAGTGCCTATCAACTCTCAATGACTGAAGGAGAACAGCTCTGAGAACCAATCAACGTTCTCCATCTGAAGAAATTCTACGCCTAAGGCATTCAGTCTAAGGTAAAATGTCCTAAAAAATCTTAAAAATTAGAAAAAGTCCTGAAAAAATGAACATCTTGGTGAAAACCTAGCAATAGGCACCTTGATGATTCACAAACAAAATAAAGAAATATCAAAAATTAAAAAAAAAATTGAAAAAATGAAAAATACAAAAAAAGGAGAAAAAGAAAAAGTGCCTTGGTGAAAACCTGGAAACAAGCGCCTTGGTAGCAAAAATAGAATCTCTACCAAGATGGTGAAAACCTGGCAAATGGGCACCACTTGTTTCAAAACACTCCATCTATCAGCACAATCTTGGTCTTTCCTAGCTTTCAGTCTTGCTTTAGTTTGTACATATCTCCCAGTTTGTCTATATATATCCTTGTTTCAATAAGTTAGTTTGTACACCAATCAGCTCAAGCGTTTGTATCCCATCAATGTTCAAACTTGGGGGAAATCAATGTCATATCCTATGGCCTCCAATGTATCTTAGACGTGTCATATCCAGTCAGAATCCTTTGAAGCTTCATTCAAGTCAATCAGTCTGTCTTGTCTCCAGAAAGGATTTTGCATCTACAACAATGCAATCAAACATCAAACAACAAACTGAAAACAAACTATGCTTTTTTTTACATGCTTTTATCTCCTTGTATGTCTACTAATTCGCATTGAGATTTTTTCATATTGTGTCCCTTCGAGCCCTTCGATGATGTCCTTTACAAGATTTAGAGAGTGATGACTGGGGGCATAATCTTTCTTTGTCTTCTACTTGTATGTGAAAATCTAACAACTTTAGAAATTCTGGATTGTGTTCGACTATAAGATCCTCTATCTTGAATTGGATGGCCATGTGTACCTCGACCATTGATACCTAGAAAATTCAAGGAATTTTGATCTAACTATTATCTTTTTGAGTGAGTTCTTGCTCCTACTGTGAAACGCGATCTTGCCTAAGGATGTGAACGATAAAGGGTCACTACGGGTAATTCACATTGGATTTTGAATGATCTCTTGACTATTTGATGTGTATGTTACATGCAAGGCGTATTTAGGTCATCACGACATTTATGTTTTGATGCTTATACAAATTGCTATATCAAAAGGGACATGATATTCAGGTCATCCTAGCGTTTATGCCTGGGTGCTTATATCTAATCCGACATTCTGAAAACAAAATCAATATTCACATATCCATGGTTGTTGACCAGTGGATGTTGTATTGATTCTTGTGCATACAAATCGATATTCATATGTCTATGGTTTCATAGCTAGTGGGCATTGTATTGATTTATCCGGTTACCTACAAGTTCAATGATGATAACAAATCAACATATGATCAATGACTAGGTCCTAGGTCTTAGGTTGCATTTCATTTTGCATGTCTCTTGGCATTTTGCATGTTTTCATGATCTCACAATGATTAAACGAACTTCAATGCTTAAAATATTCTTCATATCAATTCTTCACATCTAACGAGAGCTGAGTCTCACTCGAAGGTCTCTTCATCAAACCATAAGCAGTAACCCTCCAGGGTTAAACATCCTTTTGACATAAGACTGAGTACTTGTCTTCATCAACCTGCAAAAACATATCGTGTGTATCATTTACATCTCATATCATTACCATTTGTTGCATTACTTTCCATCCACTACATAAAGCATAAATCATACATGCATCTTCATAATCAATTACATTTGCCTAACATCCATACATATGACACAAATCATTGCATTGCATTGATCCATACATACATTCTACACTACTCATAGCATAAACATCACATGATATCATCATCAAATCGAAACATGACAAGTACAAATGAAGTCACAATCAAAATATCGATCTCATATATATCAAAAATCTTGAAATGTGTCAGGGGTGCACTACTGGCACAATGTACAAAAGAATGAGCTCCGGAAAGCTATCAAAATCAGAATAGTATATCAATGATAAAAAAGAATAGAGTATATCAAAACATAAGCATAGGAATCAACTATCAGCATGCTCCTCAGTATCTGGTGGAGGAGGTGGTGGTGCATCTGGTATGGCCTCTACCCTCAGTGCCCTAGCTCCCTCTGAGGCTGCCATGTACTCGGAATACGTCGGTACTCTCTACTCAACAGGGACAACAACATAGTATGCAAACACATAGTATGAAGCCAATGAGGTTTGATGGGTCACCTCAGTCTGTAATCTCTGAACCTCTTAGCAAAACTCTGCATGAAGCTCTGTGCACTACCTATCTGCCTCTCGATATCTCTCCTCCCACCTAGCACTCTATACCTTCAGGTCCCAGACCCGAGCTCTGAAACGTTTGATGATCTCTGATGAAGTAAGAGGAATAGTAGGATCAGCCTCAGTTGCTGGCATCTCTGTGTCCTATGGCTGCTCTAGTTTCTGCTCAGTAGTCTCTACCCTATGCACCTTGCGGTGTCTAACCTCAGCTCCCAGATCAAAAGTGGTATCTACCTACGAAGGATCTATCTCACCACCCACAAACTACTCAGTGGCTAAAACCTCATCTGCAGACCCAACACTACCCAAAATACCCCTCTCACCCCTGCTCTGTCTCTATGAACCTATGGATGTACCTGCTATGGAAGTAGAAGGATGAGGGGGCCTCATATGTCTTGACGGTCTCTGAAGTGGAGTCGTCACTCTCTGTCTGGGTGGTGTAGGATGCACTACCTGGGGTCTCGAGCCCTATCCCATAGGAGTACCTGTAATATCCATCACCTCCTCCATGGAGGGTATCAACTCAGTAGGATCTGACAATTTAGGAATGGGATGATCAGCTTGCCAAGCAATGTATCCATCTATGACCCCTGCATCAACAACCTATGAACGGTAGTCCCAATCTCACCCTATGATCTGACTATACTCATTAGCGCATAAGGAATATGTAAGTCGAGCTATCCATCCAAGATCGATCTCACAAATAATGCGTGCATATGTAGTATACTCCTGTGGGGCATCTTGTCTGCGTCCATACTGACGCCACACTCTGGTAATCAAGAATCTCTCCAACACAGTGGGAGACCGGCCAATAAGTACCCGACTCTAAAAAATAAAGTTGTACTACTCCCTCGCAATGGGCCAGACCTCTATCTACAAATAAGGTCTCCAATGCACAAAGGTCATATCATCTAAGCACCGTCTGAAATACTCAGTATGACCCATATGGACCTGTGTGACATACCCAACATAAGTATATATCATTGGCTCCTGTGGCTGCCGCTGTGTCTGAAAAACCAGTCTCAGCACTGGGATATGCTCCCATGCCCATATCTATAATACAAGAGCTCCAAAAGCGAAGCTCTTGCAATCCTGATACACAACCTCGTGCATCTCCAAAAACATGTGGGCCAACAGGCACTGACCCCAGGCAAGATCAGTAGGCGTGACCATAAGAAGGTATACCATCAGAGCCCATCCCATCAAAAGGCCATTTTGCTAATGGCCTAGCATGATGAGCTCCCTGATCATACCAGCAATAATGCACTCTAAACGTTGTGTCTGACCATATCTCTGTACAAGGGTCTCCCAGGAAATGGACCCCATCAACTGTGTATCATCACCAAACAGACACCTAAAAGCATGAAGACCAGTCTGGTAGGAACTCACATACTTAGGACGCCGACTGCTATGGAATGGAATGCAAAGTATCCTATAAATATCCTCTGGAGTCACAGTCATCTCTCCCATCGGTAAGTGAAAGGTCTAAGTCTCTGAGTGAAATCTCTCTATCAGGGCAATCAATAGGCCATGATTTACCCTAATATCGGGTAAATGAATGAGATGCTCAAAACCACATGTAGCAAGATGAACCCTCATAGGGTCAAGAAGTGAGACACATAGTCTCTGTGTCGCTGGGTAAGAATGATGAATATGTACATCTAGATATGTGACCTAAATCATGCAGAAACAGGGTATTTTTATCAGAAATTGAGTTCAAAATCAGGCTAATAATACAAAAATGGTATTGTTTGATATGTCAGAAGGGGGGTCAAAGTGTCCGCAATCAGGCAGAAGGATCAGAAAAGTTAGATTTTTGACCTCAGTATGAATTTTTAACTCTCTATTTTTCAAATGACATTTCAGACTAGCACCAAATTTCGTACGACACTCCACAGTATATCAAACAACAATCCATGGTCATACGACACTGTGCCCGGGATCATACGAGTTTCAAGGGACCCAATGAAATGTCGTACGACATAGGGGTCCCTCTCATACGACACTTGGGTATAGTTGAAATGACAATTTGAATTCAAATGAAATGTTGTACGAGTCTGGTATGGGACTCATATGAGTTTTCACACATGCAAAAATTAAAAAAGCAAAACGCATATGAAAACATAAAAAAATGCTATGAAACATGAAAAATTTACATTTTCAGAGGGGCACAGAGGTCCACCTACCAGATGTCCATATTGTCAGGGTCTCTGGTATCTCTGGCTACGCTCAAATCAATGCGAACTGATAGGAACCTTCAATTCTCACTGTTCTACCATTTTCTTGCTCAGAGGGCTCCGCAGAATCTCCAAAGTCAAATGGTTGAAATGAATTGAAAATGACTCTTCAGGCCTTTATATAGCATTTGACCTAATTTTCAAAAGTGCTTCGTTTTTCACAAAAATTGTACCCCTGGCTAATTTCGACATTCTAAATCCATTTTCGAGATCAAAATTCAAATCTGAGATCGTTAAATATGTCAAAATCACAATTTAAAATTTTTGGGCCTAGGACGGTCTACTGCCTGCATATTCGACCTTCGATCATCACAGAAATCTAGTATTCAACTTAACTAATTATCTTACATCAAACTATTGAAATTTCAACTTGGTCAACTATGGTCAACCCATGGTTTAACCTAGTCAAACTTGGTCTCCTGGACCTCTAAACGATGCAGAAATCATTCCCGAACGTGTTTAACCACTTCTCAAATCAATTAACATGCTTCTAACTATCAACGCTGACTTTTCTTGTCAGATTTCAATTTTAATCCCGAAGGGGGCATGGTATTGCATATCATTCAAAGTCTGTAATCAAATTTGAAATCATATCTTTATGGAAATCATATCTTCCTCAGTACTCAAGACAACAATCACATCTAGTTACTGATTCATCAAAAGTCCTCATCACTCAGGGAAAATCTATCATCACTTGGGGCATATTAGATTCATCGATCCATATCAATCTGGTATTCTCCTAATCTTGTAAATTGTATCAATTTTTGCAACCATCAGATCATAGTGTTATTTCCTTGGTTCTTCGGCAACTGAAGGGTTCGGATGTGATACCTGCTAGTTCTGCTAAGACAATCGAGTCTAGAACCGGTCACTCACTTCTTTGCAATCCTAAGGTTTGGAATCAGGTGTTTTGACACTTTTTTGCAATCATAGGTTCATTTGAACATTATCTTTGGTCATTCAGGACCTATTATCTCCATATCAAATCAATATCAATCAGCTTCTATCTCATATCAATTATCAATATCAAACATCAGTTTCATATCTCTATCAAACACAGACTATCTTTGAACCACTGCGCTTCGCACAGTAATTCAAAGAGGGGCAAAATTTAATACCCCAAAAAAGGGCTATATGTTCATTAACCTCCTACATCCTAAAATCGAACAAAATCGACATATAAGTCCTAACCTAAGGCACATCTGCACATCATCGAATCATAATTGATTATCTTAAATTTTGCATCGGAGAATATTCCTAGCAATATTCCTAATTATCTTAATTATCTTTAATTTAATGATTATTTGGTGATAAATCACATTTATCTTAAGTTTGATTAATTGAATATTTTCATATTTAATTAATTAGATTTAATATCTTGCCACTTAATTGTGTAATTAAATTTAATTCTATCTATTATTAATTGTATTATTTAATTTTGACAATAAATCCAATATCCTATGAATAATTGATTAAATTCTTATTTAATTGATTAAAGCAAGTTGTCATTATTTAATAATATAGTTTTTAATAAAAGTTTGATTAAATAGTTAATTAACCCATAAATTAATTATTTAATTTCAAAAATCAGTTAAGTTGAGAATAAATCACTTTATTTATTTATTAAATCATAATTATCCATGTGCACATAAAAGGACCAATTAAACTCAAAATTGGAAAATCAATGCAAGTTGTTAGCTTTTGGAAACTCAACATTCTTTTTGAGTTTTAAAGTTGATCTAAACTTCTAATTCGAGTAGAACTGTGCTTTTGTATGATTTTTGTGACTTAATTATCTGTTATTTAAAAATAACTCAAAAATCAACCTGAGTTATTTGAGTGATTTATGGCTTTCTTCCATGCACCTCCAAAGCCCTGGATTTCTATAAATTAAGGCTTCAACTCATCTCAAATCATCTCATATTTTTGCACAATCATGCTGGAGAATTGCAATTGGAAGGATCAAAGCTTATTGCGAATCAACATTGTTGTGAGATCACTTTTGTTTTCATATTATTGTTAGATCAATTCATAGCATATCAGTTTTTTTTACATATCATAGATTTCATATCATTTTTCATATCATTGCATAGAAAATATAAAAAAAAATAGATTAATTGCATTCATATTTCATATCAGTTTTGCATTCAAATCCTTCATTTAGGTGTCATCTAGGTCACTGATCTCAATAGCAATCTGAGAACATCGATCTCGCACCTATTAGAAGGCAGTAAATCGCTTGGTTAAATTAGATTTCAATTTTGCACGATTTTGATTTTTGCTAACCTCTAATGTTTTACTGAAGTGTTGTGTCTACAGATCAGGTACAATTTTCACACACACACTGAGTTGCTGATTAGATATGTAAGATGAGTAAATCAGTAATATGTTGTCATTGATGTCAACTAGTTTTGACAATACGTATCTTGTAAGTTACTATACCCAAACATCTGTAGAAAGAAGAAGAGAAGAGATGAAGAACAGATATATCTACATGAGGAAGATGGATATGACAGATGAGGATAAGGAATACGTTGGGTAACTTATGAATGAGTCTATGACCTTATGTTATTGACTTGATTATGTTGCATTCATCTATGATGAAGGATAGAGAAAAATGCAGAAAGCAGTGTTGTTCGTTAAAGAAGCATTCTAGTATATACCGACGCAATGTAGTGTATACCGAGCACAGTATAAATTGAGCTTGTGTTCACCGACACATTTCTTTATTAACCAAGCAAGAGAAAAGAACTAAATGATTAGTTTAGCTAATGGAATTTGATGAGATGTAAAGTGTTATGATTATGAAGTTGAAGATAATGTTTGTTACAAAGATTGATGGCTAACATAATTTGAAGAAGATCTAAGGGATTGAAACAAAACGTGTTACTAACAGATCAGCTGAAGAAGGTTAAAGTGGAAAAATCAACAAAGGAGATTAAGCAAAAAAATCTAATGGATGGAATTAAAATGGTTTACTCATCTATTTAAGAGACTAGGATTTCATGATGAAATCATGCCAGAAGAAGGAGACTGCAAAGATATCATGTGAACAAGCTTCATGCATGCCTGACTAGACTGGTTAAGGAGAACCAAACTATAGAGATTACCGAGCGTTAGAAAGTTATAACTGAGCGACAATAAGTTACTGAATATTGATTGAAACAAAATTGATATATTGATTAGAGGATTTGAATGAGCTTAACATCGATCTGATAATCTACAATTGAAGTTGTGTTGTAATCAAATCATCTGCTGTTACATATTAACCATTGTAAACTGATAAATCTCTTAACAGAGTGGACTAGAAAGTCTTGTAATGTCATTCATAGAGTGTACATTTGTTATCTTGTCAACCCCATAGTGAATGCTGGTTGGATGATAACAGTTGGTCTAAAATCCTCTAACAAGGTCACACCTCACAGTGTGTTTGTAACCTTTAACAAGGTTGGGTCTTCACCAACCTCACTTCAGAAGAGTGAACAATTTTTGGGTTGCCGGTCCCAGGTGGTTTTTCCCATTACCGGGTTTCCATGTTAAATCTCTTGTGTTATGTGTTGACTATGATGATTGTTTGTTGTCATACTTTACATGTTGCATATTGGATTTGATCGGTAATCACTATATGTTATTAAATGGTAATTGGTAAAAGCACAAACAAAATACTACTTTATGTTACTAAGATGTAGAAGTTTTAGTAAATTATTTTTGGATATACATTTTGTGATTGAAACTGTGGATAATTGATTCACCCCCCTCTCAGTTATTCTAACAATTGGTATCAGAGTGTTGGTTGCTTGGAATAGAGTTTTAAGGACTTCAGCAAAAAGATCTCAAAATGTATAAGAGGGAAGTGCCAAAGCTGAACAAGGATAACTTCACAGTATGGCAAAGCCGAATGAAGCTGCATGTATCTGGAATCGGGAATTCTTCCCTTACACTAATGGAGAATGGATACATTGCACCACCCACCACCCACTGGTCCCTTGACCCTTGATCAACTAAGAGATAGGTATGAACATAATGTTACTATGATGGAGATTGTTGCTGCCTATACAGATGTCGAGTTTGAAGATATTAAAAACTGCACTACTGCTAAAGATATGTGGGATAAACTTGCTCAAGTTTATAGTAGTGATGTGAATGTCAAAAGAGCCAGAGCTGAAAGCTTAAGGGGAAGATTCAATGATATGAAGATGAAGGAAGGAGAAAATATTGTGCAGTACACAAATAGACTAAAAGAGTTAGTCCATGCTATTAGAGCATCTGATGGTGTTATTGACAAAGAGACAGTGGTAAGAAAAGTTCTCAGAGCCTTATTGCCAATTTATGCAATCAGAATATCTGTAATTCATGAAACTAGGTCTGCATCTGGTAACAATCTTACACTTGATAATCTGATTAGTAAGCTTACAACCTTTGAACTGAATAACTTTGATAATAGTGTTGTACTATCCATTGAATCTACTTTTATGTCTTCTCTAAAGATTGGTAAGTCTAGTAGCAGAAATAAGAATGATGATAGTGATAGCAATACTGATGATGAGCTTGATGAACTTGAAGCTCTTATGGCCAAAAGGTTACCTAAAGGTAAAGGAAGATATAGAGGTAAATTACCTTTAGAATGCTTTAATTGTAAAGAGGTTGGTCATATTGCTGCTAGATGTCCACACAGGAAAGATGATGACATAAATAAAGACCGATCTAGTGAAGGAAGCTATGGGAGAAGAGGCAACAGAAGTTACCGACAATACAACAGAGATAATCGGGACAATAATGACAAAGGAAAGAAGGTGTGCTACATTGCAGAAGAAGATGTCACTGATACCGACACTGTTGAAGATGTGGAGGTAGTATTTGTTGCAATGAAGGATGACTCAGAGGAAGATGAAAGGTATGTAGAGACAACACTTATCTCTAAGGTTAATAAAGATGATAAATGGATCATAGATAGTGGCTATACACATCACATGACTGGTGATGAAGAAAAAATTGATCATCTTGAAGAACACAATGGAAGATCTATTAGAATGGGTAATGATGCACCTTGTATGGTTAGAGGAAAAGGATCCCTGATGATAAATGATAAAATTAGATGTGACAATGCTTATTGGGTAAAATGTCTAAACTATAATTTGCTAAGTGTGGCACAGCTGAACAATTCAAGCCACCGAGTTGCTTTTGAGAGAAAGAAAGTGAAGATATTTGATGATGGAGGAAGACTTATTGGAACTGGAACACAATCGAGAGGTAATTTGTTTTATCTTGATAATGATCAATTTTCTTGTTTAATGATGAAAGATGAAGATGCATGGTTGTGGCATAAAAGGTTATGTCATGTGAATTTTGATAACATGATTAAGATCAATAAAAAGAAAAAGGTTAGAGGTCTACCTAACTTATCTAAGCCTAATCATGTTATGTGTCATGAATGTCAGAAAGGTAAAATGACAAAATCTGGTTTCAAAAGAAAAGATTATTCAACAAAGAAATTACTTGAGTTAGTGCATATCGACCTATGTGGTCCTATGAGAACTCAAAGTTACTATGGAGATAGATATTTTATTATTTTTGTTGATGATTATACTAGATTAATGACAGTCATGTTCTAGAAGGAAAAATCAGAGCCATTTAAGATGTTCAAGTGGTATAAAGAAAAAGTTGAGAAAGAGGCTGGAAAAGAATTGAAATGCTTAAGATCTAACCGAGGTGGTGAATTTATTTATGATGAATTTACTAACTTTTGTAATGAGCATGGTATTAAAAGATAGGTCTCTACACTGAGGACACCACAACAAAATGGAATAGTTGAAAGGAGGAATAGGTCAATAGTTGACTGTGCGAGGACACTGATGTTACAAAAGAATGTTGCTCAAACATACTAGAGAGAAGTAGTCAACACAGTTGTTTATGTTCTAAATCAAGTACAACTGAAGAAAGACACTAATAAGACACCCTATGAGTTATGGTTTGGTCACAAACCCACTATAAGTTATTTCAGAGTTTTTGGAAGTAAATGCTTTATTTTGAAATATGAAAGAAATGGGAAGTTTGACTCAAAAGGTGATGAAGGGATATTTTTCGGATATTCCACTTAAAGTAAAGCATACAAGTGTCTTAACAAAGTAACTAATAAAATGATTGAAAGCACTAATGTTTGAGTTGATGAGTTTGATGATATGAATGCAGAGGAAAGCACACAGGAACCAGAAGACTACGGTAGATTCAATTACATTGAAAAACTAGAGTACCTACCGATGCCACAAATAGTGACAACCAGTCAACAGGAAAACAATACCGAGGAATAGGAAAAAGAAACCGACGAGAAGGAAGCACCTACCAAGCAAGAAAATGAACCTACATAGGATGAACAAGAAAGAAGAGATTAGATACTAGCAAGATTTGTCAGAAGACATCATTTTGAGACACAAATCATTGGAGACAGACAAGTTGGCATGCAAACAAGAAGTAAAGCAAGACAAGGCAGATGTCTAGTTTGTGAATATGAACCAAAGAATGTAAAAGTTGCATTAGAAAATGATGAATGGGTTAATGCAATGAAAGAGGAAATAGAATAGATAGATAAGAAAAAAACCTAGAGTTTAGTACCCAGACCTAAGGACAAGAATGTTATCGGTACTAAGTGGATATTCAGAAACAAGCTTAATGAGAATGGAGAGGTAACAAGGAACAAAGCTAAGTTAGTATGCAAGGGATATGCACAGGAGGAAGGCATAGATTATGGTGAGACTTTCACACCTATTGCTAGATTAGAAGGAGTTAGAATGTTACTTGCATATGTTGCACACAAAAAGTTTAAAGTTTACCAAATGGATATTAAATCTTCTTTTCTGAATGGGATACTTGAAGAAGAAGTCTACATAGAACAACCTGAAGGGTTTGTTGATCTAGAAAACAAAGATATGGTATGTATATTACATAAAGCTTTATATGGCTTAAAGCAAGCACCAAGAGCCTGGTATGAAAGGTTGCATAACTATTTGTTGAGTATTGCATTTATTAGAACAAGTGAGAACAGTAATCTATGCATGAAAGGAAATTCTAATGATACTATCTTGATTACTGAGATATTTATGGATGACATAATATTTGGAGGACAAGATCATATTTGTAAGTCATTTTTTGATGAAATAAAAAGTGAATTTGAAATGTCTATGTTTGGAGAAATTAAGTTCTTTCTAGGATTACAAGTGATTCAACAAAATGATGGTATATTCATCATACAATCTAAATATATAAAGGAAGTATTGAAGACATTTGGCATGGAAGATGCTAAACCTATGGGAACACCAATGGCTACTAGATGTAAAGTGACTAAAGAAGATGGAACTACTAAGGTAAACCAGACAATATACCGATCCATGATTGGTAAGTTAATGTATGTAGTTCATAGTAGACCTGATATAGCACATGTTGTTGGAATAATTGCTAGATTTTCTGCAAACCCTAGAGAGTCACACATGGTTGCTACAAAAAGAATCTTAAGATACCTAAAGAAAACTAAAGATTATGGACTGTGGTATCCTAAGAAAGGCAAATTTGAACTGAAGGTATACACCGATGCTGATTGGGCTAGAAATGTGGATGATAGAAAGAGTACTGCCAGAGGAGTATTCTTCTTTGGTGAAAGACTTGTTACATGGACAAGTAAGAAACAGGCTTGCATTTCCCAATCTACAGCTAAAGCAGAGTATGTTGCTACTGCTACTAACTGTTCAAATATTACATATATCAAGAAAGTGTTAGAAGGTATGAATGAGGTAATCACTGAGCTAGTGATTATATATTGTGATAACACTAGTGCTATTAATATTTTAGAGAATCTAGTGATGCATTTTAAAACAAAGCATATATCTATTAAGTATCACTACTTAAAGGAACAAGTACAGGAGAAGCAAGTGAAGCTAGAATTTGTTACATCAAAAGAATAACCTATTGACATGTTTTCAAAGCCTCTACCAAAGGATACATATGAGTACTTGAGGACTAGACTTGGGGTTCGTCCCCTATCTACCGGTCACTAAGGTGATCTAGAGGTTGCATCAGACTAATCTTATCAGAAGATCATACATGTTGATGCAACAGAGTTCACACTTTGGACTTCTATCTAAGGTTGAAGTACTGGAACAGATTTGCACATCAGTATACCAAGATACAGAGAATGCACCGGACAATAGAGAGTTACATGGCTACTACAGAGCTGTATGTTTTTATTGTTCTTTGGCATTGCTATCAAAGGGAGAGAGATCAATATGAAGAATATGAAGCCAAAGACAAAGGGAGAGAGATATAGAAAAGGGAGAGCATTGAAGATCAGTTACTAAGAACATAAGAAAACCTGTGAGCTGAAAAGATCATATCTGCAGAAATCAGTCTGCACTTGCAAATGTTTTTATGTAAGATAGTGATCAAACATATTAAGCTAGGGAGAGCTTGAACCGAGTTACAACAGTTGTTGACAGAGTTGTAGAATACATGTTTGGTATGTGTATGGCATATTTCATATTGCTTGTGTTGCCATCAATGCCAAAGGGAGAGATTGATGAACTACAAATGATTTGAATAAATTGTATAACTTGAAGATTTGTGATTTAAGATCACTGAGTTGCTGATTAGATATGTAAGATGATTAAATCAGTAATATGTTGTCATTGATGTCAACTAGTTTTGACAATATGTATCTTGTAAGTTACTATACCCAAACATTTGTAGAAAGAATAAGAGAAGAGATGGAGAACATATATATCTACATGAGGAAGATAGATATGACAGATGAGGATAATGAATACATTGGGTAACTTATGAATGAGTCTATGACCTTATGTTTGATTATGTTGCATTTATCTATGATGAAGGATAGAGAAAAATGCACAAAGCAGTGTTGTTGGTTAAAGAAGCATTCCAGTATACACCGACACAGTGTAGTGTATACCGAGCATAGTATAAACTGAGCTTGTGTTCACCGACACATTTCTTTGCTAACCGAGCAGGAGAAAAGAACTAAATGATTAGTTTAGTTGATGGAAGTTGATGAGCTATAAAGTGTTATGATTACAAAGTTGAAGATAATGTTTGTTACTATTGAGCATCATTTTTACATGAAGACAACGGCTAGGAATTTATGCAAGAAACTTCCCCTCTTGGAAGACTAACACAATCAATCTCAAGGTTCCTTCTGGCTGGGTCTCAACCACTTGGATAGCTCAATGGAAGAAAAATTTAAATTTGTTAACAAGGAGGCCTTTGCTGGTTCTTCTCTCAAGGGAAACTACAAAATAGACTTTAGGAAACCAAAAGTTCTCTCTTTTTTTATATGATTTTTAGATTTAAGAATAAAAGCAATGCTAAACTAATTACTCTACTAGAAATAACTTGCAAGGAGGGTTAGGAAATGTAGGGTAACAAGAGATTTGAAAGAAATTGTTGAAAAGAAATCTAATGGACATATGATAGCATCACACTACCATGCAAATTAAATAACCAAGAAGATGAGGAAACCCACAAAATAGAGATCAGATCATGTCATAATCTTCAGCTAAATGGATGCAATCATCAACGAATTTGAACAAATGCAGATGTATGATAAGCCAAAACTCATCAGATCACAAAGCCACCCTAGATGTACGCACACATGAGACAAGTTAATCTTTAAGCACCAAATAATATCTTCTCAAAAATTTGTCACAACACAACAATATAATACCAGCAAACACCGAACTAAAAGATCGTAGACTTAAAATCATTAAACAACCAATTGGCTCTTTGAAATAAAGAATGAGAAAATCACACATTGACAAAATTCACATAGATAGTAGATAAATCACACCATGAATGAATCACCAATTGTATTTTTTGTATTAATCATCAAGTCAACCCTCATTACATCATTTTATTACAATTTATAGAGCTCTGTTCTTATTTTTGCAGCTAGGGTTTCGCTGCAACTAAAACTTGAAAGTAAATATAAACTAAAGCTTGCATTAAAGAAACTACTTCTAAATCTTAGCTAAACTATCCCAGCACATAATTAATCCTCATGCATTACAAAAATTTGAATAAATCAGGCATTAAACAACTCAAAAAGGGAGCTGGAACTTGTGCATGCTCTTGATAATCTTCATGTTTCTGCCCTTAATCTTTGGCTCTGGCTTTTCCACATAGACCCAACTAGAAGAGATCCCAAAATCATGCACAAATGATCCCAAAAAGAAATCCCAGATGATTGGAAAGTGATCTCTAAGATAATTGGAGTTAACTTTCAGACGTGCCAAAAAATACCCAAATCCTGACAGTTGGTCTGAAAAATTCAAGACCCAAAATTGACTAAGTACCAAGTCCTTTATCTCCAAAATTTTGGACTTATGGACTTGTTCGAGGCCGAAAAACCCATATGGTTGAAATGCCAAAAATTAGGCTTTGCAAAAATGGCTAAGTGTCAAAACTAGATTTTCTATACACAAAATTTGGCAGATTTTGAACTGGAGGCTTACTAGCTGGGAGGCACTTCTAGATGTGCTTTCTTGAACCTATCCACTATCTCTAGCACCCCATCAAAGTCTGGCATCTTAATTCCATGAAGGATCTCTTGCTACCTATCTCAGAAGTCAGTCAGTTCCTATCAAAAGCTTTTATTTCTTCTTCATGAGATAGCATTTTCTGAATTTCCTCCTTCTAGTAAAACATCTGCTAGAGGTCTTCTTTACTTTTCACCCCTTGAAATATGCCTAGGTACTATTTGATGATGTCATTTACTGAATACATAGCCTTATCATCATCCACATCAAACAAATCCAGGTCTAGGCCTTCGAAGAACTCCTGCAGCTCCTTTACAAAAAGCGTGTTGTCATCCCTTCTCTTGTTCAATCTCTTGAGAACCTTTTCAAATATGGCCAATGTCGTAGCTATCTCTTGGATCCACTCCTCAAAATTATCCAATTTTGATCTTCATGTATCTTCATTAATACTTGGAAGAATTGCTTCCTTATCCTTGTCAGCTCATCAAACACCTTTTTCCAGTCAAGGATGGTTTCCTCTACACCATTTTCCTCACTCATAATCTCCACCAAGGAAGTTATTCTTGCCAAAATGTTCTAGAAGGGCCTTAGGATCCTTCTAAGGGATAAGCTAGCAAACTACTCAAAATCAAGCTTCCACTCAGCACAAGCCTATACAAAAGAATGTGGAACATCTATATCTATATCCCCCTTCTTCTCCAAAATCGCTTGTAATGAGGCCTCAGGGTTATCCAGGTCAATTGGACCCATTGTTTTCAAAATGAATTTCTTCATAGCCTCATTCTGCTCTACCAGAGCCTTTATCCTCTCTTCATCTTTATCCATGAAGCCTAAAGAATGCTTCAATCCCAATGTAGCCAAGGTTTTGCTACCTTCTTTAGTGGGTTCCCCCAAATCTACCTCTTCCAACACATAATCATCTGGAGTGATCTCATTTGCATTGATATCCATTGTAGGAATAACCACCTATGATTTCCACCTTCCCACTTGGTCTTGAGTGACAAAAGACATTGTCCTTGCTCAAGGAATTGGCATTTTTTGATGGAAAGCATGCCCCAGTGTGGTCATATCAACCTCATCATCTGTGTATACCCTGACTCTCGATTGTACCTCTTTGGTGAACCATGTGGGCTTTGAGAATGCATTAAATGGATCATAGGGAGTAGCCAATGTGGAAGAAGTCACTGGGCATCTTGTTTCTATTTCCTCTTGACTCTCCTCTTCTTTCTTTGTTTCCTATTCATCCTCAATGTCCTGTTCATGCTCCTCCTCATCAGTAGTTTTCTGCTCATCAGCTGTTTGTTCCTTAGTGTCTATTTGTGGCTTCTCTTCTTTAGTACATGGCTCCTCTTCTAGCTATGATTCTCCCTTTTCATCTGGCTCCTTGGATCCTATATGAGCTTCTTCCATCCTCTCTCCACCAGTGACTTCTGCTTCTTTTTTTGGCTCCTGTGAGCTTTGTAGTACTAATTCACTGTGGACCTATGGTAAGGGCACTTGAACTTGGGGAGGAATATTGAGTGGGGGAGGCATAGGAGACACAAGGGGAGTGGTTGAATGGGCTAGTGGAGGTGGAGTCGAAAGGGGAACATGGGATGAAGAAGGCTGCTAAGGTAATGGAGTGTTTTGTACTAGAGTGGATAGTGGAGTAGTGGGAAGCTCTTAAAGTGGAACTGTAGGAGGAGTTGAAGGCATAGGTGGAGGTAGATGTGGAATAGATGAAACCAATGGTACCTATGTACTTATACCTTCTTCTGAGGTGACCCTAATAGAAGAGTCCTTTTCTGGCTCTGCAGCTTCCCCTTGGACCTCGATCATCTCAATATCATCTTGTCCTTGAGGTCCCTATTGTAGAACCTCTCCCATGCCACTAAAAAGACTAGTAAAATGCATAGGAGCTTGTTTATCAGACTCCTTGAAACCATGCAACCCTACAAAATCTATGATGTTTAATTCATAATCACTGAGGGCATCCAAATTTATTGGCTCTCCCTGTGTAGCCCTTTCAACATCCTTAGGATCATCATCCATTATCCTTCTTTTCTTCAAGAATCCCATAGACCGGGTCCTCTTACTAAGGGGAACTTCATCCAATTCATCTTCATCATCCTCCACCAGGGTATCCATTTGTGTGGGCATTGAGCCTCCCTTTATTTTGTATACATGACCCTTGATTACTCCGGACAGCTTGGGTCCTATAATCTTGAATTTGGTTTTCTTTGCCAAGTCAGATGAATCATGATCACTAGACGAAGGTGCTTCTGGTGGTGCAATACTTCTAGTCATCTTGGTTTTTACCTTCTTGGAGTGCATGGCTGGACCATATGCGATGGAGCACTCATGTTAATATACAGTCTCTGGCTTTAGAGGAGCAGCCTCTTTGAACTATGGTTTCAGTATCTTTTCTCCCTTCTTCTTTTCTCGAGAGGGTTTCTCAGGGAGTTGCTTCATGGGGAGTGGCTGCATTGGGAAAGGATGAGCAACCCAAGATTTAGTCAGCTTGATCACGTGCTGGCCTTTGAAATCCATGTTGTCATTCTCATCTCGATCCACTTTCACATTTAAAATGGCCCTTGTGAACACCTTGTCTGTATTGTATATGGAATCTAAAATTTTATCTGAGTCAGCATCTACCACCTTCTGTGGAATCTTCAAAAAAAGTGCACCCTGTGCCAGCTCTAGACTCATTTGGCAATAGTCACAGACTCTTACCTTATAATCATATACACAATTATCCCAATGGTCTTAAATATGTAACTCATGAATGTAGTGTCTTCCCATTATGTGGCTATAGGTACCAATGGGGTCAAAGTGAGGCCTCACCAAGTTGTAGGTTGACAATGGGAATTCATCCCATTCTCCAATCAAAGACTTGCAAACTTTCATGTCTGGTACATAGTGGGGGCCAATGGAAATAGGAAAATCCCAACAATACTTCTTCTTGTGCTTGATGTGCTCATGGGCATCAGATAGCTACCTTGTTATTTCCAGGAGCACTACTCTATTAGAAGGGTACCTTGGTAGCTTCTTTGGTGCCAGGGTGCTTCCTGCCACCCAAATGTAAGTGAAGGTCTGGAATTGTGTGTAGAAAGCCCCAATGCCCTTTACTTTAGTTGTTGCTTCAGTAGATAGCCTTTGGGAATAGTCTCCTTTAATGGAGTGTATGATGGAAAAAATGAAAGCATCATTTACTATTCTGAAGTCTGAGCTCTTGTGTGTGTAAAAGTCCTTCCTCACTAGTTGAGGATTCAAGGTAAATGGCCATGTACTCTATTTTCCCATTACCACAACTTTGGTCAATCCTAGATATACCACCCATGTAGCTAGTAGATGCACTACATATGAGGTCATGTAGAAATGAGGGTCTATCTTAACTTGAACCAATTGCTCGTCCAAATTGTCACTTAAAATAAAGGCCCAATCGAACCTCACTTGTCTTTCTTTTATCTTTTGGATTAGAAAAATCATCCAAGGCTCTAGTTGATGAGACTTAGGCAGCCCGTACACCCTGCTTATCATTGTTATGGCTGCCTAGATATCTTCTTTCATATAGCCTCTCCTCATATCAATTCAATCCAATTTGTTCTTGGGAAATGGTTGCATCAGGTACTCATTGTTAACAATATTGTGAGCCCTATGTATGTCCTTGTTGTAAAACTCCACTCCCTTGTTGATGTGGAAATTAAAGAACTTATCAACCCCCTTGGGCAAGTGGAAGACATCTTCAATGTTTTCAGGCCTCAGGTCCAAAACCACCTCTCCAACATTGTTCTTGACCATGTGCTCGTATGGCACATAGTTACTGGCTAGTCTATTGATCAATTATGTTGATTGGATGGAAATTGGGTGTGTTGTCGCATTCACCAGAGAGCAATGGACTAATGAAGTGCAGTCCTCTAAGCATCCCACTGGCTAAGCACACTTATTCAAGTACTCATTCGAACTTACATTCCCAATGTTTGTATCATTTATTCCTACATGTAGGTTGGTCACTTTGGATGGTGGGTGATAACCTTTGAATTGATACTTCATTGCTGGTGATACCACTACCTTTTCGGCCATACCTGCAGAGAGCATAAGACACAAATTAGAAACATAGTGGGAGGAAAAAAATTCAAAAAGCAAAGTGCATTACTGAAAATTAAGCTAAAAAATGGGCCACAAAAGTGATTTTGGCCTTTTGGACTTTCAGAGGTACCAGACCTCCAAAAGGTCAAAAAGGGAAAAAAAGGAGGCTTCTTAAAACCCTTGGATTAATTGTCGGCCCTTTCGGCGAGATGGAGGTAGAAGACCTTTCATAGGCTGAAAAGGCTGAGCGTGACTTGGAATAAATTCTCGATGAAATAGGGATAGAGGAATCTTTGGCATGCAATAAGCCTGAAATGGCTGAAAATTTTGAAGATGCACTTTGGGGTAGGACCTTTCTTTTAGTGCTTCAGAAGTATGGATGTTTTGGTGTGCCACAACACCAAAACACCGAAAGGTGTCAGCACTTGGGAGAACTTGCTGCAAGGTGTCTGAAGGTTTCAGACCCCAAAAGTCCAAAACTAGGGTTTTCTCGATCAAACTTGAAAATGAGTCCAACGATGAGTTTGACCACAAAATCATCATGGGAATGCAAGGTGACTACCTTGAAAATCCCCAAGGCCCAAAAGGCTAACTCTAAAAAACCTAGACCTAAGGACAAGGCCGAAAAGGCCGAAAAGACACAAACTTCTAAAACTAGGACAAGTCGAAAAGACCAAAAACAAGGACCCTAATCTAAGACCCAAAAGACAAACAAAGAGGATTGGAGGACCACCAACCTAGAAGATGATGAACTTGAAGATGACTAGTGACAACAGGAAAATCGAGAGGGCGAAAAAAAAATGATGAGCGATAAGCAAGACTAGCTGGAGGCAAGGAGCGAGTGCAAAAGTGAGGGTTTTAAAACCCTTCACACCTTTTATAGGCTACCAGGGTGGTTGAAATAAGCACCCCGTGTATCGACCTTTTGGCTATTTCGGGGGTGTCAGACCTCTGAAGGGCTGAAACACCTAAAAGGTTGACTCCCTTGCAAGGGTTGGACCTCTGGGGTTTCATACCTCCAAAAGGACTGAAAAGGGGGTCAGAGCTGAAAGACCTAAATTTGTGGTGCAACTTGCTCCACTGGCCTTTTCACACTTTTGGACATCTGAAAGTGCAAAAGGGTGACAAGGATGAAAAGGCCAAAAACTAAAAAACTAAGGACAAAAAACCTACAGACAACAAGAAGCGAGACAAGCAGAAAGTAGGAAGGGGGCCCCTAAGGCCATAAGGGCCATTAGGGGAGTGTGGTTGTGGGACCATAATAGTTATGAAGATCAATGAATAACATAATTCAAAGAAGATCTAAGGAATTGAAACAAAACGTGTTACTGACACATCAGCCAAAGAAGGTTAAAGCGACAAAATCAACAAAGGAGATTAAGAGGCAAAATCTGATGGATGGAATTAAAATGATTTACTCATCTATTTAAGAGACTAGGATTTCATGATGAACTCATGTCAGAAGAAGGAGACTACAAAGATATCATGTGAACAAGCTTCATGCATTCCTGATCAGACTGGTTAAGGAGAACTAAACAGTAGAGATTACCGAGCGTCAGAAAGCTATAACCGAGCGACAGTAAGTTACTAAATATTGATTGAAACAAAATTGATATACTGATCAGAGGATTTGAATGAGATTAACATAAATCTAATAATCTGCAATTGAAGTTGTGTTGTAATCAGATCACCTGTTGTTACATTTTAACCATTGTAAATAGATAAATCTCTTAATAGAGTGGACTAGAAAGTCTTGTAATGTCATTCATAGAGTGTACATTTGTTATCCTATCAACCCCATAGTGAATGTTGGTTGAATGATAATGGTTAGTCTAAAATCCTCTAACAAGGTCACACCTCACAGTGTGTTTGTAACCTTTAACAGGGTTGGGTCTTCAACAACCTCACTTAAGAAGAGTGAACAATTTTTGGGTTGCCAGTCCCAGGTGGTTTTTCCCTTTACAGGGTTTCCACGTTAAATCTCATGTTATGTGTTGACTGTGATGATTGTTTGTTGTCATACTTTACATGTTGCATATTGGATTTGATCGGTAATCACTATATGTTATTAACTAGTAATCGAAAAAGCACAGATAGAATACTGTGTGTGTGAAAATTGTACGTGATCTGTAGACACAACACTCAGTAAAACATTAGAGGTTAGTGATAATTAAAATTGTGCAAAATTGAAATCTAATCTAACCAAGTGATTTACTGCCTTCTAATAGGTGTGAGATTGATGTTCTTAGATTGTAATCGAGATCAGTGACCTAGAGGACACCTAAATGAAGGATTTGAATGCAATTGATCTAGATATGAGATTGAATGCAATTAAGCTATTTTTTTGGATTTTCTATGCAATAAGGAATGATTAATCTGATATGAAATCTATGCTATTGAAAATTGATATGCAATGCTAATCTAACAATGATATGCAATATGAATGCAAAAATAAGATTGATCTCACAAAGATGTCGATTCACAAGAGCTTTGATTCTTCAATTCCAATTCTCTAGCGTGATTGTGCAAAAATATGAGATGAATTATGAAGAGCTGAGCCTTGGTTTTATAGAAATCCAGGGCTTTGGAGGTGCATGGAAGAAAGCCATAAATCACTCAAATAACTCAGGTTGATTTTTGAGTTATCTGATAATAACAGATAATTAAGTCACAAAAACATGCAAAAGCTAAGCTTTAACTCAAAATAGAGTTTAGCTTTAATTGATAATTGATAGTTGTCTGCTTTTATGATTGTGCATGTTTTATTTATGAATTAATTTAATAATAAAGTGATTTATGCTCAACTTAACTACTTTTAAAAATAAAACAATTGATTTATGGGTTAATCAATTATTTAATCAAACTTTTATTAAAAACTATATTATTAGATAATGACAACTTGCTTTAATTAATTAAATAAGAATTTAATCAATTATTCATATGATATTAGATTTATTGTCAAAATTAAATAATACAATTAATAATAGATATAATTAAATTTAATTACACAATTAAGTGGAAAATATTAAATCTAATTAATTAAATATGAAAATATTCAATTAATCAAACTTTAGGATAAATGTGATTTATTGCCAAATAATTATAAAATTAAAGATAATTATGATGATTAGGAATATTACTAGGAATATTCCCCGATGCAGAATTTAAGATAATCAATTATGATTCGATGATGTTTAGATGTGCCTTAGGTTAGGACTTCGATGTTGATTTCGTTCAATTTGTAGATGTAGGAGATTAATGAACTTATAGCCCATTTTTGGGGTATTACATTTTTCCCCTCTTTGAATTACTATGCGAAGCGCAGTGGTTCAAAGATAGTATGTGTTTGATAAAGATATGAAACTGATGTTTGAAATTGATAATTGATATGAGATAAAAGCTGATTGATATTGAATTGATATGGAGATAATAGGTCCTGAATGACCAAAGATAATGTTCACTATAGCAGCAAATGAACCTATGATTGCGAAAAAGTGTCAAAATGCCTGATTCTGAACCTTAGGATTGATAAGAAGTGAGTGACCCATTTTAGACTCGATTGTCTTAGCAGAACTAGCAGGTATCACATCTGAACCCTTTAGTTGCCGAAGAACCAAGGAAAGAACACTATGATCTGATGGTTGCAAAAAAACTGATACAGTTTACAAGATTAGGAGAATACCAGATTGATATGGATCTTGATGAATCTGATATGCCCCAAGTGATGATAGATTTGCCCCGAGCGATGAGGACTTTTGATGAATCAGTAACTAGACGTGATTGTTTTTCTTGATCATTGATGAAAGATATTGATAGAATTTGATTTACAGACTTTGAATGATGTGCAATACCATGCCCCCTTCAGGATTAAAATTGAAATCTGACAAGAAAAGTCAGCGTTGAGAGTTTAGAAGCATGTTAATTGATGGGAAAAGTGGTTATACACGTTGAAGAATGCATTCTGCATCGTCGGAAGGTCCCAAAAGACCAAGTTTGACTAGGTTTGACCATGAGTTGACCATCATTGACCAAGTTGAAATTTTGATAGTTTGATGTTAAATAATCAGTTAAGTTGTATACTAGATTTCTGTGATGATAGAAGGTCGAATATGCAAGCAGTTAATAATATGAATGATCTCAGGTTTTGATTTTGATCCCAAAAAAGGATTATACTTGCTGCTTCATTGGAGGAACCTTCATGTGAGATTTAGCTCTTGTTAGACTTGAAGATGCGATTTGAAGAATCATTTAAGCATTGAAGTTCGTTTAATCATTGTGAGCTCATGCAAACATGCAAAATGAAATGAGACATGCAAAATGAAATGCAACCTAAGACCTAGGACCTAGTCACTGATCATATGTCGATTTGTTATCATCATTGAACTTTTAGGTAACCGGATAAATCAATACAATGCCCACTAGCCATGAAACCATAGACATATGAATATCGATTTGTATGCGCAAGAATCAATACAACACCCACTGGTCAAACAACCATGGACATATGAATATTGATTTTATTTTTGGAATGTCGGATTAGATATAAGTACCAAGGCATAAACACCAAGATGACCTGAATATCATGTCCATTTTGATATAGCAATTTGTATAAGCATCAAAACATAAATGTTGTGATGACCTGAATATGCCTTGCATTGCAAACACATCAAACAGTCAAGAGATTATTCTAAATCCAATGTGAATTACCCGTAGTGACCCTTTATCATTCACATCCTTAGGCAAGATTGTGTTCCACAGTAGGAGAAAGAACTTACTTCAAAAAGATAATAGTTAGATCAAACTTCCTTGAATTTTCTGGGTATCAATGGTCGAGGTACGTATGGCCATCCAATTCGAGATAGAGGCTCTTATAGTCAGACACCATTTCAATCCGAAATTTCCAAAGTTGTTAGATTTTCACATACAAGTAGAAAACAAAGAAAAGATTATGCCCCCAGTCATCACTCTCTAAATCCTATAAAGGACATCATCGAAGAGCTCGAAAGGACACAATATGAAAAAATCTCAATGCGAATCAGTAAGCATACAAGTAGATAAAAGCATGTAAAAAGCATAGATTGTTTTCAGTTGAGTTTTGATGTTTGATTGCGTTGTTGTAGATGCAAAATCCTTTCTAGAGACGAGACTGACTGACTGAATCAACTTGAAGCTTCAAAGGACTCTGACTAGATAGGATATGTCTAAGATACATTGGAGGCCATAGGATATGACATTGATTGCCCCCAAATTTGAACATTGATAGGATACAGACGCGCAAGCTGATTGGTGTACAAACCAACTTATTGAAAACTAGAAATGTTGAAGCAAACCGGGAGATATGTACAACTAAAGCAAGACTAAAAGCTGGGAAAGACCAAGATTGTGTTGATAGATGGAGCATTTGGAACAAGTGGTGCCCGTTTGCTAGGTTTTCACCATCTTGGTAGAGATTCTATTTTTGCTACCAAGGCGCCTATTTCTAGGTTTTCACCAAGGCACTTTTTCTTTTCTTTTTTTGTATTTTTGATATTTTTCAATTTTTTTGAATTTTTGATATTTTTTTATTTTTTTGTGAATCATCAAGGCACCTATTGCTAGGTTTTCACCAAGATGTTCATTTTTTCAGGACTTTTTCTGATTTTTATAATTTTTTTAGGATATTTAACAAGCACTGAATGCCTTAGGCATAGAATTTCTTCAGATGGAGAACGTTGATTGGTTCTCGGAGTTGTTCTCCTTTAGTCATTGAGAGTTGATAGGCACTAGAGCCAAAAGTAGGAGTGATAACAAAGGGACCCAGCCAATTGGGTTCGAACTTCCCCTTGCGTTCTCGATGTGATTGATTTTTAGGATTTTCTCTCAACACTAGATCACCAACCTGAAATTCTCTATGTCTGACTTTCTTGTTGTAGCCTCTAGACATTCTTTTCTGATACACTCTGAGATGATCATACGCTGCTTGCCTGCGCTCATCTAGTCATTCAAGTTCTTGTAACCTAGACACTCTGTAGTCTTCATCAGTGACAAGTCCATGCATTCTGATTCTGAGTGATGGGATTTCAACCTCAATAGGCAGTACCGCTTTAGACCCATAAACTAAAGCGAAAGGTGTAGCCCTTGTAGGCATTCTGATACTTGTTATGTATGCCCAGAGAGCTGGATTGATCATGAGATGCCAGTCTCTACCTATTTTATTCACTGTTCTATGCAAGATTTTCAAGAGATTTTTGTTTGAAGCTTCAGCTTGTCCATTCCCTTGAGGATAGTAGATAGATGACCAATGTTGAGTAATCTTGAATTTGGCACATACGTCATCTAGGTCCTTGTTTTTGAATTGTCCCCCGTTATCTGTGATTATAGAGTGAGGGATCCCATATCTGCAAATGATGTAGTTCAGGATGAACATAGGGATCTGTTTCTCCATTGCTTGTGTTAGAGGAACTGCTTCTACCTATTTTGTAAAATAATCTGTAGCTATGATTATATGGGTATGTCCATTAGAAGAGTGCAGATGGATAGCGCCTATGAGATCAAATGCCCATTGTTGAAAAGGCCATTGTGTAGTAAAGGGAATTAGATCTCTCCCTAGAGCATGAATCAAGTTTCCATGTACTTGACACTGTTGATAGTTTTTAGCAAATTTAATAGCCTCTTTCTCCATTTCAGGCCAATAGTACCCAGCCCTAATAAGTTTTCAAGCTAACGTTAAACCGTTTGAGTGTGACCCACATATACCCTCATGGACTTCCTCTAATGCACGTTGAGACTCTTCCCGTTCTAAACATCTAAGTAGTGTACCATCTAGACCTCATTTGTACAGGTCATTAGCAATGATGACATATCGGGATGCGGAGCGGATAAGGTTTCATTTCTCAAAATGGTTAAAAGAATTAGGAATGATTTGGTCATGGAGATAGGAGAACAACTTTTTGTAGCGGGATGAATCATAACCTAAAACAGTTTAGATCATGCAGGTTTCAGGGGAGTCATATGCAGGATAAGATAGGGCTTCCACCAGGAACTCGTAGCGTAGCTCATGTTCGGGCTGCTGTAAGAGAGTAGATAGTGTCGCCATTGCATTGGCAGCCTTATTCTCCATTCTGGGTATTTTCTCAAATGTGATAGAGATGAAGTATTTCTTTAAATCATCTACCATTCTCTTGTAAGGAATGAGCTATTCATCTTTGGTTTGGTACACATCATTGACTTGGTGGATAACCAATTGTGAGTCTCCATGGATGTGCATCTCTATAACTCTCCAATGTATTACCATTTTCATACCATTGAGAAGTGCCTCATATTCAACAATATTGTTTGTGTAAGGAAATTTTAATCTGAATGCTTTTGGTATCGAGTATCCTTGAGGAGTGATGAACAATATGCCTGCTCCAGATCCATTCTGTGTGTAGGAGCCATCAAAGAATAACCGCCATGCTCTAGAAGAGAGGTGCATGATAGAGGAATCAGGAAATTCCATTTGCATGGGTGTATCATCAAACAGTGGTTCTTTAGCTAATTGATCAGCAATGACCTATCCTTTGATAGCTTTTCTTTCAACATATTCAATGTCAAATTCGCTCAAGAGCATGACCCATTTAGCTAATCTACTTGTGAGGGCAGCTTTGCTTAGTAGGTACTTCAGTGGATCAATCTTAGCTACCAAATGAGTGGTATGAGATAACATGTAATGTCTTAGTTTCTATGATGCAAAGATCATAGCTAGACATGCCTTCTCTATCATTGAGTAGTTCTTCTCATAGGTCACTAAGGTTCTGCTAATATAGTAGATGGCTCTTTCCTTCTTGTTCTCATCATGCTGTGCTAGTAATACCCCCAGTGATGTATCTGTTGTGGAGACATATAATATTAATGGCTTCCCATGAATAGGAGGCATCAAGATAGGAGGATTCGAGAGATAATTCTTGATATGATCAAAATTCTTTGCACAGTCTTCATTCCATGCAAAGGTCACACCTTTATGTAATGTCTTTGTGAAAGGTTGTGATATGTCAGCTAACTGTGATATGAATCTCCTGATAGATTGCACTCTCCCTTGCAAAGTTCGCATTTGACTGATATTCTTGGGAGGTTGCATCTTGATTATAGCCTTGACTTTAGCCGGATCAACTTCAATGCCTTTCTTTGAAACTATGTATCCTAAGAGATTTCTAGAAGTGACACCAAAAGCACACTTCTTAGGATTTAGTCGGAGACTAAACTTTTCCATTCTATCTAGGATCATGCTAAGGTCAGTTAGATGTTCAGTTTTGATCATTGATTTTGCCAAGGTATCATCAACATAGTCCTCCATTGTTCTATGCATCATATCATGAAAAATAGATGTCATTGCTCTTTGATATGTAGCTCCAGCATTTTTGAGTCTGAATGGCATAACATTCCAACAGAAGGTTCCCCACGCACATGTGAAAGCAGTTTTCTCTTGGTCTTCTGGAGCAATTTTGATTTGGTTGTATCTAGAAAAGCCATCCATTAAGGAATACATCTCATAGCCCGCAGTCATGTCCACTATCATATCAATGTTAGGCAGTGGAAAATCATCCTTAGGGCATGCTCTGTTCACATCTCTAAAGTCTGTGCACACTCTGATTGAACCATCTGGTTTTGAAATAGGTACAATGTTGGAGATCCACTCAGCATAGTCTATGACATGGATGAATCCAGCTTTTAGGAGTTTTTCTAGTTCTACTTTGACTAAGAGTGCAACATGAGGATGCATCTTTCTCAATTTTTGCTTGATTGGTTTTACTTCAGGAGCAATGGATAGATGGTGCATAATGAGATTGGGATCCAATCCTGGCATATCTGAATATTTCCATGCAAAGTTGATCTTTTTTTCTGATAAGAATGTAGTGAATTTCTATTTCTCTTCTTCTGATAAGGATTGTGCTACATGTACCAATTGTGGTTCCTCTATTGTACCCAAATTGATGGATTGAGTTGGCTCAATCAGAACTGGAGATCTATCCTATAAATGACTCAGAAGGACATCAAATATCTCATCTTTAGGCACCTCGGAGAGGTTTTCACCTTCAAATACATCTTTTCTTTTTTACTTTTGTAGGATCTGAGACTGCCACAAAGTGGTTTTCACCCTCAGAACTCTTTTTCTTTTTATTTTTATTTTTTTGACTAAGATATTTGATATCCAACTTGGTCATGCTGACACTCGGTTCATTGATGGAAGTCCTCATAGGCTCGACTACATTGAGGTAACAAGCAAGGGCATAGTCACTAGAAAAGGTGTAAACACCCTGGCTTGGGTTTGTGGAAGTTTGGTCGATAAGATCAGGATGTTGGATAGTCAAAGCGGGAAAGGCTTGAGATATGGTGTTCACAGATGTGGATATGTCATCATTGGTCCTAACCCGACGCTCAAGTTCAAAGGTGATATTACAGCTCAAAATGTTCAATTCGTGAATAGGCTCAACATCATCATGGGAGTCCTCTTCAGCCATAGGTGGATCAGACACGTTAAGTTCATTATTTCACTCTAGACCTACGTTGGGTTGAGAGACATATTGGTGAATAACATCAATATATTTCTCTGTTATAAGCTCATCTTCTTCGGGAATGGCACCCCATTCATAGTCATTTGACTCAGCTTCTGATTCAGGATCTCTAGGAAATCTGAGAAAATGTGTGAAGTCAGGATGAATACCCCAAGAAGGATTACCCTCAGTCTCTAACTTGAATTCATATTCATGGGAATCAATGTCAGAATAACTACCCCCTTCTTCTTGATCAGTTTGATTGCCTTTGAGATTAGTTGGTTCTTGTGGTGCAACCATCTCTTGCGCTATAGTAGGTTCTTGTGTTTCTACTACATTAATTCTTCTGATAGGATCATCTTTATCATCAAGAAGATCTTTGATCTCTTTAGGCAATTTTTCATAGGGGATGAGTTCTGAACTATTTGAATCATCATCAGAGGGTTCTGTCTCTTCTTTCTTGAGAAGGGGTTCTCCAGGTGCAATTTGTTCTATGACATGAGAACAACCACCTTTGAGATTATAGGGTTTCTTCTTAAAGCCTAAGCCACCAGTATCTTTGTTGGCTCTACCAATATGTGAAATGGGTGTCACAAGACCCTTTCCTCTGATTCCTAGAGGTCCTTGACCAAAATATCCCATCTTGGCTATCAATTTGTTCCCTGGACCATATGAATTAGAAGGGATTGTAGGTGCTATAGATTCACTAGGTTGAACAATTTTAGATTCAGAATCCTCTTTGTATAGCCATGCCAGCACAACTTCATCCTCTTCAAATTCTTGTTTGGATACTTGCTCCGCCACAAAATTTCTTTTGTATGCTTCCATAGGTTCCTTTGGTTCTGATTTAGACTGCTTCAAGGATTGTCCATACGACTTAGGTGAGATTGGGAGAGATGTCAGAGACAAGACTAGCTCTATAGTGTATTCTCCCATCCCATTTTCCTTGATATTGATCTCTTTAGCAATGTCTTCCATCTTAGATGTGGAAGCCACATTTTTTTGCTTGATGGAAGATTCTCTATTATTGGGAACAAGCTTATTGGCACTTTCCTTCAATGTATTGCAAGTTGTACTCATATCTGTTGGGATAGTAACTTCTACCCCTTCATAGGGAAATTTCAAGCATTGATGGTACATAGAAGGAATAGCTTGTATTTCATGTATCCAGGGTCTCCCTAGAAGAATATTGTAAGCCAATGGTAGATCAAGCACCTGACATGTGGTATCTTTGATGACCGAACCCACTCGGATGGGTAACACAATGGTGCCTTTAGAAGATCTTTCCTGTTCATCATAGGCCTTTATGGTGATCTTCTTTCGAGGATCAATAGCCATCTCTGAGAATCCCAACTATGTGATTAAGTTGTAAGAACAAATGTTGAGGCCTACGCACCCATCTATCAACACACATTTGACTCGACGGTTCTGGATCAAGACTTCTATGTGTAAGGGCTGATTATGTGGGTGACTCAAAGAGTTGTCATCTTCCTCTGAAAAGGAGATATATTGTAGAGACGTTAGATGACCAACCATAGTCTGGAACCTGTCTAGATCTAGATCATCAGGAACATTAGAGCTGAGTAAAGCTTTGTCTAGGATATCTCTGTGAGCTAGAGATATTTGAAGTAACTCAAACATAGAGATTTTGGCATTGGTATGCTAGAGTTGTTGGACGATGCTGTAAGATGTAGGTCTTGTATCCTTTGGATTAGAAGATTTCAAGGTAGCCTTCTGTTTAGAAGCAGATGTGAGATTGAAAGGTATCTTAGGGACATTAGATGAACTTGGTGTTTGTCCTTTCAGATGAGCCTGAGCTTGTGATCTGGTAACCACATTAGCTGAGGAATGATTTCTGTCTCTTCATACAATCGTGATGACATTGCAGCTCTCAGAGAGACATGTTTCAACCATATTGATGACAGCATTGTTTCCAGGGTAGGCATAGTTGACTTTTGCCCCCATGTTAGGCTGAGAAGTGGAAACTCCCTTGCCATGTTGTGGAAATGGTTCTATAAATGTTGTGTGATCATTATTGTTGGTAGGATTATCAATTGTGATGTCTCCTTGATCTATCAAGTCTTGAATGGTATGCTTCAAGTGGAAGCATCCATTAGTTTTGTGGCCTTTAGTCCGATGGAAAGCACAGAATTCATTAGATTTCCACCAATATGGTTTTGGATCCGGATCAGGGTTTTGGATTGGTGGTAAAGAGATCATGTTATCAGCTATTAGGGTTCTCAGGGTGAATTCCAAAGATTCTCCCAGGGGAGTAAACTTTCATTTATTATCCCATCGTTTGAATGGCTTCTTTGGAGATGGTTCAGCAGATTTTTGCTCTGAAGCTTCAATGGCTTTGTTGGCAAGGGTGAGATTATAGGCCGGTGCCTTTGATGGGGTGTGGATAGTGTCAACAACACCATCAGAGATGATACCTTTGTTTCTATTCCAGCTCTTGTTTTTATCTTTTGAGCTAGATCTAGATTTAGACTTGTCTTTTTGAAGTGTGATTTCTCCTTTCTTGACAAGTACTTTCTCAATCTTGATTGCATTATCCACCATTTTATCAAAAGATACATGATCTTGCATTTGTAATGGATAGTTGAGCTCTGGAACAAGGTTATTGATAAAGATTTCCAGTTTCTCCATTTCGGGAATTTGTCTAGCATATAGAGAGAACTTCTTTCTCCACCTCTTGAGGAAAGTTAGGAATGATTCCCCTAGATATTGCTTGAGGTTATAGATATCGATCATGGTGACCAGATGTTGAATGTTGTAGGAATATTGTTGATAAAACAATTTAATCAATTCCTCAAAAGTTTTGATCGTAGAAGGTAATCTTGAAAACCATTGAATGGATGCTCCTCCCAAGGATCTAGGAAAAAGATGCATCAGATAAGTCGATTCATGCATGAATTCCATGGATTGCGTACAGAACTCTCTGACATGATCTTGAGGATCAGAGTGTCTGTCATATTTGTCATACTTTGGCATCTCCACTCTTTTTGGGAATGGAGGCATATACAAGTCTTTGTCAAAAGGGAAAGGACAAAGGGCCTCCATGGAGAATTCCTTGGGTTCTTTCGCTTTCTCAATTTTATTCATTTTGACCTGCATAGCGTGCAGCTGGTTCATTATGGCCATCATCAGAGTTTCTTCCTCATGCGTGATGATATCTTTGACATTGAAGTGAGGAGGAAGTTTAGCTCCTTCCTGGGCTAATTGCAAAAAGTACGCCTCTCTATCCACTTTCAAGAAATGCCTCATCATTCTCTTGAATTTATCATCATTCTGACATCGATGGATTTCAGAGGGTGTAGGTTCTTGGTCGGCATTATGTTGAGAATGGTGTCCCTGAGATCCTCCTCCTAGAGAACCGTGGTTTGTCCCTGCTTGAGACATGGTAGGAGTTTTTGGGCTCCCTGGAACAGATTGAGGAGGAGTTTGTTGATTACCTCTGTGAGTTGATAGAGGAGGTATGTAACCAATTTTCAATTGAAAGTTACCGAGACCGTCGTCTTCATAGATACCTGACTTGATGATTTGTTCAAGAGTTGGACCCGGGGTATTGGTCAAAAGTACATTCTGAGATGTTTCTTCTAATTTCTTGTGTGAAGAAGCTCTGGTCTCCACCATTAACTTTGAATGAAATAGAAGAAAAGGATGAAGACAACTAAAGAACAATTTGATTCGAGAAAATTGGATGATGTAACCTTGTCAAGATTATGATAGTTTTGAAGATCTGATGAGATGTGGGTGAAGGAAACTGTGCCCTAGATGTATGGGATAGATCACCCAAAAGATAGCGGACACGAGTTCCCAACACTTAGTCTATTTTTGAAGATTGATAGTTATCACAAGGTTTTGACACGAGATAAAAAGGACTCAAATTGATCATACAGAAGGCTAGATCGGATTCAAAAGATCAATCTCAGAAAAATGGTAGAATGCTCAATAGCTATTGCTCTGTTCCTGACACAATGATATTTTTGACAGATTCTGGAACTAGGCTGGTAACATTGGATATCTTGCAATTTGACAATTTCTGACAACTCTCTCAAATTTTTCCAAATGACACTCTGCAGACTTGTACGACACTGGGTAGTCTATGAAATGATAATTGCTAAACTCGTATGATAGTTGGGTAGCAATGAAACGACAGTTGACAAAACTCGTACGACAATTGCTAACAGGGTTTTGACTTTCTTGAATTTGCTAGTTTGAAAACTCGTACGACACTGGGTTCTCAATAATACGACAGATGGGCAATATTGAAATGACACTTGACAAAACTCGTATGACTTTTGACTTCCTGAAATGACTTTTGACTCTAGAAAGAATTTTACGTCAAATTTTGCAAAATTTAAGGTTTTTAGTTTTGGATTGTTTGCAAATTGTACTGTCCAAATTTTGAAGGTTATACCAAATTTGATCATTTTTAATAGCCAAGCAGATAAACAAGCACGCAGAACAGCAAGCAAGTGATTCCAAGCACGTCTGAAAACAATGAACAAGGGAAAAAGCAACCTTGCGCATGAACAATCAAGTGACCAAATTGTGCTAATCCCTGAGAGTACTAATTGTGTATGTTCTAAAAAGTTTTACAATAACACACATATACCTGAGAATGAAAAATTGGCCTCTCTAGGGTTTTTAGTAATGGTTTGACTCTGCAACTTTTATGATTCAAAGGGGTGAACTCCAATCCCGGTGCACCAGGGTTTTGACACAGTCTGAGAACTTAATCTTCAAGAGCTACTAGGGAGATCTGACAACCCAACAATGAACCATACCCATGGAGATTTCTTCCACAAGGACATTTATATAGCGGCTGTCACTACCATGGCGAAAATGGCTATTACCGCTTGAGGTTCCGTCAACGCAGTTTGCCCTGTGAAGGGATTGTCCACTATGGTTAACCCTCTCTAAAGGTGACTCATAGATTTATACCACAAGGGGACTTGGCTCTAGATTCAAGGTTTTGACACCTCTTCACTTTTAACCCAAACAAAGCAAGCAAATTAATCTGACACGCTAAGACAAAGTTTTGCTTCACCAAGGTCTATGATGCCAACTCAACGTGATCTATCAACCTCTCCTGGGAGAGAATGTATCGATCAATAAGAGAAGACACACTAACCAAGTTGAATGTGAAACGCACTAAGTATCCTCCCTACCTACAAGGATTATATCGTCAAGAAGGATTTCACTAGGAATCCAATCTCTCAAGAATCATGAATAGTGTTCATAGGGCCTAATTACTATGTGAGCATAGATGTATGTTTCCAAAATCAAATCTACCAAAAGTACCCAAAAAGTAGAAAGAGGAACACTTAACGCTTAAAGAGAATATGAGATGAGTCCACAAGGTGGAACACTTAACACCTCACACAAGCTGAAAATGAGTCCCCAACTTAGAAAACAAGTGAGTTCCTAAAAGTACAAAAGGGTTGCCAAGTGGAACACTTAACGCTTCTATCCTGTTGACCCCTCCCCTTTATGGCGCTGAGATTGCAACCATGGGGTGGAAATGAGGGGCCGGTGGATTAGCGAGTCCAATAACCCAAGATAGCAATCAAGATCAATCACAAGTATTCTAAGACTACTTAATGAATCCTTAAGGGGTCACAACCTAGTATTAATTATGCAAGTGTGTAGAAATAGATCAAAGTTGAAAAGATGCACACAAGCCAAACACATAAGAGATTTGTTTTAGGATCCAAATTGAAATATTATTAGCTTAAGAAGAATACCTTAGGTCCAACACTCTACAATCCAGAATTTAGCACACGTTCGAAAGTACAAAACCAAGACAAATCAATAGCAAACTGTAAGCGTTAGAAATCAATAATCTGAAAGTACAAATCTATGAATTATGTGCCTCTGTAGAAAAATCTCGCGCGAGGCAAGATGCAGTCCCGCGCGAGGAAACACTATTTCACGCGACAAAGGATGAAATCTCGCACGAGTTAGGATGCAGTCCCGCGCGAGGAAACACTATTTCACGCGAAAAAGGATGAAATCTCATGCGAGTCAGGATGCGGTCCCGCGTGAGGAAGTACAGTCTCACGCGAGAAAGTGATTTTTTGCGCACAAAAAAAATAATGACACCAGTGAAATTTCGCACGACACAGAAAGAAATCTCGTGCGACACAATGTGAAATCTCGCGTGATAATTTATACAGAGATGTATGAAAGTACGGATAGAATGATAAAAATCACAGTGTACGGACAGTTTTGATAGAAAAAGTGCCAAAAAAAAAAAATCTTTTTTGCAGGCAAAAAAGAAACAAAAAATAACGTCCTACAGAGTATACCAGGACCCTTGAAACCCTTATCCTCAAAAGATAGAAAATTGATAGAAATGAAGGAAAACCCGTTTCAGGGCCCCACGATGGGCACCATAAATGTGTGTGTGAAAATTGTACCTGATCTGTAGACACAACACTCAGTAAAACATTAGAGGTTAGTGATAATCAAAATTGTGCAAAATTGAAATCTAATCTAACCAAGTGATTTACTGCCTTCTAATAGGTGCGAGATTGATGTTCTCAGATTGTAATCGAGATCAGTGACCTAGATGACACCTAAATGAAGGATTTGAATGCAATTGATCTAGATATGAGATTGAATGCAATTAAGCTATTTTTTTGGATTTTCTATGCAATAAGGAATGATTAATCTGATATGAAATCTATGCTATTGAAAATTGATATGCAATGCTAATCTAACAATGATATGCAATATGAATGCAAAAATAAGATTGATCTCACAAAGATGTCGATTCGCAAGAGCTTTGATTCTTCAATTCCAATTCTCTAGCGTGATTGTGCAAAAATATGAGATGAATTATGAAGAGCTGAGCCTTGGTTTTATAGAAATCCAAGGCTTTGGAGGTGCATGGAAGAAAGCCATAAATCACTCAAATAACTCAGGTTGATTTTTGAGTTATCTGATAATAACAGATAATTAAGTCACAAAAACATGCAAAAGCTAAGCTTTAACTCAAAATAGAGTTTAGCTTTAATTGATAATTGATAGTTGTCTGCTTTTATGATCATGCATGTTTTATTTATGAATTAATTTAATAATAAAGTGATTTATGCTCAACTTAACTGCTTTTAAAAATAAAACAATTGATTTATGGGTTAATCAATTATTTAATCAAACTTTTATTAAAAACTATATTATTAAATAATGACAACTTGCTTTAATTAATTAAATAAGAATTTAATCAATTATTCATATGATATTAGATTTATTGTCAAAATTAAATAATACAATTAATAATAGATATAATTAAATTTAATTACACAATTAAGTGGCAAATATTAAATCTAATTAATTAAATATGAAAATATTCAATTAATCAAACTTTAGGATAAATGTGATTTATTGCCAAATAATTATAAAATTAAAGATAATTATGATGATTAGGAATATTACTAGGAATATTCCCCGATGCAGAATTTAAGATAATCAATTATGATTTGATGATGTTTAGATGTGCCTTAGGTTAGGACTTCGATGTTGATTTCGTTCAATTTGTAGATGTAGGAGATTAATGAACTTATAGCCCATTTTTGGGGTATTACAAATACTACTTTATGTTACCGAGTTGTAGAAGTTTTAGTAAAAAAATTTTGGATATACATTTTGTGATTGGGACTGTGGATAACTGATTCACCCCCCTCTCAGTTATTCTAACTCTGATATAGATGTATCATCGAAAACTAATGATGTTATGATAGACCCGACTAATTTGGGTGCATTAAGATTGTAACTAGCAGAGCAAGATGCAATATACAAGAGGTTACAAAAAGAAAGAGGGGCTGAGACTATAAATGCATTAATGGAAAGAGATTCTCTACTCAGAAAGATTAATGAGCTAAAAGAGAAAAACAAAAATACTTGCTTCTACTCCTAAATCTTTGCAGCCTGATCTTTTTGGTGACCTTGCTGCCCTGAGAAGTGAGAAATAACACCTGTTGCGGGACCATTAGTTTAAACAAGAGGGCCCTATGATTAGACAAGTACAAAGTTATGCTTCTCAGCCTAAAGAGAAAAGTGCAAATGAAAGTGATAAACCTACTGCTATTGATAACAATAAGGGGAAGCAAAAGATGGTTGGGATTAAAATAAATAAACCTATGGTTATACCAAAAATCTCACCACCTGTTTCAAGATGACATAGAGATGGAAAAGAGAAAGAAGGAAAGAGATGATCTAGAAAAGGAATTGGAGAAGGCTGAAGTTTAAGCATCTATTGCAAAAACAAGAAGGAAGATCCAGTTCTTGAAGGCTTCATCTACAAACACTTTGGGACCATCTACAATTGAAATAGGTATGCCATCTACAACTTCTAATGCTGCTCCACTTGGTAATGTTGATGCTCGTAATTTTCTTTCTGCTTCATCTACCATGTTAAGTGTTGACCCTAAGAAACAATCAAATATACAAGTAGGTGGAAATATAGCTGTAAATGTTGGTCGTAGTGGACAAATTGGATTGAATTTGCAAAGAAGACCTATGCAATTAGAAAGATATAGGAAAATTAGTTTTGATGGGATACCTAGTTATCCTAATGCTATTCAAACTGAGATAAGAGATAAGGTACCCAAATTTTCTAGTAATAATGCCATTAGTTTTAAAGAACACCTTAAGTTTTTTGTAGACATGTTAAATGACTATGAAATTGAACATGAGGATGTAGTCATGAAACTATTTGTTCAATATGTAGTAGAAGATGCTAGAGACTGGTTTAAAAGACTCCTTGACCATTGTATTGATACATGGGATGATTTTGAAAAGCTTTTCAAAGAAAAATATGGTGATAGACCTAATGCTATTTTCATGCTAAATGAATTCAATAACATAAGGAAGAATAAAAATGAATTTGCAACCAAATTGAACATGAGATTTCAAAAGGCTATGCACAAGTTGTTTCAAGTTATGAGGTTAGATGATAATGTTTGTCTGACCACATACTTCAATGCCTTTGATGGCAAGACTGGATACCTACTAAGAGACAAAGAACCAAGAACTCTTAGAGATGCTTTTAGGATTGATGTGAATATTGAGAACAATATGAAAATATCTAGAAAGTTGGGTGGGAAGAGAGATGATCCTAAGTTGTTTGGGAAAAAGAACTATAAAAAGGATAATGAAAAGACTGTTGGAAATAAGAGGCAAGAAGAAGACAAGTTGGATAAAGTGCTTAATGCATTGAAAGACTTGAAGACACCTAGAAATAGAAATGACAAGGTTTCTACTATAGAAAAGCCCCTTTTCAACAATAATTTCAATAGGCAGAATAGGCTACAAAATTATCCTTATAATACCCAATGGAAGGATGGAAAACCTATTGTCCCTCCTGCAAAAGAAAATAATGACAAGACTATACATGGTCCCTTACAAAAGGGTTCTATAAATGTTGTTGAAGATACACCATGGTGTATGGCTTGTCAGTCACCTCATTCTGCAGAACACTATGTGGTTGCACAGTCCATTGTTGCATACCAAGATGAAGCTATTGAAGAATTTGATTAGGAGGAAAATAATGATAACATTGGTTGTAACATGATTGATTCATATTTGGGACATGAAGATGTTTCTGATGCTGATGAAGAAATTGATGTGTGTCTAAAAAGACACAACATAGCATTATTCCATCAAGAGGTCTTTTCTGATGATGAGGACATTGATGAAAAGACATGTAACATGAACTCTTCCTTAGGAAAAGTGAATTTGAGAAGACCTTCAAAAGAAGAAATTGCTAGGATCATTGCAGAGATGGTAGCCCAAGTGCAAACTAGAAGCATGACAATAAATAATACCATTGGAAAAGCTACAGGAATGTTCATAAAGAATACTAGTTCCAAGGAACCCACTAGAAATAAACCAAAAAATGATTATGTAGTGAAAGTAAAAAATGTAAAGGGTAAGAAGTGGGAACCAAAGGGAGTTGGAGCTATAAATATGTCTACTGTTCATAACAAAGACATCCAAAAGGAAGTTGAGAAGCCAGTTAGTACAATGGCTAAAATTGAGAAACTGAAGGTGTCAACAACAACTGATGTGTCTAAAAAACATAAGGATAGTAGAGAAATGCAAATTGAAGTTCCTTCTTCTACTCCTGTTGACATTTTGTCTGTATTGTCTCAGATTACTATTAAGGTTCCCTTGTCAAAGTTATTAAGAATTCTTGAACATAAAGAGAGAGCTCTAGCATGGGTAGATAATGTTCATGACAATAATGTTTCTTGCAATACCCATAAGTCCCAAGTAGAAGCTAAGAAAGAAATGCAAGTTCAGGGAGTGATAGCTCAGATACCACCTATGTATTTGGACAACTCTGTTAATGCTAGCCTTGAAAATGTAGATCTATTTTTATCGAGTATCATAGTAAATGGAATAATAGTAAAGAATTGTATGATTGATTTAGGTGCATCAAATACTATTATGCCTTTTAAGATTATGGAAAGGTTGGGCCTCAAGGTTGACATTGTTCAGGGAAGATGTTGTGCAATGGACCAGAGAGAAGTACTAGTCATTGGGACTATTAATGCACTGCCCTACAAATTGGTAGCCTGTCCATAAAAGGAATTGACTATGAGTGTCTTGGTAGTGGACATTCCTCATCATTATGGAATGCTATTATCTAGGAAATGGAGTGATGCCATGGGTGGAAGATTGCAATGTGATCTTTCCTATGCAACTTTCAAGATAGATGATCAATCTGTTAAGGTTGAAAGGGAGACAAGAGTTACCCATATGATTGAGAAAATAATTGACAATGAGATTACCTTTTTTGTAGATATTGATATCAATGCTTTCAAAGAAGAAGTCACTATGCTTGAAAGAGAACCCATCTTGCCTCCCATCACACTGGAAGTAAATGCCAAATCTAAGAAAGGTGAGTTATGGGTGATGTATTTTGATAGTGCAAATTGTAAAGATGGTTCAGGAGCAGGTATTCTACTTATTTATCTTTAGGGAAATACTTATAAGTTCTCTTTCACATTAAGCTTCTCATGTATGAATAATATAACAAAATATGAAGCACTGTTAATAGGATTGAGATTGGCACACAAACATGGAATCAAATGTATAAAGGTGGTTGGAGATTCTGAATTAGTTGTATCTCAAGTGAGGTCAGTTTATGCTTCTAAGAATAAAAGGTTGAAACAATATAGGAATTTTGTTTGGGACGTGATTGAAAGTTTTAATGCATTCAATATTGTATGGAAAGATAGAAGCACCAATAAAATGGCTAACTTGTTAGCCAAAATAGAAATCAATCCTACTGACATCACTCTTGCAGGCATCTCAAAAGTTGAAAATCAGACCAGACCTAGTATACCAGATAATATTGAAAACTGTAAGGTCATTGAGGATGACCAAGATATCTTGAGGTTTATGAACTGTGAAGATAAGTATCAAGGTCAAGAATTGGACTGTTCAGCTTTAGTTGAGACTGTAGAGGGAAAATAAATTGTTCTTGGAAATGAAGTTTTGTAGCTCAAAACTAACAAAGTTCCCAAGGGACTTGTTGTTTTAGAAATTATGTTTGATAGTCAAGGAAGAGTCCAAATGGATACTAAGAAAAGAGACTAGATGAACCTAGAGGAAATTAATCTTGGTATACAAGAAACACCTAAAAGGGTGTACATTGGACAAGAAGTATCTCAAAAGGTGAGGGATTCTTTGATTGAATTGTTAATAAAATTTAGGCATGTTTTTGCATAGTCATATGATGATCTAAAGGTTTATAGAGAAGATTTGTTTCAGCATATTATTCCTTTGAAGAAAGATGCTAAACCTTTTAGTAGAAACATAGGCCAATCAATCCTACCCTAGTACCTAAAATGCAAGAAGAATTGATGAAGCTAAGAGACACTAGAATCATAGAGCCTATCAAACTTAGTTCCTATTAGAAAGAAGAATGGAGATATCAAACTGTGTGTAGACTTCAAAAATTTAAACATTTCTTCTTTGAAGGACAACTACTATTTGCCTAACATGGAGGCAATGCTACAAAGAGTAACTAGGTCTAACCTGATGTCTGTGATGGATGGTTTCTCTAGTTACAATCAAGTGATTGTAAAAGAATTAGAATGGTTCAAGACAACCTTTACAACACCTTTGGGAACCTATGTATATGTGAGAATGTCATTTGGTCTAACAAATGTTGGTTCCACTTTCCAAAGAACAATGGATGTTGCATTTGCTGAGTTTATAAATGATTTTCTTGTGGTTTACCAAGATGACTTGACTGCATATTCCAAGAGGGAAGAAGATCATTGATTACACTTAGAGAAGATATTTGTAAGAGCCTTGGAATATGGTATTTCTCTAAATCCTAGGAAATGTGCATTTGGTGTGACTAAAGGAAAATTATTGGGTCACCTAGTTGGGAAACATGGAGTAAGAATTGATCTAGAAAGGGTAGTGGCCATTGACAAGATTCATAAGCCAAAAAAATGTAAAAGGAATTCAATCCTTCTTTGGCCAAGTAAACTTCTTAAGGAGGTTTGTCACAAACTTCACTGAGATTAGTAGGCCTATATCAAAATTTTTGAAGAAAGGATATGAGATCAAATGGGATGGTGAGCCTGATGAAGCTTTCAAGAATATCAAGCAGGAAATCAAGGATACACATGTGCTTAAGGTACCAAACTATGATATTCCAATGCATATCTTCTCTTTTTCTTCTTTTTACACTGTTGTTGCAATCCTATTATAGGAAAATAGTGAGTTTTTTGAACAACCTATTTCTTTCTTCAGTAAATCTTTACAAGAAGTTGAACTAAAGTATGATATTAATGAAAAACAATCTTATGCTCTTGAAAAGGCTATGAAAGATTTTAGATGTTATCTCATGGGTGCAACAGTGATTGCTTTTGTACCAAGTGCTATTGTTAAGGACATATTTTCACAACAAGGAGTGTCTGGGAGGAGATGCAAGTGGATAAACAGAATCCAGGAGTTTAACATTGATATCGAGATTACCAAATTGGTCAAAGGCCAAGGATTGGAAAAGTTGATGGCTCGGTCTAATCTTGATGCAAATCAAATAAATCAGGTTGAAATTGATTATACATATGATATGGATGATTGTATCTGGTATCAAGACATTATTTATTATTTAAGGAATATGAAGTGTCCATTAGGATTGGATGATGGTAAGAAAAGAGCTCTAAAACTGCAAGCAATTAAGTATGTTATCATCAGATCCAAATTATGGAGAAGAAATCTAGATTGCGCTTTGTTGAAATGTGTAGATGAAATTCAAGTTGACAAACTACTGATAAAAATGCATGGAGGGATTTGTGGTGGACATTACATGGGTAAAACTACTTCTCAAAAGGTTCTTAGAGTAGGGTTTTGGTGGCCCACAATTTTCAAAGATGCAGAAATACTGGTGAGAAAGTGTGATGCTTATCAGAGATTTTATGGTAAGATAAATTTTTAAGGCAATGTGCCACTGAAGCCAGTAGAAATGCAAGCTCCTTTCCAACAGTGGGGAATGGATTTTATTGGAGAGATACCAAAAAAGTCTAGCGGAGGATACTCTTGGATCTTAGTTTCCACTGATTATTTTACAAAATGGGTAGAGGCTATTCCAACAAGGAATGCAACTAGCAAGGTGGTAACTGATTTCTTATTGAATAATATTGTTACAAGGTTTGGTTTTCTTGAAAGAATTATCTATGACAATGCAATGTGCTTCAGATCTACTAAACTTACAAGGAATTCTGTGAAAGGTTAGGGATCCAGATGTCATATTCTTCACCCTATCATCCACAAGGAAATGGACAAGCAGAATCATCCAATAAAATCCTAATAAAGATTCTTAAGAGGATCCTTGAAAAGAATGAAAAAGCATAGAATTCAAAATTGTCATTGGCTATGTGGGCTGACAGAGTAACTGTAAAGAAGGTAATTGGGTGTGCACCATTTGATCTAGTATATGGAATACATACAAGGATGCCTCAAAACAAATTATTAGAAATGTACAAATTTGTCTAGTTATATGGAGAATATTTAGATGATGAAACGTAGCTGAGGATTGAAGACTTGATCAAATTGGATGAAACCAAGAGAGAATCAGCTTCGAAGAATGCTAAGATGTAGTTGCAAGTCAAGAACTTATATGAAAAGAAAGTTGTAGACAAAAAGTTTGAACTAAATGACTTGGTTTTACTTTGGAATGCCAGATTGGAAGACAAAGGGAAACATGGAAAATTTGATCCAATCTAGTTAGGTCCATATTTGATTCATGAAAAATGGGGAACCGATTCATATATTGTCAAAGAACTTACTGGTGATATTCAAGAATTTCCTTTTCATAGATAGTTCTTGAAGAAGTACTTATGTTAGAGGTATTTTTCTTTCCATGAGCAGTAGTTAGGTATGTACATGTAAATTTTTGTATAGGCGTGGTGTGTTTCCTTTCTGTCTAGTTTGGTTTTTGTAAATGGGTTTTTGCCTAGTACTCTCTATAGTTGTCATTGTTGTCAAGTTTGTGGTTTTCTCTTCCAAGTAAATTCTAAGTTCTTGCATGGGCACAAGTTACCCATCATCCCCAAACAGAGCCACTATTAGCCAATTTTCATGCCTTTGAGATTTTTTGAAAATTTCCCTAGCTTGAGAAAATAGGTCCTTTGTCTTTCATAGGGTTTCATAAGTTTTTCCTTGACTGATAAAAAAAAACCCTATCCAAGGTCTAATTGTGTGTTACCTTTTTCATGGCACTTAAGTTTCTTATTAAGCACATGGTTATTGCTTCCCTTCATTCTCCAAGTCTCATGAATTCTAAGAGCTAAGTATATTAATCTATAGATTAAGCAACTGAGTAGTGTTTTAGTGGTTATCTCTTAATCTATCAGTTAGTTGATTTCATTCAAAAAATCAACAAAAAGGCTCTCTCCAAGTCTCCAAATACTTGGCGGTGATCTTTAAACATTCAACAATTCAGGGAAGGTAGTTATCTCCTGATCTCTTAAGGTGGCGGTTAAGTGGCTTACCATCTAGTGATCCAGTGAAAAGGTGAAGGACTTGGCATTATGCAGTTATCTCCCAGTCTCGTAATGTCATGCCTAAGTCATGAAACATTTAGCAATTGAGTAACAACCATAGATGATGGTAAAGATTGACAGCTTCCGCTAAATCTCAAGATAAAAATTGGGCTAAGTGAAAGATGCAGTGAAATTAAAGAACAACCATTAATGGCAAACAAAATCAAGGACTGTCACTGAATCTCATAATGGGACCTGAGTTAAATAAAGCATCCAACGATCATGAGATATGTGTTGGTCATTGATTCTCATGATCAAACCATAGTTAAGATAAAATTTTAGCGACCTCGAGGATGCCTTTAGTCACATGATCTCTAGAAGAAGAGTGGTTAAAGACTTTCCACAATTAAAATGATAAAGAGCCGACAATTTTAAAGTTGATCTGACAGTGGTCATGTTACCAAAAAGGAAAGGTGCTCGGTTAATAATGATCGTGGGATTGCAACAACCATGCGCTCCTATCTAATGAAAGGCCAATGAAATGGTGGGTCCTCGGTACTAGGTAATGCATTTGTGCCCATTTCTAATTGGTTGTGTGTTGGGTGATGTGGCCGGTTATTTTCAAAGCCCAATTGACTATTCTGCCAATTTTTGAGAGCCACACGATGTTTTAGGAAAGAGAAGGATCGACGACCATGATTTAAATTTGTCAATTAACCATTGTGGCTGGTTTATTTTAAATTGATTAAGGGTTTTAAATAGTTTTCAGGGGGTTTTGACAGAGGGAAAGTAATTTGAATCATGCTCTAGGTAGAAAATGATTGCACCATGTTGGTTAATGATGTTGAGGCCATAACAGTCTCCAAGTAAGACACATAGATGAAGCATTTACAGAGTTTGAAAGAAGAAGAAGCTGACAACCATCAATTTAAAGGCAATGGAGGAGGACTAGCAAACATCTAGCACCTGATCATTGAGCATAGGGAGGGTAGTTATCATGAAAAGGATAGTGTATGTTAGCTGGATGGTAGTCACTATCCATGTAAAATCTTTTGAAGCTACCTTGAACACATGCAGACAAAGGTGCCACCCATTGAAGATTTGGAATGATTGGAAAGATATTCCTCCAGATTTATCTCCTTGTTTTGTGATGATTGTAACTATTTTTTGTCTTCTAGTTCTTTTTCTTCTCCTAGCCATCCAAAGCTTGTTGCATCCTGATTCTTCTAGGATTCCAAGATGGCTAGGATGTACTATATATATAGTTAGTTGTAATTTTTGTTTAAGGATGGTGAAATTAGTATTTGAATAGAGAGAATTTTGATCTCCATTTTTTGTTCTGGCATTCTTCCATTGTCAATGTACTAATACTGAAGAATTTTAATAAAAATACATTGGAATTCCATCTCATGTTTATAAATGTCTTCTTGTTATGATCTTGAGTTCTTATATGTTAATGTTGCAAATAAATTTTAATGTATGGTTTACAAAGTAGATTGTGAAGTTATTTTTGAGTTCCTTTCAAGGGAGGGGTAATTCTTAAGAGTAATTTTCAAATAATTCATGTTTCTTGTGAGAATTTGATGTGTGAATGTGAGAGTGAGAGAAATAATCTGCAAAGCAATTATTTTGGTTTCTAGGTGTATTTGAATTAAATTTCATATTGATATATGTTGTTTATGACTTTGTGCCCTAGAATAAGACAATGATATGTTCTTAGGAAGAAGTTCTTCATCATCAATCAATTTATAAATGATAATATCTTTTAGTCAATGTGTAAAGGACATTAATGCCTAATATTTGTGTTGGGTAATGCAAATAATTTTTAATAATTCCTTTAAAGAAGTGAATCCATAGGTATACCCACCAGAGCATTAAGGCTCGAAGTGTAGAAGGATCATTCTCTTGGTCATTGTCGATTGGTCATTTTTCTCAACAGATTTGGAGTGGGTTTTAAAGAGTCAAAGATAATTAAGTTGTCATACAGAGTGTAAATCTGTTGGAAATGGAAAAAGGAGCCAACAACATGCAAGATGAAATGATTGTTGCAAAAGAAGTTTTGGCATCTTTATTGGGTAATGACTTCATGATTGACAAAGCTAATATTCAAAACTTTTTTCGAATAGAGGGTGACAAATTTTTTTTGAATAGAGAGTGACATGTATCTGGGTGCCTATTCAGACTTCTTCCAAGTAAATGGCCTCTTCTTAGTGAAAGAAGAGCATAAAATGACAACTAGTTATATCCAAAAAAATTATGATGAAGTTTATCTTTTCAAAAAATCTTTGTATGAATTATGCTATTGTGCATGCCTTGGTTTTGCATGTCTAGCCCTCAGCTTGCTTTTAAGTTCACCAGTTATTCATGGATTCACATTGTTGGGGCTTGAAAACGCTGATCATTTTGAGGCCAACTAACAGGCACAATAGGTACCTCTGCAATTCTGGTTCAATTGAACCAAGGCTGGTAGGCCTAAATTGAGTATAATGTCTAACTGCACAAACTACATGCATAAACAATAAAATTCTTCCAAAGGGGTTACTGATCCTTGGAAGATAAATTAACCTAATGTCCTACTTAGCAGAAAGTTAAAAATTTAGACTAATGTTATGAACTAATGCTAAACCTAATTTACGGTTTGATTAATAAGATAGCAGATTAGAAATATACTTCACATAAAGAAATAAATGACAACATAAAATGAATGAATAGACCAGTGCCTAATGCCAAATTGAAAATAGAGTCAAAATTCAATACTTATATGTAACTGGAGACAGTTTTAAGATTAACTCGTTTCTACAGAAACAAGACCATCAACCTACAAGTTTCTATTTGAACCAAAATTTATAACAATTAATACAACAAGTCCTATGGTTTTTAACTCAACTAAAGAGCCCAAAAGGAAATGATAATAGGTTCTCAAACCTTGCTATCATCATTCAAATTGTATATATTAATTATAAATAAAAGCTCGAAATGGAAACACAATAGGATACCCTGACTAGAGAGTAATCCGAGAAACCTAATTGAACATAAAACTATAAAATCAACAAGGTATAGGTACTTATCAGATATATGTGCATAAGATTTTGAAACATTACATTCCAGTCTGTGAGAAGTATCCTTGTTCTCGTGATAGAAAATTATGTCCTATCTTTACAATTGAGTGAGTATAAGTATAATTTCCTACGGTTCCCTGTGAAAGGACATGCCCTTTCATAGGACCTAATTATACAATTAACCCTAAAAATGCATATAATCAACCATAACAATAGTTGTCGGGCAAATATCCTTTATGATTATATGTGTGTCATGCATAATAGTTTACACTTTAATTTCCTGCACACAAAATAATCAATATTAGTTCATATCAAACATAATAATAAATACATTATGTAGTGTATTAATCTTGCATAAACATTATACACTACTTATTAATAATAAATTAGAAATAGCTAAGAAAAATAAATAAGTAAAAAAGAAAATGAAAGTTAAATTGTATTTTAACCACAATAATTAAATCATGAAGGATTTATATAATATGATAAATAAAAACATAACATTCACAATTATCCTTTTAATTCATAATAAAGCATAATGTACTTTAAGAGTACAATCCACTTAGGGTTAATTCACATTAAGTTCATAAAATAATTACCTTAATAATATAAAAAGCCTTTTAATACAAAATAATAATGTAACTATAAAAAATATATATAATTAGGGGACTAAAAGATTTATCTTTCTAAAAACAACCCTAATATATTTCTAAAAGAATTAACTTATTTATAGAAGTTAGTAAAATGAAATAATTAAAACCCTAAACACTAAAGTAAAAAATAAAGAAAGTTACCTTTTAGGGATTTATAATTAAAACATAAATGGTAACCCTAAAACACATATATATAGTACATCATTAAAATTAAATAAAAATCTACTCACTTAAATTGGTAAAAATATATTAATGTTAAGCATATTAGGTAAAAATATCAAACGAAAAAGACAAAGAATTACACACCAAAACCCTAACAAATTAACATTTATCAATTTCAACCCTTTTATTCCATCTTTTATTTTTATTTCTAGGGTTTTAGAGATAAATAAAATAATTATTAGTAATCAAGACACATGAAGCTTCTATCTCACAAACCTAATTTATTTTAACACTTAATTCAAGAAGAGAACATTTTCTATAATTTATATTTTCATTTACACACATATTCTCGAAGAATAACGTAGAGCAATTGGTTAGGGGGTAAGAGTCGGGTAATTAGGTAGGGAAAGGAATGGGTCGAGAGGTTGAGTGTTCAACTCCCTCTCCCCATTCTTTTTCTTAAAATAGATAAATACATAAATAAAGTAATAAACACATTATTTAATTTAAAAAGATAATTAGGGAAGAGATAACTCCCTGTGTAAGAGGTTGAACTTTATTTTTCTCACCTGCCAAAAAACAAAGATAAATAAATATCTCCTCCTATTCCTCTCGAAGAAAATATATAGAGTAATTGGTTAGGGGGTAGGAGGGTAGATAGGTAGGAAAAAAGGATGGCTTGAGAGGTCAAGTGTTCAACTCCCTCTCGCTGCCTTTTGTTCAACCTATTTTATTTTTTCAATAATTATTTATTTTCAAAATTAAATATGCATTTATGGAAATAGAATAAGATAATTAACAACCTACTAAATGAGAATAGATTTTCTCTTTTATCATTTTAATTTTTTCAACACAAGTACATGATATAAAATTGAAATTTACACCATACTTCCTTGACATCCTGTCTAATTAGAACCTAAAAATTTTGGTGTCAATAGTGGCTCCAATTGGGGACGTGCATTCATGCTTGGATGCAGCGAGATCCTAGTTATCTCTGGAGAAGCATACTAGAATGAGAAAAGAAACAGGATGCTTAACTAAAATAAAGACAGTAATATACAAGTTAAAGAATACTTCCTATTTTAAGAGAAAAATGGCTTCAAATATTGATCGTGACTAAGGAATTCATGAGTGACTTCATCAGTATCCTGTAGATAATATGAATTCTCGCCTGCTTTTGAAACTACCATGTAAGGTCCTAGCCATATTGCCTCGAACTTACCATGTTTTCCTTTGTCTTGGTCTTTTGCATTCCACTTCAATACCCAATCACCTTCTCTAAAAGGTCTATCTGATGCTCTTTTATCATGAAGGGTCTGAATCTATCATTGTTGATGAAGATTCCTTTCTTGTGCCATTCTTCTTGTCTCATCTAACTCTGATAACTGGCTCAAACAGTCTTCCATAAAGTTTACATCCTCAAGCTCTTCTTCCTAAATGAATTTGTATACTGGAAAGAGATTATTCAATGGTAACCTTGCTTGTTTTCCATAAACCAACTCATAAGGAGCAAAACCTATCAATCTCTTCACTATTACTCTGTCCACCCATAAAGCTAGATTTAGCTTTGAGTCCCAAGCTTTTTTTTATTGTTACTCAACATTCTTCTGATAATCTTTAGTATGTTCTAATTGCTTGATTCTTCTTAACCATTCCCTTGCAGATGATATGGAGATGAGTATGATAGGTTGATGCCATATTTCTCACAAAATTCTAAAAATTCCTTAGACCTAAAACACATGCCATTGTCGCAAAGAATATTATAAGGTACTCCAAATCTAGTAAGTATATTATCTATCAAAAACTTGATGACCACCTTGCTTGTAGCCTGCCTTGTGGGTATAGCTTCAACCCACTTTGTGAAATAATCTGTCGCAACCAATATCCATCTATGACCTCCACTTGAAGCATCTGCAATTTCCCCAATAAAGTCTATTCCCCACATTTTGAAAGGTTCTTCAGTCTATAACAAAATAAGGGGTAAAGCACCATTGTATTTCAATTTCCTAGAGAACTTCTGACAGAACTCACACTTTCTAACATAATCATAACAATCCTTGAAGACATGAGGCCAGTAATACCCGACTTTCAATATCTTGTGAGCTATTGTCTTAGCCAAAAAATGACCACCGCATACCCCATCAAGTAAATCTTTAATAACTGACTTGGCCTGATAGGTGTCTAAACAAAATAGGAGGATACCATCATTATTTTTCCAATATAGGTCTCCTTGAATTAGCACATATCTGGATGCTTGTAACCTTATAGTTCTTTTCTTATTATCATTTAGACCTTCTTGAAACTTCATATGTTTTAAGAAGTATACTATGTCTGAGTACCATGGACAATGCTCGATACTCATTTCTACCTTTTCTAAATCTACTTGGTTTACTTGCACTGCATCCAAATTTTTTTCTGCCATAAGATTATCCAATCCATGTCCTCTAATTAACTTAGTGATATGAATTTCAATGTTTAACTCTTGAATCTGATTTATCCATCGACATCTTTTTCTTGTAACCTCTTATTGCCTTAAGATATCCTTAGTTGCTGCATTCGATACGTATGCCATGATCTTGGCCCCAACCAGATAAGGTCTAAATGATTTCATTGATTTAACCAATGCATAAGCTTTCTTTTCATGTATGTCATAATTCAGCTCAAAAAGTTGTAGAGTTTTACTAAAGAATGCTATTGGTTGTTCATATCCTTCGTCATTTTTCTGTAACAAGACTGCTGCTATGGTGTGGAAAGAAGCAAAGGAGAACAACTGAAATGGTTTTGAAAAATTAGGAGACTTCAAAATTGGCACTTCCTTGATTACTTTCTTGATATTGGCAAATGCTTCTAAAGCCTCATCTATCCAATTTATAACTGCACCCTTTTTTAACATCTTTGCAATAGGTTTTATGATTTCTGAAAAATTTGGGACAAATTGTCTTACAAAGTCGATTTGCCCAAGGAAAGATTGTATTCCATTAATGTTTTTAGGGATCTGAACTCTATCAATTACTTCAATTCTTTCTAGATCTATTTTGACTCCTTTCTTGGAAACTATATGACCAAGGAGTTTACCCTCAGTTACCCCGAAATGACATTTCTTCGGGTTTAAGGACACTCCATATTCATGGGCTCTTCTAAAGATTTTCTCTAAGTGTTTGCAATGATCTTCTACTTTCTTGGAACAAGCTGTGATGTCGTCCTGATATATTACCATGATAATATTAATGAAATCCTCAAAAGCCACATCCATGGCCCTCTGAAAAGTAGCTCCTGCATTCGTAAGCCCAAATGACATTCTTGCATAAACATATGTACCCCATGGTGTAGTGAAAGTTGTTTTGTATTGTTCTTCCTCTTTAACTTTAACCTGATTGTACCCGGAGAACCCATCCATCATGGACAATAATTCATTTCCTGTAACTTTCTGTAATAATGCTTCCATGTTTGGTAATGCATAATTGTCCTTTAACGAAGATATGTTCAAATTTTTGAAGTCCACACAAAGCCTAATATCTCCGTTCTTCTTCCTAACAGGTACCAAATTTGAAACCCAAGTAGAATGTCTAATCAGCTTTATATAATACCAGCATCCCTCATCTTAATGAGTTCCTCTTTCATCTTAGGAGCCAAAGTCGGATTGATCGGTCTTTGCCTTTGTCTAAAAGGCTTTGCATCAAGTTTTAAGGGTATTTCATGTTGGAACAAGTCTTCTCTATAAGCCTTAAGATCGTCATAGGACCAAGCAAACACATGTCTATATTTCCTCAACAAACTAACTATATCAGATCTAATTTTAGGAAACTTTTTACCAATGAAAACTTCTTTGGGAGTGTGTTCATTTCCTTAATTTATCTTTTCCACTTCCTCTATATTAGTATTTTCCATTTTAAACTTATCACTAAATTCTTTATTATCAAACATCTTTTCTATTGTAACAAGTCCCTTAGGAATTTTATTGGTTTTAAGTTGAATTACATCTTTTCCAAATAAAGTATCATTTTCCTCTATTGTTTCAACATAAGCATTTAAATCAATGAGTTGATCTTCATACCTTTCCTCACATGCAAGAAACTTTTTGATGTCTCTATCATTATCAAAGACTTGCCAATTATGAACATTATCAGGTATTGATGGCCTTGGTTTGATCTCTATCTGCACAATATCTCCACATGGGATATTATTATGTTTAACTACTAGGTTAGCCATGAAATCAGCAAGAATATTCTCAGACCGATCTATCCATGTTATCGAAAAAGCATCAAAAACTTTTTTTGGAATCCCACACTTCATTTTTGTACCTTTTTAGGATATGATTTTTGGTAATAAACTTGTCCCTAATCTGAGATACAATTAATTCAAAGTCACCATAAATAGAAAGAATTTTGATACCATGCTTACCTGCTATTTTGAGACCTAGTAGGAGTGCTTCGTATTCTACAGTGTTGTTAGTACATTCAAATGCTAACAAAAAGGAATATTTAAAAGATTTCCCATTTGGAGATACAAACACTACACCTGCTCCATTACCATTTTTACTACATGATCCATCAAAAAACATTTTCCACATGAGATCATTATTTTCCTTGGCACATATCTCAATAGGGCTAGTATTTTCAATAAGGTTTTTATGAATTCTTACCTGAAAATTCTCCATGTCAGTGTGGCAGAAGTGCGTAACCTGGCTTGGATCAACATCTTCAATGATGTAAGTAGATCTTGGTTCTCTATCGATCCTTACGATCCTGTCATTCACTGGGATAGAATCATAAGATAGATCTAATTGAATATTTCCACCTACTAAATTAGACCACTGTCTAGATAATAACATTCCATAGCTAGGTGGTACTTCTACAACAGCAATGTCTATTTTATAAGATTTTTCAAGACACGAAGGGAACTTAAACTCAACATTTTTTATTATTCCAATAACTAGAACTGACCTATTGTCCATAGCATAACACTTTCCATTGGTATCCACATTCATTCCTAACTCTTTCATTACCCCATGAGGCATGATATTAACCGCTGCCCTAGAGTCTAACATACAATTTTTAACCAATTTATTGTTTATCAATAAAGTTAGAAAGAAAGGATCTACTTTAGTAGCATCTTCATTAACAAAAGTTCCTAGGTAAATAATTGGTAATTCTTTATTATCTTTTTGTTCCTTTGCATCCTTTTTAACAACATCATTTATTAACTTGATCGTTTCATTCCTGCAATCAGTTAATTTAACTATTTCCATTAGAGGGATAGCAAGTTTCACCTGAGATAATGCTTGAGACATAAATGAAGTACAATTTGAAATTTCCTTACCATTTCTCTGTTTGTCCATGGGTTTGCTTATCTTTGATGTTTGATCAACCTACCTTTTAGGGGCATCTGTCTTTGCTTTCCTTATCTCAGCATTCTTGTTTGAAATTTTGTACATCCCTGCTACTTGTTCATTTCCTGAGTTCACATTCATATTCCTCAAGTGATATTTGCTAAGCACTTGTTCCATCGCTGCTACAGTGTAAGCTTCTCTTTCTTTTTTTGTTGTCCTCCTAATAATTGGACTCTTATCATCATCTGAGAAGACTTGTTGCTCTTGTTGGTATCCCAAACTCCTATAGCTTTTATCTGGCACATATTCCCCATCTGAATCATCACTATCTCCTAACCAAAAGGGTGTGGATGAAAGAGCATTTATCACAGGCCTTTCTTCATATCCCTGGTTTTCTTCCTCCAGAATCTTTTGTGCTATAAGGCATTGATCTTGAGGGTGAGGCATTTTACAAATTTTACACCATAACTCATCCCCTATGAAATGATTATTTTTCTTGAGAGGATCTGGAGTGTCTGTCTTCTTTTTTAAAGGCTTTCCATCCTTCCATTCTATATGATAAGGCATGTCCTGTAACCTGTAACTATCATTTCTGTTGAACTTTTTGTCCTATCTTCCTACTTGAAAATGACTTTTGTTTGGTTTCAAATTCTTCATCAAACTTACTAATTCATCCATTCTATCACTTTCACTATTCTTTTTCAGGACTGCAGGATCAAATAGCTTAGGATCACTTCTTTTATCAATTCTTCCGACGGCTATTCTATTGTTTTCAATATTCAATGCTATTTTGAAAGCCTGTTGTAAAGTTGTTGGGTTATGAGACCTTATCTCATAATTCATCTTGACATCAAAAGCTTTCAAATAAAAGGTAATTAGAAAAGGGTCAATAGGACAGATATCTTTTGGGATTTTGTTCAACACCTTGTTAAATCTCTTATTAAATTCCTTCACTGTTTCATTTGTGTTTTTCCTCATAGTGGCTAATTCATGAGTTGCAAAGGATGGATCTCTTTGATCCCCAAACTCCTCAATAAACTGATCAAAAAAGTTTTGCCAACTGGTAATTGATCTATCTAGCAAATTTCTGTATCACTCGTCTGCACTATCTTTGAATGAAAGAACTAACATTTTCATACGCACATCTTCATGAGTAATGTCAAATTCATAAATAATATTTTTGACATTAATGACATGTTGTTCTACTAATTGAGATCCATCGCCAGTAAACTTAGGAATAGAAATCTTTAATTTATTTGGTATAGGATCAGGACAACACATTACATTTGAAAAATATAATGGTTTATACCTTTCATTTACTTCATGAAATATGGCATCAAAAAGATTCCTATTATTATTATTTTGAAAATATTGATTTTGAGGAATAGGATTACCTCTCTGCCATTGATTTTCCATATTACCATTTTGACCACTATGAGGCTACTGAGCCACATTCATTGGGTTTGGCATTCCTCCTCTGTGATGTTGTAGTGAAGGATTCCCAAGTTGTTGATTTGTGCCCATAGCATATGGTTGTGCATAATTTTGGCCTCTCCCTGGATGCATTCATCTCTACATCGGTTGTGCATGACATTGTTGTGTCTGAGCTCTTCCGTGTTGCGGATTACCATAATAGTTTTTTCCTTGTCCCTATGTGTTATCTATGCTTATATTATCAATAGGATGATTAAAAATTTGTGACCCACCATGATTCTGTGCACAATTTTGGCCTCCACCTAGATAAATTTGACTGTGTGTATGCTGAGGTGCACTACTCAGATTTTCATGACATTGCTTCTCAACATGTTGGTACTGCGTGCCTCCAAAATATTGTGTATTCGAATAATGATATTCATTATCATTATTAATATATGTTGCATAATTTTCATAATGTTGTGGGACTTCGTTATCTATGTCATCCATATTTGCATTTAAAAATTGTGTACCACCACAGCCTTTTACATGATTAAATGTATATGGGTGGCTGCAAGAAGTTGGGTGCCAATTTTTGGCAAAAAGTGGAAGAGTTTTTCCTGTTTTTCAAAATTCTTGTCAATTGATGTCAAAAATTGAGGCACTTAGAGATTGAATCTCAAAAAACTTCACTAATAGAAATTATAGTACTCGGAGTTAGCTTTTCAAATATGTAATTTATTTCAATACCCACATTGCATAAATTAATTTTGGTAGGCATATTTAAAAACCACTTTTTCAGAATGCCTGTTTCAGGACCATACCTCACCCGTGTATGGCCACCCTTTTTTGACACAAATAAATCAATATATGTTAATCCTTTTTAGGAAAGATACCTAAGACACTATAGATTGATGAGTATATTTTTCCTTATTTTTTTTTGTATATATATTTTTTAATTGATTTTTAAATGACAATAAAGTATATTTTCAAAACCTCTAGTGTACGGCCACCATAATTTGATGAAATGTTCATATTTTTCAAAAACAAAAAAATTTATCTTGAAAAGAATAGAATGTAGATTGATGCCATATAATTTTTTTTTGCAGAAACCTTAAAACAAAAAAGTTATTAAAAGTTTAGTAAACCTTTGTGTTTCACATTTTCATACCTTTTGCTATTGATAAATATAGGAAAAATAGTAAAATTTATTATATCGTCAAAAAATTTACATTTATAGAATCAGGACAATGAAATCTATAATGGGTTTTCGTTTCATCAAAAAATTCAAATTGAAAGACGCTCAAAAAATTCGTTGAAGACAGAAAATTAATGTTAAAATAACTTAGTCAAATTTGTGGAGGTGAAGACATAGGGTCGTTGGGACCAAGCCTAAATCATGCCTATCCCGTACCAAAAACTGAGGCAAGTTCAGTTTTTCCGCCCCAAGCTTTTAGAAACGGGTGCCCGATTTGAAATTTTAAAAAACGGGTGCCCGTTTCAAAAGTGACCATTAACAAAACGGGCACCCATTTTGTTAAAAAATGGGTGCCCATTTCTAATGAGTCCGTTGGAAAATGACAAGTGCAGAAGTACAGAGGTCCAATGATTGAATCATTATTCAATCATTGTGCAACTGTACCTGTGCGTAGACAGAATGTTTTAATTAATTTAGACCTGGTTTTGTCTTGTTCTAGATTTGACACTTGTTGGATTAAAAATTCATCCAAATATGGGATCAAAGCAATGTAGAAAGAGACAAAGGATAGAAAATAAAGAAAAGGAAGCAAAACGTCAAAGAGAAAGAAGAGCAAGAATTAGAGAGGGTAGTAATGCCGGAGCTTCGAGTTCAACAATAGCTTTAAAGGAAGAGAGCATTGAGAACACTGTAATGGATGAAGAGCCAGAAGAAGGAAATACAAATCAAGAAAATCCAAGTGCATCTACTAACCCAGTATTGGGTACTGGTATGTCTTCACAACCCTGCATATATTCTAAAAATGAAATTCATGATTTTTTTCAAGCAGGCTACGAAATAAATGATTTGGATTTTATTCATGGAAGTACAGTAAGAAATGAAAGTCAAACACCAGTTGAAAAAGAAATTGAAACCCCACCTATGACTGAAAATCAAACCCCAACTGATGGTGAAAATAAAAGTACAGCTAAAATTGAGAGTGTGGACGTAGACATGGAAACACCAGTTGAAAATGAAACATGTTTAAATGATAATGAAATGGGTAATATTTTTCAATTGAATAGTGGTGTGTTAGACAATCTTCGTGGCTTGGTTTCATGGAGGCAGATTAGGACATATGCTAACAAATTGTTCAAACAATTTTTTTATAACAAGAAATTTGGGTTTCAATGTCAATTGATGTTACAATTAATGAAAATGACGAAGATGCGGAAAGTGATGAAGAGGTTAGGAGTCAATGTGAAAGAAAAAAAAAAGGATGAGTCTTTGAAACAAGTTGTTTCGACTATTGCTAGTGCCTTTGATACAATTGGAAAGAAAAGTCATTCTAAAGATAGAAATACGGCACGACGAGCAATAACAACAGCTTTAGTAAACAAATCAACCCATGATAAAAGAATGATGAGTAACATAAGTGGATATCTTAATATTCATCGTAAAAATTTGGCAAAAGCTGTTAAGAGAAGAGTTGACTTTGAAAGTGATCCAGCTAACAACTTATGGACCTATAGTGGCAGACTCCCGAGATCTGATATGAAACTTACTAGTGAAGTGAAAACATTGATTGAAAGATTTTGGAAGGATAATACAAGAGTATCGCCAAATGCCAGGGATGTTCTAAAATTAAGAGTTGGCTCAAAAATTCATGAACCACATCCAAAACACCTTTTGGACATGACTCAAACTGAATTATACAAAAAATTTGTAGATGAAAAGGTGTTATCAATCAACATAAGTCAAAGATCATTTGAAAAGTGTAAACCTTGGTATGTAAGGGTAAACAAGGAAAGAGTCACATGTTGTTGTAAAACTCATGTCCAATTTCGTTACCATTATGATTTATTTCAATCTATACGTGGTACCATGCATACTAAAGAAATATTACAGGAATGTGGTATCCAAATTCCACCTCAAGTTATAAAGGAGTTCATCTCAAGTTTGTTTTGTAACCCACATAATGACCAATATTTTCTTTTCAATGCATGTGTTTGTGGTGTATGAAATATATGTGGCAATCTTGCATTATTAGATGAGTGTTTTCATGAAACTCCTACAACTGAATTCGGACAACAAATGATTGATGTGTGAAGATTTAAAACTATTGAATATCCATTGAAGGATGGAAAGGTTGGAAGACGATGTGACCTAATAAATGAAAGCATTAGTGTTCACACATTCATGAATGAATTCAAGTGTAAGATCATACCTAAATATGTGAAACACTCTCATAATGCTAGATGGCTTGATGAACAATTTCGCATGTGCAAGAATACATTCCTAGTGGGTAGTTTACTTTCAGTAGTTGACTTTGCAGAGAACTATACTCTTGCACCACAAGATGAGATCCAATCTCAATATTATAATTCAGTACAAGTAGCCATTTTTGTTCATATTGTCTATAGGCATGCACCTGATAGTACAGAAGATGATAAAAAAATTTTGAGGGAGTACCACTTCTATATGAGTGATAATAAACCACACTCATCAGAGTTTGTGCAATACTGCATGGAGACATTTTATGACAATTTAAAGGAGAGACAAATTCAAATGACACAACATCTAATATGGTCAAATAATTGCACAGGTCAATTCAAGAATGCTAGAATGTTTTATTGGTTGAGTAGGACACATAAGAAAACCAATGTCAAACATATCTGGAGTTTTTTTGAAGCTAGACACGGGAAAGGAGAACATGATGGTGCTGGTGCATGTGTTAAGAGAGCCCTTGCAAGAGAACAACTCAAGTTTGAAGAAAAATCCAAATTTAAAAATGCACGTGAAATTATTGAATGGTGTAGTACAAGTTTATCTACAGGATCAAATCAGAATTCTACAATCAAATGTTTCTTCTAGCTAGTAGAAGAGAATTATATCCTTTCAAGATATGAGTGTGATATGATAAATGGGTTAGCAAAATGGCATTCATTTAGAAGTTCTGATTCTAACACTTGGACTATATGGACTAGGGAGCTAGCATGCTTTTGTCAATTTTGTGTTGCAGGTGAATGGGAACAATGCGAGAGTACAGAATGGGTTGAAGAATGGAAACAAAGATCCTTAACACCTACTGAGACACAAGTTCCAGGTGATTCAACTAGTGAAGACCCAAATCATGCATTTGCATCAAAAGATTATGATCGTGTTTCAGATCTGATACAACCTGGTATTTATTTATTCAAATTTACATTTATAAGTGTAGGTTTTTTTACATACATGCATATGAAACTAATTATTTTTACAGGGCATGTGTATGCTGTTGTTGCACCCGAGGATAATGATGAGCAGACTGAGTACTGGCTTGCTAGATGTGTGGAACCTAAGAAAAAGTTGATATGTCATCAAGTAGATGATGATGGTTTTCAGTATCCAATTGGGTCTGTTGTGGTTGTTGGTACATGGCTACGAAAATACCTAACAAGAAGAAATGGGTTACCAACGTTTGAGGACTACCAATCAAAAAAGAAAATTATGCAGTATTCTCATTTAGTGGTGGCAACGAATATCAAATTAGAAAGATACAAAGGGAGGCCCACCAATAAAGTCTTATGGACCCTTTCGATGGAAGAGCATAAGGCAATCATAGAAGCATTACAAAAAAGAGAGGATGCAAATGGTACACTAGGTTGAATCAAATTTAGAGACATGTGAGTGCTTTTTAATTATGTTGAAAGTTTATATAGTTAGTTCTATTAGACATTAGACATGTACAAGTTCAATATATTATTATGTCAAATTTGGAGTTAGTTCTAATTAATTTCTTGTTTGAATAGGTATCAACTACAACTTTACACATGTGTGACACTCATATGCGGATGGTACACTCTAATAAATCACATGTGTACATGTGTAAGTGTTTTTTAATTATGTCAAGTTTATAGTTAGTTAGATATTAGACATTAGACATGTACAAGTGATAGATCTTATTATGTCAAATTTATAGTTAGTTGTGCATTAAAGACAGTTTTTCTAATTAATTTCTTATTTGAATAGGTATAAAGTGTACAACTTTACACACGTGTGACAGTCATATTCAGGAGCCCTAGAAGATGATACATTAAATTATTTCATTGAATGTTTATTTTATTTTTAATCATATTGTAATTGGGCTAAGAAGTGGGGTTTTCTTACTAGTTCTTTCCCTATGGAGCCCTTGAACTAGTTATATATATAAATAAAAATATCATTTATTGATGTACCATGTGTTATGATTCCTGTATACTTATTAATTTATTCATTTTTTAATTCAAATTCTACAATTAATTTGATGTGACATATAACTTGAATAATTTGATGTGACATATTAATTAATGATATCCATTATCTAGTTATCTAGTTATGTAGTTATGTAGTTATCTAGTTATCTTATTTTATCTCTACTTATCTGATTCACATTATATTTATTCACGTAGAGTATTTACATGCAATCCATCTTATTAAAAAAATCTTAGATCTAAAACAAATATTCTAATTTAATCTATGACATGTACATATATCGATCAACCAAAAAAAAGATAATCCACATAACATGTCACTCTAGTCCATATATAACATGTCCAAATAACTAGTCCAAATAAAACATGTCCATAAAACATACATCATTGGTCCAAATAAAACAAGTTCATATATAACAAGTCCATAAAACATGTGAATAGTCCAAATATAACAAGTCCATAAAACATGTGAATAGTCCAAATATAACAGGTCCATAAAACATGTGCTCATAGTCCATATAACATCTAGAAATAGTCCATATAACATCTGAATAGTCCATATAACATGAAAACACAAGTAACATCTAAGAGCCTGGATCGCCCATCTGATCTGCCGTTCTCTTCACTCCACGTGAAGAGGACGGAGATGTATCATCATGCTGTACACCATCAAGTGACTGTAAACATAAATTATGAAGAGATAACATAAGAAGTGGGTTTAAACAAATAATTCACTTACAAACAAAATAAATATTGAATATACATATATCAAATAAATTACCGTGGAACCCTGCTGAGTAGTTTCCTCTGTGGGAGGAGGACCTGGAGTAAAAAATGTCGTTGTGGTAATGTCCTGTACAACACAAATTGCAAATTTATTATAATAATATTCCCTAAAAATGACATGTGCATCATGATTCAAAAATATTGGAATTTAATCTATTAATAACTATGACCTCAAAGGATGATGAGGCCTGCATCTGGCTGGGTCCTACACCATGACCACATGAAACTATACTCGGTAATGGTTCCGAGGGTACATCAGCAGGGAATGATGTGGCGAAGGCCTACATAATAGTAAAAAATAGAAGTGAATTAGAATATACGCATAAATACGTGAGCATGTATAAATAGTTAAATTCAAATTAAAATGCAATATACATACAAGCGGTATATGGGGAGTGTCCTCTGTGACCGATGGCAAAGTACCCATCGAACTGCTGCCAGGGTGGTATGAAGTGTGACCCTACAATATATATTTTGAAAATAAACATTATTAAAGTAAAGTTTCAACAGTAAATATTTCTAGGGGTCGAATAGACATGATAAAAACACATACAGTGAAAGGTGCACCAACATCTGAAGCAGTCGAATGGACATGGTGATGGTCCATGGATGTCGTGGTCTCCTCTGCCCCTATCCGACAAAAGCAACATATTTTGGTTGATATGGTTTGTGTGTCTGTACATATATATGTAGACAAAATATTTTATCACTATTATATAGATTACCTCTGCGCTAGATAAATCCGCTGCGTATAGAAGGTCAAGAAATGATGACAACTCAGCAGGTCGATCCTCTGTGTCATCATATCCTCCATGTGCACCCTCTGCAACATCAAATCCATCATCTGGCCCCTCACTCTATGGACTAGTACATATGTCCCCGCAGCTGGTGCAAACATGTGCTATGCTCTGGGGTGCCCTAGCCATCCTGAACTGCTCAGCTAAATCACCCGAAAGGGTGCTCAATGAACCAAGAGCAGAGGTGACTGCTCGGTTGTGTACTGGCGCTGGAATCACAGGAGCTGGATAAGAAACAAGGGGCTCCTCATGTGGATGATTTCTGACTCTATCACTTAGCTTCACCCCAGGCCTATCCTGAGGCATGCCTCTACCGACCCCCTGAAATGCTCTCATGTCAAAATAATTGGGTTTTTTACCCAATTCAAACTCAGCCCACAATTTTCTCAAAAAGTACATGGGGACCTCATGATTTGCATGTGGTGGATGGTCAAATACCATCCACCGCCACTCCCAAAAGTGCTGTGAAATCAACAGGTGCTTGCACCAGCGAATAGATATTCTTGTTTTTTTGGGGTTTATTTCTTCACCTGTTTTCGGATTCTTAAACCACCGAGCAAAATCTGCTTTGGTGATTTTAAGATCCTTCACCTCTTTATAGGTGAGTCCATCAACATAGAATGTTCTCATGGAATCTCTCCATGAGCGATAACTGTCCAACTCATCATCGAGGGACTGGACAGAAACTACTATGCCTTGCATAGTATCTACAAGGCGTAGTAGATGTGCGAAGGGGTGGGGATCATGTCTAACTGTCTCAATGTCCCTGACAATAGAGGTGATATTACGCCTCATGTCCTCTCTAAGCTGCTCTGCGGTACGAGGAGGTGGTGGAGGTGGTGGTGGTGGTGGTGGTGGTGGTGTTGGTGGGGGCTGACCTCTTGAATGCTCATCCATCATGTGTAAATTGTACATATATAAAGTATTTGAACGTGTAAATGAAAAGTATTTAAACACATGAATAATCTAAACATATATATCTCTATCTACACATGTACACATTTATAAAGTATTTGAAAATGTAAATGAAAAGTATTTAAACACATGCATAATATATTAGGTCTTAAGGGTGATAGTAGGTCCTATTACGTCTTATGAGTACATACTCTAGCTCCTATTAGGTCTAAAGGGTACATAATAGGTCCTATTAGGTATTAAGCTTACATACTAGGTCTTAAGGGTCATATTAGGTCTTAAGGGTACATACTAAGTCTTAAGGGTCATATTAGGTTTTAAGGGTACATACTAGGGTTTAAGGTTCATATTAGGTCTTATTAGGTCCTATTAGATACTATTAAGGGGTTATATTATGTATATATTAGGTCCTATAAAGAGAGTTTACTTTGTAAATGTTTATTTCTTTTCAATAAGGTTATATTTTATATTGATTTAGTTGGTTTGTTAATATAATATTCTAAACTTGCTACGGTGTCTTTGTTTAAAGATATATAATGTATTCCTTTATTGGTCAATTTGAAAATAATTACTTTTTAGTACATTGAACATGACGAGAGAGGAGACAGAGAGAAGAAAGTTCAAGGGAGAGAGATGAGATAGCGGAGAGAGGAGAGACCTGAGAGAGGACGTGAGGAGAGAGGAGAGACAGAGAGATCAGAGAGAGGAGCGAGCAGGTGAGGAGAGAGAGAGAGAGAGTTCAAGGGAGAGAGATGAGAGAAAGAGAGAGGTGAGAGAAAGAAGAGAGTTAAATAGAGAGAGATAAGAGAAAGAGAGAGGAGAGAGAACACGATCAGAGAGGAGAGAACATTAGGTTTTTGTTTACAATTGTCTACATTTTAGGTTTTTGTAAATACAATTTTATACATTCTAAGTTTTCATTTTCAGTTTTTAACAAATACATGATTTCTAAACAAATTGAAAAGTAAATTAAAACATAAATAAATGAAAAACTATAAACATACATTCATTTTTAAAATAAATTCATATAATGCTATTTAAAAACAAAAATTAACTTTTTATATGTTTTAGGTTTTCGTTTACAATTTTAAATATGTTTTCAGTTTTCTACGTTTTAGATTTTCATTTTCAGTTTCATTTTAGGTTTTGTTTTCAATTTCATTTTAGGTTTTCATTTTTTATTTCATTTTAAGTTTTTGTTTTTTGTTTTCATTTTCGGTTTCATTTTAAGTTTTCGTTTTCAATTTTCTACATTTTAGGTTTTCATTTTCAATTTCATTTTAGGTTTCGTTTTAGGTTTTCGTTTTCAGTTTCATTTTAAGTTTTTGTTTTCGGTTTCATTTTTAGTTTTTGTTTTCAGTTTTCTACGTTTTAGGTTTTCTTTTTCAGTTTCATTTTTAGTTTTCATTTTTGGTTTTCCACATTTTAGGTTTTCATTTTCAATTTTCTCCATTTTAAGTTTTTGTTTTCAGTTTTCTACTGTTCAGGTTTTTGTTTTCTACTTTCTTACGTTTTAGGTTAAATTGTTTTCAATTGCACATTATTTCTAAACAAATCGAATAACAAATAAAAACATACATTTCATAATCTAAGAAAATACATTCATTTTTAAAACGCAATCTTAAATAGCTATTTAAAACTAAAATTTAACGTTTTACTACTGAAAATGAACACGAAAAATAAAATAAAACAAGTCAAAATGATAAATACGTACCTGGAACTCAAAAAAATGTGTTTGTGGGGTCGGCAGGCGTCTAAAAATCAGGTAGGCGATGTTGAAAAATCGTAGATCTCGTTCTCCTGTCACTAGAAAATGACAAGAAACGCTGTCAAAAAAAAAAAATACTTTTCAAAAATGGGCACCCATTTTTTGTCAAATCGGGTGCCCGTTTTGGCTCAGTTGACTGAACCGAAACGGGCACCCGTTTTATTAAAGATCGGAGTGCCGAACCAAAACGGGAAACCGATTTGGAAAGAAATGGGTGCCCGTTTCTAGCGGTGCATTTTTCCAAGTTGCGGACTTCCGCGGAATTGGCACCCAACTTTTTGCACGTACCCATATTCTCCAGCATTCCCAGCATAATTATCCTTTTTATTTTTTCTCATATTAATGTTTCCGTCATGTAGATTACTTTTCCGTGAATAAACATTTTTACTTCTATTTTTAGAATCAAAGTGAATACTTTTATTATGATAATCATTTTCACTATGCCCGAATTGATAAATATTATTTAGCATACTTTTACCTCTAGTTGTTTCATGTTCACCATATTTTTGTTGTGCACCATGTACTTGATATCTGCCTTTTGTTCCATCACATTGATTGCTATTGTGAATATCACATTCATATTCCTGCTACGGATGTTGGTTGATATTATTTGGTACATTATTTATCTAGTTATTATTAATATGTTGTGTACTATTCTATGGATAATAGTGAATATCTCCATTTTTTAAAACATGACTGCTTTTCATTCCCTCGACATGATTTTCCTTCTGCTGCGCAAGCTGACTGATGTATAACTGCTTCTGTGGGTTCCCAGATTTCTGAATTTGATCTTTGTAATGAATGTTATGTTGCTGTTTATACAAATTACTAACATCTCTTTCATTTTCATAACTGTGAAATCCATCGTGATTATCTCGATCACAATAATATATTTTATTTTCTTGCTTCGTATAACTCTTGCCTTGCGCAAATAAGTGTTTATTATTTTTCTGCTCATGTGGATGAAACGTGTCCAAGATCTGTGCATGATTTTGGTCCTGCGTAAGATAATAGGGCTGCTCATTTCCACACCATGACTCCAAGCTGATGTCCTACTCATATGTACAGGCATTAGGCTGTATATCTGCACATGTTTCAACGTGTTGGTCACATTTTTTAGGGTAAGAAATAGGTTTTTCATAACGTATATTTCCAATCTGCTGGCTGGGAATTTTTGCATACTCCCCCTTTTACATGAGGTGGTAGTTACTATTAAATGTTTTTATTTCCCCACTTTCCATTTCTCCATTTTGCATGAGATACTTAATATCTCTTGGCTGCTCATGTGGTTGAAGATTTTTATATCATTTATCATTATTTTGTGCAAATATATTATGATCTAGTTTACATTGTATACTGTGTGTATTATCCAAACAATAATTACTCTTTTCCTGTGGCCCCTCACGTGCTTAATGTATGCCATCGGGATGCACATGTGAACTCCCAATGTGATGTATCTCCATCTGATCTTGTGAAAATGGCTGCTGACATAGGTTTTCATAATGCTGGTCACGTGAAACAACATTTGTATTATAATTTGCTTGGTTTATTTTTTTACCATGTTCCTCTTTTTGCGTGGGGTAATGTATTTGATGTTGATTATAATCTCCACCTTCACGCTGCTTGAATGAATTGTAATGTTGCAAACTTCCTTGGATGGCTCGCGTAGGGTGTTGCTGGTTATTATTTCTATTGACTTCCAGCCATTCACGTGGGTTGTAGATTTGATTTTCATGATTACCATGATTACCTCCTTGCTGAGTTGTGTGAGCAATTTGTGCATTATTTTGGCCTTGCACCAGCCTACTAGGTTGCTTACACAAGCCTCCAAACTGCACATTAATGTTTGTATCTAATTTATTATCAATATGATGCTCACATTTTTGGCTATTTCCATAGGGCTGGGCATATTCCCTTGGTTGTGCATTGCGAATATTTTTGAAACCATATCTATTTTTTGCCTGCGCATTATCACATGGTTGCTCACTTGTGCTCTCAAGCTACTGAACCCAGATCCCCTTTGGTATTCTATTTTGCTCATAAAATATATTATGCATATCATATTGCTGTGTATCTTCTTTTTGCCCAAAATGATAACCATTTTCCTGCGCTAAATGTTTGATATACTAAGGCTGCTCCCATGATTGATAATATATGTCATTATTTTGAGATCCATTTTTCTTGGATTTCTGTGCAGGTTTATGAGGGTACTCACGCGTATGATAGAGTTGATAGCATACATCATTATCCATATGTTGATTCTGAGTATCTATTCCCTTATGTGCAGGTTCATAGCCATTATTCTGTTGTTTATAAAAGTTATTATCATATTGTTCATTCATTTTCATACGATCTTCATGTTGTGCAGGTATGTCACCATTGTCTTTCCCAATAATATCATTATGCTCATATGAATTATCATATTGATGCACACACCACATTTGAGAATCTTCACCATACTGGGGGTAATTACGTTCACCGTTATTAAATAAACTATAAGTACTTTTATTATGCAGAGGGTGTTTTTGAAACTTATTCAAATCACACTCATCATTCGGGTGACTTTTCTGACCACTTCCATTTTTTCCTCCCCCACTGTTCTGATTGCCACGGGGATTATTGATATTTTTTGACCTGTTACTTAGGTCACACATCAGATTATCAAAAACTTAAACCATTCATTGTTGTCTCCTATGGTTCTCCCTTCGTTGTTTGTTTGAAACGTAGGGTTACTGGCATTGTCCTGAATAGTGTGACCACTAATCTTTCTGTGAGGAGGAGTGTACTTTAGTGTTCTGACACTTTGATTTATTTCCCCTTCATCAACCTTTTCTCCTTCATTGATTTGTTTCGATCCTCGTATACTTTCTGGAGGAGTAATGATATCATCAATCTGCAACCCAAAGCATTCCAAAATATCAACTGGTTGTTTTCTGAAATTCTTTGTGAATCTTTTCTTATCGGGGATAAGTTCAGTGAACTCTTAGATTGATTTTTGTATCTGAATGTCAACTTCATCATCTTCTTTCTCATTTTGATAATTGCACTGATTGACGTTTGAGTGAAAAGGATTTATATTGCCCTCATCACTCTGACGGTTAGGACCGGGAAACTATTCGCAAGCAAGCTCCTGCTCATCCTTGTCAGGCCACTTCTCAGGAGACACATACAACATTTTCTTCTTCAATTTCTTATTTCTCTTTTTAGGTTTCAATTCAGAGAATGAATTATTCTTTAGGGACCTTCTCCCTAACATAAGCTTCACTTGATATTGAATTTTAGAGTCACCACCTCACTTCCTATGAAGAATTAATAACTGTTCTGAATCTTTCTCCTAGTAGAGTCTTCACAACTTAACCAGAGATTTTGAAACTGACATTCACTGATAGGTTGTCCCTAGTAGAGTCGCCAATTTTTTGGGGCTAAAAAATGTTGATCATTTTGAGGCCACCTAACAGGCACAACAGGCACCTCTGCAATTTTGGTTCGATTGAACCAAGGTTGGTAAGCCTAAATTGAGTATACTATCTAACTACACAAACTACGTACATAAATAATAAAATTCTTCCAAAGGGGTTACTGATCCTTGGAAGATAAATTAACCTAATGTCCTAATTAGCAGAAAGTTAAAAATTTAGACTAATGTTATGAACTAATGCTAAACCTAATTTACTGTTTGATTAATAAGATAGAAAATTAGAAATATACTTCATAGAAATAAATAAATGACAACATCAAATGAATGAATATACCAGTGCCTAATGCCAAATTGAAAATAGAGTCAAAATTCAATACTTATATGTAACTGGAGACAGTTTTAAGATTAACTCATTTCTGCAGAAACAAGACCATCAACCTACAAGTTTCTATTTGAACCAAAATTTATAACAATTAATACAACAGGTCCTATGGTTTTTAACTCAACTAAAGAGCCTGAAAGGAAACAATAATAGGTTCTCAGACCTTGCTATCATCATTCAAATTGTATATATTAATTATAAATAAAAGCTCGAAATGGAAACACAATAGGATACCTTGACTAGAGAGTAATCTGAGAAACCTAATTGAACATAAAACTATAAAATCAACAAGGTATAGGTACTTATCAAATATCTGTGCATAAGATTTTGAAACATTACATTCCAGTCTGTGAGAAGTAGCCTTGTTCTCGTGATAGAAAATTGTGTCCTATCTTTACAATTGAGTGAGTATAAGTATAATTTCCTACGGTTCCCTGTGAAAGGACATGCCCTTTCACAAGACCTAATTATACAATTAACCCTAAAAATGCATATAATCAACCATAACAATAGTTGTCGGGCAAATATCCTTTATGATTATATGTGTGTCATGCATAATAGTTTACACTTTAATTTCCTGCACACAAAATAATCAATATTAGTTCATATCAAACATAATAATAAATACATTATGTAGTGTATTAATCTTGCATAAACATTAAACACTACTTATTAATAATCAATTAGAAATAGATAAGAAAAATAAATAAGTAAAAAAGAAAATGAAAGTTAAATTGTATTTTAACCACAATAATTAAATCATGAAGGATTTATATAATATGATAAATAAAAACATAACATTCACAATTATCCTTTTAATTCATAATAAAGCATAATGTACTTTAAGAGTACAATCCACTTAATAAAAAATAAATTTAACCCTAAAGATGAAATCAATCCACTTAGGGTTAATTCACATTAAGTTCATAAAATAATTACCTTAATAATATAAAAAGCCTTTTAATACAAAATAATAATGTAACTATAAAAAAATATATATAATTAGGGGACTAAAAAATTTATCTTTCTAAAAACAAACCTAATATATTTATAAAAGAATTAACTTATTTATAGAAGTTAGTAAAATGAAATAATTAAAACCCTAAACACTAAAGTAAAAAATAAAGAAAGTTACCTTTTAGGGATTTATAATTAAAACATAAATGGTAACCCTAAAACACATATATATAGTACATAATGTTAAGCATATTAGGTAAAAATATCAAACGGAAAAGACAAATAATTACACACCAAAACCCTAACAAATTAACATTTATCAATTTCAACCCTTTTATTCCATCTTTTATTTTTATTTCTAGGGTTTTAGAGATAAATAAAATAATTATTAGTAATCAAGACACATGAAGCTTCTATCTCACAAACCTAATTTATTTTAACACTTAATTCAAGAAGAGATAACATTTTCTATAATTTATATTTTCATTTACACACATATTCTTGAAGAATAACGTAGAGCAATTGGTTAGGGGGTAAGAGTCAGGTAGTTAGATAGGAAAAGGAATGGGTAGGTTGAACTTTATTTCTCACCTGCCAAAAAACAAAGATAAATAAATATCTCCTCCTATTCCTCTCGAAGAAAACATATAGAGTAATTGATTAGAGGTAGGAGGATAGATTTTGTATAAGCAGCCTGAAGCATCTTTGAAGTAAGGGGTCTAAACCCCTCTACATTTTTTTAAATAAAGTTTTGGTTTAAATTTGTTTTCCATTTTGACTTGCCTTTTTTTTCTTGTTTCCTGTTCCCCAAACCCATTTACAAAGCAAATCCCTATGCTTATGCTCATGCTCTTTGACTCTGTTACCAACAGAATAAACACTGATCTTTGTTTGAGATTCTGGAGTTCACAATATTTTCTTTGTAAAAGAAAAAGTTGTTTCCAATCAAAGCCAGTTGTAACCAAAATTTTGACCCATTTTGAAAATTGTAAATTTCATAATATCCAGGCACAATGTTTGGAATTACGTGGTAAAGGTTGATGAGGTTCTATGCTCATTCTCAGTTTCAATTTCTAAATACATGTGAAGAATTCCACTTCTCGTACTAACACATAGATGAAGGAGTATTCATATGGCTGCAAGTTGAAGCTCTATTACACATGAACCATTATGCCCAAATATGAATCACTTTGAGAAATTTGAGTATCTCCAATGCGTACCACCAAGTGCACAAATAATTATGAAGGCACGAAGTGCACAAATAATTATAAAGGCACGAAGTATCAGATGAAAACATATTAATAACAAAACATGGCTCGAAAATTTCATCTAGGGCCACTTTCCCGATATCTCATATTATCAGGCTGATGGAGCATTACGAGAATTGTCACAAAGCCCAACATATCTATTTACAATCATAGTTAATTGAAGGATCAAAACCTTTATTTATTGTGCAAATAACAAAGGTTCTGGCTCAAGCATTGGAAGATGATACTCTATTCTCTGCAAGGAAAATCTCAATCACCAACCCGTAAAACCTTTCATATCTATTGGCAATCTTTACTGTTGGGATTTACAAAGTTTTGCGACTTTGATATGACGCTAAAATGTCTAAATTAAAAGAGCCTTTGGGGTTTAACATTGGTTCCTGAAGTGTCATTGGGTTCTGACGCAACTCTCTCCATGATGAAAATCCCGATGAATCAAAATATGAAATCATTCGATGATAATCGGACCCGATAGTCGAGTATGGAAATATGAAAATTTGTTATTTTTCCACGCTACCTGCGGACCTAATAAGAAGCTCCTACGCTCTCCCAGATCTCGACATGGGTCGGAAATGCCAGCCTTTCTCGAATCTCCGATAAGGTAACCCAAAGTAAATCCCGATATGCTTGGAATCAGGAATCAGGGAAGAGCAGTGCGATTTCTGACTGCCGGAGTAAAGTGAAATTATCAAATATTTCTTTGCGGGAATTCTATGTTCAGAGTATTTAAAAATTGGAAATCAAAGTGGGGTGATAAGATTTCCAAAAATTTGAAAGATGTTGGGACCCACACCGTTCCAATTCATGGGTGGATCGGAAAGCAAAGGGTAGAAGTGCAATTCCTGGAATACCAAAAATGGGAGGCTTGTAGTGGTCAAATAGACTTCGCAGATTTTTCATCTTACCTACTCCATCGGCAAATTCTGAAGGTATGTGATAAAATTCCCACCTCAATGGAAATGAAGTGTCATTATTATCTCCTCAGAAGCAGTAGCTATTAGAAAGACAAAGAATCAAAATTATTGATGTTGAGGTGCCAATTTCAGAATTAGACAAGTTGGTAGCTGTTGCCCCTAAATATGAAGATACATTTACTTACAAGATAATGATGGAAAGGCCACACAACCTTTATTAAAATGTCTTTCTATTTTCAATATTCTCTTATGACATGTATCTTAAAACAGTTTCTTTTCTTTTTTCAAGAATTTCAAGTTGTAACTGTTGGAGGAAGGCAAAGAGACTATATATCTCTGTTGAGCATTTTACAAGGATCAACATTTTTGGTTTAGATTCATTCTCTCTCTCTCTCTCTCTCTCTCCCCTAGTCATAGTTACCATATGAATATGTTTTTGTATTTTTAAAATATAACAAGGTATACCACTTTTCCTATCATAGTTACCATATCTTATGAATATCTCCTCTCCTTGATTGTTACCCACTACATGAATTAGAGACTTCCTCAAATGCCAAATAATAGAAACACGCTCTCCCTTCACTTCTACATGACCTATGATTCTGCACATCTTGATTACCTCCAATATTATTGATGGAAATAACGGGTGACTAGTTATGAAGAAATCAACCATGACATCAACACTCAAATTTGTACAGCTTTTAGGTATGAGATATGATCTTTCTCTTTTTTTTTGTGAAATCTATGTATATATATAAATCTTAGCATTAAGAAGCATACTTGGAAAGTTTTAAAACAAACATGTCAGCTTATAACATGAGTAGGAATTAAATGGAAACCTAGAATCTTTCAAATGTTATTACAATTTGCTCTACTAAGAAGCAAAATAGATTTCACTCAACTTGAACAAGATTTATTCAATGTGAGAAAAGACTTCCATAATTTATTTAGAGTTCCCATTGTCCCTCTAAACATCTGTAACTTGATGAACAACTTGATAGGGAGGTTGGATGAGCCAATCACAAGCTCATGCTTAGGTCTTCAAATGACCTTGAGGTGATCTCTCTTGAAACCTACTGACCTATAGGATCTCCTCTAAGTTGTTGATCCCCTGGCCAATTGACCAACCCAACTATCATGAAATGTCTACCAAGACTTGCTAAGTTCTTGGTGCTTCAATAGTTGTCCAACACACTATCCCTTAATCCCATCTAAGGACTTTCCACCTCCAATGTCGATGTGAAATCTTGCAAGAGTGAGGAGGTGTTCATTTCCAATGCATTTTGTCCATTTAGGGGTTTAGGAAGTCCCTCTTTATCCATCTCCTTTATCGATCCCTCCAAATTGTCTCAAATTAGGCCTTATAGCTTATAGCCCTATTATAGGTCTCATGTTCTGAGAAAATAGGACCTTACACCAAGACTTTTCCAAATGACCCTATAACTTTCTTGTGGATTATTGCTTCAATGGTTAACCTCTCATAGATTTTTGGGGTTTTAGGGTTCTACCCTTCTGTACAATGCCCTAGCAAAAAATGAGTGTTTTGGGAGGGCTTCAAGGCTTTACTAGCTTCTTTGGTTGTCTAAAAGTATAAGGCCTCCAAATGGATTGGATAGACCCTCTCCTCTTCACCAAATCTTGGGAATATTTCTACCTTCGACCTCCAAATCCCTAATTGGTAGCTTGGTAAACACCCTTACAAGATATCAATGTTGCAACTTAGTCTTCCCTAGTCAGGCTCACCATAGGCTCTCCTAGGGAAAGACTTTAAAAAATCTTCCCATGCATTTGAGGGCCCATGCTTCTGTACAGTATATGTTAATGGAGTCTACTCACTATCCCCAAGATGCCGTACAGATTGAACGAAGGGATAGTGAGCTAGGTCTCCATCTCTAACAACTGCAACTTTCTTGTGGATTCTTTCTTCAATGGTTAACCTCTCATAGATTTTTGGGGTTTTAGGGTTCTACCCTTCTGTACAATGCCCTAGCCAAAAATGAATGTTTTGGGAGGGTTTCAAGGCTTTACTAGCTTCTCTGGTTGTCTGCAAGTATAAGGCCTCCAAATGGATTGGCTAGAACCTCTCATCTTCACCATATGTTGGGAAGATCTCTACCTTCGACCTCCAATCCCTGATTGGTAGCTTGGTAAACACCCCTGCAAGATATCAATGCCACAACTTAGTCTTCCCTAGTTGGGCTCACCACAAGCTCACCTAGGGAAAGACTTTAAAAAGGATTCCCATGCATTTGAGGACCCATTCTTCTGTACAATATATGTACATGGAGTCTACTCACTATCCCCAAGAGATCATACAGATTGAACAGTGGAATAGTGAGTTAGGTCTCCATCTCTAACAACTGTCTGGTTTGAACCAGTGAACAGGTAAAAACACAAAGAATTTGTACAGACTAATTAAAGAACTTAAAACTACCAAAATAGTGACACAAAATGTAAGGAAAGATAATACTCTAAGTCATCCATGGGTTATAGTTCAAATTTCAATCCAAAACATAATTTTGCAACTCTATAACTACCAAGATTCACTCAAGTTCATGCACTATTATATTTCTCAAAGCCAAAATCCGTACATCTGACATCCAACCTTGGGATTAGGTCAAACTTTGTCTTAAATAGGACAACCATCGTCTTTGGTTACCATGAGGGCACTTCCAAGTCGTTGGTGTGTGTTTGGATAGAGTTGTCCAAGCAACTTTTTAGAAATTTTTACAACTTAGTGCAAAATGTCACTTTGCTCTTCTCCAAGCTTATCCTAGACTCCATTCTAGGTTTCAACATGACTCTTAACACATCCTAGTCCTGATGATATCATGATTACATCATCAAAATTCATTTACCCAAACAAGAGGCTTATGAACACTTAAGCCCAAAAAATGCAACATCCTAAAGACTTAGGACCTAACTTGACCTATATTCCCTATTGGACTCACACATTGTGGTCTACATGACCTTATGAAATATACACATGCCTTTGAGGGCTTACACAACAAAAAAGAAAGAGGATTGAATCAGTCAACCAATGGGTGCTCTTGCACCACAACTGGAGCTTATAGTTGATAGCTTCACACCAAATAGGAAATCTTCTTTCTACAACCAACAAAAACCCTACTTTTCTTCCTGCTATGTGGGTAAAAATCATTTGAACATGCAACATGCCCAAACTTTCATCTAGGTGTCTACAACGTGGTTAAAATGGAAAAAAAGAGTTGTTGATTTCATGCTACATATTCATCTTCAAACTTGCAACTTGAAGTTTCTCTGAAAACCTTTATAACATGAATATATCTCATGTTTCTTGGAATGTGGTGAATAGTTGGAGTAGTAGTTGCTAGTCTCATGCCACTAACGAAGGTTGTTTCAATACCCTAAAACTTGTGCTACATGGAAAAAGGAAGACCAAAAGTTTAACTTTTCCCTCTTATTTATTTCACAAAATAGATTTGACGACCTTTAGAAACAAGAATATGTGCATTTGACCATGTAAAATGGAAAAATTTTACTCTATAGCCCAAAATACAAGGATAACCATGCATAAGCCTAATTAGACCAAGATGTAGAAAGACTAACGAAAGTTAAAAATCACACCCTCTAAAATTTTCTAAAAGATGTATTTTGCAAATAAGATATGCCAATATTTTTTATGACCTCTATGAGATGCTTTCTTGCTAAGCATTGGAAGACCAGTATCCTTGCATATCCATTGGGAATAGAGTCAAATAGAGACTTGAAACAAACTAATGAACAACCTTGATCTAGCTTAAAACACCTTCAATAACAATAAACCAAAAAGAAACTACCACTACAACTAATCCAAACTAAAAAAAATGTGCATCAACACTTGGAGGAAAGAACAAGACTAAACCATGTGCCACAACACTTATTAGACCTAAAACCTAATCTATCCTACTATAACTAAAAGGAAAACTCACTCAAACATATCCATTGAGAGGTTTTGAGAAGTAACTGCCCTTTCTCACTAACTTGTAATGCTTTATGTGGTTATGAACAACTAGAGGAAGATGCATCATTGATAGAAATTCAACGAATGGCTGTAACTTCTCTTGAAGGACATAAAAAAGGTTACTTACCTCTTCGTGATGTGCATGCATACTGCTCCTTGAGAGTGTATAACTAAAATGAATGTGTTCTTTTTAGTTGCAAGTGCACTATCATTTTAATTTCTGACTAGAATTTCACATTTTGAAAAAACCATGATTAATGGTTCTTTGTTGTCCTCCGCCTTAGATAGATGCCTGATAGGGAATCCCCTTGAAAGAACAAACTTAATGCTCCTCTTTCTGCCTCTACCCGATGGAATTCTTATTTTATATCATCTTGCTAATTGAAATGATATAGCTCATATCGTGCAAGTGGAAACATGGCTGCTTCCACATCTTGCCCATGTTGTTCATGATTTTTCAACTTACGATATGTTGGTTTTGTATCTAAGCTTATTCAAAATATTCCTTGCTTTCTTGTATAAAAGGATCATCTTCAGCTTTATGACAACTCTCTTGATGACTTGTAAGATCATCAAAGTCATCTTGTTGAGGTATGACTATTGATTTTTTTCATCGCATTCAAAAAGACCAGCAATTTTTTGTCCTTCAACCTCTCTTTGTCGCAAAACCAAGTTGTCCCTATTTGCCTTATCACAGTCTAACATCTTTACATGATAATTTTCATCTTCCAGCTGCATTAAAACTATTCCTTTCTTTTGAATTTTTTTCCCAAATCTTGAGCTAATGTTGGTATTAGCATATTGTCCTCATTTTTTACAAAGAAAGGAATCTCTTCAAATAAATCAACCAACACTTCATAAAAATTACCACTTTTTTTTGCTCTATATCTCATTGCTCCCGGCCTACTATTGGTGTGATCATATTTATCTTCTCTTCGTCATGTTCAACGAAAGAAGACAACTCATTGAACTAAACTATAGCATCCTCTTTTTCACCAGCCTCTTCTTGTTCTTCATACTATTTCTCCAACTCCATATGCTCATCTTGTTCTTGTAACAATTCTGATTTGCCAGCTCTTAAAGTATAAGAACACTCTTCAACAATAGTTTATTCCTTCTCCTTCAAGTTCCACCTTTTCTTGGTCATCAAATGAAACCTTTTTTCAAATGATAGGTTCCTTTGGGAGCAATGGGATAGGACTAGGACAAGATGACTCAAAATATGGAGAAATTTGACACGTTTGTTGGGCCTCTTTAAAGCAAGTTGAGTCTTGAGAGGGCTGCTCTTGAGGAACAAGAGGATTGACCTATGTAAGTTTAGATTATTAAAAAGACTTTCTAAAACATGGAATGTTAAATTTAGAGGGCTTAGAAGGATTAACTTGCTTAAAACTAGGGATATTGATTTTGAGGACCTCCTCTTTCACAGGCTAGTCCAAAATGCAAGGATTTGATTAGGCCGCTAGTTTTTTTATATTCTCTTCTTTTTCTATAAGATCTCTTGCAAGAGATTATTCATATTGATTTCTATGTAGCTCCATCTCCTACTACAAGTTAAACTCTTTCTCTTTCTTAACAACTTCAAATTGTTTTTGGAAGGAAAATGCCATATCCTTTCTACTCATGTTGTCAATATTTTGTGGCTGACTAGAAGAGGAACTATGCTGGTTGGGAATAAAAGAGATCTCTTGGGGTTGCTGATGAACATAAGCTTGCTGTCACAAAGCTTTATCAGTGTATCTGTTTTGATATGGTTGGTAAAAAGATGCATGGAGAGTATTTTCATGAAATGGAGAATGATATGACATGTTTCTATAAAACATGTACTATTCATTTATTTAAAGAGCTAAAAGTTCATAGAAATTTCTTTAAAATAGATAAAATCAAGCCCTATTTTTGAAAAAATAGGTTCTTATTAGCACTTGTATACATAAAACTAGTAGATGCTCTTATAGAGCTTCTAGGTGTGTAAAGTTATTGCCTCCAAAGGAAGAAATTGCTAACGCACACACCAAACATCAACAAAGAAAGGAATGATATGAACTAAAAAAGATCAAACTATCACACAGAACTATTATCACTAAATAATGCATCCTAGCTAAGCATAGAGTTATCTTGTTGGTGAAACATGGGAACACCTCCAAGTTGTGGGTGACCAATAATGGAGATGGACCTCTAGAGAAGGCTGGTTCCTTTGGTACTCACCTAAACTAACTACCACACTACTGGAAAAAGGGAAAGAGGAACTCTTTGAAATGAAATTTACTACTACATGGGGTGATGCACCAAATTCTGTTGACATGTAAGGCTGATTGACATATGCAATATTTTTACTGAAAAAACTAAACTAAGCACAACTCGAGTTATACATATTCGTGCAAGAGTATTTCATAGTAAAGTTGAAGCTTCACAAGGTTTTAGAAGGAAAATCGAATATTCTTCACAACTAAAAGCTCCACGTGCTGATAACATAAACAGTGACCTACACTTATATGTGTTTCAACATCAAGGTGAATTAAAAATGAAGCATATAATCAAGGATATATCAAACATCACAAAATTACATCCACCACTCTCACATCTCCACACAAAATTAAGAATAAGCTTGTTTATTGATAAAAGATACTTTCTAACACTTGCATACGAGTCAGTTACAAGGAGTTACAATGTTGTTCATGCTTTGAAAGAACTCATAAAAGTTAAAGTTACAATACATAGCTAGGAAAGCAACAAGAACTAACTCCAAAAAAAAAAGCCTAAAAGCTTCTTTATAGAATACAAAAGGTCACTACTAGCTTGCAATATGATCAGATTTAACTAATTTTGACCATTTATAGCCTCAAACTAACCCTTGACCATGCTCATATCCCCGAGAGTCTTTAAAACAACCCATAGATGCTTGGACTACTTAAAACTAAGTCAAATATGCCTCAAAATTCCCTATATCTACTCCTACCTTGCTATATTCTTGTTCCAGCTCTTGAACTTGTTACTCACCTGCCCTATATTCTCTCCACACAACCAATCTGCCTATATTTCTAATTACATGTTAATAGCACATGTGAAAAGGTGTGAAGAAGTAAAAAACCTTTTGGGAAGATGGAGAGTTAATAGCCCATTCAAGACATTCAAAATTACTTCAAAATGTGTTCCGATACCCCCAAAACTACCGCTTTCAAGAACTTCTAACTTTGAGATGTCTTTTGTGCATGTGAAAAATAATATTATGAGTCATAAAATTACCTTTTTCCTTAACATTATTTTCCTCTTGAGGCACATCCTTCTTGCATTTTCTCAAGTACTGAGCTATTCCTATTAGCTGGCTTAGGTCTGTCATACTATAAAATGCAAGGAATTGTCATTACATTATTTTTTACCATGCATGAAACTGTCATTTTAGAACATACCTTATGTGTCATACATGGCTTCACTGGTAACATATGCAATGACTATGAAGAATCAAGAATTTCATCATGATTGCAACCCAATAAGAAATGACCTGCAATCTTTTATATTGCACTATATTATTTTATACACCGTATACTTTGTGCAAATCAATGCCATAATCAACCATCCCCTATCTTGCCTATTTTCTAAGTCATCTTTTACTCACTCTTAGATTGTGCCAATCATCTCCCAATATCTCTATGCAGAGCATTATTATGACTTGAATTATCATTCTTGGATGTCTTGTAATGCATGAGTAATAAGACAGTCTTGTAAATCTTTTCACTGTTCTTTGTCTCGCTTCTCCATGAGAATGTCATACTTCTAATTTTTCATTTTCCTCACTATGATGGCTATTCTCATGACCCCCTATGCACGCAATGGAATTCTCTTACCATTTTTAGAACCCCACTTCTGTAAAATGCCATCACAGTCCTCCTATCCATGCCTTCATGATTGTCCATGCATTTTTGAATGTCTATCATTCCCTCAAATAGTATTTCTACATGAAATAGATCCCACTCTTATTGACAACTTGTCCCTTAAATGTGTGCTTGAGATTGTCCATTGTCTTCACTGCTTTCTCTATCTGTCATTTTTATATTTGATTGCCACTCTTTTCATGACTGCATTGTCTACTATTGTCCCTTTATCTAATAGTCTTGAGAATTGAAAAAAAAGCTACTTTTCTTTACCAAAATTGTCATTAACTTGATACAATTGTTCTTTGACAATGACTATTTTTAAAAACTTTGAATCTGTCCTCATTCTTTACTATATTTCCTTCAGGACAATCTCTGTGTGTATCCCGTCAGTTTGAAAACATGTCTACCAGAATAATTACAACCACATCTAAAAATACCACTTTTCCCATCATTGTTACCATATCTTATGAATATCTCTCCTCCTTGATTGTTACCCACTGCATGAATTAGAGAATTACTCAAATGCCAAATATTAGAAACACACTCTCCCTTCAATGTTACGTGGCCTCTAATTCTACACATCTTGATTACATCCAGTTATATTGATGGAAATAATGGGTGACAGGTTATGAAGAAACGAACCACAACATCAACACTCAAATTTTTATAGCTTTGGGTATGAGATGTGATCTTTATCTTTTTTGATTTGAGCAACCTATGCATATATAAAAATTCTAGCATTAAGAAGCATACCTGGAAAGTTTTTAAACAAACATGTGGGCCTGCAATGTGAGTAGGAATTAAATGGAAATTTGGAATCTTTCAAATGTTATTGCAACGTGTTATGCTAAGAAGCAAAATAGATTTCACACAATAGCTTGAACAAGATTTCTTCAATGTGATAAAAGAATCTTTCATAATTTCTTTAGAGTGCTCATTATCCCTCTAAAAATCTACAAATTGATTAACAACTCGACCACATAGTTGATAGTTTCATGCCAAATATGGAAGCTTCTTTCTACAACCAACAAAACCCTACTTTTCTTCCTGCTATGTGTGTACAAATCCTTTAAACATGCAATCTTCCCAAACTTTCATCTAGGTGTCTGCAATGTGGTTAAAATGGAAATAAAGAGTTGTTGATTCCACACCACATCTTCATCTTCAAACCTTCAACCTAAAGTTTCTCCTAAAACCTTTGTAACATGGATATATCTCATGCTTCTTGCAATGTGGTGAATAGTTGGAACATCAATTTCTAGTATCATTCCATTAGAAAAGGATCTTTCAAAACCATAGAACTCGTGTTGCATGGAAAGAGGAACACCAAAATCTTAACTTTTCCTCCTTATTTATTTCACAAAATGGTTTTGACAACCTTTAGGCCCCGTTTGTTTGCGAGAATTGGACCGGAATTGGCGGCGATGCTTCCCAAATCTCACGAAATCCGTTGTTTGGTTCCTCAATTTGCAATTCGGGTTATGTCCCACAAAACCCAGTTTTGGCCCTAAAACGGGTGGCACTATCTTCCCAGTCAGGAGGTGGAATTCGATTTTATAACCCGGTTTTGGAAATTTCTGAATTCGATTTTATAATCCGTCAGGTCTGCCATCTTCTGGGTTTTATTTTGGGGGTTTTGTTCACTGTCCATCATTTTCACTGTTGTGTGCGCATCTTCGTTCTTGCGCCTCTCCATTCTCATTTTCGTAGTGGGGGTTTTGTTCATTGTCCGTCATTTTCGCTATTGCGCGTGCATCACCGTTCTCACGCCTCTCCATTCTCATTTTCTCAGTCAAGGGTTTACAGGTGATTTTCACAGACCTACAACATTTTTACTGTTGAGGGTTTACAGGTGATTTTCACTGTCGATGATGCTTGGTATTAACATGTTTTTTAAAAAGCATTTTTATGTGGTTTGGTTTGGGATTAGTGGCTTCACATTAGTTCATCTCCAGATGAGTTTTATTTCCACCATGTGTTCTCAGTAATTAGGAAAATAGAGTTTGCAAGCTCTATGTGCTTTGCCCTATTTTTGGAGATTTTATTTGTTGTTTGGTTTCAGAGCATTTTGTATGAGTTTCCCTACTTACCTTATCCAAGAGCTTCAAATAAAAGAAGTCAGATGCAAAATGTTTGCCTTGCAAATGATATTCTGACATTAAATAGGTGAAATGCAGATTGAAAAGGCAGAAATTTAACCTTCACAGGTAGTGAAAAATCTCTGAAACAATTTCCCATAAACAAATATCTACAGCTTCGACAATTTGGGGTAGAAATTTCCCATTTGGACGTGAGTACTAATTTAGTGCAGGGTATGTTCCTGTGGTCTATAGGTTTTTCATGGGCAGACTAAATAGCCAAGAGGGAATTTCTCCCTCTTGGCTATTTAGGGACTAAGTGAGATTTGAGTTGAAATCCAACCTGGAATTTGGCCACCAACTGCTTACATCGGATAGGGTAATGAACGCTACAATGGCAATAATGAACTTAAGCAAAGAATTTTGAGGGACTCGTCCAATTTCAATAACTTTATTCATTTGAAAGACAGAGTGTTGTAATCCATTTGAATGATTTTGAGAATATTTTTGTTTAGTTTGGATAAGTGGGTATCTTTTAAAGATAATGTATCCAGTGCTTGCACCTGATTTCATCTTTTGAGTAAGTCGCACCTAAATAGGTGAAATGCAGATTGAAAAGGCAAAAATTTAACCTTCATAGGTAGTGAAAAATCTCTGAAATGATTTCCCATATACAAATATCTAGAGCTTCAACAATTCGGGGTAGAAATTTCCCATTTGGACGTGAGTACTAATTTAGTGCAGGGTATGTTCCTGTGGTCTATAAAAGTGAATATGACAGCTTAACTAGATCAACGATCAACATGTTTGAGCATTTTACAGACATGTTATTTGGATGTGATAGTTTACTACCTAAGTCAATGTTCAATATTCTGCACATTTTAAACATGTAATATTTCTTGTCTGTACCATGAAAACCTAATAATTACCAATCGAGGTTATCACAATTCATTTGTATTTTTGATAAGCATGATGGTTTTTTTTTTGGTCCTGACAATTGATCAACATTTATCTCACCTCGTCACTCTGCTTAGGAGAAGATAACATGATGGCATGTTGCTTCCATACTTGCAATATGTTATTCCTTATTAACTGAGATGATAGCACATCTAGAGGTAGATCTGTGAGAGCCAAATTCATCAACCTTTTCAGAACTATAATAACTTTGGCAAATTGTGTTGATCTCTACATTATACTTTTAAACTAAATATTAAGTGACTCTGAGATGTGTTGCTTGACATGTATAAGAGGGTGCTACTATTAGCAAGTTGGATGTAAAAAGTAACACCAACCTAGGAGGAGAGTTGTATAGATTTTTAAGCTTGACTCCCGACTGATGTAGAATTGAGTATGCTTTGGAACTCTTTCCGTTAAGCTCTTGAAACATTTAGGATATTCTTAAACCATTACTAGTCCAAGATTTGTCATCTCAAAGGTCTTGTGGAGTTGGGAATTCATTTTATTTGTCATGGCAGTATTGTTCCTTGTGGTAATTTACATGAAGGGAAACAAGTAGAACATATAGATTAGAAGTGCATCTATTGGATTCAACTGCCATAAAAATCTTGTGCATCTTAGCATCTTACCATACTGTGAGAGCATTATTGAAGCTACGGAGGGACAAATTTTGGACTAGTCATAGCATTAAAGAACCACCATAACCTTCTATACACTTATTAATTGTCAGAATCCCAACCGTTGCAACAAGGTCCTACTTCCTAAATGTGTTAGTCGATGCCACTACTATATCAGGTGGCTGTAAGAGATGACTGTGTGTAAACCTTTTCTTTCAATGTTCTTTATTTTTGGATAAATGTTTTGGTATGACTCTACTATCTGGAGCATAGAATAGGTCGTGGGCACAATATTACTTTAAGTTTAGTAGTTGCAGTCATAGCTTATATTCTAAGTTCATAGTTTCTTGAAACAGAGCTATGAACAAATAATATAAGAATAGGGAAACGTCGCCGCCAATTCCGGTCCAATTAACAATATCTGACTTTAGCAAAATACATCAGAGCACCTGGAAGAGTGATAATAACTCCTTTCATCTGCAAATCTCTACTTTTGATTTTCACACATCAAATAGTAAATATCAAAATAAATAAACTATAAACTTAGAATATAAACTATGACTGCAACTACTGAGTACAAACTATTGGCAGCACTCTGGGGCTGCACAATATTTCAAATTTGAAGGTTTGAAATGTGAAACAAAAATATAAAGGAATCCTCTCGGCTGTATAGCCATTTCGTTCTCGCATCTACATGTAATTAGTACTCCTGAGTTTTTGTTGACAACTTATTTTTTCAAATCCCTCTTCTAGTGTTGATAATAGATCATATTGTAATAGATCTGTGTAGCTCCAGGTGTAAATAAAACTATATTTTCCTAATTACTGGGAACACATGGTGGAAATAAAACTCAAACAACAAATTGGACACATGCCATATTCTTTTGTATTCAAATTTGGAGATGAACAATTACAAAATAAATAAACTATAAACTTAGAATATAAACTATGACTGCAACTACTGAGTACAAACTATTGGCAGCACTCTGGGGCTGCACACAAACACCTAAAGCTACACAGATCTATTACAATATGCTCATTGAGAGCTACACAGATCTATTCTAACTTCAATAGTTGCAGTCATAGTTTATATTCGAAGTTCATAGTGTCTTGAAACAAAGCTATGAACAAATAATATAAGAATAGGGAAATGTCACTGCCAATTCCGGTCCAATTAACAATATCTGACTCTTAGCAGAATACATCAGAGCACCTGGAAGAGTGATAATAACTCCTTTCATCTACAAATCTCTACTTTTGATTTTCACACATCAAATAGTAAATTGCCTTCACTCAGTTGAAAAATAAAATTTGTAGTTGCCCCATTCAAAATTTGTTCATATGTGGAAATTAATAAGTTAAAGCTCAAAGATTATATGTTGCACAATTCCTTAGTAGAATACTTTCAATTTCATAAAAAGAGTTGCACCTATATCTCACTCTTCTATGACAACAATCACTTTGAATGTTATCAACTAGTTAGCTACCACAGTCACTTGTAGGGATTCATGTAAAGGCCATTGAAGGTTAATCTGAGATATTGTCTGCATGCCATTTAGTTTAAGTATGGGAAGAAAAGATCATCATTAGGACTAACCAAAGAACATTGATTATAAAATGTCTTAAAATCACTTTTATTTGTAGAATACTTTCATGAAAAGAGTTAGAAAAATAGAACATGAACAGCATGCTACCAATATCTCCTCGTTGAAATCATTGTGTTTGTCCACTTTTTAGGCCATTGATGGATCCTATTAAGAATATTGACATTCTAGGATGGGCAGTTGTGGAGACCACATATTCTCATCTTCTCACAATTCTTATTGTTTGTGTTGTTGTAGCCACAGTAGTGGTGGCCGGAGAAGGCAATGCACAAATGGGTAAACGAAAAAGAAAAGGAAATACTTTTTATAGAATGGTTATTCATTCCAACAATATGGATTGTCATGATCAGATTCGCATGAGTAGGGGAGCCTTCTTTCTTCTAGCTACTATCCTAAGGCTAAAAGGAACCTTGACAAATACGATACACTTGATGTTAGAAGAACAACTTGTGATGTTCCTCCACACCGTTGGCCACAATTTGAGGAACCGCAAGATTGCTCACAACTTTGGGCACTCATGAGAGACAATCAGCCGATACTTCCACAAGGTGTTGAGGGCTATCTTAGGACTCCACAATGATTTCTTTCTACCACTTAGTCCAAACACTCCTCCTGAAATTAGTGGGAACAAACGTTTTCATCCATTCTTCAAGGTAATTGTTGTGTTGTTACAAATTTCTTGTATGGATTTTTATCCTTATCATATTATTGGTTGACCATAGAATTGATGATTGTATCATATCATATAGGATTGTGTTGGAGCTATCGATGGAACCCATATACCAGTCACCATCGATGTCGACATGCAGGGTAAATATCGTGATAGAAAAGGCAACTTGTCGCAAAATGTTATGGGTGTGTGTTCCTTTGATCATAAGTTTCAGTACTGCCTTGATAGTTGGGAAGGGTCTACTGCGGATAGTCATGTTCTAGCTTTAGCTCTGTCAAGAGTAGATCCTCTTGTTGTTCCCCCTGGTAAGCCAAATCATAGTTTAATATACTTAAGGGTACAATCAATGTTTCACGTTTTAATAACATACTTTATTTATGTAGGAAAATATTTTCTAGTGGATGCTGGATATCCCAATGCACCTGGATTTCTTGCTCCTTATCGGTGTACACGCTACCACCTGAAGGAGTTTTCAAGACAGAATCCAATAAACTCTTGAGAAGATTTGTTCAACCATTGACACTCCTCTCTTAGAAACTCAGTAGAGCGTACATTTGGTATTCTCAAGCAGCGTTTTCCAATCCTGAGGCATGCCACATCTTATCCTATCATGACACAAGCCCATATTGTATTAGCATGTTGCATACTACACAACTACATTACGTTAGAGGATGACATTCCATCAAAAATTGTATCCAAAGAGGAAGATGATCGTGATGGGGTAGATGTACCAATGCTGGAGACATATGGGTTGTCTCAGCATGATAGAGACCAATGGGCACAGTTCCGAGATGATATAGCAAGTAAAATGTGGGAATAGTATAGATCCCAAGAATAGTTGTTCTTGTATGAATCAAGACTACATGATGGTTTCCTTTTTCTTCTCTTTTTATCTGCAAGTATTGGACTTGTATGGGTCAATGTGTTTTATTTGAGTAAACTGGTGTATGAAGATACTTTGATATACATGATGGTTTCCTTTTTCTTCTCTTTCTATCTGCAAGTATTGGACTTGTATGGGTTAATGTGTTTTATTTGAGTAAACTGATGTATGAAGATACTTTGATATACATGATGGTTTCCTTTTTCTTGTCTTTCTATCTACAAGTATTGGACTTGTATGGGTCAATGTGTTTTATTTCAGTAAATTGATGTATGAAGATACTTTGATACCATTAACAACAATTTCTATACACAGCATGGCATACACAAAATTATTGATGAACATGGATGAAATTGGTAACATGAGCCAGATATCTCCTTCCTCGAAGAAGATAATGTGGATAAAGGAAATGGAATGCAAGTTTCTAGATTTGCTCCTCGAGAAAGTACAACTAGGCAAAAAATGTGATGGAGGCTTCAAAAAATAAGTGTGGTCCACAATTGAGAGGTGATTCAATGCTGATATGAACCTCAATCTATCAAAGGACAACTTCAAAAATAAGTTGAAAACCTAGAAGATTGCCTATAGAGTGATGAAAGAGCTAAGGAATACAAGGGGTTTCGCTTGGAATGAGACAACTCAGTGCATGGATGCTGAGGATAGCGTGTGGGATGAGCTTCTGAAGGTAGGGTGATCTCTCTACTATTTTGATGGAAATAATATTTCCTTCTTTTAAAGTTAATAATGAAAGACAAAGAACCTAATCCAATTATTTATGCCAACATGCAGAGAAGAGAGTTCAAAAACACCAAAGTGTATAAGAGGCAACCCTTCCAGTGCTTCAATGAATTGGGTGCAATTGTGGGTAATGACATTACTGAAGGTAATGCAGCTACCACGACCCTTGAGACTAAAGAAGGGAACCCTATGGAAGAGCCATTCAATGTGCATGATGAAGAGGACCTTGGTTTCAATATACATCTTGATAGTGCTGTTGATTTGGACGAAGACCCTTATCATTCCAATCAGTTCACTGTAACAGCAAGCACTAGAGGGACTCCTACATCATCAGTCAGAAATGTGGGAAAGAGGAGGAAGGCAAGTATGGCCACTTCCTTGGATTCCATGTGTGAAACAATGAAGAAAATAAAAGAGGGCATAAGCAATGTTCACCTTGTCCAAATTGATGAATCTACTCATGACAAGGCTTTGACGAATGCATATAACGCTCTCAAATCCATCCCCAGATTGAGTCAAGGTGTATTCCTTAGGGTATATGAAACCTTCGTGAGTGAACGTGAAAGAGCCAAATGGTTCTTATTGATGACTGAGGATGAGAGAGTGGACTGGATTGTAGCCACATATGGTGATTTATAGTTATATTTAAAAGGACATCTAATTATGTATTGTTGTGTGATTTTAAATGTGTTGGAAGCCTATAAAAGGCTATAAAACTGACATTATGCTATACTCGATGTTCTTCTGATTTGACATTACTATGGTAACACTTCATCTCACTGTTCATCAATGAAATCATAGAGTTCTATATGCATAAAATGTTCCATTCATTTATCATACAGACTGTTGTTCCTTTTTGCTCAAACAGAAAATATAATCATATGCCACATGGACATCTATTTGTGAAAATAAGTTAAATACTTTCTAAACTTAGAGGCAATACTGGTTATGGTGTAATCATGATCTTTCTTCCAATGCCTATGCTTGCTTCATCATGATCTTCTAGATAGTTTAGATCTTGTCAAGATCCCCACTGCCCACTGCCAATAGCAACTTATGCTTTCAAGCCTTTTTTCAGTGATCTTTGTTTTGCAGTAGATTGATGGGCATGAATTTTGTTTTGCAGTAGATTGATGGGCATGAATTTCTTTATTCATATGAGTGTAGGCAGTAGACTGTGGGACAATGTCACTCATACTACTGTCTCTTGCATGTCCTTTTGTTATGGAAATACCTACAATCTAGTATTTACTTATTGTTTGTGGATTTTTTGGCCTCCTTTTTTTTTCTTTAGTTTGTGTTTTACTGATTAGATATGCACTGAGTTAAATCTCATATTGCTGGCAATAGGACTTTACCAATGTAGGAGTTTTGTGACAACATACTAGTTAAGCCTGGCTGTTTAGCATGCTTAAAAAATTTCATGATTAGATAAATGATGCTCCTGTATTCAAATTGCAATTATTACCAGTTATATGATTATATCTAGTGGATTAGTATTGTTTGGAATCATTAATTTACTTGGGTTAGTTTTAGCTCTCAACATCGACCGTATATGCCTTTGGCTAAGAGTTCATGTCTGAAGGGCTCTTGTGGTGCATCATTTATCCTGGAACTTACATCTACCTTGTCTGGATGTGGCTTGCAGTAATGCCACCACCTTAACACTAGGAACATTTGTAGAGAGGCGCGCTTACTGCTATTTTTATTGAGGTAGATTGTCTAGTCATTTATTCCAAAGTTGGATGAGGTCACTGATACATCCCTTTCTATTTTGTTTTCCTTCATGTTTGCTAAAATAATTATTTTATGTGGCTGTCCATGTCTGAACCCTGAGATATGGATTATTATCAAAAATATTTTATGGTTTGGACTGAAGTTATACTTGCTCTATGTGTTAGATATGTTTATAGATGTTCTCTCAATTCTAATTTTGAACTGTTTTGCATCTGCATATTTAGATGGGCGATGTACATATGAAATGGAAATGACATTGTAAATATAATTACCGTAGATTGATCTCAACTGTGTGACAAAATTATATGAATAGTAGAGATTTATAACACCTTGGCACATCAAGAGAATTATCTTATAAATGAAATAAAGGTCAAAACTTGAAATCTGTTCTAATGATGTGGGTGTGGGTGGAAATGTACTTGCAGGTGAATTTCAATAAATGTTGTATGTTGAACACTACAAGTTTTGAAAGGTTCTTGTTTTAGGACTACACACTGTCCAAAAGAAATTTTGAAAAAAGTTTCATCAATTTATATCTCTCTCTAGCAATGGTTTTTCTTCTTTACATATTAATTACGATCTTAGTAGATTTCTTTGTATAGTCCTTCCACATCTTTACCAGATGTATCCATCTTGACCACATGTAAGCCAACAATGAACCACTAAACATAGCCACTTATCTTTCTGAATGAGTGTCACATGGTTGAGTCTTCCACATCTAATTAAGGTAGCATTCACATTTTAGACAAGTACACACTAGTTTCAACAAGTCTTGCGCAAGAGCTTTAGAAGTTTTCTTGAAAAAATATTATTATCAATCCAATAAATAAATTCAACATCTTAAATATACATAGTTAAAAATTAAAAAAGAGGATGAATCCACTTCAAGGCAAAATATCAATCAAATAGACAAATTTGATTCAGATTATGAAACTCAAGAAAACAAAGGATAAATCTGTTCATGTCTTTGTAAATCTGTTCATGCCCTAATCACACAAAGCTATAAAATTTTTAGTATAATGTCATTTGAATCCTTACTTCCAGGACAAAGGATCTTAACAAAGTTTTAAACAAATCAGTGGTTGTATAATAGTATACAGTGGTTATAGTATTTAGAACATCAATCACAAAGTATCGTTTACAGATGAATCAAAAAGAAACGATACTTTGTGATTGATGTTAATAGCCACTAGAATATAGTGTAATCAGTGGATAAACTTAACATCTTGAACATGAAATGCATCTTGAACATGCAATGCATGTTCAAGATGTTGTTAAGTTTATCCACTGATTGGACTGTATGCCAATGGTTGTATAACAGTATACACTGGTTACAGTATACAGTGGTATATCTCCATTACAAAATATAGTTTGTTAGCACTCTTATGAGAAATGGGAGTCAAAGATATTTATGTTGGAACACAAGTTGAACCCATCTTTCCTCTTACCATGCATTTTTTTTGTGATTCGTGAAGTAAAATTTACATAAAAAATGTATAATCAATTGTAAAAACTTGCTCTCTCAATGGCCATGCAAAGATGTTTCAAAACTTCTCTTGGGATCATGTGTCAACCCAATCAAGTTATTTCTTTCATTTTTCCCTCTTTGTTTTGGTATACACTGGTATACAGTAGCCACTAGTAAGTACCCACTGGTATACTTATTGTGTTAATTCGTTGGATCCATGCCAAGATTATTTTGTGTTGCTAGTGATTATGTTGGCTTTCACAAAGTGTGCTTGTCTTCCTCTCCATTTTGGTTTTTCTCTCCACTTCAAGGTACGAAACCTTGTTTCTCTCTTGTCCTTTGAATTTTGAGTACTTTCAGAGGTCCATCAATGGCATATTGGTGCATATTGGTTTAATGTTTTGGTATTGCAAGATCTTGTTGAATTAATGGACAAACAAGCATGCCCTCCCTTGAGCATTGTTTTCATTAATGTGCTTTTATAGACATATTAGCTTGCATTTGTTAGTGTTGTTTCTTTTAGCATATTTAAGTGGAATACACGAAGGAGTACCACATGATGAATGCTTCATTTAATGCATTGTTAAGGTGTAGTCTCTTAACTATCCATTTCTAGTTCTTCAGACATGATTTTTATAAATGTGTTTTGGTAGACAACTGTATTGTTCATGATTTTGTATGTATATACCCTAACCATCTTGTTATTATTGTTGCATTATGAAATTAAGTTAAATAATTCTACTTTGTTCAATGCTCTATTTCATTTTCAATTTCTTTTCATTTTTCATTCATTTTTTAAAACCATGTGATAGGTACAAAAACAAAAATGGATAGTTTTGAGACTACACATATGATGATAAAGTGAGACTACACATGCTGGCATTAAATATGTTTGAAATAGCTTCTGGATTTGATAATGTAGATATTTTTGGCATCAACATTTATGATCACACTCTGTGATCCTTCATCAGGATGGAAGAGAGAAAAATTATTGAAAGAAAAGTCCATCATTTTGGTCTGTTGCAATCATTTTGGTCTCTTTCATCCCGATGATGGATCACAGAGTGTGATCCATAACTATCTACACAATCGAATCCAGAAGCTATTTGAAACATTGATGCCAAAAATATCCACATATGATGATAAAAAATGAGCTATCTGATGATTGTTTACTGTTCATGTTTGTAAACGGTCAATATTTTTGATGGTACTCCTTCATGTATTCCATTTAAAAATAAACAAGTTTTAGTTTTTCTAGCATGTTTACTTTGTAGATGCAGGATTGACCATCTAACAATACGGAAAGTAATGGGAATAATGAGTGGGATATGAGATGGTTGCTCATTGAATGTGGGGCATAAGGGCATAGAGTATGGATTTCCTTGCATTTTCTTATTTAACGGTGTGTTTTCACACCACCATTTAGTTCATGGATATTGTTCTTCCCCAAAACTTCTATCTAATGCTATAGTTGTGTCATTATACTTTTTCCATAAATTTGTAATATCAACGTAAATGAAACTTTTTCAATTTGTACTCATAGAATATAGTCATGTTGTTATATATGAATGAACAAAAATAGTATGAATGAACAAAAATTCGCTTGATACAGTGCTGATGGCTATGGTAAATGTCCCTATGTGTGAGTGTGGTGATGGATCTCGCTACGTATTAAAGATGTCACACACGTGGGATAATCTAGATCGTCAATTTTGGAGTTGCAAAAATAAGAAAAAGGTTGTTAATTGCACAATATTTAAATGTTTACAAAGAATAAATATTAGTCATTATAGTGAGACTAACTTAGATTTGTATTGTAGGATGGTGGTGGATGTCAGTATTTTCAGTGGGCCAATGACACCCCGTCCCTGTCTACGTCATCTGCACGTTCTCCACATATACTTGTTGTGGATGACGAGTGCAAGTTTTGCAAAGTGCTCAAAAAAGCTTTTGCAAAAACGGAGGCTATGTATAAAGCCAAAGTCATGTTTTTACGATGTTTACTTTGTGCAACAATCGTACTATTTAGTTTGGCCATTTGTTGGATCATTATGCAAAAATAGATATATGTGTAGACTAGATGACTTATTTATATTTTGATGTGATATCGAGCAATGCTATAATTACTTTCTTGTTATAATATTGTTTATGTTATTGTATAAAATTATTAAAAAAAGTTAAGTTTACTCTTCACAATATTGGTAAAAAAAATATTAAATTTTGTTTATGATTTTCTATATAAAAATATAAATTAATTTAAAAAAAAACTATAAATAAAAAATGGACAACAAAAATAAAATATTAAATTAAAACATTATATAATAATCATAAAAACTTAAATTTTCTTCTCAAAATATAATTCCAATTGAAAATGTAGAACCAAACACAGAAACTGGATAATGTAATTCCAATTCCAATTTGAAATTGCAAACCAAACACATAAATAGGAATTTGTCACTTCCAATTCCAATTTTGAAAATGGCAACCAAACACAAAATATGGATTGTCTCAGCCATCTTTCAAGTGAACCAAACGGTCCAAACTATATTCTGAATACACAAAACTGGAATTTCAAAACCTGATTTTGAGATAATCAAGTTTTGTCTCAAATTCCAATTCCCACAAACAAACGGGCCCTTAGCAAAGAGAATATGAGGATTTGAATAAAAGGGAAAAGTTTAACTCTATAGCCCAAAATACGAGGATAAAACCATGCATAAGCCTAATTAGACCAAGATGTACAAAGACTTACAAAAGTTAAAAATCACCCCCTTTTAAATCTTCTAAAAGACATATTTTTGCAAATAATAAATGTCAACAATTTATAAATATATTAATGAATTTTGGTTTATCCTTTATAAATATCAATAATTTATAAATATATGAATGGAACTACTAGTAGATGGCCTTGTAATTGTTAATGCCTTCAAGGTCTTGTACAAGCAAACATGGACAAACATCAAGGACAATCAACAATTTTGGAAGATTTATTAGAATTGGTCAATCAATATAATGAGGAGGATCTAGGACAAGACACTCTAAAAAGGTCTAACATAAGAACTAAATCTTGTCTGAACAATAATGATGGAAATAGCAATAGAAAAAATGATACTTGATTATAGCATATTATCTTCTTTTGTATTGTATATGGCATAACACTTAAGCAATTGTTATATGTAGTTAGCAGATAGTTTTTCTTTTTATAATCAAGGTGATCTTTATAGACCTTCCTTGACTCGGTTATGACTCCTATGCTGTTTATTTTCGATATATGATATAACAAATGAAAATAAAATAAGTTTTCCTATAAAATTCTACTAAAAAGATAATTATTTTTCCTAATAATATAGTGAATTCAAAAAACACGACATTTGTTTCAAACACATGTACACATATTTCAAAATGAAGTTTGTCTCTAGGTTATAAATTAATTTAAAAGAAACATAAATAACTATCTAAGTGAGTGTGTGAGTACTAGATTTTCATCAAACCAACCACTGCCAAAGTGCTAGCCACCGCTACGTGGGCTACATTCTCACCTTTAGACTTAACAACAATTCATAACACTCAAGTTTTCATTAGTATGGTTAACTCTTAAATCTTGAATCCATATTTAATTATGCATCAAATAATACTAATTCATTAACATCTAATCATAATATATAAATTTATTCTCACATGTTCATATAATCATTTAAATGTCAAAAACATTCATTATACTCATCACATAATATTAAAGCATTGATCTAACATCCATGAAACATTATCTATAATGCATATTAATCACATGTCAAATAAGTCTAATTACTAGTCAAAGTCAATCATAATCAACAAGGTCTACAAAGTCTCCTAAAAACTAAGACATACAAGGTCAAGATGTGACATAGAATATGAACCTTACAAATGGTATCAATTGATGATGAGCAAAAAAAGAGAAATTACCTATTTGGAAATAATTTACTAATGAATTAACAACCCACTATGAGAAACCATGGAAGTTAAACTATTTCACCTAAAAAATAATTTAAAACAAATAGATATTATAGTTGAATATAATATGTAGTAAATGAGATTAAGAATATGAATCCAAGAAACCTTATCAAGTGCTACAAATCTACATCAATTGACTTAGTGACCAAGTTAATCATGATGTTCATTTGTTAGAGCTCTATACATTTAGAAAAATATGCAATAGGGATTACATGTTGAGCAACAAAACATCACTATTAAAAGGTCCACACAAGGCGAAAACACATAATGGAAAATTAAAATATTGTTGATGTTATTAACAAAAATGAGTTCAACTTTCTTTACCAAAGATAATCAACTAATCTATAGCCTCAACAAGAGGAAAAGAAAAGAGAAAAAGGTTTGTGTTGGTATTGTGTGATGATATTATTCACCTTCATGAAATTACAAGATTAACTAAGAACAACAAGAATTAGAGTGAGAACTAATCTAATCAATGCACAATTAATCTATCAACATCTCATGGATCTCTAAAATAAAGTGGTAAATGAGGCTCTCAGATATGATCCTCACTAGTGACACTCTAAAGATGAGAATTAAGCTATATGATATGCAATTAAGATCTATTCAATCAAATTCTAGCTCTATTTGATGAACAATCTACTATGATCAAAGCAATTAAGCTATTAAAATTGACAAGTGAGTGGTGTGGATGCAAATTGCAAGAGCTTTGCTGCAATTCAAAGATATGGAATGGATCCTTAATGCCTCAAAATGCTTTCTACTTATAGGATTTTCCCAAGGGTAGGGGGGTAGAGTGAGTTGATCATGGTTATGCTTGGGTAAGGTCAATTGGCTTTGCTTTGTCCATAAATGGGGGGGACAAGGAGGGGACAATCATTTAAATGGTTTCAAAAGGCTGGACCATTTCAACAAAAGTGAGTGATTTGTGTCCATTTTGTCTCCAATTTGCTTTGTTGAGGGAAATTATGATTTATTAATTAATTAAAGTAATTAACTTTAGCCATGAAGGGTAAGAGGTTCATTTTGATTTTTGCTTCAACAACTATGTCATTAATTGAATTTAATCAATTTCATAGTGTTTTTCCCTTTTTCAAGCTTTATTTAATCATTTAATCATTTAATTGAATTTTCCTTTGATTTGAATTGCCTTTGTTCCATTTATTGATTTTTTGTGCTATTTTGTTGATTTGATGCACCTTTGGATTGATTTAAGCCTTTGACCAATTTTCCATGTCTACAAATGCCCCTCTTTGAGTCGATGTGCGAAGAACACCGATTCAAAGATTCTTTATGTCCTAATTGCGATTCCCTATGCGATTGATTGCTGCCTCTTGATACAAAAAATTTTATGATGCCCCACTGATTTCATGATGTATGATTGCGACTTTGATTTGCTACCCTTATTGCCCCCTCAAAAATTAAAACATATGAATTGTATGATTTGAAAATGATTATTGACCTTTGATATAGTAAATATGTTTTAGTTTCTGACTATTGATAATATCCCACGATGTATGATCATGCCCTGGTTTGATTTGATATGCTAAGATAAGTCAATGGCTAATTTCAAGTTCAAAATTAGGTCAAAACTACCTTAAATAGGTTAAGAACCCTCTTTTACCATTCATTTTTACTTTTTACCCTTGGTGATTTTGCTCTGATTCTCTAGCAATTTCGAGATGGTTGTGCCGATTCGGGAGCATAGATTCGAGAGATGCCAGAGATATGGGAGACCTGCTGATTACAGGCCTCCAGTAAGTCATTACGAACTTTGATCTTGCATTTATTGATCATTTATTAAGCATTTATTGCAATTTCATGTTTCATCGTAGCTTTGCATTCAAGAAATCACGCCTAGGATAGAATTCATTGTCGCCTAGGGTCTTTTACTGTCGCTTCCATGGTTTTTATTATCACCTCCGCGTAATATACTCTTGCCTATAAGACAATTAAGTCTCGCCTGGCATGGAAAAATTGTTGCCTTGCCCTAGGGGAAAATACCCCTTTTCGAATAGGTTATCGCCTACCCGAAACCTAACCCTTTAACTCTCACCTAAGAAAAATCCTCTGTCGCTTTGTCAAATTCAATGTCGCGTATGGAAAATCTATCACTTGACAGAATAATAAAGTCACTTAGGGCCAAATTAAGTCACGCCTAGGTTAAAATGTCACCTGACAGCAGAAAAATCACACCTGATGTATTTTTTTTGCAAAATTTTCGTAGTTTTTACACATGTGTTGATCGTATCTGATGAACAATTTGATAACCCCCTGATGAGAAAGTCGGATAATTAATGTAGGTCTATGATTGTCAACAAAACATTGGTTTAGATATCAGGATAGTAGTACTTTAGAATATGATTTGTCAATCTGATTTGAATATTAACTGATAGGATAAATCAATTAGTGTGAAAACCAATATAATTTGAGACTGCTTGCTTCGTTCTCAAGACATAAAGACACGAACGATGGTACTGGGTGTGATTACTTGATACTTTTGATTGACTTGAGATAATTCCTTGATATAATGTACTGATATTATTCCTTTACCTTGCCAACAGGATCATTATCCTACTTTATATGTCCGTGCAGTTGCATCATGGGTTATTGACTTAGGTCAGAGACTCTCTGTAGCTGAGTTCTGAGTTATTGAGAGATGTGGTTTGAGTTTCCTCCTTGATCTCCCATGGTTCCAGCTGAACCATGGTTTATTGACTGCAGTGGTGGAGCGATGGCACTCCGACCACAACACATTCCACTTGCCATACGGAGAGATGACGATCACGCCAGAGGACATGTATCGATTATTGTGGATTCCTTGTAGGGGTGAGTTGGTCTATTACGACTCTGCATATAATTCCTCTATCTGCCAAGGAGTATTCAGGGACAACACTATTGGAGATGGGGATACGATTACATGGCCTTAGTTTGCCTCTTTTTTGACATTACCAGCAGTTTCGGGTGCCTTGATTGGCGGTCTACTTCTTCCCGACCGGTGAGGTCGCAGTTTTTCAGTTGGTTGGGGCCGGATTATAGAGGATTTACTTGCTCATCCTCGATGGTTTGATTGGGGTTCCTGCGTCTTGGCATAGTTGTATCATGATTTACATGAGGTAGTCTATCGGGGTAGTGCATCATTGTCAGCGGGTGTTATTGTTCTGTAGTTGTGGATATGGGAACATCTTCCCATTACTAGGCCTATTTTTGACGGAGTTCGACCTCGAGGATATCCCTACACTTTCTTATATACAAGCATGGTCATACAGCATCATATAGGTCATTTGGATTACTGGCGATGGCAGATTGATGATCTGGATCAGGTTATATGGCGTCCTTATCTCGGTTGTGATCATTGGAGAGAGGATGATGATGAATTACCATATATGTTTGCCCCTCGCTGGATGATTGGGTGCACTCCTACTACTATTGAGCACTTTTGCTTTGGTAGATTTTTGAGACAGTATGGGCAGATTCAGGATATGCCTCAGGGCAATGCATTATATGCTCGAGTACAGGCAGAGATTTCACTATGGGGTCCATGTATTGATTATCAGTTTGCATTAGGTCAGATTGCGGGTATGACTATTTGCAGATGGGAGATACTTCCTAGTATGGCTGATGCTGGGATGTCACATGAGTATGCGGATTGGTGGTCTCGCCACAGGTTTCCTAGTTTACTGATCTGGCTGAGCCTATTCCTGGACGTCATGATGGTGAGAGGGGTGGTAGACATCGGAGAGGTCGAGGACATAGAAATCCTCGAGTTGCTACAGGGGGAGGTCAAGTGAGATGAGATCTAGGTCATGATAGATAGGATAGAGCACATGATGATGTAGCTATTATACAGCCTAGAGCAGATAGATAGGACAGAGTGCATAGATGTCAGAGAGCTCAGAGACATGCACAGATTGATGTAGCTAGGTAGATTCTTGGGATATTAGATCCCTTGGTATAGTTACAGAGAGTGGCCTTAGCGTAGCCTGATGGTGAGGCGGCTCATCAGGATCAAGTATAGCAGGATGATGCACAGCAGGATGGTGGGCAGCAGGATGGGGGGGCTCCACAGCCATAGGGTGCACAGGGTGATCGTATGGATGGATTAGAGTGAGGTTTACAGTCTATGAGGATAGAGATATCCACTGTTGTAGGTTGATTGGACCAGGTTGCCTCTTTATTACAACAGCTTGTATCTGTCATGGTTGTTCAGAGGCAGGATGGAGTGGGTACATCATAGGCTCCTCCCCCACAGGATAGTAGAGGGCCAGATGGATCTGGTGCTACAGGCTCTTGAGCGATATGATGACAGATTTACTCAGTGTTGTTGGTCCATCTTTTATGTTATTCTCATTTATCAAAACATTTGATAGATCACTTTGATGATACCTTGTCATATTTGATGTATGGGATCCTTCTTTTGATGATGATATATGATGATATACTTCTTGATTCTCTTTGATGAGTTTGATTATAAGATTATCTTTTATGCAGCTATATGATGTTTGATTTATGCATTTACTTGGATTCATGTGATGAATGCAGTATCTTATTTTATGATATATATAGATGTATGCAAAGATGTATGAATTTGGTGATGCTCTTCTGTGGTCCATGTATGGATGTAAGATGTTTAATGGAAATGCATATGTATGTTCCTGTGTTTTGTTGTTTCAATGTATGCCAGTTTATCCTTAACCATATGTGTGCACATGATGTATAGATGATTTGTCGTTGTAAATGTGGATAATGAATAATGCTCAATGCGTGTATGCAAAAGATAATCTCATTTTCTTTATTGTGTTTTATTAAGAACAAACATTATTATTGAACCCCTTTTGCATAAATGTTTTAACTACCCAAGATTATTGATGTACCTCCCTTGTTCCCTTGGAAAAGTAACCATAAACACATGCATTTGATCAAATAGGACAATGCAATTAATCTAACAAGATAATGCAATGAATCTAGTATGCTTTGCAATGCAACCTTAAGTGTCACCAGTTTTTAGCAAATAAATGCCTTGAGGATAAATTTTCATCATTGAGCATTTGGGACCGGAAAGCAAGTACAATCACCACTTCCCACTGACATGATGATATGAATACTACTTTTTATCGCATTTGGTAACCTCCTTTGTTGGACCAAGTACAACCCTCACTAGTTGGATGACCAAACTATGGGAGTCTGAATACTGGTGTCAACGGATTCAATGTTGCAAGTGGATTTTTGGTAATAAGATATAGAAAATCTAAATAGCCAAGGGATCCGTTTGTGTAAACAAACAAAGGTCAATCCATCCGCTTATGAGATAGTCCTCGATGGTTCTTTGATGACCATGTCGTTAGACAACTTCTCATAAGGTGATGAATCTTCCTCCAAACAGTCACTCAAAGGCAATAAAATATCGTATCTCTATCATTGCCAATACCATCAATTAGCTAAAGAGACTTGATATAAATCAATCGATATAAGCAAAGAGATTTTTAACCAACTTTCAAAAGAATCTTTCAAGTGTTTTACATTGTTTCTCGATTTTCAAATAGTATTTCCAAGTACCTTGATCATTAATGATGTTTGATTTTTATTTAATCCTAAATAATAAAGTCTATTAAGGCTCAAGGATTTTGTTGTGGTAATCAATTTCTTGGTTTATGAACAATGATAGCTATCAAAGGTTCATGAAAATATGTTTCTTTTTTTTTTTTTTTTGAAATTCGGATCTCGCTCTCTCTCTGTTTGACTCTGACTAAATGTTGTTTGTTTGAATCTTTTTTAGGTACCAACTTTGTGATATGCTCTTCATTGCCCCCAAGTGTTTGAATATACCCGTTTTGACAACTTTGGGCAATGAAAATGATGAAGCTACAAAGCTTTATTAGGACTATGTACAAATGAAGGATGCAATGAAGGTTTGGACAAATGGGATGATGAGATGCATTATGTACAAATGCAACCTAGGGAAGACCAACTGAAGGGAACCAAAGGTGCTTGTTTACCAAGTTTTCACCCTTTGGATGGATCAAGCTCTTTTTTCTTTTTTTTTCTTTTTTTTCTTTTTTTTTTTCTTTTTTTTTCTTTTTTCAAGTTTTTTCCCTTTTTTTTTTGCTACCAAGGTGACTATTTACTAGGTTTTCACCAAGGCACTTTCTTCTTTTTCAATTTTTTTGTATTTTTCTTTTTTTTTTTCTTGTTTTTATCATCAAGACACCTATTTACTAGGTTTTCACCAAGACAACATAATTCTGGATGTTTTTCCTTTCTTCATGCTCAATTTTCTCAATGTTTTTATCTGTTTGTGCTTTTCAAATGTTTTTGGTGTTTTCAAGATCTCTTTTGAACTATGTACAATAAAATAGGATGCTCTCTCATCTGATACTCTTTATACTCTTTCATCTACCTCATGTATAGAACCTTTTAAGATGAATACTATTAATAGGTTCTTGAAGTTCCTCTCCGTCACAATTTGATAATTTATAGGTTCATGTGCCAAATGAAGATATTATGATAAATGGGCCTAGCTAATTAGCCTCCCATTTTCCTTTCTTTTCCCTCTCAACCTGATTCTTTGGATTTTCTCTCAACACCAAGTCTCCTACCTGAAAAACTCTCGGTTTGATATGTTTATTATAGTTCCTTGAGATTCTATTTTGGTACACTTTCAGGTGCTCATAAGCTTGTGTTTGATGTTCTTCAAGTAACTCCAATTGTTGAAGTCTAGCAACCCTATAGTCTTCATCTGTGATCAATCCTTGTAACGACACTCGTAAAGATGGGATTTCAACCTCTAATGGTAGAACTGCTTCAGTCCCATAGACTAGGGAGAATGGTGTGGCTCCGGTGGGTGTTCTTATGCTGGTTCTATAGGCCCATAATGCTGGATTAATTTGCATATGCCAATCCCTTCCTAATTTGTTGACCGACCTTTTCAAAATCTTCAATATATTCTTATTTGTGGCTTCAGCTTGCCCATTTCCCCGAGGGTAATAAATTGATGATGAATGGTGAGTGATATGAAATGTAGCACATAGTTCATCAACATCTTTATTCTTGAATTGTTTTCCATTATCTGTTACTATGGCATGAGGAATACCATATCGACAAATGATATGATTCAAGATAAACATGGAAATTTTCTTTCCTGTTGCTGTTATCAATGGAACCGCTTCAACCCACTTGGTGAAATATTCTATTGCGGTTATGATATGTTTGTGCCCATTTGAAGAAGGTGGATTTATGATGCCAATTAAATCAAACCCCCATTGATAGAAAGGCCATTGTGTGACAAATGGATGTAATGCTTGTGCCGGTGCATGTATCATATCGCCATGATATTGGCATTTGCTGCATATCTTCACAAAGTGGCAAGCATCCTTTTCCAATGTCTTCCAAAAATACCCTAAACGAAGGATTTTCTTAGTTAGATTTAACCCGCTTGAGTGCGACCCGCAAATGCCTTCGTGAACCTCTCGTAAAGCTAACTAGACTCTTCTTCCTCTAAAAACCTAAGTAACGTCCCGTCTAGACCCTTACGATACAATGTTTCAGAAAGGATTAAGTAACAGGAGACTTGGCGTATGAAATTGCATTTTTGAGCACGGGTTTGGTCTAAGGGTAGCACTTGGTCTTTAAGGTAGGTATATATAGGTCCATACCAAGGGGAGTCATATCCATGTAAGAGGGCAACAATTTGGGTTTTGAGGAGGTCAAATGTCAGTTTTACCAACTCTTCCACCAAGAACTCATACTTCTCATTTTGATCTGGTTTTTGTAACAAAGAAGCCAAGGTAGCGATGGCATCAGCTGCTCTATTTTTCTCTCTAGGAATTTGTTCAAAGGTGATCAATGCAAAGTATTTCTTCCATCCATCAATCATAGTCTTATAAGGCATCAACTTTTCATCCTTAGTGGTATATTCATTGTTGACTTGATTAATGATGAGTTGAGAATCTCCATAAATTTGTAGCTCTTTTATATTCCATTCTAAGGCCATTTTGATGCCTATGACTAGTGCTTCATATTCTGCTATATTATTTGTACATGGAAACATAAGCTTGTAGGATTTGGGAATGGTGTAACCTTGAGGAGTTACCAATAATATGCTGGCCCCGGAACCTCCTTGTGTATAGGATCCATCAAAGTATAACTTCCACGTTTTTGCCTCTATGTTGATAATGGCGGAATCCAAAAATTCCAATTGCATAGTTTGTGTAGAAGTCATGGGATTTTTAGCTAAATGATCTGCTATCACTTGTCCTTTGATTTCCTTTCTATCGACATATTCGATGTCGAATTCACTCAATATCATCACCCATTTAGCTATTCTACCTGTTAAGGCTATTTTACTTAACAAATATTTGAGAGGGTCTATCTTGGCAATCAACTTGACCTTATGCATCAACATATAATGTCTCAACTTTTGAGATGCAAACACCACTACTAGACAAGCTCTTTCCATAAATGTGTAATTAAGCTCATATTTTATCAACGTTCTACTCAAATAGTAGATAGCTCTTTCCTTTCCTTGTTCATCCTCTTGCGCCAAAAGTACCCCTAAGGATCTTTCTATAGCCGATATGTAGAGAAGTAATGCTTTGTCCTTGATTGGTGACATGAGAATGGGCGGATTTATCAAATAAGTCTTCAACAATGTGAAAGCTTGATCACATTCAGCATCCCATATAAATATAGTATCCTTATGTAGCAACCTGGTGAAAGAATGACATTTTTTAGCCAATTGGGAGATAAACCTTCATATGGATTGGATTTTTCCCTGCAAGGATCTCATTTGGCTGATATTCTTAGGTATTGCCATGTCCATTATAGCTTGTACTTTCTCAGGATCCACTTCAATCCCTTTGGCGGAAACTATATAACCTAGTAACTTTCCAGATTGGACTCCGAAGGCACATTTCTTTGGGTTTAATCTGACCTTGAATTGCTCCAACCTAACAAATATCTTTTTCAAAATGTGGAGGTGTTCTTCTCTTTTGTAGGATTTTGCCAATATATCATCCACATAGTCTTCTAAAAATGTGTGCATCATGTCATGGAAGATAGTTGTCATGGCCCTTTGATATGTGGCTTCGACATTTTTAAGACTGAAGGGCATGACATTCCAACAAAAAGTACCCCAAGGGAAAGTAAATGCTATCTTTTCTTGGTCTTCGGGTGCAATTTTGATCTGATTATATCCGCTAAATCCATCCATTAATGACTACATTGAGTGTCCTACTGCCAAATCCACTATGACATCTATGCTCGGAAGTGGGAAATCATCTTTGGGGCAAGCAAGATTTAGATCTCTAAAATCCGTACACACACGAATGGATTTATCATGCTTTGTGATTGGTACAATGTTGGAGATCCATTCGGCATATGCTATTGCTCTTATGAACCCCACTTTCAACAATTTTTCCAATTCTACCTTGACCAAAAGAGCTATGTGGGGGTGCATTTTTCTCAACTTTTGCTTAACGGGTTTAACCCTTGGTCAAACATTCAAATGATGCATTATAAAGTTAGGATCTAATCCAGGCATGTCAACATATGACCATGCAAAGTTTACTTGTTGTTCTTGGAAGAATTTTATGAAGTCTTCTCTTTCGAGAGGTGTGAGTGATGCTGCCAAGTGTATGAACTTTGGATCTAATTCTATCCCAATATTGATCTTTTCCATTGGCTCTATGAGTATAGGTGACCTTTCCTCTTCATGTTCAGGCAAAGTGTCCAATCTCTCTTCTTTTGGTGCCATAATTGGGTTTTCACCAAAAGAAACGTCTTTTAATTTATTTATTTATTTTGGTTCTAATGGTGCCACAATTGGGTTTTCACCAATAGAACTTTTCATTTTTTTAATATTTTTTTTTTTTTTTTTCTTTGACTAAGAGATTGAACCCCTGCTGCTGTCATTATGTCCGTATTGAATTCGTTGGTGAAAGAGGGTTCAACTGCATTAAGGTAGTGATTCATTGCTTGGTCATTGGAAAAGTAAAGTAGGTCATTTGGTTCGGTTTGGTCCCAATCAATGAGGTGCGGATTTATCAAAAGTAAGGGTTCATTGGGTAAAATAGGCGTTATGGACATGACTTCGTTTGAGGGTTCGTACATTGTATCATTTAGATCTATGACATGCGCTTCCTCAAGATGATCCATGGAAGAAGGGTCAAAGTCCCCTTCAATCGAGTCCTCGTCAACCTCTACGGGAAACAACATGGGAAAAGCCACAAGTGGGTTAAAACTAACGTTTGAATCTCCCTCCTCTGAAGGTATCCAAAAATTTTCTATCCATGCTCCATTGGTAGGTACTTGCTCGATATTAGGCCTTTGAATAGGAGGTTCTTCACTAATTTGAGCTTCTTGCTTTGGAATTTTGCATAAGTATGTATAACAATCACTTCCTTATCATGACATGATTCATCTGATAAAGTATCCCATTCATAATCCCAAGAATCATCACTATCTCCTTTGGATTCTAAGGCATTTATGTGAGGGTGAAAATCTTGCATTGGGCTTGAACTTTCTCCTTTGCATTGAAAACCTACTCCAGATTTTTCATGACTTGCCCTCCAAATAGGTTCTATAGGTTCCAATAATCCCCTATTTCTTTGGCCTAAGGGTCCTCTTCCCTTGTATCCCATCTTTTGTATTATATCAAAGCCTTTTCCATATTGCTCAGTTTGTATCTTTACATGCTGAATTCTTTCCATGGGAGTGTTGGAAGTATCTTCGTCATCATGGTAAAGCCATTGAAGGATGTCATCTTCTTCCTTATCCCATGCTGCTTTGTTATCTTCCCTTACAAAATAGGAATTATACTTATGTTCTTTTGATGGTTTACCATGTGATTTTGGAGATGTGGGCATGTCAAATAGAGAAACAGAATATTCCCCTATCCCTTTTGAACTAATCTTGCATTGTTTTTCAAAGTTGTTCATCATTTCACTCGTGTTGGTAACGATCTTTCTTGGCTTTTTCCTTTTCTTCTTTGGTAGGTTTATAGATTACTATTTCCAATTTAGGTGCTATGTATGAACTTTCCGTTGCATTTGGGCCCTCATAGCTCACTTTTTCCTTTCCCTTAGTTGATGTCATTGAGCTAGCTTGAGGAGGGTGTGGAGTAACATTTATTGTTAGTTCCTTCATTTTAACATCTTCAATTATGGTTTCTTGAATAATTCCTTCCCAGTTATGTGGAATGTATAACTCATGCGGAGGTTTGAGTGCATTGCAATATTGGAATGGGTTAGAGTCTCCTCTAATTGTGATTTCTTCACCCATGTATGGAAATTTTATGCATTGGTGGTACATGGATGGGACTTCTTGCATCTCGTGGATCCATGGTCTACCCAACAAAATATTATAAGTTAATTTCATGTCCAGCACTTGGCAATTGGTATCCTTCTTGACAGGTCCCACTTGGATGGGCAATATGATCATGCCCTTAGAATCTCTTTCAGCTTCATCATAATCTTTAATGGTGATTTCCTTTATAGGGTCAATGCAAGACTCGGATAAACCTAAGGATTTGACAAGACTTAATGTGCAAATATTGAGACCAGCCCCTCCATCAATGAGAGCTCTTTTGACTGTATGACTTTCGATTAAGACCTCTATATGCAATGGTAGATTTTGAGGATGGGTTATAGACATGTCATCTTGATCGGAAAATGAAAGACAATGAGGTGCTACAAGATGACCTACCATATGTTGAAACCTTTCTATCTCTAAATTAGTAGGAACATGTGTCTCTCCTAGAGCTTTTTCCAAAATCTCCTTATGGTTTGGTGACAACTTCAATAATTCTAAGATAGAGATTTCTGCTGGAGTACGTTGCAATTGATCAACCAAACTATAAGGCCTTGCTAATGTAGAAGACTGTTTGACTACAATATTGGATGGTGGGATGTTAGTGCTTTGAGGAGCTATCCCTTGTAAGGTTATTCTAGAATTCTACCCTCTTGTAATGACATTTGATGCTTCCTTTCGAGGTTGTTCATTAACTATTATAGTATTAACAATATGATCATAAGGTGGTGCAAAGTTGAGATTATTGGCGCTTTGCTTCTTGTTATTTGATGACTCTCCCTTATCATGTTTGTAAAAGGGTTGTTTGAATGCCATATGATCTTCATTATTGGGGGGGTCCGTCAACGGTGATCGTGTCGTTATCAATTAAATCTTGCACTACATTTTTTAATTGCAGGCATTCATTTGTTGTGTGTCCTTGAATTCTGTGATACTGACAATGGGTATTGGCACTCCACCAACTAGGCTTATCATTTGGCTCGTAAGGCTAAATTTTGGGTAAAGTAATGACATTATTAGCCAGGAGAACCTTTAATGCCTTTTCAAGGGGTTCACCCAAGGGTGTGAAGTTCCTTGTGGGGATTGACCTCAAGTGTTTATCAAATTTAGTATTTCTTGAATTATCTCCTTGATTTCCATTGTTGGTGTGATTGTTGTTGGATGGTGCATTAGAGCTCTGATTGGTATTGTTCACTTGATTAGGTGTCCTCGTAAGAGAAAAGGGGACCACCTTCAAGTTACTAGATTCAACTACTCCATCATTCACGATTTCTTTATTTTTATTCTTGTAACGATTGTTACTATTAAACCAATGATTCTTCTGATTATTGCCATTGTTACCATTGTTGCCACTATTGGGGTTGTTCTTATTATCTTTGTACAGTTTGAGTTCTCCACTTTTGACCAACACTTCCTCCATGGTTACTCCATTTTCAATTAGGTCTTGGAAGGTCTTTGGACATTGCATTCATAAGTGGTAGTTTAGCTCATTACTCAAACTGTTTATGAAGATATCCATCTTCTCTTTTTCAGGCACACTTCTAGGATATCTTGCAAAAACTGTTCTCCACCTTTGTAGAAAAGTGAGGAAGGCCTCTCCATCTTTTTGTTTTTTGTTGCATAACATTATCATCATGACATCATGTTTAATGTTATATGAGTAATGAGCCATGAATTTCGATGCTAACTCTTCAAAGGTTTTAATGCCGGAGGGTAACTTAGAAAACCACTCCATAGCCATGCCTCCTAAGCTTCGTGGAAATAATCTCATTAAATATGTGGTATCATGCATGAACTCTAAGCTCAATGCACAAAACTCCCGCAAGTGATCTTGAGGATCCGTTGTTCCTTCATACTTGTCGTATTTAGGGAACACCACATTGATCGGGAATGGCACCATAACCAAGCTTTTATCAAATGGGAATGGGCACAATGCTTCTATAGAGAAAGGCTTGGGAGACCCGCTTTGCTTGATGTTGTCTAGTTGCATTTGAAATACCTTGAATTGTTTGTTCATGATGTCTAAGGTACTTTCCTCAACTTCCGGTGTTCTAAGTTGGTTGACATCAAAGTCACGGGGAAGCCAAAGACCTTTTTGTGCTAAGTCTATGAAATGTTTTTCTCTATCTAGGTCCATTGCCTTTTCCATGAGCCTTCTGAAATAAGGACATTAGACAGCCTCAATAACTTTTTCATCCGTGGCATCTTCTGTCATTAGTTCGGTGTTATTTTGAGTATGAGTTTGGTTAACTCCGTGAGCACTTGGATCTACTCCATTGTTGGTATTTCTTTGGTTATTAATATTGCTCTGGTTATTCATGTCATTGCCTCCACTATTGGCATTACCTTGGTTGGTGAAATCAATGCCACTATTATCCTTACCACCCAAACTACCTTGATACATCATGTTGTCTTCTTTTTCTTGTTCGGGTGACTTTTGTGGTATTCTAGGAGTAGTTTCATCTCCGGGATAAGGGAGCTCTTGTCTCAAATAAGTCCCGTCAACTTGCAAGGTTTTCTTGATGTAATATGATCTAGTGAGTGTAGGCATGAACCTTGGATGCACGTTAAGACTACTTGGATCGAATCCTTTGCAAAATCTTGACAAATATGCAAAAGAGGATTTTTGACCAGACTGTAAGTTGGATCAGTGAAAAACTCGAAAAAGGGTATCCAAATTGATATTCAAAATTTTTTGATTCTTCCTGGAAGTACTCTTTGTTTGACCTTTTATGTTTCTGGGTGACATTGAATCAAGCATAGGCGTGACTAAAACTCATGTAGGCGTGCACTGGTTTGTTATTAGGCAGTCCTCTGTCAATTCTTAGGCGACATTTTACTATTACCAGGTGGGTTTTCAGTTTATACAGGCGTGTCTCAAATGGCTCTGAGCATGACTTTAGGATGTCTATGCAGGTTTAAGAAATTCACAGGCATGACTGAACCTGTGATAGGCGAGTGTGTTTTGTGCATAGGCGACACTTCTCTGACCAGGGTATAATTTTTTTAGATTTTTTTTTTTAAAACTTTTGATCAGATATTTTTGAAAATTTCTTGTTTTGAAAATTGAAAACAAATGCAACACACACATAAATGTCTCTAAACAACAACTAATGTGTATATTCTCAAATGTTTTCACAAGTATAGCACAAGAATGAATTTCAAACAACCTACCTAGAGTCAAATTGGTTTGTAAACATGGCTCTACAAGGTGGCCTTTCTAATTTAGCTGGGATTTAATAAATATTCCATTCAAATGAATTAAAATCTCTCATCCCCCAAGTATGTTAAGGGGCTTCCCACATGCACCAAGGCACAATTTTGTGCAATCTGTAAAGACTACTAGAGGAAGTTCGAGAAGATTAAAATCCCTTTGTCATGCACCCCATTAAGGATGCATGCGTTTCATTTTATAGTGGGTTGGATTCTCACGGCAAAAGCAAGTGTACCCACTTTGGGCTGTCCCTCTCACTAGCCTCGCTAAGGCAAATTCGGGAGGCAAGCCCACTAAATCTCTAACATGTTCATTTTGCAAGTAAGGCAGATTTTGAATTTTAAGTAAAATTTTTGGGAGTTTGTTTCACCAAGAAGGTGAAGAGCATATCCCTAACTTTCCTTTTAATTCTCAAACACTTCAAACACTTAGTTCTTTTTCAACCTCTTGACAAGGAGGTTCTTAGAATTGAAATGTGTGGTTCAATTTCTTCCTTATTAAAGCTAGGTTTTAAATGACAATGCCACAAGTTAAGGGAATGCAAGCTTGTTTGAGTAGAATACCTTTCCTTGTAGCTAGCAAAAGGCTAGGGGCATTTTTGAGTTGCTGATTTTCATTTTTCACTTACTCACCTTGGAAATTTGCTCCAAATCCCTCCTCCAACAAGTTAGTCCAACACAACCAATTCACAATGAGGGGAAACCAAACTTGCATGTAATCAATCAAAAGATTTTAATGAAAGAAGCTTTAATCTCAAGGTTCATAAATCCAATTTAGAGACACAAATTTCTGCTTATAAGCTTCAATCACAACTAAATATTTCTCATATACCTGGACATCCTCATCTAGTGTGGATTCAAGGACAGGCTTTGTATGCACTTGATTCTCCTTCTTTATTTTCTTTGCCAATGCTTTTCCCTCCTTGTTGAACCTTCTTTCTGGCTTCTTCACTCTCGGATGTCTGCTCATTTACTGGTTAAAAACAAACACACAGAATCAGATTTTCAAATTTTATCAAATTGAACGTGAAAATAGCAAATTTAACACAAGCAACATCCTCCAGCTAATAGGCATGAATAAATCACTCAAAGGCGTGACTTTACTGATTAGACGCAACACATTTCAATGCATAAGTGACATTAATAATATCAGATGTGATAACTCTATTATGCAAAAGCATAAAGAGAATTCTAAATCTGCGGCAAATAATCAATGCAAAGCGACATCAAAAATCTTTAAAGCGATAAAAATATTATCAGAAGCGTAACATTAACGATCAAAGGCATAATAATCTCCGTTATTATGTGATAGAAAATTTCTCTTTAAACGTGATATTAACTGTAAAGCGCAATGCAAAGAGGAAATTGACGCGACATAAAATAAGAGATACATGATACTTCCTTGTGATTAGGCGTGATTTGAAGCTGTAAAGGCTGAATGCTTTGTCATTCCAAGCGTGAGTTTCCAGCTAGCAGGCGTAAGATTAGGCTTCCAAAGCGACACTGTAAGGATTCTAAGCGTGAATAGATCTTCCATAGGCATGACTTTAGGAAATTCCTGCAGAAAACACACGGAAACCAGACAGAAACGTATGCAAAGATGATTTAAATCACAAATTTGTTAGTATTTGAGGCTCAAGGCCCCACAGTGGGTGCCATTTGTGTGATGATATTATTCACCTTCATGAAATTACAAGATTAACTAAGAACAACAAGAATTAGAGTGAGAACTAATATAATCAATGCACAATTAATCTATCAACATCTCATGGATCTCTAAAATAAAGTGGTAAATGAGGCTCTCATTTATGATCCTCACTAGTGACACTCTAAAGATGAGAATTAAGCTATATGATATGCAATTAAGATCTATTCAATCAAATTCTAGCTCTATTCGATGAACAATCTACTATGATCAAAGCAATTAAGCTATTAAAATTGACAAGTGAGTGGTGTGGATGCAAATTGCAAGAGCTTTGCTGCAATTCAAAGATATGGAATGGATCCTTAATGCCTCAAAATGCTTTCTACTTATAGGATTTTCCCAAGGGTAGGGGGTAGAGTGAGTTGATCATGGTTATGCTTGGGTAAGGTCAATTGGCTTTGCTTTGTCCATAAATGGGGGGACAAGGAGGGGACAATCATTTAAATGGTTTCAAAAGGCTGGACCATTTCAACAAAAGTGAGTGATTTGTGTCCATTTTGTCTCCAATTTGCTTTGTTGAGGGAAATTATGATTTATTAATTAATTAAAGTAATTAAATTTAGCCATGAAGGGTAAGAGGTTCATTTTGATTTTTGCTTTCAACAACTATGTCATTAATTGAATTTAATCAATTTCGTAGTGTTTTTCCCTTTTTCAAGCTTTATTTAATCATTTAATCATTTAATTGAATTTTCCTTTGATTTGAATTGCCTTTGTTCCATTTATTGATTTTTCGTGCTATTTTGCTGATTCGATGCACCTTTGGATTGATTTAAGCCTTTGACCAATTTTCCATGTCTACAGGTATCATGATAGAAAATGGTCTCTATAGAAGAAAAATATGGAACCAATGCATCCAAATTCAAAGGAAGAAGAAAATGCTTTCTCCTTACATACATTGAATAGAACAATAATAACACAACACTTAAAGTGCTTGGTTATATAAAAAAGAGATGGGTGATAGTATTTTTGATACAAGTCACACACACAACATAACTGATAGAAGATTAGCTAATAAACTCATTTTTTTGTGTATTTAGTCTCTAAATTTCATTTCATGATAGCAATTAGGAAACAACTCTCTCTTGTGGTTGTAAATGTCATCATATAAAACTTTCAATTGGAGATTATCATCTAGACCAAAAAATATTCATTATTCTAATTGGAGGCATTGAAATAGTTTTAGGAGTACAATAGCTTAAATAACTAGGAATAATATCCTTTGATTTTAGAGAGTTAACCATGGATTTTAGTACCGTTACTTAAAAATACAACATACAATACAATAAGCATAAGTAGGAAAAGGTTGCATTTGTTTGTCTAATTAACACTACCTTGCAGGTTTTGTTAGTTTACATGTCATTATTGCATTCATTCTAGATGTCATCATTGTACTCTAAGTATTGATTATTATTCCAAAGATTCCAAAATTCATAAATAATCATTACATTGTGCATTCAAACTGAATGTGATATACAAATGTCCTTTCTTGTTTCATATTTCATATCAGTAAGTAGAGTACATTTGCAGAATTGAAACAAAGATTGAAGTATGGAATAGGGGTCCCATGCATTGCCTTTGTATTGGTTTGTGTCAGCTGGTTGTCTGCTAGGTCTTTGCATTTAGGTCTTCATGCTCCGGGTCTTCATCTACATCTTAGGTCTTTATGGTTCATTTCTACATGAGAGAGAAAATACGGTTAGATCCTATTGGATCTAAGCAATACATGAGAAACAAATAACATATTGTAGCAATCAAGTTTTCAATACTGCATATCAATCTAGAAAACTAAATGTAATAAGGAAATGTACACTGACACTCATTGCAAGGTAGTGTTAAAGAGACTTGTTTCTGACATGAAACCTTTTACTACTTATGATCATTGTAGTGTATGTTGTCCTTTTTATTAACCAGGTGTCTGAATTAAAGGGACTTAGTATGTTTCAGACTGAGAAACCTTTTTCAGATAATGCATTTCATAATGATGTTATTTGAGAGCTTAACAAATTATTTTGCAGATAATAGTTGATTGGTTTTCACATTCAGTCATTGTCAAAGATGCAGATCAAGCTGGATTTCCATGATAAAAGTGCTACATAAATTGCCAATGATTGCCAATTTTCAAAGTTCAAATTACAAATGTAGCTGCAAAAATACTGGTATAATATGTCCTTGCGGTTTCAAAGGTACATTTTCATCTAATAACATTATTGTTGCTGAATATAGAAAAGAGTGCTTCAAGATTGAGCCATAAAGTCATAAAATGTTTACAGTTTGTTTTTAATGAGTGTCACAAACCCGTGTTCAAACCTCATTAAGTAGCATTCTGGTGTTTTTGAGTGTCACAAGCCCATGCTCGAACTTCATTAACAATGAACAAATCAAGTGGAATTCAATCTATAAAGTAACAGTGAAAATAGAAAGTACAGCAAATTGCAAATCTATCAATAAAGAAAGTTTATAGTACTTATCTGTTATGGGCATAGTGATTTTTATTCCTTGATGCTTTTTAGTCATTTTTAGTCAACTCCCAAAGTTTGTGAAGCTTATGACTAAAAGATGTCATAACAAAATTGAATACATGTATCACATCTTTCCGTCACAAGCTCACAACTTTGATGAAATAACCAGAAAAGAATGAAATAGTTTGAATGCTGATGGATTTTCTTTCATCTCAGAAGGGTTTTGTAGTTTCAGCTTGAACCATTTTCAAAATGGCTCAGTTTCATTGCTCTGTCAGAATGAGTTCACTAATTCATCAAGTTCACTGCTGTTGTTACACAAATTTATTCATATCAGCAGAATGAAACAATGTGGATGCTATATGCTACAATCACAGTTTATGTACAAACTGTAGAAAACTTTTAGAAATCAAGCTTGAGTAACTATCTTTTTCATACAGAGTGTTTTTGGAAGTTATTCATAAAAGAGCATTTATCTGTTATGTCAAATTCTCGGTCAAAGTATTATGGTTTTCATTATTGTCACAGTTATATGCTAAAGAAAAGAGACGAAATTTAATGAAGTCACTGCTGACAGTAGATTTCAAATGTCCACGTAAGTGTGGAATGTGAGACAAAATGTTCAAACAGGCTTCATGTTACACAACAAAAAATCATGAAATGTCTACTAGTCAAAGGCTTGAGCTAGGTCGAGACAAGCACAAATGATTAGAATAAGTCGAGTTCATTCTCAATATAAGCCGAGCTCAATGTCAGACAAAATGTGCAAAGCAAACTTCAGTTACAAACAATGATTCATAGAATTGGCACATGGAATGAAAGGAAAACAGTTGACTTCACTTAAAACCCACAAGCTATATAGTAGACTACAAGATAAAAAATGGTATGTGGGTCTTAAACTCTTTGTTTGAAAAATCCAAGAGCTGTGACTTAGAAGAGTTTCAAAATAATGGAGTCGTGGTTTTATATTCAAAACAAAAGGAATCAACAGTCATACAAGCCGTGACTGTTAGTAGGTCACGATGTGAAGCTCATGGTTATGTGCCAGTTAAAAATAATCATGAATCATAAGATGTATTCACCACTATATTCACAAGGAAAGCATCAGTCTCAGTTTGGTATACCTAGATTTCCTCATACAAAGTTGTGACTGCTATCAAAAGTGGGTTGAACAGTTTTGAGCTCACATCTTCGAACCCGTAAGAGAAAGGAACGAAACAACAGAAGAGGTCAATATTCATAGTGTGGAGCTCGTGGAAGAAAAGAGCAGTTACAATTCAATGACATAAACAATGAATCAAACATATGATGCAAGGTTCAAGTCACAGCTCGTGATTTACAAGTGGAAATAAACTAAAAAATAGCACCAACCATATAACTATCAAAATAGAGACATAACGAAGCTCGTGGCTTGCAAATGAAACAAAGAAAACTCTCAGCATGGCCGAGTTTGTGCATAGTATACACCAATCAACTATGACTCATATTCATAAGCCTCATATTATCAAAACAACAGTCATATTTTGAAAGCACCAATGAAGGGATAGATAATAGAATGAGAGGTCGTAACTTATGCTAAGAAGTGATACGATTTCATGGGATTCATTTCCAGAAAATAAATCTATAAGAGATAAACCAAGCTTGAAGATAACTTACAGTAGCATGTCAACCCGAGTTTGCCAAATGTCGAGCTCTATGTTTCAATGCACAATCAAGAATAGCAGTGATCTCTAGTAGCAGTGAGCTCGAGTTCAAACAAACAGATGCATTCACAGTCAACATGCCGAGCTCCTTCATCACAAATTTTTGAAGCTTTCTTACAAGTTAGGGTTTCATCTTCTCTATTCTTCTGCAAGAAGAATGAGATAAGCACAAGTGCTCAGAGTGAAAAATGTACATAACAATTTGGAGTCTGCAAGAAGAACGACATTCAATGCCATTAATGGAAATGTCACATTCCTACAGAGTTTTGAAAACCGCATAATGCCACCTCACACCTTCATCTCATTATTTTTGAATTGTAGTGCAAGTGGATGGAGCAGTCATGTCGACTTTCTCCACTTTGCATATTTTTACACTTAGAGTATTTTTATCTAAGTTAGGAGTTGAAGGTTAGATTATTTGATATTAGATTTTATCTAATATTAACTAAATATTAATATTGGTTAGAAATTGTAAAAGGATATATTCCTTATTATAAGCCAGTATTTAGGGGCACTTAGACTCGAGCTTTCATAGGCTTAATTATTGACATTTTTTTGGCCAATTTGAGGGCAATTTGTGAGGTTTAGATTTTCAGATTTGAGGCATAGACAGGCTATAAAATTGATTTTTTATGATCAATTTATGGGTTGTAGATTTTCGAGAGAGGGCATATAGTGAACTCATTGTTCCTAGGTGCTTTGTAGGCCATTTTTGTAATCGCTTTTGTCAGATTTTGGAGGGAATAAAGCAGAGATTTCGATTCATATTTGTGGAGTTGTTTTGATATTGAATCATGTCTTCATCTTTTCTAACAAGTGCTAAATTCATTTTTGTCCAAAGGAAGTGAGTAGATTTCTTTTCCTTCTTAGGGTAATCAATTGCTTCAAGGCCTTGTGTGAGAAATGTATGTTTGTTGACTATCCAAGCTATTCGTGGTAAAACCCTAATAATAAGTTTTGTCAACCTATATGTTGAGCAGAGATTCAAAGTGTTGAGATCTTCATTTATGAGTTAGGATTGATGTTTTATCTTTTCTGCAAAGTCTTAAATATTTCTTGGCATATCACCCTAATCTAGTTTCATTTAGAAGTATTCTTTTACCTTTTCCCAACAAGTTACAGATCGGGAAGTGTTATTCCATTATTAAAAGGAACCAGCCTAGAATCTGGAGATTCCTCCTTATTCAGAGTCTACCCACAGCTCGAGGAGGATTCCATTGTCAAGATAGAATTGTTGTGTAGCCCTAATGCATGAGTTAGGGTGACAATTCTAAACCTAAACAATTTTTGGCATGCCTGGTTGGACTACGAACTACTTCTTAGTTTTGAGCTGCTAGATCTATGGTTGTTTCAAATTTTAGTTGTAGCTCTCAGTGTGGATTTTAATGAGTAGAACTCCAACGAGATCAAATAAGGAGGGTTTCCTGTATCAAGAATTACAGTCAAGCAAAAGGGGAGGAAGATCGTCCAGAGGTGGAAGAACATCACAAGATCCAAGAGGTACTTCTTTGAATTCAGATTTCTCATCATTTGATAATCCTATTTTTGAAAATCAAGCTAAAAATTTGGAAGAGCTTGAGGTTATTATTGTAGAGCTCTATCTTCATGAAGATCTAGACGTTCCTAATCATACAGGATCAGAATTTCCAAGTGTTGAAAATTTATCTATAGATAATTCTGTTCTTGGAGCTTCTACAAGTGGTTTTGCAGCAACTCCTCAGAATCTAAAGACTTATCAAAGGAAGGTAGTTCAATCTACCCAGCCTTTTGTTACACCAGCTATTCAACAGCAAACTCCTCCCCATCAATCAATGGCCAGGAATCTACTGTTCGTTACTTTCAATCAAGGCAGTCCTTTGAGGATTGCAAATCATAATAATGTTTCATTGTCTGCTCTTAAAGGCTTGCCATCATTTACTGGAGAAGGACCAATAACATCTATTAAACACATCAGAGATGGTGCAACTCTTTGCAATGTTCATCATGTTATGGAAGAAGATGTAGCTTTGAAGTTGTTGGTTGCATCACTCAGGGGTAAAGCCCTTGATTGGTTCAGAACTCTCCCGGTGGACTCTATTGCTACTTGGGATGTCCTGGGTGAAAGGCTATCCAAATTTTTTGAGGACAAATCTGATAACTTGTCCCTTGTGGAGCAATTAACTACTATCAAGAGAGCCCCGCAAGAGGAGATGAGTGATTTTAATCTTCATTTTCAGAAGACTTGGAATCGGATTCCTGTTACGGTAAGACCTTCAGCTGAATATGCATTTTTATATTATTTGAAGAGTTTAAATAGTGATATCTCTATTAGGATTCAATCTATGGGGGTTAATACTTTACCTCAAGCTTTTGATACTGTTATTAGGGCAAAGAAAAATCTTATCCAAGCAGGAAAGATAGCTCCTAGGCTTCCTATGCCTTTCTTTCCTAATATACAGTCTAATATGCCATTGGTATTTCCACCATTATCTACCATCCCATCTTATAAACCCTCAGAAATAGCTCCTACAGCCCCTCTAAATGAACTACAGACTATTAAGGATAGTCAACAAAAAATTGAAAGTTTGCTACAATCTTTTGGTAATGATTTAGTGGCCCTTAAGAGGAATCAAGCTCAAACAAACCCTGCTATTCAAAATCAGTTTGTTGGTTCTTCTTCTCAATATCTTAATCAGCTTATTTTTTAGGCTACTAGGCAGAAATTTCAAGGAAATACTAATGCAAACCAGCAGAATTGGAATATGAGACCAAATAGACAGTACAATCCAGCACCTCTTAATACTATTAGGGATATTGTTCCTACCCAAAATAACATTGCTACTGACTGGTGTTTTCCATGCAACGAGCCACATGATCAGTCTACATGTTCTAATGGAATTCTTAATCAAGCCCTTATGGTACAAAATTTAATGAATTCACAACAGAATCCATCAGTTTCCGCTAATAAAGATCAAAGTCAAAGGAATGTTCATCAAAGTTCTCCTAGGTCATCACATAAGGTTCAGTTTACTATTCCATTCAATATTGTTGATACAATGAAAAAAACAAATGTTACTTTGTCTGCATGGGAAACTTTGTCTATTCTAGGACAAATTGAGATTTTTAAAGAAGAGTTGTCCAAGTTGGCAGTTAATTCATAGCAAATAGTACATCAGTCACCAAGTGTGTTCATGACTAATTATGAGCCTCCTAAGGTTCAGGAAAAGGCACCAAAAGAAGAGAAAAAGCCTGCTAAAGTTCACCAGCCAGTAGTACCAGAAGTTAAGAAGGCTACAAATATTGAAAAAATAGCAATAACTATTGATAAGAAACTGACAAATGTGAAAAAGACATCTGAAAAGGAAGGTAAGAAATCTACAAATGAAAATCCTCCTCCTTTTTATGTATCTTTGATTATTGGAAACAAATTAGTTCATAACTATATGGTTGATAGTGGTGCAACCAGCACTGTCATGCCTAAGAAAGTAGCAGATTTGTTGAATTTAAAATATGAGCCTCTTGAGAAGGGTGTAGTCCAACTTGATGGAACTTCAGTTAAGACCTTAGGAGTCATTAAAAATGTAAGTTTGACCTTACACTTCTACCCAAATTTTTCAATACCTCGGGATATATATGTTATTGATTTACCAACATATTTTGCTATGTGTCTGTCCAAAGATTTCACAGCCAAAATAGATGGTTATTTTTCATCAGATTGGTCACATTTGTACTTTAGAACTAGATATGGTACTAAGGTAACCATAAAATCAGAATCATTGGCCAAAAATCACATAGAGCCTTATAATCCAAGTCCTATTAATGCAAGCTGTGTGATTATGGATCAAGATGAAATACCTGATTATTCAGCTTATAATACTCAAACTGAAGCATATCCAGATATTGTTTTAGATGAATGGGCTACTAAGAATGAACAAAATGATGACATGTTTGATCTTGGTTTTGGAAATTACATGATTTTAGAGTTTGATTCAGTAGTGCCTAATTTAATTAAAGATCTAGAATCTGAATCTGATGTACCTAACCACCTTTGGGATTTCTATTTTGATGGGTCAAGGAATAAGGATGGAGTTGGTGTAGGGGTTATGTTGGTATCACCTGATGGTGATAGATTTTATGATGCATTTAAGTTATCTTTTCCTTGTTCTAACAATGTGGCTGAATATGAAAGTTTGATTCAAGGATTAGAGTGGGCAAGATTAAAAGGTATTAAGTGTTTGAGAGCATTTGGAGACAGTGAGCTTATTGTTAAGTAGGTGAGAGGTATCAATACTATTAAAAATGATCTGCTTAAGATGTATAAATCTAGATTTTCTGACATTCTAGATGAATTTGATGCTTTCAACCTGATTTCAATTCCTAGAAGGGAAAATCTGCATGCTGATAGGTTGGCTGGTATTGGTATTCATATTGCAATAACAGAAAATAAAGGACTGATTTCAGACCAGTCACATATTAAGATAATTGTTAGGCCATCCATTCCGGATAATGACACTTATTGGTAAGTTTTCAATACTGATGAACATATCTTAAGTTTTTTGACAGAAACATATGGTTTTTCAGCTTCTAGAAGTAACAAAAACATTCAGCAAATGGAAGACCAGATTATTCAGTTGAAAACCAACAAGCTTCCAAAGGGATTAGTCAGCTTGGAATCAACATTCAACTCTGATGATCAATTTAAAAAGGGTAAAACCAGCTTGCTGATTAAAGAAGATCATTATGAGGAAGTGGAAATTTTCAGAGACAAGTATTTGAAGGTTGGTAAAATAAATTCTCTTGAAGAAAAAGAACTGTTTATTGATCTTTTTAGAGAATATAATGATGTTTTTGCATGGGACTATTCTGATCTGAAGGGTTTTGATCCTCAATTAACCCAGCATACTATAGAATTGGAGCCTAATGCTAGGCCAATTAGACAAAGGAAAAGGCCTATAAACCCCAAGTTAGAGCCATTAATGTTAAAAGAGCTGAGAAGACTCCTATGGTGGTATTATATTTCCTATTAAGCACACATCTTGGGTTTCTAACTTAGATCCAGTAAGAAAGAAGAATGGAGAGATAAGACTTTGTGTAGACTTTAGAGACCTTAATAGGGCATCTCTGAAAGATAGACACCCTCTTCCTTCTATGGAATAAATTTTACAATATGTCTAAGGATTTGAGAGATTCTCACTCCTAGATGGATATTCTGGTTACAACAAGATTTTAGTCAAAGAATCTGATCAATTTAAAATAGCCTTTACAACAAAATGGGGTACCATGGCTTACAGAAGAATGCCATTTGGGCTATCAAATGCTGGAGCCATTTTTCAGAAAGAAATGGATATGACTTTCAAGAACTTAATGTATAAGTTTGTTCTAGTATACCTAGATGATGTGAAAATTTATAGCAAGGTTGCAAATCAACACATTGATCATTTGAGGCAGATACTACAGAGATGTACAGAATTTAGGATTTATTTAAATCCCAAGAAATATGTGTTTGCAGTTCATGAGGGAAAACTCCTAGGATACCAAGTGTCTAAGGAAGGAACAACAATAGATCCTAAGAGAATTCATGCAATTCTAGAGCTATCATTACCTAAACACAAGAAAGGATTGCAGAGTTTTATTGGGAGAATTTATTTTGTAAGAAGGTTTATTCCTGATATTGCAAACTTATTAAAACCATTGACTACCATGCTTAAGAAAGATTTTCCTTTCAGCTGGACTGATGAAGGAAAAAAGAATTTTGAATTGATAAAATAGGCTTTGTCTTCAGCCCCTACTCTTGTTAATCCTGATTTTACTAAAGATTTTATTCTGTATGCCTATGGTGGTTCTGATACCATTTCAGTAATGCTGGTTCAAAAGAATGGTGAAAAATAGGAGTAGCCTATTGCTTTTTTCAACAAAGGTATGGATGACTATGAGAAAAGGTATAGTTTTATTGAAAAGGATGTACTAGCTGTTATTAAAGCTTTGAAGAAGTTTAAGCATTTAATTGCCAAAAATAAAGTACACCTAATGGTTGCTCATTCTAGTATCAAAGAGTTTTTGTTGAACAAAGATGTTAATGAAAAAAGGGTTGTTTGGATAACAAGAGTTATGGAGTATGATGTACAGATTCATGTAACTAAGCTTATTAGAGGCAAGGGCCTTTGTGCTCAAATGGTAGAAGAGGAAGAAAAAGCTGAAGTTTCTGAAGACTCTAAAAATTTACAAGGTGATGTTGTATTATTGAATAATCCTACAACTTGGTTATCAGATATGACAAGATTCTTGCAAACTGGACAATGTCCAAACAATCTTGATAAGGCAAATAGGAGATACTATAGGTTACAATCTATTCCCTATGTTCTTATTGATGGTATACTATATAGAAAGGACTATTCTGGAATGTTTCTTAAATGTATTGATTCACTAGATCAAACCAAAATTTTATCTGAATTTCATGATGGATCTTGTGGAGGACATTTCAATCCTAAAACTACAGCCTGGAAAATACTAAGGGCAGGTTATTATTGGCCTAATTTATTTAAAGATGCTCGTGTTTGGGCTAGAAAATGTCAAAAATGTGCAATTTTTGTAGGTAAACAAAAGCTGGAAGCATTGTCATTAAAGCCAATTATGGTTGATCAGCCATTTGCCAAGTGGGGAATGGATTTTATTGGTCCTATTAATCCTAATTCTAGTGCAGGTCATAAATGGATTTTGACTGCTACCGATTACTTCACAAGATGGACTGAAGCTATTGCACTAAAGAAGGCTACTGGACCTATTGTGTTAAAGTTTTATGAGGATATTGCAACCAAGTTTGGAGTCCCTCAATCAATTATTTTTGATAATGCTATGGCTTTCATTGGTTTAGCTATTACAGAATGGGCTGTGAAGAATGGGATTTATTTGAATACTTCTTCTAACTATTATCCTCAGGGTAATGGTCTTGCATAATCTACAAATAAAAATCTAATCAGAATTATCAAAAAGACTCTATAGGAGAATAAGAGAGATTGGCATTCTAAATTAAAGGCAGCCTTATGGCTGGATAGGATTACACCTAAACAGGTAATTGGGAATTCCCCTTATGTCCTAGTTTATGGTAAAGAGGCTAGATTGCCTATTTCTCCTGAATTTCCAACCTTGCAGCTAGCTGATCAGATGTTACTATTTGAAGAAGAAGATCCCCTTAAATTAAAGTATACTAATTTACTACAGCTTGAAGAGGAAAGGAGAAAAGCATTGGAAACAATGGAACTTAAGCAAACACAAATTAAAAGATCTTTTGACAAGAAAGCTAAGTTCAGAGAATTCAAGAAAGGAGAGTTAGTACTCAAGTGGGATGTGTTAAAGAGCAGGCCAGGGCAACATGATAACTTTGATAATTTTTGGGCAGGCCCTTTTGTTATAAAAGCCTGTAAGGAGAACAATGCTTTTCAGTTGTCCACAACTAAAGGGGAATATTTGCAGATTCTAGTTAATGGAATACACCTCAAGCTTTGCTTTGAGGGTTAGGTTAGTTTCAGTTTTTCAAGTTCAATAAGTGTTGTCCAAAGCATTGGGTCTCTAGGTTGCATTGAGTCTAGTTTAGGTGCATTTTCATTTCAATAAAGCTTGCATTCATGGTTTCATTTTTCCTAAATTATTATTCAAACTGAATGTGATATACAAATGTCCTTTCTTGTTTCATATTTCATATCAGTAAGTAGAGTACATTTGCAAAATTGAAACAAAGATTGAAGTATGGAATAGGGGTCCCATGCATTGCCTTTGTATTGGTTTGTGTCAGCTAGTTGTCTGCTAGGTCTCTGCATTTAGGTCTTCATGCTTCGGGTCTTCATCTGCATCTTAGGTCTTTAGGGTTCATTTCTACATGAGAGATAAAATATGGTTAGATCTTGTTGGATCTAAGCAATACATGAGAAACAAATAACATACTGTAGCAATCAAGTTTTCAATACTGCATATCAATCTAGAAAACTAAATGTAATAAGGAAATGTACACTGACACTCACTGCAAGGTAGTGTTAAAGGGACTTGTTTCTAACATGAAACCTTTTACTACTTATGATCATTGTGGTGTATGTTGTCCTTTTTATTAACCAGGTGTCTGAATTAAAGGGACTTAGTATGTTTCAGACTGAGAAACCTTTTTCAGAAAATGCATTTCGTAATGATGTTATTTGAGAGCTTAACAAATTATTTTGTAGATAACAGTTGACTAGTTTTCACATTCAGTCATTGTCAAAGATGTAGATCAAGCTGGATTTCCATGATAGAAGTGCTACATAAATTGCCAATTATTGCCAATTTTCAAAGTTCAAATTACAAATGCAGCTGCAAAAATACTGGTATAATATGTCCTTGTTGTTTCAAAGGTAAATTTTCATCTAATAACATTATTGTTGCTGAATACAGAAAAGAGTGCTTCAAGATTGAGCCATAAAGTCATAAAATGTTTACAGTTTGTTTTTAATGAGTGTCACAAACTCATGTTCAAACCTCATTAAGTAGCATTATGGTGTTTTTGAGTGTCACAAGCCCATGCTCAAACTTCATTAACAATGAACAAACATTTTCATCTTGTTGTACTTCTCATGTTTTAAGTGCAGAATCAACATCAAAGAAAAATTGTTAATAGTGAACATACTGCAGGAGCTATGATGCTAAAAGCTAAGCTATAAATCAAGTGGAATTCAAGCTATAAAGTAACAATGAAAATAGAAAGTACAAGAAATTGAAAATCTATCAGTAAAGAAAGTTTAAAGTACTTATCTGTTATGGGCATAGTGATTTTTATTCCTTGATGCTTTTCAATCATTTTTAGTTAGCTCCCAAAGTTTGTGAAGCTTATGACTGAAAGATGTCATAACAAAATTGAATACACGTATCACATCTTTCAGTCACAAGCTCACAACTTTGATGAAATAACTAGAAAATAATGAAATAGTTTGAATGCTGATGGATTTTCTTTCATCTCATAAGGGTTTTGTATTTTCAACTTGAACTGTTTTCAAAATGGCTCAATTTCATTGCTCTGTCAGAACGAGTTCACTAGTTCATCAAGTTCACTGCTATTGTTACACAGATTTATTCATATCAACAGAATGAAACAATGTGGATGCTATATGCTACAATCATAGTTTATGTACAAATTGTAGAAAACTTTTAGAAATCAAGCTTTAGTAACTGTCTGTTTCATACAGAGTGTATTTGGAAGTTATTCATAAAAGAGCATTTATCTGTTATGTCAAATTCTTGGTCAAAGTATTTTGGTTTTCATTATTGTCACAGTTATATGCTGAAGAAAAGAGACATAATTTAATGAAGTCATTGCTGATAGTAGATTTCAAATGTCCACGTAAGTGTGGAATGTGAGATAAAATGTTCAAACAGGCTTCATGTTACACAACAAAAAATCATGAAATGTCTACCAGTCAAAGGCTCAAGCTAGGTTGAGACAAGCACAAATGATCAGAATAAGTCGAGTTCATTCTCAATATAAGCCAAGTTCAATGCCAGAAAAAATGTGCAAAGAAAGCTTCAGTTACAAACAATGATTCATAGAATGGGCACACAGAATGAAACGAAAATAGTTGACTTCACTTAAAACCCGCAAGCTATATACTAGACTGCAAGATAACAAATGGTATGTGGGTCTTAAACTCTTTGTTTAAAAAATCCAAGAGCCATGACTTAGAAGAGTTTCAAAATAATGAAGTCACAGTTTTATATTCAAAACAAAAGGAATCAACAATCATACAAGCCGTGACTGTTAGTAGGTCACGATGTGAAGCTCACAGTTATGTGCCAGTTACAAATGATCGTGAATCATAAGATGTATTCACCGCTATATTCACAAGGAAAGCATCAGTCTCAGTTTGGTATAACCAGATTTCCTCATACAAAGTCGTGACTGCTATCAAAAGTGGGTTGAACAGTTTCGAGCTCACATCTTTGAACTCGTAAGAGAAAGGAATGAAACAAGAGTAGAGGCCGAGATTCATAGTGTGGAGCTTGTGGAAGCAAAGAGCATTTTCAGTTCAATGACATAATTAAACAGTGAATCAAATATATGATGCAAGGTTCAAGTCACAGCTCGTGATTTACAAGTGGAAATAAACTAAAAAATAGCACTAGCCATATAACTATCAAAAGAGAGACATAACGAAGCTCATGGCTTGCAAACGAAACTAAGAAAACTCTCAGCATGGCCAAGTTTGTGCATGGTATACACCAATCAACTGTGACTCATATTCATAAGCCTCATATTATCAAAACAACAATCATATTTTGAAAGCACCAGTGAAGGGATAGATAATAGAATGAGAGGCTGTAACTTATGCTAAGAAGTGATACGATTTCATGGGATTCATTTCCAGAAAATAAATCTATAAGAGATAAACCAAGCTCGAAGATAACTTACAGTAGCATGTCAACCCGAGTTTGCCAAATGTCGAGTTCTATGTTTCAATGCACAATCAAGAATAGAAGTGATCTCTAGTAGCAGTGAGCTCGAGTTCAAACAAACAAATGCATTCATAGTCAACATGTCAAGCTCCTTCATCACAAATTTTTGAAGCTTTCTTACAAGTTAGGGTTTCATCTTCTCTATTCTTCTGCAGGAAGAATGAGATAAGCACAAGTGCCGAGAGTGAAAAATGAACATAACAATTTGGAGTCCGCAAGAAGAATGAAATTCAATGCCATTAATGCAGAAGCCACATTCCTGCAGAGTTTTGAAAACTGCACAATGCCACCTCACACCTTCATCTCATTATTTTTGAATTGTAGTGCAAGTGGATGGAGTAGTCATGTCGACTTTCTCCACTTTGCATATTTTTACACTTAGATTATTTTTATCCAAGTTAGGAGTTGAAGGTTAGATTATTTGGTATTAGATTTTATCTAATATTAACTAAATATTAATATTGGTTAGAAATTGTAAAAGGATATATTCCTTATTATAAGCCAGTATTTAGGGGCACTTAGACTCGATCTTTCATAGGCTTAATTATTGGCATGTTTTTGGCCAATTTGAGGACAATTTGTGAGGCTTAGATTTTCAGATTTGAGCATAGACAGGCTATAAAATTGATTTTTTATGATCAATTTATGGGTTGCAGATTTTCGAGAGAGGGCATATAGTGAACTCATAGTTCCTAGGTACTTTGTAGGCCATTTTTGTAATCGCTTTTGTCAGATTTTGGAGGGAATAAAGCAGAGATTTCAATTCATATTTGTGGAGTTGTTTTGATATTGAATCATGTCTTCATCTTTTCTAACAAGTGCTAAATTCATTTTTGTCCAAAGGAAGTGAGTAGATTTATGTTCCTTCTTAGGGTAATCAATTGCTTCAAGGCCTTGTGTGAGAAATGTATGTCTGTTGACTATCCAAGCTATTCATCCCAAAAAAAGTCTCTATTTATTCCCTAATTTATTCAATTTATTTTTTTACAATATGACAAATATGGGTTCTCTCCTATAAATGGCTAGAAAACATATTCTTGTAAGAATAGATATCATCTCAATCTATTATTTAAGCTACCTCTAAATGATATGTCATAACTCATCCATTAATTAAACAAAATATATTATTATTGTAAATACTGGAAAGGTAAGTACCTCTTATTTTTAATTTGTAAGCACTCTCGTAGAAGTAAAAAAATGTAGCTATATTATTAAAATGGATATTTTCCTTTAAAATAGAAGCCCCATAATTTTGGGCATCATAGGAACGACATAGGCTCCTATTTGTAAATTTTAAGAAGTTAAAGGAAAGATTCCTCTTCCAACTTAAAAGCTTCAAGAGAATTTGTTCTATTATTGTTATTTAGTTGTTATGATGCCCATTATAACATCCTTTTCACTTAAAATTTTTAATAAGAAGAAATACAAAATTCACAACTTAAAACCTATAATCATAATTATAATTTATTATTAAGAAATTATTTTAATCGTATAACTACATTATTTTAATTTGATGCAATAGTATAAAAAATAAAATAAAAACCCTAGCCTCTCCTATAGAACTGCTTCCACTAATAAAATCAATCTCCAAGCTTAATTTTTTCATTATTCCATTTAAAATATATTTATTCTATTATATTCTACTTAATAATAAGTTATTATTATATTATGATATGTAATTAATATTATATTATTATTTTTGATCTATAATAGTGTTTTTTTTTTAAATTTGGGGTTTTGTGCTTAGTCCAAATCAGGTGGAGCTACATATAGGGAGCCACTTCTCTTAAGAACATAATAGAGAGGATAAAACCCTTCAACTGGCTAAAGGTTAGCTCATTTTTTTACATTGCTTTTGGCATGAGATCAAAGATGCATATTGAAGGTCCCTTCATTGTTAAACCTCTTATCTTTATTCCTTGTCACAACCTTCCATCCTTCCTCCTAGAATTTCATATTTTGAAAATCCTCCAAACTCGTATCCCCCTTATCCAAATTGGCTGGAAAATTTGGAGTCTTGGATTTTTCCACCGCCATGTAGTTGAAGGCTTTTACTTCTCTCTCACTTGAATATAGTCCTATGACCTTTGGAATTACCTTCACCATGCTACACTCTATATTACTAGGGTCTAAAACTACACTTGAAACCCCAACTTACATATTAGATTAGGGTGTGTCCTTGTAGCCATCATTTTTCTTCTCAACCAATGAGGAGCATTCCTCTTTCTCCACCAAGTAATGCTCAAAAGAAACCTCTTTCCACTAGGTAGAAAAATTTCTCAACTTCGACTTGACACTGAGTAGTAATATGTCCTATTTGAAAGCATATTCTTCATATGAAAGGAATTCTTTCAAAATCTAATGGTTGGAGCTAGCAACCCTTCATAGATTTTAATGAAGCAACATCAAGGGGACTTTTTGTCATATCCATCTCCTCTAAGATATATGCATAGGTAGTATGAAAATTATTTAAAGAGACCTTATCCACAAACAAGTATCTACCTAGAGAGTTACCTAAAACTTTAAAGAAAGACTCAAACCAATATTACAGTATAAGATTAGGAAGTCTTAACCATATATGAATATTATCAAAAGATTCAGTGGTAGGATTGAAAGATGGATACCAAAATTTTAGCATCAACAAATTCTTATCATTCTAGCTCTAGTGGCACACATACAAAACCTTGTTCTTATCCTACATATTATTAAAATCTACCACAAAGAATCCTCAAGCACCAAGATAGATTTCAATATTCCTTGTGAGCATAGGGCCCTAGAATTCTAAAATCCATTAATGTAGCTTGCTAAGGATCGACCAAAACCCCTTGAATCTCCCAATAGACAATGAAAAAATTCTCATTTTCATAAACTACATTTCTCATCTCATCTAAAAACATTGTTACAGGTCTAGTGAGTTCTTGCACCATTTGATTTTACAAATCAATGCCCCTTCCCTCATATTTGCATATACTTTTGTAATTATTGTTTTTGCTAAACCATTGCTTCAACTTCTTTTCTGCCAACTTCTATAACTCCTTTGACCTCCTCGAGTCGCTCAAATCCTTATTCCTCTATATAAAGTCTTCAACATCACAAACTCCAAACGTACCACCATTCACATAAGAGGCTACACCTCTTTATAGTTCCTAAATAGTCCTTATCTACAACCACCACTCTCTTTTGGCATCACAACCCTCAAAGTTCAAGGAGGGGAATCCTCATACACTACACAATCCATCTCTATTATCATTGCCTTAAGCTCCAACCCCACAACAAAAACAACATCCTTCTTATTTCTACCTAGAGGGCATTACCATTGCAATCCATTGCTTTACATAAAAGGTGAAGAAACCCTAATATAGGTGGTAAGAAGTCTCACACTAGTCTTCATTAATATTAAATTATTATTAAGATATAATTGTTGGAAATATTCAGGAATTAACCGAGTTACTGAGAGGGGAGGGGTGAATCAGTAACTCCAAATTTTCTTTCAATTACATATAATTCAATTTAACCTTTCGCATATAGAAAGCATGAAACTTAATAGCATTCACAACAATGACACATAGATTTGGTTACCCAGAAACCTTCCAAAAAGAAAGTAAAACTGGGGTGGGGATGAAACCCACAAGGCTTTAGTACTGCAGAATAAAGTTGGCCGGTTAAGGCTTACAATTGATCACTTCTGATGATCTGCCCTGCTAGGAGCAATAAGGATTGCTAAATCCACCCTGTTAAAGGATTTACAAACATACAATGAAGTATGCACTCGGTAAAGAGATTTTACAAAAGACTGTTAAGTCTACCCGGTTAAAGGATTTTAGTACTGATTCACCTGTTAGGATGAAACAGTAGATCTCTTGCTTTGCAACTGGATTGCTGATTGAGATTCGCTGATGTACTGATCACCTTCTGTGATGAATTTTTCTTTTCTGTTCCTTATACTGCTGTAGCCCTTTTTAATTCGCTTATCTCTGCCTTTCTTTCTTTTTCACATTCATACTTACTACACATCTTGACATTTTTACAACATTGTTTATATACAAGTCTAAACAATTAATTACAATTACAATTACAAAGTCAACTTGATAAATAAACATAAGTGCCACTAAGTCGGCCCAAGTATGGTTACACGGTTCCTGCAAACTAACTCGGTGACTTTCTGATACTCGGCGTCCACTGCATTACTCGGCATCGTCATGCACTCGGTAGAAGTGAAGGCACGGTTCATACTAACCACTCGGTAGGTTTTGAACTCGATAAATACTGGTGACTCGGTAGACATAATGTTACTCGGTTTACACTGTCCTGCTCGGTTTGCACTATCTTGTTCGGTTTGCACTGTCTTGCTCGATTTGCACTATTCTGCTCGGTTTGCACTATCTTGCTTGGTTTGCACTATTCTGCTCAGTTTGCACTATTCTGCTCGGTTTGCACTGTTCTGCTCAGTTTGCACTGTTATGCTCGGTTTGCACTGTCTTGCTCAGTTTTCACTGTTCTGCTCGGTTTGCACTGTTCTGCTCGGTTTGCACTCAGAATGCAAATAAGTGTTGTCACTAGTGGCAATCCTGCTTAATGCCAACAGTCTCCCCCTTTGGCATTAGTGACAAAAACACTTATTGCCCAAAACTTATATACATGAACCATGCTGAGTTTTATTTTGATTTTTCAAAATTTGTCTTTGTTATAGGGCTTTATACATTATCTCCCCCTTTCAATGTGCTAACTTTTTCTTCTATACAAATCTTCTTTTATACATATCTCCTTCTATACATATCTCCCTCTATACATATCTCCTTCTATACATATCTCCCCCTTTTTGGCGATAATGCCAAAGGTGTATGTACAAGTGATTTACAGAGAGAATCCAAAATTTGATAGAAAAATAGAATGTACCTTCATTATTAGTGCCAGGGTTCTGTCCCAATTTTCTTGCAGAATCTTTCATGTTTGGATTGCAATTTGGACTTCTGCAGAGAGTTCAATCATGTGATCTGCTATAGAGAACTGATTGTCATGAATCAATGTTTTGGAATGTTCAATGTGCTTATACATTGTATTCATGATGGGAAGGATCATGTTCTGGATGTCTAGCAGTGTGGACCGGATCCTTGTGTCTTCTTTCAGTAGATCTGACTACATATTTGATAGGTATGAGATTTTCATGTGATGAGCAAAGCTTGAACTTGGTTCAAGTTGCAGTTTCTGTATGCTAATCTTCAAATCCTCATCAATTTTATTCATTTTATCCTTGACATCCTTTGTGAACTCGGCAATATTGCACAGTCTGGCCAAAAGAGAGGTAACATTCGAATAGGTAGATTCAATGTTTGACAAAACTGAAGACAATTCCACTTGATTAATAGCTATGTGCTGAGCAATGTGCTCAAGCACTTTATTGTTGAATCTCTTCTCGGCTCTTTCAACTAACTTTTCTGTCCCAGATGAATCCTCATTGTATTTATTTACTGCTTCTACTAATTGTAGCAAAACATGTTGAGAGGAGTCTACTTTAATACCTAATGCATCAGACAAAATGTCCTTAGCATCCTTAATGATTTGATATTCCTTGTCTCTCTCCTCTTTAAGTTTCTTTTGCTTCGCTTTCCTTTGGAGGATTTCACCTATATTTTGCATTTGGTCCGCTGATAGATTTGCAAAATCTAATGTTGGAATCTCTATTTCTTCATCTAGGTCTATATCCTCTACTATATTCTTACCCAAAAATTTTATACTCGATTGAGCCTTAGGCTTATCTGTACTTAATGCCTTAGTAGTAGTGACAGTAGACATAGTAGGACTGGCTATAGAGACTAGTATACTGTCTACTGGAGAACTTAAAGTATTTACACTTGTAGAATCAAAAATTAGAATACTTACTACTGGAAAACTTGATGAAGTGGGAGACTGCAAATCGGTAGAAGAAATGGTAGTTGCTTCTGTTGTTGCTATAGGTGATTGGACAAATGTTGAAGTTGTCACAACCATGCTTGAAGGTGTCTCCGGGCTAGATGTAGAAACTTTTACTGGAGAGGTAGGAAGTGATGCAATGACTTCTGCTGCTATCCTTACAGTATCATCTACCTCAGTGGCTTCTTCTTGTTCATCACTGTCATCTTCAATGTCCTTTATTATAACTGTTTCAGTACTCGGTTGGTGAAGATGGTATATGTTTTTCCATGTGGCATTTGTAGCCTTCACAACCGATTCAATATTGTTGATCAGAATCAAACAAGTATTGAACTTCAGTGTCATTTTATTTTCATTCTCCTTCAATGCCTTCTTTATTTCATCATTTTTCAAGCTCGGCATTAATTGTCTTAGGGTTTGATCAAATATGTCTTTTACAGTTTGCTTTGCATTTGTCCATCTCATTTTTATTGGATCTAATAAAGTTGCTGGAACCTGTGGGGCTATTTAATTAGGAGAGTATTTCCACTGTCCCATCTTTTCAATGACAGCATCTTCTATTTCCTTCTGTTCTATTTCCGATCTGGTTTCATATTTAAAAGATTTTATATTACTTACTCCAGATCCTGATCCTTCTCTAAAAAGTTTGATCCTCTCTTGAAAGTTTAGAGGAGGCCTTTTGAATACTATATCTTTGTCTGCCTTGTCTGCCTTGTCTGCCTTACCTCTTTCACTTCTCCTTGTAAATACAGCAGTGGGAGGCTTAGGTGCCTTAGTGATGAATACCTTTCCTTTCTTCTTTGCAGGTTCTGGTTCCTCTGTTTTCTCATCCTTTTCCTTTTCTTCTTCAATGTCTTCTCCTTTGTCCTCGGTTAGCATTTGCATTTTGGCTATCCTCTTCTTTCCTTTGTTTACCACCTGTGGAAGCTTTATGCTTAATTCAATTCTTACTTTTGCTTCATCATATGTTCCAAAATATGGAGCTTTGGGATTAACGGGCTGATTAAGAAGGGCTTCAATGATATTCTTGGTTTCATCAATATTTACCTCATAAGGAAGAGGTTTTGCATGTACAATCATCGGTTTAGCTGCTTGAATATATACATTGTCACAGTCCACCATGAAACAAATGTCATCCTTATAATCTTCCACCAATTTCTATGGAATCTGGAATCTGTCATTCATTTTCTCTTTGAAAGACTCAAAATAACTATCCATGACGCTTTCAAAATTTTCACCCATTTCTGAAATATATTCAGTTATCTCATAAAGGACTGGCACATCTTTTCTCCATACTACTTTTCCTTTGGAAGGGAAGAATTTCTGAACATAGAAGAATAAATAGACCAATAAAGATCCAAACTTACATGGATTGTTTTTGGAAGTTTGAATGCTTTCCATGTTTTTGTTAAACTGTTTTAACAATAAGTCTGCAAGGTCAAATGATAAGTTATTCTTGACCACTTTGTATGCTAGGTCAATGGCTTCACAGGAGACACTATTCTGTCGACTTGAACTGTATATTTTATGGGCAATTATGTGTGTACCAAACTTCAGTTCAGCATCAGTAATGCTGCTAACTTTCATGCCTCTACCATCCCACTCAGCTAGGGTTTTCTTCTCCAGTTCCGACCGACCTAGGGTTTTGGTAGTTTTAGCTTTGTTCAACATGGGAAGACCGGTGATTTGATGAATCATCTTCTTAGTGATCTCTATGGGTTGCTCAAGCCAAATCTTGCCATCATGTACACGGCTGAGAATGTATCTAACCCATTTCTCCCAAAAGTTTCGAGGTAAATGTGCAATGTGAACTAATCCTTTATCTTCCAGATGTTTGTGCTTGAGTTTTAGAATACCATCCACACACAATTCCTCACACACAATATCTAGCTCTAGGTTTCCCATTTCTTGAATTGCACAATTGAAATGATTGCGAATATCGTTAATAAGTAGTACCTTAGGAGGAATCTGAGATTGAGCTCCATTCGGGTCTAGGGCTGCTGCAATTGCGGGCACGATCTTGAAATCTGGTGCTCTCCATTCCCCTTGGACTAACATTTCTGATCCTTTCTTTGCTGAAGTGCTGGATGATGCCATGGTAGCTCACAGAAAATTCTTTTCGCAAAAGTGTTTGAATCGCTGGATTGCTCTTGAAATTTTCTGCTCTCAAAGTGCTAAAGTTCGCGGTGAAGAATGAGTTTGATTTCTTGCCTTTTGTTTACAACTCTGTCATTAATGCTCAGTACAAATTAGGGTATGAATTCTGACAGACTGTCACCCACTAAGAATTAATTGCTCGGTAAAGACTTCGCAACTCGGTGAACTCGAGAATTCATATTGCTCCGACCTCACTCGGTAAAGACTGGTACCGACCTTGCTCAGTGAAAACTGATACCAACCTTACTCAGTGAAAACTAATACCGACCTTCCTGTGATCTTACTGCATCTTGTATGCTGATTTAGATCTTTCTTTTAATTCAGTTCTGGAACTGCTTGAGATTGGTCTATGAGAATACAGTTCCAGTGCTTTCTTGGAAATTTAGTTTGAGTCGGTAGAGCCACCCATTCCATTACTTGGACTAGTTTGCTCGGTAGATTTAGGAACCCATTGTTGTCTCACCTATTTCTTGACCTTAGTTGCTTCATTCTTCTTTCCATCTTCAACTTCACTAGCATTCATGCAGTTTCTGGCAATGTGACCGAGTTTAGTGCATTTGAAGCATCTTACGGTAGTATCTCTTTTCCTTAGATGATGTTTTATGCAGTTCATGCCAATGTGTCCATATTCTCCACAGTAATGACATCTACACCAGGTGTTGTAGTCCCATCCAAACATTGCTTTCATAATTTGTTCTGCTGGATTGAATGTTTTGGATCTGCACTCGGATGCCTTGTGACCTTGTTTGTTGCATTTGTGACAATTACCTTTGAATCTTGGTTTTTTTTCGCATTCATTTGCTTTGTGACCATGTTGATTGTAGTTGTAGCATTTTCCATTGAATTCTGCTTTTTCATTGCTCCAACATTTATTTGAAGTATGTCCTATTTTACCACAATGATTACAAGTAGGTTTCTGATTTCTTTGAGTACCTTGCTTAGAAGATTCACCTTCTCCTTTGTATCCAAGTCCTGCTTTTCCTTTTTGCTTATGAAGATTTCGCTCATACAGCTGATTTAAGTCTTCTTGGCTTTTCAGCATTCCTTCATTGATTTGTTTTTTGGTGTTTAGGTCATCCATCAATCTTAGATTGATTTGCTTTTTAGATCTTAGTTCTTCTCTTGTGCTTTCTATTTCTGATCTTAGATTCAGAATTTCCTCATTTGTATGGGAGATCTGATCAATTAGGTTTTCTAGCTGAAGGGTTTTATTTTGGACTTCATTGTTCCTTCCATCTAATTCATCTTTCAACTTGTTTCTTTGTTCTAAGATCTCACAAAATCTTGTTGAGTGTAGCTCTTGTTCTCTTTTTAATTTTCTCACTTCTTCCTGCAGAGACCCATTCTTTTCTAGGAGTTCTTTGACAGCATTGTTTGCTTCATCTGAGCTATCTGAGGGAAAAAGATCTTCAATCTTTTCTTCAATGTAATTCTGATCATTCATCTGATTTGCAAGTTCCTTCCTTCATCTTAGGGATTGGGAAAGATGTTCTTTTGCTTCTTTAAGTTTAGCTATGGCCATTTCCAAATCTAGCTTTTCATTTCCAATCACCTTGTTCAGTTTGAATACCTCCATTGTCCTGGATCTTTGCTCAAGCTAGTTAAGCTTAATCTTGAGAACCAATGCTGCTCTGATACCAATTGTTGGAAATATTCAGGAATTAACAGAGTTACTGAGAGGGGAGGGGTGAATCAGTAACTCCAAATTTTCTTTCAATTACATATAATTCAATTTAACCTTTCGCATATAGAAAGCATGAAACTTAATAGCATTCACAACAATGACACATAGATTTGGTTACCCAGAAACCTTCCAAAAAGAAAGTAAAACTGGGGTGGGGATGAAACCCACAAGGCTTTAGTACTGCAGAATAAAGTTGGCCGGTTAAGGCTTACAATTGATCACTTCTGATGATCTGCCCTGCTAGGAGCAATAAGGATTGCTAAATCCACCCTGTTAAAGGATTTACAAACATACAATGAAGTATGCACTCGGTAAAGAGATTTTACAAAAGACTGTTAAGTCTACCCGGTTAAAGGATTTTAGTACTGATTCACCTGTTAGGATGAAACAGTAGATCTCTTGCTTTGCAACTGGATTGCTGATTGAGATTCGCTGATGTACTGATCACCTTCTGTGATGAATTTTTCTTTCTTATACTACTGTAGCCCTTTGTAATTCGCTTATCTCTGCCTTTCTTTCTTTTTCACATTCATACTTACTACACATCTTGACATTTTTACAACATTGTTTATATACAAGTCTAAACAATTAATTACAATTACAATTACAAAGTCGGCTTGACAAATAAACATAAGTGCCACTAAGTCGGCCCAAGTATGGTTACACGGTTCCTACAAACTAACTCGGTGACTTTCTGATACTCGGCGTCCCCTGCATTACTCGGTATCATCATGCACTCGGTAGAAGTGAAGGCACGGTTCATACTAACCACTCGGTAGGTTTTGAACTCGGTAAATACTGGTGACTCGGTAGACATAATGTTACTCGGTTTACACTGTCCTGCTCGGTTTGCACTATCTTGTTCGGTTTGCACTGTCTTGCTTAGTTTGCACTATTCTGCTCGGTTTGCACTATTCTGCTCGGTTTGCACTATTCTGCTCGGTTTGCACTGTTCTACTTGGTTTGCACTGTTCTACTCAGTTTGCACTATTCTGCTCGGTTTGCACTGTGCTGCTCGGTTTGCACTGTCTTGCTCGGTTTGCACTGTTCTGCTCGGTTTGCACTGTTCTACTCGGTTTGCACTGTTCTGCTCGGTTTGCACTCAGAATGCAAATAAGTGTTGTCACTAGTGGCAATCCTGCTTAATGCCAACAATAATTATATTATTAAATTTTAATATATTTTTATACTTCCATTAAACTCTTTACAAAAGTAAAAAATACTTCAATATCAAATTATTATTATATGAAATTTTTTATATTTCTATTAAATTGTTTTTGATATTGATAAGCAACAAAAACTAGGGTGCTAACCCCTTACAGTTCAACAGCCTGAGGGCATACATTTTCAATACAGTAACAACATATAAACATAAAAAATAAATGTAGAACAAAGCTAATAAAAGATAAACATAGGTCATAGATTAGCAACCTATACACATGAAATTTAGCACCATCGTATCAAGTACTACTAGTCAAAAGAGAACAAATTGGAAAATTATCTTAAAACATACTACTACAAACAAAGTCATAGCATAATAACAAGAGTTCAAAGAGCCACTTGGGATAAAACCCAAAATAAACATGAAATCCCCAGGGGGTAAGGTGTTCGAACCCTACTAAGCCTTACGTGAAGATTTAATATCACAACCCGAATGATGTAACACATTGGACCAGTCATGAGTGAGGAATTTGAACAAATCCTTGTAGTTACCTTCCTCCTATTCATCTTCATCTGGAATCTTGCACTACAATAGGGAGAGAGGTTTCTGAGTTGTGAATTACATGTAAACTAGATCTAAAGATGCTTCCAAGCTTCCCTTCTGCCTCACTTAATCTATTTTTAACGTTTCTCACTTCATTCTGAAAACTTGCTAAATCAGTGGTCGAAGCTACATCAAAGCTGGACATGATAGGTTTCTCCTCAAAGGGCAACATATTGGTACTAGGATCAGTAGGTTCCTCCATCATTTTTTCACAAGTGTTTGAGTTGTTGGAAGTAGATTTATTCAAGCTACCACTATCATCAATCTCCATATCATCATTCTTTGTGTTCTTGATTTTCTCAATCTTGTCATCAGCAAATTGGTTTTCCTATTCATGTCTTCCTTAGAGTCATAATCCATAAGTAGTGTTTTTCCTTCTTCATAAATCTATTATCCAATCTATTACATCTTCAAGGATTTATATGCTCCTCCTCCACTTCCTCGTCACCATTTTTGTTAATCTCCTAAAAAAATCATTTGGATTTTTTTGGCCAGGGGGGTTCTTCTTTCCTCTTGGAGGTCGACAATAATGAATCTTTTCCCTTAGGGCCTTTCTCAAGGGTAGACAACTTTAGAATTTAGAATTTTAGGGGTTTCTAATACCTTTTTGCTTAGTCTAGCCAAGCATGTTAACAATGCTAACATGTGGGGGGACTATGACATAGGGGCCTCATAGAAAATGATGGGTTTAGGAGGGACAAGGGCCAAGTGAAAATTGAACAACCTAAAAATGATTCCTTGTTGCAAGTAAGTTGGTTTCTTACCCTAAAAGATAATATCTCTATCCTCAAACATAGATTTCTCAAGAGAATTCAATAGAAAAAATAGAAAAGAGGTGATTTCATGATTCCTACAGTGACTAAGAAGAAGAATATGGTAAAATAGTAAATTTAAAATGCCCTTCCAACATAAATACCTCATGATCATATAACAGACCTTGTCCCAAGGAGGAGGTAGTTCCAAGCCTCCAACCTATTGCAACTTCCCTACCTCTTATTTTGAGCCTCATTACCCTTAAATAACCTATTGAGACTATCATTGTCCACTACACAACTGGTCTTCTTCCATTTCCTGCTCTCAATAAAAATCCCAGTGGCCTTAGCAATGAACTCTTCACCAATTTTAAAGGAAATGTTCCCAATTGAAATCCTTGTGTTATCCTAGGAGCCAATAAACTATGTAGAAAGTCCCTCACCAAAACCATTTATGGATTCAATAAAATTAGTAACCCCGCCCTCCTTGCAAATGTGCCATAGTATGGGGTCATTCTTGAAGTCATCTAGTTTTCCCAGCTCGATGCAGTTATGGTCACCCTCCATAACAATAATGAGATACATAGAGTATTCATCACTAGAGTGATAACTATAACTCTTTATACGACAAAAGGAAATTCCTATTACCGCCATATGATGTAAAGGTAGAAAGAGTGTCTTTCTATTCGATTGGGAAAAATCATTTAACCATATTCCCCCAAAAAAATTAACTCATGCAAGGTGTAGCTTCCCAAAAGTAGGAGTCTTTTCAACATGATACACATAGCTTACCTTTCATTATGTAAGAGGTAATGAAGAATACAAGTCACACTAGTCATGATAATTCTGTAATGCCATCTCATCATGTTACAGTACTCTTTGGGATTATTGTAATCAAAATGATTATGTAGGAGCCACCTAGACAAAGGAAAACAACTACACCATGAATAGTAATAAATATACCCTTTTCAGCATTGTATTTTCCAAAGGTAAATCCATCATGCCACATCAATTGTCTTGTATTCAAATTCATGATATTATGGCATATTCTCCATTCTCGCTCAAATCTTGAAAGGTAAAGGTAATGAGAAACCCAATAACCTAAGGTACAAAGAAGGAGACAACACATCCCAAGTAGGGTGTTACACATCATCTCCCTTAGGTTTTGAACACTCTCCAGTCAATAGATTCTACACATCCATTGAGAGAGAAACAGGGGTTCACCAACACCTCAACCCTTCTAGAGTATAACCATTCACAACAAGATATTCTACCATAGCATTACCCTCTCTATAGACATGATTGACAATGAAGGAATCAAATCCTTTTAAAATTCCATGAATATCTCCAAAAATGCCTTCCACAAACTATTTTGACTTTATCAACCCTTTAACAACATTTATAATGAGCTTGAAATCACCCTCAATTGAGAGTGCTCTAATCCCAATGGAGAGTGCAATCTTAATACCCAAAAAATGGACCATTCCCTCCACTTGGTTGTTTTTATGTGGGAAACACACTAGTGAAAGAAACCACCAACAAATTGGAATAGTCTCCGATCACTCCACTTGCAATAACCAAGTTGTTAGAGTGCTTTTTTGTGTTGTCAAAATTTAGTTTGAGCTAGCCTGGATAGGGGGGAGTCCATTTTGTGTTTCTCCTTTTGAGTTTTTTTAGACAGGTCAAAATTCCCAAAGGAATCCTATAAGAACCATTTCATAGCCACTTGATGATCACTAAGAGAGGGGGGAATGGGAGGACAAGGCCCCTTTGTGACACTTAATTATCTAACAACATCTTGTGGAAGATGCCAAAGACCACCTCACACATGCACTCCTTTTTATGGAAGATCCTATTATTCCTTTCTTTCCAGATTGAATAGCCCATATTTGGAGGGATTTTCTACCACAATTGCATAATATTGGGATTAAAGGGCATACCTTGACAATTGAAGGCTATGTTTTGAACATCCATGTTCATCACCCAATGGGTTTGGAGAAGTTGTAAAATTATTTGCCACAACTCACACGCAAAGGGATAATGTATGAGAAGATGGTTAACCAACTCTTCATTCTATTTGCATAGGACACAATGGTTTGGTAATGAGAAGCCCATTTTAATGAGATTTTTCTAAGTAAGGATTTTTTCATGCATGACCCCCCACAAGAATAAGTTAATCTTTGGGATTATAAGTTGAGCATTCCAAACCTTTTTCCATAGTTCATTCTGGTCACCCTCATCGATGAGCATAAGATAGGCATATTCCACCATGAATTCACCACTAGCATTATCCTTCCAAAAATAGGTATCCTCCCTCAAGAATATTGAGGTTCTATCCTCCTTGAGTCTGCTTTGTAAATCTAGTGCTAGAGGCATCAACTTTTGAAGGCCTTGTGAATAGAGTTGGATTATTTTCCACGATCTATACTGGTCCATGTAGTTTTCAACCCAGCTCCTAAAGAACCATTTAGCCATCACACAAAGGTCATGAAAGGTAGGGAAAAAGGGGAGGCGTGTGTCACCCAACCAATAGTCATCCTAGAAATGGGTTTTTAGACTGTCACCAATCCTCCCCTCAAAACATTCAAAAAGAAGGGACCTACAATTGAGTATATTGTTCCAAATTATGGACTCTGTGGAGAGTCCATGTGTGCTCATAAAATGGTAAAAAAAATTTCTCATATTCAAGTACTTAGTAGACATAATGTCACACCATTTGGATTTATGTATGGAAAGATTCCATCCAACCTTCATAAGGATAACCTTGTTGAGGTGAGATATTATCCTAACTCCTAGACCTCCAATAGATTTTGGCTGACAAACAAAGTCCCATTTAACCAAATCCATTCGCTTCTTTTCTTCCATTCTTGACCACAAGAATTTTCTTTGTATTCTCTCAAATTTATCAACCCAAATGTTAGATTTTCTAAAGAGTGATATAAATTAGACATGGATTCCCTGTAAGGATTGTTTGAGGAGTTGTAGCTTACCTACACTACTTAGGAGTTTTATTTTCCAATTAGTCAACTTATGTTGCATTTTTTATAGGATTGTATTCCAAAAGGAGTTCGACACCTCCTTAATAGTAAGTGGTAGTTCTAGTTAAGTATCATATAGATTAGTAGACTGACATCCAAGAATATTCCTAAATTTGTTATGTAGGGAAATACTATGCATTGAAAAAATAAGCAAAACATAATAGACACATAACTATATTTTATGTTTGAAGATATTGTTGAAAGTGAGCTTGTTCCATCTCTTCATGTTCCTTCTAATTATTACAAATATGCTTGCTGTGCAACAAAAAGATTGACATGTCAATGCTTGATACAACCACTAGACTTATTGAGTCCACAAGAAGTGGTTAAGCCATGTCACAAACCTGAGTGTTGCACTGCACAACATAAGGAAACCAAGCTCACACCTTGCAGCAATCCCCCCCAATGAACAATATACAATATTGAAAGCCTAGCCAATAAACCCTTGCAATTGTGCTCAAAGGGGATTCATTATTCTTTACTTTCTGAAGGAGAAGGATATCAATACCATTTTCCAAGATACAATTCTTAAGAGAAAATTGTTTCTGTGGGCCATTTATCCCCCTCATGTTCCATGAGGGGAACCTCATTTCCTTGTCTTAATTGCAGAATCTAGGGTCATTTTCCTTCCATTGGCAATTTCCCTCATGACTTCCCTTTGCCTTATGACACACTGTGAAGGTTGACCAACCTTCATGTTAGAGACAACATCTACCCTCTTATTCTTGTTTTTCTATTTTAGGAACATCCAACCATTGTTAGCAACCATAAAACTAGTGGACACTCTTAATGATGAGAAGCTCTATTAAATTGTTATCCTTATCCTGGAGATTTTATAATTAATAGACACATTATTCATTAAATTTTTATTTTTTTTAAATTTTAATATATGTTTATTAGCAATACTCACATACTTGGATTTTTAGTATTTAAATTTAATTATTGAATAGTTATAAACATAATTATTATCTAATCTTGATTTAACTTAAATCATAATAAAAAATAATGATAAATTATAATTGTTAAATAAAATTATGTTTACAATTATTTCTTTGATAATAAAAATCTTTGTTAATAATTATTTAGTTGAAATATTTTTTAAAAAATCATTTGTGAATTTTTGTAGGTTGCAGGGGTGACCATGGTGAAGAAAAAAAAAAAAATTCTGACAGTGATCTACTTTTGAATCATGATGCAATTGGTAGAAAGATCCTACAAAATTCATTGTCAAGATAACTTATCCAAATTTTCCCTCATTTGTCATTGGAGAAAATAGAATTCTTCTTCGCAAGGGAAGATGGAATGTAAGGCAAAGTGTTGGGGAGAGAACTGCATTGAGCTCTAATGGTAAGGTGAAGGGAAACAAGGAGAATCAGAAAAAATACAATTAGTGTTGCCCTAGGAGCCTTCATCAAAGTGGAAGAAGATTTCTTTTTCACTATACTAGGATCAAATCCAAAAAAATTAGTAAACCTACACAGTGGTCTTATGTTGATTGATAATCTGGAAGTCATAATGGAGAAGGGGAAATGGTTCCAAAAAATAAAGATGGACATGGTAGGATATGGAGGGAAGTGTATTAATACGAGGATAATGCGAACTATAAGAAACCACAAAAAAAATGAAAATCTATTGAAATAGAGGAAACCCTATAAGAAGGAGAAATTCTAATAGAAACTAACAAAAATCAAGTAGCTAAAACTTGAATCAATAATGAGGATCCCATAATTAGACAAGATAGCTCTTGTAGATCACACGACCAATTAAAATAAGTCTTGGTAGAAAGCCAAGAGGATCTAACCTACCCTACTTGAGGACATAAAGGCTCTTGAAAAGTTAAAATGTAGCTAGGAGATAAGAATTTGAATGATAAAATTAAAATTTTGGAAATAGAGAATCCTTTAAGCCTTGAGAAGGAAAACATGGAAGGAAATATTGTGGAAACTTCAAAATCCTCATAGAGCTAGGCAAAGAAAAGGAATTTAACGAAGATGGCTCAAGATTGGATTTATCATTAGCTCAAAGGAATCCCACAATTTGGAGCTAAAATAACAATACTAAAGAAAAAATGAGATGGGGAAAACATAGGAGAGGAAACCAAAATCACATTGGAATCAAAAGCATTTTGTGATTTTATAGAATTATTTCAATCATAAGAAGTGGAGGATGAGGCAAGTTTGAAAGAAAAACAACTATTGATTCAAAAAATATTGGATTTAGATGAATAAAAAAAGGATGAACAAGGGATGTTTATTGGAGAAGCAAAATATCAGGAGACAATAGAAGAGACAAAAGGGAATGGGACCCTTGGCATATGTCAAAATCTTCCCAATAAGGAAAAACCACATTGTGGAAACTTCAAAATCCTCACAGAGCTAGGAAAAGAAAAGGAATTTAACCAAGATGGCTCAAGATTGGATTTAACAAATAGCTCAAAGGAATCCCACAATTTGGAGCTAAAAGAACAATATCAAAGAAAAAATGAGATGGGGAAAAAATAGGAGAGGAAACTAAAATCACATTGGAATCAAAAGAATTTTATGATTTTATAGGATTATCTCAACCATAAGAAGTGGAAGATGAGGCAAGTTTGAAAGAAAAGCAACTGTTGATTCAAAAAATATTGGATTTAGATGAATTAAAAAAGGATGAACAAGGTATGTTTATTGGAGAAGAAAAATATTAGGAGACAACGGAAGAGACAAAAGGGCATGGGACCCTTGGCATATGTCAAAATCTTCCTAATAAGGAAAAACCACATTGTGGGGAAAGTCTTCAAGGAAAATGAGAGGTAGAAAACCTATAACATAATTCAGAATGATAGATGAAGTAGTCGATGATCAAGCCAAAATACCACCTTATTGAATTCAAGGAAGGGGAAAACCCTTTCCCAAGAACCATGATGCTCCTAACATAGAATGTTAGGGGCTTAAAAACCCCTAACAAATAGCGCTTGATCAAGCAAAATATCTCTTTAGCAAAAATAAAAATCACAATGCTACAAGAGACAAAATTGAACAAAGAAGAAATTTCAACTTTTAAAAAGAGATTAGGAATTTGGGAATTAGAAGCAATTCAAGAAAAAGGTTCTTTTAGAGGATTGGCCATCCTTTGGAATCTAGGAAGAGTGTCATTTGAAATACTAATAGAAAGAAGCCAATGAATAAGAGGAGTGGTAAGAAGTGTGTGAAACAATCTTTGTTTTTTCTTGATAAATATATATGGTCCCATAGAAAACAACAAGGAGGTGTGGGGAGAATGAAAGGATTTCATGTATCAGATACCATTTCCACGTAAAATCATTGGTGGAGGATTCAATTGTATTCTTCATTTGTCAAACAAAATGGGTGGGATTCAAAATAAATCACAATCTCAAAAGAAAATTAAGAAATCGAGTTAACAGGAATAGTCTTTTGGAAATAGAAATAGAGAATGGCAAACATACATGAAACAATAGGAGGTTGGGACTCAATCATATAACTAAAAAACTAGATAGGTTTTTCTTCAAGGGGGGAACTCAAATCCTCCATCATGACTAATCCAAGGTCAGATGATTTTCTAGTTCAGCTAATTATCACAGGGGATAAGAAATCACATAACTACCCCTTCAAGTTTGAAAAAATGTGGATTAGGATGAAAATTTCTTTGAGATGGTAGAAATGTGATGGAAGGAGAAACAATTTGAGGGTCCAAAACTATTTTTCTTTGTCTCCAAGATAAAATAAATTAAGAAAAATTTATTAAAATGGAATAGAGAACATTTCAAAAACATATTTTCAACAAAAAATAACATTGAGGAGGAAATGTAAAAGCTAAATGAAGAGGCAATTTAGGAGGAGTGGGACTGAGAAATCAATCATGACAAAACAAGGCCATAAGAGCCAAACTAGTACGAAAGATGTATAAGGAAACTCATCTAAAATGGATCCAAATACTATAAAGTATATATTTGGAAGACATGAGCCATAGTGGGATCTTTAGAACTTCAAATCCCCCTAAAGACTACAGGATTTGGAACTTCATATGGTTAAATACAAAGATCTAGTCACTAAGTAGATATCCTGGGATAAAGTAGATGGACACAATGCACTATTTTGGAAAGATTCATGGGTGGGATACATAGTAATAGAAAAAAAAAATGAATATTAATAGGATCATAGATTTCTTTGAGCATAAGGGATTATGTGGAAATGTCAAATGAAGACCCATCTTTAGGGTGGAGATGGAAATCATTTGAAGGTATACCTATTCTGGGAATAGATTTAACACAATTGGAGGATAGTTTACAAAACAAATCAATGTCATTCAAATGAAGACCCATATTTAGGGTGGAGATGGAAATAATTTGAAGGTCTACCTATTTTGAGACTAGATTTAAAACAATTAGAGGATAGTTTGCAAAAAAGATCAACAACATTTTAGAATGTGTAGGAAAAATTAGTTTGGGTAGGGGGAAAATAGGGAATTATAGTTCCAAGGGTGGATACAGTGCAATTGTAAAGAAGCAACAACTCCAAAACACAGTGTTACCAATTCATCCATGCTGTGACCAAATGTGTCTTCTGAAAGTAAGAATATTCACTTGGGCAGCTCTACAAGGCCAAGTCCTTACAATATAATGCTTTAGAAAAATTGGGTTTGAGGGGCCATCTAAGTCTGTCCTATGTGAGCATAGTGAAGAGAAAATTAATCTTATTTTCTTCAATTTTCCCTTTGCACAAAACTGTTGAAGATGGTTGTGTGCCAGATTAGGACAACAACATTACCTAATGATATTATGAGTTTGTTTTAATGATGGTTCATACAAAAATAGAAAGCTTGCATGACAACCTTTCAATTGCATCCCCCTCCTTGATAACGTGGGAATTATGGAAGGAAGGAAATAACAAAAAATTTCAAGAAAAGAAGATGTAATGGGAGACATTATCAAACAAGATAGAAGCTTCCATAGTGGAAATAGTAAATATTAGACTAGCAACCCATATTCCAAAAGATGTCCAATTTACTAATTGGAATCAAAAGTTTAGGGGAAGATGGCATGGACTAAAGATCCCCAACTTTCTTTGATAGTGGGGGAGTAGAAAACATACAAGATAGAGTCCAATGTGTTTGGGCTCCACCCAAACTAGGATGGTTCAATCTAAACTTTGATGGTGCATCTCAAGGAAGCCCTAGGGCTTTAGGGATTGGTTGTGTGATGCATTTTTGGGATGGGTCGGTAGAGGCCAAACTGGAAAAACCTTTAGAGGGTACAAATGATATGGTTGAACTCAAGGCATTAATGGAAGGTCTCCTTTTTTACAAAGATTTAGAAATTTTGAAGGTTAATATAAAAGGGGACTCCACCATAATGATTAATGCAATAAGAACTAGAACAACCTTGAATTGGAAACTGGACGCGATGATAGAAAGATCATTTGAACTACTAAAATTATTTGAAGCAGACACAATAAACTACATATACCAGAAGGTGAATATCATTGTTGATCGAATGACCAATATTGGAGCAACTAAGATCGAGATTGAAAAAATTTGCTTGGAGGAGTTGGTCAAACAACACATGTACTAAAAATAAAGTATAAAAGAGGTATATTGATCCAACATTGGCCGATGAAGTGGCAAGAATGTTGTCATCAAAGACATAATAAAGTCATATCATCAATACGAATAGGATGTGGCCAAATGATGAGAGTCTACATCAAACATTAATGATGAAATCAAACCAAATATTGGCTCATGGGAAATAAAATATGGGGAAAAGAAAATCTCGCTTTCCAAATTGGAAATTGACATAATGATTTAACACTTTGGTGGCAGCTCTAGTAATTGATAACCTATATATTCTCAATAAAGGACAAATGGAGAACTAAAATGCTAAGAAGAGCACCACAATTGCCTGGAGAAATGAAAATTAGATAGCTATATTGTTGTGACATTAAGAATAATAATTAGACATGATCACTCGCCTAAAAATAGGGAAGAATGAAAAGGAAGTTGACTATAAATAAATCAGAAGAATAAACAAGAAGCACAATTTGTTTTAAGTTAATTCTATCCTCTCCATTTATCTTATAGCTACTGATTCTTGGCTCTAATGGACTCCCCTATCAGATTGGTAGTCGGTAAAAGGAAAATATCATTTATGGGAGAAATTTTGAAGAAAAACATAAGGAGGTTCTAGGATATTTCAATGACATAGTCATCTATGCAATAAGAAGAATTCTAGGGATGAAATTTCAAACCAAAAATACAGAGTTAATACTGATATCACAACGGGTTCCTTGGAAAGTATTTTTATGATTGGGGTTCATAGAGAAGAGGCAAAAGATTATGCAGGGAACTATTTCATAGTTCCTTCCTAGATGAGCTAGATTTGGTCATGCATAATGTGGACATGAATTTAATTGTATCATATCCCATTCACTATCTTGTGGTCAAACATGTTGGGAAGGAGGTTCCAAGACTACCGATACTAACAATTTGGGATGGTGTGGCATTTGACATAAGAAAATCTATGATTCAAATAAGCGTGGAGTTTCTATAGAAGATGCTTGGTCTAGTGTCAAATGATGGTGAGTACTAGCTTAGACTCGTATAAGTGAATTTTAATATTCTTTATGCAAGGAGTATCACGTTATAAGTTGGTTGGTGAATCTTTTGTGGTGACAAACGGAAATCACATAGTAGGGAATAATAATCTTATACGCTAATTTCCAAGAAATGAGAATAATATTCGCACTTCTGAGTAAGGTCATGAATTCTATACTCTTACCAATTTGTATAATTAAAAGAAATCCAATGGAATGTTATAGTTTTGCAGTGTTTACATTTGCTAACAATATTGAATTGAATGTTCTGATATGTTGTATATGTATCTTAAATTTATTTTAATGTTTATACTATAAACGTTTTGCATAGTAATGACTTAAATGTATTTTCCAACTATACAAAAGAGTTGAGTTTTAAACATATGCTTAATATCTGCAAGCTGGTGCCAAATTTGGGGTGGCATCTTACAAGGGTGAAGCAATTGACCAACTTGGATCGAGCATATACACATATGCCATGTATAGAAAATGCAAGTAGAAGTCCACTGGTTCCTCTAAAATGGAAGAATTTTATATTAGGTATTTTTGAAAATTTGGTTTCTAGAGTTATGCTCACATTTCCAATCATTTTATGTAAAACTTTTTTATGATGCATTTTATCTAGAAAAAAAATAAAATAATCATTTAATTAAAACTTTCAAATAATAATAAATTAGAAAATAATTAATAAAATTAGAGTTATGATATAATTATTAAAATACTTACAATAATAAATTATAATAATTTTAAATTTAGAATTATATTTTATAATAAATTATTTATATATCAAATATAATATTCTTAATAACAACTATTTTAAAATTTAAAAATATCATATTTATAATTATTTAACCTAATTTAATATGATTATAATGAATTTAGTAATAATACTTTACCACATCATTTACTTTTTCCCATTTATTTTCCTATTAGTAGTATAATATTTATTGATTCACCAAAGCATTTTATTTATTTTAAAATTTATTTTTATTTTGATTTAAAATTATGTAATTTTTTTTGGATAAGCTAAGGGTCGAAGCCGATAATTGTATTAATATAGAAAGTTAAAAAGTTACATGTTTGCAGCTTCTCTGGATTTATCAATATAACACATAGCTGCCAAATGATAAGCAACATAAAACCTTAAGCCTGTAAGTGCTCCTCATAACAATTTTGAAAGAGCTAACCGTCCATAGCTAGATAGACCAACCGCTACAATCTTGTTGGTTAAAAATTTTGTAAGCCGCTAAGACTACACCTTACAAAATTGTAACCTTAGGCAACGTCTCATGAGATTTCTCTCTCCTCTCAGCAATAGGGGAGGCTCCCTTCTTACCGTAGGTGGCTTCAAAAGGAACTTAACTGACATTACAAAAATGACAGTTCTCTTAATCAAATCTTTTTTTTTCAGGAATGATTTGTGTACAACTACTTTCTAACTTAACAAAAAGTGTCTTATTGCTACGATAATACTAGTAACCCTGGAGTTGACATAAGAACAATACCAAGGACAACAACTTTTTTTTTTATATTTTGTGAAACAAAAACAAGAACTCAAAGTCTCATGTGCTTGTCTTGTGAGGATTCAAACATAATAACTAGTAAGGCACAAAGTCTCTTACTACATACTCTCAAATTTAATAAAAATACTTACAACTGAAGCGCAAAGTCTCAACTCTAAGTAATTCCACTACTATCTATCTTTGGGCCTTTTCTTGATTCCCCCTTTCAATCCTTTGAGCCTTTTCTTCTTCCTTTTCTGGTGTTGGCTAGAGATTCTCCTGACATAGCAATATGATATGCTTGAATAGCTGTAGCATGAACATTCCAAAACATGAGTACATCTTCATGTGATGGATCCATTTTAGGCATAAGTGAGATCTTTTGGCAAGGTAAGAAAATTCTGTAAATTTGTATTGTGCACTCTAAGACTTTGTGCTTGGATGTAAATTAGATTGCTTTCAATAAAAGAGGTAGATTGTTTTGAGACTTTGTGCTAATTCAAACTGTTATGTGATGACATTTTATTGAGTTGATTGTGAGTTTTAATGCTTTGATACAAGAGGGATTTGGATTCAATTGCGTAGACTTTGAGCTATTTGTTGCATTCAGAGCCAATTTGAACTTTTGAAGACTTTGTGCTGCAGAAGGACAAATTATTGTGACTACAATTACTTAGAGATGAAGACTTTGGACTTCAATTGTAAGTGTTTTTATTAAATTTGAGAGTATCCAGTAAGAGACTTTGTGCCTTACTAGTTATTCCTCTTGAATCCTCATGAGACAAGCGCATGAGACTTTGGGTTCCTATTTTTGTTTCAAAAAATATAAAAAGAAATTTGTTGCTCTTAGTATTGTTCTTATGTCAACTCCAAGGTCACCAGTATTATCGTAGCAATAAGGCACTTTTTGTTAAGTTAGAAAGTAGTAGTTGTATGTAAATCGTTCTTGAAAAAAGAGGAATTGATTAAGAGAGCCACCCTTTTTGTAATTTCAGTTAAGTTCCTGTTGAAGCCACCTACGGTAAGAAGGGAGTCTCCCTTATTGCTGAGCGGAGAGAGAAATCTCATGAGACGTTGCCTAAAGTTATAATTTTGTAAGGTGTAGTCTTAGTGGCTTACAAAATTTTTAGCCAATAATTTTTGGTGACTCTACTCGGGATACAACTCGCATTCGAAAGCCTCACACTTCAGTTTGAAGTATACCCATGTCCTTTTTATTGTATTTTATTTCTGTTAATTTTTTAAGCTTTTACCAAGGACATGTAAATGGCCCAAAGTCCTTGGGGAAATGTTTTTGGTCTATTTAATCTAGCTCTGCCTCTACATGCTCTTCATGATGGCTTGCGGAAGAATTTTCCTAAGTTCTTCAGTGATGGACAATAACAACTTGATGAACATATTGCTACTTTTTATATTGTGTGTGGTGTTCATGGCATTGAACATGAAGACGTGTTTGTGAGGTTATTCATAGAAACTCTCCAAGGCATGGCTGCTGATTGATTTTATCATCTTGCACCACATGCCATCACAAATTGGGCTACTCTCATAGCCAAGTTTGAAGAAAGGTTCAAGCTTCCTGAAGATGTTCATGCGCTATTGGCCCAACTCACCTAGCTGAAGAAGGCATCTCATGTTCCTATGTATGAATTTGTTGCTCATTTCAACAAATTGACATGAAGGATTCTATCTATTTCTCAGCCTATAGTTGCAAATTTGAAGTGCTTTTTTGTAAATGCAAAAATTTCTGAAGTCAATTTTCTGTTAAGAAGAGAAGCCCTAGCTACTCTTTCAGTTGCACAGACTTTGGCGATTGGAATTGAAGATGGTCTCATTCTTGCTGGGTAGATAAGAATTGAAGCAAATGGGTTTGAAGAAAGTAATCTCTCTTCTGATTCATTTTATTCCATTACAAGGATGTATCCTGCAGTGCAAAGGTTGACAAATGAGTTAGTTGTCCTAAAAAAGAAAATAGCTCAAGGTATCTTTTTTGTTCCTCATGAAGATGTAGAAAGGACACCCCTTCCAACTATTGCTCGTAGTCCTTCTAGTGAGAATCAAGAAAGATTAGTTTCATCATCAAAGAAGCTTGCTATTGAGGCACCATCAATGAAGGCAGCAACAACGCATCTCGAATCCGAGGCTAGTGATCTTGCTATTCTCTTCCAAGAAAAGGAAGTAGAATTAGCTAACAACTCTTATTTCTGGTTCACGTACTCTCAAAAAGTAGTTGATGAAAATTAGAAAGATGAAACTCATTCTTCCAATGTTCAAGCAAATGAAGATGATCATGTCGTTAGACATGAACAGATGAACATGCATGAAGGTCTCAATCAAGCTGAAAATAATGCATTAATATTGCATGAAGGATCTACCCCAAAACTTGATGAAGATCTTATCATCAACATCATAGAGAAATTTTGTTCACATATTGAAGACAATTCTCTTATGTCTAAAATTTATAACTAGCATGATGTAGAAAAAAGAAATGAGGTAACCTGTTTTGATAAGCCTAAAGTAATGATGGTTGATGAAGCAGTTACTCAAGTTGCAACAGTCAACAAGAAGAATTTAGAATTTGTTCGATCAACGGGATGTCCCATCAAACATCTTGCTTGGTTGGAGGCCAATGAAAAATCATGTATTCCACTTGTACCTGAGCATGAAGATACAATTGAGGAAAAGGCTAAACATGCATTTGCAGTTCAACGGGAGCAATTTCAATTCATGGACCTATCTTGGAGAAGCAATACATATGATTCATCTCAAAGAGGTGAAATTGTTCATCTTTTCTAGGAGGCGTTACATCAATCATTGACATTATTTCTCCAATTTTTTGTTCTGCATCTGTACAAGGTTGTTTGTAAACATGCAAGGTACTGCAAGTTGTTGAAAAAAGGTAGCCATTTTGTTAAACCAGTGAATGGTTTCATTTGAAAAGTTGCATTGTCATCTACTTTTAATTAGGTAGGTTTTTCTTTGTTTTCAATAAGTGCATTTACACAAGTTTGTTCTAGGTTTGCTTTGCGTCATCCTTTTTGAGTCTTTTTGTTTTTAGTCATCTGACTCTATAGCCCAATGGAGTAGATGAAGGCACTTAGAGGTCTGGATTCTACATTCCTCATTGTTTCTAAGAATAAACGAGGTATGTTCCCCAGTTAGAGCCAATTGTTGTCCTCAATTTTGACATCACAAAATTGTGGCAACCCTACGCAATTTTCTTATGAATTTGTAGGTGTATCCTCTATATTTTTGATGTTTTGGATAATGTGTTATAAGGACAATTCATTATCCCTGAAATGTTCTTTATTTTGCATATTTCATGCATCTTTTTTTACGGTTCCCGTTAAGTTAATCACCTTATTGCTTGTGAGGATGAGTTTTTCTTCTTTAACTGCAAGCGCTTGATTTTTTGTAATCTTCAAGTCCTTTTCTTCATTTTTCCTTTTCTTGTCAATAATTTTTAATCTTGTTTTCCCCTTGAATCAATAGTCGTTTGAAATATGTTCATTTCGAGCTATCTTAGACATCAAACGAAGTTGTATAAGTCAAGTTATGATGCAAAAGGTGGGGTTTTTCAAGTTGACTACATGTTCTATGGAAAATCCTTCAAAAGTAGGTTTTTCATGGTCGATTGCACGAGTTTAAATTATATTCAATATAAAATAGATTTTGATGTCCATTTTTAAATTTCAACTCATTTTGAGTTGATTTAGCCATAGTTTTTAATGTTTTCGTGAAATTAGCTTTTGAGTGATCTAATTTCATGTTACTTTATTAATACTATAGTTATATATTAAATTTAATTAAAATTAAATCACTTAAGTTCACGAGTAAGGTTTTTGTTGTTCATTGCATATCATCCACACATGCAAATCACTTTTCATAACCCACTTTTTGAATTTAAGTCATTTATGCATTAATACGTTGTTTTTATATGCAACTGCATATGTTTGTATGTTTGTATAAATGAAAAACATATAAAAGTGGCTTTTTCTAAGCCAAAAACATGTTCTATCAAAACACACTGTTGTCCTCCAAAAGAGCGTATTAAATCATTTTCAAGTGTTGTTTTTATATGCAAACACATGTGAAAATAATATTTTTAACCCAACTCCTTGGTCGTCAAATTTGGAGGAGATTACATGTCTTTAAAATATGCAAACACACATGAAAAACAACGTTTTTAATACCCAACTCTTGGGTGTTGTTTTTAAAGTCATTTACATGCTTGTTATTGCATGTATAAACACTTCCGAAGTGCATTTTTCCCTTGGGCATCAAATTTGGGGAGGATTGCATGTTTTCTAAATGTGCAAAGGCATGTTAAAAATAACATTTTAAACAACCTCCTTGGGCGCTGTTTCCAACAACATTTACACATTGTTTTGAGTATGTTTTGGCATTGTAAAATTATGTTCCCAGCCATGAAGCCCTAGGTGGCGATTTTATGGTCAACAACATATTTCTTTGCACATGTTTGAGCACTTCCAAGCTGTGTTTTCACCTCTATTTGGTTGTGTTTCTCCTTGGGCATCAAATTTGGAGGAGAATGCATGTATTATAAAAAATGCAAGGTATGTATATTTTGGTAAAAACAGTCCACTTCTTGATCATTTTTCTCCAAAAATATTTCATGATAGAAGGCTTTGAGCATCTACAATCATTCTCTCAGCTCTAATATTGATTTTGGGTGAGTTATTTCTTTCTTAGATTGTTTTATTTCTTCATTTTGATTGAAATTCGTGCCCTAGACGTCATTTTTTTACCTTCATTGCATATGCATTGGAAATGGTCAAAATGGTTGCTATTTCCTTGCATTTAATTTCTCTTTTCTTCCCACTTGGTTGTAAATGCATGTTGACTCACCAAAATTGAAGGAAAAAGACTAGGAATGTGATCTATATATAGTTTTTAAACCCAATCTTTCTTAAATCCGAAAATCCATTGGATTCATTTCAGATTTTGCCCAAGATTTGGAAAGATTTCTTCTTGAGGATTGAGGTAATTTTTTCCTTAAATCTTTTTCCTATTTTCTTCCCAAGGTATTTTGTTAACGTGTAAACTTTCATTTTTGGATTTACATGTGTTTACATTCATGATTCTTCTACTTCTATCTTTCATTCTTAAGTTGTACATGCAAGATTCACTTCTTGCTTGCATATGCAGTTGGGATTAAAAACTTCATTCTATGATGAAGAAAGGAATAAGTCCATATGTGCATTATCCTTCAAAAAGCCCACTTGCATAAACCGATGTCCCTACCACTGCCATATGACTTAAACCTCATGATGGTGGTTAATTCAACTCCATTATAAGAAGAAATGATATCCATTCATTTGCTTACCTTTTTATCCTTCATAATTCTCGTTGTCTCCATATGCAATCCCCTTTGAAAATCTTTTTTTTTGGTTTTTTTTTTACCATATGAGTGACCATTTTGAGCCAAACTCATCCCCCTTTTCACTGTCCCAAAGTTTTACAACCATTACTCTTGTTCACACCATTCCAAAATCCATACTTGTACATCAAAAAGCATGCAATAGATACATCCATGCTTTATTTTCTCACCTAATACTTGTTGTCCATTCATATGTAATACTCTTTGAAAAACCCATTTTCGATTTTTCTCATTACTCAGGAGCCAATCTAACCCAAACCCATTTGTTCTTCCGTTGTTCACAAAATTCCAGCTAGTTACCTTACCCAAAAGACCTCACTTATGCCCAAAATGGATCCATCACATGAAGATGTACTCATGTTTTAGAATTTTCATGCTATAGCTACTCAGGCATATCATATTGCTATGTCAGGAGAATCTCTAGCCAACACCAGAAAAGGAAGAAGAAAAGGCCCAAAGGATTCAAAGGGAGAATCAAGAAAGTTTGGAATGTGAGAGGCAAAACTGCAAGAATGATCTAAAATGGTGTTGCCTTCCTATGCATCCAAATGTGCAACCAGGTTTGGATGTAAACGTAAGGCATGAAGATATCATTTCAGACTTAGGGGCTTTCATTTGGAATCAAAGAGAAGACGACACACACTATACAGTTGCTCAGGCCATCTTGGAGGAAGAGGAGGGAGTTGTTATTGAATTTGAAAGAGAAAGATTGGAACGTGAGGAAAGAGAAAGGATACAAAGACAAAGTGAAGCCCATAGGAGAGTTCAAAGGCAACCCTTAAGAGAAATTCAACTTCAAGGGAATCAAGTGAATCAAAATTAGAACAAAAGTTGGATAAGAAGATTGGATCTTTCTCCCTAGAAAGGTTCGAAAGATTACAAGCATAAAATGTTTTCAAGACAAAAATGGTCAATGAACACTCAACGCAACAATCAAGGATGCATAATCTTGTTCCAGATCAAGATGATTTCACCAAACCAGAGCATATCAAACATTGGGCATCCTGTAGCAACATGGAGACCAATAAACAATGATGTAATAGGGGTCGTGTCTTGTCAGGCACTTAGAATATTTTCATCATATCTTTGTAATTTGTATTTGATATATTACAAGTAAAGTAAAAAAAAAGATATAACTGGTTACTGCATGTGATAGTATCACATGCAAAATTGTAACATGTAATCAAGTTGCAAGTGCATTATGCATGCAATTTTGAATAAGTCAAAATTAGTTAGTTAGTTAGGGAATAAGTTTTCCCCTTTCTTTATCCACCTTTCTCTCCACTATTTTCCTATATAAAGAAGGAAGATCATTGTAAATAATCATCTTTTGGCAAGGCAAGAAAATTCTGCCAGTTTGTATCTACACTCTAAGACTTTGAGCTTAGATGTAAATTTGAATTGCTTTCAATAGAAGGGGCAACTTGCTTTCAAACTTTGTGTTGATTCAAGGTGTTATGTGACGACATTTTCTGGATATTGATTGTGAGTTTTAGAGTTTTTCTCAAAATGGATTTGAATTCAATTGTGTAGACTTTGAGCTTCCTATTGCATTTAGAGCCAATTTGGAACTTTTGAAGACTTTGTGTTGCAGGAGGACAAATTGTTATAGTTTAATAGTGGCTTCAATTACTTAGAGCTAAAGACTTTGGGCTTTAGTTGTAAGTGTTTTTATTAAATTTGAAGGTATCCAGTAAGAGACTTTGTGCTTTACTATTTATTCTGTTTGAATCCTCATGAGACAAGCACATGAGACTTTGGGTTCATGTTTTTGTTTCACAAAATATAAAAAGAAAGTTGTTGCTTATGATATTGTTCTTATGTCAACCCTAGGGTCACCAGTATTATCGTAGCAATAAGACACTTTTTGTTAAGTTAGAAAGTAGTAGTTGTACACAAATCGTTCTTGAAAAAAGAGGAATTGATTAAGAGAACCACCCTTTTTGTAATTTCAGTTAAGTACCTGTTGAAGCCACCTACGGTAAGAAAGGAGTCTCCCCTATTGCTGAGAGGAGAGAGAAATCTCATGAGACGTTGCCTAAAGTTACAATTTTGTAAGGTGTAGTCTTAGCGGATTACAGAATTTTTAGCCAACAAATCTACCATATATAGCTCAAGATTCACCATGTTGCCATGGCTGATCCACAAACCTAGAGACCCAAAAAAGCTAGGCAAGCAAATAACTAGTGTGAAAAAAAGGATTCTTATCTTAGTTCTCTCCAGCTCTATATATCTACCACTGGTAGTCACGCACCAGGTCAAGGCATGTACTCGTGGATTAATGAAGGGCCTGCAACATCCAATGGTGGGGAGTCCTCCCTTTCTGCATCTTGGCTACATTGCAACTATCTTCCTTAGAAGAGTCTGTGTTGCCCATTCCATCTACTTCTCATCATGTTTGCACTGGATGACCCAATCTAATTTTCGTTTAAATCATATCCCACTTGGTCGGTGAGAGCATCTTGCATCCCCAAAAATTTCTTGAGAAATTGGATGCTCCTTTTCATGGTACTTCGTCTAAGGTTTTGGTGTTCCATCTCCTAGCCCATCAAGACAAAGAATCATCTTGGTAGACCCTCATACATATTTCTCCTCTGTATGTTCCCTAGCCCTGGAAATCTTCCACCTGCTCTCATGGGTATAGAAAAGTCAGATGGAAATGGTATAGTGAGGTCTTCATCAATGTTGATAATCACATCATGTAGGCCCAATAGGTATTTCTCTTCAAAGAGTCTCCTACACAATTCTTCTGCAACCAATTTATGTTCCCCTGTGACCAGATTGCAAGACAAGAACCAGAAGAAAATATCAGAATTAAATCTGTTGTGGTAACTGGTGAAGAGAAATTTGAAGCCCATGATTTCTTTGATGGCGTGGATAACCAGACAATGCTTGGAGTGTGAGACCTCTTTGATTCTTAGGTCTAAAATTGGCGTGTCGAAGGCTGATTGGCGATTAACTCCGTTAAGTTTTATGGGGTGTCCATCATAACTCCTTTGCCAGCCCCCTTGGCAAAGGAATTATGATAATAAAATGCTAATAATATTAAATTAAAATATGATAATAAAATACTTTTGTTTTTTTAATACATTTGAAGTGTCACAAATACCTCAAATTAAATGCTTCTAGTTTTTGCATCCATATCTGATTTTGTAATAAAACATCCAACTAATACATAAACTTTAATTTTCTCAATATCAAGACATATAAGAGTAAGTACCTAGACGCAATACATATAAATTACATCCAAATCTTTGAAACATCATAGTCATTTATTTGAATATCTTGACAGCTAATTCTTGGATTTGAAGACAAGCTCATCAACAAGTTGCATGAAAAAAGATCAAAATACAGATATTAAAATATTTTTTCCTCTTTTTCCTGATATTTCCATTACATGAGAATGAGCATAAATTGAGTCAAATCTTATTATGTTAAGTCAGTCTTAATAATAAGATGTTCATCTTAATTATATTTCTGCATCATATTTAAACCACTTAATCTGTAAAAACGCCTTAAGAAAAACTGTATGATTCCATTAACAAAGACAATGGGTTGGTAATACTAAATCCAATATTTGTTGAATGGCCAAAATCAAAAACATATTTGATATTACTGAAAAACTCGGCAAACTCTACAATTATCCAAGTCCAAAGTTATAATATAACACTCACCAAAAGCGGAATTTTAGTTTTATCAAACTACCAAATTGGCAATTTGCATTCGTTTCAGAATTCTCAACTCGACGAGCTTTGAAATGGACATCCACTTCATGCAGAAATAGACCAAATAAGCTTTGATCAACTTATTGTTTAGACAAAAATAATATTAAAATGAAATAATATGAAATAAGGGCATATATCAATGTTACTAACTAGATAGAAAAATGTACAAATCAGAAGACCAAGATAATAGTGATTCATAGGAGATTGCATAGTCAAAAATGGGATCATTATATTCCAAAGTATGGAGAGGAAAAATTTATACAATCTCTCCTACACAAATGATGGTTTTTAGGCATTTGTATTCAGATGAGATGAAGAAGATGGTTCTACAGGAACAAATCCTCGACCCCCAAACACAGGACGCATAAATGAGTCATCAAATTTGCGCCACCAGTGATGCACAGTAGATGTAGGAGCTCGAAGAAGCGCCTGAATGCTATTTCTTCTTCCAATATTTTGAGCTTCCAGATCCTCTCCATTGTCATTATTGAGAAGTGGAGTTTCTGAATCCTTTGGGATAATTGGCTCTGATCCGTTGTTTTGCCTGTCCTTTACATTTCGAAATAGCATGAATCTGATCATAGGCTTTGTGATAAATCCAAATACCTGAAAAGAACAAGCAATTGATTTGATACTCAAAACAATATCATAGCTATGGCAATTGGTAAATCAAAAAAACATTTTATGACAAATTTCCCATTGCAAAACACACAGGAAAGTTAATTGAGCCCATCTTACTTCTTAGTTGTATTCAAGAGAATGAAAACAAAAAGAGGAAGATGAAAAACATAAAAAAATAAAAGGATTAGTCTGTCAATATCAGATTGTGATATTGTTTATTACAATTCAACTGTGTAATTTTCGAGTCGAACTATGGGTAGTTGTTCACTATAACCCATCCCTCAGTTGAATTCTAATAGCAATATTACAATTTAATTTACTGTTGAAAATACCTCCTAATTATACTTGTATCAATTTATATATAGAATCTCTTTCCTATAAAATAAGAGTCTAAGAATTGATTTCTGTCTATGACTACATCATTCTCCAAACTCTTTTTTAAACTCCATAAAGCACTTCAAGATTGTTTATTAACAACATTTATGAAAAGCCCATGATACATTTTCGTATATCAAGATAAGCTTTCAAAAACCCTTTCCACAAGGAAAAATAGACCATCCTGGATGAAGGAGAAAGAGGCCAAATCTACCCTCTACAAACATGCCATCTTGAGCAATTAATAAGAGTGGAATAATAATAGGTCAGAATTTGAACCTTTAAGCCTAACAAATAGAAAGGGAAAAATTGTCACCTAACAAGGCATGTTGCAAATGACAAAGAAGCTTCAATGAGAAATGAAGATATATTGATGGAGGAAACAAATAAACATTGTGTCAAAGCACACAATAGGAGAGAACATTGCTTTTTTATCTCTTACTGCATTTGTGTGTATTAATAAAGATTTCAAGAATCGTCCATCCCTTCTTTTCAACAAGAGAAAATAATTTCTCTGCTTAAACTTTTTAAAGAATTATCCAGGACTCGTTTTGAGTTCATAAATAATATAAGGCTCAAACGAATTGTGCCTAATTGTTTAGGTTTTTAAAAGTGGAAACAAAAGTTGCAAAGTACAATATAAAACTAATAATATGACTTGATAGATTTCCTCTACTTCCTTTGGATGGGACTGGAAAGAAAGCTGAGTATATTGATGTTCTTTACTCAATATTGAAAATAGGTTCAGTATGATGATGTGACTGATTGTGGAAAAGATAAGTCTACTTTCAAGATGCCTAGGTAGAATCAAATTTCCTAGTTGTGCACTTCTTGTAAAGTAGATCAATTTCTTTGTTATTATTTTAGCTATTATTTATCAAACACAAAGAGGAAGTTAAGCAATGGATCTTGGACTTCGGATCCTCTTGTTGATCATAGCAATCTAACTGCAAGATGGATCTATTAGATTAAGCATGATTTTGAAAGCAAATTTGGGAAATATAAAGATAAGAGAAAACTTGTACTTTGGTTCCTCCAATTGATGATAAGTTTGTGATTGCAGATAGATCTATAATGCTAAGTGTGATTCTACAGGAAATTTTGAAAAATACGAAGCTACACTTGTTGCTTAGGAAACAAATTGAAGGAGACAATTGTGCAGAAGCTTTTGTAACCATAGACAGAATTGTTATCACTAGAGTTATCTTTCTCATTGTTGGTACATTAAATCAGAAAATTTATTAAATCGATGCTAAATTATTTTTCTTGATGGTCATTCTTTTGAGAAAAATTATGAGGCAACCAGAAGATTTTATTATTCAAGGGAAATAATTTTGGGTGTGGAAGTTGAGCAAGTCTCTAAATGGCCTCAACAAAACTTGAGAGCATCATATAACAAGATCAATGAGAACTTTGTTGAAATGGTTTAATTCAATGTATGGGGGTAACTATCATTTTATACGATTGAAAAAATGCAAGATGAATAAGTCCCTTTGAAATACCCATTCTTCAACTCTTACATTACTTTCTTGCAAATCAAGTGATTCATACAAGATATTTTTATTTCTCAATCTAGGCTACAATGCTACCAAGTCATTTCTCAAGTTTGATATGGAAGATCGTGAGCCTATTTGGTATATCTTTCGAGGTTGGATTCAAACATCTCGTATGATATCTAAAATTTCTAAAGTGGATCATAAGTTGCACAAAACATTTGTTGTTATGATTCTTCATTTGATGGTTCATTAGAGAGAATGTTGTTAAAGGATGTAGCTTTGGTCAGATCACTCTAACCAATATTATCAAATGTATAAGTGACCTTTCGGCCTTGAACATTATATGTCTATCCTATTCCTATCTAATTGTGAATAATAATATTATATTATGATTATAATTAAATTATAATCATAATATAATATTACTATTATTATTGATGGATATGCTAAATCATTAATAGTGATTTATATCATAAATTATATATATATATAATAGATTGTATTATTATTGAATATATATAATATATATTGCTGAGTTGTGTTAATATAACCATATTACCAATCGATACTATTATTGATTTATTGCTGCGATGACATACTGCTAACTAAACATTGTTATGTTTAATGCTGGTGCCTCACATAGAGGCACGTCTCTATGTGAGACACCCCTTGACTCATATATATTCGGTGACATCTCATTCGATGAGATACAGAGAACAGACAATTACATACGCCGCAGTCGATTGATAATCCATATCGATATTTAGTATCGATAGTTGTCCATCAATAGATAGACAGCAGATACGGTAGAGACAATGTTAATACATTTGCAGTGATCCTTAAAAGTTCAACATGGTATCAGAGCCAGGCCAGGCTGCAAATGGAGAACAAGTGTTTAAAAAGGGACGATCACAAGACAGAGAGGTCTACGGGAATAGAAAGATACGTGGTTGAGATAGCATGTAAGAAACTAAGCACCGTCGGCTCTGGGTTGACAGCGAGGTCTCAGTTCAGAGTTGACTAGACTGAGGACATATCATACCCTGCTCAGAACATGCCTTATAAATCGCTGATTAGCAAATGAAATATTATAATACCTTTCTTAAGTAAAGGGGTTAACGAACAGAGCGGGAACGGACTTGAGAGGCAGGGTGAGCGGCTTCAGTTTGATGTTTAGGTCTGGGCGACTGTTTGATCGCATCAGAAGCCATCATTCAGTCAATTGTGAAGAGTGGAGGCGAGCGCTTGGAAAAGCCTGCGACTTGGCTATTATGGTATTGTGTGTGCGGCAATCTCAGGGCTCTGTGCCTTCAAAAGCCCGCCTTCTCTGTGTAATATGGGAGGCTCAATCAGTCCAAATGGATATCTGTGTATGCCTTGTATGTCATTCCATATGCTTGGCAATCCAATCATCCATATTATTGTGGAAATCAAATTATGTCTTCAACATCGACATCGCATTGTGCACTGACCATATAACCGAAGGTAAAGAAGTTGATAAACTTGAGCTTTAGAGGGAGCAGATGGTTTAGTCAACTTGTGACAATCTTGATCATATTGATTGAGAGGGAGTTCATTACTAAAGGTGAAACGCTTCTGAGGTAAACTTGTAATGATTATTGATTATTATGTTAATATTATTTTATAATTATATGGGCCCTGTGTAAATCATAAGGAAGTGACGACTTCCAAATGATTATCACTTGTATTTGTTAAAGTTATTGGAAGGTGACGATCTTGCAATACCTTTTCTATTGTGATAGATATCTTTTTGTGATAATTAAACATATCTTACGTGTGGATAGAATCGCCGATGGAGGCAATCCACACAGGAGCTTGTGGATCGAATCACCGATGGAGGCAATCCACCTGGGAGCTTGTGGATAGAATCGCCGATGGAGACAATCCACACAATAGCTCATGAGTTTGTGGATAGAATTGCCGATGGAGGCAATCCACACAGGAGCTTGTGGATCGAATCGCCGATGGAGGCAATCCACCTGGGAACTATGGATAGAATCGCCGATAAAGGCCATCCACCTGGGAACTAACACTCACAATTTATGAACTTATTGAGTTACATTTCATCTTCCCTAGCTAAGAGGGAGTGTTAAAGGATGTAGCTTTGGTCAAATCACTCTAACCAATATTATCAAATGTATAAGTGACCTTTTGGCCTTGAACATTATATGGCTATCCTATTCCTATCTAATTGTGAATAATAATATTATATTATAATTATAATTAAATTATAATCATAATATAATATTACTATTATTATTGATGGATATGCTAAATCATTAATAGTGATTTATATCATAAATTATATATATATATATTGCTTAGTTGTGTTAATATAACCATATTACCAATCGATACTATTATTGATTTATTGCTGCGATGACATATTGCTAACTAAACATTGTTATGTTTAATGCTGATGCCTCACGTAGAGGCACGTCTCTATGTGAGACACCCCTTGACTCATATATATTCGGTGACATCTCATTTGATGAGATACAGAGAACAGACAATTACATACGCCGCAGTCGATTGATAATCCATATCGATATTTAGTATCGATAGTTGTCCATCAATAGATATACAGCAGATATGGTAGAGACAATGTTAATACATTTGCAGCGATCCTTAAAAGTTCAACAAATGTTGTGTTTGCTCCTAGCATGATTATAGAAACATGGAAGATGCATATTTGAGTGTATGAAAAAAGTCTAAGGTAATTTGGCTTATGCCATTGAAATCTTTTTTACTATATTTATATATTTATATTGATTTGCTTGGTGATGCTCACAACAAAACATTCATTTGTGGTGTTTTTTGTTTGAATTTGGTTTAGGCTTAGAAAATAAAAAAGAAAATATCGTTGCTTTCTCTTTCATAGAAGAGCATCAGGTAAATGCTATGCCCTTAATTCTAGAGTTGTATTCTAATATTCATAAGACCACTGGGCACACATTATCTCGATTCTTATACCCTACATGTAATCATTCTATGCCCCTTTTTCAAGCACAATCAATTGATGGACAATTAGCCTATTTTATGAGTTTTCCTATAGGTTAATTGCCGAGTAAAGGAAAACTCCAAAGTTCTTGGAGAGCATAGATCCAGTTTAACAAAGTTGTTATTCATGACAATGACCTCAATTGGTGGTGTGAATCTATAAAGGTTTGCCCTATTTGTACCACTTGTTTATACAAAAAAAAATTTGCTCAGTAAAAGATGATTTTTTATTATAATATAATTATGAATTTACAAAATATGTCCATTCAGTTTCATTGACAATATTCCCATTTCTCCACCGTTGTACACTTAAATTATAACTCAAGTTAAAATACATGCTAGTGGGCTTTTGGAATGCAAGACGTGTTATTGGGTTCAAATTCCCCACTTATAAGCCTTTAAGTGATAAAATGTTTATAATACTAAGATTTAAATATGTAAAAGTACATAAAAACCCCACTAACGCATGTTAAATGATATATTTTTAAATAAAAATGTGTTATTGCATATAAAAAACCCACTTTTATGCATTTAGGACTTGGATTTTATTGGAAGTGGGTTTTAAAAGATTATTTGCATGTGGATGATATGCAATGGATGATAAAAACCCCACCTTTAATGCATTTAAATGTCTCATGTAATTAAATTTAATAGATAACTACAGTTTTCAATAAAGTAACATGAAAATAGACTATAAAAATCCAATTTTCATTAAAACATTAAAAACTATGGTCAAATCAACTCAGAATGAGCTGAAATTTTAAAATGGATGTCAAAATCCACTTTGGATATTAAAAATAATTTTATTTCGTGCAATTGCCAATAAAAAGCCCACTTTTGGAGGATTTTTAATAAAATGTGCAGTTGGCCTAAAAAACCCCACCTTTTCCTTCATAACTTGAGTTAGACAACTCCGTTTGATGCATAAGATAGGCCAAAACGAGTGAAATTCTAAGGGCTATTAACCTAAGCGAAAAAAAGATTAAAAACTACTTACAAGAAAGGGAAAAATGAAGAATAAATTTGAAGATTGTCAAAAATCAAGCGCTTGCAATCAAAGAAGAAATACTCATTCTAACAAGCATTTAGGGGGATTAACTTGACAATAACCTTAAAAAAGAATGCATAAATAAGGATGACAAACTGCCTTCATGACACCTTATGAATGCATTGAAACATAGAGGATGCACCTACGAATCCATGAGAAAATTGCGTAGAGTTGCCACAATTTTGTGATGTCATAATCGAGGACAATACCATCGACATGTCACTTTCACAAAATGTCCAATGATGCCCAGAATGACTTATTATAAATAGTAAGTGCGACTAAAATTGCCTCAAATCACCTCAGAAAGAACTACAACCAAAACTGCCTAGGCCAAATGGCCTCTAAGTACCTTTCATGTCTTGGTTAGCCTGTGGGACTATGGGAAAATAGGCTAACATGTAATGTCCCGATTTTAGCTCACCATGGTCTATGATTGGTTTAACCTATCATTAGCCCACGTAAGCTAAGACTGATGGTTAGAGGTTCTAGTTGGTAGTGCAAGATGCCTATTCCCATTCCGAAGGTCAAAAGTGTTCAGGATTTCCCTTCATTTGGTTCAATTTGCTACACTTACTATTTATAGTAATTCATTTATCCAACATTTCTATATTTGGTAGGGCACCAACCAGCCTCAATAGTAGTATCGATACCTTGCACCATTGGGTTGTTTAGATATTCAAAGACTAACTATTTATAGTAAGTCATATTTGTAGAGTTGCTATTTTTAGCGAGACACTTGGACACCTAGTGTTTGGCAGTGTTAACCTCAGTTCTCGATGGTATAGTGAGATGGTGAATATTCAAGGACATATTAATATTTTAATGGCATTAATGATATTATTTATTAATGGTTATATTATAAAGTTACTATTTAACTTTATAATGTGTTAAGTGAGGGGCCATTATATATAATGAAAAAAAATACGCTCTAATTATGACATAAACTATGGTCAACACAAAAGCAAATATATAAGTCATTAAAGAGACTTTTTGGTGAAGCTTTTTGAATCGAACCATATTGAGAAATTATAAAAGCCCAAGGAAGGAAATCAACCTCATTATGCTTATGAGTTTTTGACTTTGCTTGTGGTGTTCTTGGGATTTGAGCTTGAGACCTAGAGTTTCAACCATCTTCAACATTGGAGGACGAAAACTCTTCAATGTTTTTGCAATCTTGAGGTTGTGAAAGATCAACTGAATCATTGCTTAACTGTGGGCTTCATGCAGAGGTCCTTTTTGTGCTAAATTGAAGGAGTTTCAAAGATTTTAAGTGCCAAACAAGAGAGTAATCACAAAGTACCTCCATGGGGCCAACTTGTAGCAGCTATTTGCAACCATTTTTAGTAGAAGTAAAACATTATTATTGCTGGTCGTACAGTCGCAGTCACCCAAGTGAGCCTAGGTATCATGGCATGAGTTTCCTAGGCTAAAGTGCCTAGCTTTTGGTTGCTATTTCATCACCACTACAAAGCTGCAATTGTGTGGGCAGTTTGACTAAATTTCAAGGCAGAGAAACCTTCGTTTGTAGAAGATCAATTACATAACCAAGTTTCTTTGATGTTTCCATCTTTCCAGAATTTCAATGTAATAATTCTTCCAATATTATAGTGTGTGTTTAGGAGTTTGAAATAATAAAAGACATGCATATATGTTTCTTGTTGCTGCTTGTATTTCAGTAGTAGTGAGTAATTTAATTTATGCATTTACTATCATTGCATCCTTATATCAAACAATCAAAACAAAAACAACATTCATCATTGCATAGAAAATTAGTGGTTTGGCAGAGTTAGAACCAGCAAGGTTCATTACAGTGGTATTAGAGCAGTTTCCTTCCATCCTGCAGGGTTGGGGTTTCATATACAGCCATAGAAGATTGGTCACTATTGTCACAAAAGTTTGCACCCATGCTTGGGCTATGACCCCCAAGCAGCCTTGTGAAACATTGAGATACCTCCCAAGTGCGGGACTTGCGCAAGTGAGGCTGAATCTTTGGAGAAGGTCGGCTTCCTTCCAAGCAGGATGCACCTAAACTAACACTTAGAGGGAAAAGGGAGAAGGAATGCAAAAGGGAAATGGGGGTGATGCACCAAATTGAGTCTTTGGTTCCTCCCTTCCTATAGCTATACATAACATAAATAAAACAACCAAATACACAAATCTCAACTCTATTTTTACCACCCTAGGACTCACATGCAGGTTAGAACCAATGAGATGATGCAAGGAAAATGATTTTTACAATGCAACATCCGTGAGCATATTTGACACAGCACACAAACTAGGAAGACAAAAAAGAAACATTCACTACAAGGCACGTGAAATGCATAGGATAGCATAATGGTAAGAAGAGGTAAAAATTGAGAACTTTATTAATGCAAGGCAAAGGAAAATTACAAGTGCAAGGCATAGCCACTGCAAAGAACTAGAGAAGAACCTAGAGTATGTACAAAAGATTGCCTTTATAGATCAGGTGAAACTAAGATTTAGCAGCGAAGTTTGAACCCAGAACTGACTCGGGTCAGGTTATAGAACAAGTCAATAAAAATAAGATCAAAAAATGATCTCTTGTGTGTACATCTGATCATGGAAGTGACAGAGAACAACTAAGAAACGAAGGCAGTCTATGGAAAGAAGGGACAACCCAAGTGGAACAAATCAGAACAAATCTGATTTTGGTGTGTATTTGACCCATGAAATGACAAGAAATGGGCCAATAAATGCCCCTGCAATCAAGAAAATCAAGCTCATACCCCAGCAATTGGCAAAAAGGTAAGGAAATGCACTTGCGTCGCGTGTAGAAACCAACAAATGCAGTTTGGGATTGAATACTTTGTCCTCGGACCGTGTCTCATTCGCTAGTAAAAAATCCCGCGGGTGCGAAAATACAACATTTCGGCATCGGAGAGACAAAAAAGAGTGTCACCCTGATGCGGAAAACACACAAAATTTTCCACTACGCCCCTCCGCGCTTAATGTTTCACATATCTTAGATTTAATTGCGCAAGTGTGATGAAGTCTAAGCCATCAATATTGGAAAAGATAACTGGCATTTAAACCACCCCGATGCGGAAAACACACAACATTTTCCACTACGTGCAACGTTCCTCCAATGATACCCCATGCGTCCACACACAGACATACTTTTTCCACGAAGGAACCATGGAGATGCGGAGTGCAAAAAACACTCTATGTTTTCACACATGACTATTTCCTACACGCCTGCATAAGCTTCTCAAATTTTTTAAACTCTTCTACAGGGATGCAGAGTGTTGAAAACACACAATGTTTTCCACCAGCCTGAAACTAGTGTAGAAAACACAGTGCACCACTTGTGCCGAAAACATACTACACTTAGCCCATAAAGGTCTCTTAGATCTGTTATCCATGTGGGCTAATGATGGAAAAAATAGCCAACATTTTTGGCGACTCAAAGGGGATGCTTGTCTTCTACGCATATGATTAGTGGCTTGAAGCAATCCATTGGGCGTGGAGTCATCAGTGTTGAAAACATGACACATTTTCCACAAATGCAACAAGCCCTCTAGTTCTTGTAAAGGCTCAAAAGCCAAGATATGTGGGTAGGAACAACTTCAAGGTTCTTTTCTTACACCACAAAAGGGGGAAGCTCTTCAAATAAGAGGACTGGATCCTCTTCCTTATGCTTAGTTTCAGTCTACAAAGAGGTTTGAAAGAGGACAACGTTCTATATATCCTCTTGCAAAAACTCCTTTTTCCTTAGGCTTTGATTCCTCCTCCCCTGCATGTGAGGGGTCATAAAAAATAGGTTGTATTCTCTCCTCTTGGGGAAGCCTTGGCTCTGTCTCCTTTTGCAAAGGGATTTGAAGAGTTATAGCAATAATATCAATAGGTTCATCTACGTGGAAGCTTATTATATCAATTTATTGTCCAAACAAAAGATTTGGAAAAGAAGTAGAAGGATGAACCTCAAGGTTCCGGGTAGGCTCTTTTTGTGGAGGGGGTTGTCTAAAACTTGGAATGAGAAATTTGGAAAAAGGGGCCTTAGGATCTTTTACAGATTCTTGCAATGTGGGAGGCTTGCTTTGTCTGAAGCTAGCAAATTTATGCCTAGGAGCCTCTTGTACTTCAGATGCTTGCATTTGAGCAAGCTTGAGTCTTGTTTGTTCTTCTTTTGCAGCTATTCTTTTTGCAAGCTCCTCCTCAAACTGCCTTTGTCTTTGTTGTGCCTCCATTTTCTGCTTATAAAGATAGGCCTAGTATGCCATCTCCTCTTGTTGCATGTCAAACTCCTACTGCCTCTTAATTTCATCCACCTACATACCGAGGTCTTGCAATTGCTTGGTCATATCTAACATCATGGCCTTGAGCCTACTAATTCCATTTGAAGGCAAGGAAGATGGAGCAGGGGTTGGTGAGTGACAAATATATTGGACACATTGGCCGTTTGATGTTGCATAAGAAATTGGGCCATAACCAAGTTGTGGCTGAGGCTGACATTGATAACAGGAGGGCTGAGGGGCAGAAATTTCATGATATGGAGGGGCATAATATGCATTTCTATGAATTGAGTCCCTATTAAAGCTTCATAAAAGCTGCAAGTTCATAGAAAACTTGAGAAACATAAAAGATCAAAGATGATCTTTACACATACCAGCACTAGACTTGAAACCAGTAGGTTTTGCACTTAGAGTGAGCATGGTGTTTGATGAAATGTCTCCAAAGGCTGTTGGCACTGAGAAAAAATACCCAAATTCTTAGTGAATGAAGTTTAGAATGGTCCATGAGGGGATGCTCTTCAAACTGATATGATCTTTGTCCCATCGGGTGAGCCAGAAACTGTTGTCACAAAAGTTTGCACCCATGCTTGGGGTATGACCCCCAAGAAACCTTGTGAAACATTGAGACAATCTCCCAAGTGTGGGACTTGCACAAGTGAGGCTGAATCTCTGGAGAAGGTTGGCTTACTTCCAATCAGGGTGCACCTAAACTAACACTTTGAGGGAAAAGTGAGAAGGAATGTGAAAAGGTAAATGAGGGTGATGCACCAAATTGAGTCTTTGGGTCCTCCCTACCTATAGCTGCACATAACATAAATAAAACACCCAAATATACAAATCCCAACTCTATTTTTACCACCCTAGGGCTCACATACAGGTCAAAACCAATGAGATGATGCAAGGACAATGATTTTTACAATGTAGCATCCAGCGTCACATGTAGAAACCATAAAATGCAGTTCAACATTGAATACTCTGTCTCCGGGTTGTGCCTCAGTCACTAGTAAAAATTCCCACGGGTACAAAAACACAACATTTTAGCATCAGAGAGACAAAAAACAGTGTCACCCCTATGCAGAACACACAATATTTTCCACCGCACCCCTCCACGCTTAATGTTTCACAAATCTTAGATTTAACCGTGCAAGCGCGATGAAGTCTGAGCCATTGATCCTAGAAAAGATGACTGGCGTTTAAACCACATTGATGTAGAAAACACACAACAATTTCCACTACGCACATTGTTCATCCAATGATACCCCGTGCATCCACGCATGGATATACTTTTTCCACTAATGCACCGCGGAGATGTTGGGTGCAGAAAAAACACAATGTTTTTGCACAACATGACTATTCCCCGTGTGTCTGCACAAGCATCTCAAATTTTTTAAACTCCTTTGTGGGGACGTGGTGTGCCGAAAACACACAATGTTTTCCACGAGCTTGAAACCAATGCAAAAAACACAGTGCACCATCTATGCCGAAAACATACTACACTTAGCCCATAAAGGTCTCTCAGATCGGTTATCCATGTGGGCTAATGGTGGCAAAAATAGCCAACAGTCACCACAGGATATGATGGGTGATGGAAGGGAAGAAATGCTTACCATGTTTGAGGAAATAATACTCTCCCTCAATATATTAAGAAAGATTCATCTTTCTACTATTTCATGGACTTTCATCCAAGGCTATGCAATAAGATTGATTTGGTAAACAGACAATATCATAGGATAGCTCATGGTCTATTTGCAAGAAGAGATGGGTCACAAAATGAAAAACAAATTGTATCTGGTGATAAGACGGTGAAATTTGAGGATGTCGACATTAACAGCACCCAAGGAGTTGTTATCAGCACTGATAATAGTTCTGATTTTTATGACAGCAGTCATAATGTTGAGCCTACTCATGAGATAGCAACCATTCCGTGTGTGAAAGATGGATGTATGGAGTCTCCTAGTGTTGACACTCAAGATTTGGGTGTTAGAAATGAATTATATGATGCAGATTCATGCCACATGTCTGATTTTGCAAATCAGACCTTAGAAAATAAATCAGAAAATTCATTGGTTGGCAATGAATCCAAGGATCGGGTTTTGAATGGACATGCAACTACCTTGGAAGAAGAAGTGTGTGAAGACATTGTCAAATCAGCAGTTTCTACAGTGTCTTTTGAGCCATCCTATGAGGTACATAACAGTAGTACCTTTGATGTTGATGTGTGCAAAGTTGGTAGCACACATGTTGAAACTTATCAATCAGTGAGTGATGTTGAATAAACCTCTTATCATACATAGTGCTGATTACAAACCAGAAAATTTGTATGGTAATGATTTGTCGCATGGTCCTCATCATTTGATTGGTCAACTGAAGGTTAATAACAATATGATTGCTATAACCTTAAAGCATTTTGATATTGCTCGACAGATGTTGGCAACTTATGGTTGGAGTATTCCTAAAACCAATGAGCATTGTGATAGACGGTTTCAGGTACTTAGAGATGCACTGGAGATAATGAAAAATCATTATCAAATAGAGATCATCTTCTCATGCTTGATGGCATTTATTATGATGCTCTAAAGGGGAAGAGGAGGTTAATAATCTCACCTCTGAGCTTGAGGTTACCATGGGCTCGTTGAAAAGCACTCAATTGGCCCTTCACGAGTCTAAATTACAGATGGATGAGCTTACCATGGAGTTGAGTTTGGAACAGTCTTCACCATCTTCAAATACAATTCAGGTTTCCGTGGTAGTAGTTGGTGGGGATCTAATATCCACGGATTATGGTTGTGAGTAGGTTGAGTATGTGGCTACACCTATCATAGTTACTAGTGCAGTTGATAAAGATGGGGTGAGTGCATCTGTTGAGAGCAATAGAGAACCACATGTTGCACCAAGTTCTCCTGTGCTTATATCCACCAGAGGTGCTGTTGGTGATGAATCAGATGATGGGGATTATATTCAGAACTATGACAGTCAGCCATTGACCGAGGTGAGATATTTTTGTCATGATTGCATAGGGAGGAGTACTCATCACTTCTTTTCTGATCCACACACGGAGAATTGGATGATGCATCGGTGTGGATTGGCTCCGAGGTTGTACCTTCCTTTGTGGAATGGGTACTCACCATCTTCATTAGATGGAAGCAATAGTTGCAAGTATTTGACTCTATATTTGATGGCGAATTACTTGCAGAGTTAGCACATCCATATGAGTCTAGCAAGGGTTGGAGATAGTTGTGGTGTTGCAAACACTTTTCCTGATTTGTATCTCCATATAGTAGATGGATGTGAGTTCAGTTTGCTTTGGGACCCGAGTGATTATAGGATTAGCACTGTAGTTTAGCTTCACCATTTTTGGCATGATGAAGTTGAGATTAGAGTTGAATAACAAAAGTCTGAGGATGTTCTTCTTGTCAAGATTCTATTCAGAGTTTTGGATCCTTTTAGTGCATCGGGATTTTAGACAGAGCTCACTGAGGTGTTTTCAGGTGTTTACACAGTGAAGAGTGCCTACAATTTTACTTTCGATCCTCATGTGCATGACCCCTTTCAAATGCATAATTCAGTTGCACATGTGTTAGATAGCATGTATGATAGTTTTCCTACGCATGTTAAGAAAGACCTACCCTTCATTGATTACATGAACTTTCATCCAAGGCTACATCACAGGACTGTTTTGCAAAGAAACAATATCGCAAGACAGCTCATGATCTACTTGCACACGAAGTTTGCAAAAGTTTGTATGAGGAAGATGGGCCTGCCAAGGAAGAGTGAAGTAATTAGAAGTCTTTATGAGGAATTTTTAGCAGACATTAATCAACCTACAAGTGAACAAAGTTTCAAACTAGGTGTTGAAGAAACCAAAAAGGGGACAACAAATGAATTGAAGCTTACAGAGTGTCCTAGTAAGAGCAAGAATTAGATAAGAAGAGAGCACATATGTTTCACTTGTCAAGAACATTGGTCATTCAATCACATATGCGGCATTAATAAGAACTATTGCAACCAAGTAGGGTTGTGAACATACAAACAAATGTGGCTTCAAAATTTGATGATGACTTAACTCAAGGAAGGAGTATGCTTGAGTCTCAAAATGTCTCCAATGAAGTGCCTGAAACTCCATATAATGAAGAGTTGCACAATAATGAAGACATTGCAGCAGGCTTAATCATGCAATCAGACCAACCCAATAAAGAAGTCATACGGTACCTCTACACAAGAGGTATTCATAGAGCATGCAAATTTAAGGCTTGACAATGATGAATCACAAGAAGGTATGGACTCCACTAGTACTTCTCTGATTGACCTTAGTGCTGTCCCACCATTCATACTCAAGGAATGCAAAGCCTCAACCAGTAAGTTGGACGTCTTTAATGGTGGTATTGATTTTACAAGTAAAGACAAATCAGAAATTTTAATGTGTGGCAGCCCAAGTCACTTTGTTGAGCTTGATCAAAGTTCTTTAACATGGCATGATCTTGAGGAAAAATCAGAAAATTCATTACATGAGGTTGATTTTGGTGATAGGCCATTTGAATCATATAATTTGAAGAGCCAGTTGAAGGTCACAGATGATATGATTATTGTAGCCTTAGTACATTTTGATGACATTCACAAGAACATAGAAGACCTCTATTGGAAGGTTTAGGGGAAACAAAAGGGAATGGAAGGTAAATCTTATCTTGCTGATTTGCAAGTTGTCAAAGAAGCTTTTGGGTCAGTAAAATCAAACTATTCACATTTACTTTCAGATAGAGATCACATCATAAAAGGTTGCTGGACTTTATGCTAATGCATTAAAAGGAAAACAAGATGAAGTCAATAAGCTCATCATGGAGCTTAAATATTCTAAGGATACACCAATAGCCAGCCCTCTTAGAACTAGAAAATCAGCTTTTTGTCAATGAACAGTTAAGGGAGGTGGAAAATAAAGTAATGGTAGTGGAAGACAAACAAGTGATTGATGAGCTTGACCAAATTCAGGAAATCTTTGACTTGGAGCAGTGTCCTAAATTGACATTTTCAGAATTATGACAGCAAGATAGTGGGCCTAAGTTGGAAAGAGAGAATTCTTTTCAGATTGTGGATAACCCTTTTTGTGTGTTGAGTGTTGATTGGACATTTGATAATCCACTCTTCGAGTTTGATGATGGAGCACCTTTGGAATTTGATGAGACAAGTGTGATGCAGGATTCAAATGTGGTGTGTAAGTTTGAATTGGAACTAGTGGATTTGCCTATTGGACCACTCAGGATTGTTAAAGGTTTGCCTCCATAGTGGACCTTAATGGATTGGATCATCCTCTTGACGATGATAGTGATCTTGGTGATGATTCAGTGAGTAGATCAGAACCTCAAGAGTTGACTGTGATTAGTCGTGAAAGTATTTTCCTTGCACCTTGGGATATGTCATCTACTTCTTTTGATAGGGTAGCAATTTGTTTGTTACTCGGTGACTTTTATTTCTTGGATCCTTCATGTATCAGTGATGATCCCAGTCTAGAATTTATGGCACTTCCAAATTTTCCTCGGCTTACATCTACGATTCAACCATATGGGAGTGTGAGGAGACATGTTTATATGTTGGATATCTTTGCTTTGATTGGGAATGGTGAAACCATCGACATCATTCTTATTGCAGGTCCAAGGTACATCAGCTTTATCTGGTGGCCTAATATCTATATCTATTCCTACATCCAGATAGACAGATTGGTTTGGGATTCAAGTACTGACATGATTGGTGCACTATTTTTTGTGAATCTTGATAAGTTGCTTCACAACTCCGAGCATGGTGATGTTTATATCAGAGTAGCGCAACGGATTGGTGAAGCAACATTTATGAGGTTGATATGGGATCTAGGTATTTGGTTTCAATATGCAGGTGTGGATTGGTTGAGGGCAAGCAATCTTTGGGAAGGGAGGACTGTAATGTCCCCAAATTATTTAAGTGACAATTAATTAAATTAATTTTATCAAGTTGTCAAAAATAAATGAAATATTTAAATGATGACTTAATATTAATTAATTAAATTAAATTAAAGTATTATTAAATGTCACTTCATAATTATTTCCCTCCAAGTTCAATTTAAAATTGAAAATAGGGAAATAAAGAGACAAAGAAATGGAAAGTCAAGAGTCAGGCTGATTGAAGGTCAAGAGTTTTTTGGAGAAGACTATTAAAGTTCAAGGAGAGGATTTTCAAAGTATGTTCAGATGTTATCTTGATTTGATGAAAATAGTCTGATGCATTTGCATTAGCTGGTTATTTCTAAAGACGGAAACCTTCAGGAATTGATTGAGATTTGGACGAAAACCCAAATTCTCTGCTAGGAGGTGAAGCTAACACAAGTTTCGCTATTGGACATATTTTCTATTTGTGAAGTTTTCAGATTTAATAATAAAGTTCATCAGAAATATACTCAAGTTTAATTGAGATTTATATCTTTTTCTGACTATTCTTGAGCATTACTGTCAAAGATTTTTCCTTTGTATTGTTTCTGCAAAATGTAATATTCTGGATATTTTTTAGCCGTGTTGAGTATAGTATTTGTTTTCTGTCGTGGGTTTATCATGGTGCCAATCAAATTTATTCTCTCGTACATAAATATTTGTGGGTCCCAAATTGAATTTTGCACGACTTATTCGAAATCCTTATATTATTGCAAAAAAATCTTGTCAAAGGTTCAATTTAGTGATTGTTGAGTGGGAAAATACTTTTGCAGAAGCATCAAATAATTTTCAGCAGGCATCATTGTTGAAGTTTGTAGTTATTATTATTTGGAATAATCATTTGGTTTTGATTATGGTGTTCCAATAAGCATTTGCGGGCAATATATTATTATCACCAATGTTCTTTAGTCAGTGCTAATACTTCAGACATTGTCGCGAATGGGCAAGCATCCAAGTTTGAACGGAGACTCATCATTATCGTGGAGGAGTATCAAGCTTAGCGACACTCACTTTCAGAAACAACAGGACTGCTATGTCATTTCCGTGGGGTAGTACATGTTTGTGTTGAGATTTAGCACACAGTGGATCTCATTATAACAGTTTGTAATTGCAATAGAATTGTGGGAACTTCTATCTAAAATAAGCGGTTGTATTGAAGGAACAAGAGTTTGTAATGCTCTATAATAGTCATTGGAGTTTGGAAGTTTATATTTTCTACATGGAATAAGGAGTACTTTCGTTCTGGAAATTCTATCCTGGAGTTTGAAGAATAATAGCCAGGATGCCTAATACTGTTACCTTATTGGTGAAGCTTTCTAGGAACCAAAGGTCAGAGGTATTATGTAATTGTTGTCCTCATTTCAGTTTGCAATACCAGGATTGATCTCTATGGATAAATTCTAGACAGCCTGTACAAAATAAATCTCCAATACAATTTCACAAGTGATATCCTGACACGTATAACAATAGTTCATGCATTCCTTTTATGACTATAAGTACTTGTCATTGCTAGTCACTATTATGCAAATATTGTTCTCTCCAAATCTGAAATTGTAAACTTGCAAGCAAACTGTTTGTGAAAATGTCTAAACATTGAATGCATGTAAATTGTTTGAGAAAATTTCTCAAGCAAATTGCAGAGATTTGGGAGAAATTACAGTGGGGATTCTTACACGATTTTAGCATACAATAAAGCTCAAAGTCGTTGAGTGTATACCTTCTAAAGTGTACAAAGATATTTAAAATAGAGGTACAAAGTCACTCGGTTCTTTGTATCTGAAAGGCACTATAAATTATCTCAACTTGCTACTATTGTAACACAAAGTCTACAAAAGTATGCAAATCAAGTACTTGTGAAATTATGACAGCATGAATAATACCATTCAATGAGCTCAAGATTGAATCACTTATATAACATAAGAATAAATAAACAACTCACAAGCTCTCCAACACAAAGTTTGAACTAACATGCTTCTTTTATTCACTTTGAAACTATTTGCACTATGAAACACCATGTTTTCACCTTACAAGAATTTTAGCATAGTCTGCTTTCATAAAACCAAAAGACGATTTTTACAATGATGCTCACTCCTATATATAGGTGAGGAGTTGGGAGAAACCCAACAAACTTTGACCTATTCTATAACAAACTTTGACTTATTCAATTTGCACGTCCTAATGTAACTAACCTACAATTTGATTACATGTATTAGCTTTATAGGTGATTGACAGTCCCAACCGATGTTGAGAGGGGAGGGGTGAATCAGCACCTCTAAAACTTTACTCTACAAATCTGATGAGGTCGACTTACAACTGAAAAGAAAACAGATTCATGCATATAATAACAGTAAGCAACCAATCACACAGTGACACCAAATTTATCACGTGGAAACCCGATTAGGGTGAAAACCACGGTGTGAGGAGGACCTCACAAAATTTGTACTCTTCTGGAGTACGCCTTGTTAGGAGCCTTCCCGGTTAGAGAAAAATAACGCATTTGCTAGATGCAACCCGGTTAAGGGATTTGTTACAATAAGGTCTGTTAGGACCTGCCTAGTTAGAGGACTTTTAACACCTTGAAGGATGTCATCCAGTTAAAGGATTTGATACAAGGGACCTGTTAGAGTCCACCCAAATTTTGGGATTTAGCTATTGTAGTTTGCTAGAAAGCAATAGAGTGAATAACCTTTTACAGTTGACTACACACAGTTTGATAAGGTCTCTATTCATGCTCAACTGAGAAGTAACACCGGTCAGAGCAGTTGTCTTCTCCTCTACTTTTGTGCTTTCTTCTTTTTCTCTTCTTTCTATTTCTCCCTGGCTTCAACAGCTTACAGGTTCACTCTTTTTCTCAACAGAATGAAGGCAACTTTTATTTGCCTTAGGCAGAAGAATATATAGGGTTCAAACCCTAATTGTGCTCATCATGCATGACCTAACTTCAGATCCTTATCGGATTCATCATGTAGTGAAGTGTCAATTATCTTAGGAAACATTTGATGCATGCCCTTGCTTTATCAGCCTAATGAAGAAAACAGTGGTTGCATGCCAGGCAACTTTCCTTCACAAGAGATAACGCTTTGATTTAAAGCCCCTGATGCTGGTTTTAAATCCTTCAACCACGCCTCAAAAAGCCACTAATTCCGGCTTTAAATCCTTTAGCTGCTCCTCAAACTGATCAACAAGATAGCTCAAAGTCACCCAGATTCACTGCAATAAATCCTTTAGCTGCTCCTCAAACTGATCACCAAGATAGCTCAAAGTCACCCAGATTCACTGCAATAAATCTTGGTCAAAAAGAGTTGGTTGGAACAGACAGTTGACTATGACTTCCTCAGTTCATACCGGAGTCTTATAATATATCGGTTGAGTTCTTCAAGCTGTAAACAGGTAAGAGTCTTTAACCCGTTGCTATCTCTTTCTTGGCTTACCGGTTTCTATAGTCCTCGGTTTTCTATTCTTAGCTTGGCTTACTGGTTGCTCCATCCTCGGTTGGTTACCGGTTGCAACACAGTCCTCAGCTGATGCTGGAATCCTCTTTTCCTTTATTGTGTACATAGCCCGGTGGCTAAGGATGTGTATAGTGACCGGTGGTATATGCATGTAGTCACAACATTCTTGTATATTGACATCATCGGCCAAACCATCCTTCTTTCATATAGATCTGTTTGGTCTGTGGACTTTATAGAGATGACAAATCTCTATGCTCTTTTTGCCAATCAATGACAACACCAGTACTGATGACAGGCTTACCGATTATCATCACTTAATGCCAACAATGATGAGGTCACTTGCAACAACTTGTTTTTCAATTACATGTAATCTGTCAACAACAAAAAGAACAATTACTCCTAAAAAGAATAGAAAATATGTTAAGTGTCATATGACACTTCAGGATCTCCTTCAGAGCCTGTCCATGACAGTCTCAAATCGGTCAATGGATTCACGTATTGCTGCAAGATCTGGCACACTTGTATGTTGAGTCACAAAAATCGTTTTAATGACTGTGCGCACACCTGGAAACAACTTTATTGTTCTCTTCAAGTATAGCTTGAAGACGATCCAGTGAAAAATTTGAAACTAACAAGCTTGTTCATGGAACTTACAGTAAAATGATCCGCCTCAAGCTCTAAGTGAATCATTAATAGGAGCTCTGATATTGCAATGTCCTCTGAAATCAGCTCATGGTGCTCACTTATCAACTTGCATGACAGTTCTTCAAACCCTTTGCTAATCGCATGCTCCTTTTCTTCACAGGTGTCAATGGCCACCTTCACATCTATCACTAGCCTCTCAATAACCTGACCCTTATTTACCATCAACTCTTGATATCCAATGTACATTTCCCGAGAGGAAATGACCCTATATTCACACTACGCATCCAAATCAATTTTTGAAACTTGTTCCAAACTTCTAAATCCTTCTCTAAAGCCTTTAGATCTTGATTGAAAGCTACAAGGATTTCATTTAATTTGGACGTGGTGAACCTAGCACGAGTCAATACTCGGAAGGCATCCCTTACCAACTGTATCTCTTGAGTCATCATCTGACCAACCCATTCATCCAAGACTCTTGCTTTTTCCCCCACCTTCTCTTCTTGTCTGAGAGATTCCTCTGAGATGGAAGAAGTGATAGGATTAACCTACTCTAATGTTTTAGTGATCTTTTGAATCACTACTAATAATTGAGCCTTCTCATCCTTAAGATGATTCTTCTTGGCCAATAGTTGATTCTAACTCTAAGCTAGAATTGCCACGGAGTCTTGCGCATCATTTTTAAATCCAGCATGTGTTTTCTTCCCCAGTTCCATAGTTCCACTCTCTTGATTTTGTAGTCAGAAACTTGCAACTCATCTTGCAGTTTGTCAACAAGAGGCTCCGCAACCTCAGCATACTTTATCCTGTTCTGATCAACCACCACTCTGGAGATTGTTTTTGCCTTCTTTCTTACCCAAGGCTTGGTCCTCTTTAGTTGCTGAAAATTGTACTGAGCCCTATTGGCTCTAACTCCAAACACCTTGGTAACTGATAAATATCTTGTTTTGTTTTTCACAGAATATATGTTTTTTTGAGATTTTTCAACAATAGATGAAATTCAAATAACAATGCAAGAAGTAAGCTAATTACAATGCAGCTATCCTCCAACACTCTATTCCATTGACTTTCTATAAAATAATTACATTGACAAATTCAAATGCAATAACATTTATTCAATAACAAAGACTAGGGAACCTGGGTGTATTCATATGAATCAAAGACAACCCGAAAGTGATATCACAGCTCTCTGTGAAGCTCTTGAATGACACCCCAATATGCAACTCAATTTGGAATCATGCAATAGCACAAACGTGCCCCCAATTCACACAAATGCTGCCCAAAAATTCTGAATGCAGCCCCTCTAAAGACCGTTGTTCAATAAATGAATGGCTTCTCTCTGTTTTATCAAATGCAGACCCTCCTTGTGAAATGCTGGCCCCAAATTAACTACCGCTGGCTATATACATTGAATTTCGTTCCCATGTTCAGTACTGCTGGTGCCTCTACTACAAAACACAGACCTTCATAGTCCAGGCGGTCTGCAATTTTAACAGTCTTCCAACCCTGCAATTAATGTCTAGAACCAAACGCTGAAATACTTCATCAAATTGACCACAAATTGAAACACAATGATGGCACTGAATGATACCATCCTCTAGCACAATTTCACTGGAAAGTTTCACTAGTTCGGAGTGCAAAATACTTAGAAGAATTCCCAATTCTTCCAACTTCAATTTGCTCAAACCCTAGGCACAACTCACCAATTTCACAAATATCAAATGCACAATCGGATGGTTTGAGCTTTGCATTTGAATTTATTTATAACCCTAAGGAAAAATCAGCCGGAGGCTTCAAATCCACACTTCTCATAACTTGCATCATAACTTAGACATTTGAAAATATTTTCTTTTGTTCCAAGGTTTGAAATATAATCATTTATTATACTTCTCTCCAAATATAAGCACCAAGTCACGTTATAATTAAATAAACATTTAATGCACTTGAGCACACTTTATAAGATAAACTTTTATATTTAATCATTAATTAAATGGAATGTAGTTAATGATTATGAATGACTTTAATAGCTCATTAAATGTAAGAACCCTTCAAGGCTCTAACTGCTGAACTGACAATCCAATAAGCAATATCAGGTGAATATTTCACACCCTTTGACTACTGCTACAAAGAAGAAGCAACGCTCTCCAATGTTGATAAGCTCAGAACTTTGTTGAAACCCTTGGTCTCTCACAAACTCCCATGCTCAAGAGAAGAAAATCCCAATTCAACAATCAACATGATATCTTCATGAGAATGAGCTCTTAAGTCCCCTTTATTCTTTTCTTGTGAGAGCTCAAACACTTTCTTGGCCAATGTGGGATAAAAGATATATTCCCACTTTTAATTTTTCACTTAAAACTCCATAATTGATGCACAAATAATTCTTTTAAAATTAATTGTTCACTTGGCCCCATCTATGATAACTTGACCCTTCACTTAAGTGACTTAAGCTCAAAACCATTAATATTTTAGCCAAATAAATATTAATATCTCCATTATTACTCATCATCTTTGCACATCGTCTAAACTGGGAGCTGACATGATCAAGCCGCATATGACCATACCCCATTTCTAAAAATGGCCTCCCAAAACTTACTATAAATAGAAAGATGTGCTATAAATAGCAACTACTGTATACGGAGTCTTGGAGACCTCGAACGAAAGCCAAATTTGCAAAACTCTAATCACTGAAGAAGCTACATCTCTCAAAGGGCCCTCTAACCAACCTCATTAGCCTACAAGGGTCAATTAATAGGCTAATCCCTTGAACTTTGATGCTCACGAAAATGGGGACATTACATTAAATTCTTTGAAAGACTCGTTCCATGTCTAGGTGCTCAATGCCTGACCCAGACACCTAAGTGCCTTGCCAAAAATAGCAACTAGCCAAAATTAACTTACTATAAATAGTAAGTCCCTCAAATTGAGCCAAACGTAAAATGTAGAGGCAGGATCCTAATCCAAAAAATGCTAAAGAGAAGTAATGTCACCTCTACCAAAGGTAACAGATCAAACAGAGACCCTCAAACCACAACATTAGCCCATGAGGGTCGCAATGATGGGCTAACAACATCAACAACTAACATTGGCTAAAAAAGGGACACTACAATCCGCCCTCCCCAAGATTGCTTGTCCTCAAACAATCGCACATCTGGAAACTCACTGTAGTCCACCTGAAGAGATGTCATATCTCCATCGAGATCCCATGGATAAGACTGTGTAATGTCCCTCTCATAACCAACTAACTCCTGTAATGATATCATCATCCATACAATCAACAGAGTTTGCCAAACTGAACTCAACACAACATCTAATGATGCAGGAACAAAAGCATCATATGGGAGCATCTCTACAAGAAGACAAGATTTGCCCCCTTTCTCCATGCAAAATGAGTTATCATACAAATCATCTAGCTCATGCATGTGGATCAAATGTAAAGTTGTACATAGAAGATATCCTATACATGTGGATCAAATGTAAAGTTGTACACACTCCTCACTATGTACACCTTTGAGAATTCCTCTGCAAGACCTATCTGGAACCCTGATGCTGATGGGATCCCAAACATCATCATCACTCATCACAAAAGGGGGATCAACATCAACCTTGAAAAGCAGATTGTCACAAGACAATGTCGTATCCATATCAAACAAGGGATTGTTCACAAAGTGAACCACACTCGTATGCTGATCAGAACAGTGTATTCCTGAACTGTTAGAGTCATGATGTGTGACACAATCCTCTTGAATCATATCATGCTCCTGTATCATCTTACTCTCCTCTCTAAAGAGAGAAATAATGCACAAACTCCCCTCTATGATTCCCCTCAAGACATACCCCCTGCACTCGTACTCAAACCTCATCTCCATTGAACGCAAGCTGAGGGTAAACTCCCCAATATCTTGTAGCCACTACATACCCAACACAGTGTCCATTTCACCCAAGTTGACAACATAAAAATCAGCCCATAACTCGTAGTCATCAAAAGAAAGAGAGAGATGGAGTATGCGCCTAGTATAGGTAAGGGTATATCCATCTTCCATCCTGACACAAAAAGCAACAATTCCTCTGCCTGAAGACTACACCTGCTAACAAACCCCTCATGAATGAAATTATGTGTAGCCCTAGTGTCAAGCATGGTAATGCATTGCTATCCATTCACCAATCCTCTGATCCTAAAAGCGGATGGAAGAGGTACTCTGGTGGATAATGCTATCGATGATAGTTTGGTATCAGGACCGAACTCCAAAGAGGCTTTCTGAGCCTCATAAACATTTGAATCAGCTAGCTTATGTGAATTATCAGCCTCATCATCATCATAATATACCCACATAGAACAACTAGTCTTGCCCCTAGGCCTTAAAGCGCAAGTGTGATCACAATCATAAGGCTCTTTACACCAATAGCATAGTCGTCTCCTCAAATCCTCACGAGTTGCCTCATCATATCTCACCATTGATTTCTTCTTTTCATTGACAACTGGTGGGTGAACCTCATTTGAAAAAGGTGGTGGGTTTGGGCTGAATTTGCTTCTTAGGAGCTGCAAGGTCCATGCTCCTGGCCTTTTTAATGGCCTCATGTAGAAAAGGCGGATCAAATGCCTTAAGCTAAACTCTCAGTGGCTCCTGAAGTTCCTCAGTAAATAACATGACCAAATGTTTCTCCATCACAATCTCAGAAACTCATCAATGGAGTCTCAACTACCCCACTTGTCTAAGATGAGCAAGGTCTAGGAAATATGATTTTGGATCCTTCCTATCAAAATGCTCTATCAGCCTGTCAACAAAATCCTAATATGAGGTAATAAGATTGTGCTGCAAGGTGACCATCCTGTGATGCCACCACCCATGGGCTTCCCCATCTAGATGTAAAACTGCAAATTTTATGGCATCCACTTTTGTCATAGGCCTAAGAGTCGGAAAGGTATTAACTTTACTAATCCATGCTCAAGATGTGACCTTCCCACTGCCATCAAACATAGGAAGAGTGAGCTTGCTGGTGGCATGCTTCAGATCAACATTCTGATTTCTTGGCCTTCTCTCTTGCCTGGGTCTTCTATGCTCTCTCCTTTGAGTCATATATCTATCAAATGGCAAGTGTTCCCTAACTCTCTGAGGCAATGCTTCCCACTCAACATGCATAGCCAACATATCATTTGCCAAGGGATACGGCAACATAAACGCTCAAGCTAAGAGAACTCTAAAGAAGAAAAGAGTTAGAATATTGTAGGCGTGTGACAAAACTTTTGTTAAGGGTCCTTTTTATAAACTTTGTGTAAAGAGCATGCCTGGCTCTTAGCTGAAGATTTTTTTTTTTCTGAATTTGTTTGCCAAATTTGTGTTTTTTCTCTTAACAATAATTAACTTATTGAAATTTTCCAAAATTGAGTAATATAGAAAATAATTAATTTCAAATTTCAACACTTCACTGTAATGATCACATTCATCAAATTTATTTTAATTCAATTATCATACATCATAACAATTAACCAAAATGAATGAGCACCTTTTGTGACAAGATAATCAACCGGAGTTGAAATGCAGCCCTCTAGAAATGCACACAGGCTATCAAGAAGTAAGTTGCCATAAAAGACTACAAACTGCTACAAAAGTTGTAATCATATTATCTTATGTTGATGAAGTGAAAAATCAATTGCTAAAAAAGATGCACTCGATAGTTCTACTGCTAACAAATTCAATTGAAACATTCTTTTACTCTATAATTTGCCCAGATATGTCATTTCACCAACAACACACAAATTGCCAAAATTTCATCTCAAACCGCCTTATTTTATTTTTGGTGACGTAGGACTTCTCATGAAACCAGACGCTCTTACATTAAATTCCCAATTTGTGAGGTATATTTATATCATATTGTGTTTCACCTTTTGTTATTTGATGTCATGTTTTGTAGTTAAGCTAGCAAAATATTGATAATTGTAGTTTTGAATGCAATTATTGCATTTAGCTCATAACATCTGATGTATGTGTAGGTGAAGTAAATTGAAATGCTTTTACAATTAACAGTACAATTTTTATTACCTCATATTAGTAAGATTATATGATGTCACCCTACTCATTACTGCAAATATATTCTTATTTGCAAATAAATATATTCTTATTTGCAGCGTGAGATCTCTACAAGGCTGCAAATATATTCTTATTTGCAGCCTACAAATATAAGAATATATTTGCAGCCTTGTAGGTATGTGCAAACGGGTGACATCTTTTTGTTTGTAGTCTTTTATGGCAACTTACAAGTTAACTTTTTCAGCCACTAGTGTCATCTTCATTAGCAACATGGGCTTACTTCAATAGCAACTTGCAAATGACTTTCAGAGCAACACTTTCAACAAGCAGCCTATGAGCAACATTAGCACCATCACAAACTCACTTTTATTACACTATAACTTTTGTAGCAACTAAGTCAAATTTTGTAGCACAATGTGAAAATAGTTGGCAGAGGCAATGAATGTCCCCTTTTATAATCTATTCCAACACTCTTGGAAATCCCAAATTTCTTGAAGAGTGCAATCGTTCTTGAAAAGAAATTCTAGTACTGGCAACTATTTAGCCAAGAAATGTACAATGGTGTTTTCTGGTTGCAAATCTGACATTCTAGATGCACTCAAAACTTCTTGGAGAGTTCATCATCCTTGGATAGAAACAACTTGATGTCAACTAAAGTCATATGCACATAAGGAGTTGGTGGGATTATAAACAAAGTGTAATGTCCTCATTTTGAGCTAGCATTGGAGTTAGTGGATTTAGCCTATCATTGGGTCCTTGTAGGCTAATACTGGTGATTAGAGGACCCCGTTGTGGGTTTTGGCCCTTTTTTGAGGGACTTACTATTTATAGTAAGTCAACTTATGGTTCTACTGAGCTAAGAGGATTTAGAGGAGTTATATGATGCTTTCAGATTTTATTTTCGGCATCCGGTTTGGACTCCAAGATTCTTGGAGGGAGCGTCTATTTTTAGTAAGTCACCCCGTCAGGTTCATTCATCATCTTTCATCATCAGGATCACTCTTGTGCTGTCAGATTTTGATTCTGATGCTTCCTTAGTTGTTTTCGCAAGATGGGTGAATTATGATTATTATTTAATTAAATCGGCTAAGGTTGCCATTTTTATTGGGAATGTATTTTGGGCATCTTAGTGTTATAACTCGTTGGAACCGGGTTGAGAAGTTTAAAATCCTGAGCTCATTAAACAGGGACCCTATGTGTCAGAATAACATTATTTTAATAAAAGGGTCATTTTCAGCATTAAAGTGAAGAGAAATATAATAGTTTATTATATTTCAAATGTGCACATAAAGCAAAGTCTTTTGTAAGTGAAAAGTGTGTGAGAGAAGATATCTTTTATTATAAAAGCAATGCTTTGGGCAAAAAGGAATTCGTTCATAGACTTGTGTTTTTTTTAAAAGTAGGAGAAATTGCTAGGGTTTGAGGACCGATTCCTCATTGTGCAATTTGAATCATTACAGGTTAATGGTGAATTTTGCTGCTAACATTCTGAAAATATAATTCTAATTTTGGAGATACAATTTGGTGCTGTTGTATACCGAATTGTGAAGAGTTATTCAATTATAGTTGATTCACAAATATTCTGCATATTGGAACGATTTCTTTTAGAGGCTCATACAATTGTTTGGGAGATTGTTGTATCTACTGGTGACTGCAATCAACATTTGAAAGCCACGATATTTATCTGGTGGCTGTGAATTAATTAAGGGAGCTGCGTTTTTCTTCCCAACAACTTGCGTGACTCCCTTGGAAGGCTGCGTGTCCTTCTTAGCAGCCCACGCATCATCATTGAGAGGCTGTGTTTCTTCCTGGCAGCCCACGCACATGTCTTGGAGGGCTGTGTTTACTTCTTGACAGCCTGTGTGCATTTCTAGAGGGCTGCATTTCAACTCCGGTTGATTATCTTGTCACAAAAGGTGCTCATTCATTTTGGTTAATTGTTATGATGTATGATAATTGAATTAAAATAAATTTGATGAATGTGATCATTACAGTGAAGTGTTGAAATTTGAAATTAATTATTTTCTATATTACTCAATTTTGGAAAATTTCAATAAGTTCATTACTGCAAATATATTCTTATATTTGTAGGCTGCAAATAAGAATATATTTGTTTTATTATTATAAAAGCAATGGCTTGTTGCAAATGAAATCATTCTTGGATATCTTTTATTTGCAATTTGATGAGTTTGTGTTCGTGAGGGTTTGAAGTTTTTCTTCTCTAGGCCAAGAACGATCTTCTTGCTAGTGTAGGCATTCTGAACCAACATCTAAGTTGGTGAACTATGCTAGATTATGTGCTATGTTATACAAAACACAGTTGGGACGGCTTTAAAGGACATCGATCTTCTGTTTAGTGGCTGCGATCTTAAATACATTGCTGCGGTTATCATTCCATGAGCCCTGCATTTCCCATATTGACTGCGATACTGGTTTGAAAGGCAGCGTGAGATCTCTACAAGGCTGCAAATATATTCTTATATTTGTAGGCTGCAAATAAGAATATATTTGCAGCCTTGTAGAGATCTCACGCTGCCTTTCAAACCAGTATCGCAGTCAATATGGGAAATGCAGGGCTCATGGAATGATAACCGCAGCAATGTATTTAAGATCGCAGCCACTAAACAGAAGATCGATGTCCTTTAAAGCCATCCCAACTGTGTTATGTATAACATAGCACATAATCTAGCATAGTTCACCAACTTAGATGTTGGTTCAGAATGCCTACACTAGCAAGAAGATCGTTCTTGGCCTAGAGAAGAAAAACTTCAAACCCTCACGAACACAAACTCATCAAATTGCAAATAAAAGATATCCAAGAATGATTTCATTTGCAACAAGCCATTACTTTTATAATAATAAAACAAATCTTCTTTATCACTCCAACAATTAGCTTCATGAAGACACTTTTCACTTAAATACCCTTTGTTTTATACCTAGGCACATATTTGAATAATACAATTTATTAATTCCCTTTGGCTCCAAAAATGACCTTTTCATCAATATCATGAAATTCTAACACACAAGGTCATTGTTTCTTGTGCCCAAGATTTAAAGCTTTTCAACCCAATTCCAAAGAGCTATGACACTAAGGTGACCAATATACAATACCAACAAAAATAGAAATCTTAGTGTATTTAATTAAATAATAATCATAATTCACTTGTCTTGCAAAAATGACTGAAGAAGCATCAAAATCGAAATCTGACAGCACATGAGTGATCCTGATGAAAAAAGTTGATGAATGAACCTAACGGGGTGACTTACTAAAAATAGACGCTCCCTCCAAGATTCTTGGAGCCCAAACTGGAAGCCAAAAATAAAAAATGAGAGCAACATTCAACTCCTCTAACTCATCTGAGCTCATTGGAACCATCCCTTGACTTACTATAAATAGTAAGTCCCACCAAACAGAGCTATAACCCTCAACAGGGTCCTCTAAGCACCAATATTAGCCTACAAGAACCTAGTAATAGGCTAAATCCATCCACTATCATGGTCATGCTAAAAAGGGGGCATTACACTCAGTCTCTGCCTCAAGCTGAATAACATAAGCATGGTAGTTGTAGAGCTTCCTTTCAGTCAAAAAAGCATAAAAAAATGTGCCACCAATACAAGTGTTTTTTAGCCTTTGCCCTAGGTGAATCCAAAAAGACATCTTTAGTTTATTTGCTAAGCATGTACCACCCAACTAAATGTTGTACAAATTGTGAATAGCAAGTACAAGTTGTTTGGATTACACTAATTGTTCTGATTAAGTAAAAACAGTATTTGAAAGGTCCCAAAACCTTGTACAAAAGATCAGAAGATATTCAATACTGATCAACCTTAGAACAAAAAGGACAACAAAAACAAAGGCACACAGCCCAGCAAAAGACAGCAGAAAAAGACTGCCATGCAGTCAGACCAAAGAAAGACAGCACAAACAAAAGACAGCCGCAGAAAAGAGAGAGCTAGTTGATATTCATAATCTCGGAGGCATGATCAGCTAACAGGTTCATGTTTCCTGTCTGGTCCTCCAGCTCCATCTCTTTTTTCTTTGTGTTGGCTCTAGTACGGTTACCAATTCCCATTTCCTTGAATTCCTTGATTTCCTCCCCTCTGTAGAATTCCAACTTCTCCGAAGTAGCCTTACTTTGATCATCAGAAAGATTTATGATATGGGCACTCTGCTCACAGTTCTTATTAATGGGCTTTTACACTAATTGTTGTTACAAGGAGCTTGCTCTTTTTATTTGAAGAACAGTTCTACTATAGATGTTATTCTATTTTGTTTCAGACTATAAGGTACAAATTAAAATGCTAACTTTGGAATACTGTGATATTTCTCTATGATTTAGTCGCCTCTTCTATTTCAAATAAACCATTTCAATTATTTTTACTCATATTATAACTCTATAAAGTGTTAGTTTCTCTCTATTTTAAGTTGATAATTATATCACATTTTTCACTCACAATATAGAGTTGTTTTAATTAATAAAAATAGGTGGAAGAAAGGGACTATAAGAATGATTTATATAATTTTTATTTTTTAAAGTTATTTAGATAAAGTAAAAATGTAGGGATAAATGGAATGAATAATTTGATAGAAAATAAAACATATAGATCTCACTATAAGTATTGAAGGAAAATCATATTGATATAGGGGCATTACAAAAAGTCATGATCTACATACCCCTGTGCTGAAAACTACCACAATTATAGTACTTGTAATCATTAGAGCATGGCCTTGTAACTTTGTAGTTCCCGAAATTGTAAACTACAAAAGAGGCAAATAGTTGTAAAATACATCAGAAATATGTATCTTCAAAATCCAACAAAGAAAGACACAATTTTGGTCAACTTAGTAAAGCATTACAATCTTGCAGAATCTCATCCATGCCAAATACATTTCACCACTATTGGAAAAAAAAGGAACATTTAGACTTTACCATTCATAAGATTACCTGTTTGTAAGCCAGTGCCATGGAAACTGAACCTCTCATTAGACCAGACCACCATATAATGATCTAGTAAAATAATAAGATGAGTAGGATGCTCACATTAACATCAATATTTGTCATGTTGAACTCAATATCACAGAAGTATCATAGGACACATCAATAAATTCTACCTGTTGCTTAAACTCAAGTTTGGCATCAAGTGCTCTGCAGCAATTTGACAACCATGAAATTGGGAAGACAAAAGCTGCTCTTCCAACTAAAATTAAGCTCAAGAGAGTGGCAGCAATTTCAAGAGATTTAGCCGGACTGCAGAAGAAAGGACAATCATTATGTCAATTTCAAAAGTATCTTTGAATGCAGATAAATATTCATATACAAAATGATCTATATGTCTACACAAATGCCCACTTCCTATCTATATATTTCTTCCTTGCATCAAATGTAACCTAAACAAAAATTTACCTATAAATACTAAAATGGTAATAACACCTAAGAGAACACAAGAACACATGAGAGACTGATTTAATAAATAGTTTCCCTCATGTCTTTAATATTTCTATCTAATGATCATGGAAAATAATGTCTTCAAGATTGCTTCAATGTGGATAGGCAACTCGAGGTTTTGACGGTTCTAAATCTTAACTTAAGGCTTTTGATTTATTAAGTCCATGTACTCTTTCTTTTACCTCACTTAAGCTCATTTTATTTAAAAAAGAAAGGGTGTTTAGAGAGAATTAACATAGAGGGAATTCTTGTACACTCATTAACTTGTGTTTATGAATATCACATAGCATAGTAACATGCAAACAAAAGTTCATCACACAACACAAAAATATCCATCACATGGCATATGGTTCATAATATACCATATGGTAGGAAAAGATTACACTTTGGAAGCAGGAACATTTATAAGGTCTAGGAAGAATTGGAATGAGTACAGCAATTGGAGTTCAACCCATTGTAACAAGCAGCTACAGAATCTTGACTAACCCATCCTAGCTTTAATATCCCCTTTTCCGATGCCCTAGATCTTGCTCTAAAATTACAATACCAAGTAAAACAAGAAACAAAATAGAGTTAGCAAAGACCTTTCCAACGAGCTATTACACATGGTTTTCCAAGTCTGGTTGATAACTTATTTTAATGCCTGAAGATTAAATAGTTTATTAATAAAGTGACTATTAAATTTAAAGTACATTTTATTATAAGCCACTTTATTATTAAAAGAACATTTTATTCACTTGCGTGGGAAATTATATTTTAAAGGGAAAAGTTATTTATCCCACATTCATAGGTCGTTTGAGGAATCTCTAAGAAGAAGTTATAAAATAAAGTGAAGGGCTCATTCTTCAGCATATTTTGGATATATAAAGAAATTGGTGAAACATTTGAGATTTTCTCTCTAGGGCTTGGAGGACGAAATCCCTCTATGCTATCGATCTTGATGCTGTTGAAAGATAGTCTTGAAATGCGTTTTGAGCTTCAAGGTAAATCATATTGATATCTATTTTCTATTTGGTCGAGTTTGACTGTGCCAGGAAGAGTTCGATTTTGGTAGTTGGGAATGAAGAGCCAAATTATAAATCTGGTTTGCTGATAGAGTTTGAGTTCTTAGTGATTCCAAGGCTTCCGTACATGTTATACCAGCTGGATGTCTCTGCTGAAGGCTGCATTCAGCGTGGCTGGGTTTGTGTGACTGAGAAATGGGTGCTGTATTGATTGGGAAGCTACCTGAAGGGTGTCGTACATGTTTGAGTAGGGTTGTAACATTCGGAACTCATCTCCAGCAGGCTGCCTAAGTCTGCAATCACCTAGGACAGAGCTATACGGGTCTGCATTGAGTTTATAAAGTCTAAGATGAGCAACAAGGGTGTTGTATGGAGCTGCTAACAGACAAGTAGTGATGTTAAGGGCCTGTATTTGCTATTGATGTGCTTAATGGACATTGTCATGACAAAGTAGAAGCTTGGGTATGCATATAACATTGGATTTATAGACTGCTATATTATTTTATGTCAGATTTGTAATTGTTGAAGTTTGAATAAATCTGAAACATTCTTGGAATCTGAGATAAGTCTTAGCTTTGTTTATTTTAATTGCCGCATTGTTCTACATTGGAAATGAGACTCTGAGACACTTAGCAAACAAATAAAGAAAAACCTTTACCACAACACTTTGGAAACAAATCAGAACTTAGCATTCAGATTGCAAGCCAACTGTTTGACAAAATTCCTGTGAGTTGAAAAGATCAAAATTTCTCAGATCAAGGGGTGTCTTTAGAACCGCTAACTATAATGCTCAATTTAAGCACAAGACTACCAGAATATTTAACGACTCACCTTTAAGGCAATATCAAACTATATGTCCACTGATACATTAGAGTTTGCAATGAAAATTTTAATCCTTTGGATGTTTGTTGATACAAATATTATTTAGTAAAGTATTTATGCCAAACTTTGGACTTTATCTTGTTAATCAAATAAGCCTTTATATTTCTGAAGCTAAGTCACTTGTGTAATGTCTCACTTTTATCATAATTTATATTTTTTAATTTTACTATAAAATTTATTATTTATATATATTATATCTAAGTTGTCGGTTTGGGTTCGAGTTCAAGTTCGGGTTTGGAGAACCGGTTCGCCGATGCGGCAATATTTTGAAATGGGGTTTGGGTTCGTTAGTACAAATATAAATATATATATATATATATATGCAGCCTAGAAGCATGAATTAAGATTAGAACATCACATACTATCAGAGAAACAACAAAAACACCATAAAATTGTAATCATAGCATCATATCAACATCAAAATATTAAAATAATAATATTGAGTTCAAGTATCATTGTTTTGCCTTTGAACAATTGGAAATTTACATTAAGTTCAATAGTCTAATGGATTATCTTCTTCTTCTTCTTCTTCTTCTTCATCGTCATCAAGGGCATTAGTTGATTCAGAAAAAGTGTCAATGCCAATGTGATCAGCTGCACCACTAACATTCTCACTTTCCAAGTCCTCAAATGCTTATTACTTTTTCACTGTACATAAAGCTTGTTTGTTTGTAATTAACATCCTACTTGAAAAATGTTAAAAAAGTAGCTTACAACTCCCTTCACCTATTGAAGATATTGTTTAATGTTTAAAATAGAATTTATCACTATAGAGTGCTTGCAATTAATTGGACAGGGGTCATTATCAGTAATTGGATATAAAAATTTCACTGGAAGAAATGTTCAAGGCCAGTTTAATTTGATGTACTAATTATATGAACTTAAGCAAATTTTGTTTTGTAATGTTAAAGATCTTATTCAAATTCTGTAATAATTGTTTTCCGCACTAAATTATAGAATGTTTCTCAATGGAAATGTTCCTCGTTTGCACTTGGTCTGCCTGGATCTTCCCTAGTTCGACCTCAGTTCAGCCTGGACAAACCAGCCTGCTTGGGTTAGAACCCTGGCCAAACCCATAGGCGAACTGGACCAGAACCAGGAATCAGTTTGAACCCAACCCTAGTCTGGCCATAAAACAACCGAACCCAATAACATAGTATTATATTAATTATATTATTATATATATTAGTTTAACAATATATCCATATATTAATAAATTATATTATTTTTATCTATTAAATTATATTTTATTATTATTATTCTAATAAATTTCTATTATTTAACTATTATTTATTATTAAATCCTATTTTGGTGGGGACATCACAGAGCACTTAGGGGGAAGCCAATAGTCTGTTTGGTACACATGGGTGCTACATGCAACTTCATTGGTGAGCAGTTAGTTGCAGAGCGTGGATTACAAGTTAAGAAATTCTCAGGTTTCAAGGTGATAGTTGATAGTGGTGGAACCTTGAGTTGCACTACAAGAGTTCCTCAACTTAGTATTCAATTGGGGGTCTACACATTGATTGATAGCTTCTATGGGATTTCCCATTATTAATTCCTGAAACAATGATTCAAACTTGAGATGAGGACTATAGTATATTTATATATATAATTTAATCAAATCTGAAGACATTTCCTCATAATAACCAACTTAAATTTCTAAGAATATTTCAGTAGATGGGACTTATCTTGATTTAGAGCCAAGTAATTTAGGTGGTCCCACTTTAGTCTTCCCAATTCACTACCAATGATATGCAGAGGTTGCTATTGATGTTTGCCACTGCCCCATCTGAAGTCTGCTCAAGTACTCCAATTGTTTAAGGTTATGCGGATTGCTCGGAAACACTGTTCAATTGAGTGATACAACTCTCCAGAACTCCAATTAGTAATACAAGAATCCAGCGAGCCTGACAGTTTGTACTAATTCATCTGATGAGGTCATCGATGAATTATGTCTAGGTTCATTCCTTTGATCAAGTCTTGGCAATACCAGACCGAGAGCAAGACCCTATATGAGGGTGACCAATATATAACTTCATATGCTGGTCTATGACGACTATATTGATCTCCAACATGTCTGCCAATATAGTATTTCCTTAGTGCGATCTTCTTATAGAATTCACGATAATCGAATGAAATATCTCTTTTATTCAGCGATGACCAATATAATCTATCAATCCGTAGATTTGAGGCTTCAACTCCTACTGTTCACAGTGTGTGATTACTAGATTTCAGAATGTCCAGTGTGTGACTACCAGTACTTTAGCTACCACGTCAAAAGCAACTTCAATGTCGCTGAAGTGGATTCTCCTGTTAGTGAGATCACAGATTTGAGTCGTTCTGCATGGATTTGTCAATCAATATGATTTGGACAATCGGTTGATATCTCTATCGCCCTGTATCAATGCTTCTAAGCAGATCTCGATGCACAGTTATGTATTCTCATAGTTCGCTTATAGGAATTGATAAATCTTTATTATGATGCCGAGTATTTGCTAAAGCTCAAGTTCTAACTAATTCTCATTTACTCACACTCAACAATGATACTTTATTCTTATGCATCTGATTCTGGCGAATTCTTTCCTCTCAGTGATACTTTGATGTCACCCGTTCGCTGACCAAGCAATGGTGGGTGCTTTGATACCACCTGTTTGCTGACTAAGGAACTTTGATTGCTGTCTACGATTGACTGCTCTATCTTTAATTTATCTCCTCGCCCATTCCTTCGTTTGTACTCCATAGTTCCTTTTGTTCTAGTGTTGTCTTGTGAGCCCCGTTCACTGTAGATGCCCTCTGATTTCCTTGATTCGTATGGCAACTGCTAATTAACGTTACCCCTCCATGCTCTCCTTCGTTTTTTCCGTAACTGTATATCGTTCTCCCCCAATATATCTTTTTCAATGGTCGCGACTCTTGAGTCGCCGTTTTCTAGTTTAGCTTGCTGATTCGATTTATATTTATTATTTGATATTAGATTTATATTTTTGAGCCGATGTGTTATTTGTATTTATTATTTGGTATATATTATATTTTATTGGCATATATATATATGGTATACATTGAAATAAATCACAAATTATATTATGTTATGATAATATTTAATATATTACCATTATATTATGAAATATTTAATTGGTAGATTATTATATAAATAATAATTATATTATTAAATATTATGTAATATATAATTAATATTATTTTATTATTCATTGATTTTATATTTTGTTTATTATACATTTATTATAGTCTTATTTAGGGTTTCGAGTGGGGGGATATGACAGATTATAAACTGAAGGGATAATGTCATTACTCATTTCTGAATCCTTCATGAAGACTCGCAAATCTGAAACCACCATTATACTTTCATGACAAGTATTTGACAAATTGTTCAGAGGAATTTAGAGTTAATTACTGAATGTTACTTCAGACAACTGTTTGTACAAATGCCTTTTTGTGAACCTGTCAAATTTTGATGAGATTGGAATTAAACATCAGTGAGGGATATTAGCTGGCTGCTGAACTAGCAGGGGTTCTTCGGAAAATTCATTTTTTTCTGTCCAATGGTATTGCAAGGTTCATACACTATGAAGGATCTGTAAGAGTCATGTTTACTGTTCCTATCAACTCAAATATCTGCAGAGTATTGGAGGATTGACGGAATAAACATTAATGAATACCAGAACCAAATGAAGAAAGGATTAGTAGTCTCAAGTCAAGACTAGATCGCACCTTAATTTGACACTGCCTTGGCCACTCCAAACGCCAAGGCCAATTGTTATAATATTGACAATGAGACTACCGGCAACAACGTGGCTGTGAAGAGACATTGTGTTCAGGATCTTCACCTTGAGGCGGGAGTTTATGTTGGCATCATCTTGTGTTGGGAAGGAACGATGTGAAGCCGGCACTTGGACTGTGAGTATAGAGGCATTTACTCTTCATTGTCAGACGACTATAGTGAGTGCAACCCTTGAGGGAGGGGTCATGAGTAGTGAAGCTATACACATTTTTGTGACCAGTTATTCTTAAGTTGCTCTCCAAGCATCACTGTCTAAGGTCAGATTATATTCGCTACTGACTTGCTTGATGTCTGTCTGTTTTGAAATCCTTGATGTTCTGATAAATATTGATTCCTGGTTATGAGATATCAGTTTCCTGATCAAATTGTTTCAGTTCTGGTTCTTATGAATGAATCAAGTATGCAAGTAATTATATGCTCTCTGTCTCTGATTGTAATCCTGATCCTGCTCCTATATTCACATAAGTAATAGTATTGCAATATTTTATTTGGTTTGGAGCATTTGTTCTGTTGTTTCAGAAACTAAGTTCAAAGTATTTGAGGAAATTTCAATTTGAAAGGGCAATATAGGACGGGATATTTCACATTTACATCATGTCTAATGAATATCGATCCATACATAGAATGAAGCAACATGAAAACTTAACACTTATAGTTAAATATGGGGAATCATGAAATGGTAAACATAACACTAGTTGATAAATTGAAGAAGTGAATAAATGATGTAAGTCATCTAACTCCCAACAACTCCTTCCACTTTTAAAAAATGTTCAGATTTTAAGTGTCATTGCACAGAATTGCTAATAGAAATGCTAGAAAGGACAAATATCTAGAAAATAAACATCATGTCCATTTTTTTTGCTTACATAAATTAAGAAGATCAGCATTTAAACATCTAACTGACAAAGAAATCCTATTGTTTATAGAAGATAATAAACTAGATTTATAAAACGCTATATACAATTCTTACATGTCATGCCCCCATTTCAGAAACAATGCCAAGAAGAAGACCTCTAGCCTATCCCCATTTCCCATAGGCTAAAGAGCAAAGCAAGGGAAATGATTTCAATATTATTTTGAGTTGGACCTGGTAACTTTTTATTTAAGGGGAGATTTAAATAATATTTTAATATAAAAAGTGTTCTTAAATACTTTGGAGGTTACTTATTAATCAAGGGTACACTCAAGAAAAGTATGAAAGAGGGGCATCTAGCCTCATCTCGTATATAGCATCACTTTGGCATTTGGTTCATTTTCCAGAATGAGGATTTTGTTTATTCTGCTTATCCAAGGACAAAAACCCTCTTGGATTTCCATTTTGGGGATGAGGACCAAAACCCTCATTCTCTAGCTTTGGCATTTGGAGTCCCATTGTTGAATTTCAGAATTTATTGCTGCTGTTGATAACTATTTTTGGCTAACTCTGGAGTGCCATTTTTGCAGAGGAGACTCACATTTTTTTCCAGTTAGTCCAAGGTCACTGATATATCAAAGACTTCTGCTCATTCATTTGTTGATATTGACACATTTACTTGGAGAAACTGCTGTAGGACTGATTTATACCATTTTGACAGAGTTCGGAGATGCCATACTATCATATTTATTGCTCATATCAGCTATTTTCAAGGGCAATCTGCAGATTAAAGGGCTTGAGGCAATAATCACTAACTATTCCAAGTTATGAACTGCCTATAAAAGCTGTCATACCATTTCCAAGGAGGGTGAACAGCATTTTTGTCATCTTTTTGGTGAATCACCAGCATATTGACCACCTCGAGATCTGTGATCAGCTTCCACATGTTTTTTCCAGCCTCCTATTAAGGGTGAATAAGTATTTCATCATTTCCATTGAGGGCAAATCACCTTGGCACCTTATGATCAGCATTTTGGAGGATGACCTGCATGTTGATGACCAATTTGGATATTTGGTATCAACTTGCTTAATATCTAGATTTTTGAAGGGGAATTGGCATTGGGAAATTCAGAAATATTATGATATTATTCAGTTCATGCTTCTGTTGATGTTTCTATATCAGATCTAATGTTAAATGACATTTTAATATGCTGTTATATGATTTTCCAACCATATATTATCCAGTTTAACACTCATGTGATCAATTTTCAGCACATAAGGATTTGATATTTTATTTCTAATGAAGTAGAGGGTTTCAAATAATCAGTCAGCTATCTACAGTAATTGTCAGCATTTTATTTTATTCCCAATTTGCTGTCCCTTGCTCAGAAAATAGAAACTATCAAAAATTATAAAAAGTAAATATTAAAGCATTTATGGCTTCTAGCAAATGTATGCCAATCAAGCTCTTTGTAGCCATTAGTCCTCCTAAAAACAGACTAAAAGAAAATAGAGACAATAAAGAAATATTGAAAACTATCATATCTACAGTAATTGTCAGCATTTTATTTTATTCCCAATTCGCTGTCCCTTGCTCAGAAAAATAGAAACTAGCAAAAATTATAAAAAGTAAATGTTACATTTTAACCATTTTTGGCCTCTAGCAAATGTATGCCAATCAAGCTCTTTGTAGCCATTAGTCCTCCTAAAAATAGATAAAAAGAAAATAGAGACAATAAAGCACTATTGTAAACTATCATGTTAGTATTGGGTAGCAAATTTGTTGCAGGAGCTATTTGATCTACAACTCATTTTTGTATACATGTAACCTTGTAGGGATATCTTGTAAGGTCTATAATTTTTGGGGACAACTAGGTTTGTATAGGCATATGAGAACCCCTTGGTTTTCATTTACTAAGACGTCACAGTTAAAAGAGATTTTGTGTCAATTCATCATTCATTTGTTTACCTTTCACTCGTAAACTACACAAACATTATTATTTTTTATGCTCCATATTTCATAAGCCTCCATAAAATTTCCAGTTGAAGTTCATAGGAATGCCATTTTGAGAAGCGTAAGCATGCTCTATTTTCAACAATCTCCACATGCAATAATCAATTAGTGTAAAAAATCTTTCTCTTTCAAGAAAGTGTAGAAATTTCAAACATCTACATTAATGGATGCATGTATACAGTATACTCAATGAGTGATAAGCCATGACTGTGAATAAGCTCTTAAGCTTTTGCCAATAATTGAGCCTTACCTGCCTTGCGCCATTTTCCATTTATCAATATCCAATGCATCCATGCCCACATAGAGGAAGATAAAAGTTTCAGCAATAAAGGACATAGTTGCAAATGCATGCCTGCATCCATAGAAATACTGCAATAAATTCATAACATAAATAATAATAAAATAAAAAATTATATTATTCTAGTGCCAATCCATTCTCATATTTGATCAATGGGAACAATCGGCAAAAGAACATGATTGCGAAGAGTATACATTGCAAAGAGGATCCCATCAAAAGAACAATATTTTAAAAATGGCATAATATGTTATACATGGTCATAGTTTTCAGGCATAGAACCTTATGAGAAACCTTTCCATTCCTAAACTTTAACTAAGGATGAATAACAAATAATAAACAACAAACTATAATCAATATAGGTTGTGTGATTTTCCTGCCTATCAATCCATTTATCTATGTATCTATCTTTAAAAAATATGGGTGTTATTAAATTAAAATAGTATTATACATATAGATTTCCTAATATAATATATTTTTATACTTTGATAAATGAGGGTAGAAGGGATCCTCAGCTAGTGGGATACTAACAAGGGATTACAACCCAAAATTAGAATATGTTCACTTTTATTACATTAACACCTAAAGCTTGCATAGTGGATCTTAAGGAGATTCAAATCCAAAACATCATTGTGGTACTATGATGCAAATTGAAAGCAAGCCAAATAAGCAATCAGCTAACAAGTGCCTGGGCCAGAGTTACACAACAAAAGAACCAAGGAAGAATACCACAAATATGTAAAACACAACCTCAATTATATGCAGAAGAATTGCATGCCTCATTGGTCACTCAAAAATGTATGGCACCCAACCAATCTATGTTACTAGAAAGCAATATGTATCCTACATCCAAACACTACATATTGCAATTCCTCACCTTTGTTTGGCCCAACTATCCCTATGACTACCCTAGTTAATATTGACTTCACATGACTAGAACTACAACTTCAGTCTTTTCATAAGGAAAAGTATCCACTTTTTGCTGATGTAATGACACTAGATCTCCCCACAGTGCAGGAACTGAAAGATCTCTTTACTCTTGTTTGTAACTAAAGCTTCAAGATCTCATCACAATTCAACTTCCATCCATGTGTCTATCGATTTCTTTGGTCACTTCTAGAATGCCTCTATAAACCATCCATGTGATAGTTCACACAATCTAACATAACATGCTAGAAGGGAGAATGCCTAGTCTATGAACTAGTCTTGATCATTTTATGTTACCAAGTGAGTTGTGGGTGTTTGTAATTGGTTGAAACCAGTTGAAAAGTGTTGAGATAAACCCTAGAAGGTACTGTAAGAGTTTTGGGTTGTTGGGAATTTTTTTGAGTCCTTTTGTGTAAAGAAACCTTAAGGGAAAGTGTGCAATCCTATTGGGTTATTGGGCATTGGTAGAGTGATTTGGTCAAGGGAGTGGATTGGCCTTATTGCTCTGCATTAGCCAACCAGATAGTGGCTCAGGCGACACAGTTGATTAGAGATGATTTCCGGGTGTTGATTAATGTTGGAACGAATGCAGCCAAATTGAATGAAGTCCTTGCATCATTCAATCAAGATCTAAAGGTCTTGGATGAGGACTTGGGAGTCTGGAACAAGTTTCCACAGATTGATTTGGACGTGTTGTGTGAGTACAGTGTCATTTCCTCTCGGGAAATGTTTCTTGAGTATCAGGAGTTAATGGTGAACAAGGGCCAAGTGACTGAAGGGCTGGTCACAGATGTAAAGGCAGCCATTGGTATCCGTAGAGAGAAAGAACGTGTGACCAACGAAGGTTTCGGGGAGCTGACATGTAGGTTAACAAGGGAGAGTAATGAGCTGATTTTAAAAGATGCTGCAATATCAGAGCTCATGAAAGTGATTCACCTAGAGCTTGGGGTGGATCACTTCACTCTCAATTCCATGAACAAGCTCACAAGCTTTAAATTTTCACTAGATTGTCTTCAAGCTAGAATTGAAGAGAGCAACAAAGCCATTTCTAGGTGTGCGGACACAATCATTAAAATGATTGTTGTAGCTAGACATACAGGTGTGTCAAATTCTAGAGCAGTGCAAGAATCTATCCATAGATTCGAAGCTTACATAGATGGTCTCTGAAAAAGATCGAAAAGTGTCTCGGGACACTCAACACTTTTTTCATGCTTTTTAGATAGTTGTTTTGTTGTTGACAGATTACATGTAATCAAAGAGCAAGTTGTAATCGGAGGTGACCTTACACCTATAAAGCTACTACATTTAATCGAATTGCAAGTCAAATACATTAGGACTTGCAGTTTGAATAAGTCAAAGTTAGTTATAGAATAAGTCAAGTTTGTTAGAATTCTCCCAACTCCTCACCTATTTAAAGAAGTAGGCTTCATTGTAAAAATCGTCTCTTGTTTACGCAAGTAGACTATGCTGAGAATTCTTGTGAAGTGAAAACTGAGTTTCATTGTGCAAAAGTTTCAAAGTGAGTAGAAAGAAAAGTTTCCCAAACTTTGTGTTGAAAGGCTTGTGAATTGTTTATGTATTCTTACATTGCATAGATAATTCAATCTTTAATTCATTGAGTTGCATCTTTTTGCTATCATAATCTTTTGAGTAATTAGTGTCTTTTGTAGACTTTGTGCTGCAATAGAGGCGAGTTAATATAATTTAGAGTGGTTTTTAGATACTAGGAGCTGAGTGACTTTGCGCCTCAGTTTTAAGTAATTTTAGAAGGTATATGGTTAAAAACTTTGAGCTTTATTGTGTATCTAGAATTGGTCATCTATCTCTCAGAATAAGTGTAGACGACTTTGGGTTTCTACAACTATTCCACGAGGAAGAAAATAGAAACTTTCTAAAAGGCTAATAGGAAAGTTTCTATGTTATCTAGAAATTACCTAATAAACTATATATGCCTAGATTACCATTATATAACATTAAATACTTTATTACCCCCGCTTAATGGTTATTTTACTAACTACCCTGCAAACGACACAATATCTTTTGGTCAAAAGTACAAAGAAGGTTGTCCCAACCGGTGCTGAGAGGGGAGGGGTGAATCAGCACTTGAAAAATTCTTTACCTTTTTCTTTAATCCAGTGAAGTAAACTTACAACACAAAAGCAAGCAGTTCTAAGCAAATAAAATAGTAAGTGAACAAACACAAAGTGACAACAAATTTATCATGTGGAAACCCGGTTAGGGTGAAAACCACGGTGTGAGGAGACCTCACAATATTTGTACTCTTCTGAAGTACGCCCTGTTAAGAGCCTACCCGGTCAAGGGATAAAACGCACTTGCTAGGTGCGACCCGATCAAGGGATTTGTTACAGTAAGGTCTGTTAAGACCTGCCCGGTTAAGGGACTTCAAACACCTTGAAAGATGTCACCCGGTTAAGGGATTTTGATACAAGGGACCTGTTAGAGTCCACCCAAATACTGGGATTTGTCTATTGTAGTTTGCTAGAAAACAATAGAATCAAGATCTTTACAGAAGGCTCTGCTTAGCCAGATGTGATCTCTATTTGTGCTCTACTGAGAATTATCATCGATTGACACAGGTGTACTCTCAACTATTGTTGTGCTACCTTGCACAACCTATTATCTTTCTCTATCGATTTTCTCTAACCCTTGATACTACTCTAACCCTTGCTTCTGTAGTGTATAGGCTCACTCTTTTTCTCGGCAGAATAAAGGCAACTTTTATTCTTGACAGTCATAAGAATATATATAGAGTTGTGTTGCTTTGACTACGCCTGAAATGCACGACCTAATCTTGAGATCCTTTGATTACATTACTCAGCAGAGTACTAATTCGCTGAGCAAACATCCGATACATTCTCTAGCTTTATGAAGAAAGCAATAGTTGCGTGTCAGGCAACTTTCCTTTGATTACATTACTCAGCGGAGTACTAATTCGCTGAGCAAACATCCGATACATTCTCTAGCTTTATGAAGAAAGCAATAGTTGCGTGTCAGGCAACTTTCCTTTGATTACATTACTCAGCGGAGTACTAATTCGCTGAGCAAACATCCGATACATTCTCTAGCTTTATGAAGAAAGCAATAGTTGCGTGTCAGGCAACCTTCCTTCATAGGAGATAACTCCTTGATTTAAAGCCACTGAATCCGGCTTTAAATCCTTCAGTTGCGCCTCAAGAAACCATTGATTCCGGCTTTAAATCCTTTACCTGTGCCTCAAACCGATCACCAAGACAACTCAAGATCAGTCGGATTTACTCCAATAAATCCCGGTCAAAAAGAGTTGGTTGGAATAGACAGTTGACTATGACTTCCTCGGTTCATACTGGAGTCTTATAATATAGCGGTTGAGTTCTTCATGCTACAAACAGGTAAGAGTCTGTTGTTGTCTCTTTCTTGGCTTACTGATTACACGTCCTAGGTGTGCTTTCTTTTGCGCGGATTACCGGTTGCACTGTCCTGGTTGTGTTATAGACATTACTTGGATATGCTTTTATTTGTACTTGTCTATACCGGTTGAAGGTCGGTCCTTGGTTGATACTAGGATACTCTCTTCCCTGCTAAGTGCATTATCCGGTTGCTGATGCTTAGTGTAGTGACCGGTTTCACAGCCTCTCTTGATGAAGAGTTCCCTCTATAGAGACAACAAATCTCTATCCTCTTTTGCCAATCAATGACAACACTCGGACCGGTAGAGAGCTTACCAGTTAGTGATGCCAACACCCTTCTCATTAGAACATTCAGCTGCTGCTGAGACCTTCCTTGGATCTACGAAATGTTAATGACCAAGAATTGGTCCAACCTGATGTTGGGTAACAAAGCTATCCCTCTAAGATTAGCTGCTGAAACCGACATAAACCTAAAATGACGATTTTGTGAAAAAATCAGCAAACCCTGCAGACATAATTTTGTCAAAAACCACAAAAAAATGTTTGTAGATGTTTGCCCCAGCAACCCCAGGTGCAACCCAAAACAAACTAAAAGAAATTACAATTTTTGTGAGAAAAATTGCCAAACCCTAAAATTGAAGTTTAGAAAGCATCATATTTTTTAAAAAAAGGGTAAAAACCCTAAAATGGGAGGACCTAAACTTCGGTTTTGAGGGAAAACGGTAAAACCCTTTTACAAAACGAATTTTAAGGAAACAATTGCACAAAACCCACAATAATTTTTTATGGACAAAAATTATAAATCCCTCCCAGATTTTTTTTTAAGGTAGAATTATTAAAACCCAACAAAGTTTTTTTAAGAGGAAAAAATAATTAAAACCCGCCCAAAAACTTTTTAAGGGAAAAAATTATAATAAATCCACCATAATTTTTTGTGGAGAAAAAATAGAAAACCGAAGAGATCATATTTTTAGGACAAAATCATACAAAACCCTCACACTACAAAAAATAGGTCACAGCTGTAGCAAACAAAACAACTCATCACAGAAACCTTCATGTGGAAAAACACCAGACTTCGTGTGGTAAAATACCCCAAAAAATGGCCAAACTTCATCATGCAATAAAACAAGAAAACACTTCGCGCAAAAAACAGCACGTGCAAGCAATATGCAACTCACAAAAAGCATATGCAAGTACATGCAACCCACATAACCCTGGGCCTCCCATGAGGGAATTAAACCCAGACCCGCTCTAATACCATGTCACAATATTGCATTATTCATAAACAAGTGATTACAAATGGAGACGTCTCCTTATATAGAGAATAACTAAGAACGAAATAGAAACTTTCTAAAAGGTTAACAGGAAAGTTTCTATGTTATCTAAAAATTACCTAATAAACTAAATATGCCTAAATGACCATTAATATAATATTAAATACTTTATTAAGGATTTGGGACAATATTCTTATAACTTCAATTTGCCAAACTTCTTTCTATCAACGTATATTCAAAACAAATTTGGAGAGTGGCAAATGCAAGTCAATAATATGCAAGGATTTGGCTATTCAACAATTCTTGAATGAAGAAGCTGATTTCAATGATCAACCGATGACAATAATATAATCCTTACTAGTGGCAAATGGTGGAATGCAATTCCAATAGTGAATATGCTGATATATATTGAATATAATCGTAATCGAATGTCGATGCCCAATATGGGAAGTATGAGGATAGTATGACTTTATTCTTGTATTCAACAAGATTAAGAATTATGTCAAAATAAACATATAACTGTTGTATCTAATATCTTCTTGGATACTTATGCCAATGATCTTCAACTGATCTGTCTGTAGGAATCCAGATATTAATTCTACTCCCTCAATACATCTGAAATACTAATCCTAATCTCTACAACTCTGCTATAAGATTTCTCACAGAATCTGTGTTTGATCAATATTCCTCTTTTCCCACAAATTTTCTATTGTATGAATAATATATCTTTTGTCTTCCATGCACAATTTTACTACAGATATTCTATTTTATTTTCTTCATATTATTCTATTGGTGTCTTAAAGTGATATTTCTTTTTCTTCCACACAATTTATTCAAAACTGGTTTTAGATCTACTTTGCTTTGATCAATATATTATTATATTTCCTCCCCTCCTGAATGAGAAAGGTCCGTGACCTTCTTATAGCCTTTATCTTGCAAAGATTACACCTCTTTATAAATAAAGAGACGCCACCTTTCTCCCTGTCCCCCATAGTAACACTGTTTAGTATCCAGTATGCTCATAATAAAATAGTTTGTGACTCTTCATAATATACTTTATGGTTTAATCACTGTTTATTATTGTTTGATATGATTGGAGAGATATAAATTAATTACATGTTTATTATTGCTTCTTTGTAGGTGCTGACCATTCACGGATCTGCTTGCTACTTGTTACCATTGTCAGTTTACTTCTTAAATGCTTCTCTGAATCACTCCCCTTAACATAGGAGATCGACCATGCATTGAAACTCCTCTAATGATTTTGTATTGATAGCCAACGTTTCTGATTTAGTATCAACTCCATTGACCTTCCTTGTGATAACCGAGATTACTATAGTATTGTCCATGTAAGGAGTTGATCAATACATACGACACATGCTAGATAGCAGCGTTATAAGTTTTTAATCATATTTATATTCTATATTGATATTAGTCGTGTCACGGTAAGCTATCATGGACTTCTATGCTGAAAGCACGAGGGCATTATACAAACTCAGTATATCCTTTGACTGCTGAATCGGCACTCCCTTATGTTTTATATTATCATTTCTATTGATCTTCATTATGGCTTATAGCCTTTTCATAACTCCACACCATTGATTACATTGTTAATCACAATCTCTTCATTCAGGCTATTATATTATATTATTATCTATTTATATTATCCTTATATTGTGTTATTATTTATTTATTTATTATTTACTTTATATTTTATTTTTATTATTTATTTATTTAGTTTTAATTTAATTATCATTTATTATTAAGATATCTAAAATTTTCATATATATTTATGTATTAAAATATTATTTTTATTTATAATATAATTAATTTATTATTTATCTATTTTAATATTTTTCTCTTTCATTATTATTCTTTATTTAACAAAATCATATTGTTTATTATCATTTATTATTAAATCCTAATTTAAAATGAGGACATCACAAAATTAGGTGCTCATCGAGAGATTGTAGAGGAGTAACTGAATATATCCAACAGTAATGAAATTCTGCAAGTCCAAGTGAAAGAAGGCTTTGGCAGAGGAATAAGATTCAAAGGATATGTGGGAATTCAAAAGGTACCAAAATATATCCCTGCCACATGGAAACTTTTGCAAGAGTCACCTTTGTGACGGAAATGCCCCCATCAACTGTGATGCAAGGAAATAAGGTTGATGTGGATATTTGGGGATAACATGAAGAAAAAGGATTTGCTTGGGATCAAATGAAATTACACAGCGCTAAAAGATTTAGTGGTTGGTGGTAGTTTGAAGTCCTTCAGGACTTAGCATCATGGGGATCCAAGACATCCCAAAGTTCTGCAAATCCAAACTTGAGCTAGAATCCCGCAACTTCATAACTTTCTCCAATTTGCTTGCATCTTCACCAAATTTGAAACATGAGTACCCATTTGGTTTCTTATGAAAGGTGAAGTCAACACTTGTTCCTGAATCAATTGAAATTCTTTGAGCTTTTAATCATCACCTATTGCAAGCAAAACAAAAAAGAAAACAAACAAAAAAATATTTTTGGTTGATGCAAGTTTTCTCATGGACCCAAATGTTCTTGCACGAGCATCTCACATACTTCTACGCCTTTGCCTTGGATGTGAAATGGGTGGGCATTAACTCTACTACTGCTTTCCTAAAATTCAAGCTTACAAAAGTGTCACTTCCATAATCTAGTGCCCATAGTTGCCACAACAAAAAATGTATAACTTGGTTGCAGATTGTTTTAGAGGGGACATGGGATCAAAGGGACACTTGGCATATTTATGCAGTATTTTGGAAGGGCAGGTAATATTTGCACTTCCAATGGAACTAGTGACTTCACCGCTCTCTACTTATATACAGTCATCAAGGACATAACCGGATTCAATTTCATCTTCTTCAACCTTTTGAGGCTGAACCTCATCCTTACTCTTGCTACATGAAAACTCATACTCATAGACACACTGCAATATTTGATATAGAATTTATAATTTATAATATTTAAAAATTAAAATTCAAACTATGCACAATGCAAGGATTAAGACAGGAATTTTCTTTTCTTTTTTTTCTTATTACAGGTCAATGAAGCGCACGAGTAGAGGATACACAAAAAGGAGGCAAGACATCAAAAAACTGTGGGTTCCTTGATCAAGATCAAAATCAGAAGCAACGACAATGAAAGGAACTTGAAAATTGTTAATGATGATGCTCTTGGTCCCATAGACTGATGGTTACATGGATGTCATTAAAACACATCCATTCACTTATTCAACGGAGATTTTGCTTTTGTTTTTCTTACTTCAGGTCGCATGAATCATCTAAGCAAATGATACACAAAATTTAAATCCTAAATTGACAAAATGGAATTTTCAAACATCCAAAAATTAAAAAATAAAATATTGCAGCTTGTTATAAAATTAAAATAATTAAAAAAATTTATCATTATTCATTTGCAAAACTTAAATAATAAATTTTTAATTTTAAATACAAATTACTAACAATGAAATTGTAAACCTCTAAGTCAATTACTAAAACTGGTAATTTATTAATTACTAATTAGCTACTAAATTTATATTAAACAATGAAAAAAAGTTAAAAATCCATGGCACAAGTGAAAGCTTGAATAATGCTTTTAATGTTTTGATTAAATGGTGGATTGGCATCACTCTTTCTCTTGGTCTCCCTGTTGTGTTTTCTCTTGCTCTTCCTCAATTCAAATGGTTTACCTTTCACTCTTACAGCTTGATGTTGCAAATTTCAACTCTGCTATGTTTGCAGTGAGTTGGAATGAGTCTTAGATGCCTATTGTAAGTTTTTTGTGAGTGTTTAGGATTTTTGTGATGTCCCCTTTCTAGAATGGGATTTAATAATTAAAAAAAAATTAAAATATAGAAATAAACAGGCAAATAAATGATAATAGACTACAATATAACATAATTACAAGGTAACTAGGAATAATGAAAGAATAATCATACCTTGCAAAGAGATCGAGAAAGATTATAAATAAGAAGCCAGCATCCACATAAGGGTTAGAAGTCACTAACACAGCAACTACTATGACTTTACGATGTGTTAAGGCAGCAGATCCATCAAGAAGATTCAGGCAATCAACGTTATAACTAAGTAATGATTATTTGGTCTACGTCCAGCATATGAAGGGCATCATTATCAAGTATGAAAAGTAGCGTTTGATACAAATATATCAATAAGATTTGAATTCGAAATGCTAACCATAAAAGCAACAATCAAAAAGAGAATTTAGAAATGATTGCAAGTGTATCTAATGACAACAATAAGAGAGATGAGTTCCCGTCATCAACAATAACATATTGAAAAACAGCAATTATAATATAACAGCAAAAAGAGATAATTGTCATGGCCTCCCCAAATCTGAAGTAATAGAAATATCTATTCAGGAGAATAATAAGCATCAAAAGGCATTATAGATTTCATAAAGAAGGCCAGTTGTCGTAATACTGGTTCGATGAATGTTATTTTTGCAGAGGGAAGAAAGAACGGTATCCCTTGCATTTTCCACAACCACCATCTTGTAGTCTAAAGGACAACAATTATTGAAAATCAGAACTTGTGTCGATAAGTGAAGACGGTTGTTAGCAATTACCCGGAACAAGGTTCAAGTTTCAACAACCAATATAAGGACAAAATCAGCCAATGTAGTCAGCATACAATGCTTATTATTGTGTTTGATAATATTGGTTATCCATCAGTGTATTAATTGTCGTCAATGTATTAATTGTCATTGGTTGTTACTCTCAGGTAGTTGTAAGTGTCAGTTGATTGACGATTGCGTTCCTCCTAGCAACCATCAGATCCTTTAAATATGTTGTTTACTGCCAAGGAAGGTAGCAGCGTATCGTGGGATGAATTGAATCCTTGGCCAACCATCTCTGGTCTTCTTCTTTGTACCGAACTCATGAGCTAATAAAGATATATTTTACTCCTATATATGGTATGCGCTACCATCTGGATTATTATGTCATGTATGTAATTTACGAGGTATAGTAGTAAACAGTCAATTTGATCACCTTCACCTACAATGGCAACAACTCAAAATAATGCCTTGTATTCTTTAGCGGTAAAGCAAAGTTAAGCTACATCCGTAATGATAAACTGGTGAGTGAAGTAAGAATGACTACAGTTCATAATTAGCATACAGAAATCAATATGGTTAAAGAAGATGATCGGCTAACATACCAATTATTAATGGATTATTGGTTTTAAGTCCAAATCCAACTCTATCAAGCATTGCTACCGAAGAATATTGATTGATTAGTCATAAACTATAGATAGGATAGCAATTGGAGATTATACATATTTAATATTGAAGTGTTTAATCAGCGACCAAATCCAGAAGTGAAGGCAGTGATTAAGACGGAGATTAATTAAGACAGGCAGCAACTTGAATAGAATAAATAATAACAACGATTATGACAGAAGATAAAGTGTGCAATTTAAGTTAATAAACCAATCTGTTCCAGTATGAAGAGACATGCTTTATAACACCCAAAAGATGTTACCAATAAATCTCATAGATACTTAAGAAGATCAATACCTTCCAAACAGAATCATCGAATAGGAGATTATATAGATGTAATACGGGAAGATATAAAATAGAGGGAGTACTGATTGTATGGAAGAATCAGAGAATATGAAATACAATTGAATACTCTTCACAAAGAAGGGATGAGAATTGAATTATTTATAATGGTGGCAAGCATTGCCTGACAGCGATTTATGCTGTAATATATCTATGAATTAGATATGGATTCACAGGATATATCTGAATGATATTAGGAATAAGGGGCCAATATATATATATATATATATATATATATAGTCTACTCCTTGTTCACTCACTAATTACCATTAAGAGGATAGGCAGTTTGTGAAGGGAGAGGCGGAGTAATTCGGTCACATGACGGGAGGCTCCCAAGATGGGTAAGAACCTTGAGGGAGCTCACTTGTAGACTGCTTCTGCGCCCAAGCACAATAATTTTACCATCCTCCTTAAAGTTGTTGATTAGGAGAGGAATAAGGAATTAGCTATGTTGCCGGATTCGGACCCTGGACCCACGAATCAGGTCTGGGTCCAGGTCTGGATTCGCAGACCGGGGGGTATCCAACGCGGATCCACCCGAATCCGCAGGGACCCGCGGCCTATGAAGGCATAAAGTGGGTCCAAACCACTTAATATGCCATTTCTGAATTTTTTTTCATCTAACCCTAAATTGACCCAATTTTCCAATCTAGGGGCAGGAGGATTTATACAAATATAACATTTAAGTATTTAATTTCTTATACTTTAAGTTATATTTGTATAAATACTTTCAGGATGTTTGAGATAGGTTCCAACTTCATAGGAGTTAAGATGCAAATTCTAGATTTTGGGGGTTTTCAAAAAATTCCAGACTTAGCCAAATTTCAGGATTCAGCAAGCCTTCAGCAGGGTTACCTCCCACAATCCATCATGGCTTTCTAAGGTCAAACTGAAGCTGGCAAAAGGATTTTCAAAGGGTATTAACTCATTTTATCACAAATCACTTGGTTTTGACCCCATCTCTATGAAAAACTTAGCTTAGCTCTCGCCCAAATCCCAGACAGACATGACTTCCCAACAGGCCAAAATCACTCAAACCTCATTTGCCGGACCTAGGGACTTGAAAACAGCCACCAACAAAGACTACCTAAGACCTAGTTATGAAGACTTTGACATTTGGCATTGATCAACGATCAAGCATCATAGATTCATACTATGAAATGATTTAGTTTTACAATTATGTATATTTCTCTTATTTTTTTGTATATATATACACACACACACACGAACCCATACGAATCATAATGGGAAAAAAAAAATAACAAATCCATGAACCGGATTCTCGAACCCGAATCCGTCCCCGAACCCGAACCGGCAACTTAGGGAATTAGGACTCAAGTATGAATTAGTAATTATTTCTTAACTTAATCTAATTTAAATGCATAGTGATGTATGTTAATCATTAAAAATCGGCACCTTCTTTAGTAGGGAACATTACAGAGACTGAGTAAATTGTCATTTTCAAGAGAGATTGAAACCCTAGTTGGGAATTTTATGGTAAATTAAGTAAAGTCCCAATAGGGCACATTACAATTTAGGTGTTGGTCCATAGGCCATTGGGGTGAGGGCTTGGGGCACACACTTCCAAGAAACATTTGATTTTTACAAAATGACTTTTCATGTTGTGCACTGCAAGGACTGTCAAGGCATCTTCAGTACATTTGAAGGACTCTGGGGAGTCCCCTAGATGTCTCAAAGATATCCCAACATCTACCAGAGGTCCCCAAAAAAGCGAGCATCCCAAAAATATCCCTTTAGAGAGGTGGATGTCCCCAAAAAAATTCCCACAACCTTGGTGGTGGTGGTGGTGGGATAGCAAGGGGACATTCCCTCCAAGTCCCCATGCCTCAAGAACATCCCCATCCCAAAGTTGTGGTGATTTCCTCCATCAAACACTATAATCATAATTTCAGCAGGCCGTGGTCTACTAGAAAGGTGGAGAGATTGATATTAGGATCAAGGTTCAATCCCTATTGCTTATGCTCCCCGTGTATCAAAAATTGTGATATTGTGGGGCTAACCTATATAAGGCTGAATGCAAGTCATAGGTGAATTTTATTGGAATAATATATAGACATTAGATATGGTTTCTAAAAGGAATAAAATCATTAGCTTGAGAGTTGCATTCTACTATGCAGCAATAAGATGATAGATGGGTGCTAATGCAAATTTATTGTAAGCTTTTCCCTTTTGATATTTCAAGAGGTATTCATCATATGAGGTGAGCTTCCAAAAGGAAAGCAAAAAGTAAAAAAATCAAAGAGACTTTCCAGTTTCGTGCAACAAAAGTTTGGTGGAAAAGTCAATAATAATCCATTGTATTTTATTCATATTTAAGAATGTAAAAAGTCTCTCGATTGAGCATAACTGCAACAAATATAGCCTGCTTGCAAGTACACATGACAAGATAGGGAACACAAAACTCAATTGAAATGCAGCCATGGAAAAAATTGAGTCATAAAAAGAACTGAATACAATTGCTAATACATATTTAAGAAAGATCTCCTTGTAGTGCAGGTAGGGTACTGTACTTGGTTGTAATCCTTGAGCTTTCCGTAACATTGTGCCAAGTATAATGCGACATGACAATGCCACAAAAGAAAACGGTCAGAATCCCACTCAAGTTGCCCAGCTGCCAAAATGATTCCTAAATTAGAACTCAGATAAGAAAATGCAAACCATATGATTTCTCATTTTCAAAATCAAAACAAACCAATTTCCAGATGTAAGTGCCATGCGCAAGATTTATATGGGATGTTATTACCTCAGCTAGCATGTATGATAGATATGCCATGAGTAACATAATTGCAATTTCTCGATCAGTAGAATGCCTGCATGTATAGTTGATATCAACAGGATTATAATGAAATGCAAAGACAAAATAGTACCATTAGAACCACTAAAAATACAACTTTAAATAACCTTACATCTGAGAAACTGAAGAAGAAAACAAACTACAATAAAAAATTGTTCATACATTCACTACCTTTAAATATACAGTATTAGAATTAAGAACTCAAGCAATTAGGATCTGGAAATAAGAATCAGACAAGAAAACTAAAACTTGGGAAAGAAAATGAGAATAATGACCATTCTCGACTTCATCTCATGTGCACTACCTTGAACAAAGTAAAAGAAAACCACTAAGATAATATCATAATACAGATGAAATCTAATTGGCCAGAAAACAATGGATATATGCATTTTGGTTCAAACCTTCCAAAATACAGTTTTTTGATGATATAAGCACTTAAAAGGCCTGCCTGCAACATCATAAAAGATCACACTGCTTTTAAATATATAAAAAATCATCATGAATGAAACTAACACTCATAATTTAGATACATAGAAATTAATGTCAGACAAAGGAAATGTTTTTTCCTTAATAGTTATTTTACAAAACTAAAAATTAAATTGGTTTGAAACTTAGTTGAACTTACCGCAACACCTAGTGCAGTGCTAGTTAAAATAAGATAAATGAAGTTCCCAAATAATTTTAGGGCCTCCATTCCATCAATATCACTGAGATTGGCATTAGAAACTGCATTGAAAAGTACGATAGAGGTAGCATCGTTTACAACACCTTCTCCAAACACTAAACTATAAAGTAGAGGTGTCTCATCCTGGTTCAGAACCTGCACCACACTAGTTTATAAAAAACCATCTTCAACTGTATGAAGCTAAATGAAATCACAGCACCAATAAAAACATTAAAAAAAAACACAATGTATGTGTCTTCCCTCCCTAGCCCAATTACCTGGAGAGTACAAACTGAGTCTGTGGCAGAGAATATAGTTCCAATGGCTGCGAATACAAAGTTTGACTCAACTACAATGCAACAAAAATAAATAATAATAAACAAAAGCTCAAATCATGTTTTAAGTTGCACCACTCACCTAGATAATCCCCAATGCCCAACGACTCAATATCAAATTTCTTAAGGAGTAATAATGAACCTGTGCATGAACCAACAAGTTTGTGTCTGTCACCTAAAAGCACCTTTCAGTCATAGAAATTGAATTCTATTGATAAAACTATAAAATATATCTCAATAAGATCACAAAGATCAGTGAGCCAGCTTTCTTGAATTCTGAAAAGAGTTTGAAGTGCTAGAGACAGAAATAATCACTTTATGAGAGAGCTTTACATCTCAGATGGATGCAATGTAGCAACACTTCAAATAAAACAGGGAAACAAAGAAGACAAAAAAAATATAAGAAATTACTGGTCAAAACCAAAATGAACTTCAAAGGAGGAAGCTTTGAAGGAAGATTGGAAGGATTAATGTACTTAAGAATGGGAACCTATTATACAGATTCAGTTTGTAAATGTGATAATGCCAGTTGTGTTCCCTTCAGAATTTTAATGTAATGTCCCCATTTTTTGCAGGTCATTGATCTGATGGTGCCAGGTCATTATTGTGATCTTCATGGTCTGGCGAGGTGTTTAGAGGGTCTTTGGTGTGAACTTACTATTTATAGTAAGTCAATGGATAGTTCCGATGAGCTCAGATGAGTTAGAGGAGTTGAATGATGCTCTCGGTTTTCATTTCTGGCTTCTGGTTTGGGCTCCAAGAATCTTGGAGAGAGCATCTATTTTTAGTAAGTCACCCCGTCAAGTTTATTCATCATCTGGATCAATCCTGTGCAAACAGATTTCGATTCGGACGCTTCTTCAGTTGTTTTCACAAGACGGGTGGTTTATTATTATTATTTAATTAAATTTGCTAAGGTTGCCATTTTTGTTGGTATTATAAGTTGGATACCTTAGTGTTATAGCTTGTTGGAACAATGATGAAAAGTTTTAAATCTTGGGCACAAGAAACAGGGACCTTGCGTGTCATAATTTCATGATATTGGTGAAAAGGCCTTTTTTGGAGCTAAATGAATTAATAAATTATATTATTCAATATGTGCCTAAATATAAAAAGTGTTTTAAGTGAAAAGTGTGTGAGAGAAGACACTTTTGAATTATAAAAGCAATGCTTTGTGAAAGGAAAATCATCCATTGTTGAATTATGATTTTATTAAAGTTGTGAAAGAGACTACCCGGCTAGGGTTTTGAGAACTGATTCCTCTTCTGGCAATTTGAGCCATTACAGATTGATGGTGAATTTTGCAGCTGTATTTGAGATCGTAATCCAATGCTGAGGTATACTGGAATTCTGAGAAGTTTGTTCTACAGACAAATCAATTTATTCATGCTGGGGTTTGATTTGTCTTCCTGCTGAAGTTCTAAAATGGTTTGGAGGAGTTCTATGTTTCTTCATTTGGTAATTGTATTCGAATTTTCTGAGGTCTTCCGAATTGATAGTTGAGAGTAATTGGCTGAAGGGTTTACCAAAATTACTAGAAGCTTGAAACCAATCAAACTACCATACTATTCTAAGGAGCTGTACGGAATTCTTTGCTGCTGTACAGAACTGAGGCTGAGCCGTACCAATCTAGTGTTGTGCGTGAATGCAAGGACCTGCGATTTGATCTAAGGTTGGCACGGGATAAAGAGCAGTCCTCTTGATCAACGTCAATACAACAAAGGAAACCGAATGGGGGCTGATGTTCTTTCTTTGGGTGTGGCGTCAATAACAGATGGCTGACGTTTCAGAAATTAGCACATTGGGATCTGATTTGCTACAAGGTGTTGCTCTTTTAAATTCTGCCCTTTCGATAATCTTGTTAAGTATTGTTTTCCTCAAGCAAAGAACTACATTAAATTTGTTGTTATTTATTATAGTCAATGCATGCTGAAAACTAAGACAAGTTGTAATTTGCTGGTGGATTAAATGGTTATTGTTGAGAAAATATAGAGAATTTACTACTATGTTTTTATTCTAGAATTTGCAAATGAATTATGAATATTCAAAATTTATCTTAAATTGTAAAATAAATTGGGAAAAGAACAAGTTTCCAATTGAGAGTCAGTTAGGCTTCTCACAGTGGTATCAGAGCTATTTTCCTGCCATCCTGTGGGGTCTAGATTCATTTTTATTTAAAAGTTTTTAAAAGTGATCTGCACTTCTATTTTCTCTAGCCATGGATAAATACAGGAGATCCAGTTCCGGAAGTCATTATAGCAGTAAGGGAAATAGAGCGGAATTAAATGCTTTAGTAGAAAGCATGGAGAGACTTAGACTGCATCAGCAGAGATTGGCAGAGAGTTTGTCGGATCCAATTATAGTAGATAGGGTAGCGAGATATATGGTTTCTGCCTTTAGAAGGCCGACATCGAGTTTGCAGGGGAGAAGGTTGGAGTTTTCTCCGACAGTTGTCCGTGATGTTGATGTTCCTACATCTAGTTCAACACCTGCTATTTCCATTCGCAGTACTGATGATGGATTTATTACACCAGAACCAGTGGATTTTTCAGTGCCATTGGATGACAGCAGTGCTGAGCCTCACCAGGTTGAGGCTCCCAGAGCAGTCACTACGGATTGTACAAAGGCAGCTGATGTTGCAATTATCAATGAGAGTTCAGACTCTTTCATGGAAGGAGTCATTATTGGAGATGTTTATGTCAGTTGTAGTAGTGTTGCTCCAATTCAGGAGGCAGTTGCTTCCTCAGATAGGACCGAGGCATGTACGGAGTCTCATACTGGTGAGGTTGGTGATCTGGGCATTACAGCAGGGTCAGTTGATGACAGTTCGTGCTCTAGCATTATTGGTGCACAACTTGACGTTGAGTCATGTGTGCAAAGACACGTGTCCGCAAATGAGATTTCAACAGGAGATGTGGGAGTTGATAGTATAGACACATCTAATGACACTTTTGAGGATGCTGTGAGTTGCATTGGAGATGACACCCCCTATGAGATGTTGGGTGATGACTGCGAGGAGCATATTTGCTCTGACAGCTCGGAGATTTATGATAGCAGTCACAGTGTGGGATCAGTACAAGAGACAGTGGTTTTTTCCTGTGTTGAGGATGTGTGCATGGAGCTTTCTAGTGATGACACTCAGGATGGGAGTGTTGCAGTTGTTGTGTTTCATGCCACTGTATAGTTGATTCACATGATGACATTGAGTCGTGTTTGCAGCTAGAGTTAGTAGAGGAGATGCGAATAGATGATGTGGACTCTAGCATTGCAGATATCTCTGATGCTGAGAGCGAGGATGATGAGTGTTGTAGTGTTTCTGGCTTTCTATATTTGACTTTGGGTGTAGATTCAGCATTGTCATATGGTGATGGTGGGTTCTAGGATTTTGTGTTACAGGGACTCACAAATGAGGACAGGGAAGCTTATGAGTGGCAGGAGTTTGTTATAGCCAGGGCTTCCACTTTTAGAGACGGGGTTACTTCTTCGGTAACTCATGAGGATGTGTCTCAGGATCTGGACTGTCAGATGGTTGCAGAGGACGAAGTAGCTGGAGATTGTGTTGAGTCAGATTCAGCAACAGCTTCCTCGGGGTTAGATGAGGACGTGTCCGATGCCTGTACTCAGTTTGTAGATGTGTACACAGATGAAAGTACACAAAGAGACGGTGATCTTGAGGGGAGTTTGTTGGATACAGCTTCCTCTCATAGTGTAGACAGTGCGTTTGAGGTTGTTCATAGGAGGCCCGTTGTGCAGAGTCATCATGTGACTAGCCAGTTGCGAGTTAATGAGAGAGATATTACTTCTCTCGAGCATTTTGATGTTGCTCATCAGTTGTTAGCTCTTTATGGTTGGGGTGCTCCTATGACAGATGAGCCCAGTGGTGGTTACCTTTCATTGACAGAGATTCATTCTTTGCGTGAGGCTGTCAAGATTTTGAGATAGAACCACTTACAGATGGTAGCCGCCCAAGATCACCTAGTTGAGTGGGGAAGTACAGCTTATGAGGAGCTGATGGACAGGGAGGAGGAGGTGAGTGAGCTTACCCAGGAGCTCACAACGACTACTAAGGTTTTAGAGGATACTCAGCGGGCTCTTCAGAAGTCGTAGATTCAGTTAGAGGAGATGTCCGTGGAGTTGGAGCATTTACAGTCCACACCAGCCCCAGACCCAGTTTGATTGCACATTGAGGTGGTTGGTGATGAGTTTGCTCTTACGATTGGTGATGAAGAACATGATGATGTGGCAGACACACATGTTCAGGATATGGGAGCACTTGGTACGGATGAGGTAGGAGTACCAGTGGACTCAAGCTCTCAAGTTGATTTGCTTCCTTTAGCTAGGAGTGAATCTATTTCATCATCTCACATAGCTGATAGCATGGGACAGTTGGATGTGCCACATTTTTAGAAGGATCAGCTGTGGATTGCGGGGGAGCAAGTTGACGCTTCCACATATAATTTCTACTACACCGAGTCATTTATGGAGTATTTACTTGAGAGTACAGATGTGCAATAGGATTCTTATAGAGTGTCTGAGGGTACTCTCATCCGAGGCTCTTGTGCTATTCGGAGGTTGGTAGGGAAGATTGTGGAGACTCTATCTACTATGCTTCCCCACAGGGATTTCGAGGTTGGGTTTGTTGAGAGGGTTGCTCAGGTTCCTACCCAGCCTACAGTTATGCGGAGTTAGAGATTGGAGACATCTCATGACCCCCAATTTGGTAATGATGAGCTATTGACAGAGATTGGGGTTTCCGACCGGCTGTTTATGGTGGGGCATGTTCATCATTTGTTTTTTGACCCACAAGTAGAAGATTTCATCTCTCGCAAGGGTAGTTTGGCTCCTAGTCCTTATCATCCATTATGGGATGGGTTCTCGCCATCAGTAGTTGATGGGAGTTTTGGATGCAAGTCAGTAGCAGGTGATTTGCAGAGTTATGGTGACTACAGAGATTATGCAGTGTGTGGATATTCGGGTCCTGGTACAACTTTGTTCAAGGGTATTCATTACTATTGTGCAAACGGTCTACACATTCAGTACAGGTCAGTTGGGAGCACAGGGGGAGTTCAGTGTGTATGGGATCTGAGTCTCCCATACATCTTGGTTTTTGATGATCCTGAAGTTCACTTTTTTCGGGATCTGGGCAGAGACAGATTTAGTACAGGAGTTTGGGTGAGTGGTTGTTCGGGGTCTCTTTACAGAGTTATTCGATTTGTATTTTGGGTGATGTTACAGGAGCCTACAGTTGATGTCAGTGGCACAGTATATTCTTTTATGTGGGATCCAGGTGGATTGTGATGTTTCTTGTTCTGGTGATTGCTTGGGGACAAGCAATCTTGGGGAGGGAGGACTGTAATGTCCCCATTTTTTGCAGGTCATTGATCTAATGGTTCCAGGTCATTATTGTGATTCTCATGGTCTGGCGAGGTGTTTAGAGGGTCTTTGGTGTGAACTTACTATTTATAGTAAGTCAATGGATAGTTCCGATGAGCTCAGATGAGTTAGAGGAGTTGAATGATGCTCTCAGTCTTCATTTCTGGCTTCTGGTTTGGGCTCCAAGAATCTTGGAGAGAGCGTCTATTTTTAGTAAGTCACCCCGTCAAGTTCTTTCATCATCTTTCATCATCTGGATCAATCTTGTGCAGACGGATTTCGATTCGAATGCTTCTTCAATTGTTTTCGCAAGACGGGTGGTTTATTATTATTATTTAATTAAATTTGCTAAGGTTGCCATTTTTGTTGGTATTATATGCTGGATACCTTAGTGTTATGGCTCGTTGGAACCAAGATGAAAAGTTTTAAAATCTTGGGCACAAGAAACAAGGACCTTGCGTGTCATAATTTCATGATATTGGTGAAAAGGCCTTTTTTGGAGCCAAATGAATTAATAAATTATATTATTCAATATGTGCCTAAGTATAAAAAGTGTTTTAAGTGAAAAGTGTGTGAGAGAAGACACTTTTGAATTATAAAAGCAATGCTTTGTGAAAGGAAAATCATCCATTGTTGAATTATGATTTTATTGAAGTTGTGAGAGAGACTACCCACCTAGGGTTTTGAGGACTGATTCCTCTTCTAGCAATTTGCGCCATTACAAATTGATGGTGAATTTTGTAGCTGTATCTGAGATCGTAATCCAGTGCTAAGGTATACTGGAATTCTGAGAAGTTTGTTCTACAGACAAATCAATTTATTCATGCTGGGGTTTGATTTGTCTTCCTGCTGAAGTTCTGAAATGGTTTGGAGGAGTTCTGTGTTTCTTCATTTGGTAATTGTATTCAAATTTGTTGAGGTCTTCCGAATTGATAGTTGAGAGTAATTGGCTGAAGGGTTTACCGAAATTACTAGAAGCTTGAAACCAATCAAGCTGCCGTACTGTTCTAAGAAGGAGTTGTACGGAATTCTTTGCTGCTATACAGAACTGAGGCTGAGCCGTACCAATCCAGTGTTGTGCGTGAATGCAAGGGCCTGCGATTTGATCTAAGGTTGGCACGGGATAAAGAGCAGTCCTCTTGATCAACGTCAATACAACAGAGGAAACAGAATGGGGGCTGATGTTCTTTCTTTGGGTGTGGTGTCAATAACAGATGGCTGACGTTTCAGAAATTAGCACATTGGGATCTGATTTGTTACAAGGTGTTGCTCTTTTAAATTCTGCCCTTTCGATAATCTTGTTAAGTATTGTTTTCCTCAAGCAAAGAACTACATTAAATTTGCTGTTATTTATTATAGTCGATGCATGCTGAAAACTAAGACAAGTTGTAATTTGCTGGTGGATTAAATGGTTATTGTTGAGAACATACAGAGAATTTACTAATATGTTTTTATTCTAGAATTTGCAAATGAATTATGAATATTCAGAATTTCTCTTAAATTGTAAAATAAATTGGAAAAAGAACAAGTTTCCAATTGAGAGCCAGTCAGGCTTCTCACATTAAATAAGGACCAAGAAGGTGCTCAATATCCACAAGTAAGAGTCGATTTGGGTGATTACCACACAAAAAATTTGATTTTCTTCTTTAATGTATTATGTGAATACTGAATAACAATGACCCAGGTTTTTGGGATTTGAAAGGGTGACATTATCTGGATGCCTACCACATCAAATGTTTGAGTGGAAAGCCAAAAGCTCACTCTTGCTTCGGTTGATGGACAGGTTGAGAGATAGATTGGCTAACTGAAAAGGGAACGGATTTCAAATGCAGGCAGGTTAAATTTGATCGTAGTTGAGCTCACTTATTTCTATTCCTCGGTTCTCCCTTTTGTAGACTCTCAACGATATATTAAGGAAATGGATCACATTGTATGGTTTTCTGTTTTGCAAGTACATGTTAGAATAAAAAGTTAGTGCCAGTAGGTTAGCCTAGGGCCTGGAGGATGGTTTGACTTACTCATAGGGTGGAGGCATAGGTGAATGATGGTCTGCAATACATACAAGTGAGGGAATACCTTCATATCTTGCGGTGGCTCATTGCTGTGTCTTTCCTTGAGGTGTGTGCTAAGGTCATTTGTTCACCTAGCAGTTCTTTATTCTTCTGGTTTTGCAAGGTGATTATGTGTAGTGCTTGGGGTTCATAGCACGACTCTCATATAGTGGGTCCAAAGAACCTCCTCACAAAGGTAAGATCTCTCACAATCAACTCAAAAAAGTCTTCAGTTGCAGCTCTCCCACTCTACTATATTTGGTGAAATGTATCTTTGCTAAAGAATGTTTAGGTGATTGTTAGCGTTTTAATTTGCACCTTTCAGTGCAACACAAAATGGAAGAGATGTGCAGCAGAACTGCTCTTTGAATTAGAAGAGGAAGATCCCAGTAAACAAAAACTATCCTAATTTGCACAATGTGTACTTACTCTTCAAAATTTGTACAACATTTTTTGGGCCGGTTTGTGATCATACTAAATAAAAATACACACACACAAATTGTTATAAGCTAAACAGGATAGTTGCGTTCAAAGCTACAAATAATCTTACACCTATTGCAACACAATTGTTTTAGTGATTATTAAGTTTTAACTCATAAAAGCACAATAACACAAGGCAATGTGCTTCAACATTAATTTAGAAGCAAAGTAGGCATATTAAATACTATTGAATAAATAACAAATTCTAGAAATAACAATCTTGAATACTCAGTGAACAGTAATTTCTAAAACAAGTGTCATGTCCCCATTTTAAAGTAATTTAATTAAAGAAATAGTTTAATAATAATATTTCAAGTTGTGCCAAGTCACTTCGTTTTAAAAGAGCAACTTAAACATTATTACTATTTTTTCAAATTGTTTTTAAACACTTCAAAAGGAGTTCTAGGAGAGAATAGGAAACCTAAAAGCACTTATAAAAGCAAGTCAATTGCTCAAAGAAAATCATCCATATTTTGTGATCAAATCCTTTTCCAAGCACTTGTGGCCATCTTCTCATCCAAGGACAAAAACCCTAGGTGTGTAGAGATTTGGAGGACAAAAATCCTCGTCTATGTGAAGTGATTCCATTCAGAGATGACATTTGTGTCGATTATTGAGTTTATATTTAAGATTTCAATTGTGAAGGCTTAGATTGATTAATCATTTGCAAAAAAATCAACAATATTAAGGAATTTTTAGACCAATTGCATTTATTTTTTTAAAGTGCCTAATAAACTTTTTAATGGCACGACACTCCCTCCGGCCCCACGTGAAATGATTTTGACCCAGAGCTACAAACCTGTGAGGCCACAAACGGGGAACCTCATTCCCATTTAACAAAGATGGCACTCAAACCTGCAAGCACGTTGGATCAGAAAAGGCACAAGCCCACGATCACAATGACCCAATTAGGGTTTGAACCTTGGTGGGCACAACAACAACACAACCACTTGGCCAACACACTAAGTGGTGAACCCAACCAATTGCATTATTATTGCTATTGTGATTAGGATTTCCACCTGCTGTATATCATCGAACTCAACCACATATGCTAGATGATTTTGTTGTACTAATTTAAGAAGTGCATTATAAGGTTCTAAGGCTTCCACACCACCACCTTGCTGCTGTGAAACATTCTATAAACCAGCAATCGTTGTACCACAGCCATCATACTATCTACTCAGCTAGCCACAAGATAGTATGTGAGTGATTATTTATTTTGGTCTCAAACAATTTTGTATGAAGGTTTAATCAAATAGTGCTGCTCACACTAGCATTTTGTAATTGCCCAAATTCTGCAATATCAATTATATTATTTGGAAATATAAAGACTACATTGTTTACTCTTGTTCATCCCAACATGGTCTCGCCCTCCTGAACAAGGAAAGTATCTCTTTCCTATGATACTTTGGCGACAAGGAAAATGCCAAGAAATGCAAGGGTGCAGTCATCTTGTTCCAACAATCAACAATGATCCTTTGCACTCTTTTGAAAAATGCTTCTTTTAGATCATGCTCCTTCGCTTCTATTATGGTCACTTTTTTGAACCGTTGGGTCCATGTCATCATAAAATTCACCCACACGTGGGTGATATATATCAGCATACTAGTCATGCTTATGATGAGGTTAGTGAAACTTAGAACATATTCCACACTCACCTCCCACTCATCATCTAAGATCAATGCTTTGACTGCTTCCATTTTGGTCTATGTACTTGATTGCCTCCATACACTCCAAAGAGTGTTTATGAAAATAGCACTCAATGCATCTTATACCTTCACAATTCATGTTAAGTTGATTGTGTGTGATGCAAACTAAGTTTCAACAACCTAACCTAGTGAAAAAAATACTAAAATATTAAAAAATTAAAAGGAAGATGACATGACATATATCAGCAACTAAAAAATAAAATTAAAATTACCTTCAACTTCAAATTGGAGAAGGTCCTGTAGATACCTTGTAACATATGATGATCAGTCACAAAAATCTAAATCTCCTCAGCCTCCATGTAAATTTCTTTGACCCACTCGACCTGTATGAAAATCTTTTGCAATATCAAGCTGGTTTAGTGGACAGCATGTGGTGTCCAAAAAATATGCCCATAAATACCCTTCACTATAGAACCAAATACCCTACAATTTTAGTGTTGTCTATTATGACTTGGATAGCATTCTCAAGACTCGCTTTTTCAATGGATTGTATAAGGATTTTGGCAATGAAAGTTGCATCCTTCACTTTCCCTTCACAATCCACTTTCTTCAAAAAATGTAATATACACCCCAATTTTTTTTTTGAAAATATTAGCTTCAACTAAAAACTGTTAGTGTGAATAGGGTTCTTTATCTATCTAGTTCTTTGTTGGCTAGTTCTCCAATATAGCTCTCTTCACACTTAGTTTACTTAGAGACTTTTTCACTTTATCCCAAATTGGTTTTGTTTTTAATCTCTTGGTTGGTAAGTGCTTTATATACTCACCCATTGCTCTCATATGAGCATCTCATTTCATTGCATTGTAATTCATTCTACAGGTTTTGCTCTTGCATTCTCCTAATACTATTTTGCTTCTTCAACATTTGCAGATCTCATGGAGGTTAACTCTGTGTTGTTATTTTGATTTTGTATCATTTACATTCACAATTTTATTTCTATTTGTTTGCACCAGTTTTTCTAGGTTATTCATCTTTTTAGATTCTACCATGGTATCAAAGCTATTCTAGTGCAAAAATAGATTTAGTTTCCTTATTTGAGAGATTTAAGGAGGGCTAGTAAGTTTTTTGCATGTTTCCCAAAAACCCAACATACTCTTCTATTGCATTTCCATTTGAACTTGAGAATTAGAAAATTTTGAGGGAAAATGTTAATCTTTGGGGTTTTTGTACAAATATTTTGTAGACTCTAGGAGTTTGCAGTATTTTGGTAATCTTGGTGGCTTTTTTCAGTTGTTCCATACTATCGAGAAGGCTCAAAAAAGTCAGATTTAGCTTTCATTTCACCAAAATTAGAGAAAGAGTGGAGGCATTTTCATTTTTGCATCAAATCTCAATCTTCTGCTAGTCAAATCGAAAAACGATTTCTGGGTATTTTTCTTTGCCCAAAAAAATCATATGGGTATGTTTTAGATTGGGCAAATAAAGAGTGACCTAGAAAAAATTGTTGTCCAAAAAGCGCCAATGCAACTTTTTTCCAGTTGGCTGAAGATTGAATTTAATTCATTTTTCATCTTCTACTAGTTGGATTGAAAAAAGTTTTATAGTTGTAGCCCAAAAATATTTTTGGGTTTCTGTTATCTTTTTCATCCAATGAATAGATTTTACAGAAATCAAATTGGAAGTATAAACATTTTTCTGCAAGGCTGTTCTGAAAGAATAGAATTAATTTTTCAAAAATTTATAACTTTTGCCTTGAATATTGGATTTCAGCAAACAAGGTATTGTTGGAAAGATAAAGATGAGCACTTTCTATCCATGTTGAGCTTTATCAATTTTCTTGTAATTCTTTTCAAATATTGCACGCTGAAGTTTGGAAACACACAACAATCTACGGCTATGTAACTGTAAATCTTCTGTTGTGGTACAGTGGAAGAGAGAATGTCATAAAAGTCATAATATCGAAAACCAAACTTGAAGCTAAATTTATAAACAATATTTCCTTCACTTCCAATACTAAGTTTTCTTAAGAAAGCTCATTGAAATGCCATTGATGTGACCTTAAATTATATCTTTAGGACAAATTAAACTCTTTGACTTGAATTTTTATATGAACTTTGATTGAATTTCCTTGTGTTTGTTGTTAGACCACTCCAGGGTTGAATTTTTTGTTTTTGTGGTTAATCCTATGGACCGTGGTTAAGATGACACACTCATATTTTCCTTTTAGATGCTTCCCATGGAATGTTCATCTCTGACAATGTGATTATGTCTGTGGGCCTATTGAAGTTCTTTACGTTTCTCTAATTTAACTTGATATCTTCTTAAGTATTGGATTGATATTTTTTAACCATCTTGAAGATGCAAAATTTCCACTTAATGGCTTAAGTTATGCATTTTTGGGCTGTAATACACTTATTCACACTAGATTTCTTTCAATACCTTTTCCAAATTGATAATCTAAAGTGATTGAACTAAACTAGGCCATATACTACTATAAGAAGAAAATATACAAATAAGCATTGAGATGATTTTATTCCTTTGGTAACACTTTTACCCTGGTTTTGACTGGAAACAAGGTCATTGAGATTGCTGTTTCCACTGATGGCCCCAACAGTTTCGAAAGAACAAAAATAGAGCATTAACAATTATTCATAACATTGACAATACAAGAACATATAATGCTTAATATACATACCTCAACTTTTAGACTCTGTAAAAATATTGCTTTGTGTATACAAATGGGCTGTCTGAATTAAAGGCGTGCAAATAATCCTTGCTTCAAATAAAAAAATTACCTATTGATACAATACAAAAAGATACAAAGGTACCAAGTGCTCCAAATAATGAAATGGTCATGAAGTTGTGAAAAAATTGTTTCTTCTTCACCTGAAATCTGAACATATGTATACAACATCATTTAAACTTTCCAACAATATAATCAGGTACTCTAAAAACAGAACTAACCCATTGTAGTTTGTAGTTAATACAAATAAAAGATTATATATTTATTATTAAGCAAAGATAAAATGTTATAACAACCTACTATGAACCTAGTAAGAGAGCTATACTAATCAAACATGCCACAAACCCATCTGATTAATATATTGTGAGCAAAATAAGTCAATGCTAGCACTGATGCAGATTGGGGAGAAAGGAACCATAAGAATTCCTTTGGCTTACTCATGACCGTCCTTAAACCAAAAAATGGACACCAACACAAATTGACTATTTAGTATTTTTTGATAATGAATATAACTCAAAGTAAAATTGAATTCTAAAAGCTCTTAGCTATAGAGTGAAAAACATCCCATGGATACTAAATCTTAAAATGAAAAATTTGAGAAAAAAAAACATCGCATTAGTTACATATGCACACTATATTGTCCGCAAAAAATATTTGCAACGATATCACATATTATAGGCATAAAACAATTTAAGAGAAATAGGAATATCTTCATAGATATGTATATAATGTAAATGGTCTCCAACATATTAAGTTAGACTCACATAAAGATAGTTGGTGGAAAAAAATATATATTAACAAAGCTTACAAATATGATTCATACAAGCAACTGATTACAAATGAGACTAACACTTAGCTCCTTACAAGTATCAAAGAGACTAGCTCTTAGGAGCATTAATAAGATACTTAGCTCCTTTCAATAATTAACATCAAAAAACAACTTCGATATCCATATAAGAAGCCAACAATGGAATACTAGGAGCCAACTTAGAAATCCATATTAGACATTACATGAACATCCACACTTGAAGCCAACAATGGAAGACCAAGAGTCGCAACTCAGAATTCAAAAGATGTCCCTTTAGGATTTGCACTTGGATCTCCACAATAAGAATCCAACATTTCAACCTATTCAACTCAACTCCTTGGACAAGTTGGTGGAATATAAATGGAAAAAATAACTGATAGCTCGCTAAAGATGTCCACCATACAAAGAAAATTGTGGTAGGTTCGATTAATTGCAACAGTACACAAGAAACTGTACAATGATCAAAACTGATCAAGAATTGTATTAACGGTCACAAGCACATTACAGTCGTATACTATCTTTCCTTTAGTTGGGAAATCATTTCTAATATTATTCTAGTTGGGCCCAGTAATTTCTAAAAATAAAGATTTTTAAAAACTAATATTAAAATAAAAATTATTTTAAAATACTTAAGAAAATCGGATTCATGGATCCATTTTGGAGCACTACATAAGAAAGGTGCTTGGGTTTATTTGAGCATCATATCTTCTCTTCATTTTGTATGCAAATTTCAGGAATTTGAGCATTTTGTTCAATTTTACAAAGGACACATTACCAGATCTTCTAGATATAACCTCATTTCCATGTACAAGTCATACCAAAATCAAGTACAGACCGAAACCACTTGCACAATCGGGTGTTAGCATTTTACTTATTACATCTAACTACATACATGATCACTTTGGTTGGTTTGATCACTTATCAGTTGCACTTGATTTTGTTACAAAAAGTAATTGGTAGAATACTTATATGATATAATAACAAAGATCAAACGATCTATATATACAAGAGAATAAATGAAGTTTCCTTAGGAAACGATCGTCTAGAATAGAAACATTCTATTCTAGCTGCAACTAACTAAATATTAGAAACATTCTAATATTTACACTAAGATAAAATTTGAGCATTAATAAAATATGATTCTAAAATATTCTAATACCCCCCCTTAATGCTCAATCTATTAACTACACCAATAGACCCCCTGAATTTTACAAACTTGTCAGGACCAAGGGGTTTGGTAGAAATATCTGCTGGCTGCTCCGAGGTAGGAACATATAGCAACTGAACAGATCCGTCTTCTACCAACTGTCGAATGTAATGACAATGAAGTTCTATGTGTTTGGTGCGTTCATGGAAGACTAGATTCTTGGCAAGTTTGAGTACACCCCGATTGCCTGAAAACAAAGGAGTCAGACCTGCTTGAGGTAGTTGCATATCTACAAGCATCTGACGAAGCCAAACTGCCTCACAAGCTGCCTTGACAGCTCCTCTATATTCTGCTTCTGTCGAAGAGAGAGCCCTTGCTTGTTGCTTCTTACTGGTCTAGGTGACCACACTAGATCCTAAACTGAACACATGTCCAGAGGTAGATTTTCTATCATCAACGGAGCCAACCCAATCAAAATCTGTGAACCCACTGAGTTGAGAAGCAGCACTCCTAGTGTAAAGAAGTCCATAATCCGAGGTACCTTGTGCATAGCGCAAACCACGCTTCGTTGCAACCCAATGATCAACCTTGGGGTTTGTCATGAAACGGGAGATGTAGCTGACTGCAAAGCTGAGATCAAGTCTAGTAGCAGTAATATAGATGAGACTACCCACTAGTTGCCTGAAGAGTGTTTCATCTACAAGAGGAGAATCAGATTGTGCGGACAATTTTAGACTAGTTTCCATAGGAGTCAAGGTTGGTTTGCAATCCTACATTCGAAACCTGTCAAGCAAGCTTCTGGCATACTTAGATTGAGAAAGAAAAATGCTGTTGTTAGTCTGCCAAACCTCAATACCCAAACAATAATGAAGTAGTTTGAGATCTGTCATATCAAAAGTGTTGCACAAATCTTGTTTGATTTCGGAAATCAAATGTTTTGAACTTCCAGTAATGATTAAGTCGTCCATATAGACAACAAGAAAGAGAATATCATTACCAGAGTGTTTGATATACAGATTGCTGTCTGAAGGACTACGCTAAAATCCACGAGCAACCAAGTACTGATCAATTTTTAAGTACCATGCCCGAGGGGCCTGTTTAAGACCAAAGAGGACTTTCCGACGTCTACACACTTTGGGTTCTGAACCGGCAATCTTGAAAATAGGAGGTTGCATCATGTAGACTTCTTCCTGCAATTCACCATTTAGAAAGGCACTCTTCACATCGATCTGGTGGACTTTCCAACCATACTGAGCTGCAATGGCAAGGAGAAGACGAATAGTACTCATCTTAGCTGTAGGAGAAAAAGTCTCCTTATAGTCAATGCCTTATCGCTAGGTGAATCCTCGAGCAACTAATCTAGCTTTATATTTGTCTAAGGTACCATCTGCATGATACTTGACCTTATAGACCCATTTACAACTAATGGGTTGCTTCCCTGGAGGAAGATCTGAAAGAACCCAGGTGTGATTCTTTTGAAGACTTTGGAACTCAGCATCCATTGCCTATTCCCATTCTAGAATTCCTTTGCCCTCTGCATATGTCTGAGGCTCAGAGATACTGTGGATGTTAGCCATAAGAGCAACATTAACTGTGTTATGCTGAATGCTCTTATTTCTGGAGGTTCTACCCTCAATGAGTTCATCAGGACAAAGATCACTGATTGTCTTAGCCCACCATTTAGGCCGAAGACTAGAAGAGCCAATATCAGATGTAGAAGGAATAGCTAGATGAGGGAGAGGATCAGGATCAGGAACAGGAACAAGAGTTGCATTTTCCAGAGTGAGCTCAAGCAGTGCATCAACATCATCTCGCTCATCAAATGAATTACATGAAATAGAAGACCCAAGTCAGAAATCTCTAACGACTGAGTCTCAAAATGTTGTGGGGAGGAGGAGAGCTGAAATGGTCCTAGTTCCTCATCAAACACAACATCACAACTGAAGATTAAACGATCAGTGTTTACATCAATCAGTCTGTAGGCCTTATGAGTGTTACTGTACCCTGTAAACATGAGCTTCTGACTCTTGGAATCCAACTTAGTGCGCTTGGCATTAGGAATCCATACATATGCTAAAGAGCCAAAAACTTTCAAATGGTTGATCCTAGGTTTGCGACCAGACCATGCTTCCTCAAGAGTCTTATGTTTAACTGCATGAGTGGGTGACCGATTAAGAAGATAGACTGTTGTGAATACTGCTTCTGCCCAATATTTTTTAGGAATATTTCTATGTTCCATCATAGCCCTAGCCATCTCTGTAATGGTACAATTTTGATGCTCTACAACACCGGTTTTCTGAGGGGTGTGTGATGTGGTAAACTAACATTTGATGCCATGAGTAGCACAGAAGGTAGAAAAAGCAGAAGAAAAGAACTCCCCCCCCCCCATTATCAAACCTAAGAGTAAGAATAGAAGAACCAGACTCTTTTTCTACTAAGGCCTTAAAATTCTGAAATACAGGAAATGCATCTGATTTTTTCTTAAGAAAATATACCCACATTTTGCGACTGAAACCATCAACAAAGAGTAAGAAATACCTATACCCAGTAATAGTAGTATTAATAGGACCACATATATCAATGTGAACCAGTTGGAGTACCTTAGAGGTTTGCCATGAGTCACCATCTTTGAACGGTGTCCTGTGTTGCTTCCCCGCCTACCAAGCTCCGCAAACTCGATGATTCTGGGTCTGAATATCAAGGAGACCATGTACTAAATCGTCCCAAACAAGTTGTGCAAGATACTGAATATTCAGGTGACCATATCGCTGATGCCAGAGGCTACTGATAGCAGAGGATTTTGCTACGAAGGCATGCTCAAGGGAAGCACCTGAGTCCACAAGCCTATAAAGACCATGATCCTCAATGCCAACAGCAATAGTAGTGCGAGAAGCACGATCAACAATCGAGGACTTATGTGCACTGAAAACAACATCCAGCTAAGGAGAGTGCCTCATAATTTGACTCACTGAAAGAAGATTATGTTTCATGCTAGGAACATAGCACACATTGAGGAACATGAGATTTCTCCCTCCAGACTGTATCTGAACATTGCCCCTGCCGACAACATTGTACTCTTCACCACCTCCAAAAATAACTGAGTTAGTGTAGGGAGAGAACTCAACAATCCAATCATGCCTATGAGTGAAATGCCGAGAAGCACCGGAATCTATGTACCAGGCAGAAGATTGCACATGATCTACAGGTCGCTTGGCCATAAAGGCATGAAAGGCAAATTCTTTCTGCTCTGAGTGCTTAGCAGCATTAGCTTGCTTTTTAATTGAGTCTAACTTCTGAAGCTGCTGATACAGATGCTCAATGAATATCTGAGATGGCACGAACTTCGAGGCCAAAAATTGGAAGACCCAAAAAAACACAGGAGCAACCAGATGAGAGCTCAAAAAACCCAGAAGAAATATGCTGTCGAAAACTGGATCCGCTGGCTTGAAAATAGAGGCACCTAGAAAAATCTGATGACAACCCATTTGAGATCTCGAAAAACCCACCAAGAATTTAAAATCAAAAAAAAAAAATCCGAGCCCAAAAATTAGGGTTTTGAAAAAAATGGCCCTGGCTGAAAAAACCCAAAAAAATAATGGTGGATTTTGCAAAGAAAATGCAGATTCTGTGCATGGAGCAGGTCGTTACTGGAGGAGAGAATGATCACAACTTCCAGAAAAAACGGCAGAGAAAGAAGTCACGGCCGATTTGCAGATCACAACCAAATAGAAACAGATTGCGCCTAGGAAAGACGATAGCAGATCGCGAGAAGAGAGAAACTAGGGAAAAAAAACTTTAGACGGATCCCACACTGTGCGAATTTGAGAAAATTTTATTTCGAAAATTATTTGATCTAATAATTTCGAAAAACGAAATTATAATAATTTTCCGAAACAAATTCGAAGTGTTAGCTCTGATACCATGTTACAAAAAGTAATTGGTAGAATACTTATATGATATATTAATAGAGATCAAACGATCTATATATACAAGAGAATAAACGATGTTTCCTTAGGAAACGATCGTCTAGAATAGAAACATTCTATTCTAGCTGCAGCTAACTAAATATTAGAAACATTCTAATATTTACACTAAGATACAATATTGAGCATTAATAAAATATGATTCTAAAATATTCTAATAGATTTAACTAATTTCTTATTTGTAGTTATGTTGCTGTTCCTAATAAATAATGCATTGCCTATCATCTATTTCTGCTCTTCATTATTGTATTAGAGCAGTATTTTTTTCCTTTTCCTTTGAAGACTGGAGCAATGGAATGGATGCAACTGTTGACAAAGGAGGCATTTGAACCTGCAATATAAAAAGCTTGGACGTTTTAATCTGCAAAGAAATGACTCGTGAACAACTAGCATTAAAATATGCAAAAATATCGTGAGAAATAAGAGGTTGGCATCCAAACTCTGCATTATAAAGGTGTCAAATTTCTGCAGATGAGAAATAATTGCCACCACAGACCATTACATGCTGGTATGATTAAATTGCTGTTGGTTGTGAATAAGGAGGCATTGCAGTTGCAATTTTTTGGCAATAATAAAAGGCATTGCATTCAGTATTGCTGCGCATGCTTACTTCTTGCTAGACATTATAGGTGTGTTGCTGATCGATTAATGGAATTGTTTGAAACAAGGCAAAAGAAATTCTCTGATGGCATCCAATATAAGTGAAAGCTGGAGCCAACATTTGCAAAAGGAGTTTTGACCATGCAAAGAAAGGTCATTGGACATTGTGTAAATGCTGGAAGAGCAACAGATTGGCTCAAATTACGCAATCTGCAAAGACAGTGCAAGAAGGCGTACGTGGAGCAGTTGGGTGAAACATGCAGTAGAAAACACAAAACTTACAAGTTTTAAAGCAGCAAAAGGTGCATTAGATCTTGCTCTCTTCGGTTTAAGTTTTACAAGAAAAAATATTATTGCAGTTGTGTTTTTGGGGAGCATATTTAGTACAGTTACGATTATTTTAAACAAAAAGCCATTAGTATTTTTTCAAAAATCAAACAACATGAGGAGAAAATATAGACATTTCTTAGAAGACTAGAAGAGATTAAGACATCACTACAATCATTAGGGGAACAAGTCACAAATGTATCTCTTGTACCCATAGTCTTGAGAGCAGTACCCCATTCATTTTGCAAGCTTGTCAGTTGTCTGAATGTGGTGAGTACAACACCATCCTTTGAAGAGTTGGTAAACTTGCTTCATCAAGAATAAACAATCCATGGTGAAACATAAGACTCCCAAGACTATCAAGCGCTCATAGCAAAGAAAAAGGGAAAACAACCTAAACATCTAAGTGTTCCATCAGGATCATCAAAATCAAATCATGAAAACTCTTCCAAAAAAAATAAATGTCTCATTTCTGGAAGAAAGGGACGTGATATCAAAAAAAATTGGTACAATTCCTATGCCACTAGTGAATCCAGTCAAAGAAAGCCACAAGGGCCTTCTCAGGGGAACAGAAAGGAGCCCCAATAAAATAAAAATTGAGCTAAACAACATGGCGATGTTGCATCCACGGGAGATTCAAATGAAGAGAATTTCTTGTATGCTGCTGAAACAAATGCCTCAACTTCAAAACAGTTCGGTCTAGTATGTTGATTCTGGTGCATCCAAATATATGACAGGTGAACAAGAATGGTTGTGTGATCTCACTCCATCCACCTCCTATGGGTCAATATCCCTTAGTGATGACATATCATATTAAAGCTGTTGTTCCTAAAGAATAATACATCGCCTATCACCAGTTTCTACTCTTCATCATTTGGTGGGGTCAAATTTTTTCAATTACCAATTTCAACTCAAATTTGGGTCAGTGTTGATGAATTTTTTAATGCAATTTTTTTCCTTTGTGATAGATGAAACCCTTGTCCATAAAAGACCACATTATTTCGCATTTCATGTGCTCCACAACACTTAGGGGAAAAAATGTTTGTACGTGATATTCCTACAACAAAGCTGAAGGAAAACTCAATATACCATGTTAAATACCTATCTGGGTGTGCACCTAAGATTTTTTATGGTAATTTATAATGTCAATACCAACATCTCTGCCATGTTGTAAATTCTATTTTTAATATAGTAATATGTATGGACTGTAATATTTATAATGTTTTCTAATATTCACAAAGAAATAAAAGTCTAATATAAATTATATTTACATATATATGAATTATATATTCCTAAAGTTTTATCATAATGTAAGTTTAATATAAAACTTAAAAATCTAATATTACGAATCTATGATTCTAAAATAAGATATTTTAAATTGTTTCACTTTCCAAATATTGGAACATTTTTTGTACAATGAAATTATAAATTGTTACAATTTCTCAATATCTATCATGAAATTTAAGTTTGACAACTTGATATTGAATTATTTTACTACAGTTTCAATTTGTACTAGGTATTAGGATTTAGGTGACATCAACCTTGTAAATCCTTTAATTATTTGTTCTCCTAATGTTATTTGTAAGTTACCCATAAAAGATGAAACTTTTTCACCAACAGTGGTAAAAGAGCTCATGTAAAGACCAAGTTACAATTACTGTGTGGACTATGGGAAAATGACAAAATAGTTGGGTGTTCTATTTGGAATCTTCTATTTTGAGGTTGTTGGACACATTTAAGGTGTTGCAAGTGCATGTATGACAATTATGACAAATATCATGGGTTATCATGAATCACTATGAGTACATTTATGACAAACGACTACTATATTGGTCCAATTTGGCAAGATGCCTTACAACTATAAGAGCATCTCTAAGTGCCTATTTTAAGCTACATGCATGATTCCAAAATGGTGGGTCAAATGGATTTTTACCATGGTATTTTGGAACCTTGTTTTGGCCCATGGAAATGTTCTATAGTGGTATTTTGGGCCTCCATAAAACTATATTGAGGGCTTGAGATGGAAGCATTATGGGAATTCATTTGTGTACACAGGTGCTGCAGGATTGAAGGCTGAGGAGGGTAAGGAATGAAGGATTGTATGTAATCTCTATTTCATGAAGATAATACAGGCATTGACCTCTCTTCTTGCTGAATTTCTTTTTCCGAAAGGGTTTCTCCGCATAAATCCTATGTTGTCAGATGTTCTTGTGCTACTGATTATACCTTCTTATTGCTGCTATCTTATGGTGAAATATTTTTCATTTATGTGATGTTTTATGTTCATCTAAAATAGGTTTATTAAACATGTTAAAGTGGTGATTTTTGGCATAGCAAAGAAGATGAATATCTCAATGGTTTTCCATATTAAGTCAACTTAATTTTCAGATTTACATGCAATCACAGATTTTCATTGGGTATAGTCTGCGCACTGAATCTCATCAATAATTTTAGTGGATTGGAAATTCCCAACAATTTCCCAACACTACGTATGGTAATTTTGATTAACATATGCTTAATATGTGATATCTAGAGGTTAATTCACGTTTTTAGGCTACAAAAATGTATATTTAATTAATAAAAAAGTATGGACATACCCAACACCAAATAAAAATTTTCATACCAATATACTTGATTCCAATTCAGTAACTTGGTCAAGGATAAAAAACCTTGGAATTTTGAAAATCTTGGAGGACAAAAACCCTCTTGGATTTCTACTATCAAATTTAGTAATTTCATCCAGGGATTGCATGTGTGCTGATTTTGGCGATTTTGATATTTGGAACGATTGGATTTGCAAGCAAATTCAATATTCATGATTTTGGAGGGTTTCATGTGCTTATTTTCAGATTTCTCAGAGTTTATTATTTGCTATTCAAAACCATTCCAGGATAGATCTAGTGTCCCATATTGATTGGAATTTGCTAGCATCATTAATCCCTGACTCAGTGTTTATTGGTTGCTGTTTGACATTATTCCAGCCCTATATTTTGATCACTACATTGAGCATTCATCATTCATTCATTATTGCAGAGGTTATATGCTCATTTTGTGCTGACCGCCCTTCACTTGTAGCTGTTTTCAAGGAGTGTCAGACGTACAAAGAGCTGTACAGCAGTTTCTGGCTCAATTATTGCCCTATTTTGGTGAGCACCATCATCACAAGGGGACACCAAACCCGATCTATGAGAAATTGGAATCTTAATTCAACATATCCTCACTGTTTATTGCATTTCCCAGCTGCTGTGGTCATTTTCCAGGTGGCAAAGCAGACCTGTAGGTCAGTCATAGCCCTGCACCACCCAGCCACCTGATCTTTTTAGGTGGTTTACCTTAATGAAGAGTTTGTCATTGCTGTTGCAGCCTTATTTCACTCATTATTGCTATTATCACATATCAGAAAATGTAGATTCATCCAACAGCTGAAATTGTTATAAAATTAGATCAAGGGTTTCATTTGTTTTTCCCAATCAATCTTGTGAGTGCTGTCCTAAATATTTCCATTCAGTTCTGAGCATAATTACTATCCTAAGGTTTTATATTGGTTAGTCAATTCATATCAGTAATAAAACAGCTGTATATTTGTCGTAGTTTGATATCTTCTGGTTGGCTCTGTTGTATTTGATGTATTAAGGGCTGCATACCAGCATAAAGAGGGTTTGAACCTGCTGTTGAGGCTGCATATTTGATTTACAAAGGCTTGCAACATTGCATTATTTCTGATCAGCTAGGGTTTGCCATTAATTTGGCATTTGATGATTGCTTTAGCTTGCATATGTTTGAAAAATCACCTATTTCCTATGGTTGTCTAATTGGGGAATTAAAAGCTTCCATTCAGCCATAGTTTGTCACAAACCTACAATAGTATAATATTAATCTTAGGAATTATCTAGCTTTTAGGGTTCTTTGCATTTCCATTCTATCATTTCCTTGATTTTAGTAGGAACCACCTTCACCCTTTATACAAAATAATGTGTCCAACTCCACTTCATAAACCCCAAAAGCACACTTGGAAGGTCTGGCGTAAAGATGGTGTTCTTTGAGAATTTGTAGGACTAAATCTACATGGTTGAGATGGTCTTCCTCTATTTTTTAGTAGATGAGTGTATCATCAAAGAACACACAAAGACTTTTGCAAAAATGAGTCAAATATACAATTCATCAAAAATGTAGAAACATTTGTAAGACCAATGGCATAACCAAAAATTAAAAATGATCTCCATAGAGCTTGAAAGTTATTGTGGGAATATCATTATCCCTGATTCTAATTTAATGATATATTGATCTAAGATGGAGCTTTGTAAAGAAAATTGTTCCATATAATTCATCTTGTGCATCATCAATAACTAATAGAAAAATTTATTTTGATGGCAAGCTTACTTAGCTATTTGCAATTTCAACACATGGCTAACTTTCATCGTTTTCAAGAACTATCAAAAGTGGAATGAATAAGCAATTTGACAAGGATAAACAGTGTAATGTCCCCTTTTATGGGACATTTGAAATTAATTAAATAATTAAAATTTAAGTGGTCAAAATATAATGACACTTAATTTAATTATTTAATAAGTGACTTATTTTGCCAGCCAGAATTATAAAATAAGGACACTTTAAAAGAAAAGAAGCAGGAGACGAAAAGACAAGTTGGAAAAGCCAATTGTTTCTTGGAGATTGCTATAAAAGTTTGTAGAAAGGATTATTCAAGCATGTTCAGGTATTTTATTGTTATTGATCAAATTGTTGATGTCTTTACATTAACATAAATTTCTGGAGATGAAAACCTTCAAGGATATGACAGGAGAGCTGGACGGAAACCTAGTTCTTCAAAAGTGGTAGATTTGCGATGGAGTCTGCATCTGGGTTGAAATTGTGAGTCTTCATCCGAAGACAAATTTGTAGATAAGTTACATATGTAATTAATTATATTTTTTTGAGAATTATATCCAAAGTTCAGGACTTTAATTATTTTTTTGGAAATAATTATGAAGAGGGCCGACTCAAATAAAGCTTATTTCCTATGAGCATATTATTTTGACTAAATATTGTTATTGTAAAGTTTATTTCATATCTGTAATGTTCGCGGACCCCATACCATGTGATGAAATTATTAGAATATTATTATTACTTTAATGGTCATCTTTTGTAATATTATGTAAATTAGATAGATAAGATCGATTTCTCAATCTTCTGTAGTTTCTTTTAGAAACTTTCTATTTCTTTCATTTGTAAATTCTTTATAATGATCATTCTGATCATTTGTTAATACATCAAATATTTTACCAATTACTTAGCATAATATGGTATCAAAGCAATCCTCAATTTTTTCGAAAATTTTATAATCTCTTACGAAATTATCTATATTAAATTTTTCGAAATTAATTTTCGGCTTTGGAGTGTTTACAATTTTTTTTTCAGAGGTTTTTTCAAACCTGAATAGGGTTTCGCGTCCCTCTGTGACGCAATAATTCTTCTACAACCGTGAGTTTGTGGGTCGTGTTTTAGGGCCGACCTCTCTTCATCCCGTCGACACCATTGGAGATCCTTTTCTTTTATGCAGAGGTCGCAATGTCTTTCTGAAGGCTTGTAAACGGACATGCTTCATTGCAAACGACGGTTCGTGGCTCATTTCTTTTGGCTCGTCTGCTTATCGCGACTATTTATGTGCAAATTTTGTCTAAATCTTCATTCTGCAAATCGCATCTCCTTTTTTCCTGCATACGCACGACCTTCTGTGGCTTTCTTTCTCCAGACGCCATCCGTCTTCTCCTCCTACGTGTCTCTGTATCTGAGACCCATTTGAAGTTGTTTTTTGTTGCCGACAACTCAAGTTTTTACCTCCAAACACCACACCTAGATTTTTTTCACCTCAGTTTTGACTATATTTTTCCTACACAAAGAATTCTGCTAATCTGGTTCATTCATGGTCGCCTAGGGTTTCTGCATTTTCGACTAGGGTTTTGACCCTTCAGTTTAAGTCAAAAAATTATTTTGATTGCAAAGTCCTTGTGAGTTTTTCGAAAGATCAACTAGGTCGTCGTCAAAATTTTGTGGGTGCCTCTTTTTTTGTGCCTCAAATTCCGTACCAACTAGAATTTCATTTTGATTACAGATTCTTTTTAGGTCTTTTGAGATCTCTTATGGTTCTTTGTCGGATTTTTTTGGGTCAGCTGAATTTTTTTCTTGAAATCCGTGCCAGTTGCACTTCATTATTTTTTGAAGGTTGTACTTAGATCTGGCTCCGTTTTAGCTTATGTGCTAATGCCTCTTCTCTATTTTTTTGTTTTTTGTGCATTGGGAAACGTGCAAGACCAACTTAATGTTGGAAGGCAGTCAAAGATTCAACGACAAAAATTATAATCCCTAGAAGCAACGCATGCTGACAATCTTTGAATATCGCCACCTAGATGAGCTTGTTTTGGGCATCAAGACTTGTCCTATCACAGTCCAAGAAGACCCGAACAAGTTTGATGATCAGAATCAAGAAGTTGTCATGCTTTTCAAGCTCTCTGTTACAGATGATCAATTGCCTTAGATTCCTTCTGGCAAGTCAGCGTCAAAAATCTGGAAGCATCTAAAGGAGTTGCATGAGACATCCAACAAAAGAAGAGCGTTCTTTCTGAAGAACTAGTTGTTCTCCATCATGATGGATGAAGGCATGTCCTTACAGGAGCAACTCACGAAGATTAAGGACATTCGAGATCAGCTCAAAGCTATTGATTGGAAAATGGAGGAAGAAGATACGGTAGTCATCACCCTGAAGAGTCTACCAAAATCTTATGAGCACTTTATAGAGACTCTCAACATTACTTCTACTAATGTTGATCTGAAATTTTCAGAGTTGTGCACCAAACTTTTGCAACAGGATCGTTGGAAACAACAGTTTGGTAGCAGTGCCACCAAGTCCTCCACGGAGCATGCCTTTGCAGCCAAATCCTTTCACAAGGATAAAGGAAAATCTCCTTCATCGTAGTCATCTCAGTCATTTCAACAAAAGGGCTCCAATCAGTCTTAGGATGCTTCAAAGAAGAAGGTGTAGTGTAACTATTGTCACAAATATGGCCATTTGCTCAAGGATTTTCGCAATCGATTGGCTTTCGAACAATGGAAGCAAGGAGGGTCTCAGCCTAAAGCCAATGTTGCTAAGCACACAGAGCAGAAAGAGTCTTCCTTTTACGCCTTCATGGCTAAACGACCTGCAGACCATGTCAAATCTTCTGCATGGTATATAGATTCTGGTGCTTATTGGCATTTCACTCATAGGCGTGATTGGTTTACAAAGTTTTCTCCCTTTATTGATTCAGTTATATCTGGAGAAGGTGAAGAGTATACTTTTGTCAGCAAGGGCAACGTTCAAATCCAGTCTGGTGGGAGGAATCTCATATTCCTCAACGTATACTATGGTCCTGGCATGGAACTCAACCTTCTCAGAGTGAGTTAGATCATGCGACATTCTCCTCAACTTGATGTTGTATTCAGTATACACAAGTGCTTGATTGTTGATCGTGCGACATGCACTACTATTGTTGTTGGCATTGAGGATCATGGTCTATACAAACTTGTGGATATAGGTGATCCTTTTGAGCATGCCTTTGCAACAAAATCAGCCTCTATCAACAGTCTCTAGCATCAGCGATATGGCCACCTAAACATTCATTATCTTTTTCAACTTGTTCGAGATGATTTAGTACTTGGTCTACTTGAAATTCAAACAAAATCAGCGAGTTTGTGGAGCTTGTCAAGTTGGAAAGTAGCACAGGACACCGTTCAAAGATGGTGAACCATGGCGAGCCTCAAAGTTACTACAATTGGTTCATGTTGATGTATGTGGTCCAATGACTACTAATTTTGTTACTAGGTGTACGTATTTCTTACTTTTTGTTGATGATTTCAGTAGGAAAATGTGGGTGTACTTTCTTAGATAGAAATCAGATATGTTTACTATACTTCAAAAATTTAAGGCCTTAGTAGAAAAACAATTTGGTTATTCTATTATATCTCTTAGGTCTGATAATGGGGGGAGTTTTGTTCTACTGCTTTCTCCACTTTCTGTGATACACATGGCATAAAATGTCAATTAATCACACCATACACCCCTCAACAAAATGATGTTGTAGAACGTCATAACCACACTATTACAGAAATGGCCAGGTCTATGATGGAACACAAAAATGTTCCTAAGAAATATTGGGCAAAAGCAGTGTTTACTGCGGTCTATCTCCTTAATAGGTCTCCCACACATGTTAAGGGGAAGACTCCTAAGGAAGCCTGGGATGGTCGCAAACCTAGGATCAACCATCTGAAAGTTTTTGTCTCTTTAGCACATGTATGGATTCCAGATGCCCAGCACTCCAAGTTGGATTCCAAGAGTCCGAAGCTCATGTTTACAGGTTACGGTGACAACCATAAGGCTTACCGGTTGATTGATGTAGACACTAATAGTCTTATCTTCAATCACAATGTTGTCTTTGATAAAGAACGAGGACCGTTTCAGCTATCCTTGTCTGAGCAGAATTCAGAGGATCAACCTTTGAAAGCTTCTAATTTGGGTGTGTGTCTTCCATTGGGCTCACCTGATGGGAGGGATGATGCAAATTTTGTATTTGATGATGCACTACCTAAATTTCCTCCAGATGATGTTGATCTTCTACTTGTTGCAAATCCTCTTCCACCTCTAGCTCCAGTTATTCCTCCTATTGAGGTTGGCACATCTACTCTCCGGCCTAAATGGTGGGCTAAGGCCATCAGTGACCTTTGTCTTGATGAGCTCATTGAGGGTAGATATTCTAGAAATAAGGGCAAGCAGAAAACTACAGTTAACTTTGCTCTCATGGCTAACCTTCATAGTATTTATGAGCCTCGGACATTTAAAGAGGCATAAGGGATTCTGATGCAGAGTAGGCTACTAGAAGAATGGCAATCCCAATTCCACTACTTATCCAACCTTTGACTTGGATCTTAAGTCAACATCTTGGGTTCATAGCAATCCTGTATCTCAGTAGCTTGTTAGATGTGCTCGGTAATTGCTTTGGAGTTCCCGATGGAGTGTTTCTGTTTGTTCACCAACGAGCTCGGTTACCGCTCGGTCGTGTGTTGTCTCTTCTCGGTGGTGCCTTCACCGAGTGGCTTTGTTGTGTTATGTTCTACTCAGTGGTGTTCTTAAGTCAACATCCAATTTATGTCCTCAATTCAACTATCACCCATACAGTCATAAGATTTGTGTTCCAAGGGAGTGATAAGACTGACTCCTTAAGATACCTTAGATTGGTCCCCTGACCAAGTTTGAATGCTTCTTTTCACAATTTACTTCACACTACACCAAACTGTCCTATTTGGCTAGCAGCCCTAAGGACTCAGTTTCTTCCAACAAATTTGGACTATTCCAAAGGTCTTCCCAAACAAATTATATTTTCGAATACCCTTTATGATTCTTGGTCAAACTCTAAAAGGTCAGTTTCTGACTCTGTTCTACACCCCCAAACACTCAACAAAGGACACAGACCTAATAGGCCTAATTAGGACTAGTTTCCAAAGGACCAAAGAAATGGGTTCACAGAATCACCACAACCACTTGGATATGATCTACTATCTCCAATTACACTATTTCCATCATTTATTTGATTCTTACCACTCCTTTGGTATGACTATCTCTCACTTCTTCACAGTTCTAGACTAAACACATGGACTTGTTTAGCCTAGGGCTTGGTGGAAAAATCACCAACCTGTACACCCTGATCCTACCCTTTAGGATTCTTAAAGTACATCCCCCTAACTTGCATTCCACCAGGATTCATGGATCTTCCATGGTGGGAGTGCAAGTTAGGGCTCCATCTTTGACTGGTCCCTATAAACGAGGGTTTCCTGGACTATTTCCACAAATCTGAATACAACTCTCGCCAATCTCCACCAAATTGGTTCAAGCCAATTGCATCTAGACCACAACACACAACACTACACAAATCCCTCAAATGTACATCAATTCCAATCACCAATCAGATCATATAGTACGGAAATCAAACAGTTTTACACAAAATCAAAGTTTCTTCATTCAGAATTCCACCAAACTTCGTACATCAATCAACTTCTGATCATGTATGATCAAAAGGGACCCAAATAGATCCTTCCCAACAGCTACAACTATTTTCCAAATGTTTGTGGCCGTTGGTGACCAAATTACAACTTTTCGAGCAACTTTTAAAAGTTACATAGCAACTTTTAAATGTTGCTTTACATCTTTTTAATCACTTTACTAATTCATGTCTTAAGACTCTTAAAAAGAGTTTGAAGGTTTGTAAGCCTTTCCAAAGACTCTCTTTATGCCTAGACCTATCTCCAAATCACCTAAAGACCTTATTACAACCCTTAAAATACCCCTTGGCCTAATGAGACTCTAGGTTTATTAAACACCTTAGAGCCTATTAGCCATACAAGCATCAACAATTACATCAAATATCTAGTTGGGATCTTTCAGTGGTAACAGTGTAACCATGTCATACCTTAGCTAAAAATTCAAATGGGAAACTATACTTTAACAAGAGACTCTTATGCTCTTGGTCTCAGTAATGTGGATGCTATCTTGGGTCTTCAATGGCTTGAATCCTTAAAAAGGTATGTTCAGGACTTTAAACAAATGCAGTTGGAGTTCATGGTTGAGGGTAACAAAACAATGTTGAAGGCCATGGCGGATGGAAGACCTAGAGTAGTCTCTGCCAAAAGAATGGAGTCTTTTCTCCATCATGATAACATTGAGTGGGCAACTCACTATTTTGTTTCTAATAATGCTGTTATAGAAGAGGCACCAGCCTACCATGTTGATGTACAGTCTTTGTTGGACAAACACAGTGCAGTGTTTGGAGATATTCCACCTGGACATCTTCCAAATAGAGAATTTGAGCATGTGATTGAGCTGGAAGAAGGCTCAAAACCAGTAATAACCACTCCTTACAAGCATCCTCGTCACTTCAAAGAGGAAATTGAAAAGACAATTAAGGAGTTGCTGAAAATGGGTCACATCCGCCCAAGTTCTAGTCCATTTGCTTCTTCAGTAGTGATGGTCAAGAAGAAGGATGGCACATTACAGATGTGTATAGACTACAGGGCCCTAAATAAAAGAAAAATTAAGAACAAGTATCCTATTCCTAGAATAGATCAATTGTTGGATGAATTACATGGCTCAGGGTTCTTTTACAAGATTGATCTACATTTTGGTTATCATCAGATAAGTGTGAGAGAAAAAGACATACAAAAAACAGCATTCTGTTGTCACTATGGGCACTTTGAATTCCTTGTTATGCCCTTTGGTCTTACCAATGCTCCAGCTAATTTTCAATCTTGCATGAATCATGTTCCATGAACAGTTGAGGAAGTTTGTATTGGTATTTTTTGATAACATGCTAATATACAATAAAACATGGGAAGAACATTTGCAGCATTTGGACATTGTTCTAAATATTATGAAACAGCAATCCTTGTTCGCTAAAGCTTCTAAGTGTGAGTTTGGGATGTCAGAGATTCTCTATCTAGGACATGTGATTGGCATTGAAGGGGTTAAGGTGCATCAAGAGAAGACTCGGGCGATCATGGATTGGCCAATTCCTAAAAATATTTCTGATCTAAGAATTTTTTTGGGATTATGCTACTCTTACCGGAGGTTTGTACGAGGCTTTTCCTAGCTAGCTTCACCATTGACTGATCTTATGAAGAAAGGGGCTTTTCAGTGGTATGCAGAGGCACAAGTTACTTTTGAAAAATTCAAGGATATCATGAGTACATGCCCAGTGTTAGCACTTCCCGACTTTACCAAGCCTTTCATTATGAAGTGTAATGCTTCGGGACAGGGAATTGGAGCAGTGTTGATGCAGGATAGACATTATATTGTGTTTGAGAGCAAGAAGCTCAGAGATCTAGAAAAATTGTATTCCACCTATGATAAAGAAATGTTGGCTATCATGCATGCTTTAGTCAAATTCAAATAGTACTTGGTGGGTGCTAAATTTACTATTAGGACTGATCATAATAGTCTAAAATATATGGATCTTGATGAAAGGCAGAAAAAATGGGTGAGAAAGATTGAAGCATATGATTTTGATGTGGAATACATCAAAGGGAAGAAAAATGTGGTGGCCGATGCACTTTCTAGGAGGCCTACTCTTTGTTCTCTTACAGAAGTTTCATCTGATTGGAAATCAGAGTTGCTGGCCGAATATGCTAAGGATTCTTTTGCTTGTGATATACTGGACGGGAAAATGCAAGATGACAGGTATATTGTTTTGGAAGAAGTAATATATTATAAGGGTGGAATCTATCTTGTGCCAGGGTCCAAGTTGAAGCATAATATCTTAAAAGATTTACATGAGGCTCCCATGGCAGGGCATCCATGTTTCTTTAAAACTCACAGACGGACTAGAGAAATATTTTTTGGAAAGAGCTTAAGGATGAGGTGCTGCAATATGTTCGTGAGTGCTTAACTTGTCATCAAAATAAGGCAAAACATACCTTTCCTGCAGGTCTTCTACAACCCCTGCCCATTCTTGAGAAAAAGTGGGAGGGTATTTCAATAGATTTCATCAAGGGGCTCCCAAGGGTACAAGGGAAGGATTGCATATTTGTAGTAGTAGATACACTGACTAAATACTCCCACTACTTTGCCATTACTACAGATTACTCAGCATCACAAGTTGCTGACTTGTTTTTTCGAGAAGTATTCAGATTACACGGTCTTCCGAAGACTATTGTCAGCGATAGGGACAAAAGGTTTATGAGCATGTTTTGGTAGGAGTTGTTTAGTTTGGTAGGGATAGAATTGACAGCCAGTACCTGCTATCATCCTCAAACGGATGGGCAGACTGAAATAGTAAATAAATGGGTTGAAGGCTACCTCAGCAACTATGTTTCTGAGCAGCAGCGTGCATGGGTCAAATGGTTGTACTTAGGTGAGTATTGTTACACTTACAATACACCTACCATATGACGACTGGAATGTCACCATTTAGAGCTCTGTATGAGTACAAAGCGTTGTCATTCATTGACTTAGCATTTGATCATAGTAAGGTTCCCTGTGCAAAGGAAACCATACAGAGTTACCAAGATATTCTTAAGGCATTAAGAGACAAGCCTAGAATCAGCAGAAGATTTATTCAGATAGGCATAGAGTTGAGAGGGTTTTTCAAGTGGGAGACTTGGTTTTCTTGCGTCTACAGCCTTACAGATAGTCATCCTTGAAGAGCAATAGGGCAAACAAGTTGAATCCCAAGTTCTATGGGTCATACAAGGTGGTCAAGAAGATTGGAGAGGTTGCATACAAACTTTAAATTCTCACAAGAAGTAGATACATAATGTTTTCCATGTCTCCTGCTTGAAGAAGGCTTTGGGTCAACAGATAGCTACTTTACCTAAGTTGCCTCCGTTGGATGAGGAAGGAAAATTGGTGTTGGAACCTGAAGGTGTTGCAAATTGGAGGAAAAAGAAGTTAAGGAATAAGATTGTACGTGAATATTTGGTTAAGTGGAAAGGGCTACCAATGGATGATGCTTCATGGGAAGGTGAGGAGATATTGCAACATCCGAATATTGCTAAGTTTGGGTTTCTGCAAAAATGATGCTGATCCTAATCTCTATTTCAAAGTTTTCAATGGCGAAATCTTAATCTTAGTATTATATGTTGATGACTTATTTCTTACCGGTGAAGAACATCTCATCTCTAGATGCGAGGAGTTGACTTCAGAATTTGAAATGAAGGACCTAGTTCCCATGCATTTCTTTCTAGGTTTGGAAGTATGGCAAAGGCCTGATGGGATCATCCTAAGTCAAGGAAAATACACCATTGATATCCTAAAGAGATTTGGAATGTTGGATTGTAATCCATGTCTACACCTATGGAAACTAACTTGAAGAAGTTGCAAGAATCTGCAGCTAGTTCAGATCTTGTGGATACTAGACCAGATATTTTCTATGCAGTGAGTGCACTTAGCCAGTTCATGAGTGGACCCAGATAGATACATCTAGTTGCTACAAGCATATCTTTAGATACTTGTGTGGCACAGTTGGATATGGTTTGAAGTATTCTTCAAGTGTGAACTTAGACTTGCAAGGCTAACAGATTTTGATTGGGCGGGAAGTGTTACTAATCGAAAGAGCACCTTTGGTTGTTGTTTCAGTTTGGGATCTGCTATGATTTCTTGGTGTAGTAGGAAACAATCATGTGTTGCTCAAAGTATAGCAGAAGTTGAATATGTTGCAGCCAGTGTAGCAGCCCGTGAAGAAGTATGGCTTCGAAAAATACTTGCTGGATTGTTTAGAAAACAATTAGATCCTACTATCATTCATTGTGATAATCAAAGCTATGTAAAGCTTTCTGTCAACCATGTATTTCGTGACAGGACAAAACATGTAGAGATCAAATATCATTATATTAGAGATATGATGAAAAGGAATGCAATCCAGCTAAAGTACATTAGCACTGATGAATAGACAGTCGACATTCTCACCAAGCCTCTTGCCAAAGTGAAGTTTGTGTACTTTCGAGACAAGCTTGGAATTGTGGAGAATGAAGCCCTTGCTGAGAGGGAGTCTCAGCTTCAGTGATTCCTTGAGATGTACTTGATGCATTCTTCTCTGTGAGAGAAGTCTGAGGTGTCAGCCCTCATAGCATTCTTCTCTGTGAGAGAAGTCTGAGGTATCAGCCCTTGTAGCATTCTTCTCTGTGAGAGAAGCTTGAGGTATTAGCCCTCTCTCCACCCTCTGGGAGTAGCCATGGTGGATCCACCCTCTGGGAGTAGCTTTGGTGGATGTCATGTGAAATAATTCATGACTCAACACTTGTGTTGAGTCACCCTCTAGGAGTAGCTATGGTGACCGTCATTGTGAAATGACAACATTACGTGAGTGATTCCACGATGAACACTTGTGTTTGTTTACATTTTATCATCCATGGGAGATGCCATGGTTAAGCCACCCTCTGGGAGTAGCTATGGTGGTCATTGATACATGAATCTGATGTCATAAAAGATTCTTCCCTAGCTAAGAGGGAGTGTTGAAACGTAGTGTCGGAAGTAATCCCGTAACGCTTAAAGAGAAAACAATATGATGTCTCAAGTGATTCATTCCCACCACTTGAGACATAAATCTTATGACTTCTCCTTTTTAAAAATATATCATTCAAACGAAATAATCTAAGTCAATATTATGCATCGAATGGACACAAGGAAACAACTAATTAGTTAATAATAACTAATACACAGCACGAGACACATCCTTTCGTTTTCATGAAGAGATATATAACATTGATTGTGATCGAGGATGAGACAAGAATAATAGAATCGAAAAGAGATCTATTACTTGGCAGTCGAGATTTGCAGATCGAGTAATATTACTCATTCACTTTCAGAAAAAGAGATTATAGTCTTAACACATCAGTGACACAGATATATACACATAAGATCGTATTTGTAAGACTTGGCGAACTCTATCTCCAGCAAGCGATATATATATATTCAGATATATATATAATATATATACATTCAGCGATATTATTGAAAGGGAGATTCATATCAATTAACAGCCATATTGCAGATCGATATATATACAGCAATATATATATATATATATATATATATATATATATATATATATATATATATATATATATATAATTGCAGATCGACATAATTCTAGAGATTGATATATATACATTCATGATACAAAGATAGATTCCTAGCGGATGATCATAAAAGGAGATTGATTATATTCAGTATCATCTTCAGATTTGTGAATGGTCTTGAATTAGACCATATTGTAATCAATCACTTGATACATATTGAGATATTTATTGCTGGGTTTTTTTTTACCTTCAAGTGGAAGGTTTTCCCAGGTTACTTGCTGTGTTTTGTGTTCTAAGTGTCATTGCTATTAGTCTGATTAAAATTTAACACCATTTACAATCAGATTTATTATTCTTTAAGTGATATTTTCTCCTTATTGTTGGGCACTGATGACTTAATTTATTTCTTAGATTTTCGCCTGATTTATAGGTCTTATGATGGAGCGCAAGCTTTAGGATTGCTAGGTGATATTTATTGGGAATTTGGAGTTTGAGAAAGTATGCTATGATATTATTATTTTCTTATGTCTGATCCACTTGCTGCCACCTTCAATTCAAAGGCTCAGGACGAAACCCCTGGTAGCAAACAACCTTGGACGCCTACCCAGGGTTAATCACCATCAGCTTTCCAAATGTTTCAGTATGCTATGATTCCAGACCGGAGAAGGATGCATTAAATTGTAAGACTCAGCCAAAGATTCAGCGATAATGGGATGAAGGAGAACAACCACTCACCAACGCATGCATATCCTCTGCGATTTCTCTATTTAAATCAGTAATAATAGTGCGGGTATTCTTCAGATCGTCCTGTGTTTCATTGATATTGTTTAAGAGATTGTTAATGCTATTTTAGTACTTTCAGTAGAAGTTCGGGACCATTAATCATGTTCAGAAATTTGTAAGGAACAATCTTGTTTTCAGTTCTGTATAAGGTTTATGCTTTTACTATTCCAATTCAAGAGTTCTTTCAATTCAATACCCTAGTTGGGTTATTTCATTTTTCCAAGTATTTTATGCGAGGCCTAAGTTTTTAAAATTTTGAGCCAGCCAAGTGATTGCCAAGTCCGAGATTTTCAACTATGGTGCAAATGATGTTAAGGTTCATCAGGAGAAAATACAAGTTATTCTAGATTGGCTACTGCCGAGGACATTGTGTCATTGACAGAATCGAGGGGATTCTTCGGCTAGTGCAGTTACTACAAGAGGTTTGTGAAGGGGTTCTCTCAGCTTGTCCAAACTCAGTCAAAGTGACATGGGAAATATACTGCTGCTAGACCCTTCCATAAAGCTGGTTGGCATGGAATTTGAGAGGTCTTGAAGGCCACTTTGTGCAGCAAACTTTGCAACTGGAAACTTGGTGCTGATCTGGAGTTTCATTCCTGCTATTAACGAATATTATGTGAGCTCAGATTTCATATACTCTATGTTAAAATTGCTGATCATAGAACAGCATGTTGTGATCTGTTATTTTCTGATATTGAAGCTCTTGTAGTAAATGCAAAATATTCTTCATATTGTTCCAAGTTTTGTAAAAATCTAATACATGATCTGTTCATGAATGCAAATCACATTAATCAGAAAAACACATTCAGAAAAATGCACTAATGAACTTCACAACAAAGGTTGGACAAAATTCCAAAACTTTGTATTCAAAAAATTTTAAACAAAAAATCAGATGGGTTTTTACAGCTTACTTCACTTTCCATTCACTTAGTTTTCTCACTTGGATGAAGAAATATATCGTTTCACAACTCCCCATGGCTGACCTAGGGTTATAAAAGCATCACGACTCAAATCATGACATTTAGCTCATAAGTGCAACACTTTTGTAGACAGACATGATGAGCATGGAAGAAAAAGCTCATTCTTGAAAGTTTCATAGGAAATTTCATAAGAGTGCAAAAGACTCCTCTTCCTCCTCCAATGCTCCTTCACTATAGAATAGTTTCTTTTTTGCACCATCATGCGCCATCCTTTATTTTAAATCATAATTAAAGCATAATCATTTTACAGATCTTTCTTCTATTGATTGAGGAAAATAAAACTGGTTGTGGAAAGTGTGTCAAAGTGCTTCAGTCTTCAAAACTAAGTAATGCCAATCTTCTAGTAGTCCAAATCATTTCTCGATTCTTTTCAACTTGATGAACATATTGGATATGAAATAAAAATTCCTTACCTAATGTTGACTATGATCTTTCAATCATCTCAAAAACAAATCCAGCATGTTGTGTACCAAATCAACCTTCATCCCCAAACTAAGAGTTTCAATTGCTAAACATACTTCTTGGACCTACCTGTAGTGTCCTAAATTGTAAGCAGTACGATTTTAGTCCTTTTCTACACCTCATTTTAGTGTCCAAGGCTTCCATGCATTAATTGGTCTATCTCCAATGCATTTAATTAATTAATAATTTAATACTTGTCCATTTATCAATTTAATTTACATAAGAGGCCTCCTTTAATTATGGATGTGCCCCTTTAGATTATATCCTCCAATTGCAATTAATTAATTAATCAATTTAAAATACAAACCTTTATTAATTCAATGTTATCAAATGTCTATGAGGACCCCTTAAAAATGGGTGTGTCCCATTTATTATTTCAATCATTTACCTCGTCTTGCATCATAGCCCCTAATTCAAATTAGGTGGCCTTTTGTATTTATTTCGAATCAAACCCAATTTCTCGCGCATTTACGAATTTCTCATTTCCTAGTTGGCTCCCAATTTAATTTTTAGCCCTTTTTGCTTGGAACAAGGTGCCCTCCAAAGCACAGGGTGAAATAGGCTGCCTAGTACCTCGGGAGGTGCCCCATTCGACCTAAATGTGGCCCAAATTTAAATTGGAGAAAGCTCTTGGGTTTTTAACGAGATATTCAAATTCCCATTGGCCCTGATCGATTTTTGAGCCCCAAAATGGATTGGAGAGGTATAAAAGCAAGCTTACCTCCCTCATTTTGGCAATCCACTACAATCCATCCATTCATTGAGTCAAGGATTCAATCCAAGCATTCAAGAAATTAAGTACTCCTCATATAAGGCAATATATTCACATTGATATTCAAGCATGGAAGACAAGGAGTGAAGTCTAGGTCAAGGAATTTCTGAAGGCATCCATGATCTTCCTATCCTAGATCCAAGATCAAGACAACATTGCAAGCATCTTCATGAGCAATTCCATACTTTTGAAGATATAATATTTCATTTAAGCCTCTGCTACTAACAGCACACTATTCCTTTTATTTAATTTCAATTCAATTTCAAGTTTAATTCCTAAACAGGGGTTTGACCAAGGCAAACCCCTTTCTCCCAACAAATTTCCCATTTTCTGTGTGCAGGTGACAAGTGGAAAAGTTTCTGGATCAACTACAAGTGGATTTGACAACAAGTTAGAGGTGGCAGAAATTTCATCAAATTCTATCTGAACTAGGGCGCCTACTAGGGTCTGTGGCGAGCCAGGTTGCCCCGATCTTGCTAGTTTGAACTAAAATTTCAATCACAAGTTAGTCTCTATCTTGGATTTCCAGATCTGATGTCAGAATTGTGTTTGATGTCTGCAATCTATCTTTATGCACAATTTATTCCATTTGGCCCTACATCTTGCATTTTCACTTCCAATTTTACATAGTCAACTTTCAACTCCATATCGAAGGAATCCTTGCATCCTCTTAGCGCTTGAGTCACCTTGAGCCTAGTGGATCAGCCTTCCTTACACTGTATGAGAGAGATTTAGAAGCAAGCTTCCTAGTTTGTCTTTTCATCTTAGTGATTTCCCCCTAACACCTATTTTCCTTCATCACACTACCCATTTTTGAAAGCTTGGTGAGTTAGATAAGAAAGTTGTTGACAAGATTGCTACCATAATGTGTTTAAAACTCCTCAACAAAAATGGAACAAGTGATGATAGAATTTTTCTTACACTCACAAAGACAATAGTGCCAAATGAATTGATTGGGTTCCAAACATAGTGGCACCATGGTGACATCATATGAGATGGTATTTTGCACAACTCACAAACTTTCTCAAGCAGATTGATCCAACTAGGTCATTCCAATCTATTTTGCACATGTCTTTCTCAAAACAAATCTTTTGGGCCAAAATCAAAGTCTCCATTTTGTTGCTTCCAATGAGAAGGTTGACTTTATATTGTAGAAGTAAGTGTCTTCACAGTTGCAGATCCTAGTTATGACAATGCTCCTTGCAACACCATGCATATCTTTTTGATGTTGATATCAATCCAATTGCAATTCTGTGAATTTCAACCTGCTTGGCATATGATTCAATTCTCTATGATTTGGTATAGATCTATCTTATTTGACTTATTTGTCCAATTGCTTCTTGATTGGCATGTAGTCTATCTTCGCTTGGAGATTCACCATAGTTTTATCTAGATTATTTGTATGAGCTCCATTTTCGCCAAGCTTTCCCTTCTAATTCTAGACCGCCCTTAAAATGACTCTTTTGTAGTGTTGGGGAAGACTTACCCTTGCCTTGTGATGGTAGGAACACACAAGTTGCAATAATTGGTTGAAGGTCATATTAGGGTTAACAATTGCCTATACTATTTGATAATATCATTGAGATGAATCCAACAAATTCTATGTTGCATAAAGGTGCAAAACCCCAAACCAAAAATCTTATAGCATTTTTAAACCCTAGTTTGTACAATGGAGGAAAAATCCCTAAAATTCTTTGTGGTTAAAAGTTTATGATATTGAACTTAGGTTTACAAACTAGAAGACACCAACTTATTATCTAGCTCAATGTAGTAATTTCCCAATCAATAGATCTAGGCAAGGAAGGAACCGAAATTTTACAAAAATGAATGTTTTACCTAGAATATTGATTTTCACTTACCTCTACCAACGCCCAAATCAAAACTCCTATACCACTTGTAATGAAATTGCAATATTGAATGACTAGAATAACAACAATTTGCAATACCTACAATGCACATAAAAAATAACAACACTTTGCAATCAATATAATACCCAAACAAAATAACAACACTTCAGAAAAGAGTAGAATAGTAAAGATCCATGAAATATACATATTGATTATCAAACTAAGCCACTTCAAAGGGGTAACCTCCTTCAACATTACAAAGAAAATAGAGATCAAGGTTATGGTGTCCAATGGTAACCCACTACCTCCTATTTATAAGATAATTTGGTTAGGATGATCTTATAATTCTGATTAGGCTAATTACTAAAATTAATAGATCTAGTAAATTATTGAACCAAATCAAAGGTTGCACACGACAAGTCAACCACTCCATAACCCAATACACCTAATAGTCTACGAACATAACAATTGCATCTTTACTGTATCATTAGGTTTTTTTATGGAAACCTCATAGAATTGTGATTTACTTTTTGTTTGAGTATGAAGGTGAAATAAGCTTCACACAAGCAATTTAAATATGGAAATGGCCTCAAAGGTAACTTGTTAGCCTTTTGAGAATGATGAGTTGTAAGGCCCATGACTCCATTGATGTTTCTTGCAGTGCAACAATACTCTGATGAAGAAGTTCCTAAGTTGTTATCTCACTTGACCTTCTAGCAACTGCCATCCTTAAACATTGTATTTCTGCTTATTGCCTATGATATAGTGATAAGAACATTGTAATATTTTGATATTAGGATTGTAACTGATTAGTTTGAAATGATGTTGTAATGTCATATGAGAAAAAGATACAATAAAGAAAAGGACATGATAATGTACTCTGCCCACAGGATTGGTACTCTGCTTTGACACTATGGAATGCAATTACATAGGAGCTCATATCATAGATACTGTCAAATGAACAGGGGAACTCCCACTTGTCCAAATGACACCTCGTTAACCATAATATTCTACTTGCTACATGAAAGACAGTGATGGATATAGATTCTCTAGGATGAATTGAAGACCAAGAAATATAACCATTTTTTAAGTCAATTAAGTTTATTGATCCTGCAATACGAGTAGATGTCAACAAGATCTGATTTGTCTCATTACCTAACTGCACATGCTTGAGAAAATAGTTTCCTAAGGAATTAATAAGTAATAGGAACATAATTGAGGTTACATTTGACATCAATGGTAAGAGGAAATGTACAATGCATCAGGCCTAGATGTTAATCATAGTTTGCATGCTTTGGAAACATCAGATATCCATGACAGATAGATGCATGTGATCTTACTTTTTAATGTTATAAAAGATAGGGGACTGCACCGACATATTGTACTTATAAGAGTCAGATTGACATGGCAATTTGACTTGTAAAATGTGAGGAATCATTGTACTGCCCAGGAAGGAGAATTTAACTTCTATGTTATGGAATACCTTGCATCATAAGTCATAGTTACCTTAATCCTTAAAAGGAGTAAAGAATCACTTGGATTACAAATATGAATAAGCTAACTCTGGGAGTTACCCCACTATTTTTAAGACTTGCTTGAGCTAGAATTATAGCTAACAATTGGATGGCATATTGGCAGTTGCATAGTACATTTGAAAAAACTTAAGATGACCAGTTTTTCATTGGCAACGTTGATGGAAATAGTAGAGAAAGTGCTGCATAGTTGGGTATGGATGATTACATGGGAGACACCATCATATATAGACGACTTTGGAACATCCCACTACCTATGTAGACTGGAAATTACTTAGTTAACAAGTATATTGATTTGACGATAATGTGAAATTTTGTCAATTACTACGTTGGTTTTTTTATGTTCACTAATTAAAGGGTGCCTATTTTTTAAATTGATTTATGGATAGACTATTTGACGCAATTAGCTGAATTTAATATTGGAGTCAAAATCCAGGATTGTCGACTACATGGTTGTGCTAATCGAAGTTATCTAAATTGCATGGGGATTAAAAATGATTATTGATGTAGTGCTTCCAATTTTAGCAATAGAAAAAAAATATTATAAGCTATCTATGGAAATTAGAGCATTACAGGCATAGTGGCTTCATTGTCAGTGACAATTATTTGACAGCACTTCTGCTTGACCAAAAAACCCTGGTGGTGGAGTGTAAATTGGCTTACAGTCCTGGTGATTAATGGATTTGTTGATGCAGATAGTACTTGGAAGATGTTGCTAATAATGTGCATGAGAACTTGGAGGCAGCTCCTGCTCCTACCCATTTCTTCAAACACTATTATATCTCATCCCATCAGAAATCTACTATGCAGTTATATGTCGATTTTGGATTTGAATCTACTTTTTGAAACATAGAAGAATGTAAATAACATTTTATCTGAAAATCCATACAGCAGATGGATAATTGTCTTACTAGCCACATTCTGAATACTGTGATCAGAATAACAGGTTTAAGCTCATCTCGATGGCGATGAAAGCCTGCCTCTATGCATAAATATCCCTTGGGGCAGGGGATGCTATTGAGCTTCAGCAGCACATTGTTCCGCATAAGGACTGTTGCTGTAACAAATGTCTCTGTTCTGTGATGAATATGCTTCAGAACCCATGTTTCACTGTCTTCTCTGAGTTTCCTTGTTTGCTCTCTCAGTTCGTATTTAGTGTTTCTTTCAGTTTTCAAAAAGTGTCTGTATATACCCTTGCTGTCAAGCAGGTATCCAAAATGCAATTACCTTTAAAACTTCGTAAATTTTTGATATGATAAGAAGTGAGTTACATTTTCTCAAATGTCCGGATTCCCAGCAGAGCCAATGAGGATGACCTGAAAGTTCTTTAGCCTCAGAAACCAGACCAGGCTATGTTTATACAAGAATGCCAAAATATAATGAAATAGTAATTCAGCATATGTAAACAAAATATACAGCACACCAAACATGTTTCTCCATAACCTTTGGATCCCGTTTCCGTTCTGGTAACATGGATTTTCGTACAAGAAATATATAAATTTCACCTCGTTAATTTTTTGATCATTCTCTTTTTGACCTCACATGCTAATTCTTTTCCATCTGACAGTAATTGTATTTGCAACTCCAAAACAAATTCAAATCTGAAATATACATTTCTTTCCATAGCAGTCGTGTAATAGTGATTCCACAGTACAGTGTAGATACCGGAAAAAGTCAGAGAGTGTCAAAATTAGCCCTCTGTTTTAAGAGCAATTACGGTATAGATTATCCTGAAGATATATAATGACAAGGATTTTTATACAAGTGCATACCCTGTTTGAGTCTTAAATTTCGGCCAATGATAGTGAACTTATTTGTCATGTTAGATATGGTAACTGACAACAAATCAAATTTTCCAGACATCATCAAAACTTACCCAGCATTGAAAATGATTGGTGGAAGAAGATAGATGAAGAATAGCTCCTCGTTGAACACCAGAATATGAGAACTTTTACCTTTGCTGATTGCCAACACAATCACTCCAGTGGCGATGCCCTGTATTTCACCCATATATAGGTTCACATTTCCTCTCAGTTCATCTCATAAAAGCATAAAATTGAGAGTACTTACGATAACAAGAGCTGTAATTGACTCATTCATCCATCGATTCTCCTCCAAAAGGTGACCAATTACGATGCAAACACAGAGCAGAGAGATGAACAATGTTATGGAAACTACAGCGGAAACAGTTAACGTGGTTCCAAAGGCCGTGGCATAAAGATCTGCCATCTCGCAATTAACCCATATCTCAAGCCCCCAATGCCTCGGGACTTATTAACCTGGGACTAAAATCAGCAGGTTGGGAGACGTCATAATCAAACTTATTTTCATGACCAGAAAAACAGCATGGAAGAATTTTGATTTTGGGGGGAACAGAATGGTAGTTGGGAGAGTGGACTGTTAAGTTCCAGCTGCAGTAGATACCAGCTCAAATTGCTAACCTTGAGCTTTCATACTTTACAATGGAAGTACGATCAAATCTTGTAGGGATTTTTGAGCAATTTAATAGGATATTTTTGTGGGGTGGGTAACCACTGGTTTTTTACTTCTTAAAATACAGGAAACGCTTTTAATATTAAAGTTCAACATTTAAAAGTCTATAAAATATAAAAGACACATTTATGTTGTAGTGAGTTAATAAATTTTGTTGTGGACTTTCGTATAAGCGTATAAATGATTATTGCAATATATATAACAGTGTTCAAGTTTTTAAAAACATTAATAATAAAAGGATTGAGAAATTTGAATTTTCATTTAAAATAAATTAGATTAGACATGTGCTTTGTAAAATAAATAAAAAATTATATTTATTATTTTTCAGATGAATCAATAAATTGTATTGTGTACTTTTATATTAATTTATCTTGTCAAATAAAAAATAATGATTATGATGTATATAATAATAATATATCATTAAAATCATTAATAGACTTAAATTTAATTGAACGAATTAAATTAGACACGTGATTTACAAAAAAATTAAAGAAATTTTAATTTTTATATTCACTATATTCAAGATGAACCAATTAACTTTATTGTATATTTTCCTATTGCCTTATCGCATAGAAAATGGCTATTGGGATGTATATCATGGTACTTATGTGATGAGAATTATTAATATACTTAAAATTTGATTTAATGAATTGGATTAGACCTGTACTTTATAAAAATATTAAGAAACTTTGATTTTTATACTAATTAGAAAGAAAGATAAATAACATTTTGATTGTATTCATTCCTTGTAAAACTTTATATGCAAATATATATATATATATATATATATATATATATATATATATATATATATATATATATATATATATCAATTATGTAAAATAGAAAATTAAATGTAAATTATGTTATTTTTGCTCAATTTTTAATTCTATATGAAACTAAGAAAAGATATAAAATATATATAATTAATCTCTAACTTTTATTAAATATTATTTTTGGTGTTCTTGATTTTAAAAATATTTAAAGTGAGAGATGTGAATTTTAATTATTTAACTCACAATATCCTATATGTTCTCTTTTTCACCTTTTCATAAATTAAATTTAACTCGAATATGATCAAATAAATAAATTTTATTTATTTTCTCTATTTCACTTTATCAACTTGTAAGTAAAATAAATTTTTAAAAAAAACACTTATCAAATAAGATAATAAATAAAATAAAAAATAATATAAAAATTAGTTTGTACTATTAACTAAGTTTTATAATAATACAAGCTAAAAATGGCTCATCAACTGTCATGAATGCAAACTGCATTTCATTTGGCAGGAAACCACACAACGAACAAGAAAAGCAATAGAGGAGCACTTGTGTTCATGTCAAAACAAAAGAGAAAATTGGAAATCTAAGCAAGGGTTTTGGCCTAGGCTAAACAAACATTTCAATAGTGAAAAGGAGCAAAAGAAGGCTAGATTTGGGAGGTTTTAGGGAAGAGAAGACAACCAATATTAGAGGACACAATAAAGAGAAGCAATCCCACACAAATTGCAAATAATTTGTTATACCTTTAAAACTCATGGATGTGGCATGGGTGCATCTCAAAAGTCATGTTTTGTTTGAAAAGTAGTGTGGATCAATTTGTCCTATTAAACTAATAGTAGAACAATTTTTAATGGTCAAGTAAGCATCAGACCCATTGCCCAAGAATTTTTCATTGTTGAATGCATGAATGAACTGTTAAAAGGAGAGATTATTTATGGTAAACTATTGTTCTTTGAAGGTTTTTACTTTTATTAAATGGATTGGAAACCAAATTTCAGTCTCCCCTACCATAGCATGAAGCAAATCCCTAGACAGGTCAAAATGAATAACCTAGCCTCTGATTATTAAGGTTTGGAGGCCTTAAGAAAATGGAGGGGAGATAGATCCTTCATAAGGATACATGAAAAATCTTTCTTTGATAAATTAGAATCATAAGAACAATTTTATGTGGCTTTGGATGCAAAAGTGAAAACCCTAGATGATCTAGAAATTATCAAAGAGAAGGGTAGATAAATACAAAAGGTAGAAATTGACATGAATCCTTTAGGAAGAAGATACATCTTAAAGAAGGTTTTTCACACCAATATCTCAATCCAAGAGACAAGAAGCCCTTGTATGGCTAAGACATCATCTCATATCATTAACTACTTTTCAAAGGAGGTAGCAAGGATCAAAATTGTAAAAGAGGGGAGCAAGAAAGGAAAAGTTCCTTAGATAGAAGAGAGTACAAGGGATGGATTAAAAGAGAGGAAAATATCCCTTTACAAAGATAGAGCAACAAAAAGGCTTGAAGAATTCCTTAGAACAAAAAATTGCATAATGCAAAGGTTACAAATTGAGATGAGCATAACACATCAACAATAGAAGGGGTTGCTCCACCTTTTAGAAGACACATTAACCTTACAAACATATCTCAATCAATAGTTGCAAAATATCCTCATTGGATGAAAACCCTTAGTGATAGAAGGAGCCTCAAGGAATGATGCAGAAATCTTCAGGTCAAAAGGAGATGGGGAAATAAAGATTCATCAAATAGAAGAAAGGGAGATAATAAAAGAAGAGGCCATCAAAGCACTCAAGGAAGATGAAATAGGTGGAAGGGTGGAGAAGGAAAAGGATGAACATGATGTAGATAATAAATGTTTTTTAGAAAAAATATGTAAATTATTAGGTATAACAGAGGATCAAGGTAAGAATTATGAATAGAGAAAAATCCCAATGTAGAATGGAAATTGAAAAAAAACAAATCTTGTAGATCCTCGTGGAAGGAGGATAAATTAAAGGGTTTGAGCAATATTTACTCTTTAAATGAGAAGAGAAAAATGGAGAAGAGTCATGCTCTTAAAGGGGCAAGTAAAAAAATTGAGCTCTACAGATCTCTTCTGCAAAAATGAAACCAAATTTTGGAAAGAACGTAAGAAAAAAGGTCTAAATAAAACCACTACATGAACTTTAAGAAAAAGATAGAGAGGCAAAGGACTAGCTCAAATTAACTATATTAATGGGATCTAGGAATGGTAACACACTTATGCAGGAGCCATGATTCTCATCTCATGGAATGTTAGGGGCTTAAACATGCCTAAAACAAGGTGCTTGGTAAAGTGTGGGATTGGTTTGACCAAACCAAACATATTATTGTAACAAGAAACCAAATTAGCAACAAAGGATGTAGAGATTTTCACAAAACACTTTAGGAATTGGAAAGTGTCAAATAAGTAGGCAAATGATGCCTCTAAGGGAATTTCTATCCTATAGGATACCTCTTTAGTAAGCTTTGAAAAGAATGGAGAAGGGAAGAATCAGATAGGTGGTGGTTTTCAAAGTTTAACATCAAACATAAACTTTATGATAATAAATATCTATGGGTTGAGTACTTAACTCAAAAAAAAGGGAGCTTTGGGAAAAATTGAATGGGTTCTTTGACAATCATTCATTTCCACATAGCATTATTGGAGGCTACTTTAATGTCATTTTGTAAAAAAAAAATACAAAAGGGGTAGATTAGTGGGGCTCAATCAATCTTGGATAGATTTATGTGATTGGGTTGCTAAGAATGGCCTTTTAGACATAGAATTAGGAAATAATTCTTACACTTGGAACAATAGGAGACTCAAGTTTAGTAATATAGAAGAAAAAGTGGACAATTTTTTCTTCAAAGGAGATCTCAGCTCTTTTCTATTCATAATGGATGGTTCTATTTTACATTGGTTAAGGTTAGACCACTTTTCCATTCAACTATTAATCAAGGAGGATGCAAAATCGTTTAGATCTCCATTCAAGTTTGAAATATATGGATGAGGATGAAAATTTTATCAGTTTGATTGAGTCCTTATGGAGGAAAGAAGGGCTTGAAGGATCTAAACTATTTTTTTGTGCCAAAGATAAAGCATGTAAAATAAAGGTTGATCTGTTGGAACAAGGAACAATTCAAAGATATTTTTGTGTCCAAGAAAAATGTTGAAGAGGAATTAGAGAAGTTGAATGAGGAGGTTTTATTTAAGGATATAGATTAGAACATTTTTCTTGAAGAGTGGGAGCTAATGAAGGAGTATGAAGAGATTTTAGCAAAAGAAGAGATATTTTGGAGATAGAAGTCCAAAGAAATTTGGATGTTAGAAGGGTTGGGGATAAGATTACCAATACTTTGACAATGTGTTTGTACAATAAGGAAAGGGGTGCAATGAAATAGATAAGGATAGTCCACCTTTCTCTAATGCACAATCAGAAGGAAGATGACACAATAGGCTCAAATAGGACTCAAGCACTAAATGAGTGTAATGATCCTTTGTGATAATGATTAGGATGAGTTGGATTTGAAGGGATATGATAGGATGATGCAAGATAGAAGGCTAAATATGTATAAATGATAATTTTTAGTATACACAGACACAGGAATCTATAGTGACTTAAAACAACAACCAGATAATAGTACTGAGTTGTGGTTTTAGTTTGGATTTGATTTACATGATATAGATCACCCTGGGTGTTTTTTTCTTGGGTACAAATCACCCAAGTCACTGTTTACCCTATAACTTTTCTCTAAAACTTTCATGGACAGTCTATCAGATCCTATACTTTTCATATCTACAATAGTAGTTTTTCCACCTCTTCCTACACACATAAAAATGGGGAAAATATTATGGAAATGGATTTGCCTTGGTCAAACCCTAGTTGAGGAATCAACCTTGGAATTGAAATAAAATTGGGTGAAAGGAAAATATGTAAATGTAAAGGTAAATGTTAGATCTACCTTGTAAAAATATATACCTTCATAAACGAATATTAAGACCACACATATTTATGAAAATTCTTTATGTTTCTTGAATTGTAGTTGTTGAACCTTGGAATGTAGAAATAAAACAAGGATGCCTTCACAAATACATAGATCTATAAATACTCCTTATAAATCTTCAATGTTGTTAAGATTAATGGACACTTATTTTAAAGGATGAAAGGAAGAATGCATGTAGATGGTCAAAGGATCTTCTTTCTTGATTGAGAACTCCTCTAATTGTCCATCATGGGAGATAAGCCTAATACAATAGAAAAGATTGCCTTCAAAGATGCCTTGGATGCTTGAAGAATGCAAGATCTTGAATTCCCTTAGAAATCTTGAGAGTGCATATGAAATCTTGATCTTGGTTACCAAAATGAGGGGAGATAGGGTTCTTTTATACCTCTCTCAACATTTTGGGGCTCAAAAATTAGAGGAGGCTAACACAGATTCTAATATCCTGCTAAAACACCACAACATGCCACCCATTTAAATTTGGGTCCAAATCTTGGGGAAAAGATCGCCCAGGGAATTACCTAATGAAATAGGCCAAAATTTGAATGGGGAGATGGGAAGGATTAAAATATGTCATAAATGGAGGATATGGGTTGTTGGATAAAGCATAATGAACATGAAATCTTGACAGTGAAAAAATAGGGTCTAATTGAGCATCTAATTATAGGTTCTTACAATTTAGGATGATACATTTATCCCTACTTTAGTGGGAGTATGAGAATACCTCATGCTCATGGTAAAGTAGATATATCCATTGGAAAAATATTATCAAGGTCAAGGAGACAAGGAGACACCAATCCCCCAAGTGACTTAGGTCCTCATCAAATCCAAAACTAAGATAAAAGAGGTAGAGAGAGAGAGAGAGAGAGAGAGAGAGAGAGAGAGACCAACTAGCCTAGTAAGGTTTTGAATTACTATGGGTCATGAAGAGAAAACTACAAAAGATAGAATTAATATTCTAGCAAGCTATGTGATGCTAGTCAAACCATCGAAGAAGGATAATCAAGTAAAGTATAATCCACTAGGAAATCCAATAAAAGAGGATCATTCCTTTAAGGAAAGCATTGTCTTCACTAAAGGATCTCAAAAAAGACATCAATCCTAAGGAAAAAATAGTCTCTAAAGATATCTAAAAAGGGGGATTAGTCTAAGGGTCCATTGAATAATGCACAAGGCATGATTATGTAATGAGAGGACAAGCCTAAGGAAAGCATTGTCTCCTTATCCATCTACATAAGAGATTCCATTGAATCATTATGTGTGTGAAAAATGTGAAACAAGGAGTGGAGTGTATGCCTCCATGTTAAAGCAATTGCAAATGCTTTAATGGGAGCAATGGCTTTAACGGAGCATACATGCACCCACAAGAGACATTTCCACTCTAAGATGCCCTCAAGAAAGGACAAACCAAAGGAAATGAAAAAAATGACAAAGAGAGCACAAAATTGATCTAAGAACTCTAGGGTCAGTATGATCATATGATACTTCTCATATATATCAAGACTTATATTAACATAAATTTGCATCGTCCCCCAAAGGTAGCGGAACTATGAGCACAGTGGAAGAAGATCACAAAAGAAATACAAAGAAGAGTCTTTTTGGGCCAGCGATGCAGAGACCAAAAAGAATGGTAGCCACCTCTTTGCATCATTGCTAAACAGACAACACAAAGGCACATTTATGAATAATATAACATATACAACATACCATGTATACAACATATAAAAGAAATTGATCACTTTTTATAAAGGCTCAAAAACTAAGCATAATCTGGAACTCAGGGATTAGACATCCAACCGAGCAATTTATCCTCCTTATAAAAACTCATTTTAATATGTCAACCCAGGGATGTGTTACTTGTAACACGCCAACAAGATATATGCACCAAGTACTACTCAACCACACATTCTACAGTTGTTGTGGGAAACAAATGCTAGAAGGAAACTATTCTATGGCTGCAGGAAGTAAATGTTGGAATGGAAATTGTAGAAGTGAAGATGCTAGAAAAATATGAAGACTTGCAAACTAAGCTATAATGCTTTAGCTACTCTACCACTTTGGCTGCACGAAGCGATAGCTAACCTATGGCTTTGGCTACAGGAATAGTTCAACACTAATACTTGAAATAACAGAAATGTAGGAACGTGAACTTAACTAGAATGAATCTAACTATGGATTCCTCACCAAGTGGGCCCCCTTGGATGAGTACCCAAACACTCAATTACACAAAGTTAAATCTCAATACTTCATTTGCTCATTAATTGAATAACTGAGTATAGAGATATATGAAAACCACTAAACAACATAATGAAACTATATTGCAACTAAACTAATAACACCTTCCTTCTCATGCATGAGTGGGGCTTTATTTAAAGAGAAAACTTCTAACAGCTAACTAATCATGCCGGATAAATAGGCGGAGCTTTTATTACAACACTACCAACATAAAGGAAGAAAGCTATAAAACCAGAAACATAATAGATCTAGAAAAGAGGAAAGAGTCACTTTGACAACATATCTAACTTCCCACTCTCTCCTAGATTTCTTTGGAGAATTCATTACATTGTCTCAGTCCTTTCTCAATGGCTGCCACCTAGATCACCTGAAAACCACTTGTTGGTGCTACGCTAATGTTTCACTGTTGGAGTCTACTATAAGACTGGGTCGATCATCCAATGCATGGGCATGTTTCACCTGGTCAAGATGACGGTTGCTATATTGATGGGCTACACCTCAGATGTTAGGATAAAGACATTCATGGTAATAAACACCAAAACATGCATGCATTATTTATGTTCAAATAACTAATTTACTTATAAAGACATAATCATAATTTCAAAGTAATTAATATAGAATATCCATCCAAGTATAGCATATTAAGTGTGTTTAAAACCATAGTAGAAGTCTAGTGGCTGAATGCCACATAATAGAAGAACTAAGCATAACGTCTTTGAGAAAATGTGATAAAACAAGGAAAAAGGACCTAGTAGAAGCTATCCTAGGGTATCTAAAATATGACATTAATATGCCTTATAATTTTCCCCCTACAAAGACTAGTGTTGGTCCTTAGGCACTAAGACATTCTGGATCTTTGTGAGCACCCAGAGATCCGCTTCCTAAGTCTCGCCACTCATAAAGGTGCACACACACTAGTAGAATCCATTTGTCTGCTCCATTTTGATACATTGACTCAACTCTAAATGTTCATCCACCTCATTGTCCACACAACTGTATAATGGCCATAAGAGAAGAGGAGGCTAGAAGGTAAGAGGTAACCATTTCTCAAGTCATGGTTGTTGTCCCAAGCATATATACCACTAAACTCATTGCATTGTAGCTTGAAGATTGATGAGACTATGAGGCTCTGTCTTCTTTAATGCCATTGTTAACTTGCCCCATCTTTGCCTTAGTCCTTTTGCTGCCCTGTTCCCTTTTGATAATGAGAGTCTCTCAAACTCTGCAAAAACCTATTCTCAGTTGCATAGGATCCTCTCTCTGTGAGTTGAGTCATGTAGTCCATAGACTATTTCCATCCAATCATAGTATAACCTACCGGGAGAGCCACTTTCTAGACGTAGGGGAAGTGTGATTGATTTCTCAACTCCCCTGTATTTTCTTAGCTGTTCTCCATAGTTTATTTCATTTCTTTCCCGTAGAAAGAAGAGCAGATAGGTGAATATAACCAACAAATATATAGCAGAGGGTTCCAATTGGTAATGGAGGGAACAACATAATTGTGCAAGTAAAGCTCACATAGGAGGTTCCTAATACAATCAGGTCATATGCAACCACAAATTCCTGGGGCAGGCTTATGTCTATGTTTAAGTCTTTAAGGACCCTCATTAATTTAAACATTAAAAACTGCTCTTTTAAACACAAGGCATAGACGCTAGGAGGTGGTCTGCATTCTATTAGTTTAGGAATTAGTTCTATGACTAAATCTACTTTCCCTTGCAAACGTTGAATTTCCTATTGTTTTCTTCCTATTTCCTTTTTCATCTTGTCCCTTTCTAGATCCCACATTGAGTTTTCATATTGCATTTTTGTAAAATAGTCAATGGAGAGGGAATGGATTGTTACCTCTTTTTGGTTTCTTGGTGGAACCTGCTCTGTTTCTTTCTTGAATTTTTATGCTAACTCATTAGATGTTGATACCAGGGCATCATTCCCTTGAATGTCTTCTTGTTGAGGAGAAGGAACATTGGTGGTTTCTTTTTTCTCTACTTCTTCGTGCTCTGTTTCCTTATCTAGATTCTCGATTGTAGGATCCTCTTCCATCACGTCATGACACCCTGTGAATGGGTTGTCTGCTTGTGGTTGTTCCTCTAGGGGTTCCTCAATAGGAACATTAGGGGTAGAATCATTCATCGTAGGTGAGTCCTTTTCTTTTTGTTTTGTGTTCAAATGAACATTTTGCCGTGGTGGGGTCACTACAACATTTGGGGTCAAATTTCGATGCCAATTTGTGATGGCACTACCATTTATGTGTGATTTTTGTGTTTTTTTTGCAAGTGCCCCCGATTTTGTTGTAATAGCAATAGTTCCATCATAATTTCGACACCTGTGTGATTATAAATATTAAAAAAAAAGAAAAAGAAAGGCTCATTTCTAATTTTCTTTGATCGAGCTGCGTGCACAAAGAGGGCCCTAACTATGGTAAAATTGGAAAGTTCCCACTTTGCACTGCTCTTCTAATGTGAAGCTCGAGCTCGATTTGGAAGCTTGGCATATGGCAGCCATGACTTGAGGTAGGCATTCGAGCTTTGTCTTCTCATTAACTCAATTTCATTTTGATTGGATTTGTTGATTTAATGGCACAATATGAATGTTAATAATGGCATTATTTACATCTTTGCATTTGGAATGCTCGATGACCCGTGAGCTTTAAGAGCTAGGGCATCATTGCTATTACCTTCAAGACATTGTGTGAAGTGTTTGATCTCTCTTTATTTGTTTTGATGTTGATATTCACTATGTGGTACTCCCCGTTTATGATCATTTCATGAGAAAATGTCTTGATGGCTTGTAGGCTGCAAGCTAGGGCATCATGCATTGTTTATGAGTTTATTGTTTATGCATTTGATTTATGCTGATATTGATGCTCACTAATTTTTCCATGCCCGTGAGCTATTTGCATCATTGATTGGCATTATTTTATTATTGGTGTCCCTATTTGATTGGCACCATATTCATGTTGTTTTGATATTTTATGAATCTTGAAATAGGGCATCATAAGTTTGATTTGGTACTCCATTCATTTTAGCTACTCATCATGGGTTCATAGCCTGTGCTTTCTATTGATGACTAATTGAGGACCCTCGAACCATGGCTAGGGTATCCATTTTGTGCGGTCTTTGCTTACTAGTTTAAGGAAACTGTGAGCTTGATCTTGCTATTGTTATTGACATTTGATGTTTATTGTTCCTTGAAGGCCCATGAGTTATTGAATCACCACTGTCATTCTATTAAGATGCTTACTATTGTGAATTCCTTTGAGGACCCTCAAGCTTGATTGTTTTGTTGATTCATTTTGTTGAGGTATATAGGGAACTTTTTCAAACATTATTACACTCAGATGAACACCAATTATTAATTTAAATTTAAATTTGAAGCACAAGAATTTGAATCTAATACCTCCAAACACTTCTTAACAAAATATTCAAACTACATCAATAGATTTGCAACATAGAAGAAATGTGGATCATATCTCTTAGCACCACTACATAGAAAACTCAATAACATTTGCAACAATCAGTTAGTAATGACAACAAAAACATGTTTATATCAATGGAAACATCAATACCTCAACCAAAATACTCATTCTATTCAAACCTTAAACACTTTTATGTTGAAAGACCCTTTTAACGAAGTTGTAGGTGATAAGATCAATAGTTTTGAGGATCACTTTGATTGGTAGTCTCATGATATGATTCAGGGATTTGTTTAGCATGATCATTAGGGCCTCTCTTATGATCCACTGAAAGAAAATATACATCAAAATTAATATGTATGTTTACCCCTTCAAATTCCAAACTCTCTATATAAAATTTAGGATCATGTTTCATGACTATTGATGAGCTTGAAAATCTACGTCTTTTGAAGTATTTTGGGTTAGTTTTATGTTGTTTTATAAGAATTTTTTTAAGAATAAATATATTATGTAAACTCATAATGATACTTGATATATATAATACAATGGTATGTAGTATAACCTATACATTTGTGAGATGTGATTAATTCATGTTATATGATGTTTTGGGATTAAATTGGTGTGTTTGTATACTTTCTCCATTTTAAACTAACCTACAACTTCAAATGAGGAATTATGAAATATAGTTGTAGGTAGTTAGCTCTTCTCTAATGATGGAGGAGTCAAAGGTAATGATCAATGAGGTCGCTCTCACAAAAATGACTATGCCTTTGCTACTTCTATGCACACGGAGATGTAGACTTTATGCATTGACAATGGTCATCCGTTGGGTGACAATTTTGTTCCTATAAAATTAAAAGATCTATGATGGCATGTTTGAGTTCTACTTGGACTCCATGTTTGTATCTTTGTTAAGTAGTTGTTTATTTTTTATAATAAGTCATATATTGTTAAAGAATGACATGTGGGCAATAGAGATTCAACAACATTTATGATCACTGCTTCTAAGATTTTCTATAAAATCCAAGAAAGTCTTAATAGTTTTGGTTCAAATGTTCTCAAATATTTTTTTCGATTACAATAATTAATATATACTATTGCTATTATAATGTCTAGTACTATTAATGCAAGGGTACAATTATCTTCAATTGATTAAAGTTCTGAATTGATTCAAGGTTATGAATCCTTATGCAAGGGTTGCTTGAGGTGAAGTATTCCTCTAGTTAGATTAGATTAATTAGTAGTTTCATTTATTACATTTATTCATAGTGGTAATATGTTTAATTTATTATCAGTTACTTTAGATGATAGTTTTACTCACTTAATAATAAGAAGTTAACTAGTTTAGCATAGATTTAGTTAGTCTCAATATAAAAAGAATTTTATTATAAGTTAATTTATTATTATTTCACTAGTTTATTCAATTGCAACCATCCTTGTGTGGTCACACTCACAACCACTACCATGGGACTAGAACCAATGTTAGATTTTTTTTATCATTGTTGTTTCCTTTATAAATTATTACTATTTTATGCATTAAAGTAGAAGCTAGAGATAATCTACTACATATACAATGGTAGTGTCATATAAGTATATACATCCCTAGTCAATAATTAAATGAGTTTCCCCTAAGATAAAAGGTTACTTAATTGAGGATAGTTTCCTTGTTGGGAGCATGCATAGATTTTTATACACCAAAAAATTATCCATAATGGAAGCCAATCATTGCTAGGGATGGTGTTAAGGCTTAGGATTTATCTAGCATATATTTGATTTCTTATTATTTTCTTTCATAGTATAATTATTATATTTTCCAATTCTATAATTTAGTTAGTATAATCTTTGTTTAAAACAATCTATGATCAAGTCGATGAAGATAATTATAAGCTCAAGATACATATGGAATGCAATGGGAGAGAGATGCATTAGCAATATGTCTTCCCTATTATAAGTGAAAAGATATACTAGAAACACATATTAACTTAGTAGACCCATTAAGTAAGATAAGAGGACAAGAGGAAGAGATACAATGATAGGAGAAGGATACCCTTTTAGGGAAGCTTGACAAGAAAAACCTTCACATATCTCTAAGCATACAAAATAAATAATCAAAATGTTTAACAAGGAGGTAGATAATCCATGAGACCCTATCACCTTTCAATTCCCTATATCAAATGAGGAAGAGATACCACACTCAAGAATATACCCCCATATACTTTACATAATTTCTACTTAGTTATAAAAGATCTTAATACTTTTATATTTCAATTTGATGTTCTTTTCTAGAGATATCATTATATTATTGATGCCCATATACTTAACACTGATTCATGGAGCCTGTGTTTGAATAGTGGCATCATTTTTTTTACTATTGATCTTATGGCCCCTGTGCTTTCTTGATGATCCTCGGTGTTCACTGATGGCATCATGCCCTTGGTTGGTGCCCTATTTGTTATATTGCTGCTATTAGATCATACATTAATACACTCACTATTTTAAATTTGAGCTTGGGCATCATGCAATGTTATTGTTGTCATTGCATGCTTGTTGTTGTTGTACACCATATATTGTTTTATACACTATTTATTTCATTGAGACCATGAGCTTGGCATTTGTAATGTATTTTCTATTATTGGATCAATGTTGCCATGTTGTTGAGGTTGTAGATGCATTTAATCACCACTGCCATTCTATTTTGATAGCATTCTAGCTTGAAGATCTTGTGAGGTTCGAGATGTGAACCATTGTATCAATGTTATCTAGGCTTAATGATCTTGCATACTATTTTATCAAGATGTCCTTTTAGTGATCTTGTATAAACAACATACCATGTTGACTCATAGCCCATGAGCTATTGCTTGATAACACATTTTACATCATACTTTTTACTCCATTTTGGTCTTGATTTAGTCACTACATGCACATGTTTCTTGAGTTCACATGTTCTGTAACATAGTTCCTTTTAGAAGTGTATGGCTTGACTATGCACATGCATAATTGTAGATGAGGATCAATAATTGGGTGTCAGACATTGCTTAGATCATTTAGATCTAACCCCATCTTTTCCTTCCTTGCAGGTGTTGGATCATATAGGAGCATACTAGATTCAACCCCAGGTCAACACTTCATTACTTCAGGCAATGTCTGGTGCCTTCATTATTTACATTCATCCACTTATGTATGTTTTCATTCATTCATAATCTTCTGAAAGTTGGCTATGCTCACGGCTTGTGTGAGCCCAAATGATCTTATCTTTCACTTCCTTTCTTTGTATAGTACATACAAGATATTTGGTATATATATACATGTAATCTTTAGATGCATAAATTTATTTTCCCTTACATGTATCTTTTCTCATGAAATGAAGACAAATTTAAACAAGATCATCTAATAATGCAAACTAGGATACTATAGTCTCTCATCTAGTAATTAGGTTACCAATATAAAATGAATATGAAAATTATGGTAACAATATTACCATGAATCCCTACTAGACTAATTATTAGATGTGTTGAGGTATTACACACTCCCTTCCCTATTGTTTTTATGTATGAGTGACTTATCCAATCACATACCCATACCTTAACTCCAACATGGCTTGATTCAAAGACTTTTTCTTTAGTACTTGTCTTGAATTTTTTTTCAAAATCTTTGAACACATGGTATTTTTCTTTTCCAAATGACATAGGGAAAGGTTTGTGATGCAATCAAATGACAAGGGAACAACTTGGTGCAAGGGCACTCTTGTTCCTATGAGATACATTTTTTGGGTTTTGTATTGTTTTGAGTTATGTTATATAAATAAGGTCAGTTTTGACCATTAGTGAGCATATATGACCATTCTTGATTTTTTTGGGTCATTTGATGAAAAGATGTAAAAGTTTCTTAAAAGTTGTCATGTTGTCATGACAACATTTTCATTTGTAATGAATTTTTTTTGCAAATTGGTTGCAATTTGGTCTTGGTCATTTTGGAGGTTGAGGAATGATTATACATCCATAAATTTCCCTATGTAGAAGACTACAATTGACAACAAATTGGAAGAAATCACCTTATAGAAGACAAAAAAAGGTTGATCCATTTTATGTGTGGTGGTAGAGGGATTTGTAGGGTCTTTAAGAGTCCAAATCAATTTATTGGAAGCTAGTTTAGTAAGGGTCATTAATTATTTGTTTGATTGTCCTAAAAGGAAAAATTGTAATAGTCATAACTCGCAAAGATTTTGTATTCAAAGATGATGTCTTGATGGGATGTTTGGGTGATAAATCCTTATAAGTAGACAAGTCATAGTTTTTGGGAATATTCCTCTTTTCATATTCCTCATGTCCTTAGTAACTTAATTTGCTAGTTGTACTTTGTTCCATATTTTCCAATTGTAGGTGCATTTACTGCAACTTATTTCCCTCCTAGATCCCAAACTTTATTTTGTCATTGTCCACTTTCATTTCTATTCTGAACTTGTTCGACAAATTTCATTATGGCGTCGAACCTTTTTATTAACTTTGTCTTCTTCACCTCTTGATATGTTGCTGCTCTCCTCAATCTTCCACATTTCCATACTCTACTTTGCAATACTCCACTTTCCTTAACAATGTATTCTCTTGAGATCAATTGATTTCTATGTTGGATTGTCTTCTTCACTTTAGTATGTCTCCTCTTCGGAAATTTGTTCATTAGTATACATAAATTTTCAATCTCATTACCTATCATACTCCTTTGTTGGTCCATGCTTATGATATTGCTCCACTACATCTTTGTTTCAATATTTAAAACTTTTATGGCCTCCATTGTCATTTCATTATTCAACTTCCATTCTTCATCACTAGACATTTTTTCACAAATGTTTAAGGCACTTTGTTGCCTCCTCCATGACTTTTTTTAATGAAAAATTGACTTTCATATTCCAAAGTATCATTTTTACTTACATCTACACATGAAATGAATTTATTATAATAATGACTAAAACTCCAAAAATTACCATCCACCATAAGAATGATTGCTTCCATCTTTTCACTGACATCTACAAGTATGTAGTTCATTATCCCTCCATATACAGTTGTCTCTCTTTGAACCTATGATTTCTCTTTTATAGTTTGTTGATGCCATTTGTTTCTTTCTTCCTGGAAGTCCACATCTCTTTCCTCTTGCATATGAATTTCATCTACAATTCCATTCATTGGAATTTTCTTGGTACTGCCTTCATGAGGAAAATCTTCATCATCTACACCTACATGACCTGCATGAATATGAAACTTATTAGTTTTGAAAATATGATATTCTTGAATCTCGTCTGCTCCTTCATCCTCATCTTCACCAAGGATAGATCCTTGTTCGGGTTCACAATAGTGAACTTCTTCCACAAATTCAGGTGCCTCGAGTCCTTCCTTCAACCAAGAACTTAACATGTGTCTCAACTTCTTCCTCAACTTTCTTGTAAATAATTCTTTAATAGGCCATGTAATCCACTTCTTAATTATCCAACCACATCTTTCATATCTCTCACTTCCCTGTAGAAGCATCTTCATTAAACTGAGTTGTTCCTTCATCTCAACAATTTCTTTGTCAATTTCCTCATGACTCATCTTTCTCATATTTATTCTATTTTCTTTATCATTCTCCTCCATTCTATTGTGGCTTTTACTCGAACCCTTGTCATGACTATTAGTAGTCATCTTCATTATTTCTTTATGAAATTTCCTTTCCCACTTGAGAGTTGTATTAAGCTCTTGTATTAGCAAGTCTATTTTACCTTGCCACAAGTACCTCACCAAGATTATCTCCTCTGAGTTTGGCCTTTTGGCAACAGTGGTTCTCTTCCCTTTGGAACCTTTGAGCTTCCTCTTCTCCTCTAGACTTCAACAACCTATTCACTCTCAAGAGCTTCACTTTCTCTCTTCTCTAGACAAGTCTACCCACCTTTGCAACTTGTGGAGTTGTCTCAAGTTTCAACAACTTATACCCATCCTCAACTGGAAGTTATCCTCTCAATGATGAAACCTCTAGTGTAAGGGTCACCATAATTTTCTCTCTCTTTTTGTTGTTATCTACATTCCACAAATGCTTTGTTCATTGGTTAACTACAAATAATAAAGACCTGGTTATCTATTAAATCTCAATATATTTTCTTCCTCACGAACTTCTGAGCTCTCTTCTTTGCACTGCTGCAAGACTCAATCTACTACCAATCTTCTTCAGTTGCCTTCAAGGTGTCACAAACAATACATATGCAGTGACTGGACCTTGGATGTTAGGTGCTACCGACCATGACTCCAAATATAATTGAAATAATTTTTATTCAATTTTTAAAATCATAAAATGAATAAAATTTAAAGATAACAAATTAAGATAATCTTTGTCTTCACTTTAAAAAAAAAACATAAAGCTCATAAAGCATGGTTCTCAAATCAAACTCCCAACACACATAAGTCTGTCCGAAGAACAAAATTAACCACAAACTAACCCAAATTAATTTTCATGAATTTCAACCCCCTCTTCAATTATCTTTGCTTGAAGGTCCTTGTCATTGATAGTGCAACCAATAGACATAGAATCAATAGTTAGAAATATGTGTTGTCATATTTATCTCATCAATCTACCAATTTCCAGTAATAACCAAAGATAACTCATTACCACTTATATACAAAATTTAGCCTCTAAATATGAGAAAAACTCACCAATCCTTCCATTTGTGTGTATGAGAAAATTCTGCAGTAGAATATACTGTCACTCTCTTATTTATTAGAATATACTTCCTATCCTAACTTGACAACTAGGTCTCTCTCATTTCCAGATTCATCAACGCCTTTCCTTATAAAAGGTTCACTCAATCCCTTAACTAACAATCACCATTGTATCAATGAATGACCCACAAGTTCTTTTTAGACTCTTTTCACACCATTAAAAGACTCTAGTGGACTCATTACATGTCCACTATGTTCCCAAGATCCATTGACCCACACAAACATAACCTTGACTTGACTGTCCACAAAAAATTACCTTGACCATTCCATGTCTTCATAACCCTTTCAACCATAACCAAATAATTAATTCACCCATTGATCAACCTCACTATAAAAAACCATCATTGCATGCTTTTTATTATAAACAAAAAAAAAAGAAAAAGAAAGGCTCATTTCCAATTTTCATAAATCTGAGCTGCATGCGCGAAGAGGGCCCTAACTGCGATAAAATGGGAAAGTTTCCACTTTGCACTGCTCTTTTGTTGTGAAGCTCGAGCTCGATTTGGAAGCTTGGAGCCTTTTGATCTTCATATGGAAACCATAACTTGAGGTAGGCATTCGAGCTTTGTCTTCTCATTAACTCAATTTCATTTTGATGGCATTTGTTGATTTAATGGCACAATATGAATGTTAATTCTGACATTGTTTACATCTTTTCATTTGGAATGCTCGATGACCCGTGAGATTTGAGAGCTTGGGCATCGTTGCTATTACCTTCAAGGCATTGTGCGAAGTGTTTGATCTCTCTTTATTTGTTTTGTTGTTGATATTCACTATGTGGTACTCCATGTTTATGATCATTTTATGAGTAAATGTCTTGATGGATCATGGGTTGCAAGCTAGGGTACCATGCATTGTTTATGAGCTCATTGTTTGAGCACCTCATGACCCTGCTATTGTCATGGTACCATGTGGAGTATTTAGGCATTTGATTCATGTTGATATTGATGCTCACTAATTTTTCCATGCCCATGAGCTATTTGCATCATTGATTGGCATTATTTTATTACTGATGTCCCTATTTGATTGGTGCCATATTCATGTTGTTTTTCTATTTTTTGAATCTTAAACTAGGGCATCATAAGTTTGATTTGGTACTACATTCATTCTCACTACTCATTATGGGTTCACATCCTATGCTTGCTATTGATGACTGATTGAGGACCCTCAATCCATGGCTAGGGTATCCATTTTGTGCGGTCTTTGCTTACTTACTGGTTTAAGGAAACTATGAGCTTGATCCTGCTGTTGTTATTGACATTTGATGTTTATTGTTCCTTGAATGACTGTGATTTATTGAATCACCACTATCATTCTATTAAGATGCTTACTATTGTGAATTCCTTTTAGGACCCTCGAGCTTGATTCTTTTGTTGATTCATTTTGTCGAGGTTCACTGATTCATGGAGCCTGTGGTTGAGTTGTGGCATCATTTTTTCACTGTTGATCTTATGGCCCCCATGCTTTCTTGATGATCCTCAGTGTTCACTAATGACATCATGCCCTTGGCTAGTGCTCTATTTGTTAATATTGTTTCTATTAGATCATACATTAATACACTTACTATTTTGAATTTGAGCTCGGGCATCATGCAATGTTATTGTTGTCATTGCATGCTTGTTGTTGTTGTACACCATATATTGTTTTATACACTATTTATTTCATTGAGATTGTGAGCTTGGCATTTGTAATGTATTTTCTATTATTGGATCAATGTTGTCATGTTGTTGAGGCTGTAGATGCATTGAATCACCACTTTCATTCTATTTTGATAGCATGCTAGCTTGAAGATCTTGTGAGGTTCGAGATGTGAACCATTGTATCACTGTCATCTAGACTTAATGATCTTGCATACTATTTTATCAAGATGTCATTTTACTGATCTTGTATAAACAACATACCATGTTGACTCATAGCCTAGGAGTTGTTGCTTGATGATACATTTGACATCATACTTTTTGCTCCATTTTGATCTTGATTTACTCACTACATGTAGATTTAACACACTTCATAGATGACTTTGACCTCTGATTTGACCTTGATAATGTCCCCTCCATTGCTTATGTTTTATCATGACTACCTTGTGTTGATGGGCATGGTGGGTTACTTCTGTGGATGCATCATTTGGAAATGATGCCAAAGTAACACCAGATGGAACAACAACATCTGGTGTTGTTGCACTATTTGGATGATGTAGTCACAATAGTGATTCACCAGGTGTTCATAGAGACATAAATGCAGCCACTTACTTCTTCTTTCAATGTTGATCTCTTTTCCATGCTTCCATATTTTCTGTCTTTGTTATTATGTCTTTTTGGTATGAATGCTCATGTTCCTGATTGCATATGTTATGTGGCATAGTTCCTTTTAGAAGTGTATAGCTTGACTATGCACATGCATAATTATAGATGAGGATCAATAATAGGGTGCCAGACATTGCTTAGATCCTTTGTATCTAACCCCATCTTTTCCTTCCTTTTAGGTTATGGATCATACAGGAGCATACTAGATTCAAACCCGGGTCAACACTTCATTACTTTAGGCAATGTCTGGTACCTTCATTATTTATGTTCATCCATTTATGTATGTTTGCATTCATTCATATTCTTCTGAAAGTTGGCTATACTCATATTCTTCTTGTGTCTCAGTCTTCCAACTATGATCAATTTAATGTTGTAAATCTTGACATAGAATTCAATATCAACCTGTCATATATCCATTCCAAATGATATTTGAAGTATAATTTATTCAAAAATCTAATGAGTTTATTATCAGCATTTCAAATCTAAGAAAATTGAATTCTTATGGTGTTACGAAACACTGTTGAAAATCCATTTGAATAAACATACATGCCAACCATTTGACAAAATGTCCATATGAAATCTAGAGAAATATAATAATTTTATAGTGAATTCATGATTTATAATTCAGCTGTAGTAGCTCAATGTGTTTGAACTCAAGAATACCCCTTACTTGGTTTCCTACAAAGTGTTTGACAAAATCTATTAGAAAATTAAAAGTTTGGGCAAAGTAAGTGTATACATGAAGGATGAAACACATAGGAATCTATGAGAAGATGGCGTGAAAATTGAGTTATTTTTAGCATAATAAATGAATCATGGTATGAATCTGTAATAACCCTATCGATAATAAAGGCCAAAGTCCACTAAATTGAAGAACAAGACACATAATAAAGACAAAAGAACAACGATCTATTCAAGAAGATCTTTGTATCAGTTCACTTTTTATTAACAATGCAAAGATTAGTTGATAAGCGACAATTACCTTGTTAAAGGTGACATCTTTGTCAAGAAGTGCTTCAATTAATCATGCAGCGATTTGTTAGAAAATAAAGTTTATTTTTATACAAAGTACTTAACAAGGGAAGTTTATGTTTATACAAAGTGTTTATAAAACCTACTGTAACATGTCATTTTTGGTTTGACATTTTTTGTCACAATTAAAGAGTTCTCACCATGAGAAAATAGAGTGACCATTTTTTATCAAAACCATATGTGCAGATATAAACATTAAGTACAACATGTCCAATTTTTTTGTAGATATACACATTAAGGATCATGTCAGATAATACAAGGGAATTCGATCAAAATAGGGAGACAATTGCTAGATTGTTGTCTAACTTTCAAAGAGAAGGTGATGACAAATGTTATTGTCCATGCAAGAGTTGTAACAGCTTAAAGACAAGAAGAATCAAAATCAAAACAACAAAGAGACATTGTAGGGAGAATGGTCACATTAAAGGGGGGTTTGATTATCATCCATTGGTAAGTTGTTAATTATATTGTTTTCACAATTAATATACATATGAACCATGGAAGGAGGTTTGATTATCACATTGAAGGGGGGTTTGATTATCATCATTTTTATATAGGTCGATCTCCCCAGTGTAGTACGTGATATGGACCACCACATCTTTGAGGAACATGGGGGTGTGAATATAGAGGAGCATGGAGGTGTGAGTATTGAAGTTGAAGATCTTGATCCCATGAAAAATGATGATCATGCACCAAAAAACCCATTTGAAGATGATGATATGAATATATTGATCGTTGACACATTTGGTACTGGTGTTGCTGGTCCTGATGTTGATGATAATGATGATGATGATGATTATGATAAGGATGAAATTGACGTCATCCATGATATACCTCTTCTTGAGAAGGTGAACACGACCCTTTACGAAGGCTCCCAATCTACTCTTCTCTTTTTTGTATTGTTGTTGGTGAGTTCAAAGGTTACGAATGGTTTATCCAACATAGCAATGTCACATATGCTAAGGGTTGTCATATACGTCATTATAGTATATAAAAGGTGAAACATGTACCATTAAGATTTTTTATAGTAACAACTTATATTTTTTATTGTAGATTGATAGGTGAGTTTTTGTTACCACCATAAAATGTTCTCCCTCGCTCGTACTGAGAATTATGTGCCACTATGAAACATATTGGAATGGAGTATCAAGAAATAGATGCTTGTCTTGAAGATCATGTTATTTATCATAAAGAACATGAAAATGTAACAAAATGCCCTAAATGCCATATGAGCAGATATCAAGATGATCAAATGATAGAAAAGGTGCCTTGCAAGGTTCTTCGTTACATCCCCATTATTCCATGTCTGAAATGATTATTCAGGTGCAATAGCTTGGCACAATTTATGGATTACCATGCACACGATAGGAGTCGAGATGACATTATTCAAATGCCTGCAGATGGTTCATCATTAATGGACATAGAGGAAAAGTGGCCACACTTTAAAGAAGAACCTCGAAATCTTAGGGTTTATCTAGTAGCAGACGATGTCAATCCATTTGGAGAGATGAGATCTGTTTACTCGATGTGGCGTATTTTTGTTATCAACAATAACCTTCCTCCATGGATGTCAATAAAGAAGGAGCACATTATGTTGGCAATGATTGTTCCAGGTATTTTATTATTTTATACTTATCTACATGTAATTATAAGTCTTGGATTGAAATGGCCACAATAATTATATGATGTTGTTGTTAATTCAACTAGGTAAGTACCAAGTGAAAGATATTAATGTATATATTGCACCTCTTATCGACAAGTTATTGGTATTATAGAATGGTTTCACTATGTATGACATCTCTAGATCAATTGGACAAAGACAATTTCAATTCCATGCAATGCTTGTGTGGAAAATTCATGATGCTCCAAGGTTGACACATTTTTGTGGTATGTTATGGTGAATTTTAGTTGTACATGATAATTCTAATTTTAAAAATTAACATATTTAATCCAATTGTATTTTTATCTTGTAGGTCTTCAAACAAAGGGAAAATTTGCATGTCTAATGTGTGGTCCAAAGATGAAATATCGTTATTCCAAAAGTTTAAGAAAGCAAGTGTTTGATGAGTATAGGCACTTCCTCCATAGAAATCATAAGTATCAAAGTGCGAAAAAACATATTTTCAATGGGAAAGAAGAGACTACATCAAAGCTCCGAAGAATGACACCTCACCTATGGAAGTTGGAATATAATAGAATTCGAGGTAATATCGTTCCACCTAATGGTTGATGTTTGAAAATTATATATTTTGATTGTGTTTTGTTGGCTAATTATGTATTTGATGACCTTGAAGGTCTTGAAGGGATCACCGACCACCTTCCAAAGGGACTAAAATGTTATCCCAGAGAATTGAGTAGGTTTCCCTACTATGAGCAGCTGCAAATTGTGCATTTGTTTGATACTACACATATTGGAAAGAATGTAATAAAGACATTGTGAAAAATATTGGATGGAAGGCGTGACAAAAAAAAACTTGGCAAAATTTGTAGTGACATTCATGATTCCAATCATGCAATAAAAAATATCATTGAATCAAATAGAAATGGAGATCAGATTACTACAAGTGCTCTTCCTTAGTTATTAACAGAGCAACAAAGTAATGTCATAAAAGAAGTCATACAAAAAATTTGATTTCCTACAGGATTTTCTGTGAATATAAGCAATCTCATATCAAAGAAAAGTGATTTTGGGTCAGGGATGAAAATGCATGATTGGAATACCTTTATCAAGGTAAGTCACAGTCTTTTGTATTTATAATATATTTGTGTAACTGCATTTAATTTTCATTGTATGAAATGATTAGTTGACAATTGTTGTAGTATGTGCTACCCCTATCACTCCCAGAGAACTTCAACAATAATATCAAACAAGTGATATATGATCTTGGAAAATACATGAGGTAAGCAGTGATATTTTTTCAATATATCAAATAATAATATCAAACAAGTAATATATTGTAAAATCTCATATTTATATATTTTTGTGTCTTGAATCCCTTGTAGGTGGTTGTCATCTAAAGAAATCCATAAAGAAGATATAAAATATTGGAAGAAAAGAATTTGTTGACTAATGTGTGAAATAAAAAAGTGTTTACCTTCAACTTTTTTCAATGCACAAGAACACTACCTCATACACCAAGTTGAGGAGATTGAATTGTGTGGACCTGTACAGGCTAGGTCAATGTGGATGGTTGAGAGACACTTGAAATTTTTTAAGGGTTTGGTATGACAAAGAGCACGTCCTGAGGGTTCTATGGTTGAGGGATATATGGTATGCTAGATGATGGTGTATGTTACTCAATTTCTTCCTAATCTTATAGCAAAGACCCATATAGATTGCATTTGGGATCTCGACTCCATTAAAAAATTTGAAGGGGAGTACTTGGTGGGGAACGGTAGATTTAGGAAACTAAAAGGTAATAAATTATGAGATGTTATTGTAGTTAATTAATTCTTAATCTTCAAAATAAATCTATTGTAAGTCATCTATTTACTTTTGTACAGTTGCTAAAGAGTGGGATGCAATATATTTGTTTATTGCAAACAATCAAGATTGGATGATAGTATGGATTGAACGATGTCAACATTATGGTCATAGATTAAAATGGGAATCCGTGTCTTCATTGGTTATACAAGCTCATTATAATGAAGATCCCAATGTTACACAAAAGGAAATAGATTTAGCATATGGCTTAAGAGATCACCAGGTACTTATAAATTTTTTAATCAATTGTATGTTTTAAAACTCATGATGCAATAATTTATACATGTTTGACATTATTGTAGGTGAAACACCATAAGGATATGTTATGCACTGGTTATAAATTTCACATCAAAAGTTGGATGACACAAAGAGAACTTGTGATTCTGGGATAAGTGCAGTTTGCCAGGTGACTAATATTTCATCTAGAAATGACTTACATCCTCGAGAGTCACAAAATCGATACTATGGTATTTTGGTTGATATACTTGACTGTAACTTTAATTCCTTCAAATTAGTTCTCTTCGTCGTGAAATTGTACAAACTAAGACTCAATCAAAATGATCCTGATAGAATTGTTCTTGAACATGACAATAGATTTCCAATGATTAATACAAGGTTGTTTGAGCCAGTTAGAGAAGAGCCCTATGTTCTTCCAAGCCAATGTGAGCAGATATTTTACTCAGAGGTTCCACATAAACTAGGTTGGTCATTTGTTGCTAGACATGATCCAAGAGGAAGGCTGATAAAGTATAATGTGATGGAAGAAGAAGATACCGAGGAAGAGGAAGAAGTGGAAGATGATGTAGATGATGATCACGATCGAGAGTTAGTCAAAGATGAATATGAAGAAGAAGACGATGATGATGCTGCTACTGATCATGATGATCATGAGGAGGAGGATGATGACAATGATGATGATGATGCTGATGACGATAGTGGTGGTGATGATGTCGATGATGATGATGATCTTGATGATGAGATGGATGAAGAAGAATATCAATGACATGAATGAAATGTACAATTATGCCAGATGTTTTAGCATCAACTACATGCTAGCCCTGAAGGAATAGATGGAAGCATTAACTATCAACACAATATGTTTGACAAAATGCCTAAAGAATATAAGTATAGACATGGCATGTGAACCATTCGATAAAATGTCCATATGACTTTTCTTGGTTGGCATGTTTTAATGATTGTTTTGGGTTGAAATCTACACTTTTTCCACTAATATGCTTAGGGTTTCATATTAATGACATTTTTTGTTTTAGCGTTAATATCTAACTACTCTTATTCACCTTGTTTTATATGTCCTATTGATATCTTTGATCTTTTTTTAAGAGAAATTTCATTCTAAAAGAGTGTATTTAATCTCTATATGCTTAAACAACCTCACTAGTTAAGACTGTTCTCATTTCTAATGGGCATGACAAGAATCAAATCACTTGAAAGACACCAGTATTTAGACATGCACAAATTAGTGATGTGATTAAGAAAATTATGTTTCTTTATCATTTTCTGGTGTATTTTTTTATATTAATACATTTAATCTAAACACTATCTTATGACATTTTCTTTTGATAATTTTCTATTTCCTTGCACATCAATGATGTTAAATCACAAGGGATTCTCTTTGTTCCCTGTAATGGAGTGAGCTAATTATGAAAGTATAAATACATAATTTTAACAATGTATAATGTCCTTCACAAGATGTAGTAAAAACACTGGCAAGGCACGAGAACTGTTTGACGAAATGCCACAATAGTGGTGTCTCATGCAATGCTAAGATATTCAAAATATTATAGGAGATCACATTTCTTTGAATCATTTTGAAAAACTAGCATACAATGAATATCTCAGCATTGCATAAGACACCACCCTTGTGGAATTTCACCAAACATCTTAGTTTCAGATACTTTGTGAGAAAATAAGTACTTAAGAATGATATTAAATCACAAGGGATTCTCCTTGTTCTCCACAATGGAGTGAACTATGTTTGTCTGATTATATAACTATTATCTTTTGTCAAGTATCCCACACAATCTCATGGATTGTCAGGTATAGGTCAATACACCCCATAGAGACTAATGTATTTTACCATTTGTAAAATATATCTCTCATTGCCACCTATCTCTCTCATTTCATGAAGTGCAGGTACTAGCGAATAGGTATTTGTCAGATTTGTCTTCCTCAAGCAAGGAAAATGTAGGAATGGAAGAAGAAAGTGAGACATTTAGTTTTTCTAAATCAAGGAGATCGACTCGAGGTCAAAAGATCATAAAGAAATTCAATAAACGCATGAAATTTTTCCTTGCTCAAGGGGGGTCATTTTCTTATGATGATGAGAGAGAAGGCAACTTTGAGGTGCCCTTTAGGTACAAACATCTATAGAAACAATGGGTCCCTGATGAACTTCCTTCAATAAATACTAATTTTTGTATTAGAGAGAGGATATATCACATAGCACCGTCTTCATTACATGGTTTGGGCCTATTTTCCATGGATGGCATAAAGGTATCTTACAACAAAGTTGTTGAATTGATGGAGTATGTCAGACCTTGTTATGATTACAGTAGTTGGATGCAAATTGTTAGATATAAAAAAATTATGTGTAGGTATGCACTCGCGGCAAATTATATACAACAAAAAGTTAGTGAACAAAGTAAAAAGGTAGCTATATACATTGATAGAAGGCCAAAAGCATTAGGAAATATTGTAGGTTTTATAAATAGTACACAACCTGCATCAACTAAGAAGTAACCCAATCACATATTTGAGGCACACAAGGGAAATCACGTATTTGTATGTGTAAACAAATCAATACGTGTAGGCAAAGAGTTGCTTATCGATTACAATTTGAATCACATAGATACAAAAAAACCCATGACTATCATGGACGAGGTGGTACACATTCTGATAATTGTCTATTATTCAACATAACTTAGAATAAGAACACAGTGTTTTAACATATCTTAATGATTTTTTTTTGAAATACAGGGCTATAGTATGGATCAACAACCACACAATACGCACAACAATGATGGTTCTCATGGGACTTCTTCTTCCCGATAGGTAAAACTCATTGTTGTTGTACAAATGCACATACAAGAAAAATGTTAATGTATATTTTTTGTTATGTTTTATTCTTCACTACTATTTTGGATTGCTTTTAAATAAAGTGCTAATAATGTTGTTCTCACTAACAAGTGTTGATTAGAAAAAGGGAAAGGAACAAGTAGTCCATGAGGAGCTGTAGGATGAGTAGGATCCATTCATTTTTTATTTTTCATCAGACGTTGATCCTATGGTTGCACTACAAAAGGTCCTTCGTGCAATATCAAGAGAGTTAACGCAATTGGAAGATATTCAACCTCAAACTCCTCAACTATAGATGAGAGAGGATCAGTTGACTCACCATGTTTGAACTTATACAGTAAGTATTAATGTAGTTTTTAATTATAACAAAAGTTCAATAATGGTTTTTATAGTATACTCTTTTATTTATGTCAATAACTAAAATACATGTGTTATTTTTATAGAGAATGCAAAAAATAGTAAAGGGCCATGCCCTAGATGTAGATACTTCAGGTGGTTCAAGTACATCGCATGTTCTATCCTCCACTTGTATTTTGCTCGAACAATATTTTTTTTAATAGCTCTAACAATCTTGTCCATGGTTGTCCATATTTTTTATGCTCTAACAATCTTATTTTTCAGCACCTACTATTGATCCTATGTTGAGTACGCCACCTGCTACGAGGATCATAACCACATAGGTATTGTCACCTGCAATGTCGGCAATACGTAGCATGGCCACATATGCGATGGAAACACCTATTGGTAAGTAGATTCCTCTTTTTCTCTCTCATTTATCATGTATTTATTTCACTTGAATATTCTTTCTTGGGGGGCATTTTGTAATATTGGATTCATTTTATGTAGGAGGTGATGAGGAAATTCCTAGATGTACTCATGTTAGATGTACAGGAACAATAGAGAATTGTGATCAATTTCTCATGAACAATGAAGATGGACTTCACTTGAGAGTAGCCCAGCTTCCAGGTAATTTAAAGATTGATCCTTTATTTCACTATACAATCTTATACTCATAATGTAATGCACTAACCCCCTGTGTAGTCCCTTACAATAACTAATAATCCCATTATTATTTTGCAGGGAATAATTTATTTTATGAAAAACTTAATGATGAATGTTTGCGCATTTTCAGGCTGACCATACACACATGGTATCATATTTTGATTTCATTTCTAGATCATATTTCCTTTCATCCCTTTCTTCAAGTATATTAAAAGGTAGCTTGACTTCATTTATGAATCTAACAATTTTTTTTTCTTAAAAGGTGACAATTACAAGATAAAGAGTTAAAGGATAAAATCATTAACTCTATGACAATGTTTTTGGACCCAACATCTTTCAAAGACTTAGGCTCCTTGAGAAAGTGGGCCAAGCTTTGAAGTATATTAGGGACAACTAAAATTCCCAAATAGAACACAACCCTTATTACGAGCGGCCCCCCTATGTTCCCATTAATGAGTGGGAGAATCTTTAAAAGGATGCACTTGAGAGAAGCGCAAGACATGGTGGACAAATACTATCACCTGAGGGAAGAAGGTACGTGATAATCTTAATAATGAAATTATGTACTATTTAATTTTGTACTTATGTGATCTAACACATTTCAAACACCACATAGGTTTCCTGGCACATCAAAGGCAACAGAAGCAAGAAAACAAAAGCATGAGCAACACAAGCTCGGCTTGGGTGGATATTCAAAACTTGCTACACAAGTTGTAAGTATTAGTAAATAAAAAACTGTATGCAAATATTTATAAATTGAAATCAATTTAGTTTTGATGAAATTCACTACAATAAAAATTCATGATACCAAGTAAAAATGTAGGCCTTGGAGTTCAAAAAAAAGATTACAGAAGAGGACAATAAAATAGGCTACAAACAAGGCTATACAGTTGTGGCTGAATGATTTTGATCAATGAGTGTGCAAAGTTCTTCTGGTGGATATGTCGATCAGGTAAATAAGCCAATTGATTTTTATTTCAAGTTGAGTACTTTACCAATTACTGTATTTGATGTTAAGTTCCAACATAAAGTGAATATATTTGTTTTAAGTAAGGAAACAATGATTATATATTTGTTTAAAACTTTGAAGTGAATACATTTATATGTATTAAATTGAATGATTAACATTTCTCAATATTTGTCTTGTATTTATATGTATATATTGTTGATAAATGCACTTATTATTTACATTGGAATGTAGCCTGCTGATCCTGATACACCATCTAAGCACGATGGAGGTGTTGATTCGAATGTGCATTGTAGTACTCAAGGTATACAGTTTCTATTCAAATTTTGATTATTGAATTATTAATACAAGTAAACAATTTAAATTGAATTTGGCGTAGTAATAAAAATTTAATTATAATGTATTGGGAATAATAAAAAAATTTGTATTGCAGTTGCAGGGGATGTAGAGGTTGTTCTCGATGAGCATTTTGAGGTTCAAGCTGTCGGGCAAGATGATGTGGTTGGACAAGGTAAAGAGTGTCACATTTATGTTTTTTAAAGTATTGAAATGCTTGTAACAATAACGATAATATGTTTTTAAATTAACCCTAATAATGATAATATGTTTTTAATTTAACCCTTTTATTTGTTATTGCAGAGGACCCTCATTTGCAAAGGATAGTGAGATCACGTGCATGAGCGAGAAGAAAGGATGATGATGCCATGGATATGCCTTTGCAACAATATAAGGAAGCAGAAAAAAAAAAAAAAAAAGTAAAAAAAGAAATGATTCTCATTTATGCAACTTATTTGATAATGACTGATGTTTATGTCTCGATGTTTTAATATTATGTGTTAATGTATGTTATGATGTGTTAATGAATGCTAATGAGTCTTATGAATGCTAATGAATGCATGTTAATGAATGCTAATTAATCTTATGTGTCAATGAATGTTATTTGGAAATGATTTGATATTATATTTTTTTAGGTTATTAATCATTTCCATGCAAAGCTTTATGGTTTTTGTGAAGATTTGATCAAGGAAAGTCATTAGTTTGTTGACTGTTCCAGGCAGATTGGTGTATGCAATCAAAAATTTTCTTTGAAGACACGATGAATGAATAGGGCCTCCTCACTTACTGTGGTTAATGTGACTGTGGGGTGAGTCTATAATATGTACCATATGTTTCCATACATGTTTGTGTGCAGGGATGGACACGGGATTGAAGAAATGGATCAGGCATTGTTAAAGAATGTTGATTGAGGGATGTTGATTGGTTGTGTGATTAGAGAATACTTTGCATGATTGCATTCCCCAAATCATTACTAGAAAAAATTTGAACATATCTAAATGGAATACTTTGTACCTAACATACTTAAATGGAATACACCAAGATGTACCAAATGATGAATGCTCATTTGTTGTAATGGCAAAGCATCAAAACCGTCCATTTCTAGAATGTGATTCACTCTATGTGAAATACTATTTTGTTCAATATTTTATTTCAGCTTGATATATCATTCATTTTTCATATACACAAATAAATGGACAGTTCTAAGACAGGTTTCTATGGCTATGATAAATGTCCCTCTGTGTTGACAAAATTAGAGTTGACAAAATGGTTGTTCAATGACTTATCTTCCATTAGAGCCACTTCATATGCGTAGGTGATGAAAATGCAAATTTTCCCAAGCACTAATGGGAGCTGACCTAACAACACATGTACTATTGTGAAAATCATCACAAGTCCATTTGTTGCCAGGTCTAGTTCCCAGTATTTCTTGGTCAAATCTGCATATTTTTCACCTGTTCATATGCCAAATGATGAATGCTCAATTGTTGTAATGGCAAAGCATCAGAACCATCCATTTCTAGAACTTGATTTTCTAGAGTCTTAATGATTTTTCTATAGTCCTAATGATTGTTCTTATTTCTTGTCTTTTGTCCCTTTTTTATTTCCTATGTCTGTGCTTGGTGACAAGATTTTGAACATTGTTGACAAAGCATGTTTCTTTTTTTTTATTATTTGATTGATCCTCTCACCTTTCCTTACTTTGTAAATTCCACTGTCCCAATCAAGTTTTGCAGTATTTTTTTATTAGCTTTCATGTTTTTGATTGTGGAGTTCCACATTGTTTGTTGCTCTTGATAAATTAGGCCTTGAATTTGACTTTTCCCATGTTTGAGTTTGTGTCAATTTTGGAGTTCACCTTCTTTTGATGGTACATTTCATTCACTCTATGTGGAATACTATGTTGTTCACTATTTTATTTTAGCTTGATATTTCATTCATTTTTCATATACACAGCTTGACTACACATGATAATGAAAAATGAGCTATTTGATTTAGGTTTACTATTCATGATTGTAAATGGTCAATATTTCTAATGGTACTCCTTGGTGTATTCCATTTAAAAATAATCAGGTTTCTATGGCTTTGATAAATGTCCCTTTGTGTTGAGAAAATTAGAGTTGAGAAAATGGTTATTCAGTGTCTGTATCTGTAGGTTGCAAACAAATCATCCGTATTCCACCAACATTCTAGTCAATGTACAAGTAATGAGTCATTCCATTCAAGAAAGACCATGTCTGACAATATCAACCCAAAACAAAATAAGGAGACAATTGCTAGATTGTGGTCTAATTTGGTGATTCACTTGGTTCAAACTTATATAGTAAGTATTAATGTAGTTCAATATGCAATCTCAATTCATATGCATAGGATATTAGGTGGAGCTGAAAAATGCAACAGGTTTTCATTTTTGATAGAGGTCTTTAATTAGGTATTTTAAGTTATAGACCATCACAAACATTATAATTTTGACTCTTATAGGAGAGGGTAATATCCTCAGCATGCAAGCAAATCAAGACTTTTTATTTGTTGGCTTGTTGAGGACATTCTCTCACCCATAGCTTCCAGAGTTGTAATGTTCACGATGGTCTATAAATTAAAAAAATTATAGACCTATTAAAAAATGTAAACATGGTGCATTTTTTCAGCTCCACCTATTATCCATGCATATTCTATGCAGTTGCACATGCATTCTTGATTCAGAGTGGGAAAATATTATTTTGGATGTGAGGGAGAGAAGCCAAAAACTTAAAGAACATGCACATAAATACGACAGTTGAGAAACATAAATGTAGATATCACAATAGATGAGAAACATAAATATAGATATCATGGTCATAATTGTTTGGAGACTCAACATAATTGAATGGTATACCTAGACGATGCAACACAACCACTACTCCTCTGGTTCCAAGTTGACACTACAGGATCCAAAAACAATAGATAAGGAATAAATTTAGAGAGTAGAGGAGGGCCATAATGAGAAAAATAATACAAGGTCCCTATATTATTTCGATCGTTATGGCCCTCCTCCTCCACTCTCTAAATTTATTCCTTATCTATGGTTTTTGGATCCTGCAGTGTCAACTTGGAACTGTAGGAATAGTGATTGCGTTGCATTGTCTGGGTATACCACTCAATTATGTTGTGTCTCCAAACAATTGTGACCATGATGCCTACATTTATGTTTCTTAGTTGTTGTGTCCCAAGACCCCTTATGACCCCTTATGACCCTTTACGATCCCTAAGAATACATCTTAGAGGTCTTAAAGTATCGTAAAGGGTCATAGGAGGCTCTTAGGAGGGGCTAGATGAGATTCCACCTTCACGTGGTTGGCCCTATTAAGTAGAGAATGTTAAACTATTCTCGAAACAAAGAGAAGCTTAATATTTTAAGGTCTCACTCCATGCATGACAAATATTTTTTTTAAAAAAAAATACATGTCGTTGCAATTACGACGGTCATCAGAGAATGACCAACAATCGAGCACTACACACTACAACTATCTATCAGAAATATCTGACAGGTAGATGTCGCATGTACAACATATCCGTCGCTTATGTAGTATCTCCATCATAATTGCAACATAAATAAATAGTCTCAACAATATATTGACCATCTTTGATCATGTTGGCAGACCCTCTTCCTCAATATTGCGACAATCAGATCCGTCGTAATTACAACGCATATCTTAGCCGTTGGTGATTCTGACACCAAAACTGCAACAACAGTTAGTGTCTCTTGATCGACAGGGTTGTGTTGGAATTGAGATGCATAGATGTTGGAAAAAGGACTCAAATGTACTAGTGGGTGTCAACTCATGCTACACAATGCTTCTACGAGGTCCTTTTCTTTATGACAGGAGTGGCTACAGGAGGAACAATAATTGAAGGAGGAATATGGGTGTCATCCATAACACACTCGGCCTTTTTTTTTTCCCTTTTCTTTCTTATGGGCACTCTAAGCTACCCTTAGATTCTAGAAATTTGTGGGAACCTCAGTTTCATTGCCCCCTAGGTTAGGGTTTGGATTACTAGATGCCACATTTTATTTATCAGCTCTCAAAGGAGAAGGGTTTTTGCGAGACTCTTCTGGAATAGTAGACTCAACATTTTTAGAAATGGACTCATCAGGGATATTTCCCCACTCTTCTTGAATTATGGGTTGTGTCCCTTCATTATGCAATTATACATGGGGTGTTGCGATAAACTTATCCTAGGTCATGGGAGAGGTATCTCATGGAGACCTTTCCACCAAGATTCTTATCAACCCATGGTGGGTGACAACATTGCGCCTCCCCTTCCTAACTTCCTTAGAACTCAAATTCAACAAGGAATAAAGAAAATTGGGTACATTTACCAGGCAACCATGTCACAAATGACTCAAAATCTTAAAATGTACGACATGCAAGAAATAAAATTATCCCTCACAGGTAATGTACCTTATAATATGAATCACTAATTGAGGGTACTCGCTTGGAAGAGATGTTCTTTTGGCACCCTATTTACTACATTCTAGTCCAGTGTCTGTGGATAGAGAAAATTTAGCTTGAGTTGTCTGTGCATTGTGCCCATGTGGAAAGGCTTCTATAGTGGTAGGAAGTCCAAAAAATTCTACAATTCATGCTTTAAAAGTCTCTACTCGCAACCCTTTCACGTAGGCAACCCCATTGTTTTAGGTTCACATAAATTCTAGTGCTACGACCTCGTCATAACCACATAACCTCACAAAATATGTAAGCCATCCTATCCAGTTGAAAACCTAGACCCTGGCCTGATCTTGCAATAGGGATGTATGATTTTATGGCTCATGTCATATGGGTTGCCCACCCATTCTGCTACTAAGAAATTTTGTAATGTTAAAAACTCTTAATCCTTTCAACTCCAACTGCCTTCCCAACAATTCTTCTCTCTATTATACCAATGTTCTTTTACCCCATATTCTGCTGAACTAGGGATAGATGGTCAACCTATTGAGCTTTCTAGTTCATTTAATGGGTAGTCTAGATGAATGGCAGAGGTATTTTGAAAAATTTGGAAAGACTGGAGCTAGAAATTTGGTTTTTAAAAACAAGGCTATTAGGGAATTTCATATGCAGTGGGTTGTCAAATCAATTGGTCAAGATGACTGCGCAATACAACTTTGCAAATAAATAATGGAAGATTTAAGCAAGGGTATTTATTGCAACACACAACTGAATAGACTACCCCCACACAAAATGGGGCAAGTGTCCACACATGCTTGGTTTGTAAGTACAATAGTACTTGGATGAATCACTAAATTAATTATGATGCAATTGATAATGATGTCAAATTAAGTAAAAAACATTTTAAACAATAAATGAATGTGTACCTAGAAGTATAAAAACCTTTAAATACCCAAATCTGAAAAGATCGGATGACATGGGTAAGCAAAAAGTAATAACTGGTGCAATGATGATGTGACAGATGAATGAATATGGTAGAAAAAGGTGATGGGATATGATGTGATGGATTCTTTATTACGAAAAAGGATATTTTCATGGGAAACAAAATTTTTATTATGGTTGCATTCGTGTAGAGTCAAAGAGATGATCAGAGGAAGTAATTACTCTAATTGGCTATAGGAGATTCTTTAGCTAGAGGAGGTCCATCATATGTAGGAGGTTCAGCTGCGACATGAGAAATCTCAAACTATCACAGGAAATCTACCTTTGTTTTTGGCTTATGGTATAGATGAAGTCTGTGTCCATTCACCAACAACTTGAAACATATAGGGTCAATGGTGGATAGTTGAACTGCACCATTAGCATAAACATGTTCAATTTCATAGGGGCCAAGCCATCTTGTAGTGAGCTTACCTTATGTCTCCTAAAATCTAGAGTCATACAAAAGAGCCCAATCACCAAGAACAAACCGTTTGTTTAGGATATGTGAATCATGAAACTTTTTGCACTGTAACTGGATCATCTCAGTTTGCTACAAGGATACTTTCCTCATTTCATCTAGATGGTTGATCTGTAGGATCCTATCCCATTGTGTTGGAGGAAGATCAATGTTGAGTTGTAATGTTGTACGTAAGGTTTTATGCTCAAACTCAATGGGCATTACAATATTCTTTCCATAAACCAATTCAAAAGGTGTGAAACCAGCTGTTGTCTTCCATGTGGTCATATATGCCTAGACTACTTCTTGTAATCTAGTTCTCTAGTCCTTTTTATGTATCTAAACTATTTTGGTCAGGATTGCCTCTATTTCTCTGTTAGTGATTTTTGCCTGACCATTCACCTATGGATGATATGGACTTGATTTTCTATGATGAATATTGTACTCATTCATTAGGGGAGTGATCAATGTTGAGGTAAATTGAGAACCCTAATTAGTGACCAATTCTCTGGGAACACCATAAGGTGTAAATATTTTCTCATGTAGAAACTCAGCTACCTTGTTATCCCAGGCATGCTTCATGGCTCGCACCTCTACCCATTTTGTCATGTAGTAAGTGCATACTGGATATATGAATTGTTGTTAGATGAGGGAATGATGGGCCTGAAAAAATCCAACCCCCATTTATCAAATGGAGTGACTACCACTTGAGGAAAGAGATGCATTTCATCAGACGTAGTTGGTCACCCCATCCATTGACATCAATCACACTTCCTAGTTTAGTTGACTGCATCCTTATATAGGGTTGGCCAGTAGTAGCTAGTGTTCAATATCTTCATCATTGTTATTTTGGCTAAAAAATTCCCTCCATAAGGCTCATCATGATAGACATGGAGGATGTTATAAGTCTCATCCTCCCTAACACATCTCCTCAATATTTGATCAAGGCCAATATAGAACAAACAATCAACAATCCATGAAAAGTTGAAAGTCTCTTCTATTAGCAACCTCTTTTCTTTTGAGGAGAAATATGGAGGTATTTTCTGAGAAACCAAATAGTTAGCAATGTTAGCATACCAAGGGGACTTAGCTAAAATGGAGAATAGGTGGTCATCAGGAAAGTTGTCATTGATTACATGAGGTTCATCCGCATTCTGCAATCTTGAGAGGAAATCAAAAACTACATTGGACTTGTCTGGCTTATCCACTATTTTGATATCAAATTCTTGCAACAATAGATGCCATCAGGATGACCTTCCTATGATAGAAGGTTTCTTAGCCAAATATTTTATGGTTGGATGATCAGTATGCATGAATACTTGATAGCTAGTGATGTAATGATAAAATTTGTTCAGAGCATAAATAACAACTAGAAGTTCCTTCTTCATGACTGTATAGTTCAACTCTTCTCCTTGCAAATTTTTGCTGATAAAATAAATGGCATGCTCTACCATACCTTCCTTTTATTTAAGAATAACTCCTACTACATGATCTGAGGCATCGGTGTGAATGTGGAATGGTAGAGCCCAATTAGGACCTCGCAGAACGAGAGCCTGAGTCAGAATAAACTTCAGCTGCAGGAAGGCTTCATCAAAACTTGGTGTCCATAAGAATTTTGAATCCTTGGTGAGAAGAGAATACATGGGATTGACCATTTTTCTGAAGTCCTTGATGAATCACTTATAGTGGCCACACTAATACATTTGGGGTGAAATTGCGACGACAATTTGCGACGGCAGGCAAATGTCATGCGGTTTTGGCCTTTTTTTTTCAAATATAGCCCGACACCGTCGCAATTTGCGATGACAATACATTTGGCACTGTCACAATTGCGACGTTGTCGGGATATAAGCGCAAAATTAAAAAGGAACGTTGTCATGTGTGTTTTCAACAACGTCGTAACCCTCCGCGAAATCACATCAGGATATAAGGGCAAAAAAAATAAGAACGTTATCATTTGTGTTTTCAATAGCGCCGTAACCCTCCGCGAAATCACATTGGGATATAAGGGCAAAAAAAACAAGAACGTTGTCATTTGTGTTTTCAACAGCGCCGTAACCCTCCGCGAAATCACAGCTACAATTTCTGAGTACGTTGGGTTTATTTTTCTTTTGTCATTATTATGTAATCTGGTATTCAGCTATTAGAGAGCTAAAATACCCAGAAATGAGGACATATCTATGTTGAATTTATTGTTAGCGGCTTTGGTTATTTAGAAGTTTAATTTTATTTGTTCATCTTTCAAGCACAAACATTTTGTGGACCGTAACGTCTTCATTGTTTCGGGTATGCAGTGAAACAGCCCTAACTTGCAATTGCGATGTTGTCGGGATATAAGGGCAAAAAAAAAAAGGAACGTTGTCATTTGTGTTTTCAACAGCACCGTAACCCTCCGCAAAATCACATCGGGATATAAGGGCAAAAAAAACAAGAACGTTGTCATTTGTGTTTTCAACAACGCCGAGAGAGATTCCCTCCGCGAAATCACAGCTACAATTTCTGAGTACGTTGGGTTTATTTTTCTTTTGTCATTATTATGTAATCTGGTATTCAGCTGTTAGAGAGCTAAAATACCCAGAAATGAGGACATATCTGTGTTGAATTTATTGTTAGCGGCTTTGGTTATTTAGAAGTTTAATTTTATTTGTTCATCTTTCAAGCACAAACATTTTGTGGACTGTAATGTCTTCATTGTTTCGGGTATGCAATGAAACAGCCCTAACTTGCGACTACCTTCACGGTACTTGTGTACATTATCATGTTGTCTTTACAGTGACTGTCCTCATTCAAGTGGCAATTACACAAGGGACAGTCACTGTGAGATGTCCTCATTTGTGACAAGGACAGTCACACTTAGGACATCTCATAGTGATATTCCCTTGTGTAATTTCCACTTGAATGTATTTCTATTGAACCACATTAATGCTTTTCTTCTTCAACAAATGAGGACAGTCACTGTAAAGACAACATGATAATGTACACAATTACCAAAAAATGATCTTGTTAATTGATGTAACACTTTGTCTTGCTCACTCCCTATCCTTCACTAGGGTCTCTTTAGGCCAATGTTTTGACTTGATAGGGTACTTAACTATCCCTACACTCTTTAGGTATCTCTACCCAAGATCCCACTCCTTCAACTAGTGCACACCAACAAGAAATACAACGAACTCTGCTCAATACCAATCTAGCTACTAGGACACTCCTAGTCTTGTCTTCACAAATTGAAACACATTCAACTAGAACTTTACTCCATGGAGAGGCTGGCCACTAGGACCTCTATTGGTTTCAATATTACTCCTTCACCTATACTTTTCATCAGTACTTCAATCCGGTTCATCAAACCATGCCAATTGCACCCAAAAATAGGATGCTAGCAATTAGGCCTTTGTCAAGCCTTTTTGTTTATATTAAGCCACCTAAAGGGCTTAGGATTCAGATGCCCTTTATTGAGAACTCCAAGATATCTAAGGTCTTCTCCTCCTAGATTTTTTGTACACCAACTGCTACAGCCATGCCTGAAAACAAGTATTTTGACACAACTTGGACAGTCTGACTAAGAGTTTGTTTTCTTAGCAGCCAAAGAAACTCACCCAATCTTCTAATTTGACTTGGGGCTTCTTTAGATGTGTGTCTACCTCTCCATGAGATTTTAGTTGAAGCAACCAATGCATTCAACTTGTTGTAATCTTCTTGTAATGATTTGTCATCCCTAACTGTGCTCAACTGACTCACCTAGGACATCATTGCAAACATAGAAAATGAGCTTCCCAGGGCCCCTCCTTCCAAACATATAGTACATGGAGCCTCCTCACCCATTCCAAGAGCCCGTACAAAATTGACAATGGAATGATGAGCTAAGACTCCATTTGTTCAACCTGCCTGGTTCAAACCAATGATAGGGTACTTAACAAAAGAATTAACAAACTAGTTGGAATGCTTCAAAACTCAAAAAAAACACAACACAGAATAAAAAAACAACTTGTACTAACTTTTCCAATAGACACTGCAAGCTATCTAATCCATTAATCAACTGAAAACAAAGAAATAAAAAAACTCAAGAATTCACTAAAACCGTGTTACTCTACAAATCTTCTTAATTCCAAATGTTTTTCCCCCCAACCTTTTGCACAGATCGATGGAGGCCTCTTATAGTTGATCTGATGCCTAATTCAATGGTTTCATATAGTTACATAACCATCTTACTCGAAAATGCTCCCTTGCACAAATGTTGTCAATGTTGTGAATGACAACATTGACAACTTGTTACAACCTTTGGGATTTTGGTTCAAAACTTATTGTTCAAACACCATAAGACCCTAACCATGACTTAGTTAGGCTATTTAGACCTCACATAGGCCACTTCTACACTTCTTTGCCCAATTTGACCCCTAAAGGCTTCATTCCCACTTTTGCCACAATATTGGTAACTTGGGTACAAATTGGCACTTGCCTTCACAAAGGTCACACATGAGGACATCTCACAGTGATCGATTGTCCCTTGTGTAATTGCCACTTGAATGTATTGCTATTGAACCACATTAATGCTTTTCTTCTTCAACAAATGAGGACAGTCACTCTAAAGACAACATGATAATGTACACTCACTGTAAGGACAGTCACAAATGAGGACATCTCACAGTGACTGTCCCTTGTGTAATTTCCACTTGAATGTATTGCTATTGAACCACATTAATGCTTTTCTTCTTCAAAAAATGAGGATAGTCACTCTAAAGACAACATGATAATGTACACTCACTGTAAGGATAGTCACAAATGAGGACATCTCACAGTGACTGTCCCTTGTGTAATTGCTGCTTGAATTACACAAGGGACAGTCATTGTGAGATGTCCTCATTTGTGACAAGGACAGTCACACATGAGGACATCTCACAGTGATTATCCCTTGTGTAATTGCCACTTGAATGTATTGCTATTGAACCACATTAATGCTTTTCTTCTTCAACAAATGAGGATAGTCACTCTAAAGACAACATGATAATGTACACTCACTATAAGGACAGTCACAAATGAGGACATCTCACAGTGACTGTCCCTTGTGTAATTTCCGCTTGAATTACATAAGGGACAGTCATTGTGAGATGTCCTCATTTGTGACAAGGATAGTCACACATGAGGACATCTCACAGTGATTTTCCCTTGTGTAATTGTCACTTGAATGTATTGCTATTGAACCACATTAATGCTTTTCTTCTTCAACAAATGAGGACAGTCACTCTAAAGACAACATGATAATGTACACTCACTGTAAGGACAGTCACAAATGAGGACATCTCACAGTGACTGTCCCTTGTGTAATTACCGCTTGAATTACACAAGGGACAGTCATTGTGAGATGTCCTCATTTGTGACAAGGACAGTCACACATGAGGACATCTCACAGTGATTGTCTGTAATGTCCCCTTTTTGGCTAACTTGGAAAACAGGAACAATTACTCCACTTCTCAGACTTACTCTATCAGATACTTACAATTAAACTAAGTAATGGAGGTTACTTAAGATATCAACCGCTATTTCAGATTCAATCACAATATGTGTGCAAGATGATATTGATACCAATATGTTTAATAGCACTGTCGGATATAATGATATGAAATATGCTATGAATATGATGTTTCCTATCACTTATAGTGATAGTATAATGATGGTATGTCTGATATAAACAATATCGATATACAATCAATAAGTATTGCTTACAACAATGTATTTGCTGTGTCTGATATGATGATGTAATTATGCAAATGTGTAATATCGCTATGAGTGATATGTTGCTATTTCAGATTCTAAATTATATGCTTGCAACTTCAAATATTGATGCTGTTTCTGACTATCCTTTCTATCTGTGCAATCATGGTGTTGTCTCTGATCTGCAATGATAAACTTGAAACCAAATTGCCAAAGGCAGATGCTCTATTGAGTATATCCAAATATGGATAAGTAAATAAAGTTCTAATGATGCCTTGAGTGACTGACGAGAATGCATTCTTATATTGTCTTTAACAAATGAAGAGATGCTATGAATGAGACGTGTCTTGTTTCTTCCTCCATGTCCCTTTGTTAATCACACCTTTCCATAATCCGACAGTTCACATAATATTATTTCATTATTTTCTGATCATAGATAACTCCCAGATTGACTCAATATCAAATCTTTTTATGAAGGTAATCTTCCCTAATTGGTAGTGCAACCAGTAGTTAACATCCATTGTGTTTGTATTAGTTTGGTCTAACTATCATTAGTATTTAGTCAATCGATATTAACTCTTGCCTTATCCCATATTGTTATGATGATATCCAATCTTTCTACTCTGATATAAGTCGATATCATTTTCTGATAATTGTCCATTTATTGGTTGATTGCTGGTAATGGAGTTTGATCTTCAAATTGACTTCCATTCCTGTTAATACTTAAGGATACATTGTACTTATTATCCATGACTGATGCCTCATTCATCAATAGCTTGTGATATAATCACTGATGCTTTTGTGTTTCTACAAGATGTGGTTTATCTCAGACAATCGATAATCTTTCAATCCTTTAGTCGATATCCTCCTATGTGGTGTCTATTGATATAGATAGTAGAATTCAATCTAGTTTATGTTATTGTCATGATAACATAGGAAGTGATGGTGCATATTTGCTAGCGGGTCTTCATGTTTGATATTGCTTTATCAGATATGTCATTGTCTAAACTTGTGCAATTAATGATTATTTATAATATATGAATGGTTATCCTTCTTGCTTATCAATACATCTTCTGAAACACATAGCGACCTATCCCTTATTCATATCATGTTGATCTTGACTTCATAGTATTTGGTTCATTAATCATCCTCTCATGGTATCGATGTGTAATGACTAGTGATTGTTGTATCACTTCTTCATTCCTCATCGTGATAGATAATGCAGATGTTTAATGTAGATGTATATCGATTACAGATATTCGATATTGCTTTAAACATTATTATTATTATTATTATTATTATTAATGTTATTGTTATTATTAAATATTATAATTAATGATGTTAGTAATATTAATAATATTATAATAAATATTATTATAGTGATAACATATTGTTTTATATTGAGAGGTTTATTAATATTATTTATATATTAAAATTATTATATCAATAATTGATTTAATATTATTACTTAATATATTATTATAATATAATATATATAATTTATTAATAATTATTTATTATTAATTTATATTATAATTATAATCATAATTATATTATTTATTAATATTTTAATATTATTTAATTAACATATTACTTATTATGCTAACTATATATTATTATTATCTTTTGATAATAATTATATATTATTGTTATATACCGTTAATAATAGATTATTATATATCATCTAATCATTTTATTATTATACTAAGTTCAATATGTCACGGCTCATGACATTGTCCCTTGTGTAATTGCCACTTGAATGTATTGTTATTGAACCACATTAATGCTTTTCTTCTTCAACAAATGAGGACAATCACTCTAAAGACAACATGATAATGTACACTCATTGTAAGGACAGTCACAAATGAGGACATCTCACAGTGACTGTCCCTTGTGTAATTTCCACTTGAATTACACAAGGGACAGTCATTGTGAGATGTCCTCATTTGTGACAAGGACAGTCACACATGAGGACATCTCACAGTGATTGTCCCTTGTGTAATTGCCACTTGAATGTATTGCTATTGAACCACATTAATGCTTTTCTTCTTCAACAAATGAGGACAGTCACTCTAAAGACACCATGATAATGTACACTCACTGTAAGGACAGTCACAAATGAGGACATCTCATAGTGACTGTCCCTTGTGTAATTGCCACTTGAATGTATTGCTATTCAGCCACATTAATGCTTTTCTTCTTCAACAAATGAGGATAGTCACTCTAAGGACAACATGATAATGTACACTCACTGTAAGTGTACATTATCATGTTGTATTACAAATGGACCTTATGTTGGTCGGGATATAAGTGCAAAAAAAAAAAGGAACGTTGTCATTTGTGTTTTCAACAGCGCCGAGAGAGATTCCCTCTGCGAAATCAAGCGGGTTATCATTTGTGTTTTGAACAAAGCGGGTTGTCATTTGTGTTTTGAACAGCACCGAGAGAGATTCCCTCCGTGAAATCAAGCGGGTTGTCATTTGTGTTTTCAACAGCGCCGAGAGAGATTCCCTCCGCAAAATCACAGCTACAATTTCTGAGTACGTTGGGTTTATTTTTCTTTTGTCATTATTATTTAATCTGGTATTCAGCTGTTAGAGAGCTAAAATACCCAGAAATGAGGACATATCTGTGTTGAATTTATTGTTAGTGGCTTTGGTTATTTAGAATGCTTCCCCACAATACTTAATTACACAAGGGACAGTCACTGTGAGATGTCCTCATTTGTGACAAGGACAGTCACACATGAGGACATCTCACAGTGACTGTCCCTTGTGTAATTGCCACTTGAATGTATTGCTATTCAACCACATTTATGGGCCCGTTTGGACCATGACACATAGTAGCATCTACAGAGAAGAATATCCCAGGTGTAACAAGTTGTAAGAATATACCAACAGTTCTAAGAAGTTCCCTAGCACGTAGTAGCATCTACAGAGAAGAATATACAACATGAGGGAAGCCACTGTAAAGACAACATGATAATGTACACTCATTGTATGTGTACATTATCATGTTGTCTTTACAGTGACTGACCTCATTCAAGTGGCAATTACACAAGGGACAGTCACTGTGAGATGTCCTCATTTGTGACAAGGACAGTCACACATGAGGATATCTCACAGTGACTGTCCCTTGTGTAATCCACTTGAATGTATTGCTATTCAACCACATTTATGGGCCCGTTTGGACCACGGCACACAGTAGCATCTACAAAGAAGAATATCCCAGGTGTAACAAGTTGTAAGAATATACCAACAGTTCTAAGAAGTTCCCTAGCACATAGTAGCATCTTCTAATTGTCTATACCACTTCACAAGGTATTGTTTGCACACATTGTTTTTGGTTCTTTTGATGACCCTTGTTTTGAAATTGCTATTAGGCCTTGTAGCTTATACGTTTTGATTGCTGGAGAGCTTCTAAAGCTAAGCAAGAAGACCATTGCACGAGTTATAGCCGTGCGCTCAGGTTTGAAAATTGTATATTTTTTAATCTAATGTATATTTTAACTAGACTTTTAGCTTATTTTTGCTGTATATTTTAATCTAAAGGGAATCATGGATGTGAACTTGAAAGAATTTTGTACTTAGTTCTTATGGAGAGAATAGTAGTAGTTTACGGTCTAATATCAAATAGAGTTTTCCAATTACAGAAAGTTAATGAATTCTAATAGCTTATATGTTTTGATTGCTGGAGAGCTTCTAGAGCTAAGCAAGAAGACCATTGCACAAGTTATAGCCGCGTGCTCAGGTTTGAAAATTGTATATATTTTAATCTAATGTATATTTTAATCCTTTTGCCATGTCATGTAATATGTCTTGCCTTGTAGCTTATATGTTTTGAAATTGCTGTTAGGCCTTGTAGCTTATATGTTTTGATTGCTAGAGAGCTTCTAGAGCTAAGCAAGAAGACCATTGCACTAGTCGTAGCCGCGCGCTCAGGCATGAAAATTGTATATTTTTTAATCTAATGTATATTTTAACTAGACTTTTAAAATATTAAAGGATTTAACTAGGTCTAAGAAGATTTGTGTACTTTTGACAATTTTGCTTAGTCACTGAAAGTTGTAGACCGAAGTTTTCATAGCCCAATTTTTGCTTCCTGCGAAGAACAATCATGTCAGATAATATAAGTGAAGAACAAAATAGGGAGACAATTGCTAGATTGTGGTCTAACTTGAAAAGAAAAGGTGATGGAAAATGTTATTGTCCCTGCAAAATTTGTAAGGGCTTAAACTGTAGAAGAGTGCTAATCAAAACAGTTAAGAGACATTGTAGGGAGAATGGTCACATTGAAGGGGGGCATGACTATCATCCACTGGTAAGTTGTTCATTATATCATTTTAACAATTTATATACATATGAAATCACTTGATGATGAGTTGAAGATCATGGTTTATTTATGTTAATCAATTTTATATAGGTTGATCTCCCCAGGGAAGTACATGGGGGTGCGAATATCCAAGGTGAAGATAATGATCCCATGGAAGATGACGATCATGCGCTAGAAAACACAATTGAAGATGATGGTATAAATACATTGATCCATGAAACATTTAGTCCAAGCGGATCTGATCATGATGATGATGATAGCCTTGATGTACCTCTACTTGAGAAGGCATACGAGCCCCTATACAAAGACTCCCAAACAACTCTTCTCTCTGCTGTATTGTTGTTGTTGAACTTGAAGGTTATGAATGGTTTATCCAACATAACAATGTCACGTATGTTAAGGTATGTCATATATGTCTTTATAGTTAACAAAGGGTGAATAATGTACCACTAATATTGTTTATATTAACAACTTATATTTTTTGCTGTAGATTGATGGGCGAGTTTTTGTTACCACCATCAAATATTCTACCTCGCTCATATCGAGAATTATCTGCTATTATGAAAGATATTGGAATGGAGTATCAAGCAATACATGCTTATCCCAATGATCATATTATATATTATAAAGAACATGAATTTGCAACACAATGCCCTGTATGTCATACGAGTAGATATCGAACAGATCGAATAACAAAAAAGGTGCCTCACAAGGTTCTTTGTTACATCCCCATTATTCCACGGATGCGACAATTATTCAGGTGTACTAGCTTGGCACAATTTATGGATTACCATGCACGCAATAGAAGTCGAGATGACATTATTCGAATCCCTGCGGATGGTTCGGCATTTATGCACATAGAGGAAAAGTGGCAACACTTCAAAGAAGAACCTCGTAATCTCAGGCTTTCATTGGTAGCGGATGGTGTCAATCCATTTGGAGAGATGAGATCTGTTTGCTCGGTGTGGCCTATTTTTGTTATCAACAATAACATTCCTCCATGGATGTCAATAAAGAGGGAGCACATTATGTTGGCACTGATTGTTCCAGGTATTTTATCATTTGATAGTTATTAATTTACATGTACTTACAAATCTTACAGTAAAATGGTCACAATAATTATGTAATGTTACTGTTCATTCAAGTAGGTAAATATCAAGTTAAAGATATGAATGTATATATTGAGCCTCTTATTGACGAGTTGGTGGAGTTATGGAACGGTGTCACTATGTATGACGTGTCTAGACCAATAGGACAAAGACAATTTCAATTCCATGCAATACTTGTATGGACAATACATGATGCCCCAGGGCTAACACATTTTTGTGGTATGTTATAGTGAATTCAAGTTGCGCATGATAATTCTAACTATAAAAATCAACATATTTAATAATCCAATTATATCATTATCTTGTAGGTCTTCAAACAAAGGGAAAATTTGCATGTCCAGTTTGTGGTCCAAAGATGAAATCTCGTCATTCAAAAAGTTTAGGAAAGCATGTGTTTGATGAGTACAGACACTTCCTCCACAGGAATCATAAGTATCGAAGTATGGAAAAACATCTTTTCAATGGGAAAGAAGAGACTACATCAAAGCCACGAAGAATGACACCTCGCCTATGGAAGTTGGAATATAATAGAATTAATCGTCGAGGTAATGTCATTCCACTTAATGGTTTATGTTTGTAATTTATATATTTCTATTGTGATTTTTGTTTACTAATTATGTAATTGATGATCGTGAAGGTCGTCAAGGCACTACTGACAACCTTCCAAAGGGACTAAAAAGCTATCCCAGACAATTTAGTAGGTTGCCCTACTACGAGGACCTACAAATTGTGCATTTGTTTGATCTTATGCATGTTGGAAAGAATATAACAGAGACATTGTGGAAAATACTGGATGGAAGGCGTGACAAAGAAAAAATTGTCAAAATTTGTAATGACATTCATGAATCCAATCATGCACTGAAGAATTTCATTCACTCAAATAGCAATAGAGATCAGATTAATATAAGTGCCCTTCCTTGGTTATTAACGGAGCAGCAAAGTGATGCCATAAAAGAAGTCATACAAAAAATTCGATTTCCCATAAGATTTGCTGGGAACATAAGCAATCTCATATCAAAGAAAAGTGAATTTGGGCCAGGGCTCAAAACGCATGATTGGCATACTTTCATCAAGGTAAGTTATGTTCTTCTGTATTTAGAATATATTCATAAACTACGTGTACTATTCATTATGTTATGTTAGAAAATAATGAAATGATTGGTTTATAATTACTGCAGTACGTGCTACCTCTATCTCTCCCAGAGCACTTCAACAATAACATCAAACAAGTGATATATGATCTTGGAAAATACATGAGGTAAGCAGTAATATCTGTTCAATTTGTTGTATATATTTATTATATTCGCGATTTGTTTTTCTTGCTATGTAATCTATTGTATATTATTTTGTAAAGTCTCGTATTTATATATTTTTTGTGACTTGAATCTCTTAATGTAGGTGGTTGTCATCTAAAGAAATCCATAAAGAAGATATAAACTATTGGAAGAGAAGAATTCCTCATTTATTGTGTGAAATGCAAAAGTGTCTACCTCCAACTTTTTTCAATGCACAAGAACACTACCTCATACACCAAGTTGAGGAGATTGAATTGTGTGGACCTGCACACACTAGGTCAATGTGGATGGTTGAGAGGCACTTGAAATCTTTGAAGGCTTTGGTTCGACAAAGAGCACATCCTGAGGGTTCTATGGTAGAGGGATACATGGTATACCAGACTATGGTGTACATTACTGAATATCTTCCTAAGTTTGCTTCAAATATCCATGTAGATCGCATTTGGGATCTCGACCCTTTTAAAAAATTCAAAGGGGAGTACTTGATGGGGAAAGGTAGATTGAGGAAAGTGACAGGTAATAAATTATAAGATGTTATTGTAATAAATTATTTCTTAATCTTCAAAATAAATCGGTTGTAAGTCGTCTATTTTTTTTTTGTACAGTTGCTCGAGAGTGGGATGCACTACATTTGTATATTGCAAACAATCTTGATTGGATGACGGTATGGATTGAACGATGTCAACATTCTGGTCACACATTAACATGGGAAGGTGTATCTTCATTGGTTAAAGAAGCTCATCGTAATGGAGATTCTAATGTTACGCAAAGGGAAATAGATTTAGCATATGGTTTAAGAGATTTCCAGGTACGTACAAAATTATTAATCACCCGTATGTTTATCAACTCATGATATAATAATTTTGACATGTTTCACATATTATTGCAGGTTAAACACCACAAGGGTATGTTCTGTAATGGTCAAAAATTTCGCGTCAAAGTGTTGGATGACACGAAGAAAACTTGTGATTCTGGAATAACTGCAGTCTTTCAAGTGACTAATATTTCATCTAGAAATGACTTAGATCCTCAAGAGTCTAAAAATCAATACTATGGCATTTTGGATGATATACTTGAGTGCGACTTTAGTTCCTTCAAATTAGTACTCTTCATTGTCAAATGGTACAGGCTACGACTTAATCCAAATGATCCTAATAGAACTATTATTGAACATGATAATGGATTTATAATGGTTAATACAAGGTCGTTTGAGCCAGTTGGGGATGAGCCCTATGTTCTTCCAAGCCAATGTGAGCAGGTATTTTACTCAGAGGTTTCACATAAACCGGGTTGGTCATTTGTTGTTAGACATGAACCGAGAGGAAGGCCGATAAAGTATAATGCGATGGAAGAAGAAGATACCGAAGAAGTAGAAGATGATGTAGATGATGATCACGATCGACAATTATTGGATGATGTTCCTGAGACAAATTTTCATGAAGAAGAAGAAGAAGATGATGCTGCTACTGATGATGATGATGAAGATGATGTTGATGTTGATGATGATGATGTTGATGATGACGACAATGATGACAACGACGACGATGACGACGATGATGATGATGAGGATGATGAGGATGATGATGATGATGATGATGATGATGATGATGATGATGATGATGATGAAATTTAAAGGTATGCCATCAATCCTTAATGTATTTAATATTCATTTCTTGATAGAAATATATTTGTCTTAAATGGTTACATAGTTTATTCATTATCTATTTAAAATCTATAAGTGTTATAATGTGTACGTTTTAATGTTTTTAATTTTTATGTGATGCTTATGATGGATGTGATTATGATTATGATGTGATTATGCTCACGATAATTGAATTACATTTGCAGGAAATTGAACCCCTTTCAAGAGCATCCCGCACAGTCTCATGGATCGACAGGTATAAGTCAATACACCTTATAGAAAGTCTATTTAATACACTTATCAATAGTAAGATTGATGTCTTCTAAGATCTCTCCCATTTGCAGGTACCAGCAAATAGGTATTTGTCAGAAGTGTCTTCCTCGAGTGAGGGAAATATAGGAATAGAAGAGGAAAGTGAGACATGTAGTTTATATAGAATAGGGAGATTAACTAGAGGTCAAAGGACTAGAAGGAAATTCAATAAACACATGAAATTTTTCCTTGCTCAAGGGGGGTCATGTTCTTATGATGATGAGATGAAAGGCGACATCGAGGTGCCCTTGAGGTACCAACATCTATAGAAACATTGGGTACCCAAGGAACTTCCTCTAATAAACACTGATTTTTGTGTTAATGAGAGGATATATCGCATAGCACCATCATCATTACATGGTTTGGGCCTATTTTCTATGGATGGCATAAAGGTGTCTTACAACAAAGTTTCTGAATTGATGGAGTATGTTGGACCATGTTACGATTACAAAATTTGGATGCATATTGTTCAAAATAAAAAAAGTATGCGTAGGTATGCACTCTCGGCAAATTATATACAACAGCAAGACAATAATCAAAGTAAAAGTGTGGCTATATACATTGATGGAAGGCCAAAAGCAAGAGGGAATATTGCGGATTTTATAAATAGTACACGACCTGGGTCAACTATAAAGCAACCCAATTGCATATTTGAGGCGCGCGAGGGAAATCATGTATTCATCTGTGCGATAAAATCAATACGTGCAGGGGAAGAGCTGCTTATTGATTACAATTTGAACCACATAGATACAAACGAGGCTACTATCATGGGGGTGGTACATACTATTAAACCAACTTCTAATCAATGACTCCAACATACCATTTAGTTATTAAATTTTTGGCTAACATTTTTATACTTGATCTTTGACACAGGGGCACAATATGGAGCAACCGCCCGAAGGTGATGGTGACGATATTCCTAGCTCATCTACACATGAGCAGGTAAAACTCATTGTAATTGTGCAAACTAGATAGAAGCAAAATGTTATTTTTTTTAATGTTATTTTCTTCATTATTTTGGAGTAATTTTGATAATACTAATACTATTGTTGTCACAGAGGGCCGGTGGTCGGAGAGAGGGAAAGCAACCTGCAGTCCCTCAGGAGTCCCCCCTTGTGGACCCTTTTTTTATTGATTTAGCAGAGATCGATGACCTGATTGGTTCCATTAAAAAGCTGCTAAAGAAAATTGGGAAAGAACTTCTACGTTTGGTATCCATACATCCTCAGACTCAGGAAATAAAAGACAGGGCAGCTGAGTTGTTGCACACTTCTGAAAACTTTAAAGTAAGTATTAATGAAATTTTTAATTATTACAAGAGTTCAATAATGGTTTTTATGTTATGCTCTTTTATGACATTAATTAAAATATGGATGCATTGTCTTTACAGAGTTATTTGCGTAATTTTGAACCCCATTCCCATGATGAGGCTGGTATTGCAAGTGGTTCAGGTAGATCACATGTTCCATTCCCCACTTGTGTTTTCCACTGAATATATATAGGAATGATCATAATCATTGACAATACATGCTCGAACAATCTTTTTTTTTAATGCTCTAACAATCTTGTCCATGCTAGTCCACGCGTTCTATATTTATGCATGCTCTAACAATTTTATTCTTCAGCTCCTTTCCATGATGATATGACAATGCCGCCTCCATCCAGGACAGCCACAAATGTCTTGCCGACTGCCATGTCAACAACACACAGCCTAAATGCACCAACTGTTGCACCATCTACTGGTACACAAATCCCTCTTTTTCTCTCTTTTGTTATGTGTTTAAGTGTTATGTGTTTACGATGTAGATCCCTTGATTGTGTTTGTGCCATGGGTGCTCTGCACCAATTTATTTCCCTTGAAGTATTATTTCTTGGAGGCATTTGATAATGGTTTTCATTTTTTGCAATAGGAGATGCAACAAGTCCCGATGCAACATCATTTCCTGGATGTTCCCGTGTTCCTAGTACGGGAACAGTGAAGGATTGCGTATTGATCATCAGCGACGATGAAGGCGTTCCCTTAAAAGTATCCAAACTTCCAGGTACTTTAAAGTTATTATTATTCTATAGTGATATAATAGTAATTTAGTTTTTGATCACTCTTCATCGACTAATGATCCCATGATTATTTTGTAGGGAATGATATTTTTTGGCAAAAACTTGGTGACGAGTGTTTGCGGATATTCGGGCCCACCATACGTACATGGTGGAACATCATATCCTAACTAAAACCCCAAACCACTATTTTGATTTCATATCATTGCTAGAATAGTTTTCCTTTTCATCAATTTCTTGAACTATATTAAAGGTAGCTTCTCTTCATTTATGAGTCTAACATGTTTTTTTTTACTTAAAAGGTGGAATAACCAAGATAAAAAGTTGAAGGATGATCTTGTACATAGTATGACCCAGCTTTTTGGACCTCGTGCATTCGAGAGAAACAAGCTCCTTGAAAGAGCTGGTTTATGTTTGAAGTATATTAGGGACCAGTACAGGAAATATTTAGAGGTTAACCCAAGGCACGAGCGTCCGCCCTGTGTTCTTGAGGCTGAGTGGAAGGGTTTGATTTTGGATGGAAAGTATAAAGCCGACATGAAAAAAGGAATTACGCCAGTAGAGAGTAGAGCAAGGTATGTGATACTTTTGAGAATGTAATTATGTACTAATTAACCTCTAAATTTTTCCTATATTGGTCTCTAACATATTTCAAACTTTTCATAGATTGCCTGACACATCAAAGGCAACAAAGGCAAGATTAGAAAAGCATGGGACACACAAGCTCGGCTCTGGTGGTTTTTCCAAACTTCAAGCACGAGTTGTAAGTATTAGTAAATGAAAACTTGTATCAATTTTTTTATATATTGCAAGGAAATTTTTTTTGATCAAACAATGCAAGTAAAATTCACCATACCAAGAAAAAATGTAGGGGTCAGAGTTCAATAGATGCCTCACAGAAGAGGACAAGAGAATTGGCTTCCAACAAGGCTATAGAGCCATGGCTGAACGGCTACGAGCTGAAATCAGTGTGCAAGGTTCAAATAATGATGCATCTGAGCCACAGGTAAATAAGCTAAATGAAATTTATTTCAAATTGAATACTTTACCAATTAGTCTATTTGATGTTAAGTTCTAATATAAAGTGAGTATATCTGTTTTAAGAAAGCAATGATAACAATGTGTAGGATATTGGAATGTAGCCTGACAATCCTTCTACACAATCTATGCATAATGAAGGTTCACATGATGTGCATCCTAGTGGTGGAGGTATACATTTGCTATTAAATTTTTTATATGTAATTACAATTGGTGTTTGGATTAATGTAACATTTTGTATAGCAACTGTAGAGGATCGAGGGGTCGGTTCTCATGAGCATGTTGAGCTTGAGTCTAGACAAAATGATGTGGCCAGATCAGGTAATTAAAGAGCGCCACAGTTATGTTCTTTAAAATAATTAAATACTTGTAACAATTATAATTAAATATTTTAAATTTAACTCTTTTATTTGTTACTGTAGAGGACCCCCCTTTGCAGCAGCATAGGAATTTGAGATCATCAAGAACAAAGAACAAAACAACTGATGAGGGGGGTATTGATGATAACACTGATGCTCCTCTTAGAGCTTACATAGAAAAAAAAATTAGAAAGAGAAAAAAGAAATGATTGTCATCTAAATACCTTAATTGATAATGACTGAATTTTATGTCTCAATGAATTTAATTATGTGCTAATGAATGTTCATGAATTATGTGTTTATTTTCATATTGATGAATGTTGCGTGTTAACGAATCTAATGTGTTAATGAATGTTATCATGTGATATTGATTGAATGTTACATTTTATTAATAATTGAAAGAATGAATGAATGTTAGATGTTAACGGGGAATGTAGAGTGATGTTAGGGGGAGGGGGGTGGGGCCAAATGAGCTTCCACCTTCACGTGGTTGGCCCTGTTTAGTAGAGAATATTAAACTATATTCTCGAAACAAAGTGAAGCTCAATAAGATACTAAATGAGTCAAAATGGTTATCAAGGTCCTCTATCCATAAGATACTTGTAGTCAAAATGGTTATTAATAAGATACTTGTAGTCAAAATGGTTATCTAGGTCCTCTATCCATTCCATAAGTTCTTCACCATTCAAACTTCCTCCATAACAAGGAATGTGCTCTAGGTTAGTCATGAAGCCTAGCATGGACTCTTTGTCAGATAGAGCCACTATTTCAGAGCCTTTTCTGTGCATTTCCTTCAAGCACTGTACAGTGTACAGATGTGAAAGGGAGGGCAGACCAGTGTGGAAGTTAGAGTATTTATATCTTATGCTTTGAGAGTTTATTTGGTAGATTCAAGACACCTTATATCAAAGTTATTCCTTTTTCTTATCTGTTGTTCTGTCAAACCCTCATTTTTTGGGTTATTGCATTCAAATGGCCTTAACTTGCAAATAAACCATAGGATATCCTCTTTTCTTTGTAAAATGCAAGTTAAGGGGGTTTATTTTCATATTTTAAAAGCTTTGGAACAGGATACTAAGCCAGAGAATTTCAAGAGCAAGCCCTAGGTCAAGAATCTCAATGTTCTTGACTAGGAGTTGATGGATTATGCAAGATCAGAGGGTAGCGGCAAGTAAAGGACCTCAAACCTTGTTGAATCTAGATCTTTAGAGCATGGTGGACATCTTCAAACTCTGATCTTGGTTTCATGCACCCATTTTCAATGCCTTGTTTTGGAACCCACACCCAAAGGCATGCATTAGGTCTGCGGACTCAATAAGGACATTGATATGCTAGAGTGGAGTCAGGGTCTGGGAGTTGGAGGATTGTTAGAACATCAAAAAGGGTACTCAAAAAACATATAAGTTCATAAGGTCCTTTGTCAAATTGAAGAGTTATTGCTGCAGAACAGGTTTTGGAGACCTACTAGAGTCACTAGGTCTATTTGGACCCGTTTGGACCACGACACACAGTAGCATCTACAGAGAAGAAGTTTGGTATGCAATGGTCTTGAAACCTCCTGAGAAATTCTTGGTATGCATTTGTGTGGTGCAAAAGCTTCGTTGAAAGAGAAAAAGAAGAAAAGAATAGAAATGATTTTTTTTCTTTTTATGTCATATACTGTAACCAACTACTTATAACTTGCAAAAATTATTATAACCATTTGAAATTGAAACTTAGTTTAATGTGAAACTGAGAACTGCTTTATTAGAGCTTTCTGTGATTTAGATTCAGACATCAAGAACATTGTTTGCCTAATATTGTGATTAATGTTTATTTATTAATATCTCATACTGACAAACAATTGATAATTGTAGGGAAAACGTCATTGGGGGTCTTTGAGGATCCACCAGAAGCCAAGGAGAAAATGTATTCAAATGCTAAAGATGGTGTAATAGTCCTTACAGCTGTTGAACCTTGCTGTGTAGATCATCTCCGATTCTCCAAGTTCAACAGTACTGTGGTATTCCTTTGGATACTTCTAATGGTAAATTTCAGATATCAAGTTCTTTTCGTATGAAACTACTACATTTGTAATCTGTAGTTTTAAACTTTTAGTTTATAATTGTTCATCAGCTTTAGTTCGTATGCTGCCATTTCAAGTATGATTAATGAAGTTACCTTTATCACAGGATGAAAGTGAGCAGTCAGCATACTGGTACGGAGCTGGCAGCATTGATACGGTGACTAGGGCATCGTTTAATGGTGGTATTGTGTTTTCCCGTATTTAGGGCATCGGCCTTTTGAAGCATTGCCTTCATCTTTCTTAAGTCTGAGTTTTAAGTTTGTTTATCTCTCTCGGCGCTGTTGAAAATACAAATGACAATGTTCTTGTTTGTTTTGCCCTTATATCCCGATGTGATTTCGCGGAGGGTTACGATGTTGTTGAAAACACAAATCCCTTGTGTAATTGCCACTTGAAGGAGGACAGTCACTGTAAAGACAACATGATAATGTACACTTACAGTGAGTGTACATTATCATGTTGTCTTTAGAGTGACTATCCTCATTTGTTGAAGAAGAAAAGCATTAATGTGGCTGAATAGCAATACATTCAAGTGGCAATCACACAAGGGACAGTCACTGTGAGATGTCCTCATTTGTGACTGTCCTTACAGTGAGTGTACATTATCATGTTGTCTTTAGAGTGACTGTCCTCATTTGTTGAAGAAGAAAAGCATTAATGTGGTTCAATAGCAATACATTCAAGTGGCAATTACACAAGGGACAATCGATCACTGTGAGATGTCCTCATGTGTGACTATCCTTGTCACAAATGAGGACATCTCACAATGACTGTCCCTTGTGTAATTCAAGTGGCAATTACACAAGGGACAGTCACTGTGAGATGTCCTCATTTGTGACTGTCCTTACAATGAGTGTACATTATCATGTTGTCTTTAGAGTGACTGTCCTCATTTGTTGAAGAAGAAAAGCATTAATGTGGTTCAATAGCAATACATTCAAGTGGCAATTACACAAGGGACAATCGATCACTGTGAGATGTCCTCATGTGTGACTATCCTTGTCACAAATGAGGACATCTCACAATGACTGTCCCTTCTGTAATTGCCACTTGAATGAGGACAGTCACTGTAAAGACAACATGATAATGTACACATACAATGAGTGTACATTATCATGTTGTCTTTACAGTGGCTGCCCTCATGTTGTATATTCTTCTCTGTAGATGCTACTATGTGCTAGGGAACTTCTTAGAACTGTTGGTATATTCTTACAACTTGTTACACCTGGGATATTCTTCTCTGTAGATGCTATTGTGTGCCGTGGTCCAAACAGGCCCATAAATGTGGTTGAATAGCAATACATTCAAGTGGCAATTACACAAGGGACAGTCACTGTGAGATGTCCTCATGTGTGACTATCCTTGTCACAAATGAGGACATCTCACAGTGACTGTCCCTTGTGTAATTGCCACTTGAAGGAAAAAAGCATTAATGTGGTTCAATAGCAATTTATTCAAGTGGCAATTACACAAGGGATAATCACTTTGAGATTTCCTCATTTGTGACTATCCTTACAGTGAGTGTACATTATCATGTTGTCTTTACAGTGACTGTCCTCATTTGTTGAAGGAAAAAAGCATTAATGTGGTTCAATAGTGATGCAGAGTAGTCAGGGCTTTTAGAATATACAAATATACATCCTTAACTCTCATTCCACCAAGGAAGAAGGAATTCCAATGGTTGAAACGTGAGTTAAGGTCTTTACATCAGTCAAACCCTGAAAATGAGGGTTTGTAAACAATGCACAGAAAATTTGAAATAACTTAGATATAAAATAAAGAGAATCAATCAAACCAACTTCCAAAGCATCAGATGTCACTATTACAACTTCCAGGCAAATTTTATCATCCAACCACCATCCGTACAGCCGTACAGAGTTCGTTTTTCACCAGAAATGCACTAAAACAGGGTTATTTTTATTTTTTATGAAAGCAAAATGATTACAATACTGGTTCTCTGTCTGTCTTCAACCATTTGAAGCCTAAAATAGGCTCTCCAAACATTGGTTCAACCATCTAGGTGGTTAGAACAGTTTATCCAACAAATGTCAACTTTGCTAAGCAACTTTTAAAGTTGCATTACAACTTTGCAAACAACTTTGCCAAGAAGGTTAAAAATGTGTTGTGAAACTTTAGGAACCTTATTAAAGTTATTTTGGACCTTCAAACTTCTTAACAACATCTAAAAGACACCTAATAAACACTTACTATGCTCATTTCATCCAAGGACTCAAAAGATGCCCAAGGTTTATAAGTCACCAAGGGGTCTTGTGTCCAACAAGTGGATGTTTATAAGGAGATAAAATCAATCCTTAATATTTATTACAAACCAAGAAAACATCTAAAACTCCTATTCTAATTTATTGTCATTCAAAAAGACTCTGATTTGTCATTCAAAAAGACTCTGATTTGTCAATCAAAAGGACCTTTCACCAGTCAATCCTTCAAAGCTCCAAGGTGAAAATCTTATGTTCCAATTGATAGGATTTGACTCCTTGGCTTCATGGCAACTTCCTTCAATCATGGTGTCTTTGGCTTGCATTAGGGATGCCCTTGCATCAAATAGCAATGCATTCAAGTGGCAATTACACAAGGGACAATACATGCCCATTAAAATTGGTGTTTTGTTATCCAGCATGACAATGGAGACAACATACTCTGTGTCAATTTTACTGATCAAATTTCCCTCCGCCAGGCAAAGCAACAATCTGGGTATGATAAGGTGAAATTTTGTAGTCCTTTTGGGTATGATAACAGTTCCAGTTTCCAATAAGATGGTTCATTTTTATAATCTAGCTTCAATTTCTCTTGTGAAAATCTTTTTTTCATTTTATGGGTGGTAAAATATAATTATTATGCTAGAGGTGTGTACTTATGGATGATAATGAAACAAAATGATAAGATTTAAGACTCTTGTTTTTTTTTAAAATAGCAATTTAAGTTTCCTTCTATTATAAATTACTGTTTTTCTATTTTTTAATGTATCTTTCCAAATCTTTTATATCAATTTTATTTATGAAATATAAATATATTAATAATGTTTTAGTGTTTTTAGGATTAGTTTATATCAATTCTATGTATCATCATTCGTCATTCAATTGTCAGTATTATTAATTTAGACTGTGCAATTGTAGAACTACTCGAATATGGGTTGGATGGATACTCAAGCAGGGGAACCCTCCTCAAATATCTCAAGCAGTGAACTTGGAAAAATGTGTCCTGAAGGAACCCTTTCCATCAGAGAGATAAAAGTACAAACAAGTAAAAGAAGCAGGCTCTGCAAATATGTTTTTGAGAAGAAAAATGATAGATTATTCAAGTATGGTTCATGAGGTATATCTAAAAAGACATTTTTTTTCTTATTATAATAAAAGAGGAAGTTGTGAATGTCAAAGTTGAGTGAAACAAAAATTATTTTCATCAAATTTTGTTAGGCTTGCTTTTGGGAATAGTTTCTTACAATATTGCTATTAAGATTTTTATTGTGTAGTTTTTAGATTAGGTTTATAAAATTATATTTCATGAGTAGTGATTCATATTAATCAATTAACGATACTTTTGGAAGGTATTTTCAATGTGTCAAATTTTGATATTTTTACAAGAATTAGATTGTGTAATTTTTTTAATTAAAGTCATTGACTCATATTTCATAAATAATAGTTCTCATGAATCCATCTCTTATAAGATTGAATAGTCTATTTAGGAAGTATTTCTGATAGTATGTCAAATTATGATATTACTATTACCATTAGATTGCATGGCTTTGAAGTCAACCTCGTTGACCCATATTCTTCTCTGTAGATGCTACTATGTGCTAGGGAACTTCTTAGAACTGTTGGTATATTCTTACAACTTGTTACACCTGGGATATTCTTCTTTGTAGATGCTACTATGTGCCACGGTCCAAATGGGCCCATAAATGTGGTTGAATAGCAATACATTCAAGTGGCAATTACACAAGGGACAGTCACTGTGAGATGTCCTCATGTGTGACTGTCCTTGTCACAAATGAGGACATCTCACAGTGATTGTCCCTTGTGTAATTTCCACTTGAATGAGGATAGTCACTGTAAAGACAACATGATAATGTACACATACAATGAGTGTACATTATCATGTTGTCTTTACAGTGGCTGCCCTCATGTTGTATATTCTTCTCTGTAGATGCTACTATGTGCTAGGGAACTTCTTAGAATTGTTGGTATATTCTTACAACTTGTTACACCTGGGATATTCTTCTCTGTAGATGCTACTGTGTGCTGTGGTCCAAACGGGCCCATAAATGTGGTTGAATAGCAATACATTCAAGTGGCAATTACACAAGGGACAGTCACTGTGAGATGTCCTCATGTGTGACTGTCCTTGTCACAAATGAGGACATCTCATAGTGACTGTCCCTTGTGTAATTGCCACTTGAATGAGGACAGTCACTGTAAAGACAACATGATAATGTACACAAGTACCGTGAAGGTAGTTGCAAGTTACAGCTGTTTCATTGCATACCCGAAACAATGAAGATGTTACGGTCCACAAAACATTTGTGCTTGAAAGATGAACAAATAAAATTAAACTTCTAAATAACCAAAGCCGCTAACAATAAATTCAACACAGATATGTCCTCATTTCTGGGTATTTTACCTCTGTAACAGCTGAATACCAGATTACATAATAATGACAAAAGAAAAATAAACCCAACGTACTCAGAAATTGTAGCTGTGATTTCGCGGAGGGAATCTCTCTCGGCACTGTTGAAAATACAAATGACAACGTTTCTCTACATTATCATGTTGCCTTTACAGTGACTGTCCCTTGTGTAATTGCCACTTGAAGGAGGACAGTCACTGTAAAGACAACATGATAATGTACACTTACAGCCTGTGTACATTATCATGTTGTCTTTAGAGTGACTATCCTCATTTGTTGAAGAAGAAAAGCATTAATGTGGCTGAATAGCAATACATTCAAGTGGCAATCACACAAGGGACAGTCACTGTGAGATGTCCTCATTTGTGACTGTCCTTACAGTGAGTGTACATTATCATGTTGTCTTTAGAGTGACTGTCCTCATTTGTTGAAGAAGAAAAGCATTAATGTGGTTCAATAGCAATACATTCAAGTGGCAATTACACAAGGGACAATCGATCACTGTGAGATGTCCTCATGTGTGACTATCCTTGTCACAAATGAGGACATCTCACAATGACTGTCCCTTGTGTAATTCAAGTGGCAATTACACAAGGGACAGTCACTGTGAGATGTCCTCATTTGTGACTGTCCTTACAATGAGTGTACATTATCATGTTGTCTTTAGAGTGACTGTCCTCATTTGTTGAAGAAGAAAAGCATTAATGTGGTTCAATAGCAATACATTCAAGTGGCAATTACACAAGGGACAATCGATCACTGTGAGATGTCCTCATGTGTGACTATCCTTGTCACAAATGAGGACATCTCACAATGACTGTCCCTTCTGTAATTGCCACTTGAATGAGGACAGTCACTGTAAAGACAACATGATAATGTACACATACAATGAGTGTACATTATCATGTTGTCTTTACAGTGGCTGCCCTCATGTTGTATATTCTTCTCTGTAGATGCTACTATGTGCTAGGGAACTTCTTAGAACTGTTGGTATATTCTTACAACTTGTTACACCTGGGATATTCTTCTCTGTAGATGCTACTGTGTGCTTTGGTCCAAAAGGGCCCATAAATGTGGTTGAATAGCAATACATTCAAGTGGCAATTACACAAGGGACAGTCACTGTGAGATGTCCTCATGTGTGACTGTCCTTGTCACAAATGAGGACATCTCACAGTGACTGTCCCTTGTGTAATTGCCACTTGAATGAGGACAGTCACTGTAAAGACAACATGATAATGTACACAAGTACTGTGAAGGTAGTTGCAAGTTACAGCTGTTTCATTGCATACCCGAAACAATGAAGATGTTACGGTCCACAAAATGTTTGTGCTTGAAAGATGAACAAATAAAATTAAACTTCTAAATAACCAAAGCCGCTAACAATAAATTCAACACAGATATGTCCTCATTTCTGGGTATTTTTGCTCTGTAACAACTGAATACCAGATTACATAATAATGACAAAAGAAAAATAAACCCAACGTACTCAGAAATTGTAGCTGTGATTTCGTGGAGGGAATCTCTCTCGGCACTGTTGAAAATACAAATGACAACGTTTCTCTACATTATCATGTTGCCTTTACAGTGACTGTCCCTTGTGTAATTGCCACTTGAAGGAGGACAGTCACTGTAAAGACAACATGATAATGTACACTTACAGCCCGTGTACATTATCATGTTGTCTTTAGAGTGACTATCCTCATTTGTTGAAGAAGAAAAGCATTAATGTGGCTGAATAGCAATACATTCAAGTGGCAATCACACAAGGGACAGTCACTGTGAGATGTCCTCATTTGTGACTGTCCTTACAGTGAGTGTACATTATCATGTTGTCTTTAGAGTGACTGTCCTCATTTGTTGAAGAAGAAAAGCATTAATGTGGTTCAATAGCAATACATTCAAGTGGCAATTACACAAGGGACAATCGATCACTGTGAGATGTCCTCATGTGTGACTATCCTTGTCACAAATGAGGACATCTCACAATGACTGTCCCTTGTGTAATTCAAGTGGCAATTACACAAGGGACAGTCACTGTGAGATGTCCTCATTTGTGACTGTCCTTACAATGAGTGTACATTATCATGTTGTCTTTAGAGTGACTGTCCTCATTTGTTGAAGAAGAAAAGCATTAATGTGGTTCAATAGCAATACATTCAAGTGGAAATTACACAAGGGAAAATCAATCACTGTGAGATGTCCTCATGTGTGACTATCCTTGTCACAAATGAGGACATCTCACAATGACTGTCCCTTCTGTAATTGCCACTTGAATGAGGACAGTCACTGTAAAGACAACATGATAATGTACACATACAATGAGTGTACATTATCATGTTGTCTTTACAGTGGCTGCCCTCATGTTGTATATTCTTCTCTGTAGATGCTACTATGTGCTAGGGAACTTCTTAGAACTGTTGGTATATTCTTACAACTTGTTACACCTGGGATATTCTTCTTTGTAGATGCTACTGTGTGCTGTGGTCCAAACGGGCCCATAAATGTGGTTGAATAGCAATACATTCAAGTGGCAATTACACAAGGGACAGTCACTGTGAGATGTCCTCATGTGTGACTGTCCTTGTCACAAATGAGGACATCTCACAGTGATTGTCCCTTGTGTAATTGCCACTTGAATGAGGACAGTCACTGTAAAGACAACATGATAATGTACACAAGTACCGTGAAGGTAGTTGCAAGTTACGGCTGTTTCATTGCATACCCGAAACAATGAAGATGTTACGGTCCACAAAATGTTTGTGCTTGAAAGATGAACAAATAAAATTAAACTTCTAAATAACCAAAGCCGCTAACAATAAATTCAACACAGATATGTCCTCATTTCTGGGTATTTTAGCTTTGTAACAGCTGAATACCAGATTACATAATAATGACAAAAGAAAAATAAACCCAACGTACTCAGAAATTGTAGCTGTGATTTCGCGGAGGGAATCTCTCTCGGCACTGTTGAAAATACAAATGACAATGTTTCTCTACATTATCATGTTGCCTTTATAGTGACTGTCCCTTGTGTAATTGCCACTTGAAGGAGGACAGTCACTGTAAAGACAACATGATAATGTACACTTACAGCCCGTGTACATTATCATGTTGTCTTTAGAGTGACTATCCTCATTTGTTGAAGAAGAAAAGCATTAATGTGGCTGAATAGCGATACATTCAAGTGGCAATTACACAAGGGATAGTCACTGTGAGATGTCCTCATTTGTGACTATCCTTACAGTGAGTGTACGTTATCATGTTGTCTTTAAAGTGACTGTCCTCATTTGTTGAAGGAAAAAAGCATTAATGTGGTTCATTAGCAATGTATTCCCAGCATCTGTACCTGCATCTCTCTTATATACTACAAGTTACTTGCCATCAGAAATTGTAGTTCCCTCACGTGACATTGATGGTGAAGTGTTCTTTTCAAAACCATCATCTGTGGTTACCAATGCTCCTATTTTAGGCAATAAGTTTGTTGCATTCCATGAGCCATTGGTCAAGTTTCTTCTACGAGCTTCTGATGCCTCGAAATCTAAGCAGCACCTACGCATGCCTCGTTGTGGTTGATTATCATTCTGTACATGAATTATAATGAGTAATCAGTTTTGGGCCTTGGAATCTTGTATGTAACATGCACAGGCATTTCATGGCTAAATGAATCTATTTTAAAAGCATCAACTTTTCTTACATGATGCTGGATACATAAGTAGAACAAGCATATATCAAATTGGAAGCAATCAGAACTCCACAATGACATATTATTTAGAGTACTCTTTAGTTTAAGTAATAATGCATATATTGACACTGTAAAGACAACATGATAATGTACACTCACTGTAAGGACAGTCACAAATGAGGACATCTCACAGTGACTGTCCCTAGTGTAATTGCCACTTGAATGTATTGCTATTCAACCACATTAATGCTTTTCTTCTTCAACAAATGAGGATAGTCACTGTAAAGACAACATGATAATGTACACTCACTGTGAGTGTACATTATCATGTTGTCTTTAGAGTGACTATCCTCATTTGTTGAAGAATAAAAGCATTAATGTGGCTGAATAGCAATACATTCAAGTGGCAATTACACTAGGGATAGTCACTGTGAGATGTCCTCATTTGTGACTGTCCTTACAGTGAGTGTACATTATCATGTTGTCTTTACAGTGGCTGTCCTCATTTGTTGAAAGAAAAAAGCATTAATGTGGTTCATTAGCAATGTATTAAATAAATTTTTTTTTTAATCCACCCACGGGCGTCGCAATTGCGATGGTAACCCGTCGCAATGCGATGCAGGCGCCCGTCGCAATTGCTTGGGAGGTCCGTCACGATTGCAACGACCCTCCGAAGCCATGCGACGGGGGGGCGACGCCCATGCTGCTAATAAATCTTAGTCACATTGCGACGGGATATGTGTCGCAATTGCGACGGCTACCCATAGACGTCGCAATTTGTGACTAAAAAATAGCGACATCTATGGGTGTCGCTATTGCGACACATAGCTGTCACAATTGCGACACATAGCCGTCGCAAAATGCCCCCAAATGTATTAGTGCCAGCATGTCCAAGAAAACCTCTGACATTTTTCTACTTGGTTGGCAGATTTAGAATAACTTCAATTTTGGTAGGATCCACTTGTATGCCAACAACATATATATATATATATATATATATATATATATATATATATATATATATATATATATATATATATATATATATATATATATATATATATATATATATATATATATATATATATATATATATATATATATATATATATATATATATATATATATACACACGACCCATCACTACTCCTTGCATCATGATGAAGCACTTTTCACTATTCAGAGATAGGTTATGTTCTTCACACCTTGTAAGAGCTTTTCCCAAGTTTTTCAAAGCCTCCTCATATGTTTCTCCATACGTTGTAAAGTATCCATATAGATATACATGCAATCATGAGAGATATCAACAAAAATGTTGATAATTGACCTCAAAAAAAGTCACTGGAGCATTACAAAGGTCAAAAGGCAAAACTAAATAGGTAAAAGTTCCCCATAGGCAAGTGAATGTGGTCTTTTCCTAGTCCTTGGGAAGAATCATGATTTGGTTGTATCCACTGTACCCATCTAGGAATGAAAAATACTTCTTGCCTACTAAGGAGTCTAAGACTTGGTCAATGAATGGAAGGGGAAAGTGATCCTTCTTAGTGACATTGTTAAGTTCTCTGTAGTCAACACACACCCTCCACTTACCTCCTTTCTTAGGAACTATGCCTAATGGAGAAACCCACTGGTCATTTGAGATAGGATATATAAAACTAGTATTGAACAATTTTTGCAGTTTGGTCTTGACTATTTCTCTTAATGCAGGGTTAACACGCCTTTGAAACTACCTAACATGGTGTTTGTCTTCCTTTAGGTATATCCTATCGGTACACAGCTTTGGGGCTAGGCCTTTCATGTTTGCATAATCCCATACAAAAACTACAGTATGGTCTTTTAGTAATTTAGTTAGTGATGTTTGTTGCTGAGGAGTAAGCTGGCTATTAATATTCAGGCAACAACCAAGAGATACATCTAATTGCTTATCCATCTCTATCATATATGCATCTGTTAATGAGGGCACTTGGATCTCATGGGGAAGAAATTGGTGGTAGATTTGTTTGGTTGCAGGAGAAGACAATTGGTAATCAGGTTTAATGGCTATAGGGAGCAGTTATGGGAGGAGCAGTCTAAGGAATCTGAGTTCGATCCATACTGATTATGCAAGATGTTGGTGATTACTTTAGCCTCTTCCTTAAGCCATAGGAAAGGATCTCTCTTTAACATCCTTAACTGAGATACTGAGTTAATTGCTTCGACTTATTCTCCTACATCAGACCATATTAGTAAGGCTAATTCCATCTGAGGTTGGGCAAGTGGATATAAGGCCAAAGTATTGGTATGTTGACCATCATAGATGGTCATATCTCCTGAGCAACGTCTAATGTAGGCATCAATAGTTGCTAGCCAAGGTCAGCCAAGGATAATTGGATAGCCCCCTAGTGTAGCTTTGGGTGAAAGGATCATGAAATCATTAGGGTAAGACCAGGATTCAAGGTCAACAACTATGTCCTCCACCATCCTATCAAGCTTCACAATGGAACTATTTGCAAGCTGTAGAACAGTAAGTGTAGTTCTGAGGTTGGTGATACCAAGATGTTGCATGATATCTTTATTCATGATGTTTATAGTGGCTTCAAGATCTATCAAGGCATTTTTGATAGTTTTCCCATTGATAATGACCTTGACAATAAGGCTACCATGGTCAGAATATTTTGGGATGGTAAGACTTCCTAGCATAATGTACGCCAGTTTGCCTGAGACATGGACAGTCTGGGGATCCTTTTTCTTGTGATCACGCTTTTTCAAATAGGCTTCCTTGATAGCTTTTTCGTAGGTGGGGACATCCTTGATTGCTTGGAAAAGGGGAATTTGAACACTGATGTTCTTTAGTTGATCAAGGATGTTGAAGGTTGCTTCTTCAATAGGCTTTGGATTGCTATGTTGCATCCTTTGTGGAAAAGAAGGTTCACTCTACTGGTTGTTTTCAGGTGTTGGCTTAGGGGCTACTAGAGTAGGAGAACGTTCAGCTTGGTTAGGCTCCTCAGAGGGTACTTCAGTGGTAATTAGAGGATTAGGAGTAGGTAGAGTAGTACCAAACCATAGGTGAATATCATCAAGAGTGATGGAATAAGTAGGATATTGTCTTGGGTACTGTGTTGGGTTAGTAGCATACAAATTTTGTTGAGGTGTAGGAGGTCTATTGTTTGGTTTTGGTAGTAGTTGTGAAAGTAATTGATTATGCTTGGTAGGTGGATTATTGGTTGTAGGAGGTGGCAAAAGTGCTTGCTTCTATGGATGCTGAAGAGGCGGTGATAGGAATCCTTGTGGCTAATTTGGCCATTGCTAACCTCCTCACCACTGCGGGTTTTTTCACCAATTACCCTGTGGTTGCTGCCATGCCCCTTGGGGTTTTTGCCAACTCCCTTGAGGATTTTTTCATTGTAGATTGGGATAATTGTTCCATTGATTCTGGAAATTATTCCAAGGAGTAGTTTGATAATTCATGGGGGGTGTAATCACTTGAAAATGGACAAAGACAATTAAATGATAAATCAAGTCAAATCAAAGAAAATCTAGGACAAAATTGAAGTAATTGAATCACAATGCATAATTAGCCAATCAAAATTAAAATCAAGTCTTAATTCGAGGTAAATTAAAATAAAGAGTGTTTTAATCAAATGCAGTCAAATCAAAGTGCAATTAATTCTATTAATTGTATAGTTTTGGATTAAATCAAATTCAACCCATTCAAGGGGTACATGGCTAAATAAATGAATTTAAATTAATTAATAAATCCTAATTTCTCTCAACAACCACAAAGGGAGGAAATTCAATCAACCAATAGGATTTGGGAAAGGAATTCACATGGATCAAGCCAAATTCAATCTTAATCACTCAAAGTGAAAGAGAATCTTGTCCATTGATCTTGTCTACTTGTCCCACGCTTTGAGGACACAAACTTTACATTGTCTTCAAAGGGTGGAACCAAAGACTCAACCAAGGCTTAATCATGATCAACTACACCACACCCCCTACCATTGGTAAAATCTATAAAAGGAAGACCAAAATCCTCATAATTCATAACCATACATCTGAGAATTGCATTGAACCTCTTGCAATTTGAGCTTAGAAAGACAATCTAGAGTTAATTTAGCTTTCAAATTGGAATTGAGCAATTAGCTTTAGCTTTGATAATTTATCTTTCTCATTCTAGGACCGTCATTAATGGAGGCTTGCTAAGAGCTTTGCGTTAACATTCTTAGTTAGAGAACCATAGGATGCTTAATTGTCAATTTCTAGCTTAAATAGATTGCTTTATTGTGGTTTATTTAGTTACTATTTCATTTATTGTCAATACTAATTCTATGAAGGTACTAAATCTTGCACACAAAATGGCACCCACCGTGGGGCAGAATGCTTCACTTTATTAAACGCTCGGATTTATCTCATTTTTGTAAAATTTGCATATGTTTAACTCTTGGGATTTTTAGGAAAAAATGCTTTTGAAAGGTTAAACGATGCTTTTGACAGATAAAATGGAGCTTTCAAGCACTATTTTGGCGCTTTCACGACAAAGTAGTGTGCCTTTGAGTTGATCCACGATGCTTTCACATTTTCTATTCTTTATCTATCATTCTAACAATGCCTTTGCATGGATCCACATCGCATTTTCCTTGACTCCTGAGTGATTTTTCTATTTTACGGAGTGCTTTCGCTGTCTTTTTACCACCTTTAATCAATTCTGCAGCACTTTTGCAAATTATTTGTGCGCTTTTGAATTTTTTTGACAGAGTTAAAATAGCACTTTCAATCATATTAGCAATGCTTTTAAGTAGTAAAATAGCGCTTTTAAACATTTCAGGTGCGCTTTTACATAATATGTTAATCTGTATAATCTGACTATGGTAAAATTATTTATTTGACCTTGCAGGATGTCTGATCATCAAAAAGCAAGAAAACCAGAGAGTAGATTTAACCAAGAAGGGAAGGCTTTGGCTAAGAAAATCAAGAAGAAGAACTTTGTGCACATCAAATCGATTCTTGAGGAATCACAAGAGGAGGAAAATCAGGTTTATGAGAACTACCTTAAAATTGTAGAAGCATATAAAACTAAGTTTGTATCACTTAATTGGATTTTCTCACCTTAGTTCAAGTTTTTCTCAAAATTTGCAAATAAGGTTTTAAGATTCAATTCAAACTTTACTTCTTCAAATTCGTTGGTTTCCTTCATTGTTGTTGTCTTTGTTGACTAACTTTGTTGGAGGAAAAGCACATTGGAAAGGAACTATAGCCAAGGTAATGTTAAAATGACAAAAATCACTCAAAAATGCCCCTAGCCTATGCTAGCTACAAGGAAAGGTAAGCCTCAAACTAGTGAATATTTTCCCTTAAATTGTGGCATTGGTGCATTTAAAAATCTAGTAATTACAAAACAACCTATCTTTGTTTGGGAAGTTTAGCATTTAGGCCTAAGCTCTTCACTTCTGCTAGTGAATCAAAATGCCAAAGGTGTTGAACTTTTTGATTAAGAAGAAAGGTTGAGGAATAAAGCACATAAAATCAAAGCCCCTTGTTTGTAGAAGAGAGTAGAAATACTCAATTCTCTATAGTTAGTGGGTGAAAGAATTGAACATTGTTTATTGTGTTTGGGAAATTAAGGAAAATTTAGGGATATGCTCTTCACCTTTTAGGTGAACCAAATTCCCAAAAACTTGTTCTTAACTCCATTTCCTTGCTTTTCATGAACATGCTAGAACATTAGTGGGCTCGCCTCTTGAGAAATTGCCTTAATGAGGCTAGTGAGAGGGACATCCCAAAGTGGGAGATGGTTGCTTTTGCTGCAAGAATCCAACCCACTATAAAACAAAACACATACATCCTTAATGGGGTGTGTGACAAAAGGATTTTAAATTTTTGAACTTCCTCGAGTAGTCCTCACAGATTGTGCAAAACTCTGATATACCGGTGGTGGGAGGCCCCTTAACATACTTGGGGGATGAAATTTTAAGATCCATTTTGAATGGAATCTATATTAAATCCTTGATAAAATAGCAAGACCACCTATTAAAGCCATGTTTATGAACCAAATCTTGTGCTAGGTAGGTGCTTGAAGTTTCTTTTTGTGTAAAACCCGTGACAACATTCTTTCAAATAAAACATTTTGTGTTAAGTGGGTAAAAAAAAGAGACAAGTGAATGTGTGATTGTTGTGTTTGAAATACATAATCAAGTGAGAGAGATATCCATTGAAAATTCATCTGACATTTTTTTAATCTTTTCAATTTAAAATCAACAATTCTCGAACCAAGGATCATTCCAAATCAAATCATTGTTGAATGTCAATTTCCACGTGGTCCCACACATATAGGGTATCTTTACAAGGAGCTAGAAATCTTTTTGCAAATGAAGGACAAGAATACGAAACTATTTTCAAAGGTCCTAATCAAGAAGAAATTTTCCCAAACTTGTTTGACAAAAGACTTGGAGAAATGGATAGAAACTCAGCATATCATAATTACCAATAAGGAGGAAATAATCATAACATCAACAATGCCATTCATAATCCCAAAGAAACACTTGAAGAAAAGGTTGAGAGAGCATCCCAAGATCAAGAATTCCTAGAGGTCATAGAGAAATTAATAGATAAGAATAGGGAGAAGTTTTTATTAAACCTAGCTCAAGCAGGAGTAAAGCTGCTCCATGATTTTGATATAGAAAAACTTAAGAAAGATCAAGAGCAAGATAATCCCATGAATGCTACGAATAGTCAAATAAAGGCCTTTCAAGAACAAATAGATACCATGAAAAAGGTGGCTGAACCTAAGGCTTTTTCTATTGAATCTTTTTGTCCTTTTCCATTCGATAAAAGCTTAGTTATGGTATCTTTTCCTTTTAATACCATTTTTCCTAAATATGATAAATATACAAGTAAAACAGACCCACATGATCATTTAAGGGAGTTTTATGCCCTAAGCATTGAGTTCATGCACAATGACACATACCTAATGAGACTCTTTCCTAGGAGTTTAGGAGGTCTCGCCATGGCGTGGTTCTCAAAACTACCCCAAGGAATAGAGACCTTTGAGGAGTTAGCCTCCAAGTTCGTAACCCATTATTCTTATAACATTGAGCATGAAATTACAATGCTCAAGTTGTGTGATACCAAACAGAAAGATGGAGAGTCCTTCCTAGGATTCCTAAAAAGGTGGAGGACCATTTTTGCAAGGTATCCATGAAGTATCCCTGAGAAAGAAAAGATGGAAATCTTCACAAACAATTTGACCATGGAAATGAATTATAGAGTACAACTCCAATGTCCCCCAACATTTGAAAAACTCATCGAAAATGGGATCAAGATTGAGGATGTATTGGTCAAGAGAGGTGAGATAAAATTATTTAAAGATAACAAATCCAATAACACCAACAACAACAACAACAACAATTATGTGCCTAAATATGTCAATAATCAAGGGTCCAATAATTACAATGATAAATCTAAGTCATGGATAAAGAATAACAATAAAAACCTTGTGAATGATGGAGTTGTGGAGGCCCACAACTTGAAGGTAACCCCTTTTACCTAACCATATGGAGCTAATTCTTCCAATAATGTCAATCAATCAAATAAAGATCCATTTAATTCCAATAATTCCAATAAAAATTCTAACAATTCCAACAACAATGCCAATAATCCTTATAATAATGCTAATGGGAATAAGTCCAAATCTTTTTACTCCAATTATAACAAAAGAAAATTCACCTATCTAGGTGAACCTTTGGAGAATGCATCAAAGACCTTGGTTGCCAACAAAATCATCACATTACCCAATGTGAAAGATTATGAACCTCAAGACAAACCCTATTGGTGGAATGACTCACATCATTGTGAATATCATCAAAATAGAGGTCATCCAACCAATGAATGCATGAGATTAAAACACTTGGTGCAACATTTAATAGATAATGGAACCATCAAAATTGAAGGACCTCAAAATAATGAGGACCATACGGCTTTCAAGAATCCCTTTTTGAATCATGAAAAGGGTGAGTCATCTAATGCTAATCAAAGTAAAAAAAAAGGCAATGAGAAAGTGAACTTTGTTCATACTTATGATAACACGATCAACACTTTAAGAGAAGAGGATAATACCATAAATGTTGTCATAGTAAAGAACAATTTAAGAGAAGCATCATCAAATGTTGTCACTAGGGGGAAAGCATAAAAAATTATTCTACCTACCAATACTCCTTAAATTGTGGTATCAAATCAAGCTTCAACTTCATCATCAAAATGATACAACTTGGTTGATCAACTACAAAGAACTCCTGCTCAAATCTCTATCTTGGAGTTACTCAAATTGTCACCAATTCATAAAGACATTTTTGAGAAAGCCTTATTGGAAACCAATGTGCCTCTAAACTTGGAGATAGACAAATTTCAAAATATGGTGGGTCACCTCATTGCACCCCATTGCCTATTATTTTCCGAACAAGATGACATGTCCCTTAATCATCCTCAAAATCTACCAATGCACATAGAAGTCTTGATTCACAAGCATAGGGTGAAAAGAGTCCTTATAGATGGAGGAGCTGGCCTAAACATTTGGACCCTTAGCCTAGTAAAATCCCTAGGATTTTCTAAGGAGGCTATTGACCCTAAGAAAAAGATAACCATAAAAGCCTACAATGATGAAGAAAGAGCTTAAAAAGGAGTCATAGTGTTACCCATAAGAGTTGGTCCCATGCAAAAAGAGACCATATGCCAAGTGTTGAATCTAAAGTTGACTTACAATATCTTGTTATGAAGGTCATGGATTCATGAGATGCAAGCCATTCTGTCTACTTATCATCAATGCCTAAAGTTTCCTTATCTAGGGCAAGAGATAATGGTAAGTGGAGACCTAAACCCCTTCCAATATTGTAACAACATCAAGCCTATTAATGAATCTTTAGTTCCACACAATGAAAAAGGGTCTATACATAATCAAATGGAGCAAGGGAAAAGTTCTAAAGACATCCCATTATTGAAGGGAAAAGAAAAGATGGAAGAGGAAATTGTTATTGAAGACACACCAAAACTCACTAAGCTAACTACATCAACTAAAGGAAAAGAGAAGGTTGGTGAGGATAATATTATTAAAGAATCAAAAGAGGACCATAAAAAAGCTATCCAAGTATCCACCAAAGAAGCCCATTATCTAAAAATGGACCAAATGATGAAGAATTTTGATAAGCAATGCAAGATCAAGCAAAAAGGTGTAGGTGAATACTCCTTATCTATGATGGACTTACCCTTATCACCCAAGTCCTATGGAAAACCTCCAAATCTACCCCATAGATATAATGATAATTTTGTGAGGAAAAGTACATCATCCTCCATGGATGAAGAAGACAATGAGATCCTAAAATAGTTATATAAATATGAAGAATCAAGTGCACATGTCAAACATATTTAGAATATAACCATTCCCACACATCAATATGGGAAAGGGTTTTCAATCATGTAAAAGATGGGGTACAAAGGTCAATGAACTTTGGGCACAAAGAATGAAGGGCTCATTGAACCCATAGAAACAACATGGCGAGATAGAAAGGAGAAAATAGGATTAGGGTATCTTGAAGAAGGATAGACTCAAAAACATTATCCCAAACTTCATAGCCAAATATTGCAATTAGAATCTCATAGTGATGAGGATTCTAATGAGTGGGAATGGGATACATTATCTGATGATTCATGTCATGACAACGGTATTGATGTCATTCATACCTATACTTCTACCAAGGATAAAGGACCAATAGCATAATCAAGTTCAGATCAAGCATCTAGTTCAAACCAAGTGGTTCTAAATGATGTACCAAGCATAGAAATAGAGATAAATCAATGGGTAGGTGAACCCTACATACCTTCATGGAGACCTACTATGAAGGAATCAAATGTTAGGTTTAATCCACATGAATTTTATCCAACAAAAACCTTAGAGGAGTTTAGTGAGGAGGACTTTGATCCTTCTTCTTTAGAACATTTAGAAGAGGCCCATGTTATAGACTTACACGATACAATGTATGAGCTTTCTAATGAAGTATTAGCCTTAAACCCCATTGAAACAAACCCAAGTATTGACCCATTAACCCTCATACACCTAGAATTAATTGAATTGAATTCCATTGAACCCACTATCCTTCCAATCTTCTTAAATGACAACATGGTGTCCCAATACCTCAACGCGGTTGAACCCTCTTCTATCAATGAATATCAAGAAGAATTGATCAAGGGGAGCATCCAAACTTTCAATTCGAGAAAAATTGAAAAAAATAAAAAAAAATAAAAAAGGAAAAGAATCAAGTGTTGAAAACCACGTTGTGGCAACATTAGATCAAGAAGAAACAAATAAAGAAATAAAGGATGTTTCCAAAGGTGAAAACCCAATTGAGGCACCTAAGGAAGGGAGTTTGGATGCTCTACCAAAAAATTATGAGGAAAGATCTCCAATCTTGATTGAGCCCATAGAAAAGATAAATATTGGATCAGAAATAGAGCCGAAGATCATCCACCTAGCGACATCACTATCTAGAAAAGAAAGAACATAATTCATTAACATTTTTAAAGAAAAACAAGTTAACTTCACATGGTCTTATGATGATATGCCAGGATTAGACCCAAATTTGATAATGCATCATCTAAATATCAAGGAAGGAGACAAACCTGTTAAGCAAAAGCTAAGGAAGATGCATCCACATATAGCACTACTTGTCAAAGTGGAGTTAGAAAAATTATTGAAAGTGGTATTTATACGGGCCATTGATTATGCACAATGGATCTCAAATATAGTGCCAATGTCAAAAGTAGACAAATCCATCAGAATCTGCATGAATTTTAGAGACCTAAACTTGGCATGTCCTAAAGATGACTTCCCACTTTCGAGTATAGATGCCATTATGGACTTAACAACAGGACACTCTATGTTTTCACTCATGGATGGATTTAGCAGATACAACCCGATAAAGGTAGCACCAAAAGACCAAGATAAGGCAACTTTTACATGTGCATGGGATACTTTTTGCTGGAATGTCATGCCTTTTGGTTTGAAGAATGCCGGAGTGACCTATCAATGAGAAATGACCATAATATTTCATGATATGATGCATAAGTTCATGGAGGACTATGTGGATGACATATTAGCCAAATCTCACTAGAGCAAAGAGAACCTACCAATTTTGGCAATTTTTTTTGAAAGATTAGAGCAATTCAAAGTAAGGGTTAACCCAAAAAAATGTGCATTTGGAGTCCAATCCGGAAAACTATTAGGCTACATTATATCTGCAAAGGGAATAGAGGTGGATCCCACTAAAGTGAAGGATATTATGGAGATGGAAGCACCTAAAAATGTTAGTCAAATGAGGTCTTTACAAGGAAGGATACAATCCATCAGGAGATTTATCTCCCAATTAGCAGAAAAATGTCATAATTTCACCCAAATTTTGCATAAAGATACAATTTTCAAATGGGATGAAAAGTGTGAGGAAGCCTTTAATCTATTGAAGAAATATCTCATGAACCCACCAATCTTGATGCCACCTATCAAAGGCAAGCCCTTGATCCTATATATTTCAGCAATGGAGAATTCATTGGGGGCACTTTTAGCACAAGAAGATGAAATAGGAAAAGAAAAGGCAATTTACTACATAAGTAGAACTCTAGTCAAATACGAGCTGAACTATACATTCATGGAAAGGGCACACTTGGCCATGGTTTTTTCTTCACAAAAATTACACCATTATATGCTAGCCCATAAGATAAGGCTCATTGCCAAAATTGACCCTTTGAAGTATCTACTCAGTAAAACAACATTAAATGGAAGGCTAGCAAAGTGGGTTATGGTGCTAAGTGAATTCGACATTGAATATGTTGATAGAAAATCAATCAAAGGGAAAGTCATTGTTGACCAGTTAGCAAAAGCACCACTTCTAGATGATCATCCCATTCAAGTGGAATTCTTAGATTCAGAGATTGTGAATGTTGAGGCAAAAACATGGCAACTATATTTTGATGGTTCATACACTCAACATAGGTCAGGAGAAGGCATACTTATAATCACTCCTCAAGGCTCTACTATTCCTAAGTCCTATAAATTGCTTTTTCCATGCACTAATAATATAGTAGAATATGAAGCTTTGGTCATTGGAATCAAGTTGGCACTAGAATGGAAAGTAATAGAATTAAAGGTGTATGGAGATTCACAATTAGTCATTAATCAGGTTAATGAAGAATATCAAAAAAAGGATGACAAATTGGTACCCTACAAAAACATGGTAGAAAGTCTTAAGAAGTATTTCATACTTATTACATTTGAGTGAGTTCCAAGAGAAAAGAATAAAGCTGTAAATGCAATGGAAACTTTGGCTTCACTTCTACAAATGCCTGATCAGAGTGCCAGATATGAATTCCTGGTAGAAGAAGTGGATCAACCTGTGTTTGACCTTACCCATCGTTATACCATTTTCTTACTAACTAAAAATGAATCACCTTGGTATGGACCTATTTATACTTACTTAAAAGATCAAATCCTTCCAATAGACCAAACCAGGAATCAAAAGAAAAACTTCATTCACCAAGCCACTTGATATACTATAATTTCTGAAACATTGTATCGCAAGAGTTTAGATAGAATACTCCTTAGATATTTAGAAGAAGAGGAATCAAATATAGCCTTGTGAGAAATCCATGAAGGAATTTGTGGATCACACTTGAATGGATTAACTCTAGCTAAGAAACTTCTTAGGATAGGATATTTTTGGCCTACGATGGAGAAAGATGCTTGTAACTTTGCCAAAACTTGTAGAAAGTGTCAATTCCATGGAAACTTGATACATGTGCCTGCACAAGAGCTTCATCTGATGATAGCACCTTGGTCATTCTATCAATGGGGTCTAGACTTAATAGGCATAATTTATCCACCATCCTCAAATTGTCATAAATTCATCATCATGACAATGGAGTACTTTACTAAGTGGGTGGAAGTTGTACCCTTATCAAGTGTGACGGGAAAACATATGTCTTTATTTATCCTCAATCACATTATTTGTAGATATGGCATACCTCATGCCATCATAACGGATAATGCAAAGCATTTCAAAAATAAAGACCTAAAGGAATTATGCACCAAGTTTCACATCATTCATCATTCTTCTTCAATCTATTACCCCCAAGGTAATGGACAAGCCGAGGCAACAAATAATTTTTTTTTGAAGATATTGAAGAGAACGATGGACAATTCAGGTAGAGATTGGCACATCAAAATAAACCCGACCTTATGGACTTATAGAACAAGCATAAGAATGCCAACAGGAGCTACACCTTTTTCCTTAGTCTTTGGAACAGAAGCAGTTTTGCCTTTGGAGGTAGAACTCCCATCTTTAAGGGTATCTCTTCATGGCTTCATAAGTGAGGAAGACTATAGGGTTGATAGATTGCAAGAACTAGAACTCCTAGATGTGAAACAGAAACAAGCATTTGATCATTTGAAGGTGTACCAAAATAGAATGTCAAGGACTTATAATAAGCACATCAAGTCAAGAACATTTCAAATAGGTGACCTAGTTTTGTGAGAAAATCCCAAAAATTAGGTAGAAAGGGAAAAGAATGGAAAATGGGAGGCAAACTAGTTAGGATCATTTATCATCATTGAAAATTTTGGGACTGGCACATACAAATTATTAGATTGTGATGGAGAAGAGCTACAAGAACCTATTAATTGCATACATCTAAAAAGGTTCTATACATGAGGTAGATGAAGGAGTAAAAAGAGTATCAGATGGAAGGCATCATATTTATTATTTATAGTCAAAAGAGATCTAGAAAATACCAAAACATTTGAAAAGCAGAAAAGATAAAAAATAATTGAAAATTGAGCGTGAAGAAAGCAAAAACATTCATATATGATCCTCAAAAAGATGTTGTCTTGGTGAAAACCTAGCAAATAGGTGCCTTGATGATATGAAACAAAAAAATGAAAAAAAGAAAAATACAAAAAAAATCAAAAAAGAGAAAAAGTACCTGGGTGAAAACCTAGCAAATAGGCACCTTGGTAGCAAAAAAAGAAAAGAGAAAAGCTTTAAAAATAGAAAAAGAGCAAGATCTATTCAATCAGTGAAAACCTGGTAAACAAGCACCATTAAAATTCCAAGTCAATCACATACCTAGAAGGTCACCTTGTAAATATTGCATTCACCAGCATTTGTATATATTGCATAATAAAACCCCACAGTTGCATTTGCGAGTACCTCAAGATTTTGGTCACCTAATTTGCAAATTGTCCTAAGTCCCAAAAATAAAATTATTTCAAACTGGGGGAAATCTACTCAAAATGAGAAAGGATTCATCAAAGCAAGCTTTCTCCAATCATGGAATCAATTCATCAAATTTGAAAGAGGAACACTTAATCAAATCTACATTCTAGTCCAATTTGAGCCAAAATGCAAAATTTGATCCAAGATCTTACATGACCTTATCTTTATCAGGATTAAAAGTATGAAATGGATGGAAATGCACTTGATATATCGATTCAAAAAACATTGCAAGAAATTTTTCTAAAAGTGTTGACTCAATTGATGAAATCATGTCTTTCTAGCAAATCGATGAAAGTTTTAGACTAGACAAGCTATGATGAAATGATGATATTTTTGTTGACTTATGAATGACTGTCTTAAAATCAAAGTTTTAAATCATGTATTATTTTTCTAAGGACATGATCATCAAAGAATCATCGAGGACTTGTACATAGGATAAAATTGAGATTTCTGCTTGTTTACACAAAAGGATACCTTGGCTATTTTGATCTTCAATATCATAATACCAAAATCCACTTGCAACATAGAATCTAAAAAAATTGGTATTCGCACTCTCATGATTGGCTTCAATCAATGATAGTCGTACCAAAGAGAGAAGGGAAAGCAAAGAAAGAGGTGCAAAAAGTATTCATATCATTGTAATACCCCAAAAAAGGGCTATAAGTTCATTAACCTCCTACATCGACAAATCGAACAAAATCGACATCGAAGTCCTAACCTAAGGCACATCTAAACATCATCGAATCATAATTGATTATCTTAAATTCTACATCGGGGAATATTCCTAACAATATTCTTAATCATTATAATTATCTTTAATTTTATAATTATTTGGCAATAAATCACATTTATCCTAAAGTTTGATTAATTAAATATTTTGCATATTTAATTAATTAGATTTAATATTTTGCCACTTAATTGTTTAATTAAATTTAATTCTATCTATTATTAATTATATTATTTAATTTTGACAATAGATCAAAATTCCTATCTTTAATTGATTAAATTCTTATTTAATTAATTAAAGCATGTTGTCATTATTTAATAATATAATTTTTAATAAAAGTTTGGTAAAATAGTTAATTAACCCATAAATTAATTATTTTATTTCAAAAATCAGTTGAGTTGAGGATAAATCACTTTATTTATTTATTTAATTCTTAATTATTATGCATATTCAAAAGAAACAGTTAAACTCCAAATCAGAAAATCAATGCAAGTTATTAACTTTTTGGAACTCAACATCCTTTTGGAGTTCAAAAAGCTGATCTAAACTCTAATTTGAGTTAAAAAGCTATTTTTGCATGATTTTGAGAATTAACTATCTTTCATGATCAGATAACTCAAAAATCAAGTTGAGTTATTTGAGTGATTTATGGCTTTTTCTCATGCACCTCCAAAGCCCTGGATTTCTATAAATTAAAGGCTCAGCTCTTCACAATTCATCTCATATTTTGCACAATCATGCTGGAGAATTGGAATTGAAGAATCAAAGCTCTTGCGAATTGACATCTTTGTGAGATCAATCTTATTTTTGCATTCATAGCATATCAATTTTCAATAGCATTCATAGCATATCAATTTCATATTAGCATAGATTCATATCAATTTTTATCATTCTTAGTGCATAGAAAATATCAAAAATATAGATTAATTGCATTCAATCTCATATCTAGATCAATTGCATTCAAATCTTTCATTTAAGTGTCGTCTAGGTCACTAATCTTGATTACAATCTGAGAACATTAATCTCGCACCTACTAGAAGGCAGTAAATCGCTTGGTTAGTTTAGCTTTCAATTTTGCACGATTTTGATTATCACTAACCTCTAATGTTTTACTGAGTGTTGTGTCTACAAATCAGGTACAATTTTCACACACACATTTCTGGCGCCCACCGTGGGGCCCTGAAACGGGTTTCCAATTCAATTCTATCAATTTCTATCTTTTTCTCCTCGGGATCTGTGCAAAACTATGATTTTTAATTTTTGTTCGTACATCTGTCGTATGAGTTTCTGACAAATGTCATATGAAAGCATACCCACTGTCGTATGATACTGGACCCACTTTCATACGATAGTCTATCGGATCGAGGCTCATTTCATCACCAACCCACTGTCGTTTGGGAACTCAACTGTCGTATGGTAGCATACCCAGTGTCGTACGAGTTTTTGGACTGTCATCTGAGAGCATACCCACTGTCGTACGAGTTTTCATACCAGTTTTTGACTGTCATTTCATTTTTCACAGCAGAGTATCAGATTTGATTTTTATATTTCGGCTAACTGCTAATTTTGACAATTGAAATTCTCTATTTTTGATTGCTCTCTGCTGGTTTTGATTGGGAAAAGTGCAAGAATTACTAAAAATTAGGTAAAATATACTAAGCGCGTTGCGAGGATCACCAGGTATTCTCCTTCATCTAATAACATTTTGATTTGGGCTTAAAATAAATCTCTCATGTGTCTAGCTTGTGTGCGTCTTCTCATGCTTTTATTCTACAGACTTGCATAATTTGATACTAGGTTGTGATCCCTTAAGGATTCATTAAGTAGTCTTAGAATACTTGTGATTGATCTTGATTGTTATCTTGGGTTATTGGACTCGCTAATCCACCGGCCCCTCATTTCCACCCCGTGGTTGCAATCTCAGCGCCATAAAGGGGAGGGGTCAACAAGACAGAAGCGTTAAATGTTCCACTTGGCAACCCTTTTGTGCTTTTAGGAACTCACTTGTTTTCTAAGTTGTGGACTCATTTTTAGCTTGTGTGAGGTGTTAAGTGTTCCACCTTGTGGACTCATCTCATATTTGCTTTAAGCGTTAAGTGTTCCTCTTTCTACTTTTTGGATGCTTTTGGTAGATTTGCTTTCAGAACATACATCTGTGCTCACATAGTAATTAGGCCCTATGAACACTATTCATGATTCTTGAGAGATTGGATTCCTAGAAAAATCCTTCCTTGACGATGGAATCCTTGTAGGTAGGGAGGATACTTAGTGCATTTCACATTCAGCTTGGTTAGTGCGTCTTCTCTTATTGATCGACACATTCTCTCTCCAAAGAGGTTGATAGATCATGTGGGGCTGATATCATGAGCTTTGGTGAATCAAAATTGGTTAGTGCGTCTTCTCTTATTGATTGATACATTCTCTCCCCAGAGAGGTTGATAGATCACGTGGAGTTGATATCACAGACCTTGGTGGAACAAAACTTTGTCTTAGTGTGTCGGATTAATTTGCTTGCTTTGTTTGGGTTAAAAGTGAAAAGGTGTCAAAAACCTTGGATCTGGAGCCAAGTCCCCTTGTGGTATAAATCTGTGAGTCATCTTTAGAGAGGGTTAACCGTAGTGGACAATCCCTTCACAAGGAAAACTGCGTTGACGGAACCTCAAGCGGTAATAGCCATTTTCGCCATGGTAGTGATAACCTCTATATAAATGTCCTTGTGGAAGAAATCTCCACAGGTATGTTTCATTGTTGGGTTGTCAGATCTCCCTAGCAGCTCTTGAAGATTAAGTTCTCGGACTGTGTCAAAACCCTGGTGCACCGGGATTGGAGTTCACCCCTTTGAATCATAAAATTTGTAGAGTCAAACCATTACTAAAAACTCTAGAGAGGCTAATTTCTCACTTTCAGGTATATGTGTGTTATTGCAAAACTTTTCAGAACAAACACAATTAGTACTCTCAGGGATTAGCACAATTCGGTCACTTGATTGTTCATGCGCAAGGTTGCTTTTGCCCTTGTTCATTATTTTCAGACGTGCTTGGAATCACTTGCTTGCTATTTTGCATGCTTGTTTATCTACTTGGCTATTAAAAATGATCAAATCTGGTATAACCTTCAAAATCTGGACAGTACAATTTGCAAACAATCCAGAACTAAAAACCTTAAATTTTGCAAAAATTGACGTAAAGTTCTTTCTGGAGTCAAAAGTCATTTCAAGAAGTCAAAAGTCGTACGACTTTTTGTCAAATGTCATTTCAGTATAGCCCATATGTCGTATGATTGAGAACCCAGTGTCGTACGAGTTTTCAAACCAGCAAATTCAAGAAGCCAAAAATCTGTTAGCAACTGTCATACGAGTTTTGTCAACTGTCATTTCATTTCTACCCAACTGTCGTACAAGTTTCGCAACTGTCATTTCATAGACTACCCAGTGTCGTACGAGTCTGCAGAGTGTCATTTGGAAAAATTTGAGAGAGTTGTTAGAAATTGTCAATTTGCGAGATATCCAATGTTTCCAGCCTAGTTCCAGAATCTGTCAAAAATATCATTGTGTCAGGAACAGAGCAGTAGCTATTGAGCATTCTACCATTTTCTGAGTTTGATCTTTTGAATCCGATCTAGTCTTCTGTTTGATCAATTTGAGTCCTTTTTATCTCATGTCAAAACCTTGTCATAACTATCAATCTTCAAAAATAGACTAAGTGTTAAGAACTTGTGTCCGTTATCTTTTGGGTGATCTATCCCATACATCCAGGGCAGTTTCCTTCACCCACATCTCATCAAATCTTCAAAACTATCATAATCTGGACAAGGTTGCGTCATCTGATTTTCTCGAATCAAATTGTTCTTCAGTTGTCTTCATCCTTTTCTTCTGTTTCATTCAAAGTTAATGGTGGAGACCAGAGCTTCTTCACACAAGAAATCAGAAGAAACATCTCAGCACTTACTTTTGACCAATACCCCGGGTCCAACTCTTGAACAACTCATCAAGTTAGGTATCTACGAAGACGACAGTCTCGGTAACTTTCGATTGAAAACTGGTTACATACCTCCTCTATCAACTCACAGAGGTAATCAACAAACTCCTCCTCAATCTATTCCAGGGATCCCAAAAACTCCTATCATGTCTCAAGCAGGGACAAACCACGGTTCTCTAGGAGGAGGATCCCAGGGACACCATCCTCAACATAATGCCGACCAAGACCCTACACCCTCTGAAATCCATCGGTGTCAGAATGATGATGAATTCAAAAGAATGATGAGGCATTTCTTGAAAATGGATAGAGAGGCATACTTTTTGCAATTAGCCCAAGAAGGAGCTAAATTTCCTCCTCACTTCAATGTCGAAGATATCATCATGCATGAGGAAGAAACTCCGATGATGGCCATAATGAACCAGCTGCACGCTATGCAAGTCAAAATGAATAAAATTGAGAAAGAGAAGGAACCCAAGGAATTCTCCATGGAGGCCCTTTGTCCTTTCCCTTTTGACAAAGACTTGTATATGCCTCCATTCCCAAAAAGAGTGGAGATACCAAAGTATGACAAATATGATGGACACTCTGATCCTCAAGATCATGTTAGAGAGTTCTGTACGCAATCCATGGAATTCATGCATGAACTGACTTATCTGATGCGTCTTTTTCCTAGATCCTTGGGCGGAGCATCCATTCAGTGGTTTTCAAGATTACCTTCTACGATCAAAACTTTTGAGGAATTGATTAAATTGTTTTATCAACAATATTCCTACAATATTCAACATCCGATTACCATGATCGATATCTGTAACCTCAAGCAATATCCAGGGGAATCATTCCTAACTTTTCTCAAGAGGTGGTGAAAGAAGTTTTCTCTATATGCTAGACCAATTCCCGAAATGGAGAAACTTGAAATCTTTATCAATAACCTTGTTCCAGAGCTCAACTATCCATTACAAATGCAAGATCATGTATCTTTTGATAAAATGGTGGATAATGCAATCAAGATTGAGAAAGTACTTGTCAAGAAAGGAGAAATCACACTTCAAAAAGACAAGTCTGAATCTAGATCTAGCTCAAAAGATAAAAACAAGAGCTGGAATAGAAACAAAGGTATCATCTCTGATGGTGTTATTGACACTATCCGCACCCCATCAAAGGCACCGGCCTACAATCTCACCCTTGCCACCAAAGCCATTGAAGCTTCAGAGCAAAAATCTGCTGAACCATCTCCAAAGAAGCCATTCAAAAGATGGGATAATAAACGAAAGTTTACTCCCCTGGGAGAATCTTTGGAATCTGCCCTGAGAACCCTGATAGCTGATAACATGATCTCTTTACCACCAATCTGAAAACTTGATCCGGATCCAAAACCATATTGGTGGAAAGATAATGAATTATGTGCTTTCCATCGGACTAAAGGCCACAAAACTAATGGATGCTTTCACTTGAGGCATACCATTCAAGACTTGATAGATCAAGGGGATATCACGATTGATAATCCTACCAGCAATAATGATCACATAGCATTTACAGAACCATTTCCACAACATGGCAAGGGAGTTTCCACTTCCCAGCCTAACATGGGGGCAAAAGTCAACTATGCCTACCCTGGAAATGATGCTGTCATCAATATGGTTGAACCATGTATCTCTGAGAGCTGCAATGTCATCACAATTTTACGAAGAGATAGAAATCATTCCTCAGCTAATGTGGTTACCAGATCACAAGCTCAGACTCATCTAAAAGGACAAACACCAAGTTCATCTAATGTCCCTAAGATACCTTTCAATCTCACATCTGCTTCTAAACAGAAGGTTGCCTCGAAATCTTCCAATCCAAAGGATACAAGACCTACATCTTATAGCATCATCCAACAACTCTAGCATACCAATGCTAAAATCTCCATGTTTGAGTTACTTCGAATATCTCCAGCTCATAGAGATATCCTAGACAAAGCTTTGCTCGGCTCTAATGTTCCTGATGATCTAGATCTAGATAGGTTCCAAACTATGGTTGGTCATCTAACATCTCTGCAATATATATCCTTTTCAGAAGAGGATGACAACTCCCTAAGTCACCCACATAATCAGCCCTTGCACATAGAAGTCTTGATCTAGAACCGTCGAGTCAAACGTGTGTTGATAGATGGGGGCACAGGCCTCAACATTTGTTCTTACAACTTAATCACACAGTTGGGATTCTCAGAGATGGCTATTGATCCTCGAAAGAAGATCACCATAAAAGCCTATGATGAACAAGAAAGAGCTTCTAAAGGCACCATTGTCTTGCCCATCCGAGTGGGTCCGGTCATCAAAGATACCACATGTCAGGTGCTTGATCTACCATTGGCTTACAATATCCTTCTAGGGAGACCCTGGATACATGAAATGCAAGCTATTCCTTCTACGTACCATCAATGCTTGAAATTTCCCTATGAAGGAGTGGAGGTTACTATCCCAGCAGATCTGAGTATAACTTGCAATACATTGAAGGAAAGTGCTGATAAGCTTGTACCTAATAACAAAGAATCTTCCATCAAGCAACAAAATGTGGCTTCCACATCTAAGATGGACGACATTGCTAAAGAGATCAATATCAAAGAAAATGGGATGGGAGAATACACTATAGAGCCAGTCTTGTCTCTGACATCTCTCCCAATCTCACCTAAGTCATATGGACAATCCTTGAAGCAGTCTAAATCAGAACCTAAGGAACCTATGGAAGCATACAAAAGAAATTTTGTGGCCGAGCAAGTATCCAAACAAGAATTTGAAGAGGATGAAGTTGTGCTGGCATGGCTATATAAAGAGGATTCTGAATCTAAAATTGTTCAATCTAGTGAATCTATAGCACCTACAATCCCTTCTAATTCATATGGTCTAGGACACAAATTGATAGCCAAGATGGGATATTCCGGTCAAGGACCTCTAGGAATCAGGGGAAAGGGTCTTGTGACACCCATTTCACATATTGGTAGAGACAAAAAAGATACTGGTGGCGTAGGGTTTAAGAAGAAACCATATCATCTCAAAGGTGGTTGTTCTCATGTCATAGAACAAATTGCACCAGGAGAACCCCTTCTCAAGAAAGAAGAGATAGAACCCTCAGATGATGATTCAGATAGTTCAGAACTCATCCCCTATGAAAAATTGCCTAAAGAGATCAAAGATCTTCTTGATGATAAAGATGATCCTATCAGAAGAATTAATGTCATAGAAACACAAGAACCTACTGTAGCGCAAGAGGTGGTTGCACCACAAGAACCAGCTAATCTCGAAGGCAATCAAACTGATCAAGAAGAAGGGGGTAGTTATTTTGACACTGATTCCCATGAATATGAATTCAAGTCAGAGACTGAGGGTAATCCTTCTTGGGGTATTCATCCTGATTTCACACATTTTTTAAGATTTCCTAGAGATCCTGAATTAGAAGCTGAGTCAAATGACTATGAATGGGGTGCCATTCCAGAAGAAGATGAGCTTATAACAGAGAAATATATTGATGTTATTCACCAATATGTATCTCAACCCAATGTAGGTCTAGAGCGAAACAATGAACTTAACGTGTTTGATCCACCTATGGCTGAAGAGGACTCCCATGATGATGTTGAGCCTATTCATGAATTGAACATTTTGAGCTGTAATATCACCTTTGAACTTGAGCATCGGGTTAGGACCAATGATGACATATCCACAACCGTGAACACCATATCCCAAGCCTTTCCCGCTTTGACTATCCAACGCCTTGATCTTATCGACCAATCTTCCACAAACCCAAACCATGGTATGTATACCTTCCTGAATGACTACGCCCTTGCCTGCTACCTCAATGCAGTTGAGCCTATGAGTATTTTCATCAGTGAACTGAGCATCAGCATGACCGAGTCGGACATCAAATATGTTAGTCAGAAAAACAAGAGTAAAAAGAAAAAGAAAAAGAGTTCTGAGGGTGAAAACCACTTTGTGGCAGTCTCAGAACCGACAAAAGTAAAAAGAAAAGATGTATCTAAAGGTGAAAACCTCTCTGAGGTGCCTAAGGATGAGATATTTGATGTCCTTCTGAGTCATTTATAGGATAGATCTCCAGTTCTAATTGAGCCAACTCAATCCATCAATTTGGGTACAACAGAGGAACCACAATTGGTACATGTAGCACAATCTCTATTAGAAGAAGAGAAACATAAATTCACTATCTTCTTATCAAACAAAAAGATCAACTTTGCATGGAAATATTCAAATATGCCAGGATTGGATCCCAATCTCATTATGCACCATCTATCCATTGCTCTTGGGGTAAAACCAGTCAAACAGAAATTGAGAAAGATGCATCCTCATGTGGCACTCTTAGTCAAAGCAGAGCTAGAAAAACTCCTCAAAGCTGGATTCATCCGTGTCATAGACTATGCTGAGTGGATCTCTAACATTGTACCTATTTCAAAACCATATGGTTCAATCAGAGTGTGCACGGACTTTAGAGATGTGAACAGAGCATGCCCTAAGGATGATTTTCCACTGCCTAACATTGATATGATAGTGGACATGACTGCGGGCTATGAAATGTATTCCCTTATGGATGGTTTTTTTGGATATAACCAAATCAAAACTGCTCCAGAAGATCAAGAGAAAATAGCTTTCACATGTGCGTGGGGAACTTTCTGTTGGAATGTTATGCCATTCGGACTCAAAAATGCTGGAGCTACATATCAAAGAGCAATGACATCTATTTTTCATGATATGATGCATAGAACAATGGAGGATTACGTGGATGATACCTTGGAAAAATCCATGATTAGAACTAAACATCTAACAGACTTGAGCATGATCCTCGATAGAATGGAAAAATTTAGTCTTCGACTAAATCCTAAAAAGTGTGCTTTTGGAGTCACTTCTGGAAAGCTCCTAGGATACATCGTCTCCAAGAAAGGCATTGAAGTTGATTTAGCTAAGGTCAAGGCTATAATAGAGATGCAACCTCCCACAAATATCAGTCAAATGAGGACGTTGCAAGGCAGAGTTCAATCTATCAGAAGATTCATATCACAGCTAGCGGACATATCACAGCCTTTTACAAAAACATTACATAAAGGTGTGACCTTTGCATGGAATGAAGAATGCGAGAACAACTTTAAACATATCAAGAAGTATCTATCAAATCCACCTATATTGATGCCTCCTATTCATGGGAAGCCATTAATATTATATGTCTCTGCAATAGCTTCATCACTAGGGGCATTGCTAGCACAGCATGATGAGAACAAGAAAGAAAGAGCCATCTACTATATCAGTAGAACTTTAGTGGCCTATGAGAAGAACTACTCAATGATAGAGAAGGCATGTCTAGCTGTGATCTTTGCATCACAAAAACTGAGGCACTACATGTTAGCTCATACTACTCACTTGGTAGCTAAAATTGATCCACTGAAATATCTCCTAAGCAAAGCTGCCCTCACCGGTAGACTAGCTAAATGGGTCATGCTTCTAAGTGAATTTGACATTGAATATGTTGAAAGAAAAGCTATAAAAGGTCAAGTTATTTCTGATCAACTAGCAGAAGCACCACTGTTTGATGATACACCCATGCAAATGGAATTTCCTGATTCCTCTATCATGCACCTCTCTTCTAGAGCATGGCGGTTATTCTTTGATGGCTCCTACACACAGAATGGATCTAGAGCGGGCATATTGTTCATCACTCCTCAAGGATACTTGATACCCAAAGCATTCAGATTAAAGTTTCCTTGCACAAACAATATTGCTGAATATGAGGCACTTCTCAATGGTATGAAAATGGCAATACAGTGGAGAGTTACAGAGATGCACATCCATGGAGACTCACAATTGGTTATCCACCAAGTCAATGATGTGTACCAAACCAAAGATGAAAAGCTCATTCCTTACAAGAGAATGGTAGATGATTTAAAGAAATACTTCATCTTTATCACATTTGAGCAAATACTTAGAATGGAGAATAAGGTTGCCGATGCAATGGCGACATTATCTACTCTCTTACAGCAGCCCGAACATGAACTACGCTACAAGTTCCTGGTGGAAGCCTTATCCTATCCTGCATATGACTCCCCTGAAACTCGCATGATCTGCACTGTTGTAGGTTATGAATCATCTCGCTACAAAACTCTGTTCTCCTATCTCCATGACCAAATCATCCCTGAGTCCTTTAACCATTTTGAGAAATGAAACCTTATCCGATCCGCATCCCGATATGTCATCATTGGTAATGATCTATACAAATGAGGTCTAGATGGTACACTACTTAGATGTTTAGAATGAGAAGAGTCTCAACATGCATTAGAGGAAGTTCATGAGGGTATATGTGGGTCACACTCGAACGGTTTAACGTTAGCTCAAAAAATTATTAGGGCTGGGTACTATTGGCTTGAAATGGAGAAAGAGGCTATTGAATTTGCTAAAAATTTTCAACAGTGTCAAGTACATGGCAACTTGATTCATGCTCTAGGGAGAGATCTGATTCCCTTTACTACACAATGGCCTTTTCAACAATGGGCATTTGATCTCATAGGTGCTATCCATCCGCACTCTTCTAATGGACATACCCATATAATCACAGCTACAGATTATTTTACAAAATGGGTAGAAGCAGTTCCTCTAACACAAGCAACGGGGAAACAGATCTCTATGTTCATCCTGAACTACATCATTTGCAGATATGGGATCCCTCACTCTATAATCATAGATAACAGGGGACAATTCAAAAACAAGGACCTAGATGACTTATGTGCTAAGTTCAAGATTACTCAACATTGGTCTTCTATCTACTATCCTCAAGGGAATGGACAAGCTGAAGCTTCAAACAAAAATCTCTTGAAAATCTTGCACAGAACAGTGAATAAAATAGGAAGAGACTGGCATCTCATGATCAATCCAGCTCTCTGGGCATACAAAACTAGTATCAGAACACCTATAGGGGCTACACCTTTCACTTTAGTTTATGGGTTTGAAGCGGTACTGCCTATTGAGGTTGAAATCCCATCACTCAGAATCAGAATGCATGGACTTGTCACTGCTGAAGATTACAGAGTGTCTAGGTTACAAGAACTTGAATTACTAGATGAGCACAGACAAGTAGCGTATGATCATCTCAGAGTGTATCAGAAAAGAATGTCTAGAGGCTACAACAAGAAAGTCAGACATAGAGAATTTCAGGTTGGCGATCTAGTGTTGAGAGAAAATCCTAAAAATCAATCACATCGATAATGCAAGGGGAAGTTTGAACCCAACTGGCTGGGTCCCTTTGTAATCACTGCTACTTTTGGCTCTGGTGCCTATCAACTCTCAACGACTGAAGGAGAACAGCTCTGAGAACCAATCAATGTTCTCCATCTGAAGAAATTCTACGCCTAAGGGATTCAATGCTTGGTAAATGTCCTGAAAAAATCTTAAAAATCGGAAAAAGTCCTGAAAAAATGAACATCTTGGTGAAAACCTAGCAATAGGCACCTTGATGATTCACAAAAAAAAATCAAAAAATATCAAAAATCAAAAAAATAAAAAATAAAAAAAAATGAAAAATACAAAAAAATGAAAAAGAAGAAAAAGTGCCTTGGTGAAAACCTGAAAATAGGTGCCTTGGTAGCAAAAATAGAATCTCTACCAAGATGGTGAAAACCTGGCAAACAGGTGCCACTTGTTCCAAAATGCTCCATCTAGCAGCATAATCTTGGTCTTTCCCAGCTTTCAGTCTTGCTTTAGTTTGTACATATCTCCCGGTTTGTTTCTGCATATCCTGGTTTCAATAAGTCGGTCTGTACACCAATCAGCTCAAGCATCTGTATCCTATCAATGTTCAAATTTGGGGGCAATCAATGTCATATCCTATGGTCTCCCATGTATCTTAGACAGATCATATCTAGTCAGAGTCCTTTGAAGCTTCATGTGAGTCAGTCAGTCAGTCTTGTCTCTAGAAAGGATTTTGCATCTACAATAATCAAACATCCAAACTCAACTGAAAATAATCTATGCTTTTTACATGCTTTTATCTCCTTGTATGCTTGCTGATTCGCATTGAGATTTTTGCATATTGTGTCCCTTCGAGCTCTTTGAGGATGTCCTTTATAGGATTTAGAGAGTGATGACCGGGGGCATAATCTTTTCTTTGTCTTCTGCTTGTATGTGAAAATCTAACAACTTTGGAAATTATGGATTGAAATGGTGTCCGACTGTAAGAGCCTCTATCTCGAATAGGATGGCCATGCATACCTCGACCATTGATACCCAGACAATTCAAGGAAGTTTGATCTAACTATTGTCTTTTTGAGTAAGTTCTTTCTCCTACTATGGAACGCGATCTTGCCTAAGGATGTGAATGATAAATGGTCACTACGGGTAATTCACATTGGATTTAGAATGCTCTCTTGACTGTTTGATGTGTTTGCAATGCAAGGTGTACTCAGGTCATCACAATGTTTATGTTTTGATGCTTGTACAAATTGCTATATCAAAATGGACATGATATTCAGGTCACCCTGGCGTTTGTGCCTTGATGCTTATATCTAATCTGACATTTTGAAAATAAAATCAATATTCATATATCCATGGTTGTTGACCAGTGGGTATTGTATTGATTCTTGCGCATACAAATCAATATTCATATGTCTATGGTTTCATGGCTAGTGGGCATTGTATTGATTTATCCGGTTACCTAAAAGTTCAATGATGATAAAAAATTGACATATGATCAGTGACTAGGTCCTAGGTCTTAGGTTGCATTTCATATTGCATGCTTCTTTGCATTTTTCATCTTTGCATGATCTCACAATGGCTAAAAAAAATTCAAAGCTTAAATGATTCTTCAATCACATCTTCAAATCTAACAGGAGCTGAACCTAACTCGAAGGTCTCTTCACAGAATCACAAGCAATGATCCTCCTGGGTTAACCATCCTTTTGACATAAGACTGAGTACTTGTCTTCATCAACCTGCAAGACATATCATGTGTATCGTTGCATTTACATATCATATCATAAACATTTATTGCATTACATTTACATCCATTGCATAAACATACATATTTCCATAATCATTACATCTGCATAACATTCATACATATGAAAGAAATCATCGCATTGCATTGATCCATACATACATTCTACACTACTCATAGCATTAACATCACATGATATCATCATACATAACAAAAATGACAAGTACACATGATGTCACAACCAAAAATATTGATCTCATCTATATATCAAAAATCTCAAATAGTCAGGGGTGCACTACTGGCACAGGGTACAAACGAATGAGCTCCGTAGAGCTATCAGACACAACAATATATCAGTGAGAAAGTAACAGAAGATCAAGAGAAATCAACTGTCAGCATGATCCTCTGCATCTGGTGGAGGAGGAGGTGGTGCATCTGGTATCACCTCTGCTCTCGGTGCCCTAGCTCCCTCTGATGCTGCCATATTCTAAGAATAGGTAGGCACTCTCTGTGCTGCAGGGACTACTGCATAGTACGCAGATACATAATATGAGGCTCGCGCAGTCTGATGAATCACCTCTACCTGTAATCTTTGTATCTCTGCGCGCTGCTCTATACACTGCCTATCTGCCTCTCGATGCCTCTCCTCTAATCTAGCTTGCTCTATCTTCAGGTCCCGGACCTGGACTCTAAGCCGTCTGATAATCTTGACTGAAGTAAGAGGAACTGCAGGCTTTGCATCAGCTGTTGGCATATCTGTGTCCTGTGCTGGCTGTGCTGGTTGATCTGCATGTGAAGGAATGCTCACCCTGTGCGCCTTATGACATCTAATCTCAGCACCCAAATCAAATGTATCATCCACACTGGTCCCACCTGGAAACTGCTCAACTCCTAGAACATCATCTACAGATCCTACTCCGCCCAGTGTGCCACTCTCACCTCTGCTCCGTCTTTGTGTGCCGGAAGATGTGCCCGCTGTAGATGTAGAAGGACGTGGAGGCCTCACATGTCCTGGTGCTCTTTGTAAAGGAGCCATGGCCTTCTGTCTCAGAGGAGTAGGGTGTACCACCTGTGGTCTCGGTCCTGCTCTCATAGGAGCCCCTGTAACATCCATAGCCTCCTCCATGGAGGGTATCAACTCTGTCGGATCAAAAAATCAGTGAATCCGGCGATCAGCAAGCCATGCCACATATGCATCTGTCACACCGGTATCAACCACCTATGGAAGGTAGTCCCAATCCCTACCAATAATCCGGCTATACTCCTCAACACATATAGTATAACTAAGCCGTGGTGCCCATCCGAGCCCTATCTCACACACAATGCGGGCATAAGCAGTATAATCTTGAGGGACATCCTGAATGCATCCATACTGACACCAGACTCTGGTAATCAAAAATCTCTCCAAGACAGTGGAGGTCCGTCCTATCAATATCCTGCTTTGGAAAAAGAATGAAAACTGCTCTCTCACAGTACGCCAGGCCTCTATCTGCAAATATGGCCTCCATATGACAAATGTCATGTCATCCAAGCATCGGCAGAAATACTCGGTGTGACCCATGCGAACCTGAGTAACGTAACCAGCGTACGTATATATGATCGGCTCCTGTGGTTGTCGCTGACTCTGAAACACTGGTCTCAAAACTGGGATATGCTCCCAAGCCCATATCTGTAGTACCACCACTCCTGAAGCAAATGTCTTGCAGTCCTGATACACGACCTCGTGCATCTCAGAATACAAGTGCGCCAACAGACACTGACCCCAGGCAAGCTCAGTGGGTGTAGCCATCAAGAGTGCTACCATAGGTGCCCATCCCATCAAGAAGTCGTTCTGCTGACGGCCAGGCATAATCAACTCTCTGATCATCCCCGCAATGATACACTCTAGGTGATGTGTCTGACCATATCTCTGCACAAGTGTCTCCCAGGATATAGACCCAGTCAGCTGGGTCTCATCACCGAACAGTCATCTGAACGCATGCAGTCCCCTTGATCCTCCACTAACATACTCGGGACGCTGCGGAGCATGGAAAGGAATGCGAAGAATCCTATACACATCCTTAGGGGTCACAGTGATCTCCCCAGTCGGAAGGTGGAAAGTCTAGGTCTCAGAGTGAAACCTCTCAATCAGTGCAGTCAATAAACCATGATTTACCCTAATATCGGGTAAATGAATCAGGTGCTCAAATCCACAGGCAGTGAGATGAACCCTCATCGGGTTTGGCAAAGCAACACACAATCTCTGGGTGGCCGGATAAGAATGGCGAACATTTACGTCAGGATATGTGACCTAAATCATAAAGAAACAGGGTGTTTTGTCAGAAATTCAGTTCAAAATCAGGCCAAAAGTATCAAAATACATAGTTTTGAAGTTTCAGAAGGTGGGGCAAAGTATCTGCAATCAGGCAAAAGGATCAGAAAAGTTTGATTTTTGACCTAAAAATGAGTTTTTCACACTCTATTTTTCAAACGACATTCCAAACTGGCATGAAATGTCGTACGACATTCCACAACATACCAAACGACACTTCATGGTCATACGACACTTCACCTGGATTCATACGAGTTTCAAGGGACCCGATGAAATGTCGTACGACACAAGGGTCCCTATCATACGACACTTGGGCATGGATGAAATGACAATATAAACTGAAATGAAATGTCGTACGAGTATGGAATGGGACTCGTACGAGTTTTTACAGATGCGAAAATCAAAAACTAAAACGCGTATGAAAAAAATTAAAAATGCTATAAATCATCAAAAACATGCATTTTCAGGGGGGAACAGAGGTCCACCTACTGGATGTCCATACTGTCGGGGTCTGTCATGTCTCCAGCTGCGCTCAAAACAGTGTGAACTCACAGGTACCTTCAGTTCTCGCTGGTCTGCCATTTTTCTCGCTCAGAGGGCTCCACAGAATCTCTAAAGTCAAAGGATTGAAATGAATTGAAAATGACCCTTCCGACCTTTATATAGCTTTTGACCTAATTTTTAAAAGTGCTCCGTTTTCCATGAAAATTGCACCCCTGGCTAATTTCGACGTTCTGAATCCATTTTCGGGATCAAAATTGAAATCTGAGATCGTTTATTATGTCCAAATCGCGATTTAAAATTTTTGGACCCAGGACGGTCTACTGCTTGCATAATCGACCTTCAATCATCATAGAAATCTAGTATTCAACTTAACTGATTATCTTACATCAAACTATCAAAATTTCAACTTGGTCAACCATGGTCAACTCATGGTCAAACCTAATCAAATTTGGTCTCCAAGACCTTCCAAACGATGCAGAATGCGTTCTCAAACGTATATAACCACTTCTCAAATCAATTAACATGCTTCTAAACTATCAATGCTGACTTTTTCTTGTCAGATTTCAATTTTCATCCCGAAGGGGGCATGGTATTGCACATCATTCAAAGTCTGTACATCAAATTCTATCGATCAAATCTATCAATATCTTTCATCAGTGATCAAGACAACAATCACGTCTAGTTATTGATTCATAAAAAAAAAAGACCTCATCGCTCGGGGCAAATCTATCATCACTTGGGGCATATCAGATTCATCAAGATCCATATCAATCTGGTATTCTCCTAATCTTGTAAACTGTATCAGTTTTTGCAACCATCAGATCATAGTGTTCTTTCCTTGGTTCTTTGGCAACTGAAGGATTCAGATGTGATACTTGCTAGTTCTGCTAAGACAATCGAGTCTAGAACGGGTCACTCACTTCTTATCAATCCTAAGGTTCAGAATCAGGCGTGTTGACACTTTTTCGCAATCATCGGTTCATTTGCTGCTACAGTGAACATTATCTCTGGTCATTCAGGACCTCCTATCTCAATATCTCTCAATCGGTTTCTATCTTGAAATCGGTTTATCTTTTGAATCAGTTTCATATCTTTATCAAACACAGACTATCTTTGAACCACTGTGCTTCACACAGTAATTCAAAGAGGGGCAAAATGTAATACCCCAAAAATGGGCTATAAGTTCATTAACCTCCTACATTGACAAATCGAACAAAATCGACATCGAAGTCCTAACCTAAGGCACATCTAAACATCATCGAATCATAATTGATTATCTTAAATTCTACATCGGGAAATATTCCTAGCAATATTCTTAATCATCATAATTATCTTTAATTTTATAATTATTTGGCAATAAATCACATTTATCCTAAAGTTTGATTAATTAAATATTTTGCATATTTAATTAATTAGATTTAATATTTTGCCACTTAATTGTTTAATTAAATTTAATTCTATCTATTATTAATTGTATTATTTAATTTTGACAATAGATCAAAATTCCTATCTTTAATTGATTAAATTCTTATTTAATTAATTAAAGCATGTTGTCATTATTTAATAATATAATTTTTAATAAAAGTTTGGTAAAATAGTTAATTAACCCATAAATTAATTATTTTATTTCAAAAATCAGTTGAGTTGAGGATAAATCACTTTATTTATTTATTTAATTCTTAATTATTATGCATATTCAAAAGAAACAGTTAAACTCCAAATCATAAAATCAATGCAAGTTATTAACTTTTTGGAACTCAACATCCTTTTGGAGTTCAAAAAGCTGATCTAAACTCTAATTTGAGTTAAAAAGCTATTTTTGCATGTTTTTGCATGATTTTGAGAATTAACTATCTTTCATGATCAGATAACTCAAAAATCAAGTTGAGTTATTTGAGTGATTTATGGTTTTTTCTCATGCACCTCCAAAGCCCTGGATTTCTATAAATTAAAGGCTCAGCTCTTCACAATTCATCTCATATTTTGCACAATCACGCTGGAGAATTGGAATTGAAGAATCAAAGCTCTTGCGAATCGACATCTTTGTGAGATCAATCTTATTTTTGCATTCATAGCATATCAATTTTCAATAGCATTCATAGCATATCAATTTCATATTAGCATAGATTCATATCAATTTTTATCATTCTTATTGCATAGAAAATATCAAAAATATAGATTAATTGCATTCAATCTCATATCTAGATCAATTGCATTCAAATCCTTCATTTAGGTGTCGTCTAGGTCACTGATCTCGATTACAATCTGAGAACATTAATCTCGCACCTACTAGAAGGCAGTAAATCGCTTGGTTAGTTTAGCTTTCAATTTTGCACGATTTTGATTATCACTAACCTCTAATGTTTTACTGAGTGTTGTGTCTATAGATCAGGTACAATTTTCACACACACAATCATAATAGTTGAACTGGTGATGATTGTACTAAAACAGGATCCAAAAATGCTCAATGATGATTATAAGCTCCAAATTTTGAATGATGACAATTAGGTGCATACATCTTAGATTAAGTGCATTATATTTTGTTTTCCTTTCTTAGCTTAAATTTCAAGAGGAAAATAAAAATGGGGTGTACTTAAATCAAAAATCAAAGGATCATCACAAACACCTATATAAGATTGAGTGTGTTGGAAATAAAAAACAAAGTGCATTTCATTAGTTCACTTGCATTAAGGTCATTTTTAAGTTGCATTAAGTCATCTTCATTAAGCATTGCATTCATTTAAATATGTCCAACATTTGAAGCATTAAGTTACATAATCATTAGATTGCATCTATAACATCCACCCAGATTGCATTAAGTTCATTAAAAGTTCATTAACATTAGATTGCGTTCATCTCATTCTAAAATATCAATTCATTAAGTGCATTGCATTGAGTTAGTTAATCATTATTTGCATACATTAGGATCATTCAACATTAAATGCATATCATCCACGATAGAATCATCCATGTTCCATATATCATTAATCACTACAAGCTCATTGCATTATTACATAGATCCATCACATTTACATATCAAGCGAAAAACATCCATAGATTCATCACATTTACATATCAAAAAGAAAGAGATACATTAGAGCCAATATTCATTATCCATCTAACATCATATATGTATCCATTACATACATTCATCAATACAATAAATCATTAAAATAACATTGCATTCATCTAGTTTACAACATACATAAGATGATCATTAAAAACATCATTAGGACATATGCATACATTTGAAAAATTGCATTTTGAAAAGCATAAAACAAAGCATATAGGAGATAGAATCATACATAACTGCATATCATGCAAAACAACTGAAAAAGAGATCCAACACATGATGATATCATCTATAGTGAAATCTATCAAAGAGATTATCAGAGTCCATGGTAACATCATCACAAAATCAATAAGAAATCAAAGTCCAAATGAATGACCATCAAAGCAATATCCAAATATCAATGTTCATCAACTATCAAAGTATCAACACAAGCAACATCAATCGATCAAAAAAATAACAAGAGGTCAATGTCTCAATCATAATAACATAAAGGAGACCATATATCATCAAAGTATAAGTGAAAAAATGGAAAAATCTCAGAGAATAGATCAACTGATGAAGTCGCCAGTACCATCGGTACCATCAGGACCATCATGACCATCACGACCAGGAGCACTATCTGGAGGCTGACTAGAAATGGCCTATAAACCATGCTGACTCATAGCAGCCATAAAAGTCTACATCATCGAGCTCAACTATGAAACCTGCTACTGTACAACCAAAATTTGAGTCTGCAGAGATGCAACATCTGATGCTGATGCTAGGGCAGGAGTCTGTGTCGCAAAAGACTAAGGAGGAGGAACAAAAGTAGATGGCATAGAATAAGATGGATCACCCAAGGATGGAATAAAATGAGAAGATGATGGACGTGAAGATGAAGAAGGCATAAAAGTTGAAAGAGAAGCAAAAGCAGAAGAAGCTGCCTGAACCAAAGGAACAATAAGAGGAACAACCTACTGAGTAGGAGGACCTTGTGCCTGATCAAGAAGTACCTGTGCAATATCTGCATCCATCTCCCTCTGGCACCTAGCCCTAGCCCTATTTACCAGATCTCTAGCCACTTGATGTAAAATCCTATCAACCCGTCAACCTCTCACCTGATCACCACCCCTAGGAGGAATCAGAGCAGTAGCTATCACTGGAATCTACACTCTACCTTCTATAGTTCCTCAATGACCCCATCATTTGCATCATCCCCTAATCCTATGACCACCACCTCTGTCACCATCTCCATCATCATCATCATTGTCACCACCATCTCCACCAACATCATCACCATCTCCACCAGCACCGTCATCCCCATCTAACAACTCATCAATAGTGGGAATCCTCTCGGTAGGATCTATAAATCTAAGAAAAGGGTACTGATGTAGCCAAGTGGCGTAATCATCTATGATACTTGCATCTACAATATGTCCTCTCATAGACCAAGGAAGATATAAAAGGTCTTGACTCTCCTTCATAGCAGTACCAAAATCAACACAAGGGCCCCACAAGGATCTCTCTACCTAAACACGGGCATACATCACCACTCCCTGAGGCATACACTATCTGCACTTGTACTGATGCAATACCCTACAGAAGTAGAATCTCTCTATAAAAAAATTAGACCATCCAATCATCCAGTGAGGATAAAACATATAAGATAGCTTAGAGTCATCCTCTGGCCAAGCCTCGCAACTGAGATATGGCCTCTAGATAACTATATCCATATCATCAATCCTACATTGCCAGTAATCCAGCTTACCCATATGGGTCTGGATAATGATACCCTTGTACATCCAAGCAAAAGGCCAACCTGGCTAACAATCTTGTGTTGTAACAGGATGTGTCACTAGAATATGCTCCCAGGTCCAAAGTTGTAATAAGATAGCTCTAGCAATCAAAGTGGTAGAATGTCTATACACAATTGTGTGCAACTCATGATATAACTATGCAAACACACAAGAACCCCAATCAAACCGACGAGGCTCTACTATCAAGTCCTCTAGAATGGGACCCCAGCTGACAGAAAATCCATGCCTGCGCCTATCAAGAAGAAGGAAACCTCCAATCAAAGTACCAAGAACAACTAGTAAAATAGGGAATGAAACAAATTGAGCCCACTGGATGTGAGCATCACCACTAGTAGGGTCTCCAAAGACTCGATGATAGGCCAATCCATCATACACAGGTCATAATAGACAATCTCTCCTCGAGTAGGCAACTACAGGATACGATATATGTCCTCTGGCATAATCGTCATCTCTCCCATAGGAAGATGAAATGTATTATGGTCTGAGTGCCAATGCTTAGCCATAGAAATAATAAAGCCCCGATTCACTTAGAATCGAGGAAGATAAAATAGGAGGGACAAGCCACAAAGACTGATATGTCAACAATCAGTAGCACTCAAATCAGCAATCATACCCCATGACAAAGGATATGCACCACAGATACGTAAGGACCCAAGCTCAGTCTGCAAAAGTAAGTTTAAACACATTAGAATGAAATCACTAATTATTTGGACCATCCTAAGTCAATCAAAATTTATTAAACTATCAAACCACAACATATTTCATGTTTCTACTTAGATAGAACAGAAATTTTATCATCACCCATCATCTGAATCTAGATTGACGAATGATATTCCAATTATAACTGGCTCATACTGACTATTACAACTTGCTAAGGACATCAAGTTTTGGAACTTAACCTATCAACTGATTGACGATATCAAGAAAAAAAGAAAAAGTGGACTTAATAAAAAATTGAAAAATTTTTATGAGAAAAAGTGTTATTTCATGGTGTAAAAGTGTAATAATTCAAAAGCATTGCTTAAATGTGTGAAAGTGCTCTTCAATTTTTTAAAAGCGAGAAAATAATCAAAAGTGCTCACAAACATAGTAGAAGTACTCTTTAAAGTTGTAAAAGCGCAAATATGATTAAAAGCGCACCTATACATAGTAAAAGTGGAAAAGGGCACAAATTTAGTGAGCAAAAGTTCTCAACCGATTCATGAAAGCACCTATCAAAATTGTAAAAGCATAATTTCAAAGGCAAAAGTGCCATTAAAACAAGCAAAAGCGCACTTTAAGAAAAAAAAAAGTGAAAAACAGGGCTATTTACCAGGAAAAAGTTGGAAAAATTGAAATTAAATGTGTAAACGGAAAAAACAAAGAGGTATACAGACTCACCAGAGGTCCAGAGCCAGGAAGACGCTGATAGTGATAGTGGTAGCATTTCTTGAACTGATGCTCGCGAATGGGGACAAACATCATAAAAAGTCAAAAGAGTCAAAGAGTAAAAGTGAAAAGTGGAGGTAAAAATGAATAGTGAAAAAGGGAAATTGACCCCTTTAAATAGCTTTTTGACCTAAAGAGAGGTAATTTTGACCTAAGAAAGGACTATGTCACTAAAATTGACCCAAGAACTTGAACTTTTTTTTTACCAGTCAAAACAGGGGCATTTGAAATCAAATAAACCTAACAGCAAAATCGGAAATGAAAATAAAATTCATTAAATATTGAACTAAATCAATGTGAAATGATCAATATCATCAAAATTTCAACCAACGATCAAATTTTATTTCATTTCTGAGGGGGCATACCATCGTAATCAACATCAATAGTATCATCATCGACAATCAAGAGACTGATCATCAAATCAAAGTGAAAGCTTTTATCAAAAAAAATTATGTACATCAATCGAATGGGGCATCGCATTGGAATCAAACATCGTATCAAGGATTCATCATCAGAACAATCATCAAAATTTCATCAAGGGTATTAAATCAATCAAAATCTACATCAATCTCATATCAAATATCAAGGACTGACCATCGAAAGACATCAAACGAACATCAAAGATCGACCATCAATGAATCATGACCTATCAGCAGAAAGATCAGAGTATTCTTTGAATCGACATGCTTCACACGTCAACTCAAAGAGGGGCATTTGTAATCACCTGAAAATGGACAAAGATAATTAAATGATAAATCAAGTCAAATCAAAGAAAATCTAGGACAAAATTAAAGTAATTGAATCACAATGCATAATTAGCCAATCAAAATTAAAATCAAGTCTTATGAGATAAATCAAAATTGAGAGTGTTTTAATCAAATGCAATCAAATCAAAGTGCAATTAATTCTATTAATTGTATAGTTTTGGATTAAATCAAATTCAACCCATTCAAGGGGTACATGGCTAAATTAAAGGATTTAAATCAATTAATAAATCATAATTTCTTTCAACAACCACAAAGGGAGGAAATTCAATCAACCAATAGGATTTGGGAAAGGAATTCACATGGATCAAGCCAAATTCAATCTCAATCACTCAAAGTGAAAGAGAATCTTGTCCATTGATCTTGTCTACTTGTCCCAAGCTTTGAGGACACAAACTTTGCATTGTCATCAAAGGGTGGAACCAAAGACTCAACCAAGGCTTAATCATGATCAACTACACCACACCCCTACCATTGGTAAAATCTATAAAAGGAAGACCAAAATCCTCATAATTCATAACCATACATCTGAGAATTGCATTGAACCTCTTGCAATTTGAGCTTAGAAAGGCAATCTAGATTTAAGTTAGCTTTCAAATTAGAATTGAGCAATTAGCTTTAGCTTTAATCATTTATCTTTCTCATTCTAGGACTGTCATTAATGGAGGCTTCCTAAGAGCTTTGCATTAACATTCTTAGTTAGAGAACCATAGGATGCTTAATTGTCAATTTCTAGCTTAAATAGATTGCTTTATTGTGGTTTATTTAGTTAATATTTCATTTATTTCAATACTAATTCTATGAAGGTACTAAATCTTGTACACAGGGGGTTGCCATTGATTATTATAAAATGGACCACTAAATGTAAGAGGGTCCTACGACATACCTTGTCTTTGCACCCATGGTAATCATTGGGTGATGAAGAACAACTTCTCATCTTCTGGTTCAATTAGTTTGTAATTAGTTGGAATTTATGTAGTCTCCACATTAGCAACCAATTTGCACTGATAGTCTCTCTTCTTCTATCTACACTAGGGACAAAATTCAGCCAATATGGCCTCTGCTTCCTCATGTTTCTTCTTGGCCTGCATGGTGTCCAGTTGTGTGGCCATGTTGTTAATAATGTCTTCCTTGAATCAGATAAGAGATGCATTATCTCTATCCTAGAAGCGCTCTTACCATTTGACTTTCCCAAGGTGGACCTATATCCCCTTCCTTTCTTAATAGAAGCTATGGAGTACTTAAGGCGTATCTTTTTTATATCATCCCATGAAGCTTGTGTGATATCCCTCTAGCCATCAGGTCTAGTACCTCTCCACATCCATCATGAATGCCTCACAAAAAGAGAAGCTTCTATGATTCCTCATTAAGCTCGTGTTGTGTGTTCTTTTGTAAGCTAAACATGAACCTTGAGACATAATCCTCAAGACTCTAATCCTCTTTCTATGTCATCTTAAAAAATTTCATCCCCTCACATGTCATTTCCTCTGCAATACTCTTTATATTTTAGCAAGAAAGCAACCTTCATTTCATCCCAATTGTGAACAACATCCTATCCTAATCCCATGAACCAACATAATGCAGTCTCTTTAAGAGTTGCATGAAAGAGTTTAAGCCTCTAGGAATCAGTGGTGTATTCATAGCTCCTTCAAAGGATATCAAACTAAAAAAGAAAGGTATTTGGGTCTTCTATCACAAGACCATAGAATTTTGGAAGAGCAGAAGAGGGTATGTTCTTGAGGTTGTTATTGTCATACTGGTCAGAGATGGGAAAAGGAAATGTAGTGGTATTTTCCATCCTTGGTAGATTTATAGGCTGAGGTCAAGGTGGATGCTAGGTCTGATAGATGATCAAAGGTAAAGAATTTTCTTCTTCATTGGGATTTTCAAGATAATGGGATCTCAGATTGGAGAAAGCTTCAACAAATAGATTGGCTTTAGGTCACTCCTTGAAGAAACCAAGGGGTTCTCCTTCAGAAGATGAGGATGATGATGTGGTTTTAGGAAGTTTAACGGTAGCATCAACAAACTAGCCTTCTTCTAATGGGTTATCAGATTGATTTGGCAAGTACCTTCCTGGAGTGTCTCTTCTTCTATTATGCATGCAACTAGTATGAAGTGATGTGGATTATTGTGCTTCTCAAGATGAAATTTATTGTACTCAAAGCATAAAATGAAATCATAAATCAAAGAAAATCCTAGGAATGGTTGAGTGAGAACTAGGTTCGGCACCGTCCTCAACAACAGTGCAAAAAATGATCACTTTTTATAAAGGCTCAGAAACTAGGCATAATCCAGAACTCAAGGATTGGACATCCAACCAAGTAGTTTATCCTTCTTATAAAAACTCATTTTAATATGTGAATCCAAGGATGTGTTACTTGAAACAAGCTAGCAAGATATATGCACCAAGTACTACTCAACCACACATTCTATAGTTTCTGTAGGAAACAAATGTTGGAAGCAAACTATTCTATGGTTACAGGAAGTAAATGATGGAATGGAAATTGCAGAAGTAAAGATGCTAGAAAAATATGAAGACTTGCAAACTAAGCTATAATGCTTTAACTACTCTTCCACTTTGGCTGGAGGAAGCGATAGCTAACCTATGGCTTTGGCTACAGGAACAGTTCAACACTAATACTTGAAATAACATAAATGCAGGAAAGTGAACTTAACTAGAATGAATTTAACTAACTATGGATTCCTCACCAAGTGGGTCCCCTTGGATGAGTACCCAAACACTCAATTACACAAATTTAAATCTCAATACTTCATTTTCTCATTAATTGAATAACCAAGCATAAAGATATATGAAAACCAGTAAACAACAGAATGAAACTTTATTGGAACTAAACTAATAATGCCCTCCTTCTCACATAGGAGTGGGACTTTATTTAAAGAGAAAACTTCTAACAGCTAACTAATCACACCACATAAATAGGTGGAGCTTTTATTACAACACTACCAATAGAAAGGAAGAAAGTTATAAAATAGGAAACAACATAGATCTAGAAAAGAGGAAAGAGCTACTTCAGCAATAGATTTAACTTCCCACTCTCTCCTAGATTTCTTCATAGAATTCATTACGGTGTCACAGTCCTTGCTCGACAACTGCCACCTTGATCACCAGGAAACCACTTGTTGGTGTTGCGCTAATGTTTCTCCATTGGATTTTTCTGTAAGACCGGGTAAAACATCCAATGCATGGGCATGTTTCACTTGGTCAAGATGATGGTTTCCATATTGATGCACTACACCTTAGATGTTAGGATAAAGACATTCATGGTAATAAACACCAAAACACACATACATTATTTATGTTCAAACAACTAATTTACTTATACAGACATAATAATAATTTCAAAGTAAGTAACATAGCATATCCATCCAAGTATAGCATATTAAGTGTGTTTAAAACCATAGTAGAAGTCTAGTGGTTGAATGCCACATAATAGCAAAACTGAGCATAAAGTCTTTGAGAAAATATGATAAAACAAGGAAAAAGGACCTAGCATAAGCTATCCTAAGGTATCTAAAATATGACATTAGTATGCCTTATCAGAAATGACATACAAATAGAAGAAATGCCACAACAAGTCAATTAATTTATCACCTTGTGCCAATAGAGAAACAAGGGTCATTTAAAGAAATCTATACAAAATATATAACAAGTAACACATCACTAGGGAAGCACAACACAACATGCAAACACACAAAAGGAATTTTTCATACAAGAGGAGCTAAAAAAGCATATCACCTACCCCCCATCTTGGTTTGTATTATTTTAGGAAAGGTGAGAAACATGCAAGAGGAGAAACATTGAGCATGGTAGATGGAGTTGTTGCAAGTTCCAAACCATTCTCTAATGATGAGTCACTTTGTTTGACACTAGGAGCTAGGGATAATTGTTTTGAAAATATAGTAGGTAAATCATGATTAAAATCAATAAGCTCATACATGTCATTTGAATCATAATTAGTAATATAATTTGCATTAGAAACATTGAAATCATCATATCAAGAGTATATTCTTCATCCAAATTAATCATAATAAGATCTATGATATGAATAGAATCATCATGTTTATATAATTTCATCTTCTTAATATTAACTTCCTCCCTAGGGCTATGCATAGTTTGGACAAAGGGAAACAAGGTGTCAAATGGTGTCTTAGGGGAGGAAAGGTTGTGGGATGAAATCTCATAGGTCCTAGCATGGTGTCTATGGTGGTGGCCACTTGGTGATGTCTAAGGAATTAGATTGTGTCTTAAGGGAGGAAAGGTTTTGCGAAGCTGAATTAGTTGTGGCATGATAGGCCAAAATAAGTCAAGGTAAAAGTTTTCTCAATTTGCTAAAGGCTAATAGGGACTATGGTTAATCATGATGATTTATCCATCATGGGAAAATTTCAAACACTTATGAATATGAGAGACTATAGCTTTTATGGAAGTGAGCCAAGGAAGGCCAAGTATAACTTCAAACTAATCAGAAGTTGAGTTGATATCAAAGGTGAAATCAAAAGATTTATTACCATCTTCTACAAGAAAGTCAATGGAATCATGGGTGGGACAAGTGAAACCACTAAAAAATTTAATCATCACAACTGATTTTTCATAGGAGTCTTGATGGAGGTTTCATGTGTAAAGATGTTCTTCAGTTATAACATTCACCATGAAAGCAGAATCTATAAGGATTCCATGAGAGGGAAGACCATTAATCTTCACAATAATGTAAAGAGGACCATTATTTGTCCTAATAGTATCCTTAGAATCAAATGTAATAAAAAGCTCAAGTGTTGGTTTGGGTTTGGGTTCAGATTGATTGATAAGGTTGAAAACATTGTTGGCTTTGATACACTCATCATCACATTTCACAATAGTAGGAGAGTTAACAATATTGGTGGAAGAAGAAAGTGAGGTAAACTCATTGGTATTTATAGAATAAGAAGGTAAGGGATTGGTATAAATTTGAAAGTCTTGGTTGGGAGGAGCAACAAATTTATTTCCTTGATCATTAAAACCCTCAACAGATATAGCATTAGAATCAATAAGGTCTTGTATAATAGACTTCAAATGGAAACATTTCTCTGTATCATGCCTGGGTTAATGATGATATTGGAAAAAAAAGCTTTGGGATCAAAGTTTTTGTTGGATTTTTGTGAAGGCTCAATTGGTGTAATGGGATGGATTTTTAATACATTAGCATTAATCAGCTTCAATATGGCATTATACAAAGATTCAAAATGAGGTGTCAAATTGTGAGAAGGTTTAAAAATAGATGACGAAGGAGCCACACCTTTGGATGTTGTTACCACTTGTGCATCAATATTGTTTGATGAATTATTGATCTTGTTGAAGTCTTTAGGTTTTTGAAACTTTTGGAATGACTAGGATGAAACATCACTCTTATCAATTGGAGCCATTAGAGTGGTGCTCTCAAATTGACTCACTTGAAGTTTATAATTATGAAGCACTACACAAAATAGAGAAGAGAATTTAAAAAGAAATATCTTATCTCTAATGTCTTTTTGTAAATTAGTAATGAAAATATATAGCACATCAATATAAGGCAAAGGATAAGAAATCTAAGCATGCAAATATTTGAGTCTACCAATGAAATCAGTCACTTTTTCCTTAATACCTTGTTTACAATGCATTAAATCAGTCAAAGAAAGCTTAGGACCAATATCATTTTGAAACTATTGAATGAAATACTTACCAATTTTTTGAAAGGATCAATAGAATAAGGAGGTAAATAAAAATACCATTGCAAGGCCTTATCTCAAATATTCTAGTAAATAATTTATCTATAAGTTTATGATTCTGAGAGAAGTCACTACACAATGTTTGAAAGTATTCGCATGAGTCAAGGGAACACCTTTACCAATATAAGTCTACAAGTGAGGTATTTACATGTATTGAGGGATAATGACATGAATGATATCCAAGGAAAAAGTGCTAGCAATATCACAAGTTGGAATATTGAATTTGAATTGAGTCATGAAGACAATTTATTGTTGCAAAGATGAAACAATTTGACCAAGACTATTGATAGTGGATTTGGTGGAAAGGTTGGTATGAGAAATGTGTGAAAGATTTGGAGCATTATTGGGAAATGGAAAGAACATTGGAATATGAAAATGGCATATTTTTGTAAGTAGGCATGAATAAATAATTGAAAACATGTAGAACACTTGAAGGAGGAGGAAAAATAGGATTAGGAATAATTCCAAGACTAACATGTGTAGGATAATGTTTGGAATGGATGTAGTCATGAGAGATGGAGTGTAGGTAGGAACTATAGGTAATGAAGTAGGAATAGGAAAATAAGCTTCAACACTAGTGTTAGGTTGAGTTAAACCAAGATCTTGAGCACAATCCTTAATACATTTAACATTGTTATGAATGAAATGTAAAATAGAAGGTAACAAGTCAACACTATTCTCATCATTACAAATCATATTCCTCATTGTTTCTAATAAAGACATGGCTTCTATATTAGAGTGTTTTTGTCTTAGCCATATCTCAAAATTTTTAAAGTCATGGGAAAGATTTTGCACTTGGGTGGGGGACACTCTTAAGGTCTCACCTTTATCACAATAAGAGTGGGAAGAAGGATTGTCAACAAAAGTGGGAATGCCATTAGTGGACATGTGTGTCTTATAAAGATTCCTAGAAAACAAAGAGGACTTAGGATTAAAATAACCCATAAGTCTATGAATTCTCCTAATAGTAATGCTATAGGTAAGACTCATTGTCATAACACTCATGCACAAGGAAATGAAAGAGATATATGTTTAAATAATGCAAAAAAATGAAAATGAAAACACTCATCAAGTTTATGAAAAATGAATTGAATTTAACCATTGTTGCACATGAAACCTAATGAAGAGAACATCTAATCATCACATGATAATGGATACAAATGAGATCTAACACCAAAATCAGAATGGAAATGTTATAAGTTGGGTTCACTAAAATGTAAATAGGGGCAGTCCACCTTTTCCTAATGCACAACTAGAAGGAAGATGAGCCAATAGGCTCAAGTAGGACTTAAGTGCTAAGTGAGTGAAATGATCCTTCATGATAATGATTAGGGTGAGTTGGATTTGAAGGGATATGTTAGGATGATGCAATACAAAATGATAAATAGGTAGAAATAACTTTTTTCAACATACAAAAATTAACAGAAAATAGACAAGAACCTACAATGATTTAAAAAAATACCTAGATAACAGTAATGACCTATGGTTTCAGCTTGGAGTTGATTTGAAAGGTATAGATTACCCTAGGTGTTATGTTCCTAGGTACAAATTATCTGAGTCACTCTGTACCATATACTTTTGTCTGAAACTTTCATAGACAAATTGTTGGATCTTGTACTTTCTAGATTTGCAATGGTAGGTTCACCACATATCCTTGCACATATAAAATTGGGGAAAATATTATGGAAATGGGTTTTCCTTGGTCAAACCTTAGTTGAGGAATCTACCTTGGAATTGAAATGAAATTGCATGAAAGGAAAACATGTAAATGTAAAGGTAAATTAGGTCCACCCTGTAAATGTATGTACCTTCATAAATGGATATTGAGATCACACGTATTAATGAAGATGCTTGCATGTTACTTGAATTGTAGTTGTCGACCCTTGGAATGTAGAAAGGAATCAAGGATGCCCTCACAAATTCATAGATTTGTGAGTAATCCTCATAGATCTTCAATATCATTATGCTTGATGGACACTTTCTTTGAAGGATGAGGGGAATAATACATGTAGATAGTCAAAGGATCTTTTTGCTTCACTGAGAACTCCTCTACTTGTCCATCATGGGAGAGAATCTTTCTACAATGGAGAATATTGCCTTCAAATATGCCTTAGATGCTTCGAGAATGATATATCTTGAATTTTCTTGTAAATCTTAAGAGCACATATGAAATCTTGATATCATTTACCAAAATGAGGGGAGATAAGGTTATTTTATACCTCTCTAAACATTTTTGGGCTAAAAAATAAGAGTCAACCATAGGTTCTAATATCCCACTAAAACATTACAACAAGCCACCCATTTGAATTTGGGCCTAAATCTTGGGGAACAGATCAACCATGGCATCCTATACTTGAGGAAATAGGCCAAAAATTTAATGGGGATTCGAGGAGGAAAATATGTCAAAAATGGAGGAGATGGGTTGTTGGCTCAAGCATAACAAACATGAAATCTCAAGAAAGCCAAAATAGGGCCTAATTGATCATCTAATTATATATGCTTACAATTTATTATTAGGGTTTAGGTAGATATGAGAAAAATAAAATTAAGATAATTTAGAAATGGAGAAGACAAAAATACAAATAACACAAAGATTTAACGTGGTTCACCCAATATGGGCTACATCCACCAGAAATAGTCGTCCTCTTATTTTATTATCCAGTAAAGAGAAAATTACAATTTGATCATTTCACATTACACTACCACTTATTTATAGGCCTTTTAGGTAATTTACCAATGTCAGTTAATAGACTAACCCTACAAAATGCTTGATGAGTTCACCAAAAAATGATTGACGAGTTAACCAAAAAATATTTTCAAGGCATTGCCTCGAACCCCATGGATTGTTAAGAGGGTACAATATAACATGATCAATTGCCACATACCAGCAATCTCCCACTTGGAGACTAGTCCTATAGCAACATCTCTACCCTTGAATCTCCCACTAGATTGACGCACCTAGATTTGATTGTTTTGTATTTCCACTATGATCAAGCTTGAAGACCAATAGAAACTGAGTAGGAAGTCAGATTCTTGAGTTACACCATTTTTCAATGTATTTGCAAGATTATTGCTAGTATGTATCTTCTCCAGCTTCAACTATCCATCCTCTAAAACTAAGCATATGAAATGATACCAAAGATGGATGCATTTGGTCTTAGAGTGAAAATTTGAGTTCTTTGCAAGGTGAATTATACTCTAACAGTCACTATACAACCTACTATTCTCTTGTGTCTTGCCTAATTATTCCATAAACCTTTATAACCAAATAATCTCCTTACTAGCCTCTGTAACAACAACATATGTTTCTTCTATGGTTGAAAGCACTAAAAACTTTTTCAATCTACAAATATAGCTGACCGTTGTGCCACCTAAAGTAAAAAATACCTTGTAGTTCTCCTCATGCTATTAATATCTCTTGCTAAATCTCAATCAACATATCCTTGTAAAGTGGAATGGGAGCCTCCAAAATATAAAGACTGAGTTTTTGTACCTCTCAAATACCTAAGAATCCACTTTACTATATTATAATGTTGTTTTCTAGAATTTTTCATATACCTTCTGACAACTTCCATTGCATGTGCAATATTTGGCCTTGTACACTCCATGACATACATCAAGCTACTAACTACTAAAGTGTATGGAACCTCAGACATGTACTCCATCTCCTCTGGTGTCTTGTGGCTCATCTCTTAAGATAATTTAAACTAATGAGGCAAAGGTGTACTAACTAGTTTTGCATCTTACATATGAAATATTTTTAAAACTTTTTCTATGTAATCACTCTGAGACAATGTCAACGTGTGATTTTTTCCATCCCTAATTATTCTCATACTAAGAATTTGTTTTTATACACCCAAATCCTTCATATAAAATGACTATACTAATTTATGTTTAAGCTCATTTATATGTTTCATATGAGACTTAGCAACAAGCACATCATCAACATATAGTAACAGGATAATATAGCTAACACTATCCAATCTCTTGAAATAAACACAATGATTATAATGACATCTTTTGTAACATTGTTCAACCATTAAACCATCAAGTTTCAAATACCATTTTCAGGGTGCTTATTTTATCCCCTACAAGATCTTCTTCAACCCGCACACTAAATCTTTCTTACCTTTGATCTCATATCCTTGTGGTTATTGCATATAAATCTCTTCATCTAAATCTCCATGGAGAAAGTTTATTTTGATATCTAATTGTTCCATATGAACATATTTTGTGGCCACAAGACTTAGAATAGTTCAAATTAAAGTCATTTTAACAATAGAAGAAAATATCTCATTAAAATCAATACCTTTTTTATGTGCAAAACCTTTGACAGCAAGTCTAGTCTTGTATATTTTCTTTCCTCCATGTTCTTTCTTTAACCTATAAACCGATTTGTTAGGAAATTCTCTTTTACCTTTAGGAAAAACCACTAACTCCCAAGTTTGATTTTGTAGCAAGGAATCAATCTCATCTTTCATTCCTTTCTCCCACTTTTTCCTAGTTTCAACCTACATTGCTTGTACCTAACTTTCCAGTTCACTAGAATCAGTTAATAATACATACTATAATGAAGGAGAATATCATTCAAGAGGTATACTTATCCTAGAAGATCTTCTTACTGGAGTTTGAGGAACCTATGTGCTTCTATTTGTTCAATATTTTTTGGCATTGTTGGGACTACATTTACTGGGATTTCATCAAGTACCATGCATTTTGTGTGTTCCTCTTCTTGCTTCTTTCCCTACATCTGATCCTTATACATGATTTTTTTTATTGAATATGACATCTATAGTCCTAATGTTTTTGTGATTTTCAAAATCCCACAAATGATAAATAGAATCATTAATGTAATACCCAATAAAAGTACACTAGGATTTAGCCTCAAGATTTGATCAAATTTATATATCAATATGGCCAAATGCTTCACAACCCAAAAGTTTTTAGAAATGAGTAGTTTACTTTTTTTCCTGCCTATGCCTCCTTTAGAATAGCACCATCCAATGAACTTGAAGGCCCTCTATTTATCAAGTAAATATAATTATCTGCAATATTTTCCCAAAATTGAAAAGGCAATCTTGTACTTATTGCACAGTCCATGATAGTTTTGTTCATCCTTTCAGACACACCATTTTCTTATGGGGTTTTAGGAACTATTTTTTATCTACAAATCCCATGGTATGAATAATAACCATCAAACTCTTTGATGCAGTACTCACCTCCATAACCTTATTTGAGGCACTTCAACTTTTTTCCTATCTCATTCTCAACCAAAGCTTTCCATTTATTAAAAACTTCAAATACATCATATTTTTTGAGAATGAAATAAACCCAAGTTTTCCTAGTTTTGTCATCAATAAAAGTGATATAATAATGAGACCCACCAAGATATGGTACCTGGGTTGGTCCCCATACATCATAATGCACATGTTCTAATGTTTCACTTTTCTTTTCCTTTTCAAACCTAATAAATTTGACCCTCTTTATTTTTCATAAGCACACTTTTCACAAAAATCCAAATCAACTTATTTCAAACCTGGTAATAAATTCTTTCAATGGAGAAGCTTCATCCCCTTCTCACTCATGTGTCCAAGTCAATTGTGTCATAGAGTTGTATTTGTTCTTGTAGAATCTAGGGAAATAGAATAATTAGTATTATTAGTACATAAATATAATGTACCTACCTTTTCCCCTTTTGAATTGTCTATGAATATGACTGTACAACCATCACTTCCCAGTTGTCCTGGTGATATTAAAATTCTTCTCAAATTAGTAACATGTCTGACCTCTTTCAACAACCATTGATTTCTATTTTGTAATTTAATATGTATATTTACCTTTCCAAAAATTTGGCATGGCTCATCATCACCTAAATAAACCTTTCCAAAATCACCTTTAACATAGTCTAGAAAATATTTTCTATGGAGTGTTGCATGAAAATAAGCCCCTGAATCTAACACCCAAGAATTAGTAATATTATCCAAAGAAAGAATCAAAGTAGCTTGTAACACATCACCTACTACATTTTCCTCTATTTTATTTTCTTTTGTCGATCCCCTTTTTTCCCCTTTCAAGACCAATAATATTTCTGTAGATGTCCTTTCTTTCCATAGTGACAACACTCCACATTTACCCTAGATTTGATCCACCTTTACTAGATTTCCCATGATTACCTAGGCTCTTTCCTCTTTCCCTTTATCATCCCCTGTGCTCAGTATTCAAATCATCACCTGATGTCTCATGTGTCTTTTTCCATCACATTTCCTTACTAAGAATAACACCAACAACATTACCAAACTTTAAAGTGTTTGAACCAGAGATAGAGCTACTTACATCCATGGCCAAATGATTCCAAATTTTAAGTAATGAGCATAAAATCAAGAGAGCCCTAGCCTCATCATCAAAACTTACTTTTACAACACTTAGCTAACTAGTAACTATGTTAAACTCATTCAAATGATCTCTAATGGACCCACATTCAGGTATCTTCATATTAAATAAATGTTTCATAAGAAATACCTTATTTGAGGTTGAGGGTTTCTCATACACTTTGTCTAATGCCTTCATAAGATCCTTTGTTGTTGTTGTTTTTTCTATATTGAAATCCACTAATGATGCAAGACACAATCGTATTTCTCCTAGTGCCTTCCTATTAAGAACTTCCCATTGTTCATCTGACATAATTGTCAACTTATTTTCTTTTCCACACAATAGTAAGTAAAGATCCTTCTAATATAAATAATCTACCATTCTTATCTTCCATAGCTGATAGTTTTGGCCTATGAACTTATAAACCTTTAGCCTGCCTTCCTTTTCGATTGCTCCCACTCAAATATGAGATTTCCTACCAAATTAGTAAAATATACACCACTCTAATATAAGTTTTTAGGGTTTAGAAAGATATGAGAAATAAACAAAATTAAGATAATGTAGAAATAGAGAAGAAAAAAATACAAATTACACATAGATTTAATGTGGTTCACTCGATTTGGGATACATCCAAAAAAAATATCCATCCACTTATTTTATCATCCAACGAAGTGCAAATTACAATCAGATCATTTCACATTACAACACCACTTATTTATAGGCCTTTTAGGCAGTTTACCAATGTTGGTTAACAAATTAACCCTAAAAAATATTTGATGAGTTAACTAAAAATATAATTCCCAACATTTAGGATGGTACAATGTCAAAAAAGCACATGGAGCTAAATTGAATCTCAAAGATTAATAAGTCAATGGTTATTTTACTAAGGACCCCACAAAAATAGTAAGAGACATTATAGATTTTTTCTCTCATTTGCTAAATAACTTTGAAGGATCAAATTACAATGTACAAAAAGATCTTCTAAGTCAAATTCTTAAATTGATTACTAGGACTCAAAAGAAAGATCTAAATAAAAAAATCTTATTGGAAGAATTTGAAGTTGTATTAAAGAAACTACATCCATATAAAGCCCCTGGATCATATTTCTTTTCTACTAGCTTCTTTCAAAAATGTTGGAGTGTTATTGGGGTAGAGTTCTGTAAGGGTCTACATGCAGTAATAAATTAAAGTACACTGATGTAGCATCATAAATTGTACACACTTCCCAAGATATTTAATTTCATGCTTGCTTAGCACTTCCTTTGGTTTATAATGGATTTGGTCTTAATGTTTGTAGCATTGATTTGTTGCATAAGATTAATATGGATATTTCCTTACTCAACTTAATCCTTTTTTTATTTGTGGCTTTGAAAATGCACAAGAGATACCTTGGGTGCTATAACACTGCATGTTACCATAGGTTCAATTACCTTACCTTCACCTATCTATGTCATGCTTGATACTCTTACCTACAACCTTCTTCTAGGTCTATGCAAGATGTCCCCTCAAATCTTCATCATAAAGTAAAATTGATATACAACAACATTATGTATACCATTGAAGTTGATTATAAGTTATAAATTTGTTTACAAATTGAATATGATTCTACTTCCATTCCTATGCCTTCAACAAGGCAAGCCTCCCCCTTCTAAAAAATTTCCCTCACCTATGAGTTTTTTTTTTGAAGATGATTGGGGAACCTTATATTTTACAACTTTATTTATAAGAGAGTATAGATTTACTTCAATATAACCTGAGATAAAGGAAAGTGATAAGAAACATGTGATTGCGGAACCTAAGAAAAAATCAACTCTTTTCAATGAACTTAACTATAATTTTTTAGTTGCGTCTACTTCTAATGAAACTTTAAATATTTCACCTAATCCTATTTCCTACAAAATAGTGACCTATGAATCTCCACCCTCTATTATAGATATGTATTCTTGTTATGGTCTTGGTTTTCATCTTCTATCTAAACATTTTTATAATGGTAATAGTTGTGGTGCACATGAAGAAGTAATTAAAGTGCCAATAGAAAGAGACACACGTGAAATTTATTTTTTCTTTTTTACTATTATTTAAAGCCTTGTAAAAAGACTTAAAAACCATCCCTTAACATGAATATCATATTTTCCTCATCTAAATCTCTTTCTCTTGCCAACTCACATCTTGTAGATGTTGACTCAATTTCCACTATACCTCCTCTTGATATTTTTCTTATAGATGAGTCATTAGTTGAATTCCTAGGTGTCTATGATCATCTCCCACAATATCACTATAATCACGGATCTCCCCATTTTTTAAATGTTGAATTTGTACAGTCCTAATAAGTTAGAACCCATAATTGGATTCTTTATTACAACCTATTAGATCTCATTTTGGTGATTTCGAGGACTGAATGCTTGTTATACTTGATCTTGGAAACCTATTCTTCTTCCCCCCACATCATTTCATGCCTATCGAGACATGATCAAAGAAGATAAAGGATAAGGATCATAATCTCACCGCTAGTTCATCGGACCCCAATAATCCTAATAATGCTATGGTAACGTATGATCCACAACCACCAAGAATCAAGAATGTATGGACAAATCTAGATGAAACACTCACCATGGGTTCTATGGAAGCATTGATGAGTCATTTGATCCATGCACAAATGGTTAGTACAATTATAGCCCAAAATCATCTCGCCTTCTTGGCTAACTATGCACAAAAGGGTACTCCCATTCAACCACCCCTTCAAACCTTCAATTCTACAAATCTTGTACATGTCCCCGTTACCACCTTCCACATCATTGTCCAACAAATTGTTGATCCCAACCTCCAGGTGACCCAAGTGGCCTCACCCATTTCCCATCTTTTTCAATCTAGTGCCTTCTTTCCCACAGTACAAACAATGACGCAATCCACTCCTTTCTCCATAATGGGACCACTGCCCCCACTTGCAACATCTCAAGTTTCCACTAAAGCATTAAGCTCTGCACAAGCACCACTTCCACCTCCCATGAAAAGTTATATGCAAACAATACCTCCACCTTTTATGGCCCAAAACTCTGCATCAATTCCACCTTTTCAAGGATCTACACAAACACCCTTGTCTAGCTCTCAATAATCTTTCACACAAATACCCCTATCTACCTCCCAACAAGCCTATGCCCAAGCACTCATTCCACCCATCATCCAACTTGCCTTCGCACAAGTATCTCACCGAATTTTCATCACTAAAACACAAGCCTAGAAACCATTCTACACCACAAGGATTCCATCTATAGGACCCCACAACCAACCATTCACTTCGCAAATACCCACCAACACAACCACATTTCTAACCATCTCCACATCCCAACCTGCTACAATGGTAGGTTCTTCTAGGATCCTCACTCAAGAACAAATGCATTCCCTAGGGATACAAATGCAATCACACATCTCCAATCCCATAGTCCCACAAATAGATTTCCCATTTGTAGCACAACAACCACCGATACCTCCCCAAAATTCATCTATTCTCACATTCACCAAATATTTAGCTATGTCATCCACCATCACTCAAACCATACCACCACCACAACAAAAGATCTCTTCCCACTTTTCCAACTACCTTACACAACCACCATCTATCACCAACATCCAAGGACTTGTTCCACCCCTTAGCAACATAGGTATGTACCCCACCTACATCAACCAAACACAAAGATAAGCACATTAGCAATCCACACCATTCCACCACCCTCCTCTACAACAAAAGTAATTCCTTGTGCAACAAAATTATCCCCCCATTCCCCAACAACAACAGATAATGACATACCCCACATAGAAATACTCATCTGCACTCTAGCAACAATACCTTTCCCAACACCCATCGCAAAACCCACTCCAATTCACCTACATAGTAGGGTAGTCCCCTTTCCAGGTACCTCATTATCCACCTCAAAACCATCCATATTCATTGGCACCCTCTGACCCCTTCCTAATGGGAGTAACAACTCCAACATGTGCTAATTTGGTATGGGAAGAGAGGAAGAACTCTCTCAAGGAGTTTAGGGCCAGAATGGAGAGAAAGACCTTCAAGTTCTAAGAGGTACGTCCTTGTCCCTTTGATAGATCCATCACAAAATTCCCCTTCCCTAAAGACTTCGAGACACCTAAGTTTGATAAATATCAGGGGAAGGGAGATCTAGTTAGCCATGTCAAGGAATTTTACATAGCTTGTGAAGAGGTTTCTTATAGTGACAATCTCCTCATATTCCTTTTTCCCAAAATCCTAGGGGGAACCGCTATTGATTGGTTCTACAAGATACCCTATGGATCAATGTCAACCTTTGAAAATTTTTCTAAGAATTTCATAGCGCAATATGCCCACAACATCAAAATGAGTTGTCTCTTTTGGACCTATACAATTCAAAATAAAAGGGAGGTGAGAGCTTGGCTGACTCTCTACAAAGATGGAAAAATCTCACTACAAGGTTTTCATATCAACTACCAGAGAAAAATCTCCCAAAAATCTTCATCAACAATCTACACCCAAAGTTATCCTACTTCATGTGCATGAATTACATACAAACCTATCAGGATATTAAGGGAAAGGGAATGGATATTGAAAAAGGCCTCTTAGATGATGGTACCATTAAGCACTACAAGGAGAAACAATAAGACCAACCCAACAATGACCAACCACACTATTGGAATAAAAATAAGAATCTGGTCACCAATGGGGCCACTAACACCAAGCACGTTCAAGTTGTTGTCATTGGTCCTACACCACCTACTCATGCATGTCAACAACAAGCACAAGCCTACCAATAGCCCATGCAATAATTCCAAAACCAAGAAAATCAAGCCAACACTATATCAGTTACCCCAAGAAAAAATAAGACGCGTGTCTAGAATACTTAGAAGTTCACATTCACCCCTCTTGGATAACCTCTAGATGCGATCTTCCATTGAATGGCTAGTGCCAAATTTATCATTTATCCCTAGACTCATCCATTCAATGAGTCGACCCTAAAGTCCACATGGTACAAGGACAATAAAAACTGCAATTATCACTGTGTTAAGTTACACACCACCATGAAATCCATGAAGCTCAAACATTATGTCCAAGATCTCATAGACAAAAAAGAGATCACAGTTGATGTGCCTTCCCAAGCATCCCCTAATGCCAACCTCCAAATCTATCAAAATGTGTTTCCACAACACAATGATGGAGAAAATACAACCAATGCTAACCCACCACCCAAAACCAAGGCAAAGGAAAGAAAGGTGACCATGTTGATGATAAAGACTATACAACTAGCCATATCAATTATGATAAGTTTTTTGGTTGCATCTCTCAGGTTGAACCCATTGTTAAAGTTATACATGTCAAAGGTGCAGAAAGTCAATGTGTGATCACCACCTGTAGGGGTAGAATATCTATTGTTAGTTCTAGCACAACTTCCACATCTAATGCATAATATAACCTCCTAGAACACCTTGGTAATACCCCTTCCCAAATCTACATCCTCAACCTTCTCTGCACCTCACCCATCCACTAGGAAATCCTCAACAAAGCCCTTTAAGAGGCATGTTTCCCCATAAAAATTAACACTATCCAGTTTGAGAACCTCATGGGGTATCTATCTGCATCTTGTGCCCTCTCCTTCAAACCATCTAACATGTCATCCATTGAACTCGATCATAATATCCCTCTCCACATCATCATTATGGTAAATGAATCCGCAGTCAAACAGGTCATGATAGATAATGGTTCGGCCCTCAACTTGTGCATACTAAAATTCATCCAACAAGTGGGATACACAGAGGTTGACATATCACATGAGATCATCACTATCAAGGCCTATAATAATTTGGAGTGTAACTTAGAAGGTACCATTTTATTTCCCATCAAGCTAGGTCTAACAATTCAAGAAACCATCTACCATGTTGTTGATCTTGATCTTCCCTACAATATCCTCCTCGACCGACCCTGGATTCATTCCATCAAAGCTATCCCATCCACCTATCATCAGTGCATTAAATTTCCACATCAAGGAACTAAAATCACCATCCAAATTGACCCCCACCCCTTTGCATATTGTCATGCATTAGAAGCACTACACCCATTAACTTGGAATCGATATTGGCACTTTTTTCACCAGGTCATCTTGATCCCACTACGATCTAGAGACAATCCTCGCCTCCACCCTTTTAGCTATCAATATCAATAATAGGGTTTGTGGTGAATAAAATTTGACTGATTCCTTCATAGTAGGGTCCCTAATGCTTGATCCACATACCCAAGGGCGTCCATGTCACCAAAGCACACTCCCTCAAGAAGAACCTGAATTAAAGAAAATGGGTCCATCCATATTCCTATCACATGGTATCTGAATAATCAAGAAATGGACCTTGATATCATAGATGGTTGTACCAATATCTCCCACCTCCTAACACCACATTCCTTAGGTACTTCAAGAATAAATACCTCATGTCTCACAAGCGTGCTACAAAATAATGGAACTATCAAGGTGGAGGTCTAGGACTCGAAGAAGGTGGCATGAAAGATCCACTGGAAGTCTTGCAAAACCCAAGACATCAAGGTGTTGGATTTAACACCCCTCAAATGTACATACAATGCCACAACACCACAAATGGGGGAACCAATGTGCCTAATGTTACCTTCTTGAATATTTAGGAAAAAATCATGGAAATCAAAGATATCCCTAAAGAGGAAGTGAAGAAATCATATGATGATATATTCGATGATGAAACCTTCCTATAAAATTATGTCCTCCACCAACTAGCCATCAACCTCATTGACCTCCCACTCATCCACCCCGAACTTATAGACTGGGACCAACCAAGCATTGCACACATCAATGGGTTCCGAAGTGAAGAAGCACTCCTAAGATTCATGGGAGCATTAGATCAACAATAGGACTAGGGGCATGAGTCAACACATGTCTATAAGCTAGACCCCAAGGGATACTTTGGGGAAGAGGAAGTCTAAATATGAAAAATGAAAAATGAAAAAGAAAAGAATGAGTCTTTTTGTGAAAACCCCTCTTGGGAATGTTTTGAATAAAAAAAAGTAGAAATAAATGGAGTATCTTCTAGTGAAAACCTCTTTGAGTTGCTAGAATATGAAGACTTTCCTCTTCCCCCTATCCATGACTACATACCAGATAATTCCTCCATACTCATCGAAGAAACCAAGCTATTCAACTTGGGAACTAAGGAATGTCTCAAAATAACATACATCACAACATCCTTGACTAAAGGAGAGGAAGAAAATTTCATTGCATTGCTCCAAGAGGCTACGATAAATTTTGTATGGTCATACACTCACATGCTTGGGTTGGATCCCAACCTGGTAGCTCATCACCTCGCAATGGACCCAAGCACAAAACCAGTCAAATAGAAGCTTCACAAAATGCATCTCAAAGTAGCCTTATTGGTTAAAGCCAAACTTGGAAAACTCCTAAAAGAAAAGATCATCAGAGTCATTGATTATTTAGAATGGGTCTCTAAAATAGTACCAATGTCCAAGCCTTCAGGGGAAAAAAGAACTTGCATGAACTTTAAAGACCTTAAAAAAGCATGCCCAAAAGATGACTTCCCTCTGCCAAACATAGATATAATTATCAATCTCATAGTTGCTCATGAGATGGTGTCACTCATGGATGGATTCTTAGGGTATAATCATATTTTCATAATAGAAGAAGACTAGCATAAAATGATATTTATAACATCATGGGGTACTTTTTGTTATAATATGATGCCATTCAGGTTAAAGAATACAAGAGCTACCTATCAAAGAGAAATGCTAGCCATATTCCATGACATGATACACAAGATACTCAAAGACTATGTGGATGACATTCTAGAAAAATCAAGGACATGGTTGGAGAACCTCGACATTCTTGAGCATGTGTTTGATCATCTACATCATTATGGCTTAAAGCTCAACTCAAAGAAATGCATCTTTGGCGTAACATCAGGTAAGCTATTGGGGTTCATTGTATCACAATGAGGCATCAAGATTGATCCCAAGAAAGTTGAGGCCATAATGGAAATGCCTCCTCCCTGAATAGTCAAGAAAATAAGGAGCCTACAAGGAAAACTACAATCCATCTATAGGTTCATATCAAAGCTCACCGACAAATGTCAACCATTCACACATTTGCTTCGCAAGGATATCCTCTTCAAGTGGGACCCAATCTATCAATGGAGTTTCAAGAAGATCAAAGAATACTTGTCCAACTCACCCATTCTTATACCACCAACACCAAGATACCCTCTCATCTTGTAGATTTCATCAACCACCATAGCACTTGGGGCACTATTGGCCCAGATCGATGATAATGGTAAGGAAAGTGCCATCTACTACATCAATTGCACCCTTGTCGGCTATGATTTAAATTATTCACCCATGGAAAAGGCATGTATTGTAGTGGTTTTCACCACTCAAAAGCTTCGACATTACATTCTCATCCACACCATAAAGCTCATTTCTAAATTAGATCCACTTGAGCACCTACTTTCAAGAACAACACTTATAGGTTGAATGGAAAAATGGGTTATGCTCTTGAGATATTTTTACATCCAATATATAGATAGAAAGGAAATAAAGGGGTAGGTCATTTTAGATCAACTAAGGCACCCCTAGTAGATGCATATCCATTGGTAATGGAATTCCATGATGAACATCTATACATGGTCGAAGAAAAACTGACATGGAAGCTATATTTCTATGGCTCTTACACATCTCATGGATCAGGAGCAGGAATCCTCTTTGTCACTCCCCAAGGTGATTACATTCCCAAACAATTCAAATTAAGATTCCCCTACACCAATAACATTTAAAAATATGAGGCACTCATCTTTGACCTCAAGACCATTATCCAATAGAATATCACAGAGTTGCAAGTATTTTGGGATTCACAACTCATAATCAAGCGGGTCCTGGATGAATTCCAAACTAAAGATAACAAATTATTACCATACAAGGAATTAGTGCACAAGTTGAAAGAATAGTTCCTAATATTGCAATTCACAATGGTGCTTAGGCTACAAAACAAAGCTATAGATACCAGGCAACCATCGGGTCCTTACTAGAGATCCCTCAAGATTCTACATAGTATGAATTCTTAGTCGAGTATCTACATACACCCACTTGTGAGAATGTTGATTTTGAAATGGTGTACATTTTGGTTGGTCCCCAGTCCCTATCATACCATGACATCCATGCTTATCTAAAAAATGATATCATATCCTCCCATCTCATAAACACCTAGTGCCATAACCTCATTCATAGAGCTTCCTTCTACACTCTCGTAGCTAACACACTATATCATCGTGGATATCATAATATCCTCTCTTGGTGTTTAGATTTGAACAAGGCTTCCTTGGATTTGTAAGAGGTTCACACTAGAATCTGTGGTGCCTACATGAGTTGCATGGTCCTAGAAAAGTAGTTTCTTAGAGTCGAGGAATATTGTCCAATAATGGAACATGATGCTTGTGAGTTCGTACAGAAATGCTTACTGTGTAAGTAGCATGTGAATATGATTCATGCCCTAATGCAGGACCTGCATCCGATCTCACTGCCTTGGACCTTCTCATGTTGGGGATTTGAACTCATTGGTAAGATAACCCCCTCTCCTCAAATGGACATAAGTATATCATAACCTTCACTAAATAGTTCATAGAATGGGTTGAAGCAATTCTTCTCACCCTCACCACTGGCATTCAGATATCCAAGTTCATCATGTACCACATCATCTGTTGCTATGACATCTACTCCACTATCTTCATAGATCATGGCATACCATTTGAAAACCAACACATGCAAGATCTATGTGCTAGATTCCACAGCCATCACCATTTCTCCAACCCATACTTTCCCTAAGGGAATGACCAAGCTGAGGCAACCAACAAAACCATTTTGAAGATCCTCAAAAAGGTTGTCAATGATTATGGTCATGACTAGAACCTTCAAATCAATCCCACCCTCTGGGCATACCACACTTCATTCCACACTCCCACAGGCAACATCCCATACTCCCTAGTATATGGTGTTGAGGTTATCTTACCAATAGAGGTTGAGTTACCTTCACTATGCATGTTCATGAAAAAATATATCACTGAGGAAGATTATTGTGTGGCACACCTCACCCGGTTGGACCTGTTAGATGAGAAGACACAACAAGCTTATGATCACCTGGTTATATACTAGAATCAACTTAAAAGAAGCTACAACAAAAAGGTCCACCCAAGATAGTTCTAGGTGGGGGATATGGTCCTTAAAGAGAATAAGAAAGTGCAAGTAGATCGAGAAAAGAAAGGAAAGTTTGAACCTACTTGGTTGGGTCCCTATATTGTCATAGTATGTTTTGGGTCAACAGCTTACCAATTGTCTACAACTAAAGGGGAGCCCCTAAATGATCTCATTAATATCATCCATCTGAAGTGGTTTTATTCTTGAGCTATCTCTTTTATATCTAAAAAATTCATAAAAATGTAAAATGTCATGAAAAAATCATTAACTTGGTGAAAACTTGATAAATAGGCACCTTGATAATATCAAAAACATAAAAAAAAAGCTAGAAAAATACAAAAAAAAAAAAACATAAAAAAATGCAAAAAAATACAAAAAATACAAAAATGGAGAAAAGTAAAGAGAAATAATCATCCAATGGTGAAAACTTGGCAATCAAAGGGGCTTGGGAAAGTATGTTGGTGAAAACCTAGAAACATGTGCCATACATAGTGGACCGTATCATTATCTATCAAAATCCCGCTCCATCAAAAAATGTGCATCAACCCACTATCTCCCCACCAAGACCTCTTCCTCAAATCTCTATTCCCAAGGTGTTCCAAATCATCGCATCAAGAAATCAAATTACTATCCAATGTCTTGAGCTTCCTATATTTATTGTAAGGCATGTTATATCCTTGACTTCTGATCTTTGTATATAACTATCACTTGATGACCTTGTTACAAGTAGTGGTTGTCGTTGTACCAAAAGATAGACTTGTTAATGCCTGATACAACCACTAGACTTATAGAAGACATAGGAGGCGGTTAAGCCATGTCACGAATCCCAAGGGGAGCACTGACCATTTTGCCAACAATCTCCCTCTTAGCGTTAGTTGAGGGGATTCAAACCTATGACCAAGCTCTGATACCACTTGTTACAAGTAGTGGTTGTCATTGCACCAAAAGATCAACTTGTTAATGCCTAATACAACCACTAGACTTATAGAAGACACAGGAGGCGGTTAAGCCATTTCATGAATCCCGAGGGGAGCACTGACCATTTTTCCAATAGACCTATCCTTATTTTTAAAGTTTTAAAAACTTCCCGATGTATATATTTTCCTATTCCTCCCTTGTATTATACTGTCAGGTCTCATTGTACATATCTTCATCTATCTCGTAATAGCATGGTCAATTGCATTTCTGATGCAGGGGCAGGGTGGATACAAGCAGAATCAAGTAGAATTGAGACCACTTGAATCAACAACAAGCCCTTTCTTAGAGTTACACAATGGAAGAAATATAAAATCACATGAAAGAAATGAAATCACAATGGATATGAGACAATCAACTAGCAGCAACAACAAAGAATTTATATTATTTCTTTCAACATGCCCGACTGTGAGGCCTTTCGGGTTTCGGCCTTATACAATGAAAATTATGTATTCAGAATCTCAACTCACATCCTATCTTTTTCTCCAATGATATATCTTGATAATCCCTCCTAATTCCTACTCATGCTCCTCTAATACATCAATCTAGACTCCTTATATAGCCAGCTAAGCCACAGGTCGGCCAGTTAGGCATTTAATTACAATATAGGTCCAGTCTCAAGATTTAAACCAAAACTAATGCTAGAATGAATATAAATTGATGTGAATTTTCATTTAGGTCCTAAAATTACCCAAGAAAATTCATTTAAGTGTGCAAGGTCCCATATGAGCACACGGAACATCGCAAGAAGAAACACCACACGTTTCACCTAAAAACTGCCAGAAAATAGGTCCTGAGGCAAAATGGGCATAACTTTTTACTTATAATGAATTGGAGTTTGTGCCCTTGGTAAATGATATTAATTTAGGTCCTCTAAAACTCCTTAAGTGAACAAAGAAATATTCCTTATAGATTAAGGTCTCCAACATGAACAATCAGCACCAAAACTATAGGAACCACTCGGATGTGAAACTGGCAGAAAATAGGTCCTGTGCCAAAAAGGCCATAACTTTTGACTCATAATTAATTGGAAGCTGTTCTCTTTGAAAATGGTATTAATTTAGGTCCTCTTCAAGTCATTAAGTGCGAAAAATAAAATTCCTTATGGATCAAGAGAACCAACATGAACAATCAGCACCAAAACTGTAGGAAAACAATGTTCCGACGGCAAGGAAAATAGCTGTAACTTTGAAACAGTCCATCCAAACTTTATGTGCTCATAGGAGAAGGTTCCCAAATATGTCCTCAACATAATGTAATATTTTCACACCATGAAACCATCAAATGAAAAGAAATAAATAAAACAACAACAAACAGGTACAGAAATCAGAAAATGTTTTTGGTTGATGCAAGATTGCCAAAGACCCAAGATGCTCCTGCATCAGACACCTGGGGTAAATAAAGAACTAATGTCCACATTAGGCACTACTCATATTTTGACCTGAATCATAAAGATCCAACTCAACTTGTGTAATCCATGAACTGTCCTCAACTAGCTTGTCTTTCCACTGAACTAGATATTCCATGTAGTCTTTTCCTCTTGTACTCTTGCCAACTCTACTATTCAAGATCTTTTCAATGTTGTCACTATTCTTCCTAGGATAGTCTGGATCATCTTCTATCTCATCATTTGATTCAAAGTACTCAAATATATCAGCAATGTTGAATATAGGTGATATATCCATGTCCTCTGGCAATTCTACTTCATAAGCATTTCCACTGTCAAACTTCTTTAGAATCTTACAAGGTCCAAACTTTTTCATTTTCAGCTTGTTGTCGGTACCAACTAGAAATCTATTCTTCTTCAAATGAACCATAACCTCATCTCCAACTTCAAAATATTTATGTCTCCTTCTCTTGTCTACTCTTTGTTTATATTTCAGATTACTGTCCTCCAAATTCTTTTTAACTTTATCATGTAAAGTTCTCATGTATTCTACAAAATGATTAGCTTCAACACTTCTTCTATTCTTAGTAGGTAAATCTCTCAGCTCTGTGGTTCCCTTAGGATGAAATCCATTAACAATATCAAATGGTGTCTTCTTAGTGCTTCTATTCACTAAATTATTATATGCAAACTCTGCTTGTGCCAAAATCAAATCCCAATTAGCAGGTTTCTCTCTAACTAAACATCTCAACAAGTTTCCCAAACTTCTATTCACAAATTTAGTCTATCCATCTGTCTGAGGGTGAAATGTAGAACTAAACTTTAAATCAGTATTCATCTTCTTCCAAAGTGTCCTCCAAAAATAACCAGTAAAATTAGTAGCTCTGTCTGAAATAATAGATTTAGGAAAACCATGCAATCTTACCACTTCCTTGAAGAATAATTCAGCTACATGCAATGCATCAGATGTCTTCTTACAAGGTATGAAATGAGCCATCTTAGAAAATCTATCAACCACTACCAAAATAGAATCATTACCTCTCTGAGTTCTAGGAAATCCAAGAACAAAGTCCATACTCACATCTTCCCAAGGTCTATCAAGTACAGGCAAAGGTGTATACAATCCCGAATTCTGACTAGTTCCTTTTGCTACTTGACAAATTCTGCAACCTCTAACCATTCTCTATACATCTCTATAAATTTGTGGCCAAAAGTATCTTTTTGAAATCAAATTCACTATCTTATCAATCCCAAAATGTCCAGCAAGTCCACCACTATGTTTCTCCTTCATTATGTTCTCTCTCATAGATCCTCTAGGTATGCACAACTAAACTCCTTTAAACAACATGTCTTCTTGAATGAAATAATCAGACCACTTATCACTCATTGTGTGTTCTTTACAAGCTTTCCAAGGCTCTAAAAAATCAATGTTAGCCTCATACACATACTTCAAATCATCAAAACCAAGTACTTCAACTCGCATTTCTGTCAGCAAATTTCTTCTTCTGCTCAAGGCATCAACAACCTTATTTGACTGTCCACTTTTATACTTCAATGAAAAGAAAATATTTTGTTCTTTCATTTCACTTGTAAATGTTTTATCATCAAACAAGCATAATCTGACTATACTACAGTGACCTTCATCAAACTTCTCTATTAAAGGCAATAACACTTGCTTCTTTCCATCCATCCAAATAGTATATTGATTCAATCTACCATCATGCAAAGCTTTCCTATCATACTGCCAAGGTCTACCCAAAAGAATATGACAACAATCCATAGGCATAATATCACACAAGACTTCATCATGATAATTCCCAATTTTGAATTTAACAAGGCATTGTTCACTTACAAGTAGTTTATGCTCCTTTTGGATCCAAGCAATATGGTAAGGCTTAGGATGTTTCAATCTCTACAACTACAACTTGTTAACCAGCTCTTCGGATGCCAAATTATTAGAACTTCCACTATTAATGATTACCTTGCAACATTTATCAGTGATCTTACATTTGGTACTGAACAAACTTTTCCTCAAAATAGGTTCCTCATCAGCTTCTTCATTACACAAGATCCTTCTTAGCATCAATTTCTCACCATGTTCAAGTTCATTAGACATTTCCTCAACTCCTTCACAAGCCAAATTATTTCTACCATTACCTCCAATCTTCTTTCCAGAGTTAGTACATTCAAAAGCTCTATGTCCTTCTTCACCACATTTGTAACAAGTACCTTTAAACCAAGATTTATCTTCTCTTCTACCATTATTGTTATTCCTAGAGTAACCAGTATAGCTACCTCTAGAGTAATTACCTCTTTTACCAGCAAGGTAATCTTCCCATCCTTTATCTTGTACTGAATTTTTAGATCTGCTACTTTATCCATAAGATCTTCCTCTACTTCTTTGAAATCTACCACCTCTTCCTCTTTGTCTTTGATCATGTCTTTTTGTCAATCTTTCTTCAGCCTTCAAAGAAAATTGGTATGCTTCTTCCACACTATCAATCTTCACATAACTAATCTCATCTTGAATAGATGTCCTTAGGCCATTTAGATATCTAGCCACCTTCTCAACTTCATCATCCACATGTCCAGATCTGATATCCAATTTGTAAAATTCCTCAGTATATTCTTTCACACTCATGTCCTTTTGTCTCAAATTTTGCATCTTTCTCATCAAACTAACTTGGTAGTCAGCTGGAAGAAACTTCTTCTTCATCTTTCCAAGCATCTTCATCCATGTTTTGATCTTTTCTTTTCGTCTCTTCTGTCTCTCAGTTTGTAAATGATCCCACCAAAGAGATGCATGCCCTTTCAACTTTGTGACTGCTATCTTAACCTTCTTATTATCAGGAGTACCTTCATACTCAAAGTATTTATCCATCTCAGAGATCCAATCCAAAAGTGTATCGGTGTCAAGTCTTCTATCATAGAAAGAAACTTCAACTGTAGGTCTGGAGTTAGCCTTAGACAAAACTCTCAAAAGTCTTTCCTCATCTTGTTCAACTTCAGGTTTAGCATTAGGTGCTGCTTCTTCTTCTTCATCACTAACATCTTCAAGATGTGCTCCTCTTCTCTAGGTTGTCTCTACATCTTCAAGCCTAGTTGCAATTTGCCTCAACATATCCATGATAGCATTATCATTTCCTCTACCACAAACCATCTTGACAATCAGGTTCCAGCAAGATCATAACCTTCTATAAGTTATAGGTCAGATCTTAGATCTGCCACCCTACAACCAAATCCAATAAGGTTCTCCATGATCCAATCCACAAGAAAGAACTCGCTCTAATACCACTTGACGCAGGGGTAGGGCGGATACAAGCAGAATCAAGCAGAATTGAGACCACTTGAATCAAAAAACAAGCCCTTGCTTAGAGTTACACAATGGAAGCAATATAAAATCACATGAAAGCAATGAAATCACAATGGATATGAGACAATCAACTAGCAGCAACAACAGAGAATTTATATTATTTCTTTCAACATGCTCGACTATGAGGCCTTCTAGGTTTCGGCCTTATACAATGAAAATTATGTATTCAGAATCTCAGCTCAAATCCTATCTTTGTATCCAATGCTATATCTTTATAATCCATCCTAATTCCTACTCATGATCCTCTACTACATCAATCTAGACTCCTTATATAGCCAGCTAAGCCACAGGTCAGCCAGTTAGGCATTTAATTACAATATAGGTCCAGTCTCAAGATTTAAACCAAAACTAATGCTAGAATGAATATAAATTGATGCACCTTTGGATTTAGGTCCTAACATGACCCAAGAACATGTATTTAATTTTTCAAGGTCCCATATGAGCACATGGAACATCACAAGAAGAAACACCACACGTTTCACCTGAAAATTGTCAGAAAATAGGTCCTGAGGAAAAACGGGCATAACTTTTTACTCATAATGAATTGGAGTTTGCACCCTTGGGAAATGATATTAATTTAGGTCCTATAAAAATAATTAAGTGAACAAAGAAATATTCCTTATATATCAAGGTCACCAACATGAACAATTAGCATGAAAACTGCAGGAACCGCTCGGACATGAAACTGGCAGAAAATAGGTCCTGTGCCAAAAAGGCCATAACTTTTGACTCATAATGAATTGGAAGCTGTGATCTTGTAAAATGGTATTAATTTAGGTCCTCTTCAATTCATTAAGTTCAAAAAATAAAATTCCTTATGGATCAAGAGAACCAACATGAACAATCAGCACCAAAACTGCAGGAAAACACTATTCCGACGGCAAGGAAAATAGCTGTAACTTTGAAACAGTCCATCCAAACTTTATGTGCTCATAGGAGAAGGTTCCAAAATAGGTCCTCAACATAATTTAATCTTTTCACACCATGAAACCATCAAATTCAAAGAAATAAATAAAACAACAGCAAACAGGTACAGAAATCAGAAAATGTTTTTGGTTGATGCAAGATTGCCAAAGACCCAAGATGCTCATGCATCAATTTACCTCTCAAGTATCATGCCTCAACAAGTACCTTAGCAAGAAATTATTAGCTATTCTATTGTCCTAAAGTCATCTTTTTCCATCAAGGCCTTGTAGGATGCATCCTTCCTCATGTTCGAACCATCTCTCAGTTAGTCAATCTCTCTTGGCAAAGGACATCTTTTGGATTTATCACATTGGTTTTGAATTGATTCTTTGGTTCTTCCATATCTTTTATGGCTTCTCATTGTTCCTCTCCTAAAAGTAACCATGATCCTTTATATCATGGTGTGCTATGAATGGGGGCAATCCGAGGCAAGGTCTTTCGATCTTTTTGTTTCTGCTTAAGAGTCAGTTAGATGTGACCATTTCACATCCCACATTTCATCCTTCTGGGTTACATGGTGCACTTGGATAATATCATTTGTTTGTGGGTTCTCCTACATCATTTCCACTAGCATGGCTCCTCTTGGGTGTGTGATGCTTGGGTAAACCTTGCATATTTTTTGTGTTAGTCCTATGCAGTGCTAGTGACAGGGCCTTGAGTTCCTAGTAACCTTGGCAAGTCTCTTATGTTGCTATATCAAAATAAGTGCTCAAACTACATGGTGGTATTCCATTCTAGAATACCCCACACTCAAGCTTCAAGAACAAAACCCCCCCATCAATCCCCAGCTAAAATCACTTCATACATCCAAAGTCATCCTAAAGCATCAAAATCCCACCTCAAATCCTCATTGATCTAAATCATTACCTACGCACCTATCTCCATCATCCATCCTCTCTCCATAGACAATCCTTCATCCTGATGCAAATCTGAAGCCACAAATCCTATTCTAATCCCTAATTTGTGGATTTTGATTGTGTAAACATTTCGCTCCCCATCCTATTTAGCTTCTCACAATGAGGGTTTAGTCTGGTCATGATATGTTGCATATGCCATCTCTGCTACATTCATATTCATCTCTCACTTGCATTCTCTTCTGTTTGCATCCACTGGCACTTGCATTCTATCTCATGTGCATTCATTTTAGGTTGCATTCATCATAAACAATCACATTTAGGTTGTATTTGTTGCATTCTTTTAGAGTCCCGACCCCCCCATTAATTGGCTCACTAATCACTATATGCGTTAGATGCATTCATTCTTCATTTAAGTTGTTATCATTATCTCATTGCATTTGGTATAATTTTGCATCTGCATAATTTAACATCATTTTACTTGCATCATTTAACATAATTTTAGCTTCATTTAACATCATTTTAGTTTGCATTCATTCATTAAATCATTTAAGTTGCATTCATTGAATTGCATTGGATTGCATCATTTAATGCCATTTTAGTTAAATTTGATTTACATTCATTTTAGCTTGCATTATTTAAATCATTTTAGCTTACATCATTTTAGCTTGTAGTGCTTGAAACATTTCCCATTCAATTGCATCATTTAAAAATCAAGTTGGCATTATCTAAAGCATTTTTGTCCGGCATTATTAAATCGTTTAAGTTGCATTATTAAAATCATTTAATTTGCATTCATTTAATTGCATTGTTAAATAATTTAAGTTGCATCCATTTTAGTTGCATTGTTCAAACATTTAAACTGCATCTATTTTTAGACTTGCATTGTTAAAACATTTTTATAAACATCCATTTTAGTTGCATTTAAAATCATTTTAGATTGCATTCATTTTAATCTTGCATTACTAAATCATTTGTGTGCATTCATTTTATCTTGTATTGTTAATCATTTTAGTGTGCATTCATTTTATCATGCATTGTTAAAACACTTTAGTTTGCATTTATTTTATCTTACATTGTTAGGTCATTTAATTATCTTGCATTGTTAAGACATGGTAAAATAGATCATGCATTCATATATAATTAAACATCATAAGCATCATAAATAAGAAATGCATCCATCACATGTGTAAACATCATAAAGCACACACATACACACATCATATCCATCCCACATCCACAAAGTGTCAGTAGCTGCATCCTACCTAAATCACTAATCACACACATCACATAGATCTCTAGAAACATACACAATCATCTAAAAATCATCACATCCTTCATCACATGTGATTACATCATACATTATGCATCCATAAATTTTCATAAAGAAATGGGCACATAACACAACACATCCCCCAACTCAGCATCATAATAAAATAATGTGCCATAATAAATGAATCAATCAAATGAATGTGTCCCATAAGTGACCATCAAAAGAATAAAAATACATATATGGGACAATTCCCTCACAAATAATATACATAATATAAAAAAAATTATAACATATCATTACCTATCTGCCTCTCCTAGGGGAGGCTGGATATCAATGTCTGGGGTGCTGCAGCTTGTGGTGGATTTTGAGGCTATGGCCTCTCCACTCTATTAAGTACCATTGTATCTTGCACCTGTGTGGGTACCTATGTTGGCCCTTTCACCTATCATCCTCTGCCATCCACATCCATCCCAACCTCTGACCCCTCTGCCCCCGCCATCTGTATTGAGCCACCAGATGACCGCTATGTACTCTGTATGTGACTGGGTTGGTGGCTCTCCTAACCTTTCCTCTATCATGGCCCAGCCCCAAAACTATTGCCACCTTTCCTATGGCTATATCTGAACCCCATCCTAGTACCTATTCCTATGGCCCTCGACCGACTAGCCCACCTATAATACTCTCTCCTATCTTGTGGTGTTGCGGTGCAGTACATCATCCTATACCATCCTACATGCTCCCTTAAGTTTGCCACCTCTCTGTGTGCCCTCATCACCTATTAGGAAGCCCCACTCCCTCCTCCCCTTGCTTGTGCAGTAGCTATCTACCTTTGCAATAAATCTCTCTCCTCGTAGTCGATCCCTCTCTGCCTGTAGCCCATCTCTCTCCCCTACAGCCTATCTCACTCGGCTTGTAGTCCATCCCTCTCCTGTCATTGCTACTCTCACTTATCTATAGTCTCCAACCCATCCTAAAGAGCATGTGCTAATAGAGTGATGATAGTATCTCTCTCTCTCTCTCTCTCTCTCTCTCTCTCCCCTTGTATGTCTCATAGCATATGTTTGGTCATAGCATTAGTGGCCTGTAGAGATGCTAGCTAGGCTGCTAAGTTCACCCCTCCCCTACCTATAGATGTTCTGACTCTTGGGTCCCCTACTGGTACTTCTCCTGGAGGTGGACCTTGGGGTCCCTATCCTCCTCCTCCTCCATCCCCTCCTCCATCCCCACCATCCACATCCATATCATCTCCTCCTCCACCCCCCTTCCTACTCTCCTTGGGACAGACCTCCCTCATGCCACAATGATTACTCCTCTCCTCCCTTGGGGTGCTACCACAACCGCTCACCCCCTCTCCTTGATCACCTGGGCTACCGCTGCCCTGATCCTCTCTACCTCAAGAGGTATACCTACCCTCCCAACTATCCATGACCTCCTAAACTAGGCATGATACTCTATCATTCTCCCTACATCATCATCACCTCCCACCTAGTCCTAGCAAACAACCTAAATGGCCCCCGCATGCCACCACCAACCCTTGCCTATCTATGAGGCCCCCAAAATCTGAGTGCCTCTCTCGGGTTGTGAAATGGTACCAATGCTCCACATCTGGCACTCCCTATGTAAACCCAAAATGTCTAGCCACCTGGTCTAGTATGTACTACTCCATAATGTAGTCCCATCACCCTATCAAGTATGTGGGCATCATGGTGAATGGTAAATGCAAATCATCCTCAGGCTAGGTTGCTAACCCCCTATAAGCTTCCATGTGATGTCATCCCTGATCCCATCTATCACCTCTCTCTAATAATCAATATCATCTACATCATGATATGTGAGAGGCTCCCCCAACTGTAAACCACATGCTAATTTGTATGTTTGTCTCTCCTCCACATTGGTCTCAGCACAACAATGTGCTTCCAACCCCACACCTTTAGCAAGGTTGAGAAACCTATTCTCTATCCCTGTGTCTCCCTACCATGGTACACTATTTGGTGGAGATCCTTCTAAATATTAGCCAACATGAACATCCCCCAAGCATTAGGCACCCCCGCATCCACAATCTGCATGATCATAGGGATGAGTGTCAGTTTCACACTTGTCCCTCATGTGTCAGGGGCATAATACCCTAAAACTAGCATGCAAACATAGAAATATACCTGACATGCTGCGAGTGCCACTGCTAAGTGTCTCACCAGTGATAGTTGTCTGTGTTATAAGATAGGCACCACACCAAGCCCCACTAATATTGTCAGTGCTTGCTGCTATGTTGTGTCACCTACAATGACCTCTATTTCTTAGATAAGTAAGTGAAATATCCTTTAAGCATCCTCTAGAGTCATGGTCATCTCCCTTGTTGGGAGATGGAAGGTTGATGTCTCTGAGTGCCATCTCTTGCAAAGCGTCATAACCATAGTCATGTATGCCCGCCTATGGGGTATTTGAGCCAAATATCCTAGGCCAATCACATCCACCTGTGCCTAGTCTTCCAGTGTGAGTTGATCTACCACTTGTAGTACAACATTCTACCTCTCTTAACTCGTTTGTTGGTCCACATACCACTTCAACCAATTAAATTTAGCCGCGTCAATTTTATTCCCTACCCAATTCTAGCATATCAAGCCTAAATATTCATCCCCGACCATGTCCCCTCCTAACAATTATTTTATAATCCTCATCCTCACGATCTCGTAGGTTCAACCTACAATCCCACAAGCATCCTCGTTCTTGTGATCCCATAGGCGCAGGATCACATACCCCAAACCCACCCATACTGCTATGAGAATGCATTCTCACAACAACTTCTTACTACCCCTGCAATCCCTTGTGGGATCACATTTTTTTCCCCACCCCATAGCCATTTGGTCTGGGATCGTGATCATGCTAAAAGTTCATCGTAGGATCGCGTTCCCACCAAAATTTTATCATGGGATCTCATTCCCACCTAAAATCCCAAAAAATAAAGAACTTTGGTGATCCCACCAAAAATTTCTTCCACCCACCCCTGACCCCCTATGTCAAGCATTTCTTACAGGATCATGATCCCACAAGTCCCGAGGGTGATCCCGTTGATCCTAAGCCTACGGGATCGCAATTTAGAAAAATAAAACTTTAAATAAATGCTAAACTAGCAATAACAAAGACTAGTTTTTTGATCCTAACTGTCTATCAAGCACTCGGTGCTTCCAAATGTTCCTCATGATGTCTACCTTGTGCCTCAGTCGCCCTCCTCTCACCATCACATAATGCAATATCAGAGCTTGAAATGTCAAAGCAATAACTAAGCTTGAATATGTGCAAATAACTCCTTTCTGGCCCTCCCAACCCTTATAAAGGGCATTTTTTTACCCACCACTCCTTCCCATCAACCCACATCATTCCCATTTTCCCCATTTTCCCTCTCACCCTCATTTTGTTGCTTGACTAACAATCTTTTCACTCCTTATCACTCTTTTCCTCCCAGTTTTTCTAAACCCCTTCTTCCTTTCGAGCTACCACTTGGGCCCCTTTTTCTATCCTTGTCACCCTCTTAAGGGGGCATCACCCAGTCTAAACTTCTTTTCTATATTCTGGGGCAACCTCATTGCCTGGTAATTCATCGCATCGTCTATTATTTTAAACACATCTTTAAAATAGTGTTATTTTAACACTATGTCGAAGAGGGAAAAAATGCAGACACCTAAATCTGATTACACAATTAAGTAATCTTATTTAGTTATCTCCTAGGACATTAATTAATTAATTAAATATTAACTATTTAATTAATTTATGTCATCCCCTAGTTAATTGATTTAATTAATTAACTATAGTCCAATTAATTATCTAAATGACAACCCATAGTCTAATAATTAATTAAATTCCCTTCCTCTATTAATTTAAATAATGCATTCATCTATTTAAATTAATTTATAAACCCACTTTTCCTCCCACTTGGAATTGAATAATGCATTTAATCCAATTTGAACACATGGCTCCTAACTTTAACCCCTAACCTAACCTATTCCAACTACATAACCTTGAGTTCTAACTCAACCCAACTCATTCACACATATTAATCCTTCTTAATTATTTAATGACTCATGATTAGCTAATCTAACCCTCCACTCATTCTCTCTGCTCCCTTCACATCTTCCTAATTCTCTCACTTGCCCTCTAATCCAAGCCTAATCACCCACTAATCATTTTCACAATCATAATCCATCAACAAGTCTGTTAGAATATTTGAGAGGGGGGGTGAATTAGTTAAATCGGTTATCCTATAGTCCCAACCTCCCAGATGTAACTTAAAAAACAATTTCAACAATTTATGTAGCTCGATAACATAAAATATCAATCTGTTTGTTCACTTTACTGAATACCAGTAATTATCCAAACTGTGATTACCGACTAAATCAACTATGTAGTATATAAAGTATGATAGCAAAACAATCATAAAAAACAACACATAACACAATGATTTAATGTGGAAACCCTACTAAGGGAAAAACCACCTAGGATCGGTAACCCAAAATAATTCACTCTTCTGAAGTGAGCTCGGTAAAGAACCAACCCTACCAAAGGTTACAATGCACATTGTTAGGTGTGACATGGTTAGAGGATTTATCACTAATAGTTAACTTTTGACTAGCATTCACTATGGGGTCAACAAGATAACAATTTACATTTAATGAATGTCATAGGATAGTATAATAAGACTATTAAGTCCACTTGGTTAAGAGATTTTATGAATTAATGGTTAAACTAGTATAGTACTAATCTGATTCAAATACAACTCAATTGCAAATATTCAGATCTATGCTATGCTCATAAATTCATCTAATCATTAATCAATTCACTTCCTCAATATTTCTCAACTTACTTCACTTGGTAAATAGCTCTCTGACACTCCGTAATGTCTGCAGCTCGGTTCTTTTTGTAACCAGTTTGATTAGGAATGCATGAATAAAACTTCATGCAAAATCTTTGCAGTCTCCTTTTTTTCTAGCATATTTTAATAATGAAACTCATATCTCTTAAATAGACAAGTAAACCATTTTCATATCAGCCATCAAATTTTGCCTCTTAATCTCCTTCATCCATTTTGTCGTTTAAACCTTCCTCGGAAGATGTGTCTTTAACACGTTTCAATCTCATCCTTTAGATCATCTCTGAATTATGTCAGTCATGGATCTCATAACTAACTTCATCCTCAACCTTGAAATCATAACAATATCTAGCTCATCAATTTCAGTCAGTTGTTCTTAGCATTTAATTTTTTCATCTATACTTAGTTAATACTGAAATGTGTCGGTAATAACTAACTCAGTTATTACTATCACTCGGTATACACTGCACTGGCTTAGTGTATACATAAGGCTTCAATTATTAACCACATTTAACTTGTTCAATTCAAATCTCTTCTTCATAATAGATTAATGTAACATGCTCAAGTCAACAATATAAATCAATAGACTCATCAATAAGTTACCCAATGTTTACCTTTTCCTTATTTGTCATATCCATCTTTTCCTTATGTAGATATCTCATTTCTTCATCTTTTCTTCCTTCAACAGATGTTCAAATGTTTGTAACTATCATGATAAGTACTATTAAAACTAGTTGACATCAATGACAACATATTGACTAATTTAATCATCTTACATATCACTTCAGTAGCTCGGTGATCTCTAATCATTTTTTCTTTAGTTCATCTAGATATTCAATCAGTTGTAGATCATCAATCTATTGGAAATAACAATTGAAGCAATTGTTGTATTGTCATTGATGTCAAACCTTAACTGGTAAGACTGTTGCTATTTAAGAAAATACTATATCTATTTCATTGTTGAGAAGGATGTGGGCAAGGTTGATAATAATAGCACCTAAGGAAAGGTTGAGTTATCTTGATACTTCAATGGGTACTTGACTATGTGGCACAATGATAAGATAATGTATTGCTTATCTAAGTAAGAAGTAAGACTAAACAAGTAGGCTTAACTGAGCAAAAGTGAAGAAATCTAGTTTAAGCCGAGTGATGTTAGTGTCGACCAAGCTAGTATATGTTGAGCAAATTCAGTGTTGACCAAACATTAGTTAATTGTCGAGGAAGACAATATTATCTGAGGAAACAATTTTAGTGGTGACTGAGCTTTCCAATGAAGACTGAGGAGTTGAACATAGTATTGACCGAGTGTCAGTAATTTACATTTGAGGAAGAATTCAAATTCCTAGCTGACATAGTTGAATTCTTGGATTATGTAAAATGTGTTGACTTTATTTATTGATTGTATGGAAGCATTTAATGTACTGTAAAATGTTTTATTGTAAATCTATTAAGAGATTTGAGATGATTCTAGAAGGATGGATGAAGAACATAAAGTTGGAAGGATTCGATGAATCTGACCTAACTCTAAGATCTACGGAGGAGATTAAGAGGCAAAGGTTGTATTGACCTAATTGAAGAGGTATTAAGGAAACCTAAGTGTGAGGTTGAAAAGTAGAAGCACAGGGAATGTTGGAGTTGTTATTATTGACTATATAAGAAGAAAAGGCTGAAGGAGAAGGAGTTGTGATTGCTTGAAGGCATTTCTAAGAAGATCAGTGATAGAGATGGAAATGGATCACAGTCAGTAAGCCAACATATGTGTACAGAATTGGATCTATTATTTCCAAAGTGAGTTGCATGTTTTCAGATCAATATTACTATTACTTTCTAATCATTGTATCAGTCAAAATCCTTTTAACAGAGGTTGACCTAACAGTCATTTGTATAAATCCTTTGAACAAGGTTTCATTCTAATGGAATGTATGTAAGTCCTATAACAAGGTGCACTCCTAACAAGGTGGTTGAAATCCTTTAATTGGGTCACACCTGATAGTGTGTTTGTAACCTTTGACAGGGTTGGCTTTTCACAGAGCTCACTTCAGAAGAGTGAAAATATCAGTAACATGTTACAAAGTGGTTTTTCCCAAATTGGGTTTCCACTATAAATCCCGGTGTTAATACTTGTGTGAATGTTTTGGTTTGAACATTTCTGTGTATTGCAAGTTTAATACTATTGGAAAGTGGACTGCACTGTTATATGTTTAAGTTATGTATTCAGTAATGACCGAGTAGCTATTGGTTGTTAGATCTAATTTGTTGAAGAGTTTGAAAGTTCATTTTATACATCAGGACCTGAGAACAACTGATTCACCCCCCCTCTCTGTTGTTCTAAATCATATTAACAAATGGTATCAGAGCTGTTGCTGCTTACAGAGAACAAGTTTAAAGGTACTTGAAGTAAATGATTAGGATGTATAAGGAGGTACCGAAGCTGAATAAGGAAAACTTCCTTGCATGGTAGAGTTTGATGAAGCTACATCTAGCTGGTATTGGTGACTTAGCAAAGTATTATATTGAGCATGACTATGTCACACCTGTTGCACCCTTGACTGTCGAGGAGATGAGAGCTAAACAAGAGCACAACCAAGCAATGTTGAAGATTGTATCTGCCCTAAGCTATCCAAAATTTGAAGACATCAAATATTGCACAAATGCAAAGAAAATGTGGGACACTCTTGCAAACATCTATGGTGGAGACATAAATGTACTAAGAGAAAAATTTGAAAGCCTAAGAGGTAAATTTGATGAAATGAAAAGGCAAGAAGGTGAGAATATTGCACAATATTGTGGTAGAATAAAAGAATTTGTAAATGCTATTAGGGGATCCAATGGAACTATTGATGATGAGATTGTTATTAGAAAATTTTTGAGAACTTTGCATCCTATTTATGCCATCAAAATTTTAGCAATTCAAGAATCTAGATGTAACCCTAATAATACTCTTACTCTAGAAAGTCTTGTTGGCAAGCTCACTACTTTTGAGCTTTCTAATTTTAATTACTTCACTATTGCTAATGTTGAATCTGCATTAAAGTCACAATTGGTTCTGAACAAGTCAAAGAAATAAAATGAAAGATGCATCAGTGAGAGTGAAAGTGAAAGTGACACATCTGATGAAGAACTTGAGGATCTTGAAGCTCTTATGGCTAGAAGATTGAAAAGGGGAAAAGGCAAGTATAAAGGTAAACTCCCTATCATATGTTTCTCATATAATAAAGTTGGTCATATAGCTGCAAGATGACCCAACAAGGATGATAAAGATGAACAAAGAGATAGCAAGAATAAATACAAAAGAGAAGACAAAGGATACCGAAGGTACAAGGACTACAAAGGAAAAGGTAAGAAATCCTATTACATAGCTAAAGAAGAAACTGATACTAATAGTGATGATTTTGAGATAGAAGTAGTATATGTTGCTATGAAGGATGAGTCTGATGAGGATGAGAAAAATGCATTGATATCCTATGTGAACAAAAATGATAAATGGATTGTTGACAGTGGGTGCTCACAGCACATGATTGGTGATAAAAGTAAGTTTGATACTCTAGATCATTACAAAGGTAGAAGTGTAAAATTTGGCAATGATGCACCATGTCATGCGAAGGGTAAAGGTCTGATTAAGCTAACTAATAAGATAGTTTGTGAAAATGCCTATTGGGTAGAAGGTCTTAATTATAATTTGTTAAGTGTTGTACAACTTAATAGCACTAGTTACAGAGTGGAATTTCATCACAGAAAGGCTAAGATATTTGATGCTACTAGTGAATTGATTGGAAGTGGAGAATAGACAAGAGGTAATTTATTCTATCTAGACCTATCTAAAGAAACATGTTTGATTACACAATCTGATGATATATGGTTATGGCATAAGTGGCTATGTCATGTTAACTTTGATAATCTGGTAGAAATTAGTAAGAAAAAGAAAGTGAGAGGACTGCCTAAATTGAAGAAACTTGAGAATGTTATGTGCAAACAATGTTAGTTGGGTAAGATGACAAAGTCTAGTTTCAAGAGCAAGACTTTTACTTTTGAAAATATTTTAGATTTGGTTCATACTGACCTTTGTGGACCTATGGGTGTACAAAGCTATTGTGGTGCTAGATACTTTATTCTCTTTGTTGATGATTACACCAGAATGATGGTTGTTATGTTTCTAAAAGAAAAATATGATGCTTTTCAATTCTTTAAGTGGTATTTAGATAAGGTTGAAAAAGAGACAGGAAGGAATCTGAAGTGTTTGAGATCTGACCGAGGTGGAAAATTTATATCCAATGAATTCAATCTATTTTGCAATGATAGAGGAATCAGAAGACATATGTCTACACCTAGAACACCTACACAAAATGGTATAGTAGAGAGAAGGGACAAATCTATCTTGGATTGTGAAAGAACACTAATGATCAAGAAGAATGTTCTACAAAAGTATTGGAGAGAAGATGTAAGTACAACTATTTATACCTTAAATTGAGTATAGATTTAAAAAAAGGTACACATATTACACCTTATGAGTTATGGCATGGGTATGCATGTAATGTAAAGTACTTTAGAATTTTTGGAAGAAAATGCTATATACTAAAAGACAATAGAAATGGAAAGTTTGATGCTAAAAGTGACGAGGGCATATTCCTAGGTTATTCCACAAAAATTAAAGCTTACAAGTGTTTGAACTCTAAGACTAACAAAATTGTGGAAAGTGCAAATGTCAAGGTTGATGAATATGTAGAGAAAAATGAAGCTGAAAGAAAAAGAGAACCAAAAGATTATAGATCTTTTATTTATGTAGAAGAAGGAGAGGCAAGTAACACACTTGCACTTGATGTTGAGTCTCAGGCTAGTAATGTAGAGCATCAGGGAGAAAATGTTGAATGACAAGAAGAACATGCCGAGTGATAGGAGGAAGCTATCGAGTATTAGGAAGAGGTTGCCAAGCATTCAGAAGCTGAATTTGACAATCTAATTGGTGAACCTGAAGAGAAAGAAGAAAATAGAGTAGAACCTATTTTGGCACAATATGTAAGGAGACATCACAAGCCTGAACAAATCATTGTAGACAAAGTACCTGGAGTTCTAAGAAGAAGCAAGTTAAGAGACCCTACATGTTTTTTGTGTGAATTCAATCCTAAGACAACAAGGGAGTCATTAGAAAATGAAGACTAGATACAAGTAATAAATGAGGAAATAGACTAGATAGAGAAGAATGATACTTGGACTCTAGTGCCAAGACCAGAAAAAAAAAATGTCATTGGAACAAAGTGGGTATTCAGAAACAAACTGAATGAGCATGGACAAATCACAAGGAACAAAGAAAGGCTGGTATGCAAAGGCTATGCACAAGAAGAAGGAATAGATTATGGGGAGACATTTTCCCCTATAGCAAGATTGGAAGGAGTGAGAACTCTACTTGCATATGCTACCTACAAAGATTTCAAGGTATACCAAATGGATGTCAAGTCTGCATTTTTAAATGGTATATTAGAAGAAGTTTACATTGAATAGCCAGAAGGATCTTTTGATCATAACAAGAGACATGTGGTTTGGAAATTGAATAAGACACTGTATGGATTAAAGCAAGCCCCCAGAGCATGGTATGAGAGGCTACACAACTACCTGATATAGATTGGATTCTCAAGCATAAATGACACCAATAATCTGTACATGAAAGATGAAGAAGGTAAAGGAATCTTGTTGGCTAAGATTTTTGTAGATGATATTATATTTGGTGGACAAGATGCCTTGTGTATGAAATTTTCAAATGAAATGCAAACTAAATTTGAAATGAGTATGTTTGGGGAGATCAAATTCTTTGTTGGTTTATAAGTATATCAAATAAAGAAAGGTATTTTCATTACCTAGTCTAAGTATGTTCATGAGATACTGATAACTTTTGGCATGGAGGACTCAAGGCTAGTTGGTACTCCCATGGCTACTAGACAAAAAATGTCTAAAAATGATGATGTTTCTAAAGTAAACCAAACTTTGTATAGGTCCATGAATTGAAAACTATAGTATACTATTCACAGCAGACCAGATATTGCTCTAGCAGTTGGGATTGTGGCAAGATTCTCTACCAATCCTAAGGAAACACACATGATGGCTATGAAAAGGATAATGAGATATTTAAAAGGAACTGTTGACTATGGATTGTACTAAAGGAAGCATGAAAGGTTTGAACTAAGAGTCTATACTGATGCAGATTGGGTAGGAAATGTGGATGATAGAAAAAACACTAGTGGTGGAGCTTTATTTCTTGGACAGAGATTAGTTTCCTAGACAAGAAAGAAACAAAATTGCATTTCCCAGTCTATAGCTGAAGCTGAGTATGTTGTTGTAGTAGTGAACTATTCAAACTTGGTGTGGATAAATAAATTTTTGGTAGCATGAAAGAAGAAATCACTGAACCAGTTGTCATCTATTGTGACAACACAAGTGCTATCAACATATCAAAGAATCCAGTGATGCACACAAAGACCAAACACGTCGCCATCAAGTATCACTACTTGAGAGAATTGGTACAAGATAAAGAGGTTAGAATGGAATATGTGAATACAAAGGAATAACTAGTAGACATATTCACAAAAGATTTACCTAAAGAAGCTCATGAGTATCCAAGAAGTCAATTAGGGGTTCTTCCCCTAACTGAGGCTGCCTAGTCAAGCTAGGAGCACTGCATCAAATGTGCTACAAAGAGTATCTAACAAATTGATGCAGAGACAGGTCACACTTTAGGAGTAGCCTAGAGCTGTGAAGAGTACATAAAAGCTGATAATCAATCATAAGCAAAGATGATAGAGGGAGACACAATGTTACTGAACTGACAAGATGATATCTACATCTACAGGATGTAAGTTTTTTTTTAGTTGCTGCTTTGGCATTATCATCAAAGAGGGAGATGAATAAGATGAAAACACAAAGTGAGATCTCATAGAAGATCAAGAGAGAGAAATTCATAGGAAAGTAACTAAGAAGATATCAAGTGGAAGTTACTATGTGGATGATCATGTAAGCATGCTAATTGATTTTGAATCAGAATGAAGCTAAGGATATTATAAATATTTCTGATGGACAGCTAAGTTTTGGATTGGTTGGTGATTTATGTGTTATTCATATGGTGTTTCCATCAATGCCAAAGAGGGAGATTGTTGGAAACTGCAATTGAAGCAATTGTTGTATTGTCATTGATGTCAAACCTTAACTGGTAAGACTATTGCTATTTAAGAAAGTATATCTATTTGATTGTTGAGAAGGATGTGGGAAAGGTTGATAACAATAGCACCTAACGAAAGGTTGAGTTATCTTGATACTTCAATGGGTACTTGATTATGTGGCACAATGATAAGATAATGTATTGCTTATCTAAGTAAGAAGTAAGACTAAACAAGTAGGCTTAACTGAGCAAAAGTGAAGAAATCTAGTTTAAGCCGAGTGATGTTAGTGTCGATCGAGCTAGTATATGCTGAGCAAATTCAGTGTTGACCGAACATCGGTTAATTGTCGAGAAAGACAATATTAGCCGAGGAAATAGTTTTAGTGGTGACTGAGCTTTCCAATGAAGACTGAGGAGTTGAACATAGTATTGACTGAGCGTCAGTAATTTACATTTGAGGAAGAATTCAGATTCCTAGCCAACATAGTTGAATTCTTAGATTATGTAAAATGTGTTGACTTTATTTATTGATTGTATGGAAGCATTTAATGTACTTTAAATTTTTTTATTGTAAATCTATTAAGAGATTTGAGATGATTCTAGAAGGATGGATGAAGAACATAAAGTTGGAAGGATTCGATGAATCTGACCTAACCCTAAGATCTACGGAGGAGTTTAAGTAGAAAAATTTGTATTGACCTAATCGAAGAGGTATTAAGGAAACCTAAGTGTGAGGTTGAAAAGTAGAAGCATAGGGAATGTTGGAGTTTTTGTTATTGACTATATAAGCAGAAAAGGCTGAAGGAGGAGTTGTGATTTCTTGAAGGGATTTCTGAGTAGATCAGTGATAGAGATGGAAATGGATCACAGTTAGTAAGCCAACATATGTGTATGGAATTGGATCTATTATTTGCAAAGTGAGTTGCATGTTTTCATATCAATATTATCGTTACTTTCTAATCATTGTATCAGTCAAAATCCTTTTAACAGAGGTTGACCTAATAGTCATTTGTATAAATCCTTTGAACAAGGTTGCATTCTAATGGAATTTATGTAAGTCCTATAACAAGGTGCACTCCTAACAGGGTGGTTGAAATCCTTTAACTGAGTCACACCTGACAATGTGTTTGTAACCTTTGACAAGGTTGGCTTTTCAGAGAGCTCACTTCAGAAGAGTGAAAATATCAGTAACATGTTACAAAGTGGTTTTTCCCAAATTGGGTTTCCACTATAAATCTTGGTGTTAATACTTGTGTGAATGTTTTGGTTTGAACATTTCTATGTTTTGCAAGTTTAATACTATTGGAAAGTGGACTGCACTATTATATGTTTCTGTTATGTATTCAGTAATTACCAAGTAGCTATTGGTTGTTAGCTTTGATTTGTTGAAGAGTTTGAAAGTTTATTTTATACATCTAGACCTAAGAACAACTAATTCACCCCCCTTCTTTGTTATTATAAATCATATTAACACAATCTCTCCTATTGGCATTGATGGCAACACAAGCAATATGAAAATATGCCATACACATACCAACCATGTATTCTAAAACTATGTAAGTAAATTTTGTAGCTCGGTAAGCTCTCCCTAGCTTGATATTTAATATGTTTAATCACTACAAAACAAAAATAGCATTCCATGCAGACTCTCCCTACATATTTGATCTTTTCAGTTCTCACATTCTTTCTCCCATATATGTTCTCAGCAATAGATATTCCAATATACAGTCTCTCTCCCTTTAACTATTTTTTTCATATGCACTCTCTCTCCCTTTAACAACAATGCCAAAGAAAATAAACAACTCTTTAGAAACCAAGTAATTCTCTATTGTTTGGTCCATATCAAGTACCTTCATGTACTGATAAACAAATTCTTGTTCCAGCTTCTACAACCTCAAAAAATCTAAAGTGTGAGCTATGTGCATCAAAATGAATGATTTTTTGATAAAGTTTAGGTTGATACAACCTCCTGATCACCTTAGTGACCAATAGATAGGGGATGAACCCCTATTCTAGTCCTCAAATACTCAAATGTGTCGTTCAGTAAGGGTTTGGTAAAAATATCAGCAAGTTGTTCTTTAGATGTTACAAATTCCAATTTCACTTGCTTCTCTTGAACTTGTTCCCTTAGGTAGTGATACTTAATAGATATATGCTTTTTTTTTTAATGCATCACAGGATTTTTGGAAATATTTATAGAACTAGTGTTGTCACAATATATAATCACTAGGTCAGTGTTTGTCTCATTCAATCCTTCCAACACTTGTTTAATCCAAGCAATATTTGAATAATTTGCTGTAGCAGCAGCAACATACTCTACTTCGACAATAGACTAAGAAATGCATGCTTGTTTTTTGCTTATCCAAGTCACAATCCTTTCTCCTAAAAATAATTCTCCACTGGTTGTACTCTTTCGGTCGTCAATGTTTTCAGCCCAATCTACATTTGTATAAACTCGGAGTTCAAATTTTCCTTCCCTTGTGTACCATAAACCATAGTCTTTTGTCTTCTTCAAGTATCTCAAAATTCTTTTAACAACAACCATATGTTAATCTTTAGGATTGGTAGAAAATCTTGCCACAATCCCAACTACATGTGCTATATCAAGCCTATTGTGTACCACATACATTAGTTTTCCAATCATAGATTTGTATAGTGTCTGATTTACTTCTATAGATTATTCATCCTTTGTCAAACTACATCTAGTTACCATTGGTGTTCCTACTAGTTTTGAATCTTCCATGCCAAAAGTCTTTAACACTTCTTTAATGTATTGTGATTGAGTGATGAAAATCCCATCATTCTGTTGTATAATCTGCAAACCTAGAAAGAATTTAATCTCTCCAAACATTGACATCTCAAATTTCTTTCTCATTTCATCAGCAAAAGATTTGCAAATCAGATCATGTCCACCAAACATTATATCATCAACAAATATTTCAGCAATCAAAATATTATTATCAGATTCTCCTTTCATATACAAATTAGTATTTTCACTAGTCCTTAAAAAGCCAATACTGATAAGATAAGCATGTAGTATTTCATACCATGCTCTCAGTGCTTGCTTTAGTCCATACAAAGCTTTATACAGTCTACATACCATGTTCTTCTGATTTGGATCAATAAAACCTTCTGATTGTTCTATGTAGACCTCCTCAAGAATTCCATTCAGAAAATCTTATTTCACATCTATTTGATATACTTTGAATCCCTTATGTGCAGCATATGAAAGTAGTATATGGAATCCTTCAAGTATAGAAATAGGTGTAAAGGTTTCACCATAATCTATACCTTCTTCTTTTGCATATCCCTTGCATACAAGTCTTGCCTTATTCCTAGTGACCTCACCATTTTCATTTAACTTGTTTCTTAAAATCCACTTAGTACCAATTAAATTTTTATCTTTTGATTTGGGTGCTAATGTCCATGTCTTATTCTTCTCATTCTCTTCAATTTCCTCATTCATAGCTTTAATCCATTCCTCATTTTCAAGTGCATCCCTAACATTCTTAGGTTCAAAATCACAAACTAAGCATGTGTTATGTCTTAACTTACTTCAGGTCATCATGCCAGCTTGCTTATCTCCAATGATTTGATTCTGCGGATGGTGTCTTCTAAAAAATTTTGCTAGCACTTGTTCTCTTCTTTGCTCATCATTCAGTTCAGGTTCATTTTCCTTCTTGGTAGCTTCTTCCTGGTTCTCGGTTTGCATTTGTTGATTTTTGGTAGCATTTTCCTGATGCTCGATAGACTCAGTGTGTGGCTTCAGTAGATAATCTAGATCTTCAACATATGTAAACCTACCATAGTCTTTTGGTTCCTTTATGCTTTCTTCATCATTCTTTTAAGCAAACTCATAAACTTTTACATTAGCACTTTCTATCATTTTATTAGTAGCCTTGTTCAAACATTTATAAGCTTGACTCTTAGTAGAATATCCTAAAAATATTCCTTCATCACCTTTAGAGTCAATTTTACCATTCCTATCATCTTTCATAATATAACACCTACTGCCAAAGATTTTGAAATAACTTACATTCAGTGTATATCCAAACCATAACTCATAAGGTGTCTTGTTCATTTCTTTCTTCATTTGAACTCAGTTCAGGGTGTATACTTTAGTGCTAATTGTAATACCCCAAAAATGGGCTATAAGTTCATTAATCTCCTACATCTTCAATTCGAACGAAATCGACATCAAAGTCATAACCTAAGGCACATCTAAACATCATCGAATCATAATTGATTATCTTAAATTCTACATCGGAAAATATTCCTAGTAATATTCCTAATCATCATAATTATCTTTAATTTAATGATTATTTGGTGATAAATCACATTTATCCTAAAGTTTGATTAATTGAATATTTTCATATTTAATTAATTAGATTTAATATTTGCCACTTAATTGTGTAATTAAATTTAATTCTATCTATTATTAATTGTATTATTTAATTTTGACAATAAATCTAATATCATATGAATAATTGATTAAATTCTTATTTAATTAATTAAACCAAGTTGTCATTATTTAATAATATAGTTTTTAATAAAAGTTTGATTAAATAATTGATTAACCCATAAATCAATTGTTTTATTTTTAAAAGCAGTTAAGTTGGAAATAAATCACTTTATTATTAAATTAATTCATAAATAAAACATGCACAATCATAAAAGCAGACAACTATCAAATATCAATTAAAGCTAAACTTTATTTTGAGTTAAAACTTAGCTTTTGCATGTTTTTGTGAATTAAATTATCTTTATTTAAAAATAACTCAAAAATCAACCTGAGTTATTTGAGTGATTTATGGATTTTTTTTCATGCACCTCCAAAGCCTTGGATTTCTATAAAAACAAGGCTCATCTCTTCATAATTCATCTCTCAATCATCTCTCAATCATCTCTCAAATTTGCATCCAAGCATCTCATATTTTTGCACAATCACGTTGGAGAATTGGAATTGAAGAAATCAAAGCTCTTGCGAATCGACATCTTTGTGAGATCAATCTTATTTTTGCATTCATATTGCATATCATTGTTAGATTAGCATTGCATATCAATTTTCAATAGCATTCATAGCATATCAATTTCATCTAGCATAGATTCATATCAAGTTTTCATTCTTATTGCATAGAAAATCTCAAAAAATAGATTAATTGCATTCAATTCATATCTAGATCAATTGCATTCAAATCCTTCATTTAGGTGTCGTCTAGGTCACTGATCTCGATTACAATCTGAGAACATCAATCTCGCACCTATTAGAAGGCAGTAAATCGCTTGGTTAGATTAGATTTCAATTTTGCACGATTTTGATTATAGCTAACCTCTAATATTTTATTGAAGTGTTGTGTCTACAAATTAGGTACAATTTTCACACACACATTTCTGGCACCCACCGTGGGGCAACCCACCTTTGCATGCTGGTTTTGATTTTTTTTTGGGAGCTAAAACCCCAAAGTTTCAAAGATTTAATTTTATCTCCCAAAAAGCTTGGATTTTTTGTCTAAATTTTTTTTTGTAGGTTGGTGACATATCGGGGAAGCTTTGATAAAAAATTCAAAATTTTCTAAATTTTTTTTAATTTTTAATAATTTTTTTTTTATTTTTCATAAAAAATTAATTTTTGGCGAAAATCAGAATATTTTTTGGAAATTTTTACATTTTCGGAAAGCTCTTCAAATTATACAGGGGGTCTATTATTTGCATTTTAAATTTAGATACAATTTAATAGCTCAAATAGTCAATTTGCAAAAACTGGTCTGTTTTGATAAAATAGGTCTCTAGGGCACAAATGAAGAGATTTTTCTAAAATTTTTGCATTTTTGGAAAGCTCTCTATTTTTTAGTAGGGGTCTTTATTCTAAATTTATATTTTTGTGGCCAAAATCATATCAACAAAATCAGATCTTGTTGACTAGGTCAAATGCAGTAAAAAAAATAAAGTTTTGTGATGGGTATGCACTTATTTTTTTTACATGGTTCAATGAATGATATGAGTTGTCATTTGGGTTAATTGATGGTTATTATTTCTGACAATAATTAATTTTTAGAGCTAACCCTATGGTTTTCATAAGTTGAATATATTTTGCATATCTTGTTTGCTTGTTTGCTTGTTGGGGAGTTTGTCACTTGCTTGCATGGAAAAGCTCAACAAGAATTGCTAAAAATTAGGTAAAATCTACTAAGTGCATTGCAAGGATCCCAAGTATTCTCCTTCATCTAATAACATTTTAATTTTTCCTTAAAATAAATCTCTCGTGTGTCTAGCTTGGGTGATTCTTTTCATGCTTTTGTTCTACACACTTGCATAATTGATACTAGGTTGTGACCCCTTAAGGATTCATTAAGTAGTCTTAGATACTTGTGATTGATCTTGATTGCTATCTTGGGTTATTGGACTTGCTAATCCACCGGCCCCTCATTTTCGCCCCGTGGTTGCAATCTCAGCGCCATAAAGGGGAGGGGTCAACAGGACAGAAGCGTTAAGTGTTCCACTTGGCAACCCTTTTGTGCTTTTAGGAACTCACTTGTTCTCTAAGTTGTGGACTCATTTTTAGCTTGTGTGAGGTGTTAAGTGTTCCACCTTGTGGACTCATCTCATATTTTCTTTAAGCGTTAAGTGTTCCTCTTTCTACTTTTTGGATGCTTTTGGTAGATTTGCTTTCCGGAATATATCTATGCTCACATAGTAATTAGGCCCTATGAACACTATTCATGATTCTTGAGAGATTGAATTCCTAGAGAAATCTTTCTTGATGATAGAATCCTTGTAGGTAGGGAGGATACTTAGTGCGTTTCACATTCAACTTGGTTAGTGTGTCTTCTCTTATTGATTGACACATTCTCTCTCCGGAGAGGTTGATAGATCACGTGGGGTTGATATCATGAGCTTTGGTGAATCAAAATTGGTTAGTGCATCTTCTCTTATTAATTGATACATTCTCTCCCTGGAGAGGTTGATAGATCAGATGGAGTTGATATCACAGACCTTGGTGGAACAAAACTTTGTCTTAGCATGTCGGATTAATCCGCTTGCTTTGTTTGGGTTAAAAGTGAAAAGGTGTCAAAAACCTTGGATTTGGAGCCAAGTCCCCTTGTGGTAGAAATCTACGAGTCACCTTTAGAGAGGGTTAACCGTAGCAGACAATCTCTTCACAGGGCAAACTGCGTTGATGGAACCTCAAGCGGTAATAGCCATTTTCGCCATGGTAGTGACATCCGCTATATAAATGTCCTTGTGGAAGAAATCTCCACAGGTATGGTTCATTGTTGGGTTGTCAGATCTCCCTAGCAGCTCTTGAAGATTAAGTTCTCGGACTGTGTCAAAACCCTGGTGCGCCGGGATTGGAGTTCACCCCTTTGGATCATAAAAGTTGCAGAGTCAAACCATTACTAAAAACCCTAGCGAGGCCAAATTTTCATTTTATAGGGTATATGTGCGTTATTGCAAAACATTTTTGGAACATACACAATTAGTGCTTCTGAGGATTAGAATGAATAAGTCACTTGATTGTTCATGTGCAAGGTTGCTTTTTCCCTTATTCATTGTTTTTAGACATGCTTGAAATCACGTGCTTGTTGTTTTGCATGCTTGTTTATCTATCTGGTTATTGAAAATGGACAAATCTGTTACAATCCTCAAATCTGAACAATACAATTTGCAAACAATCCAAAACTGAAAACCTTAAATTTTGCAAAAATTGATGTAAAATTCTTTCTGGAGTCAAAGGTCATTTCAAAAAGTCAAAAGTCATACGAGTTTTGTCTAGTGTCATTTTAGTATTGCCCATCTGTCGTACGAGTTTTCAAACCAGCAAATTCAAGTAAGTCAAAACCCTGTTAGCAACTGTCGTATGATATTGAGAACTGTTGTTTCATTGCTACCCAACTGTCGTACGAGTTTAGCAATTGTCATTTCATAGACTACCCAGTGTCGTACGAGTCTGCAGAGTGTCATTTGGAAAAATTTGAGAGAAGTGTCAGAAAAATGTCAGAATTGCCAGATATTTAGCTTTTTCAACCTATTTCCAAAATCTATCATTCAAATCACTGTGTCAGGTATAGAGCAGTAGCTATTGAGAATCAGTACACATGTCTCAAAGAATCAATACACAAGAGGAAGAAGCTCTAATCACCGCTATGATGAAGCAGCTACAAGCTATGCAAGTCCAGCTTGACAAACTTGAGAAAGAAAAGGAACCTAAAGAGTTCTCCATGGAAACTCTATACTCTTTTCCATTTGATAAAGACTTGTACATGTCACCATGCCCCCAGACAAAATTTGAGCAATATGATACCTCTTCCATAGAGAGTGACACATCCAGCTTTGGAGACTATGATGACTATGATGACAGACAATGTAATGATACCTATGACACCTCTGTTCCTAAGAGTCCTCCTCATCGTTCATTCTTACTTACTACAAATGGGCCATCATATTGGATAGATCGTGATGGTGATCCATATGATTCTGATTTTGAAAGAGATTTTGATGGCTTTTGTGGACAATACCTTGATGAGGATCCATCTACTACTGCTAAGGAATATAAAATACATCGTGCTAGCTTGAAACGTCAATACTATAAGGATCTCTCCTCTAACAACTCTCAAGCTGAAAATAAAGATTACACTCTCAAGCAAGATCATGTTAATGTTGGACCTTTGTCTTGTGATGGTTCCCTTCCATCCCCTACTTCCTCCAATACTCGTATATTTCCTAAAGCTTCTGAGTCTTTCAAATCTTTCACAGAACCTTCATTCGACACAAGCCTTGATACTTTTCATGTGGTTCCCTATAGTTATCCTCCAGGGCTACCTCTTAAAGAAACTCAAGCTATCCTTCACTTGGCTGCAAATACTTTCAATGATGATAAACCTAAAGAGCCTAAGCCTTCATATGCTATAATCCCTACTTCAGCTAGTCCTCCACCATCTCTTCCAAAGTCTTCCATACAATCCCAACATGCTTCCTTGTCCTTAGAAGTGGCTCTATGTCAAGAGGATTCCAAAAATGATGAAGAAAATAACATAAAGAAAGATCAAGATCAAGAACCCTCCATTTCATCCACTCCTTTTCCCGATGTCTCTTATCCACTTCATGTTTCTTTTGATCCTATACACCCTTTTTCATGCATTCCACCATGTCTTAAGTCTTCTCCTAAGCAAGATCAAGCTACTACTCACACTGTTGAGCTTATTGACAATCAAAATGACCTTACTACACTTGCGCTTTCCAAAGATGATACTTCCATTAAGGTTGGTAAAAATAGTTTTGTTACTTCCAATGTTAAGCCTATTGAAAATCAAGAGACAAATTATGCGCTGGTGCTATCCAAAGATCCTTGTCAAGATCAAAGTCTTCCATCTTCTTATTCTACCACTCCATGTTCACTTCCACTTTCTACTCTTCCTAAGTCTTTTCAAGCTTTGAACAATCCTATCAAAGAAGGTGCTCATATTCAAGATGTCCATGATTATATTGAAGATCCTAATGCTCACTCTAAAGATGCTGATATCCTTGGTTGTCATATAGATGCTGATGAACTTATTGATTATCTTTTTGCGTCTTCCACTTCCATCCTTGGACCTCTTCCACCACTACTAAGGGCTTCACGCCTTCCTTCCATCTTGGGTCCTTATGTCCCTTCACTTTCCCCCCTAACTCTCCTGATTCACCATCCATCGTGGGTCCTTAGATACCTCCATCTCCCATCTTTCCTCAAGATCAACATAGATGCATACCCTTGAATCCTTTTCATCCACCCACCCATCTAAACCAGTCATATCCTCCCTCTTCCACAAATCCCAAGTCTTTTGGAAGTAACTTGAATGTTCAATACAAGAAAAAGAAGCAATGCAAGAATCCATCAAAAAAAGAAGATAACCATGTCTCCTCTAATCGACATGGAGGCATAAAGTCAAAAGAGATATCTAAGAAAAAAACTACAAGACGAGTATGGGTTCCAAAATCCATCATTGAAGATATTCTCTCTAAAAAATCAAAAGGAAATAAAAAGCCTATGGCTATATGGATTCCAAAGTCTCTCTTGAAAGAGTCTGGTGTTGAGAAAAAAGTGAAATTGACATTCAAGCTTCCAAAGGCTTCCACTTCATCTCCCTCCAAAAATATTGCTCCATTTCATGTGCCTAAACCACAACCTCTGCTATCCATTCACCATATTCCTTCACGTATTCCTTCATTCACGATTCCTCCATTCTCTCACCACCCTTCAAGGTATGTGTTGATGTTGAACTTGCCTTCCTTTCCATCTACCCTTTCACAATCCTTCCATGCATTATCCTTCTACCTCCTATCCTTTTTCCTCACTTTCCTATTCCTCCTATCTTCCAACCTCACTCGCTTTACATAAAACCTTATCCTCCATTTTTCTCTTTCATCTCCCTTTCCCTATCAACATCTTTGAGCATGTCATTTTGAATCCTTGGCATATCATGGTTTATCTTTTCAAGGAGCATTATCTAAAAAGCTTGCCTTCTTCCAAAAAAAGAAATGAAAAATAAAATAAATTGAAAATGTGCCTTGGTGAAAACTTGGAAACAGGTGCCTTGGTAGCAAAAGTAAAGAGAAATAAATTCATCCTATGGTGAAAACCACTCCCTTGTGGCACCTTGGATAAGTACCATGATGAAAACCTGGCAATCAGACATTATGCGTAGTTCTTCTACATATTTCATCCATTCCATCTTCTCTCTTTGATCTTGACAATGTTGATCTATACACGAACATTTGACTATTTTGTGAGCTATCTTACGATGATCTTGCTTTCATTCCTTCCATGTTTAGCCTTCATATCCATCTTCCTCCATTCATTTTTGCCTATCGCTATCCTTTTCCCCTTTGGTCTTGATCTAATAAAAAAAGAAAGAAAGAGTAAAACACAGTGCTATGAAGCCTCTTGACATGTCTACTCTTTTGGACTGCATCCTTTCCTGCTCTTGCATCACGCTTTTGTGACTTATCCTATGCTAGCCTTTCATTACTTGTCTAAATGCGCTTTACATGACAATTCATCCCTAGCTTGGGTATTCTTGAGGAGTTTTCCCTTGAGGATTTCTTCCCTTCATTATCCTTTATTCTCGTATCTTCCATCTCTTCCACTAGCTTGCCAATCCCTCTTGTTCTCCACCTTGTTAGACATTGGGACTGCACGATATGATCTTGCTTGGGAGTTTGCAATGGAAAAATATGCTATCAAGTATACCCAGTATCAGAACCAGTATCAGAATAATTATCAGAATCATTATCAGAATCAGTATTAGAACCAGTATCAGAATAATTATCATAATCAGTATCAGAATTAGTATCAGAACTAGTATCAGAACAATTATCAGAATCAGTATCAGAAACAGTATCAGCACAAGTATCAGAAAAAGCATCTCATGATCAATCCAGCTCTCTGGGCATACAGGACTAGTATCAGAATGCCTACAGGGGCTACACCTTTCACTTTAGTTTATGGGTCTGAAGCAGTACTGCCTATTGAGGTTGAAATCCCATCACTCAGAATCAGAATGCATGGACTTGTCACTGATGAAGACTACAGAGTGTCTAGGTTACAAGAACTGGAACTACTAGATGAGCGCAGACAAGCAGCGTATGATCATCTCAGAGTATATCAGAAAAGAATGTCTAGAGGCTACAATAAGAAAGTCAGACACAGAGAATTTCAGGTTGGTGATCTAGTCTTGAGAGAAAATCTTAAAAATCAATCACATCGAGAATGCAAGGGGAAGTTCAAACCTAATTGGCTGGGTCCCTTTGTTATCACTGCTACTTTTGGCTCTGGTGCCTATCAACTCTCAATGACTGAAGGAGAATAGCTCCGAGAACCAATCAACATTCTCCATCTGAAGAAATTCTATGCCTAAGGCATTTAGTGCTTGGTAAATGTCCTGAAAAAATCTTAAAAATCAGAAAAAGTCCTGAAAAAATGAACATCTTGGTGAAAACCTAGCAATAGGCGCCTTGATGATTCACAAAAAAAAATAAAAAAATATCAAAAATTCAAAAAAATAAAAAAATATCAAAAGTACAAAAAAATTGAAAAAATGAAAAATACAAAAAAAAATGAGAAAAAGAAAAAGTGCCTTGGTGAAAACCTGGAAACAGGCGCCTTGGTAGCAAAAAGAGAATCTTTACCAAGATGGTGAAAACCCGGCAAACGGGCGCTACTTGTTCAAAATGCTCCATCTATCAGCACAATCTTGGTCTTTCCCAGCTTTCAGTCTTGCTTTAGTTGTACATATCTCCCGGTTTATTTCAACATTTCCAGTTTTCAATAAGTCGGTTTGTACACCAATCAGCTTGCACATCTGTATCCTATCAATGTTCAAACTTGGGGGCAATCAATGTCATATCCTATGGCCTCCAATGTATCTTAGATGTATCCTATCCAGTCAGAGTCCTTTGAAGCTTCAAGTTGAGTCTGTCTGTCTGTCTCGTCTCCAGGAAGGATTTTGCATCTACAACAACGCAATCAAACATCAAAACTCAACTGAAAACAATCTATGCTTTTTACATGCATTTATCTCCTTGTATGCTTACTGATTCGCATTGAGATTTTTGCATATTGTGTCCCTTCGAGCTCTTCGATGATGTCCTTTATAGGATTTAGAGAGTGATGACTGGGGGCATAATCTTTTCTTTGTCTTCTGCTTGTATGTGAAAATCTAACAACTTTGGAAATTCCGGATTGAAATGGTGTCTGACTATAAGAGCCTCTATCTTGAATTGGATGGCCATGCGTACCTCGACCATTGATACCCAGACAATTCAAGGAAGTTTGATCTAACTATTCTCTTTTTGAGTAAGTTCTTTCTCCTACTGTGGAACGCAATCTTGCCTAAGGATGTGAATGATAAAGGGTCACTACGGGTAATTCACATTGGATTTAGAATGATCTCTTGACTGTTTGATGTGTTTGCAACGCAAGGTGTACTCAGGTCATCATGATGTTTATGTTTTGATGCTTATACAAATTGCTATATCAAAATGGACATGATATTCAAGTCATCCTGGTGTTTGTGCCTTGGTGCTTATATCTACTCTGACATTCCGAAAACAAAATGAATATTCATACGTCCATGGTTGTTTGACTAGTGGGTGTTGTATTGGTTCTTGAGCATTACAAATCAATATTCATATGTCTATGGTTTCATAACTAGTGGGCATTGTATTGATTTATCCAGTTACCTAAAAGTTCAATGATGATAACAAATTGACACATGATCAGTGAGTAGGTCCTAGGTCTTAGGTTCCATTTCATTTTGCATGTCTCATTTCATTTTGCATGTTGCATGATCTCACAATGACTAAACAAACTTCAATGCTTAAACAATTCTCCACTCGCATCTTCAAATCTAACAAGAGCTGAATCTCACACGAAGGTTCCTCCAACGAAGTAGCAAGTAGAATCCTTTTTCGGGATCAAAATTCAAATCTGAGATCATTCATATTATTAACTATTTGCATATTCGACCTTCGATCATCACAGAAATCCATAATTCAACTTAATTGATTATCTAAATTCAAACTATCAAAATTTCAACTTGGTCAACCATGGTCAACTCATGGTCAAACCTAGTCAAACTTAGTCTCCAGAACCTCTAAATGATGTAGAATGCATTCACTGGACGTGTTTAACCACTTCTCAAATCAATTAACATGCTTCTAAACTCTCAACGCTAATTTTTCTTGTCAGATTTCAATTTTAATCCCGAAGGGGGCATGGTATGGCATATCATTCAAACTCTGTAATCAAATTTGAAATCATATCTTTTTTTCTATCAATATCTTTCATCAGTGATCAAGACAACAATCACGTCTAGTTGCTGATTCATCAAAAGTCCTCATCGCTCAGGGCAAATCTATCATCACTTGGGGCATATCAGATTCATCAAGATCCATATCAATCTGGTATTCTCCTAATCTTGTAAACTGTATCAATTTTTGCAACCATCAGATCATAGTGTTCTTTCCTTGGTTCTTCGACAACTGAAGGGTTTGGATGTGATACCTGCTAGTTCTGCTAAGACAATCGAGTCTAGAACCGGTCACTCACTTCTTTGCAATCCTAAGGTTTGGAATTAGGTGTTTTGACACTCTTTCGCAATCCTCGGTTCATTTTCTATTATAGTGAACATTATCTTTGGTCATTCAGGACCTATTATCTTCATATCAAATCAATATTAATCAGCTTCTGTCTCATATCAATTATCAATTTCAAACATTAGTTTCATATCTTTATCAAACACAGACTATCTTTGAACCACTGTGCTTCGCACAGTAATTCAAAGAGGGGCAAAATGTAATACCCCAAAAATGGGCTATAAGTTCATTAATCTCCTACATCTTCAATTCGAACGAAATTGACATCAAAGTCCTAACCTAAGGCACATCTAAACATCATCGAATCATAATTGATTATCTTAAATTCTGCATCAGGGAATATTCCTAGTAATATTCCTAATCATCATAATTATCTTTAATTTAATGATTATTTGGTGATAAATCACATTTATCCTAAAGTTTGATTAATTGAATATTTTCATATTTAATTAATTAGATTTAATATTTGCCACCTAATTATGTAATTAAATTTAATTCTATCTATTATTAATTGTATTATTTAATTTTGACAATAAATCTAATATCATATGAATAATTGATTAAATTCTTATTTAATTAATTAAAGCAAGTTGTTATTATTTAATAATATAGTTTTTAATAAAAGTTTGATTAAATAATTGATTAACCCATAAATCAATTGTTTTATTTTTAAAAGCAGTTAAGTTGGAAATAAATCACTTTATTATTAAATTAATTCATAAATAAAACATGCACAATCATAAAAGCAGACAACTATCAAATATCAATTAAAGCTAAACTCTATTTTGAGTTAAAACTTAGCTTTTGCATGTTTTTGTGAATTAAATTATCTTTATTTAAAAATAACTCAAAAATCAACCTGAGTTATTTGAGTGATTTATGGCTTTTTTTTCATGCACCTCCAAAGCCTTGGATTTCTATAAAAACAAGGCTCATCTCTTCATAATTCATCTCTCAATCATCTCTCAATCATCTCTCAAATTTGCATCCAAGCATCTCATATTTTTGCACAATCATGTTGGAGAATTGGAATTGAAGAAATCAAAGCTCTTGCGAATCGACATCTTTGTGAGATCAATCTTATTTTTGCATTCATATTGCATATCATTGTTAGATTAGCATTGCATATCAATTTTCAATAGCATTCATAGCATATCAATTTCATCTAGCATAGATTCATATCAAGTTTTCATTCTTATTGCATAGAAAATCCAAAAAAATAGATTAATTGCATTCAATTCATATCTAGATCAATTGCATTCAAATCTTTCATTTAGGTGTCGTCTAGGTCACTGATCTCGATTACAATCTGAGAACATCAATCTCGCACCTATTAGAAGGCAGTAAATCACTTGGTTAGATTAGATTTCAATTTTGCATGATTTTGATTATAGCTAACCTCTAATGTTTTACTGAAGTGTTGTGTCTACAGATCAGGTACAATTTTCACACACACACTAATTGCCTCTCTCCAATACATTTTTGGAACATTTTTCTCAATCATCAATGTTCTGGCACAATCAATAATAGATCGGTTCCTCCTTTCAGCAATCCCATTTTGTTGTGGTGTCCTCGGTGCAGAAACCTTTCTTTTGATTCCATGCTCATTACAGAAATTAGTGAATTCATCAGAAATAAACTTACCATCTCTATCAGATCTTAAGCATTTCAATTCTTTCATGGTTTCTTTTTTAACTTTAGCCTTATACCATTTAAACAGTTTGAATGCCTCAGATTTTTCTTTTAAGAACATGATTTTCATCATCCTAGAGTAGTCATCAACAAATAAAATAAAATATTTTTCACCATAGTCGCTTTGAGTTCTCATAGGACCACATAAGTCGGTGTGTACCAACTCCAAAATACCTTTAGATGAATAGTTTTTGCTTTTAAAACTAGATTTGGTCATCTTTCCTTTCTGACATTGATTACACATAACATGATCAAGTTTGGTTAGACTCGGTAATCCTCTAACTTTTCTCTTTCTATTGATCTTAATCATGTTATCAAAGTTTACATGACATAGCCTCTTATTCCATAACCATACATCTTCATTCTTCACTAGTAAACAAGAAGTTTTAGCATTGTCAAGATAGAATAAATTACCTTTTGATTGTCCTTCAGTACCGACAAGCTTTCTATTTTTATCATAGATTTTCACCTTCTTTCTTTCAAATGTAACCCAGTGACCTAAGTTACTCAGTTGTGCTACACTTAAAAAAGTGTAGTTAAGTCCTTTTACCCAGTATGCATTATCACATCTAATTCTATCATTCAATAAGATAGATCCTTTTCCTTTCACTTAACAAGGTGTATCATTTCCCATTTTCACTAATCCTCCATTATAATGCTCAAGATGTTCAAACTTATCTTCATCACCAGTCATGTGATGTGTACAACCACTATCAATGATCCAAGTATCATTCTTACTAACTTTCAAAATAAGGGTTGTTTCTACATACCTTTCCTCTTCTTCTGAATCATCTTTCATTGCAACAAATACTAGTTCAATTTTATCATCAGTGTCGGTGTCGGTGTCATCTTCATTTTCTCCAAAAAGGTAACATGCCTTTTTGCCTTTGTCTTTGTAATCTCAGTTGTCTCTATTATAGTTTCAATTTCTTCTGTTATTCCTTCTGCCAAACTTTCCATCACTAGATCAGTCATTGTCTGTATCTTCCTTTTTCTTGTTAAGACATCTAGCAGCAATATGGCCAATCTCTTTACAGTTAAAACAAACTAAAGGTAACCTTCCCTTATACCTCCCTTTACCTTTTAAGTCTCTAGGCCATAAGTGCTTTAAGCTCATCAAGCTCATCTTCACTGTCACTGTCACTTTCATTCTTTATATTATGCTTACTGCTAGATTTACCAATCTTAAGAGATGACATAAAATCAAACTCAACACTCGGTACAATACTATTGTCATAATTATTCAGCTCAAAATTAGTTAACTTTCCAATTAGACTATCAAGAGTAAGAGTGCTATTAGGTGCAGACCTCATTTCATGATTAGTAGATATTCTAATTGCATAGATAGGTAACAAGGTTCTCAGTATCTTACTTACCATAGTGTCTTAAAAAATAGTACCTCCTGCTCCTCAAATAGCATTGACTACCTCTTTGATTCAGTTTGAGTATTGTGTGATGTTCTCACCTTCCTTCATCTTTATGTCATCAAATCTACCTCTCAAGCTTTCAGCTTTGGCTCTCATTACATTCACATCACCACCATAAACTAGAGAAAGTTTATCCCACATTTTCTTCATTATAGTACAATCCTTGACATCCTCAAATTTAGCATCAGATAGAGCAACATCAATCTCTATCATAGTAATATTATGTTCATGTCTATCTCTCAACTGATCAAGAGTCAAAGGTCCAATATTCGATTATAAGTAGCCATTGTCTAGTAAATATATAGCAGATACTCCAATTTCGGATATGTGAATCCTCATTTGGCTTTGCCATGTGGATAAATTATATTTGTTCAACTTAGGCACTTCCCTCTTATACATCTTGTGATGTTTCTGCTCAAGTCCTTAAAACTTTCCTCCAAGCAACCAATATGCTTTGATACCAATTGTTAGAATAACTAAGAGGGGGGTGAATCAGTTAAATTACTTATCCTACAATCCCAAACTCCCAGATTTACCTTACAAAACAATTTCAACAATTTCTACAGCTCGGTAACATAAAATATCAATATGTCTGTTCACTTTACCAAAGGGTGAATCAGTTAAATAAGTTATCCTACAATCCCAAACTCCTAGAAGTACCTTACAAAACAATTTCAACAATTTTTGCAGCTTGGTAACATAAAATATCATTCTGTCAATTCACTTTACCGAATACCAGTAATTATCCAAACTGTGATTACTGACTAAATCAACTATGCAGTATGTAAAGTATGATAGAAAAACAATCATAAAAAACAACACATAACACAATGATTTAACATGGAAACCCTGCTAAGGTAAAAACCACTTGGGACTGATAAATTGAAATAATTCACTCTTCTAAAGTGAGCTCAGAAAAGAGCCAACCTTGTTAAAGGTTACAATGCACACTATTAAGTGTGACCTAGTTAGAGGATTTATCACTAATAGTTAACTTTTGACCAGCATTCACTATGGGGTCAACAAGATAACAATTTGCATTCAATGAATGTCATAAGATAGTACAATAAGACTGTTAAGTCCACTCGGTTAAGAGATTTTATGAATCAATGGTTAAACTGATACAGTATTGATCTCATTCAAATATAAGTCAATTGGAAATATTTAGATCTATGTTATGTTCATAAAATCCTCTAATCATTAATCAATTCACTTCTTTAATATTTCTCAACTTACTTCACATGGTAAATAGTTCTTTGACGCTCGGTAATGTGTGCAGCTTAGTTCTTTCTGTAACTAGTTTGATCAGGAATGCATGAATAAATTCTTCACGTGAAATCTTTGCAATCTCCTTTTGTCTGGCATGTTTCAATAATGAAACTCATATCTCTTAAATAGACATGTAAACCATTTTCATATCAGCCATCAGATTTTGCCTCTTAATCTCCTTCATCCATTTTGTCACTTAAACCTTCCTCGAAAGATGTGTCTTTAACACATTTCAATCTCATCCTTTAGATCATATCTGATTTATGTCAACCATGGATCTCATAACTAACTTCATCCTTAACCTTGAAATCATAACAATATCCATCTCATCAATTTCAGTCGGTTGTTCTTAGCATTTAATGTTTTCATCCATACTCAATTAATATAAAAATGCATTGGTAATAACTAACTTGGTTATTACTATCACTCAGTATACATTGCACTGGCTCGGTGTATGCAGAAGTCTTTAATTACCGATCACATTTAACTTGTTCAATTCAAATATCTTCTTCATAATAGATTAATGTAACATGTTCAAGTCAACAATATAAAGCCATAAACTCATCAACAAGTTACCCAATGTTTATCTTTTCCTTAATTGTCATATCCATCTTTTCCTTATGTAGATATCTCATTTCTTCATCATTTCTTCCTTCAACAGATGTTCAGATGTTTTTAACTATCATGATAAGTACTGTCAAAACTAGTTGACATCAATGACAACATATTGACTAATTTAATCATCTTACATATCACTTCAGTAGCTTGGTGATCTCTAATCATTGTTCCTTCAATTCATCTAGATATTCAATCAGTTGCAGACCATCAAAGTCAACTATCATGTCACATCCTTGCATCCCCCAACTCTCTCACCTCATGTCAACCTTAAATGCTCTTACAACACTCTTACACACTCCATCTCCTTCTTACACATTTGTCCCCTCTCACATCTCCCAAAATGGTCACATTCTCCCATTCTTCCAAACCTCTCTCATTGTGACACTTGTCACAATGAGAGGCATTTGAGAAAGAAAAATCCATGTGCTCTATCTCAAATGCATCTCCACCCTTCCTAAGGTTTGCATCTTGACCATCCATTTCATCCTCCTCTTGCCTATAAATTAAACCCTCTTCTCCTCACAAATCATCCACCATTCAAGAAAAGTTATAATGTCCATTTGAGAGCCAAAATAAAAAACTATAACCTCATAATTCCAAAATCCTCACTCACCTATTGAAGCTTGAGCATATACATTGAGGACACATCCAATCCTTTGGACGAATCCAAACATCAAGAAGACTTTTTTTTGGGTGGTTTGCACTCTCTTTTCATTTCTTTCTTAGTCTAATCTTATATGTTGTAGTAAGGTAGTTTGTTGAATGTTTAACTTAAGTTTTACATTCCTAACATACTAGTTTTTATTTCATACAACATAAATTATCAATAGTTAGGATTTTATTTTGAATCATAATCCATAAAAAAAAATACCAATCTTTGGGGTAATACCTTTGACCTAGTAAGAAGCCTAGAAAGGATTGGGTTCTTCGCGGGGATGGATTTGCATTAATCCAGATGAGACAGAGTAGCACCCATTAGAATTAGGTGTCCAGATGAGGGAGTCAGGTTGATCTCCAGAGATAATCCTTGCATTAAGAGAAGTTTTAATGTCAATTAGACTAGGATGGATGGAACAGAGATCACCCCAATTATCATTAATCTAGTAATCGGAAACCCTATTTCCAAAGGTCCTTGAACAAGATTCAATGATGTCCTGATCCTATAGGAGATCCATGAGTGGACAATCTCTGAGCCAAAAATATTCCTAGAATTTGATTCTCTTCCCATCACCCAACTTCCATCTAGAACCAATGGCCACCAAGTGTTTAGATTCCTACACTGAACCCCATATAGAAAACCCATTTTCAATGTTAGGAGATAGAAGGAAAATATCTAGAGAGGGAGAATTTAAGAGATATTTCCTCTTCAAGATAAGATTCCATTCCTTTTCATCCATGTACATTCTGCAAATCTGTTTGGCCAAAAGATCCTTGTTAAAAGGCTTGCAAAGTTGGTCCCAAATAATCAGCGACATTCTCTTTCTTTCCTTCATGCCAAACTAGATGAATTTATTTTGTATTCTTTCCAACATATCCACAAACTTGGCAGGGATTTTGAAAAGGCTAAGAGCATAAGCAGGGAGCTTCTGAAGGCAACATTTGAGGAGAGTGACTTTGGCAGCCTGGCTTAGCATGTTACCCTTCCATCTTGTCAACTTCCTATTAAATTTATCCACAAGGTCATTCAAAAAATATTCTAGGGGCTTGAGGCACAAAGGTAGTCCCAAATAAGATCTAGATAGAAGAGCTATTGAACACCCCAAAATTATAGATATATTTTGTTGTCTTTCCTCTAGAGCATTACTGAAAAAGATCGAGCTTTTATCCCAATTGATAAGCTGGCTAGAAGCTTTGATATAAGTATTCAAAGTAGAGGTGATGCTTCTCACCTCCCTAATTATAGCTTCCCCCATTAGAATAGTATCATCCAAAAATTTCTCATGTGTGCAAGAATAAGGATGGGAGGAATGCCTTAGCCCATGAATGACTCCTTCCAAACTAAGAGCATCAAAATCTCTACATATACATTCTTCCATGATAGAAAAAATAATTGGGGATATATAGTCTCCCTATCGCAAGCCACGAGAAGGTTCGAAAAATTTCAAAGGAGCACCATTAACTAAGACAATAATGGTGGGGGTAGAGATAAGCTAGTTAATCAGCTAGATCACTTGAATCCCAAAACTAAAGGCCCCAAAAACCCTCTTCAAGAACTCCCAATCCACCTTGTCATAGGCTTTAGATAGGTCCACTTTCATAAGGAAGCCCTACTTTTGGGAAACAACAACTTTAGAATATAGGAGGTGAGGACCTTTTAAATAATTTTGTAAAGAGATTTGCAAAGACATATAGGTCTGAATAAGTCAAAAATGTCAGCCCTCACTTTCTTAGGAACACAAATAAGAAAAGAAGCATTAGTTTCTTTCAAAAGATTCCTAGTACAAAAAAATTCTTTAACAACATTAGAAACATCATTTCCTATGATATGTCAAAATTTGTGGAAGATGAACATAGGAAAGCCATCGGGGCCCGACGCTTTGTCTCCTTCAAAAGACATAACAACCCTCTAAATTTTAGAAGATGATGGAATCACTTCCAGGAAACTATTTTGATCTTTCGACACTAGTTTAGAAATAGAAGAAACCGACCTCTCCTTGTCAGCGAAGCTAAGTTGATGGTCAATAGTGAGAAAAGAATAAAAATAATTCATCATTTCTCTAGCAATGTCTTCATCATTACTTACTTTACCTTTGGTTTTTATAAGAGAAGAGATCTAGTTTGTTTCTCTATATTTAAGAGTGCTCAGGTGGAAGAACTTAGTGTTCTTATCACCTTCCTTAAGCCAGATGGATCAGGATCTTTGTCTCTAGTATGTTTCTTCCTTTTCTATAATATCATGATATTTGACAAGATTCTCATTCTCCTTTTCCATCAAATGTCCAGAATAACCTTTCAGTTGAATTTTATCTTGAATCTCCTTTAGTTCCAACTAAACACTAGCTTTAGAGGTAAAAGTATCTCCAAAGGACTCCCTATTCCACTTCCTAACATAGTCTTTGATATTTCTTAATTTTTTAACCACTCTAAACATAGAAATTCCATCCACCTTTATATTCCACCAAGATTAAAAGAGATCTTCAAAATTAGGGTGATGCATCCACATTTTCTCAAATCTGAAGGGAAAATTCTTCTTCCTAGAGATAGCCCCAGCATTAAAGACAATAGGAAAATGATGTGATCCAATCATAGTGAAAGAGGAGAGAGAACAAAATACCTTTGCATCCATTCATGTGATATAAGAGCCTGACCTAGCTTGAATTGGATCAAATCATCTCCTGCTCTCCTATTAGACCAGGTGAACTTAAGGCCACTAAGCTCTACATCTATTAAAGCTCGTTGATTGATAAAGTCCATAAGGTCAAACCTTCCATCTTGATGGTTCTGGATTCCTCCAAATTTTTCCCCATAATTCAAGGGGGTGTTCAAGTCTCCCATGATCAGCCAAGAGAAGTCCTTAAAAGCATCCTTGGCCACTGCCAAATTGTTCCCAAATTTCTTTCTCCGATTCTTATTATTTGGATCATAAATGTTAGACAATACCCAGGTAAAGTTATCCCTAATATGGTGAAACTTAACAACAACCATATTATTATCAATGATCAAAGGGAGGCTAGAGATCGTCAATTGATTCCAAAACAAAACAATCCCTTTAGAGGCTCATTTAGAACTGCTCCCTGCTATGCCACAATTTTTTTTTTAAATTCAACTTTTCCACCCTCTCTCTATCTTTTATTGTTTCTTGGACCATCACAATATCAGGTTTATGGTATGTAACCACATTTCTCAATATATCTTTCTTGTGGGTGTTATTCAACCCCCAAATATTCCAAGAGATAATCTTCATTTTGGGGTGTAAAATCTTGGAAGGTAGCTTGCTTCCCATTCGCTATATTCTATTGGCTTTCAAGTTCCCTCACTTTCTTAGCAGATCTCCTTCCTTGAGAATGTCTTGGTGATCCCACATCTGCCTTACTTCTACCTCTAGTTTCCATCCCATATGAAGAAGAGGGGGGAGGGATCTTCTCAGCCTTCTTTTGGAAACCATTATTTTTCACTGCAATTGTAATCGAGTAATAATAGGATCAATAGAAACTTGCAATAACATATAAAATCTCAACCACAAAGATATTGTTAGAGAAATTAGTGTTTTCAATATTCAAGAAAGGATGGAAGATAAATAATAAGCATAATTAATCAAATATTATGAAATCAATTCAAAAGATGAATATGCAAACCATAAAATCCTTCCTTGGTGTTCTTCTCGTGCAATGTGGGCTCTCAGAATTGAGCTCAAGATTGTGCTAGTATAGGAATTCAAAGCAATTGTTGTTACCAAAATCAAAGGTTTGGCTCTCTATTTATAATATTTTAGTGGTTTCAACCAAGAATCCATGATTGAAGGGCTAATTGACTTTGATTGAGGAGTTGAACTCAAAGTGAGTGAGAGTTCAACTAAGTTGATTTCTTATCTTAACATAATTGATTGATTTGTTAGCAAATAGATTTGAGAGATGACTTGAATGGACCAGTGAGTTAACTAATTGCATGAATGAGTCAATTGATTGCATAGATTAGAAAACTGAATTGATGGAAGACTTAACTGATTGTTGAGGGAGGAATTAACAAAGTGGATTGAATAGTTAGGAGAGGGAATTGTGGAGTTAAAAGATTTGATTGAAAAGATAACTCAAAGTGAGTGTGAGTTAGGATTTAGGAGGATAATTATGATTTAAATAAATAAAATATTATTTATTTGCACATGTGGAGATATTTTATAAATAAATAATTACTTATTTATTTATGAGAGGGATTGTTAGTTGTAATTAAATAAATATTTTAATCATGAGAGGGGAATAATTAGTTTAATTAAATAAATATCATTTATTTAATCATGAGACAGAATTTAATTTAATTATTACAGAAATGCAATAATTAGGAGGGGGAACATTAATTAGATTTTTTTATTTAATTAATAATTATAAGGTAAGGTATAATTAAATAAGGTTATTTATTTAATTATATTATAGATGAATAGATGATGAATTAATTGTTTAGAAGTTCAATAATTAAAGTAATGAATTAAAATTACTTAATTATGGAATTAAGGAGAAATGATGATTTTGATCTTAGAATATGGTAGAATGACATGATTAATTAAATAATAAAGATTATTTAATAATTTAAGAGGAATGTTAGTAAATGATGCCCCCTCAAGAGATTATTTGTGCTAGAAATACATGAATGATCTCTTGAAAGAAGATTTAGATTAAATTGATGCAAGAAAATAATAATTAGTAAGAAGTGAAGAATTTTAGTAGGCTCTGATGACTACTCAATCAATATTGGACATAGAGATTGTTGATAAGAATCATGTCTGGTTTTAGGAAGGACCCATCTTGTATAAGACTAGCTACAATGTCTAGTTTTAGGGAAGACCTACCCTATATAAGACAAGTGACAACATCTAGTTTCAGGAAAGATACATCCAGTATAAGACACATGATGATGGAATGAATGACCAATTGATTTGACTAATTTGAAACTTGATTTGACCATTTTGACAAATAGATTGAGTGATAGAGGAGATTTGACTGATAGAAGAGATTAGACCGCTAGAAGATATTAGACTAATAGAAGATATTAGAATGATAGAAGAATCGTTAGTAAAGAAACTTTAGAAGATGATAGAAAGGAGATGAAAGAATGATAATGAATTCTTGATTGAAACCCTTAGTTTATAGTAAGTAGAGAGCTTAATGCCTTAATAACCATGCTTTTGATTTCCAACTGATTTGAGCTATTTATTTATCATCATTGATCCACTATTATTATAGAAAAAATAGATACCATTGTACCAAGATATGAAAGATCTAGGTACAATTATCCTCTTGCATTGAAAATAGGCATGTTGAACAGACAAGAAATGTGGGCCGATCCATCTAGGTCAAGAATTCAAAGTCGAGGTATGTGTGGCATATCAAAATTGAAATATACATTGCAATATTGTTACAAATTGGATATTTGTATATGGATTTCAAGGCTCTTATCACAAACATTGAGATTACTCTTTTAAGACTTCATGACAAACTTTCCATAAATAGAAAACAAAGAAAAATAAGTCATGAACCATCATGGCATTTGTAAATCACTTGTGGACATCCTAGAGATGCATAAGAATATGACTTGCGAAGATCAAGACATAATAAGACTAACTTGACTCAACAAGTTGTAGCTATATTGATTACGTGTCTGTGTTTTTGTAGTAGTTTGGATATTGAATTTTGACGTATTGTTGATGCTATCTAATTTCAAGAACAAGATGGTACCCCATCTAAGACTACTCGGTCTGATTTTGAGTGTTCCTTCCCTTGTCTAAGACAACATGAGTTTTAACAAAATGCTTTGTTGTGGGACTGATTGATAAATAAGATAGTTTGGGTAGTGTAGTTGAGGACTTGTTGACTAGTTTTGACTATTTTGAGTTGGTTCCATTGAAGCTCATATGTGTTGTACGTTGTCGTTTAATGCTTGGTTTTGAAATGCCAAAGAATTGATTATGTACAAAGGATATTTATAACAATATTTTTGTTGGTTATTTTTTTATTTGTTTGGTTATCCTTGACAGTTTTTTAGATCTTTTGCAAATGTTTTTGGTTCGTCATAGGGTCTGTATGTTTGGACTCGAGGTGTGTGCAACGTATCACAGAAAGTGAAGGCTCTTATCACAGACACCCTAAACATGGTCACCTTTAGATGAAGGTTTTATATTTTTTGATGTTTTTTATTGTTTTGAAGGTTTTTCTATGTTTTTGGAGTTTTACAGGATGATTTTGTGTTGTTTGTATTGTTTTGAAGGACTCTTTTTTAATTTTAAAGAATTTTTTCAAAAAATGTTTGCAATTTGTTTTTGGTATTTTGAAGGACTCTTTTAAATCACTGAATGAGGTGAAAGAGATATGTCAGGATTTATTCTCAAACATGATTATATTCATTTTCCCTAGTGTCTAGAAAGGCATGGAATGTTATGAATAGATGAATGAGATGATGGGATGTCAATGGTGTTAGAATGATTTTAGAATAACTAAGAGGGGGGTGAATCAGTTATCCTCAGGTCTAGATGTACCAATTCAACTTTCTATCTTTTCAACAAACTTAGATCTAATCAACCATTCAACTCGATCTCTATAGCATGTATCAATAACATAAAACTTGCAGTCCACTATCCAATAGTAGTTAACTTGCAGAATATAAAACTTTCAACAACATTCAAATCAAATAACATTCACACAAGTATAACACCGGGATTTATAGTAGAAACCCAATTTGGGAAAAACTACTTGTAACATGCTACTGATTTTCACTCTTCTGAAGTGAGCTCTTTGAGAAGCCAACCCAATTAAAGGTTTACAATACACACTGTTAGGTGTGACCTAGTTAAAGGATTTAATCACCCTGTTAAGAGTGGCCTTGTTAGAGGGCTTAAGAACATTTCACCAGAATGTCACCTTGATTAAAGGATTTAGACAATGATTGTTAGTTCAACCTTGATTAAAAAGATTTAGACTGATACAATGGTTAGAAAGTAATAGTACATTCTGATTTAAAATATAAACCTCACTTTGAAAATACATATCCACTTCGCACATATGCTAGTTTATTGACTAACCTTCAATTCCATCTCCATCTCTGATCTTCTCAAAATTATCTTCAAGCAATCACCACAATTTTGTTAAGCTCTTCACAACTTCACCTTCAACTTTCTTCCTAGATTCATTAGTCAATAACACCAACCTCTTCTTCATACTATATAACCTCACAATTAGGTCATCCTTATACCTTTTTGATCAAGTAGATTAATCTTATGTTGCTTAATCTCTTTCATAGATCTTAGGTTTAGGTTAGATTCATCAAATCCTTCAATCATTATGTTCTCCTTCTTTTCCTTCTAGATACATCTCCAAACTTCTCTTTGAATCCATAAGAAAAAAATTTACCATTCATTAATAATTTCAACACATTTTACATATCCCAAGAATTCAACTATGTCGGCTGGGATTCTCAATTCCTTCTCAAAATGTAAATTACTAACACTTGGTCAATAGTGTGTTCATCTACTCAGTCATTTTTGGATATCTTGGTCATCACTAGCACTTTCCTTCTCGGCAAACACTGTCTTTTCTCAGCAATTATCTATCGCTCGGCAATTACTGATGTTTAGGCAACACTACATTTGCTAGGCATATACTAGCACTCGATTGACACTAACATCACTTGACTTAAACTAGATTTCTTCACTTTTGCTTGGTTAAGCCTATGTTTTTAGTCTTTCTTGTTCACTTGGTGTTAAAGATAAACAATACATTATCTTATCAATGTGCCAACTAATCAAGTACCCATTGAAGTATCACATAACTCAACCTTTCCTTAGGTCTTCTTGTTATCTCCTCTTTTCAAATTCTCTTCATCAATCAAAAGATATGGTACTCTCCTAGATAGAAATTGTCTTACTAGTTAAGGTTTGACATTAATGACAATATAATAATTGTTTCAATTGTAGTTTCCAACAATCTCCCTCTTTGGCATTGATGGAAACACCACATGAACATCACATGATTCACCATACAATCTAAATTTTTTTGTGTGTCATACCTTTATTAATATCCTTAGCTTCATTTTGATTCACATCCAACACATCCAAGTACCAACTCCCTCTTGGATAAATTTTTCTTTGTCTATTCACTGAATCTATCCCTTATTCAATCACTCCCTCTTTGCTTAGGGTTATGAATCTCTTTATGTATCTCTTTCAATCTCTCCCTCTAAATCTCTCCCTCTTTGACAACAATGCCAAAGCAATTTTTATCTGTCACTTGCATCTTTACCATGTAGATATATTCATGTCAGTTCTGTATGTTGTATACTCCCTTTGGCATCTTTCTTATGACTGATTAGCATCTTTTCTTTACTTCTCACAACTCTAGGAAACCCCTAAATTGTGACCTTTTCTGCATCAATTTATCATATATTCTGATTAGCACATTTGATGCAGTGCTCCTATATGTTTCTAGGTAGCCTCATTTAGGGGAATCACCCCTAATTTACCTCTAAGGTATTCATGAGCATCTTTAGGTAATGCTTTTGTGAATATATCTGCTAATTGTTCCTTTGTATTCACATATTTCAATCTCACTTCTTTGTCTTGAACTAACTCTCTCAAGTAATGATACTTGATAGCAATATGCTTAGTCTTAGTGTGCATAACAAGATTTTTTGATATGTTAATAGCACTTGTGTTATCATAGAAAATAAAAAAATGGCTCAGTGGTTTTCTCCTTCATACCTTTTAACAATTTCTTGATCCACACTAAATTTGAACAATTCATTGATGTTGCTACATATTCATCTTCTAATGTAGATTGGGAAATGCAGTTCTATTTCTTACTTGTCTAAGAGACTAATCTCTTTCCTAGAAGAATGCACCACCACTTGTACTCTTTATGTCATCAACATTTCTAGCCCAATCTGCATCAGTGTAGACTTTCAGTTCAAACTTATCATTCTTCGTGTAATACAACCCATAGTCCTTTGTTCCTTTTAGATATCTTAATACCCTTTTCACTACCATCATGTGACTCTCTTTAGGATTTGCAAAAAATCTTGCAAAAATCCCAACTGCTAGGGCAATATCTGATCTGCTATGGATAACATATTGTAGCTTTCCAATCATAGATCTATACAGGGTTTGATTCACTTCAACTGTATCATCAGTTTTAGATAACTTTTGTCTAGTAGCCATAGGTGTACTTACTGGTCTGGAATCTTCTATACCAAAAGTTTTCAGTATCTCCTTGACATATTTAGATTGAGTAATATAGTTACCTTTCTTCATCTGATAGACTTGCAAACCAACAAAGAATTTGATCTCACCAAACACAAACATTTCAAATTCAGTTTGCATCTCATTTAAAAAGGTTTGACATAGGGAATCTTGACCTCCAAATATGATATCATCAACAAAGTTTTTAGCTAACAAAATCCCTTTACCTTTTTCAGTCTTCATATACAGATTATTGTTGTCACTTGTTCTTACAAATCCAATCTTTATCAAATAGTTATGCAGACTCTCATACCATGCTCTGGGGACTTGCTTTAATCCATACATTGCCTTGTGCAACTTGCAAACCATATTCTTCTTGCTTGGGTCAACAAATCCTTCTGGTTGTTCAATGTATACTTCTTCTTCCAATATCCCATTCAGGAATGCAAATTTAACATCCATTTGATATACTTTGTGTTGACCCCTAAAAATTAAGGCCCTCAATATGCAAAATATCAGGGAAGTATAATATTTATTTTCATTTTCATATTATTTCCCTATGTTAAAAAATAATAATTGAAAAGGCCTCAATAATTGTCATTATTCTATTTTCATGTTCATGGGATAAGCTTTTAATTATTTTATTTCAATGGATTAAATGCATATATATTTTGAAATAAAAATAATTATAAAATAATAATTAGGTTGTTGGGCAAAAAGGTGGCGAAAGGGAGTTGAACACTTGACCTCTCAAGCCACTCCTTTTTCCTTCCTACCTACCCTTCCCCCCTCTAACTAGTTAGTCTATGTGTTTTCTTCAAAGTAGTTGTTAAAGAAAATCATATTATCTCGTTTCTTTTATCTTATGTTTGTTTTTAAAATATTTTACATTATGATGAGATTTGGATTTTCACTAACATAATTCGTTTAGGTTTTATTTTAATTTACCCTATGGTACTAACGTGAAATATTATAATAGGGTAAGTTATTTTGTAATATGTTATTTTATTTATTCGATTTAAAGCATTTAAATATTGCTAAAGTTAAAACGGTTTAATATTTTTGACATTGCTAATTTTGGTTTTCAAAAATATTTAAATAAAATATTTTACTTCGCCGTATGTAAATTATTTGGATTATCATTCTAGGGTAAGTTTTCCCTTTTTATTTTTATAGGGTGAATTTAAATGTTTATAACTATTGTATCCTAAATTTTAGGAACATATTTATATGAGATACATATTTTTTCACATTTTGAAAAATGTTTTAAGAGGGAAATGTATTATGTTTGAAATTTGAAAATCAAAATTCATTTAAAATATAAAATTATATTATCTTTTCCTATTAATATATTGTCTTGTATAAATAGATTTTAGGGTTGCCTTATTAATAGGACTTCTATACATTGCAGCAAATATTTTTATGTTATACCCCTGTGTTGTTTTATTTTGAAATAAACTATTGGATGTTATTTAGCTTATACTTGCCATAGGGATCATTATAGAAATTTGAAAGTGTTATTAAATTTTACTAAGCTTTAGGTTAAAAGTTTATTTTAAAGATATCTAATTTTTTATTTGATGTGCAGGAGATTTTGATAACCAAGCAAATTATCCAAGGAATTGACAAACATACATTTTATTATTTGTAAATACGGGAAATGTTTTTTCCTCAAACAATTTATACAGTTAATTTGTTGTAATTTTCTAGGGTTAGTTGTAGGATTAGGTATTTGTGAAAAGGTGTGACTTTTCATGGGGAACTTTTGAAGTAGATATAAATGTTGAGTCATTTAAAATTAAAAACATAATAAGACAATTTGGAGAAAAACTCTGGCGACTACAATCTTGAACCATTATGTACAAAATTTCAAATGTCAAATGAGATAAGTTCTTTTCTATTTATTTGAAGTTATACGTTATTTATTTTCAATTAGTCCTTTGGATACTCTGTGTATTAGAGTATTTTATTGTGTTATATTCCTTGAGTATCATAATTTGGAGTTAATATATATAGTTTGAATATCAATTGTAAGATATGTGTATCTTCTATTGTTCTTATCGGTCTCTTAATTTGAGTTAAATTCAATGTGATTAATTCTATAAATTGATTTGAATTATAAATAAAGTGGAAGCATGTGGAGTGATAGTCTTGCTTTATTAAAAGTAAGCTTTTAAAACTATCTCTGATTGTACGTAGGATTGAGAATTTATGACTCTATAACCTGAATGTTCAGTAGGCATTGATCTTATTATTGTTTGAAAATTGTTATTTGGTTCTTATTTTGTAGTTCGTAAATAAATTTGATTGCTTTTCCAAAGCATTTACAATTAGGGTTCTTAGTTATAATTTAGTTTAATTTAGGTTTTGCACATTAAAGTCATCAGTAAATTATATTATTTTCCTCCAAGGATTATTTACCACTTTGGGAGGAGCTTTGTTCGTCTGTGTATGCAGTTGTGAAACATAAAGAATTTGATAGTTCAAAGTGAATTCAGGCCTACCAGCCTTGGCTTGATTAAGCTAGAATTGCAGAGGTATTAGTGTGTACCTGTTAGTTGGCCAAAAAAGAGATCCATCATTTTTGGGCACCAATAAATTGGCGACTCTACTGGGGAACTATCCATGAAAGATATTTGCAGAATCTTTGGTTCTAGTTGTAAAATTCAAAAGGACTCTACTGGGAAAGAGAACTCAAGACATTCTATTTCCTCACAGAAAGTGAGGTGGCAACTCTAAAATTTAGTTTCAAAAAGATTGAGAAAAACTTATGTTAGGGAGAAGATATCTAAAAAATAATATATTTGTTGAATTAGAACCAATAAGGAGGAATAAGAAGTCAAAAAGAAAAATGTTGTATGTGTCACCTGAAACACAGCCTGGCAAGGATGATTAGGAGTTTTCTTGTGAACAATTTCTTAATTCAAGCCATCATAGCTGAGAGGGCAGTGATGAAAATTGTAATCCCTTTTCTCAAGATAATAAATGGATACATGAGCCCTAGGATGATTTGAATCAGGAAATGACTGAGAGAGAAAAAAAAAATTAACAAATGGGAACCTGTATTTCATGAAATGGTTGGATTTGGAGAGGAAGAAATGGTTGTGGTCCTTGAGAGACAACCAGAAGAGATATTAAGGAGAATAGGAATAACAAGAGATAAAATCAGATCACCCAGAGATAAAAGGGCTCCTAAGGATGATAGAAATGAAGTTTACACCCCTCCTCATAAGAAGAATGGTGGGCATATCTTCAACAATAATCATATCAATCCCTTGTTTGATCCAGACAATAGAGGAAGGAGGATTGTGAGAAATAGCAATGATTGGGGAGAGAAAGATAATTGGGAACAAAGAAGTAATAAAGAACAGAATGACCACAATAGTGGAATGAATTTCCATGTACATGATCAACGTGAATAGTTTAGACATCACATTAATACATATCATAATAATAAAGATCAAAATCAAAATAATAAACGTGATCTGCATAATGGAAATATCCATAGTTTATTAAACGATGATAAGCACATTCACACCCAATATGGTGGAGATGGACAAGAGTAGCTTTATAAAATGAAAGAGCATTTTGATAAAATACCTAGATGTATCATGCATCATTCTAATATCCATGTGCGTGGTTTGTAAAAAAAAGGTGCATTATCAAATACATTATGCGTAGTAGATAAAAGATGCACAGAAGTATAAAGACACAAGTGGTTCGCACAATGAGAACGTGAATTATCAAGAATGTCTTGCACAGCAAACCAATCACGCATAGAACAAGGATATGCATGGTTTGCAATGTAATAATGTGCTTCACTAAACACATAGTCACATGCAATATTCATAGGTTTATGTCCAGCCTTATGGAAGTATACTAAACTAGTTTGAAGAGGGGCAAGAGCCGGTTGGTGAACTACATACACAAGGTAATAACAATGCTTACTTACAGCCAAAAAATTATATATGTGACCAACACATTAGTTCTAGAAGGGAATACAGAGATGCACAACATCCATATGAATTGTCCAATTAGGATGATGCGCACAAACATGCCCAACACCACATGCAGTACTTAAATTACTAGAATATGTGTAGCTTGCAAGGTGGTGAGGTGTGTTATGAGGTGTGTAATCATGTGCATCATGTGAACCACCACCAGCATGACCTAATGAATAATATGAGAGAGAATAGTAATCTCTAGCAAACCAATCACTTACAAGACAAAGATATGCATAGATTACTGAATGATGATATGCATCATCAAAAACTCAACCGCACTCAATTTTTTGATGTTTATACATAGCAATATGAAGACTATACACAAAATGAAATGGGAGGTAATAATTATAAAAAAATCACAACGCATATCCTAGAATTTGTGCACAAGATAATAACCAACCTTACCTGCCATCAAATGAAAAACTACCTGGCCAGCACGTTAATGCTGAGAAGCATTATGAAGATGTGCTGAAAATGAAGAAAAATGTGGCTTGCATGTAAATAATGGAAGGAGATATAGAGGTATGCAACTAGATAAGTATGTGCATGAGGAAGGAAATTCTAGCTATTTTTACACAACCTAATAATAGGATGCATAACCAGCTCGGGGTTGTAGGGAACTAGTTTGAGGACATACATGACCTGCAAGAAAAGAGTGCTCATCACCAAACATGTAGTCACATCCAGAGAATGAATCACCGACAACGTGATCGGTGTAGTAATGTGCCAAAGGCAAAAATTACGCAGCATTCTGGGCATATCACGTAGCATGAAGGTTGTGATCGCATGAGAGTCTGCGTTGATAATAGTAATTATTATCACCAAGGCAAGGAGGATAATGGAAAGAAGAGATGTAACTCGCAGCTGCTATATGAAGAATGTGTGCAAGGAAAAGGTAATAGTCATGAGCAGAATTATCATGATATGCAACACCGTAGCAAAAATGATGATAATAATGAGCATCATTATTTGAATATGCAATACCCTGGGAGTGTTGCACAGTGCAAAAATATAGGAGGCCTGCAATATGGTAGTGTGCCTCATCACATGCACAGTCAAATACATCAAACAAACCATCAGCAGCCTAACACACATGATGAAGCACGAGGGAGGGGTCACACGCAACAATTAAATAACCAGCAATTTGGGTGTTCTGAAGAGAAACAACATCAACAACTTGGAGGTATGATGCAACCTCATACACACTAATATGCGAATCAAGGAGGTCAAAATCAGAGAGGTAACCCTATTTTACAAAATTAATATTTTTAAAATAATGATCAGATTAGAAATCCAGTTGATGTCAGATTTCAAACAATTAATGAGAGATATAGACAATTAGATTTTTCAAATGTTATATGATCTCCTGACCTAATACTGAATAAATTAAAATCTTCTATCCCTAAGTTTATCGGTGATGGGTCACAGTTAGCAAAACATCATGTTATAAATGTAAAAAATATTGTATCTGAATTTGACATAACCTACAAAGATGTGCATATAAAACTATTTGTGCGGTCCCTTAAAGATAGTGCAGATGAATGGTATAGGAATTTACCTGACGGATCTATTAATTGTTGGAAAAGTTTTATGAATCAGTTTATGGAAGAATTCAAGGATCATAGAGATCCATCTTTTGCATCTCACGAATTAACTAGCATAAAAAAGAATGTAAATGAGATAGTAAAAGAATTCAACAAAAGGTTTAATAGGGTATTAAATAAAATTCCAAAAGATATTCTCCCTATGGATTCCTTTTTAATATATTACCTTTTATTTGACAGCTTATGATGTCAAGACAAATTATGAGATAAGGTCTCATAACCTGGCAACATTACAACAAGCCTTTAAAATTGCATTAGCTATTGAAAGTAATAGAATAGATGCTAGGAGAATGGATAAGAGAAATGATCCTAGGATTTTCAACCCTATAGCCCCAAAAAAGAATGAGGAAACTGATAAGATGGATGAAATAGTAAGTTTGGTGAAAAATTTACAACCAAATAGAGGTTATTTTCAAGTAGGAAAGAATGAAATTTTTTTTAACAAGAATGATAGGTACAAGTTACAAGACATACCCTATCACATTGATTGGAAAGATGGAAAACCTTTGAAGAAATAAATGGACACTCTAGACCCACTTAAGAAGAATAATCATTTTATAGAGGATGAGATTTGGTGTGATATTTGCAAATTGCCCCACCCCCAAGAACAATGCCTTATAGCACAAAAAATTCTGGAAGAAGAACATCAGGGGTGTGAGGAGAGACCTGTGATAAATGCTTTGTCATCTACCCCTTTTTTGGTAGGAGATAGTGATGACTCTAAAGGAGATTATATGCCAAATGAAGGTTATAGGAGGTTAGGATATCAATAGGAGCAGCAATTTTTTTCAGATAGTGATGAGAATCTGGATATTAGAAGGATAACAAAAGAAGAAAAAAGAGGCATACACTATGGTAGCATTGGAATAGGTTCATAGAAACTATCACCTAAGGAACAAGACTATAAATTATGGTAATGAACAGGCGGCAGGAATGTTTAAAATTTTGAACAAGAATGGTGAGATGAAGAAAGTGAAGGTGAATGTCCCCAAAAGTCAAGTTGATAAAACACTAAAGATAAGCAAACCAATGGATAAGAAAAGTAGTGGTAAGCAAATTTCTAATTGTACTTCATTCATGTCTCAAGCATTATCTCAAGTAAAACTTTCTGTCCCTCTAATGGAAATGATGAAATTAACTGATTGTAGGAATGAAATGCTCAAAATAATAAATGATGTTGTTAAAAAGGATTCAAAAGAACAAAAGGATAATGAAGAACTATGATGCAGTCAAGGATGGAGAATCCAATTAAGGATTCTCTAACCTTGTAGCCAAACACCAAAATAGCATAAAACACAACAAGAAACTAGATCTGAAAGAAAATAGATGTCTTTATTTCATCACATAACCAATTACATGCAATGTGTCAGGTTGTAAGGCCTTCCCAGTTACGGCCAATTACAATGCAAGAAATAGTTCTACAAGATCACGTAGGATCCAACACACTTCTCCTCAACTAGCCCAGGTTTGCAACACAACAGGACACTGGTAGGCACTCCAAGAAAGATCTGAACCTATACTCAAACTTCCAAGCAATCTTTCTACTACCTAAGCCCACAAGCTACTAACTCTGCTTTCACAAATCAACACATCTGCTATTGCCTAAACAACTACCCAAACATCTCCTTAAATACTAAACCCCAACCACAAGTCGGCTTTACAAACAATTAAATCCCAAAAGCTAGTCAACTCCCAAATATATAAATATTAAATTCCAAACAACAATCGGCTCACAAATAACTTCACCAATATTTAATTCACCAAGTTGGCCTCCAGATCTTCATAGGATAATGCAACACAACAAATCTAGGCCCCCACATGTCCAATGGTCAATCCATAACACAAGGAACATGACCCAGATTAAATGCACCAGTTGGCCAAGCTGAATCTCCAAGAATAATTGTCAGTAAGCCAAACTACCAAGCATCAAGAAACATACCGAGTAACCATATCAACTAAGCTCCTCAAGCATTACCAAGCACTAGAAATGTCAAGTCTCCTTCAATGACTGAGCTCCCTTCAGTGATCGAGTCCTCCAATGACTGAGCCACTTCAGCAACCGAGCAACAAAACACATAGTCAATGAGTGACCATCATCAACTGAGATCCACCAGAACTTCCAATTGAGAATCACCACCAAGACCACCAAGCTCCATTGGTGAAGCCTAACAAACTTCGACCGAGAATCACCATCAAAGACTGAGAAATGCCAGTCTTCTACTGAGATTACCAGCTAAGTAACCGAACTCCACTAGATAGTTACCGAGACTGCCAAAATATTTAGGCACTGAACAATAAGCCAAGATGTCGCTGCATCAAACTACTAGTCATTTATCTAGTAACTTCTATTAATGAAGATGCTACTAAAGTAGACCCTTTCTTTTTTACTTTGTTGATAAATAATAAATTAGTTAAAAATTGTATGTTAGACTCTGGAGCAGTAGTTAATATTATGCCTCATAGAGTAATGAAGGAATTAGGAATGAATGTGGATACTACTTATGGATAATAGATCTATCCCAGTTCTTGGAATAATGAAAAATGTTGAATTCAAGTTTCCTTCTTGTCCTGAAAAGTCTTATAAAATTGATATTACTATTGTAGAAGTACCACTTAGTTATGGGATGTTATTATCTAGACAGTGGTCTAATTTAGTAGGTGGTAATGTCCAATTAGATTTATCTTATGCTTCTATCCTAGTGAACGAGAGGATTATAAGGATTAACAAGGAACCAAGGTCTACTTATATCATCAAAGATGTTGATCCAAGTCAAATTACATACTTTTGCCATACAGACATGGAGAATTTTTAGGTAATTATTCATAAAGATGTTGAAAATACTAATCCTATTGAAATACATGCTAAGGAAAATAGTGATTTCTTTTGGAAAATGTTTTTTGATGGATCATGTAGCAAAAGTGGTAATGGAGCAGGTGTAGTTTTCAAATCCCCAAATGGGAAATCTTTTAAATATTCCTTTTTGTTGGCTTTTGATTGTACTAACAATACTGTAGAATATGAAGCACTCTTACTAGGTCTAAAAATAGTAGGTAAGCATGGTATCAAACTTCTTTTTGTTTATGGGGATTCTAAATTGGTTGTATCTCAAATTCGGGATAAGTTACTAAGAATCATAATCTAAAAAGGTACAAAAATGAGGTTTGGGATTCCATAGAGTGTTTTGATGCTTTTTCAATAACTTGGATAGATAGGTTTGAAAATATTCTTGCTGATTTTATGGCTAACTTAGCAGTTAAGCATAATGATATCCTGTGTGAAGATATTGCACAGGTAGAGATCAAATCAAGACCAGCAATACCTGATAACATTCATAATTGGCAAGTCTTTGAGGATGATAGCAACATCATAAAATTCCTCGCATGTGCAGAAAGGTATGAAAATCAGTTTATTGATTTGAATTCTTATGTTGAAACAATAGAAGAAAAGGATACTCTATTTGGAAAAGAAGTAATTCAACTTAAGACTAATAAAATCCCAAAGGGCCTTGTGGCATTAGAGAGAATGTTTGATAATAAGGATTCTAATAGTAGAGTTAAAATTGATAACACTACTGTAGAGGAAGTAGAGAAGATAAATTTGGGAAATGAACATACCCCTAAAGAGGTTTTCATTGGTAAGAAACTAACTCCTAAAATTAGAGCTGATATTATTGGTTTACTAAGAAAGTACAAACATGTATTTGCTTGGTCTTACGATCTTAAGGCATATAGAGAAGACTTGTTCCAACATGAAATACCCCTAAGACCTGATGCGAAGCCTATAGACAAAGGTAAAGACCAATAAATTTAAATTTGGCTCCAAAGATGAAGGAGGAACTAATCAAGACGAGGGATGTCGGTATCATCCAGCCAATTAGGCACTCTACTTGGGTTTCAAACTTGGTACCTGTTAGGAAGAAAAATGGAGATATCAGGCTTTGTGTGGATTTTAGGAACCTAAACATATCTTCATTAAAGGAAAATTATGCATTACCTAATATGGAGGCATTATTAAAAAAGGTTACTGGGAATGAATTATTATCCATGATGGATGGGTTCTTCGGGTACAATTAGGTGAAGGTCAAAGAAGAAGAATAGTATAAAATAGCATTTGCTACACCATGGGGTACATACATTTATGCTAGAATGCCATTTGGACTTACAAATTTTAGGGCCACATTTCAGAGAGCTATGGATGTGGCTTTTGAGGATTTCATTGATGTTATTATGGTAATATATCAGGATGACATCACAGCTTATTCCAAAAGGGAAAAATATCATTGTAAACATTTAGAACAGATTTTCAAAAGAGCCCTTGAGTATGGAGTATCCCTAAACCCAAAGAAATATCACTTTGGGGTAATTGAGGGTAAACTTCTTGATCATATTGTATCTAGAGAGGGAGTAAGAATAGACCTAGAAAGGATTGAAGCAATTGATAAGATTCAGATTCCTAGAAATGTTAAGGGGATTTAGTCTTTCTTTGGACAAATCAACTTTGTAAGGAGGTTTCTCTCAAACTTTTCAAAAATTGTCAAGCCTATTGCAAAGATGCTAAAGAAGAATGCAATTGTAAATTGGACAGATGTGGCCTTAGAGGCTTTTTCTAGCATTAAGAGAGAAATCAAAGAAGCTCCATTTTTTAAATCTCCCAACTTCTCAAAACCATTTCAATTGTTCTCTTTTTCCTCTTTTCACACCATTGAAGCTATCCTATTACAGAATAATGATGAAGGACATGAGCAACCAATAGCATTCTTTAGTAAAACCTTACAATCTTCTGAGCTAAACTATGATATATGTGAGAAACAAGCTTATGCATTAGTTAAAGTAGTAAAATCATTTAGACCTTATCTAGTTGGAGCTAAGATTGTGGCATATGTACCTAATGTAGCAACTAAGGACATATTGAGGCAATTAGAAGTCACGGGTAAAAGATGTTGATGGATTAATCAGGTTCAAGAATTTGACATTGAGATTCAAATCACTAAGTTAGTCAAAGGACCGGGGTTGGCTAGACTCATGGCAAAAACTAATTTAGATGCAACCCAAATAAACCAAGAAGATCCATAAAAGTTAGAAGCTAGCATTGAGCATTGTCCATGGTACACAGACATAGTTTACTTCTTAAAACATATGAAGTGTCAAGAAAGTTTAAGTGACAATTAGAAAAGAACTATAAAGTTGTAAGCATCAAGGTATGTATTGATTCAAGGAGATCTATATTGGAAAAATAATGATGGTATCCTTTTATTCTATCTAGACACCTGTCAGGCTAAGTTAGTTACAAAAGAATTACATGATGGGGTATGTGGTGGTCAATTTTTAGCTAAGATAATAGCTCATAAGATATTACAAGCTGGGTACTATTGGCCCCATGTATCCAAGGATTGTTATGAATATGTTAAAAAGTGTGAATCTTGTCAGAATTTCTCTAGAAAATTGAAATATAATGGCGCATTACCCCTTATTCCTTTACAAATTGAGGAACCTTTCAAAATGTTGGGAATAGACTTTATTGGGGAGATTTTAGATGCTTCAAGTGGAGGTCATAAATGGATATTGGTTGCAACGGACTATTTTACGAAATGGGTTGAAGCTATACCTACGAGATAGGCTACAAGTAAGGTGGTCATCAAGTTTTTAATAGACAACATACTTACTAGATTTGGAGTACCTTGCAAGATACTTTGTGACAATGGTATGTGTTTTAGATCTAAGGAATTTTTTGAATTTTGCAATAAATATGGTATCAATCTATCATATTCTTCCCCATACCATCCATAAGGGAATGGTCAAGAAGAATCAAGCAATAAGAATATCATATAGATCATTAGGAGAATATTGAGCAATAATAAGAAGGCATGGGATTTGAAACTAAATTTCTCTTTATGGGTAGACAGGGTGACAATGAAAAGATCGACAGGTTTTTCTCCTTATGAACTTGTTTATGGGAAATAAGCAAGGTTACCAGGGTAAAAGCACAATAAGGTGTCACCTTTTAGGCTAACTTACCAGCACAGTCAAATTTTAGTATTTCTAACTAAAAATTAATTTTGGTCAAACATATGGTCTAGCTAGATTCATTCTAGCTAAGTTAGATAAGTTCTTTAACTTTTCCAATTGGAAATATCTATTAAATGCATGTTTTATATCACTCTGGGTCTAATTACCATAAAAATAAAATTATTTTAGAAAAGTGGCATTTCAATAGCTCCTAATAATTTTAATGATATTTTTTAAAAAATAAAAAAATACCCTTTTGTAGAGATCAGAGTCAAGAATATCCTCATATAGATTTTATAGTGTTTTAATTGGACATAGTTTATTGTAATTAAAAAATATTTCAAGTAGGTATTTTAACTGTCAAGGAGATGTTGATTCGGAGAAAGAAAAAAATAGTAAATCATATTAAATAAATTTGAAAAACATATGGTGCACTAGAGGAGAGAATCCTCTTCAAGAATATATATTTCTTTTTTGGATTGGGATAGATTTGTTATGGAAAATATGTTGTGAGATGAAAACTGTCGATTTCAGTGAGTTTGAATTTGAATTGTTATAAAAGACAAAATATAGGTCACAAACCAATTTTTATTTCTTCATGCACTAGCTATATATGTCATCTATGATATATTTTGAAATTAGGGGAAAAAGTATTTATTTACATTTAATTTTTTGGTGGGAACTAAACCCCTAATTTTCAGCATTTTTCAACAACTGAAAAATCATCTTTAAAAAATTAAAAAAACATATCAATTCTTATTCAAAAAAATTATTAAAAATATTAATCGTAAACTTCATTTGTTTTATCATATTTAATTAGTTTACATCATCTTAAAATTCCAAACATAAATGTCATTTTTATACTATTGAAGTTGAAGAACTTTGATTTTGTTAGCCTTTTCCTTTGTAAAAGGGTGACAACTTATTGTGCTTTTACCCACCATTAAATAATCTATTGCCAGTTTATAGATTCATTCAAGAAGAAGAGCTTTAGGACATATATTTTATGGAGGACAGGTTGAGCCAATTATCAGAGCTAGATGAGATGAGAAGAAGATCACAAGAAAGAAATCTTCAACAACAATGACAGATTAAGACCCTTCATGACAAGAGAGCATTAGACAGGCCTTTCAGAGAAGGTGATTGGGTACTAAAATGGAATGCAAAAGATCAAGGTAAAGGAAAGCATGGTAAGTTTGATGCATTATGGCTACGACCTTACATGGTCATCTCAAAGGTAGGTGAGAATTCATACCATTTACAAGATACTGATGAAACTATTTAGGAGTTCCCAACTCATGGTTAGTATTTGAAGCCTTTTTTATCTTAAAACGGGAAGTATTCTCTAAACTTGTACATTATTTTTACTTTATCTTAGTCTCATGATTCTTTTCTTACTATGGTCTACTTTTTCCAAAGATAACTATGTTGGAATTAGGAGAGATAGGTACTGAGAGGGGAGGGGTGAATCAGTGCCTACAAAAACTTTTACTTGTAAACCTTTATGATGTGTAACTGTAAATAGTAATAACCGACCAAAAAAACCTGAATCTAACTCAATGTATCAATCATTCATTTAACTTATGAAAGTTAACAACATGACATCAATATGACAATTACATGACACAAGTATTTTGGTAATGCAAAAACCCTTGTTAGAAGGTAAAAATTGCAGTGGGGATGACACCCACAAATTCTTCACTACTGCAGATAGAAAAGGTTTGCTTGTTAGCGCTACAAGTTTTGATCACTTCTAGTGATCTCACCCTTTTAGGAGTGACATGTTAGATCAGCTAGATCTACCTAGTTATAGGATTTTAACAACACTAATGAAGTGTGTACTCAGTTAAGAGATTTACATAAGACTGTTAAGTCTACTCTGTTAAGATATTTTATCCAAAACTCTATTACAATTGTTAGAAAGAAATATGCAATTATCTGCTATTTGACAACTCAATTGTCTGATACAGATCTATAAGCTCTGATAAAGTATCACCTTACTTGTGATGAATCTTTGCTTTGAACTGCTTGGTAGCCTCTGTTGATTCTACTCAATCTGAATTCCTCTGTACTCGGTTTTGCTCTGTTAATTGATAGACTTGAAGTTAGGCAATTGCTTCAAGTGCTCTATGATTCATATATCAGCTCACATCAAAAATGATGTGAACACACAAATATATAGTGTTCTATTTTTTTTGTTTTAACAATATTAGGTTACACAACATAGTCATAACCCTAAGATCTATGGTGTACAATAATAACCTAGATCAACTATTACAAAAGGTATACATTGAATTTAATGAATATCATCACATTAAATGTTCCTCAATCTTGGTAAAACATTTTATGAACCATTGTAACCATTTGCATAGAAGTATGTGCCATTTCAAATTACTATGCCATTTTCTATGATCCTCGGTAAACACTATGTAAACTGCTTGGTGTATACTGTGATGCTTGGTGTTTACTATTTGTCGGTGTCAGTATCTACCGATGCTTGGTAAACTATCTGTTGCTCGGTATATATGCTTTACCGACTAGTCTGTTTTGCTTCATGTTACCGATTAGCTCAATGTAAGTGACCAACCGATATCTATAAAAACCTTTGATACTAATGACAACCTTAAATGCTCAATAGAGATAACAAACTGGACTCTCGCTGCATCCAGGCATGAATGCACGTCCCCAATAAGAGCCACTATTGACACCTAAAAATTTAGGCCCTCAATATGCAAAATATCTGGGAAGTATAATATTTATTTTCATTTTCATATTATTTCCCTATGTTAAAAAATTAAACAATTGAAAAGGCCTCAATAATTGTCATTATTCTATTTTCATATTTATGGGATAAGCTTTTAATTATTTTATTTCAATGGATTAAATGCATGTATATTTTGAAATAAAAATAATTATAAAAGAATAATTAGGTTGTTGGGCAAAAAGAGGGCGAAAGGGAGTTTGAACACTCGACCTCTCAAGCCAACCCTTTTTCCTGCCTATCTACCCTTCCCCTCTCTAACTAGATAGTCTATGTGTTTTCTTCAAAGTAGTTATTAAAGAAAATCATATTATCTCATTTCTTTTCTCTTATGTTTGTTTTTAAAAGATTTTACATTATGATGAGATTTGGATTTTCACTAACATAATTCTTTTATGTTTTATTTTAATTTACCCTATGTTACTAATGTGAAATATTATAATAGGGTAAGTTATTTTGTAATATGTTATTTTATTTATTCGATTTAAAGCATTTAAATATTGCTAAAGTTAAAACGGTTTAATATTTTTGACATTGCTAATTTTGGTTTTCAAAAATATTTAAATAAAATATTTTACTTCACCCTATGTAAATTATTTGGATTATCATTCTAGGGTAAGTTTTCCCTTTTTATTTTTATAGGGTGAATTTAAATGTTTATAATTATTGTACCCTAAATTTTAGGAACATATTTATATGAGATACATATTTTTTCACATTTTGAAAAATGTTTTAAGAGGGAAATGTATTATGTTTGAAATTTGAAAATCAAAATTCATTTAAAATATAAAATTATATTATCTTTTCCTATTAATATATTGTCTTGTATAAATGCATTTTAGGGTTGCCTTATTAATAGGACTTCTATACATTGCAGCAAATATTTTTATGTTATACCCCTGTGTTGTTTTATTTTGAAATATTATTGCCTTTTGAAATAAACTATTGGATGTTATTTAGCTTATACTTACCATAGGGATCATTATAGAAATTTGAAAGTGTTAAATTAAATTTTACTGAGCCTTAGGTTGAAAGTTTATTTTAAAGTTATCTAATTTTTTATTTGATGTGCAGGAGATTTTGATAACCAAGCAAATTATCCAAGGAATTGACAAACATACATTTTATTATTTGTAAATATGGGAAATGTTTTTTCCTCAAACCATTTATATGGTTAATTTGTTGTAATTTTCTAGGGTTAGTTGTAGGATTAGGTATTTGTGAAAAGGTGTGACTTTTCACAGGGAACTTTTGAAGTAGATATAAATGTTGAGTCATTTAAAATTAAAAACACAATAAGACAATTTGGAGAAAAACTCCGGCGACTACAATCTTGAACCATTATGTACAAAATTTCAAAATTCAAATGAGATGAGTTCTTTTCTATTTATTTGAAGTTATACGCTATTTATTTTCAATTAGTCCTTCGGATACTCTGTGTATTAGAGTAGTTCACCATGTTATATTCCCTGAGTATCATAATTTGGAGTTAATATATATAGTTTGAATATCAATTGTAAGATTTGTGTATCTTCTATTATTCTTATCGGTCTCTTAATTTGAGTTAAATTTGATGAGATTAATTGTATAAATTGATTTGAATTATAAGTCAAGTGGAAGCGAATAGAGTGATAGTCTTGCTTTATTAAAAGTAAGTTTTTAAAATTGTCTCTGATTGTACGTAGGATTGAGAATTTTTTACTCTACAACCCGAATGTTCATTAGGCACTGATCTTATTATTGTTTGAAAATTGTTATTTAGTTCTTATTTTGTAGTTCCTAAATAAATTTGATTACTTTTCCAAAGCATTTACAATTAGGGTTCTTAGTGATAATTTAGTTTAATTTAGGTTTTGCACATTAAAGTCATCAGTAAATTATATTGTTTTCCTCCAAGGATTATTTACCACTTTGGGAGGAGCTTTGTTCATCTATGTATGCAGTTGTGCAACATAAAGAATTTGATAGTTCAAAGGGAATTCAGGCCTACCAACCTTGGCTTGATTAAGCTAGAATTGTAGAGGTATCAGTGTGTACCTATCAGTTGGCCAAAAAAGTGATCCATCATTTTTGGGCACCAACAATTTGAATCCTTTAAATGCTACATATGCAAATAGAGTCCTCACTCCTTCCAATCTTGCAACTAGGGAAAATGTCTCCCCATAGTCAATGCATTCTTCTTGTGCATTGTTAGAATGATTTAGAATAACTGAGAAGGGGGGGGGATTAGTTATCCTCAGGTCCAGATGTACCAATTCAACTTTTTAGCTCTTCAACAATCTCAAATCTAATCAGCTTTCAACTCAATCTCTATAGCATATATCAACAACATAAAACTTGTAGTCCACTGTCCTAAAGTAATTAACTTGCAGAATATAAAAATTTCAACATCATTCACATCAAATAACATTCACACAAGTATAACACCAAGATTTATAGTGGAAATCCAATTTGGGAAAAACTACTTGTAACATGCTACTGATTTTCACTCTTCTAAAGTGAGCTATGTGAGAAACCAACCTGGTTAAAGGTTTACAATACACATTGTTAGGTGTGACTTGGTTAAAGGATTTAATCATCCTGTTAAGAGTGGTCTGGTTAGAGGGCTTAAGAACATTCCATCAGAATGTCACCTTGATTAAAGGATTTATATAAAATGATTGTTAGGTCAACCTTAATTAAAGGATTTAGACTAATACAATGGTTAGAAATTAACATTAGGTTCTGATCTAAAAATATACAACTCACTTTTCAAATACAGATCCACTTCACACATATGTTGATTTACTAATTGACCTTCATTTCCATCTCCATCTCTGATCTACTCAAAATTCTCTTCAAGCAATCACCACAACTTTTTTCATCTCTTCACAGCTTCACCTTCAGCCTTCTTCTTAGACTCATCAGTCAATAACATCAACCTCTTCTCTATATTGTAACCACACAATTAGGTTATCCTTATACCTCCTTGATCAGGTAGATTAATCTTTTGCCGCTTAATCTATTCTATAGATATTAGGTTTAGGTCAGACTCATCGAATCCTTCCATCATTATGTTCTCCTTCTTTTCCTTCTAGATACATCTTCAAAATTCTCTTTGAATCCATAAAAAATGATTTACCATGCAATAAATTCTTCATACCATTCATTAATAATGTCAACCCATTTAACATATCCCAAGAATTTAACTATGTCAGCTGGGATTCTCAACTCTTTCTCAAAATGTAAATTATTGACACTCAGTCAATATTGTGTTCATCTCCTCAGTCATTATTGTGTATCTTGTTCATCACTAACACTTTCCTTCTCGGAAAACATTGTTGCTCAACAATTACTGATGTTCGGTTGAAACTAGATTTTCTCGGCATATACTGGCACTCAGTCAACACTAACATCACTCAGCTTAAACTAGCTTTCTTCACTTTTTCTCAATTAAGCCTACGTTTCTAGTCTTTCTTCTTCACTTGGTGTTAAAGATAAACAACACATTATCTTGTTAATGTACCAACTAATCAAGTACTCATTGAAGTATCACATAACTCAACCTTTCCTTAGGTTCTCTTGTTATTTCCTCTTTTCAAATCCTCTTCATCAATCAAAAGATATGGTACTCTCCTAGATAGCAACTATCTTACTAGTTAAGGTTTGACATCAATGAAAATATAACAATTCTTTCAATTGTAGTTTCCAACAGTGCATATCCTTTGCATACCAATTTGTGTTTGTTCCTAGTGACTTCTCCATGTTCATTTAGCTTATTTTTGAATACCAATTTTGTTCCAATAACATTCTTGTCTTTTGGTCTCGGCACTAGTGTCCAAGTTTTGTTCTTTTTTATCTGATCTATTTCTTCATTAATGGCTTGTATCCAATATTCATTTTCTAAAGCATCTTTCATTGTCTTAGGCTCAAATTCATATAGTAAGCATGTATGATCTTTCAACTTACTTCTTTTCATGACTCAAGATTCCTTATCTCCAATTATTTGTTTTGGTTTATGATGTCTTCTTACATACTGTGCTAAAGTAGGTTCAGATTTCCTTTCTCCTTGGTTTTGATCTTCAGGTTCATCTTGTAGATTCTCTACCTCTTCTTATGATTGCTCAACAACATCCTCCTAATGCTTGACATTCTCTTGTTATGTCTCAATAGGTTCATGCAGTTCCTTTGCATCTATTTTAGGTGCATTACTAGCCTCTCCTTCTTTTATGTATACAAAAGATCTGTAATCTTTAGGCTCTTGCTTGCACTCAACTTCATTCTTTTCTACATATTCATCAACTCTAACATTTGCACTTTCCACAATTTTTTTAGTGTTATAATTCAAACACTTGTAATCTTTGCTCTTAGTGGAGTATCCTAGGAATATGACTTCATCACTTTTAGCATCAAGTTTTCCATTCCTACTATCTTTCAGTATATAAAATTTACTCCCAAAGACTTTAAAATATTTCACATTAGGTGCATATCCATGCCATAACTCAAAAGGTGTATCATTTGTACCTTTCTTGATTTGTACTCATTTCAAGGTATAAATAGTTGTACTTACAACTTCTCTCCAGTATTTGTGTGCAACATTCTTCTCAATCATCAGTGTTCTAGCACAATCCATAATTGATAAGTTTCTTATTTCTGCTATACCATTCTATGGAGGTGTCCTAGGTGCAGACATTTGTCTCTTTATTCCTCTATCATTGCACAATATATTAAACTCATTTGATATAAACTCTCCTCCTTTGTTAGATCTCAAACATTTCAAGATTTTACTAGTTTCTTTTTCAAATTTTGCCAAATACCACTTAAACAACTGAAATGCATCAGATTTCTCTTTTAAAAATATTACAATCATCATTCTAGAATAGTCATCAAAAAACAAAATGAAATACTTATCATCACAATAACTTTGTACACCCATAGGTCTACAACTATGGGTTAGTATGAACCAATTCCAAAATATTGTCAGAAGTATATGTCTTTCTCTTAAAACTAGACTTTGTCATTTTTCCCAATTGACATTGTTTACACATCACATTATCAAGTTTATTCAATCTTTCCAAACCTCTAACTTTCTTCAACTTACTGATATTTAGCAAATTGACAAAGTTCACATGACACAACCTCTTATTCCATAACCATACATCATCAAATTGTGCAAACAAACATGTTTCTTCAGATAGGTCTAGATAGAACAAATTACCTCTAGTATTTTCTCCACTTCCAATTAGTTCACCAGTGGCATCAAATATTTTAGCTTTCCTATGATGAAATTCAACTTGGTAATCAATACTGTTCATCTGTGCCACACTCAAAACATTATAGTTAAGATCTTCATCCCATTAAACATTATCACATATGATCTTATCAATCAATCTTATTGATCCTTTTCCTTTCATAGCACATGGTGCATCATTACCAAACTAAACACTTCTACCTTTGTAATGATTAAGGGTTTCAAACTTAATTTTATCACCAGTCATGTGGTTTTAACAACCACTATCAATAATCCATTTATCACCTTTACTCACATATGAAATAAGTGCAATTTTCTCATCCTCATTAGAATCATCTTTCATAGCATTATAAACAACTTCTATATCACAATCATCAGATTCAATAGTTTCACTATTAGTTTCCTCTTCAACAATATAGCAGGATTTATTACCTTTGTCTTTGTAGTCTTTGTACCTTCGATGATCTCTATCATTTATTTTGTCTTTGTACTTGTTTTCCCTTCATCCTTGTTAGTCCTGTCAGGGCATTTTGCTACAATATGGCCAACTTTGTTACATGAAAAATAGATAATAGGAAGTTTACCTTTGTATTTCCCTTTTCCTCTCTATAGCCTTCTAGCCATAAGTGCCTCAAGATCATCTAAATCATCATCATAAGTGTCACTATCATTGTTTCTATTATTTTCACTACTGAGACATATTTATTTTCCCTTCTTAGGCTTATGAAGAACCATTTGAGACTTGAATGCAAATTCAATATTATGAATAGTGAAATTATCATAGTTAGATAGCTCAAAAGCAATAAGCTTTCCAACAAGACTTTCCAAAGTAAGGACATTACCAGGGTTACATCTTGACTCTTGTATTGTAGAAACTTTGATAGCTTAGATAGGAAGCAAAGTTCTCAATATTTTACTGATAACAGTTTCATCATCAATGTTTCCATTAGCTCCTCTAATAGCATTTACTACCTCCTTAATTCTACCACAATACTAAGCAATATTTTCACCTTCTTTCATTTTAATTTCATCAAACTTACCTCTCAAGATTTCAAATTTGGCTCTTAGTACATTTGTGTCCCTACCATAGATAGTTGCTAGAGTGTCCCACATTTTCTTTGCATTAGTACAGTCCTTGATATCTTCAAATTTAGGATAGCTTAGGGCATATGCAATCTCCAACATTGCATGATTGTGTTATTGGTTTGCTTTCATCTCCTTGGCAGTCAAAGGTGCAACAGGTGTTACATATTCATTTTCCACATAGTATTTTTTTGAATCACCAATACCAGCTAGATGCAATTTCATACAACTCTGCCATGCAGGAAAGTTCTCCTTGTTCAACTTTGGCACCTCCTTTTTGTAAATATTTATCATTAGCTTCAAGTACCTCTAAAATTTTTCTCTATAAGCACCAAAAGCTCTGATACCAATTGTTATAATAACTAAGAGGGGGGGGGGAGGGGGTGAATCAATTATCCTTAGGTCCAGATGTACCAATTCAACTTTCTATCTTTTCAACAAACTCGGATCTAATCAATAATTCAACTCAATCTCTATAGCATGTATCAATAACATAAAACTTGCAATCCACTATCTAATAGTAATTAACTTGTAGAATATAAAAATTTCAACAACATTCACATTAAATAACATTCACACAAGTATAACACCAAGATTTATAGTGGAAACCCAATTTGGGAAAAACCACTTGTAACATGCTACTGATTTTCACTCTTCTAAAGTGAGCTCTATGAGAAGCCAACCCGGTTAAAGTTTTACAATACACACTGTTAGGTGTGACCTAGTTAAAGGATTTAATCACCCTGTTAAGAGTGGCCTTATTAGAGGGATTAAGAACATTCCATCACAATGCCACCTTGATTAAAGGATTTAGACTAATATAATGGTTAGAAAGTAATAGTAGGTTATGATCTAAAATATACAACTCACTTTGCTAATATAGATCTACTTCATACATATGTTGATTTACTAGACTGACCTTCATTTCCATCTCCATCTCTAATCTTCTCATAATTCTCTTCAAGCAATCACCACAATTATGTTCATCTCTTCACAACTTCACCTTCAACCTTCTGCTTAGATTCATTGGTCAATAAATCAACCTCTTCTTCATACTCTGTAACCTCACAATTAGGTCATCCTTATACCTCCTTGATCAGGTAGATTAATCTTTTTCTACGTAATCTCTTCCATAGATCTTAGGTTTAGGTTAGATTCATCAAATCCTTCCATCATTATGTTCTCCTTATTTTCCTTCTAGATACATCTCCAAACTTCTCTTTGAATCCATAAGAAAATGATTTACCATACATTAAATTCTTCATACCATTCATTAATAATGTCAACATGTTTTACATATCCCAAGAGTTCAACTATGTCGGCTGGGATTCTCAATTCCTTCTCAAAATGTAAATTATTGACACTCGGTCAATAGTGTGTTCATCTCCTCAGTCATTTCTGGATATCTTGGTCATTGCTAACACTTTCCTTCTCAAAAAACATTGTCTTTTCTTGGTAATTATCTATCACTTAGAAATTACTGATGTTCGGTTGACACTAGAATTTCTCAGCATATATTGGCACTCAGTCGACACTCACATCACTCAGCTTAAACTAGATTTCTTCACTTTTTCTCAGTTAAGCCTATGTTTCCAATCTTTCTTCTTCACTTGGTGTTAAAGATAAACAAGACATTATCTTATCAATGTGCCAACTAATCAAGTACCCATTGAAGTATCACATAACTCAACCTTTCCTTAGGTCTTCTTGTTATCTCCTATTTTCAAATCCTCTTCATCAATCAAAAGATATGGTACTCTCCTAGATAGCAATTGTCTTACCAGTTAAGGTTTGACATCAATGACAATATAAAAATTGTTTCAATTGTAGTTTCCAACAAATGGATAAGTGAAGGATTGGTGAATCAGAGTTGATTTGGATGCAAGGACTATGTCATAATGGAATAACATGTTTACCCAAGCTAAGGGACCAAATATGTGGCTATGTAGGAAATCACATGACACATTGAATGACATGGGATCTATGGGGAATGGACATGTCAAGAGACTTCTGAAAATGTGTTCTTCATTTTTTTTATGTCCTTAATTTTGATCAAGACCACGGGACGGATTTGGGATAGGCAATATGAAACATGATAATGGATGATAAAAGTAAGCGATGGATAAGACAAAGGATTATTGTAGGGTGTAGATAAAGTGAAGCGAAAAGGATGTATGAAGCCTTGTCAACATCAAAGATGAAAAAAAAAAGAATATGGATGGATGTAGGACTACAAAGGATGTGATAGGTAGGATTGCATGAATGAAAGTTGCCCCCAAGTGTAGAGGGTAATAGATTACACATGATGCATGTTTGCCAAGTTTTCATCATGGTACTTGCTCAAGGTGCCACAAGAAGTAGTTTTCACCATAGGATGAATTATTTCTCTTGATATTTTTTGTGTCACACAAGGTGCATGTTTACCAAGTTTTCTCCAAGGTAACCATTTTCTTGCTTTTTTGCTTCTTTTTTTCTTACATTTTTGGAAGATAATGGACGTAGGAAATGCCATTAAGGAAGGACTCAAGCATCTTTTTCTTCAGGTAGTATTCTTGAAGGATGTGTTGTAATGGACCATGGTTGTTTGAAAGTATACTCAAAGATGTTGATAGGGTGATGGAAAAAGGGGATGAAATGGATGAAAAAAATGGACTAGGGAAAGATTTTATGCATAGGATTGGATAAGTGGGGTGGAAGAATGGAAAATAGGTGTTGGATAATGAATGGGGTATTGGAAGAATTGTGTATGGATGGATGGAAATGTTGGCAAGATCAACATTGGCACACACCTTGAGGGGTGGTGGAGTGATGAAAGAAAATTGATTTTGGATTTTGGGATTTAGATGGAGGAGTGGACATGGATTTTGGGACACAAGGAACCAAAATGGATGGAGTAGGTGATGGAGTATATAAGGTAGTGGATTTTGGGACATAGGGACCCAAAATATATTTGGAAGATGAAAGACATTTATGTGGGGAATTGATGGGATCCTTTGGAATAGCAAGCTTAGATGCCAATTTTAATTTTTCTTTGGGATGTTGTGCTTTAAGGAGCTTCTTAGGAATCCACATGGTTTTTAATTTTCCATTCTTTGGTGGGTCCTCAAAATGCATTTCTTGTGTAAGGGATTCATAAACCCATATAGATTTTGACTTGTCTTTTTCCTTTATTATCTTTTGGATATTTCTTTTTTGTTTTGGATCATATTTTGCTTTATTTTTGCATGTTGATTAGATAGGACATATTTTTTACTATGGTAAAAATAGGTTTTGAAGGGGCCCCGAAACCCTTTAACAATGAAGAAATGAGATAAGCATAGAAGACCAAAAGAATAGCTAGCTGCCCCTAAGAAGGGAGCAAACTACAAAGGGACATATCCCTGATATTCAATATACACCTACACAGCAAAAAAGAAAAAGTCATTGGAAGCAAAACAAAGAAAAAGACCACTAGCACCAAGATCAAGACAAAGTCTTCAAGAAGCCCTCAGAGTCCTCCAATTGGGCCTGCATTATCTTGACATTATCTTTCAGCCTCTAAATGTCTTGATCTTCGACCTTGAGTTTCTTTTTGGTATTAGACCTAGTTTTGGTACTAGGTCCCATCTACTGACTAGAACCAATCAGATCAATTTTTTCGATCAGGGGGGCCTCTTTGTTTCCTTCCAGAATTTTGCTAAGAATGTTCAAGTTCTCTAGAGTAGACTTCATACCTGTATTTTCCAAACCAAGTAATTTTTTTAACATAGCCTCGTTCTTGCTCATCTTCTCATGAATGGGGACCATGGCTATCTCAACAATTTTTTTAATTTTATCATCCATATTAGAACCGTAATAAAAAACATAGACATTGGCATTGGGAGCATTCTACTTCTTGATATTTTCAACAATTTCCTCAAGCATAGTGTTCTTATTTTCCAATTTGATACATCTATTCTTTAGCTCAACCAAATCATTCTGCACCCACATATCCAGATTATAGCTATAGATAGACTTGTTCTTAGAAATTTGAAGGGGGGTCATAATGATAGATCTTTTGACCTATGAATCCATCTTTCTAAGGTCATCCTAAAGAGGTTGGGACCTATTGTAGTCAGGGGTTCTCTCACTGTCATCCTTCTTGTTCTCCTTCCTAGAGCTGGGGGAATCGTGGGAATCTAGATTTTCCTCTTCCATAACCCTGAAGCTATTATTCCCCAAATCATCAGCATTACTATTAGCCACATCGGTTTCAGCATCTTTGTCTTTGTTGTCATCAACCTCAACCTCATTCATAGAAATATCTCTATCTTCAACTTTGCTAGTCTCTGGAATAGGGTTGGGCTTATCCCCACTATTTTGATTATCCTGGTCTTCCCCAAGATTACCCTTATCAATAGTGGTAGTGACATCAGATTTCTCCATTCCATTCTCCTTAGGAATCTAGGTCATGGAATTGGACAACTCATTATGACCCACTTGGGTATTCTCATCAACCTCAGTATAAATATCAGGCATCACTATGGAAATAGGCTTCACACAATCAGGCTCTGATAAGATGGGACTCGTAGGGGGCTCCAAATTATTCTTATTAGTGATAGCGACATTGACCTCAAAAGAGTCCTTGACAACCTTCAAACCATCCTTGGGCCTAGAAGAAGCAGGCTTAGAGAGGGGGAGAGCTTTCTTAGATTTCTTTTTCCTGGACGGAGAACCCATAATCTTTCTTTTTTTGACCTAGGCAGGGATAGGTTCAGGAATATGGTCTCTCACATAATCAGTAATAAGGAGGATAACCCCAACATGAAGAATAGGGAAATTCTTCACTCTATATTTAGAAATGCTCTAGTTGAGTGGACACAGGAGAAAATAGGGAAAGGAAATCCTTTTGTCATGCCTAAAATGATTAGCTAGGACAAAATGGTAGTTATAAACCCTAGAAAATATCCCTTCCAAAGTGAAATACTCCATCATAACCTTAATGACAAAACCCCAAATTTTATCTATATTATCCATATCCACATAGTCATTCTTACCTTTAACCAAGAGAGCCCTCTCCTCGTCAGTGATAGGAAACCATTGGTAAGCTCTAGTTCCAACCTTGATCTCTTTCGAGTACTTCAAACCATCCAGAGGAAGACCAGTGATTTCAAAGAGGAGCTCAAGGCTGAGGCTAAAGGACTTGCCAACTAGATTCACTGTGCCCTTATCCCAACTATCTGCAAAGGTGTTGGAGATGTCATTATCAAAGCCATGGAGTCTCTAAAGATACCGGTGGACATGGCCTTTCTTCAAAACACTCCAAACTTCCTTGTCCTACTTCCACTTACACTCTGCTAGCTCTTCTCTTCTGAGATTACCACCCATAGCCAAACAATCACTCTGGTCTTTTTCATCTGCTTATTATGCTTAGACAAGACAATGCTATCAATATGATGGCTCTTAAGCATATAAAGGTTGTTTATCTAGTTCTCAGTCCTATTCACATGCACAAACTTGAAGTAGTTACTGATAATGATGAAACACATCAAATTTTGAGCTTTCATAATGGGAAAATAATCTCGCATCTTAGAAATGTACTTTGCAAAATTTTGAATGACATTATGAATCACCCCAAACTGATTTGAATTAAATAATATCATTAATGTTACTATTAGTGACTCCTTCCTTATGTCTAATTTTGTCATAATTAATTGATGAGATGATAGCATCATTACTAATGGTATTACCGACCCATTTTTGAATTCTCTCACTTTTGGCTCCAATATTAGCAAGGCCATCAACAACCTGATTGGTTTCCCAGTAATTGTGAGAAATATGGAACAACTCAAAGGATTGAACAATGATATTAATTTTGGATATAATATGTTCAATAGTCCAGGAGGGGGTTTTGATACCTTTAATGTTTTTTATAATATTTAAAGAATCACCTTCAAGCCAGACTCTTTTGAAACCCAATTCTTCCACCATCAAGATAGTATTGAAAGCAGCCAAGGCCTCCACCCTGTGATTAGTTTGTATTCCCAAAGGGACCGAAATAGCACCCAAATAGTTACCATTACTATCTCTGATGATACCACCACCCCTAAGACACCTGGGTTACCTTTGGAGGCCCCATCAAAATTAGCTTTGACCCAACCTATAGGAGGAGCAATCCAGACAGAGCTTTCTCTAGGAGATAAAATGTGAGAATTGTGTTGGGGAAACTTCCAGTTAGTCCAGTCCACATCAGGGAGACACTCCCTGAGCTTACTCTTGCCATTATTGATGGCATTGATGAAGTTTTCCTTGATATCTCTGGAAAAATTATTGTAGATAATGTCAGGTTTGGCATGTTTCTCTCTGAATATTCTATTATTTCTTTCCTTCCAGATACACCAGCAAAGATGAGGCGGGATAAGATTCCAAAATTCACTAGCAAGATCATTGTCAAAAGGGCATCTCCATTGTGTCAAAAAATCCTACCAAGAGTTAGGAAAGAACCAACACAAATTCCAATTTTGAAAAACCAAAAACCAGACTCTCTGAGTAAAACTATAGTGGAGCATGAGGTGATCATAGGATTCAGCTTGTTCCATGCAAAGAAAGCATCTATTAATATGACAATATCTTCTTTTAACTAAATTATCAAGAGTTAGGGGCTTATTCTGGATAAGAATCCAATAGAAAAAGTTAATCTTCAGAGTGAGGAATTTATACCAGATAGCAACGCACTGAGACTTAACTTCCTTGGAGAAGAAGTGGGTATAGGTAGAGGCCACCGAGAACTCATGATTAGAAGAAGGATTCCACACAATTTTATCAGGATGGTTATCTTTTCTGAACCAGGACTGTAGCTCAATCATAAGGGGGGATAGACTTCTATCAAGGCTAGTAAGATCCTTCCAAGAGTTATTATGCCAGTAATCAGAGACTTTGAAACCAATAGTGTCTTTAGCTTGAATTATGATATCCTTCCAATCTTTTCTTTTAGACAAGGGGCCATCTTGGATCCAAGGATCATCCCAAAAGTCAATATTGGTCCCATCTCCTAGCTTCCACCTTATCCCTTCTCTTATAAAGTCAATGGAGAGTAGAGACTATTCCAAATGTAAGAGCCATTCACCCTGGCATCATTGTTTAAGAGGTCCTTCAGATTGTTAGAATCAAAGAGGTATTTACTTCTAATAATTCCATTCCATTGCTTTGTATCCCCATAGACTCTCCAAACTTGCTTGGCTAGGAGGGCTTTATTGACAAGCTTGATAGGTCTTAGACCCAAACCCCCTTTACTCTTAGGCTTGCAAACTTTTTCCCATGCAACCAGACTTAGTCTTTTTTTATCTTCAACACCAGTCCATAAAAACCCTTTTTGGATAGTTTCAAGCACCACCGCAAACTTGTGAGGAATCTTGAAGAGACTCAAGGCATACATAGGAAGGTTTTGCAGAGTAGACTTCAAGAGCTAGAGCTTGCCAGAATTGTTGAGAAGGGCACCTTTCTAGCTAGCCAACTTTCTATTGAATCTATCAACAATTTGATTCCAAAATCTATCAAGGGGTTTAGAGCAAAGAGGGAGACCCAGGTAGGAAGAGGGGAGAGCACCGATGCTACAACCAAGAATTTTGGAGATCTTAGCCTGTCTCTCAAGGGGGGTATTGATGAAGAAAATGAAGCTCTTGTTCCAATTGATAAGTTGACCCATGGCCGAGGTGTAGACAAACAAGGCTATTTTGAGATTCCTGGCTTCTTTGACAGTAGCTTCACCCATAAACAGAGTATCATCAAAAAATTGCTCATGGGAGCAAGAGGACCTGACCAAGGAAGGATGGAGACCAGAGATACTTCCTTCATTAACAAGTTTAGAGATATATCTTCCCAGCCCTTCTGCCAAAATGGCAAACAGGATAGGGGAAATAGGATCCCCCTGCCTAAGACCCCTTGAAGGTTTGAAGAAGTTCGAAGAACCACCATTCACAATGACAGAGGAAGAAATAGTAGAGACCAGCTGATCAATAATTTTCATGATCCCTGAATCAAAACCAAGACTACTTAAGACTTTTTGAAGAAACTGCCAGTCAACCCTATCATAGGCTTTAGATAAGTCCAATTTCATGAGAAAGCCCTGTTTCTTGGTAGCTTCAAGGGAGTGAATATTCTCATGAGCCACCATAATGGAATAAAGGATTTGTCTCCCCAACACAAACCCATTCTTCTAAGGTGAGATAATAGAAGGTAGCAAAGCAAGCAATCTAGAAGTCATGACTTTGGCTATGATCTTGTAAATCCCATTATAGAGGTTGATGAGTCTGAAAGAGTCCACCATATTAGCACCAGGTTTTTTAGGGATAAGGACCACAAAAGTGGCATTGAGTTCTCTAAGAAGAGCTTTAGTTCCAAAGAATTCTTTGATAGCATTCAGAGCATCTTGACCAGTAATCTCCCAAAACTACTGAAAGAAGAAGAGTGAGAAGCCATCAGGACCCGAAGATTTGTCACCTTCAAAGGAAAAAAATAGCATCTCTAATTTCCTTATCATTTGGAATAGCTTTAAGTCTAGAGTTAGTGCCTCTATCAATTATGAAAGGAATAGAAAAGAGAATTTCATGTTGACTTTATAAAACAAGGTTATCCTCTTTGGAGAGGAGGAGAGAGAAGGATTGAAGCATTTCCTTTCTAATATCTTCTTCCTTAACCATTGTCTTGTTATTCACAATAAGAGAGGAAATTTTATTTATAGCTTTATGTTTCATAGCTATCATATGGAAGAATCTAGTATTCTATCCCCATCTTTAAGCTAGAGGGCTCTTGATCTCTACCTCCAAAAAGACTCTTCTTTAGATATAATATTATGATACTCAGCCACCAGCACATTCTTAGCTCTTCTACAATCCTTAGAGAAACCCTCTTTTTGAATAGTCTCCTGAATGACCTTGATTTCTTCTTGTTTGATACTTTTAGCTTTGAAATTATCTCCAAAGACTTCCTTGTTCCAAATTTTAACATTTCTCTTGACATTACTCAACTTTTTATCTATTCTATATATAGCACTTCCTTCCTTATTGTAGTTCCACCAATTAAAGATACAGTCCTTCAAACTAGGGTGGGCTAACCACATCTTCTCAAAGTGAAATAGGATATTCTTTTTTCCATTTAGAATGTTAGCATTGAAAATAATTGGGAAATGATAAGACCCTATCCTGATAGAAGAAGATAAAGAGCAGGAAAATTTAGAGAACCAATCAAGAGAGAGAAGGGTTCTGTCAAGTTTCACCTAGATGAGATCATCACCAGTTCTTCTATTCAACCAGGTATAGGAAATCCCTTCCAGCTTCATATCAATGAAAGATTGGTCATTAATATACTCCATGAGATCCATTCTTCTATCAACTCAAGAGAGGGTCCCACCCATTTTATCATCAACTTGCAAAGGAGTGTTGAAATCTCCCATAACCATCTAGCTAGGGTTTTGGAAGTTGTTTCTGATATCTTTTAATCTTTTCCAAAATCTCAAGCTGCCACTTTTGGTATTTGGAGCATAGATATTCATGAAATTCCAAGAGAAATCAGCTTTAAGGTGTTTGACTTGGATGAGGATAATATTCTTCTCAACCTGGAGCTACGTACAGTTAACAATAGAGTTGTTCCAGAAGATTACAACCCCTCTAGAAGCACCATTAGAGTCCCTACCTATACTACTACCATTCTTAAAAGGCTTAATTTTTTCAACTTTCTCTTTGGTCATTTTTGTTTCTTGAATAAGCATAATATCAAGTTTGATATCTCTAACAATATTTCTGAGAACATCTTGTTTATGAGGACTGTTGAAACCTCTTATGTTCCATAACATAATCTTCATTTAAAGGGTTGGGGAGAAAATCTCTGGGATAGTAGATTGTTTACCATCTGCTATATTCTGTTTAGCTTCTAATTCTCTTATAGCTTTATGAGTAGGTCTACCTCTTCCCCCCTGAGGCAATCCAACATCAGCTTTCTTCCTTCTAGTCTGGACTCCCCCTAGGGGAGTATTTTCAGCCTTTTTCCTTGATTTATGAGCTTTTAGGTTCAGACCTCCCTTCTTGGAGAGCTTTTTTATTTTCTTATTATTTATCACCATGGACCATGGTGATTCCTTCATTTTTGAGATGGGAGAGAATTCATCCAAGTGCTCTTTTTGAATATCCTCCTCACTAACTTATGACCAACATTTTCTACTATTACCATTGATAGTGGAAGTCACCTATTCAATAATGGGAGGGTCAAATTTTGATTTTTCCATGACATTGTCTCCTATCCCTGAGGTGACAGAGGATTTACCCTTCTCTTTTTGCACATCTATTGTTGGGCTTGATGGATCCATTTCAATGCATCCTTCCTGAGGAGCAACTTGGGGCTGGGATTCCTTCTCCCCATTCTCAATTAATGGATTGATAGTAACAGCAAAGGCATCATTTTCCACTTTTTTCTATTGTTCTGTGACTTGCTTTGGATTCTCCTACTCCTGAGCTCAGGATTGATCCTCATTGGGTATTTCTTGGGCCTTATCTCCCTCTGATGGATTAGAAGGTTTTTCAAGAAAAGCTTCTTGTGATTTATCTCCCTCTGATGACTTAGGGGGATTTGGGAGAGAAGAGGAAGATCCATTTTTCTCTCTCTATTATGCTCTTGGTTCTTTCCTTTTAGGCTTTACCATAGGTTTTAAAGGACATTGTTTTGCCCAGTACCCTAATTAGATAGGACATGTTGATCCTTGATTGCATGTGGATTTCTTGACTTAAAGATTTTATGCTTGGTCTCCAAATTGCTTGGAAGGGAAGTGGTATTAATGGGTGGATAGGCATTGTATGGAGGCTTTTTGGATGGGTAGATGGTTCTCAAAGATGTGTTCCTTTGCTAACTTGCATGTGGGAAAAGGTAAGTGGATTGTGAATTAATGGATGGTGGAATATATGGACCTAAGATAGATGGAAGGAATGAGGGGGAAGGCATATGCTTGGGTTTATATCAGGGAATGTTGGATGTAGAGGGGATATCAACATCTTGATGGTGAGCTATATAGTCAATGCCCTAATAATATGGATTTTATTTGATATCAAGGCATTCTAATATACCTTGTTCATTGAGGCATAATCCCTTTCCTTGATAATGCATTTTATGACAAATCTTCATAGGAATTGGAAATTGATTATTTTTGAAACAAGATGTGAGTCCATTTTGAGGTGTAGGAGGCACATATGGAATAGGACTGTGAAGTAGACCAGACTGAATGAACATGGATGAACCAAGTTGATATGTAATAGGCTCATTATTAATGTGGGTAGAGTTGATGTGATCTTAAGGTGGACATGGGAGATTATGACATGGAGATGGAGGGATGATGGGATATTGTGGTGGACATGGAGGATCATGACATGGAGATAGAGGGATGCTAGGATCTTGTGGTGTACATGGGAGATTATGACATGCAGATGTAGGGATGATGGGATTAGGTGGTGGACATGGAGGATTATGACATGGAGATAGAGAGATGATGGGATCTTGTGGTGGACATGGGAGATTATGACATGTAGATGGAGGGATGATGGGATCTTGTGGTGGACAGGGAGGATTATGACATGGAGATAGAGGGATGATGGGATCTTATGGTGGACATGGGAGATTATGACATGGAGGTGGAGGGACAATGGGATCTTGTGGTGGATAGGGAGGATTATGACATGGAGATAGAGGGATGATGAGATCTTGTGGTGGACATGGAGGATTAATTTGATCTTGACATGGAAGAGGATCATTGGATGGAGTGTAAGGGACATCATGGTCTTTCTTAGGGAGTGGATTATGAATGGGACTTAGAGGAATTATTTTCTCTTGGGATGGAAGGGGATCATGTTGGATGAGAAAAAAATGGATAAGAGGGTCATCATGAGATTCTAGCAATATGGGATCTTGGTAAGTTGATTGGACATTCTTGGAATCTTTATCTTGACCAATTTTAGAACTTGTTTCTTTATATGTTGAATTATCCTCTTGACATGGTACATTAGTTTGGATATCTATGGTAGATTCTTGAAAGGGCTTGATGTTCCAATGTGATGTGGAAGGACTTTGATTAGGACTTAATGGAGTATCTTTTCTTGGAAGTGGATTATATGGTGGCATTGGATCTAAGACTATTTATTTGTAGATGGGTGTCTTTAAAGAATGGATCAAATGGAATTTCTATCATGGATAGCCCTTGTGGGATAATTGGAAATGTTTCATTATTGGATGCATTGCTAGGTGGAGATAGTGAGAAGAAAGAAATGGTGGGAGATATGGAAATTGATTGTGGGAACTTGCCATAGGTATGCGATTTTGATCATGTTTGGTAATGGTTTCTTGACATATTTCCAACTCCTCATTAGGTGAATTATTAGAAAATTCTTTATCAGTAACAACACAATCGTTTTTTGGACTTTTGATATTGATGATATTAATTGTCAAATTGGGCTCTTCTTTTGTATGTGCAAGGTTAGGCTTATTATCTTTTCCAATTGTGCAGGCCTTTTCTTTTCCATGATCCATCAATGGATTTTGGAATATCTTATGGTCTTGGTTGGTGGTGCTATAATTGGTGACAACTTTGATCTCACTGCACTCGATGAAATCTTGGACAATGAGCTTAAGTTGCATGCAATTGCTTGTTTTGTGTCCTTTAGTTCTATGATAGTTAAGGTAACCATTATAATCTCACCATGTTGGGTTTTTAGGACCCTCATAATGTCTTATCTCAGGTAAAGTGACTAAATATGATTGTATCAATTTCTTTAGGATCATCTTAAGAGATTCTGCAAGAGGTGTAAAATCTTGTTGAGGGGCATGGTTCCTTCTTGCATAAATTTGTTGTTGGGTAAGCATATTGGTTTGTTCGAGAATTTTTCTAGGATCAATAATGTTAACATTGTGAGTTATTTGTGTTGGTTGGGTATGTTGGATCAGTGCTAGTTGGGTATGTTGGATAGGCGTTGGTGCTTGCACACGTAGGATTGGTTGTGCTATTTTTGCATCAACAACCCCATAATTTGTCACATTATTATTTTTGGACAAGTATTTAGTTTTATCATAAGGTGTTGGAGTAGTGGTCTCTTTTTTTATGATTCCCTTTAAGGTGAGGGATCTTTCTACTTTTAGCCCTTGCTCGACTATTTCTTCAAAGGTTTCAATGCGTTGGGAGTTAAGTTCACACATTAGGTCTAGCTGACAATTTTCAATGAACATGTGGATATTTTCTTTAATTGGAACATGGAAGGATTCCTTGGAGGAAAGATGTCTCCAATGTTGTAGAAAAGAGGAAAAGCTCTCTTTGTTCTTTTTCTTCGTGGTGCAAAGATCCATCAATGTTATTTCCATGATAATGTTGTGTGAATAGCGTGATATGAATTTTGTTGCTAGTTCATTCCATGTCCTCATCCCAAGAGAGAGTCTAGAAAACCAATCCATGGATGTACCACTAAGACTGCATGGAAAAAGTCTCATAATATATGTGTCATCGTGAACAACTTCCATGCAATCTATAAAAAACTCCCTTATGTGATTACGGGGATCACCCTTTTCCATGTACCTATTGAACTTAGGTATGGAAAAATTACTTGGAAAAGGTGGCATATGCAGTGTTCTATCAAAAGGATAAGGGCTAAGGTCTATTTTGGTGTAAGAGCTTTTAGAAGTGCATGTTTGTAGATTCATAAATTGTTGTTGAAGGGTTTTTAATTCTTGAGAAATTTGATCAATGGTAGTTGGTGTAGAAGGTAGTGTGTTAGGGTCACCAAATGGGACTCCACTCATTTGAGATGTTGCAAGTATATACGGTGGAAGAACATGCTAAGATGCTGGGGTGTATTGATGTACTGAGATGTTGGATTATGCTAAGGTATTGGAATGTATTGGGATGATGAATTATGTTGTGATACTGCTATATGTTGGGGTGCTAGATTATGTTGAGGTACTAGTATTTTTTGGGGGTGCCAGATTATGATGAGGTACTAGAATGTATTGGAATGATGGATTATGTTGTAATACCAGATTATGTTGGGATGTTAGATTGTGCTGAGGTATGAGATTATGATGAGATGTTGAATTTGGAATGTATTGTGATGTTTGGTTTGGCTGACGTACTGTTGTAAGATGGGAAGTGTTAGGCCCACTTGCCATCATATTTTGGATGAAACTAGCAAACACTGCTAAGTAATCTAGATTAGTTGGAGGTGCCCCTTGACTGATTTCGGGATGTCCTAAATTGGAAGAGATGCATAACAGGGAACCACTAGGAAGCTTTGGTTGAGATGCTACTAGTAGGGGTAGCCCTTTCTTTGGTTGGGGAATTGTGTGGGAGGAACTTTTTTCCATCATTTATGAAACACTCATAGGATGATTCAAGGACAATATAGATGGTATTGAGCTATGGTAGCAAGTGTAGCAGATGCAGATGGAAAAATAGTAAATAAGGGATTGGTGTACTGGATCCCTAAGGTACTGGAAGATGTGGTGACCTAGGAAGCATTTTGCGTGCAATTGGTGGATGGGATGACTGAACTAAGTGGTAGGGGTGTTGTTGAGGCTACCCAAGATAATGGTACATATATGGCTTCCACTATGGTGGATGTGTCAAACCCACCTGGTAATTTAGCACCTTTTTGTATGAGCATGTGAAGGTATTTATCTGGGTCAGCCTCTATCATGGATTCTAAAATTGATTTCATCTTCTCATCATGTAAACCATCATTGATCTCTTCTTTCATACATTTGGCTTTGATTTCTATGGGGGTTAGTTCACCTAGTGTTTTCTCCTGGCACAAAAATGTCTTAGGATTTCTATAGTCTATTACCAAGTATCTTGGTGCAAATTCAATTTCCTGATGGAGATCATGGTCGGGGATTTGATTGTACTCCATTGTGTCCTTACTCTTTTTCAATTGTGTTCAGCACATGCAAGTCTATGATGAATGTAGGACAACTAAGGAAAACAAATTCTATCTTTTTTAGATTTTTTGATATGGGGTGATAATGCAAACTAGGATGGATAATCAAATATGATATCTATGGTGTAAGTACCTTACCCTGAGAGAGATTATAGAAACTTTGAAGGTAAACCCTCTAAGAAAAGACCCAAATGATAATGAGGACTATCTTGACACCAAAAGGTAGGATAAAGGTGATAAATTCTGGCAATAGTGTCCGTCTAAGACAAATATTAACTAAAATAACAAGGTGCCTATTTTGAGGCCAGTAGATAAAGATAGTGCTGACAATGTCAAGATAAAAAGCAAGACCACTATAGGAATGTCCTAGGAAAATTGACCCTCTAATTTGAAAAATGACTCTAGGAAGTGTAATACTTTAACCCTAAGAGATGCACACTATATTTTTGAGATTTTTTTGATTTTGGAGACTAATATGATAACTATGAAAAAAATGCAAGATTCTAAGATATGTCTAAGTATGTCGATCACAAGGAACCAAGATGAAATGTTTGTAGGACCAATTGTTTGTAGTATAAATCTTGTAGGTAAAAATCTTGTAGGAAAAATGTCATAGGACCAATTATTGTAGGAAAAATCATGTAGGACCAATTGTTGTAGGACAAATCTTGTAAGACATATTATAGGACCAATTATTGTAGGACAAATCTTGTAGGACAAATGTTGTAGGGCCCATTTTTGTAGGACAAATGTTGTAGGACCAATTGTTGTAGGACAAATCTTGTAGGTAAATATTGTAGCATCAATCTCAACAAACCTAAAATCAATGTGTAGCTGCAAAATTGACTCAAAAGAAATGATATGTGTATATTCAACAACTTTTTCAAGCTACAAGTTTTCATGAAGTCAATCACAATAGAATTAGTATACAAGCAGTTTAATCTATGGTAAAATTTGGATTCATCTAAAATATTATAGGCCCATTGCTTGGGTGTACGTCAACTCACACAACATAAGTGCCACACAACTAGAGCTAAAAAATCCCTTGAAGGGGCCTATGCTATCACCTTTTTCAGGGATTGTTTCCATGTTAGAGAAGATTTCTTTTGCAACACAATATCCCTGGGACATATATGATGGGAATCTTAGGGGGAGATTATTTTTAAGCCTCCCCTTACACTATAATAAGAAAAATGTTCAGAGGTAAACTAGGTGGCCTTTAATTAACAGGTTGTAGTAAGTTCTATGGAGTCTCCCTAATTAGTTTGTACGCGTGTGACTCACTTAAGAGCCTAGTTGACCATGTTGGTTGCATAGGGATACTTCACATGGTCCAGACTATCATCAACACACCTCGCTCGAGCCTGAGGAGATAAGACTAGAGTTTTCTTAGAGTCTTATTTATATATTGGCCAAAAGGATTTGTCAGTTTGAGGTCATTCTCTGTAATGGGTTAAGCGAACCCTCCAGATAGGTCTCTCTAAAAAAATAAAATGGTTGCTAATCTAAAAAATTGTGCAAGCACACCGAGAACTTCAAACACCAGGTTAATTGTATTAAGCACCAATAGAAAAATGTGAACTAAGCTATCATCCATACAAGCACATGAGTTCAATTTTAAGCCCAAACCAAATTAGTATTATTTTGTCCAATTTTAGATGCACCAAAGTCCAAATGTATTTTGCCTTGTTTGATTTTATTGCACCAATCTCAAATGTTCTTTGCCTTATTCAATTTTTAACCACCATGTCAATTTTAAGCACCAAAATGAAAGATGAATTGATTTTAGATTAATAAGATTAAAACCTGCTTCCAAGCCACATGCTAAAAAGAAAAGTTAGTACCCAAATGAAAACCTTCTTCTCTGATTTTATACCTCCAAATCATTGATTTGTTGTGTCTTAGCTTGTATCTTGTTCTATTTTATCTTTCTTTCTCTTCTTCTCTACTCAACGGGCTCTTGAATCTTGACTTTTTTTGTTTTTGTGCTTTTGAAGGTCAAGTGCATTACATCAAGTATGTATTTTCAACAATGAAAATGCATCATTTTACAATAGAGAATGGGATTTAGATGGAAGAGAAGGAAATTTTATTTTTTAGTTTTGAAATAATGTTTTCCATAAAATGATCATCAGCTACACCTGCACACAAAAATTAAAGTTGTCAAAGATCGATATAAATATGTATACATTTTTTTTTTCAAAAATATTTCTCATCAAAATTAAAATCATAAAGAATAGACCCCCTGTAGAATTTCAAGAGATTTTCAAAAATGTAATATTTTCAAAGAAATATGTTGATTTATGTCCAGAATTATTATTTTATGAAATATCATAAAAAAATTATACAAAATCAAAAAATCAAAAAAATTTGAAATTTTGACTATAGGTTTCTTATGTCAAAAGAAACATGCAAAAAACTTTCAAGTCATAATTCTTAATTTTGTGCTCTCGAGGCCCATTTTATCATAACATGCCAATTTTAATAGATCTACCTTTTTTGAAAATATTTCCCAACAAAATTTAAATCAAAGAGAATAAACCCCTATTAGAATTTCAAGAGATTTTCAAAAATGTAAAATTTTCAAAGAAATGTGCTGATTTGTGCCCAGAATTAATTTTTTATGAAAAAACATAGAAAAATTATAAAAAAATAAAAAATCCAAAAAAATCTGAATTTTTTACTGTAGCATCTCCATATCAGCGCCAACCTGCAAAAGAAATTTCATAAAAAAGTTCCAAGTGGTATGAAAGATATGACCAAATTTCACGTCGGGTTCACCATTTGTAATCGGGTAATAATAGGATCAATAGAAACCTGCAATAACATATAAAATCTCAACCATAAAGAGATTGTTAGAGAATTTAGTATTCCCCATATTCGAAAAAGGATGCAAGACAAATAATAAGCATAATCAATCAAATATAATGAAATCAATTCAAAACATGAATATGCAAACCATAAAATCCTTCCTTGGTGTTCTTCTCGTGCAATGTGGGCTCTCAGAATTGAGCTCAAGATCGTGCCAACATAGGAATTCAAAGCAATTGTGGTTACCAAAATCAAAGGTTTGGCTCTCTATTTATAATATTTTAGGGGTTTTAACCAAGAATCCATGATTGAAGGGTTGATTGACTATTATTGAGGAGTTGAACTTAGAGTGAGTGAGAGTTCAACTGAGTTGATTGCTTAGCTTAACAGAATTGATTGATATGTCAGCAAATAGATTGGAGAGATGACTTGAATGGACTAGTGATTTAACTAATTGCATGAATGAGTCAACTGTTGCATGGATTAGAAGGCTGAATTGATGGAAGACTTAACTGATTGTTGAGGGAGGAATAAAAAAGGGGATTGAATAGTTAAGGAGAGGGAATTTTGGAGTTAAGAGCTTTGATTGAAAAGCTAACTCAAAGTGAGTGTGAGTTGGGATTTAGGAGGATAATTATGATTTAAATAAATAAAATATTATTTATTTGCACATGTGGAGATATTTTATAAATAAATAATAACTTATTTATTTATGAGAGGGATTGTTAGTTGTAATTAAATAAATATAATTTATTTACTCACGATAGGGGAATAATTAGTTTAATTAAATAAATATAATTTATTTAATCGTGAGATAGAATTTAATTTAATTATTACAGAAATGCAATAATTAGGATGGAAACATTAATTAAATTTGGTTATTTAATTAATGATTATAAGGTAGGGTATAATTAATTAAGGTTATTTATTTAATTATATTATAGATGAATAGATGATGAATTAATCATTTAGAAGTTCAACAATTAAAGTAATTAATTAAAATCACTTAATTGTGGAATTAGGGAGAAATGATGATTTTGATCTTAGAATATGGTAGAATGACACGATTAATTAAATACTAAAGATTATTTAATAATTTAAGAGGAATGTTAGAAATGTCATTGTGTTAGAGCAATAGGCCAATTCTAAGTGTCTACAACAATATTAGGTCTCTCAGAAGAAAGAGAGCACTCTTTCTTATTTTTCCCTTGATTGTTGGATGAGAAGTTATCTTCATGAAGAGATGACTAGACCAAATCTATGTCATCCAACTCTATTGATAAATTGGCTGCCCTCCACCCAAAATAGTACAATTTTGAGCATCATTAAAGGAATCCATCAAATTAGCTCTCCCTGTTTCAAAGGAATCATTCACTCTCAAAATCAATCTGGTAGGACTTCCTACACTTTTACTGATTTCCTTAGGTTCCCCTTCTTCATGATTTTCAAACTCTTCATTGTCTTTTATTTCTCCCTCTTCCTAGTCGTCACAATCATTTGGCTTGCGATTTACCTCTTTCTTTTTCAGAGATTCATCATTGTGGGTCAGAGATTCCTGAATCACAATACCCACCTCCTCACCAACCTGGATTAAAATAGAGAATGGGTTCTTGTCCTTTTCAACACCGTTGTTGGTATTGGGGTTCTTGTTGAGGTTAGAGTTTCCTTTCACAAACCCATCAAAAATAATATCCCCATTAGCTACATGTTTTGAAGGATTAGGAATCAAATCCAGAGTCTGACCTTCATCATGAATTGCAGGTTTATTTTTCTCATTTCCTTTTGGCAAGGCTTGATTTTGATTCTTCTATTTCTAGACTGTCTTCTTTTTCAGCTTCCTTATAGCTTCTACTTGCTTTTTAGTGTCTAGTTTAGCCTTGTTTGGACATTTCTTCGCCCAGTGTCCTAGTTTTTTGCAATAAAAGCATGCAAAGGGAAGGTTTTCAAATTCCACTTCCTGAGACCATTTTCCAAGTTTGGAAACAATATCATTTTTTTCTGGTAGGTCTGTCAGTTGGTGGACATTGACAAAAATCCATGCATAAATCAACCTCAACTTAGAGGCAGTCATTGGGTCTATGGAAAGAAGCTCTCCAAAAGAGGAAGCTAAACCTTTTAGCACATCTTTGTTCCAAAATTCCAGAGGAAGACTAGGGAAATGAACCCATAAGGGGGCCAAGTGGAATAAAGTATCATAAATATCCATCTTAGGTCCCCATTTTTTGAATACCATAGAGTTTCTTCCAAACATCCAGGGGCCTCCACATAACACAAAATCTAGATCCTCCTTATTAGAGAAGGAAAAAGATTAAAAAAACCCCTAGGAAGGGCAACAATGTCAACCTAACCTTTAGCTTCCATTTCCCTTTAACCATCGATCTAACAACCTCAATATTGGGTTGAGGACCCAAAAACATTCCAACTAGGGTAAGATCCATAGTAGAAATAGAATGGTCAACCAGAGAGTCAAGGACAAAAATTTCAAACTCACCTTTTTGTCACTCTGTTTTACAGGTAATAGGTGGAAAGGAGGATTTACCGCTAGGCTTAAGACCAAAAAGGGAGGACCATTTCACCTAAGGGTCCCAATTCTCCTGAAAGTTGAGGTTTTCAAAACCATGCGAGACCCCCTTGGAGGATCTCCAAGATCAATGCGAAAAACTCCATCTCGCGGGTCCCCATTCAAATTTTTTCCATCAGAGGCGTCCAGTCCCGATGAGTTGTCCTTGCTTCTAACATCACTAGGCTCCCCACTAACCTTCCCCCTAATAATTCCTTAAGATTCACTGCCAATGCCTCATACAATCCCTTGCAAACCACCCAAGAAGGAATCCTGGCCACCATTACTATAATTCCCTCCCAAAGCAGAGTTCAAGTTCACCATATTCATTTTTTTTGTAGCTATTGATTTCCTTCTTCCTTATTTTCATTCTTGTTAGTTATCTTTGTCTATTTATTTGTGCATTTTTTAGTTTATTTTCTTAGTTATGGGGGTATTAATAGGTCGTGCTTTATTCATTTGCTCATTTTTATTTATTTTTTAGATATTTACTTATTTACTAATGTGTTTTATATTTTATATTTTATTTTCCTAGTTCTTTGTATTTATATTTGTTCACTTATTTGTATAATGGTTTGTTGGTTTTATTAGTTTTGAGGGTATTTATGTGCTCATACATTATTCTTATACATATATTTTTATATTGTTAGCCTAATATTTTGGATATATATTTTCGCGTTATAGGTTTTTAGTTATTTGTTGGTTTTTCTTTTCATTTTTTATTTTTAGTTTATTTTTCATTTATTTTTCTTGTTTTATTTCTTATTTTTAGTTTCTTTATTTATATATAGTCTCACTCTCACTTATTTATTAATTTCTTGTTTTCCTTATTTTGGTTATTTATTTACTTATTTACTTATTTTTTAATGTTTTGCTTTTATTTCTTTTAGTAGGTCTTTTAATTTCTTTTTGATTCTTTTTCTTCCTCCCTCCTCGCTTTGTGTGTTCCCTTCCCTCCCCCCCCTTTCTTATATCTTTTGAGCTGGTCTTAGTTTGCTACTTACTTTTTTTTATCTTTGGCACTCTCTTTCATCGCAATGATGGATTATAGAGTGTGATCTGAAACGTTGATGCTAAAAACACTTACACAATCAAAACCAAAAGCTTACATTTTACATTCTAAAGAATTATGGAAATTTGATAACATTAAATATCAAAATTATAAAAAATACTAAAAGAAAGCAATCTTAGGCTCACTCTTGTCTTACCAAATTCTTTGAAGCCTAAAAGATAAATGTTTAGTAAAGAAAGAAGATCCCAACATAAATTAATATTTGAAACAATTAAAGAGAAAGGATTAAGAATGTGGTAGAGAAATCTAAGAATATAATTCCAACATCAATTTTTCAAGCCTATGGTACTAGAACCCAAGGTTATGCAACATAACATTGACAATGGGGCCTAAATTATATGCTACAAGATGAATGTAGATTAACAAGATTTAATTTGTGTTAAAAAAATAGCCAATGAAGAAGGTATGACATCCCTTATGGTACATATGTCTAGCCTAAACATTCATAGGAATTTAATCCCAAGGGTTTGAACCAAAGGTATGTCATAGGAATTTATTAATTGAGACCACCAAATAATCTAGTCAATGAATATTAATTTAATCTTGAAATAATCACTATCTCACTTAAGGAATGAATTTTGGGTAAGTGCACCAAGATGGTGAACAAAACGGGGAGTATAAGTCTGAAATTAGGGAAACCTAAACTTCACAGAGAGATTTGAGGGTCATGCACTCAAAACTAGGAGTTGTCTAAAGAATAAGAATTGTAGTACTCTAAATCTAGTTTCTAAACTACTAATTTTTTTCAAATGGATAAGATTAAGAGGGTCAAACCTCTCGCACACAAACAATTGTTCCTAATTTTTTTAGAAAAACATAACATAGTTATTTCCATGCGCTTCACAAATCTATAGTTAGATTTAGTATTTTGTAAAATAATTTAGTAGGATGATAGGTAAGAAAATAATCTAGATTTAATATTCTATATTTTTCATTCAAATCCTTCGTTTAGGTGTTTTCAAGGTCACTGATCTTGATATAATCTAAGAATATATACTCGCATCTACTAGAAGGCAGTAAATCGCCTGGTTAGTTTAGTTCTTCATTTATTGCACGATTTTGATTTTAGCTAACCTTTAATGTTTTATTGAAGTGTTGTGTTCTACAGATCAGGTAAAAAATTCACACACACATTTTTGGCACCCACCGTGGGGCCCTGAAATGGGTTTCCCTTCAAGTTTTATCAAATTCTTTTATTTTCTTGTCTTTTCCTGTTCCCAGCTACGATTTTATTCTCTGTCTGTACAATTTTCGTATGAGTTTTGTCAGAAACTCATACCAGGAGATACCCACTATCATACAATAGTTGATTTGATCAAGGATCACACAAGCAGAAATCTACTGTTGTTTGGAAGCTCGATTATCGTATGATCTGATACCCAATGTCGTACAAGTTTCTAGAATGTCATCTGGAAGGTAACCCACTATCGTACGAGTTTTAGTGTGAGGGTTCAATTGTCATTTCACTTTTTTAGGTAGTTTATCAGATTGGGTTTTCAGATTTTGACTAACAGCTAACCCTAACAATTGAAATTCTCTATTTTTTATTGATTTTCACTAGTTTTTGATTGGAAAAAGTGCAAGAATTGCCAAAAAATAGGTAAGAATCTACTAAGCACATTGTGAGGAATTAAGGTAACCTTCTCAGCTGATAATGTTGTGATTTGGATTAAAATGAACATCTTGTGTGTCTAGCTTGAGTGCCTTTCTTTTCCATATCACACATTTCATTTGGGCTCTAAAAACAAACATAGATTTGCTTTCAGCATCTTTGTTACACATAGTAAATAGGCCCTATGAACACTATTTGTGGCTCTTGAGAGAGTGAGTTTCCAGAGAAACTCTTCTCAACAAAGGAACCCTTGTGGGTAGGGAGGATACAGAGGGAGTCTCACGTTCCACTAGATCTATGTGTCTTCAACTTTTGATTGATTCATTCTCTCTTCGGAGAGGTTGGTAGATCATAAGGGGTTGACGTCATAGATCTTTGTGAGATAATCTTGGTCTTAGCGTGTCAGATTAATCTATCTACTTTGTTTTGGTTAAAAGTGAAAAGGCTATGGGATTATGCTCTACTTCCTTTTTGGATAGTACTAGAAACCCAAATCCTTGAATCTAGAACCAGTCTCCATGTGGTATATTTTGTGCGTCACCTTTAGAGAGGGTTAACCATAGTGGGCATTCCCTTAATTGGGTCAACCACGTTGATGGAACCTCAAGCGGTAATAGCCATTTTTTCTGTGGTAGTGACAGTCGCTATATAAATGTCCTTGTGGAAGAAATCTTCACAGGTGTGGTTCATTGTTGGGTTGTTAGATCTCCCTAGCAGCTCCTGATTGATTAAATTCTCAAACTGTGTCAAAACCCTGGTGCACCAGGATTGGAGTTCACCCCTTTGGATCATAAAAGTTGCAAATTTAGACCATTACTAAAAACCCTAGTGAGGCCAAATTTTCATTTTCTAGGAATATGGGCATTACTACAAAAACTTTTTGGAACATACACAATTAGCACTTCTAAGGATTAGCACAAATAAGTCACTTGATTGTTCATGTGCAAGGTTGCTTTTTCCCTTGTTCATTGTTTTTAGACATGCTTGAAATCACTTGCTTGTTGTTTTGTGTGCTTTCTTATCTATTTGGTTACTGAAAATGAACAAATCTGTTACAATCCTTAAATCTAGACCTTGAAATCTGTAAATAATCTGAAATTGAAAACCCAAAAATTTGCAAAAATTGAAGTGAAATTCCTTTCTAGAGTCAAAAATTGTATGAGTTTTGGTCAAGAGTCATTTCATTACCCCCTGATTATCGTATGGTAACTAGTATTTTGTCATACGAGTGTTTCTGCCTGTCTTTTTCAAAAAACAATTCCTGCAATCAACTGTCGTGTGAGTTTTTGCAATAGTTGTATGAGTTTTCCAATTGTTGTTTCATGCTATACCCACTGTCATACAAACCTACAGAAAGTCATTTGAGAAGTTTTGAAAAATTGTTAGAAAGTTGTCAAAATTGCTAGATATCCAGCTTTTCTAGCCTATTTCCAGAATCTATCAAACAAATCATTGTGTCAGGAACAGAGAAAATACTGAGAATCCAATCATTTTCCTAAAGTGACCTTTTGAATCTGATTTATCCTTCTGTTTAATCGATTTGAGTCTTTATCATCTTGTGTCAAAACCTTGTCATAGCTATCAATCTTCAATCAATCTTCAAAAATGACCAAGTGTTGTGATATCTTGTCCACTATCTTTTGGGCATCTACCCATACATCGAGGGCATAGTATCCCTCATCTAAGTCAAATCCAAGCTTCAATCAATCAAAACCTTGACAAGGTTGCATCATCTGGTCATCTTGATTCAATTCATTCTTCAATTGTCTTCATCTTATTCTTTTGTTTCATCCAAGGTTAATGGTGGAAACTAGAGCTTCCTCTCACAAGAAATCTGGGGAGGTATCTCATACTTTACCTTTGACTCATATCCAAAGTCCAACTCTTGAATAACTTTTAAATTCTAGTCTTTACAAAGATGACAGTACCGGCAACCTTCGATTAAAAATTGGTTACATTCCTCCTTCATCAACTCATGGAGGTAATCAACAAACTCCTCATCAATCTATACCCAGTAGAACTCCCACCATGTCTCAAGCAGGGACAAACTTTGGCTCTCAAAGAGCTCAATCTCAACATGGTGCAGATCAGGAACCCACACCTGAAGAAATTGCTCAATATCAAAATGATGATAACTTCAAATGAATGATGAAGCATTTCTTGAAAGAGGATAGAGAAGCATACTTTTTGCAATTAGCTCATCAAGGAGCTAAACTTCCTCCCAACTTTAATGTTGAAGATATCATTATGAATGAGGAAGAAACTCCACTCACAGCTATGATGAAATAGATGCATGCCATGCAAGTCAAAATTAATAACCTTGAGAAAGAAAAGGAACCCAAGGAGTTCTCCATGGAGGCCCTATGTCCTTTTCCATTTAACAAAGACTTGTACATGCCACCATTCCTGAAAAGAGTGGAGATGCCAAAATATGATAAGTATGATAGACATTCAGATCCTTAAGATCATGTTAGAGAATTTTGTATGCAATCTATGGAGTTCATGCATGAACCAACATATCTGATGCATCTCTTTCCTCGATCTCTGGGAGGAGCAGCCATTCATTGGTTCTCTAGATTTCCTTCTACTATCAAAAATTTTGAGGAGTTGATCAAATTGTTTTATCAGCAATACTCCTACAACATTCAACATCTAGTCACCATGATTGATAACTGTAATCTCAAGCAATATCCAGGTGAACCATTCTTGACATTTCTCAAAAGATGGAGGAAGAAATTCTCTCTATATGCTAAGCCTATTCCAAAAACTGAGAAACTCGAAATCTTCATCAATAATCTTGTCCTAGAGATCAACTATCCTTTACAAATGCAAGATCATACATCTTTTGATAAGATGGTAGACAATGTGATCAAAACAAAAAAGTACTTGTGAAAAAAGGAGAAATCACACTTCAAAAGGACAAGTACGAATTAGGATCCAGTTCTGAAGACAAGAACAAAAAATGGAAAAAAAATAAAGGCATTATCATAGATGGTGTTATTGATACTATTCGTGCCCCATCAAAGGCACCAGCTTTCAATCTAACTATTTGCACCCAAGCCATCAAAGCTTCAGAACAAAAGGTGCCCGAATCATCTCAAAAGAAGCCAGAGTATAAAAAGTGGTCCGCTGATAATAAATGAACGTTAAATGCTCTTGGAGAATCTTTAGAATCAGCTATGAGAACTCTGCTAGCCAATAACATCATCTCTTTTCCTGAGATCCAACAATCTGATTCTGAACCTAAACCAAAATGGTGGAGAAAGAACGAATTATGTGATTTCCATCGGGGTAAAGCTCACAAAACTAATAACTGCTTACACTCGAAACCTACTATTCAAGATATGATTGATAAGGGACATATCACCATTGACAATAATAAGAGAAATAATGATCATACAACATTCATAGAACCATTTTCAAAACATGGTCAAGAAGTCTCATCTTCTCAGCCTAATATGGGGGCAAAGGTCAATTATGCTTACCCTAGAAATAATGTTGTTATCAATATGGTTGAACCTTGTCTCTCTAAACATATCAATGTCATCACAATTATGAGAAGAGATAGAGATCATCCTTCAGCTAATGCAGTTACTCGATCACAAGCTTAGGCACATCTGAACAGACAAATCCTAGATTCATCAAATTTCCCTAAGATGCCCTTCAATCTTTCTTCTGCTTCCAAACAGAAGGCTACTTCTAAATCTTCCAATCCTAAAGATACAAGGCCAACATCTTATAGCATTTTTCAACAACTCCAACACACTAACACAAAAATCTCCATGTTTGAGTTGCTTCGAATATCTCTAGCTCATAGAGCCATTCTAGACAAAGCTTTGCTCAGATCTGATGTTCCAGATGACCTTGATTTAGACAGGTTCCAGACTATGGTTGGACATCTTACATCTTTGCAATATATCTCCTTTTTAGAGGAAGATGATAGCTCCTTGAGTCACCCACATAACCAGTCTTTGCATATAGAAGTCTTGATCTAGAACCATAGAGTCAAACGTGTGTTGATAGATGGAGGCGCTGGCCTAAACATTTGTTCTTACAACTTGGTCACACAATTGGGATTTTCAAAATTAGCTATTGATCCTAGAAAGAAAATAACTATAAAAGCCTATGATGAATAAGAAAGATCTTCTAAAGGCACCATTGTCTTGCCTATCAAAGTAGGTCCAATTATTAGAGATACTATATGTTAGGTTCTTGATCTACCTTTGGCTTACAACATTCTTCTAGGGAGACCATGGATACATGAGATGAAGGTTATTCCTTCTACATTTCACCAATGCTTGAACTTTCCTTATGAAGGAGTAGAGTTCACTATTCTAACAACCATATCCACCACTTGCAATACATTGAAGGAAAGTGCAAATAAACTTGTGCCTAATAACAGAGAATCTGCCATTGAGCCAACTAAAGATGCATCCACATCTAAAATGGAAGATCTTTCAAAAGAGGTTAATATCAAAGAAAATAGTATGGGAGAATATACTATGGAGCCAGTCTTATCTTTGACATCTCTCCCTATCTCACCTAAGTCTTATGGCCAATCTTTGAAACAATCCAAACTAGATTCTAAAGAACCTCTTAAGGCATATAAAAAGAATTTTGTAGTAGAACAAGTCTCCAAGCAAGAATTTGAAGAGGATGAAGTTGTGCTTGCATGGCTATACAAAGATGAATTTGAATCCCATGATGTTCAAATGAGTAACTCAGTAGTACCAAAAGATCCTTCTAAGTCATATGGCCCAGGAGATAAATTGATAGCTAAGATGGGATATCCAGGTAAAGGACCTCTAGGAGTCAGAGGAAGAGTCCTTGAGGCACCTCTCCCACATACTAGTAGAGCAAATAAAGATAAAGTTGGCTTAGGATTTAAAAAGAAACCCTTCCACCTCAAAGCTAATTGTTCTCATGGCATAGAGCAGATCACACTAGGAGAACCTCTTCTTAAGAAAGAAGAAACAGAACCATCAGATAGTGATTCAGACAGCTTATAACTCATCCCCTATGAAAAATTGCCTAAAGAGATCAAAGACCTTCTTGATGATAAAGATGATCCAATCAAAAGAATTAATGTAGTAGAAACACAAGAACCTACTATTAATCAAGAGATAGTTGCAACACAAGAACTAACTAATCTCAAAAACAATCAAGAAGAGGAAGGTGGTAGTGATTTTGAGACAGATTCCCATGAGTATGAATTCAAATCAAAATCTGAGGGTAACCCTTCTTGGGGCATTCATCCTGACTTTACTCATATTCTTAGATTTCCTAGAGGCATAGATGAAGAATCTAATGACTATAAATGGGGAGCCATTCCATAACCAAATGAAGATGAGCTTATTACAGAGAAACATGTTGATGTTATTCACCAATATGTGCCTGAACCCAATGTAAGTCTAGAACGAAATGATGAACCTATCGAGTTTGATCCACCTATGGCTGAATTGGACTCCCACAATGACATTGAGCCTATTCATGAATTGAATGTCTTAAGTTGTAAAATCACCTTTGAACTCAAGCATCAGGTTAGGACCAATGATGACATATCCATATCCGTAAACACTATCTCCCAATCTTTCCCCACTTTGACTATCCAATATCCAGACCTTATTGATCAAACCTCCACAAATCCAAGCCATGGTATTTATACCTTCCCAAATGACTATGCCCTTGCTTGCTACCTCAATGTAGTTGAGCCTATGAGTACTTCCATTAGTGAACTGAGCGTTAGCATGATAGAGTCGGACATCAAGTATCTTAGTCAGAAAAATAAGAATAAGAATAAAAAGAAAAGGAGTTCTGAGGGTGAAAACCACTTTGTGGTAGTCTTAGAACCTACAAAAGTAAAAATAAAAGACATATCCAAAGGTGAAAACCTCTCTGAGGTGCCTAAGGATGAGATATTTGATGTCCTTCTGAGTCATTTATAGGATAGATCTCTAGTTCTAATAGAGCCCACTCAATCCATCAATTTGGGAATAGTAGAAGAACCACAATTGATTCGTGTAGCACAATCTTTATCAAAAGAAGAGAAGCAAAAATTTACAACATTCCTAATAGAAAAGAAGATCAAATTTTCATGGAAATATTCAGATATGCTAGGGTTCAATCCTAATCTTATAATGCATCATTTATCTATAGCTCCAAATGTCAAACTTGTCAAGCAAAAATTGAGAAAGATGCATCCTCATGTTGCACTCTTGGTAAAAGCTGAATTAGAGAAGCTCCTAAAAGCCGGATTCATTTGAGTTATTGATTATGCAAAGTGGATCTCTAATATTGTACCTATTTCAAAACTAGATAAATCAATTTGAGTATGCACAGATTTTAGAGATGTAAACAGAGCATGCCCTAAGGATGATTTTCCACTACCTAACATTGATATGATAGTGGACATGACTGCAGGCTTTGAGATGTATTCTCTAATGGATGGTTTTTCTGGATATAATCAAATAAAAATTGCTCCAAAGGATTAAGAAAAAACTACTTTCACATGTGCATGGGGCACCTTCTATTAGAATGTCATGTCATTTGGGCTTAAAAATGCTAGTGCTACATATCAAAGAGCCATGACTTCTATTTTTCATGACATGATGCATAGGACTATGGAGGATTATGTTGATGATACTTTAGCAAAATCTATGATTAGAGCTAAACATCTAAATGACTTGAGCAAAATACTAGATAGAATGGAAAAATTTAGTCTCAGACTAAATCCTAAGAAGTGTGCTTTTGGTGTCACTTTTGGAAAGCTCTTAGGATACATAGTTTCAAAGAAGGGCATTGAAGTTGATCCAGCTAAAGTAAAGGCTATAATGGAAATGCAACCTCCAAAGAATATCAGTCAAATGAGGACATTGCAAGGAAGATTTCAATCTATCAGAAGATTTATATCACAGCTAGCAGACATATCACAACCTTTTACAAAAACATTACATAAATGTGTGACATTTGCATGGAATGAAGAATGTGAGAACAACTTTAACCATATCAAGAAGTATCTATCAAATCCTCCTATCTTGATGCCTCCCATTCCAGGGAAGCCTTTGATCTTATATGTCTCCACTATAGATACATCACTAGGGGCATTTCTAGCACAACATGATGAGAACAAAAAGGAAAGAGCTATGTACTATATCAATAGAACATTGGTTGCATATGAGAAGAACTATTCAATGATTGAGAAAGCTTGTCTAGCTATGATCTTTGCATCATAGAAACTGAGACACTACATGTTAGATCATACCACACATTTGGTAGCTAAGATTGATCCACTCAAGTACCTTCTAAGAAAAGCTTCCCTCATAGGTAGATTAGCCAAATGGGTCATGCTCTTAAGTGAATTTGACATTGAATATGTTGAGAGAAAAGCTATCAAAGGATAGGTAATTGCTGATTAGTTAGTCGATGCACCTATGATTGATGACACACCAATGCAAATAAAATTTTTGGATTCCTCTATCATGACTCTTTCTTCTAGAGAATGGTAGTTAATCTTTGATGGCTCCTATACACAGAATGGATTAGGAGTAGGCATATTGTTCATAACTCCTCAAGGATACTCAATCCCAAAAGCATTCAGATTAAAGTTTCCTTGCACAAACAATATTGCACAATATGAAGCCCTTTTGAATGGTATGAAAATAGCAATTGAGTGGAGAGTAACAGAGCTACACATTCATGGAGACTCTCAACTTGTTATCCATCAAGTCAATGATGTGTACCAAACTAAAGATGAAAAGCTCATTCCTTACAAGAGAATGGTAGATGATCTAAAGAAGTATTTCCTATCTATCACATTTGATCAAATACCTAGAATGGAGAATAAGGTTGCCGATGCAATGGCAATGCTATCTACTTTATTATAGTAGCCTGAACATGAGCTATGTTATGAGTTCCTGGTGGAAGCACTATCTTATCCTGCATATTCCCCTGAAACCTGCATGATTTGCACTTTTGTTGGTCATGACTCATCCAGATATAAAAACCTATTTTCCTATCTCCAAGACCAAATCATTCCCGATACCTTCAACCGCCATGAAAAGTGATACCTTATCCGTAATGCCTCCCAATATGTCATCATTGGTCATGGTCTATACAAATGAGGTCTAGATGGTACACTACTTAGATGTTTAGAATAGGAAGAGTCTCAATGTGGGTTAGAGGAAGTCCATGATGGTATTTATGGGTCACACTCAAATGGTTTAACACTAGCTCAAAAACTTATTAGGGCTGGGTACTATTGGCCTAAAATGGAGAAAGAGGCTATCAAATTTTCTAAGAATTGTCAAAAGTGTCAAGTACATGGCAACTTAATTCATGCTCCAGGGAGGGATCTAATTCCCTTTACTACATAATGGCCTTTTCACCAATGGTCATTTGATCTTATAGGAGCTATACATCCTCATTCTTCCAATGGACATACCCATTTAATCACAGCTATAGATTATTTTTAAAAATGGGTAGAAGTAGTCCCTTTGACACAAGTAATTGGAAAGCAAATATCTATGTTCATATTGAACTATATCATATGCAGATATGGGATACCTCATTCCATAATCACAGATAAAGGTGGACAATTCAAAAATAAAGACCTAGATGATCTATGTGCCAAATTCAAGATTACACAACATTGGTCTTCTATCTACTATCCTCAAGGGAATGGACAAGCAGAGGCATCTAATAAGAATTTGTTGAAAATCTTGCATCGCATAGTTAATAAAACAAGAAGAGGCTGGCATCTCATGATCAATCTAGCTCTTTGGGCCTAAAAAACAAGTATCAAAATGCCCACTAGGGCTACACCATTCACTTTAGTTTATGGGTCTGAAGCGGTACTGCCTATTGAGGTTGAAATCCCATCACTAAGAATCGAAATGCATGGTCTAGTAACTGATGATGACTACAAAGTGTCTAGGTTGCAAGAACTTGAACTACTAGATGAGTGCAGAAAAGAAATGCATGATCATCTTAGAGTATATCAGAAGAGAATGTCTAGAGGTTACAACGAGAAAGTCAGACATAGAGAATTTTAGGTTGGTGATCTAGTCTTGAGAGAGAATTCTAAAAATCAATCACATCAAGAACGCAAGGGGAAGTTTGAACCCAATTAGCTGGGTCCCTTTGTAATCACTGCTACTTTTGGCTCTGGTGCCTATCAACTCTCAATGACTGAAGGAGAACAGCTCTAAGAACCAATCAACATTCTCCATCTGAAGAAATTCTATGCCTAAGGCATTTAGTCTATGGTAAAATGTCCTGAAAAAATCTTTAAAATTGGAAAAAGTCTTGAAAAAATGAACATCTTGGTGAAAACCTAGCAATAGGTGCCTTGATGATTCACAAAAAAAGTAAAAAGTATCAAAAGTATAAAAAATTTGAAAAAAAAAAAATACAAAAAAAAAAAATGAGAAAAAGAAAAAGTGCCTTGGTGAAAACCTAGAAACAGGCGCCATGGTAGCAAAAAATAGAATATCTGCCAAGATGGTGAAAACCCAGCAAACGAGTGCCACTTGTTTCAAAATGCTCCATCTATCAGTGCAATCTTGGTTTTTTATCAGCTTTCAATCTTACTTTAGTTTGTACATATCTCCCAGTTTGTTTCTGCACTCTTATTTTCAATAAGTCGGTCTGTACACCAATCAGCTCAAGTGTTTGTATCCTATCAATGTTCAAACTTGGGGGCAATCAATGTCATATCCTATGGTCTCTAGTGTATCTTAGATGTATCATATCTAGTCAAAGTCCTTTGAAGCTTCATCCAAGTCAGTCAGTCAGTCTTGTCTCCAGAAAGGATTTTGCATCTACAACAACGCAATCAAACACAAACTGAAAATAATATATGCTTTTTACATGCTTTTATCTCCTTGTATGCTTATTGATTCACATTGAGATTTTTTCATATTATGTCCCTTCGAGCTCTTCAATGATGTCCTTTACAAGATTTAGAGAGTGATGACTAGGGGCATAATCTTTTCTTTGTCTTCTGCTTGTATGTGAAAATCTAACAACTTTGGAAATTCTGGATTGAAATGGTGTCTGACTATAAGAGCCTCTATCTCAAATTGGATGGCCATACGTACCTTGACCATTAATACCCAAAAAATTCAAGGAAGTTTGATCTAACTATTGTCTTTTTGAGTGAGTTCTTTCTCCTACTATGAAATGCGATCTAACATAAGGATGTGAACGATAAAGGGTCATTATGGGTAATTCACATTGGATTTCGAATGACCTCTTGATTGCTTGATGTGTTTTTATCGCAAGGCATGTTTTGGTCATCATGACATTTATGTTTTGATGCTTATACAAATTTCTATATCAAAATGAACATGATATTCAGCTCATCTTGGCGTTTATGCCTTGATGCTTATATCTAATCTGACATTCCAAAAACAAAATCAATATTCATATATCCATGGTTTCCTAATTAGTGGGTGTTGTATTGATTCTTGCATATACAAATCGATATTCATATGTCTATGGCTTCATAACTAGTGTACATTGTATTGATTTATCCGATTACCTAAAAAATTCAATGATGAGAATGACCGACACATGATCAGTGACTAGGTCCTAGGTCTTAGGTTGCATTTCATTCTGTACGTCTCTTTGCATTTTGCATGCTTGCATGATCTCACAATGACTCAATGAAATTCAATGACTAAACAATTCTTCAAATATCTCTTCAAATCTAACAAAGAGTTGAAACCTAACTTGAAGGTCTCTTCAATCGAATCGCAAGCAGTTACTATTCTGTGTTAAACATCCTTTTTGACATAAGACTGAGTACTTGTCTTCATCAATACCTACAAAACATATCATGTGAATTGTTGTATTTACATAGCATAATCATTTGTTGCATTACAATTCATCCATGTGCATAAGCATAAATCATACATACATATTTCCATAATCCAATACATTTGCATAACATCCATCCATTTGAAAGAAATCATTGCATTACAATTCATCCATAGCATAAGCATCACATGATATCATCATATATCAAAACATGACAAGTACATATGATGTCACAACCAAAATCTCAATCTCATATATAATCAAAAATCTTGAACTAGTCAGGGGTGCACTACTGGCATAGGGTACAAAAGAATGAGCTCAGATGAGCTATCAATGTCAGAACAATATATAAAAAAGAAGAGCACAAAATATCAGAATCAATAGATAAAAAATGTTAGAACATATCACAGATTAATCAACTATCAGTATGATCCTCTGCATCTAGTGGAGGAGGAGGTGGTGCATCTGGTACTACCTCTACTCTAGGTGCTCTGGCTCCCTCTGATGACATCATGTACTTTGAGTAGGAGGGAACTCGCTATGTAGTAGGAACAACTATATAATATGTGGACACATAATAAGCTACCTGTGAGGTCTGATGAATCACCTATGCCTGCAATTTTTGTACCTCAGTACGTAGCTCAGTCCACCGTCTATCTACCTCTATGTATCACTCCTCCCATTGAGCACTATGTACCTTTAGGTCCTTGACCTATGCCCTAAGCCATCTGATAGTGTCCTATGAAGTAGGAGCAATAGTAGGATCAACATCTGGCATCTTAGTATCGGGGGTAGCCTTCTCAGTAGTATCTGCTCTCTGCGCCTTACGGTGTCTGACCTCAGCACCTAAGTCAAAACCAGTATCCCCCTTTGTGAAGTCACCACCACCTACCACCTGCTCAGCTGCAAGTACCTCATCTATTGAACCAAGTCCACCTAATGTGCCACCCTCTCCTCTAGTCTGTTTGTGAGAATCGAAAGATCTGCCTGGTGTGGAACTAGTGGGATGAGGGGCCCTCATCTGTCCTGATGGTCTCTGTGGTGGAGCCATCGCTCTGGGTCTTGGAGGTGTGGGGTGTATGATAGTGATGAAGGGTGCTCCCCTTAATACCATAAACACATAACAAAAATAAAGAAACAACAATAATATGCAAGAACATAAAATTGGCTTCTTATTATCTCCACAAATGTGGAATTACAAACTTTCAGAATTACAATATGCAAAGCCACATGGGCATTCCCTTACAATATTCCGTAGGACAAAGCCTTGGATCAATACTCAGATCTACTACCCAGAACTATCCCGAAATGCATAAGACAACACTACAACCTTCCTTATATAGGCAATTTTCCACTGATTGGGAAGGTTCCAAAAAAAATTTAGCCTTTAGGGCTGACCAAACTTAGAATTATTTTATTTTACAATTTATTACATCAAAGTCAGCTCAAAATAAATTTTGAAACCCGAATAGAAATTTTAAAGAAAAATTATTTTCTGCCATTTCTGATGGCCTGACTTCTGAAGACCATAAGTCATCACCAATTGCTCCGATTGACTATTATGACCCCAATTTGGAAAGGGCATGAGGAGATCTACAATGCCTAAATTAAGCAAGCTTCATTTAGCCAAAAATTTGACCTCATCCAGGGCCTCTAAAGCCTTCAAAACTAAGTTCAAAGTTTCTATACCCTATTTCCAAAACTAAAAATTCTCAATATCTTCAAAACCAGACTTGATCTAGCAATGCAACTTTACTGGCAAGCTGATATGACTAAGATGAACCTCCAACCATGAAATCATAACATTCCGAGATCGTATGGCCAACTTACTAAAAAATAGAAGGTTTCCATAAATAGAAGCTCTGTGTAAGATAGCCCTTATTGAAAAAGAAACCAGAAATATTTTTGGGTGATGCAAGATTGCTCTTACACCCAGGATGCTCTTGCATCAGATAGGAGCATGTGTCAGTCTAGGACCCTATCCCATTGGAGCACCAGTAACATCCATCACCTCCTCCATGGAGGGTATCAGCTCAATGGGATCAGAAAATCTATGAATGGGGTGATCAACAAGCCATGAGATGAATCTGTTAGTAACACCACCATCCAGTACATCTGGTCTATACTCCCAGTCCCTACCGACAATTGCACTATACTCCTGTGAACACAAAGCATAAGAGAGCCTCTATGTCCATCCAAGTCCAATCTCACACCCTATCTATGCATATGTAGCGTAATCCTTTGGGGCATCCTGAATACATCCATACTACCACCAGACCCTGGTAATCAAAAATCTCTCTATAGCGGAGGACCTCCCAATCAGTACATGGCTCTAGAAGAATAGCTAAACTACTCTCAAGTAGTAGGCCAAGGCTCAATGGCTACATAAGGTCTCCAGTGCACAAATGTCATGTCATCAAGGCATCACCTCTAGTACTCTATGTGACCCATCCATCTTTGAATAACATATCCAACATATCTATAAATGATAGGCTCTTGAGGCTGCCTCTGTGTAGTACAAATAGGTCTCAACACTGGGATATGCTCCCAAGCCCATATCTACAAAATGAGAGCTCCTGCAGCAAAATATTTTCTCTCCTGATACACCACCTCGTGCATCTCAGAGAACATGTGTGCTAATAAACATTGACCCCAAGCCAACTCAGAGGGAGTGGCCATCAAATGTGCTATCATAGGGGCCCAGCCCATCAAAAGACCATTCTGCTGACAGTCAGACATGATAATGCCACCAATCATCCTAGTGATGATACACTCCAACCAGTGTGTCTATCCATATCTCTAAACTAAGGTCTCCCAAGAAATGGAGGCTGCCATCTGGGTATCATCTCTGAAGAGATGCCTAAAAGCTAACACACCTGAGTTCCCTGAACTCACATACTCTGGTCTCCTAGCAGCATGAAATGGAATCCACAGTATCTGGTACACATCCTCAGGAGTAACAGTAAGCTCCCCCATCGGCAAACGGAAAGTCTGGGTCTCTAAGTGAAACCTCTCAATCAATGCAGTCAAAAGCCCATGATTTACCCTAATCTCGGGTAAATGTATCAAATGCTCGAATCCACAAGTAGCAAGGTGAACTCTCATAGGGTCTGGCAAGGAGACACATAATCTCTAAGTAGCAAGATGAGAGATTTGAACATGTACATCTAGATATATGACCTACACAGAATGAAGACAGGAAATCCTATCAGTAATTGGGTCATAGAACAAGTTACAAGGATAGAAATGGGGTAGTTCAGTGTTTCAGAAGGTAGGTTAATAGGTCAGGAATCAGACTAAGGAATCAGAAAAATAAAAAATTGGACCTAATAGTAAGTTTTGAGCTCATTTTTTTCCATACGACAAACTCAGATTGGCATTAAAAGTTGTACAACTTTCCACATCATACCAAACAACAAACCATAGTAGCACGACAAAGCATCCCTCTTCGTACGAGTTATGAGGGACCTGACAGAATGTCGTATGACTCATGGGTCCCTCTGATACGAGTCATGGGGAATTATCAGACGATAACCTAGCTACTCTTGAAAAGTCATACGACTCCTACTAGGGAGTCATACAATTTTTCATGCACACAAAATTCAAAAATGGAAAAGACGTATGAAAATTGCTAAAATCCTATAAAACATGGAAAAATTGACATTTTAGCAAAGCACGGAGGTCCACCTACTGCATGTCCATACTACCGAGGTCTCTGGTGTCTCCGGCTGCACTCAAATTGGTGTGAACTCATAGGTACCTTTAGTTCTACTGCTCTATCCACCATTTTGCTCAGAGGGCTCCACAAAGATTCTAAAGTCAAAAGGTTAAAATGATTTGAAAATGACCCTTCTAGCCTTTATATAGCTTTTGACCTAATTTTCAAAACTGCTCTATTTTTCACAAAAATTGCACCCGTGGCTAATTTCGACGTTCTGCATCCATTTTTGGGATCAAAATTAAAATTTGAGATTATTTACTATGTCAAAATTGTGATTTAAAATTTTTAGACCTAGGACAGTCTACTACTTGCATAATCGACCTCCATTCATCACAAAAATCTAGTATTCAACTTAACTGATTATCTTACATCAAACTATCAAAATTTCAACTGGGTCAACCATGGTCAACTCATGGTTTCACCTAGTCAAACTTGGTCTTCTGGACCCTCCAACAATGCAGAATGTGTTCTCGAACGTGTTTAACCACTTCTCAAATCAATTAACATGCTTCTAAACCATTTAAAGCTGACTTTTCTTGTCAGATTTCAATTTTAATCCCAAAGGGGGCATGGTATTACACATCATTCAAACTCTGTAAATTAAATTTTGAAATCATATATTTCCTCATCAATCAAGACAACAACCACGTCTAGTTGTTGATTCATCAAAAGACCTCATTGCTTGGGGCAAATCAATCATCACTCGGGGCATATCAGATTCATTGAGATCCATATCAATCTGGTATTCTCTTAATCTTGGAAATTGTATCAATTTTTGTAACTATCGATTCAATTGTGTTATTTCCTTGGTTCTTGAGAAACTGAAGGGTTTAGATGTGATACCAATGTGATTCAATATAAGGACAATCGGATCTGGAATCGGTCACTCACTTCTTCGCAATCATAAGGTTTGAAATTAGGCGTTTTGACACTTTTTCGCAATCATCGGTTCATTTGTTGTTATAGTTAACATTATCTTTGGTCATTTAGGACCTATTATCTTCATATCAAATTCAATTAGTTTCTGTCTCATATCAATATCAATTTCAAACATCAGTTTCAATATCATACATAGACTGTCTTTGAACCACTGCGCTTTGCACAACAATTCAAAGAGGGGCAAAATGTAATACCCCAAAAATGGGCTATAGGTTCATTAACCTCCTACATCATCAAATTCGAATGAAATCGACATCAAAGTCCTAACCTAAGGCACATCTAAACATCATTGAATCCTAATTGATTATCATAAATTCTACATTGGGGAATATTCCTAGCAATATTCCTATTTATCCTAATTATCTTTGATTTAATGATTATTTGGCAATAAATCATATTTATCCTAAAGTTTGATTAATCAAATATTCTGAATATTTAATTAATTAGATTTAATTTTGCCACTTAATTGTTTAATTGAAGTTAATTCTATTTATTCCTAAATTGTATTATTTAATTTTGACAATAAATCCAAAATCCTATGAATAATTGATTAAATTCTTATTTAATTAATTAAAGCAAGTTGTGAATTTTTAATAATATTGTTTTTGAATAAAAGTTTGAAAAATAATTAATTAACCCATAAATCAATTGTTTTATTATTCAAAATCAGTTAAGTTGGAAATAAATCACTTTATTATTAAATTAATTCATAAATAAAATATGCACAATCAGAAAAGCAGACAACTATCAATTATCAATTAAATCTAATCTCTATTTTGAGTTAATCTCTGCTTTTGCATGTTTTTGTGAGTTAAATATCCTTTATTTAAAAATAACTCAAAAATCAACTTGAGTTATTTGAGTGATTTATGGCATTTTTTTCATGCACCTCCAAAGCCCTAGATTTCTATAAATTAAGGCTTTAGCTCTACATTCGTGATCCATCCATCCAAGAATTGCACACTCACGCTATCGAATTTGAGACTGAAGAATCGATCTTGAGAATTCGAGTTGTTGTGAGAGTTTCATTATTTTTGCATAGTATCCATATCATTTAGAATAGTATTGTTAGATCATTTTAGCATATCAATCTTCATATTAGCATAGATTTCATATCATTTTTCATCTTATTGCATCTAAAATCCAAAAAAAATAGATCAATTGCATTCATTCCATATCTAGATTTTGCATTCAAATCCTTCATTTAGGTGTCGTCAAGGTCACTGATCTTGGTATAATCTGAGAATATATACTCGCATCTACTAGAAGGTAGTAAATTGCCTAGTTAGTTTAGTTCTTCATTTATTGCACGATTTCAATTTTAGCTAACCTCTAATGTTTTATTGAAGTGTCGTGTTCTACAGATCGGGTACAAAATTCACACACACAAGAGTGAGATCTAGAAGTTGTGTATTTTTTTTGTGATTTTCTGTTGAGTATCTTATTTTTTATGATTTTTTGAAGTGACCGCATCCTAAAAATCTAGTACCTGTTTGTGCGCTGGGCATAACTTGCATCAAAATAATCCAAATTGCAAACTTTTTTTTAAAAGTGTATAGAATCTAGTGTAGAACAATAATATGTAATTTGTATTTAATTTGGTCTAGTAAATCAAAAGTTATTAAAAAAATGGTAGACATATGTCTGTGAGGACTATGAAGACACTAGTAAAGAAAATTAAAGTTTTCTATGCTAATGTTGTCCAAAAATAGAAAAAATTATATGGTCAGAAAGCTTAGAAGATGTGTGAGATGATGGTAGTAAATTTAGAGATGCCCACTTGATCATTTGTAAATTTGATTATGACGAAGTCAAAAAATCATGTTGAAAGAAGAAAAAATGTGTAAATGGACAAAATTGGAGGGAAAATTGGCTTGCAAACCTTAGGGTCATACTCCAAACCTTTTAACAAGCCATAATCCATATGGTTTATGGTGTACAAAATAACCTGCTCGGGTTTTGAAAACCAGTAACCATAATTTCAAGTTCTACATAACTCGTACGGGTTATGAAGACATAAAACAACATTTTCAGTTTCACATAACCTGTACGGGTTATGAAGACATGAAAAATATTACTTGTAAATGTGTAATACAATATGCATTTGTATAGATTTACATATATGATATGTTAATGTGTAGGTATACGTGCATGCATGCATATATATATATATATATATATATATATATATATATATATATATATATATATATATATATATATATATATATGCATGACTCTTCTCTCTCTCTCTCTCTCTCTCATTCTCCTTATCTTCTCTCTCTATTTTTATATAACCATACGGGTTATGAGGTAATATTTATATATGAGTCCCAACAACCTAAAAGCCAACAATGCAAGTTGTTTGAAGGCCCCACTGTTGTCGCACATGATTTTATGGGACAGTAACAGTTAGGTTTGGTTTATTTTATTGTCAATGTTTCTTTGAAATGATTGATTTGTCTTGTTTTTTGGATTATTTTTAAAATTATTTGATCATGGTTACTTTAGATTATAATAAAGTGATGCTCATTTGTTATTTTTATGCTATTTGATTGTGGATTATCCTCATGATATGATGTGTAGGACAATCAATATCAACAATGGGAAAGAACAAGAGAGGAATGATTGAACAGTGAGAGGAAACAAAGGAAAGACAAAGGGATTGTATGAGGAGATTACATGAAGGTACGTCATATAATGCATCTAATGAAAATGATGAATATTCAACAATTGAAATTGATATGATGAATGCACCAAATCAAAATGATCAGCATACACCAATTCAAATGCATGAGATGAATCCACCTAATGAATGCGATGAACATAGACCATTTGAAAATGATGTAATGAATGCACATGTTAATGAAATTCAAGAAGATTTGTCATTTGAAGAAAATGATGTAATGAATGCACCAATCTTAACACCTCCTAGAATAATTCGTAGAAAACCAAAGTTTCTAATAGACATTGATGAAAATATTTTGAGGCCAATGCATGATAAAATTTCCAAGAGCATTTGTAGAAGAATGGTTATAAGAATTTGGAATAACTATTTTGAAAACTTAAATCAAAGTGGAAGATGCCAATTAGTTGTTGAAATGATTAAAAATCTGAAATTTAGAGAGACGATGAAAATTTTGGGGTTAAGAACATCTGAAAATAATAGTGAAAGAACCATTGTAAGAAATATTTTTGATGCATACCAATCCATTGGTTCGAAATCATGCTCTAAAGATGCTAATGTTACTCATGTGTCCTCACATCAACCATAATGGGAAAGGAAATAAAAAAATCTCATTTAATAAGCAAAACAAGAAAGTCATTAAGGATAAGTAGAACCACATTACACCATGCTTTAGATAGGCCAGAGAAAATTGAGGATCCTAACAATAATTCTCTTTGGGCATTATTGAGTAGATTCCCACGCAAGGATGAGGTTGTTGTTGATGCACTAAGAACATTAATTGATAAATATTGGCATGAAAACACAAGGATTTCACCCAACCAAAGAGATTTTGTTAGAAGGTGAATTAGAATTAGAAATCATGAGCCACATCCAAAACACTACTTAGATATGACACAAACACAATTTTATGAAGGTTTCTTCAAAGCTTTCCTCGTATTAAAATTAGTCAAAGATTTTTGAGATAACAAAACCATTTTATGTTAAAATTAATCATGCATGTACTACATGTTTTTGTAGGGTTCATGTTGAGTTTTCCATGCATTATGATATTTATCGCTATATATGTGGTACTTTGCATACTAACAATGTTTTGCAGGAATGTGGTCTACAAGCACCTCCTAAGTGACTGAGAGACTTCATTTCAAGTGTACTTTGTAAATGAGATGATGGGTGCATTTATTACAAGATGATGTGTTTGAAAGGATTTTATCCTACATGTGGTGGTTTGCAAAAGTTGCATAGATTCTTACATCTCGATAACAAACATGAAATTAGGCAAGAACTAGTTTCTTTTAGAAAATACAAGTCAGTCATATATGGTGTTAAAGATGGAAAAGAATTAAAGAGGTGTGAGTTAGTGAAAAGGGATATATGCATAGATTATGTTATGCTGTTTGAAGACAAACTAGTTTATAAGTACATAGGTCACACACATAGAGCTAGGTGGTTAGACGAGAAATTCAAGTTGTGTAAGGACACTTTCCCACTTGGTACTTTTGTCTTTATCATTGATTCTACATAGAATTATACACTAAAACCTCAAAATTAAGTACAAACTATGTATTATCACTCTACACAAGTTACAATTTTTGTACACATAGTATTCATGCATGCACATGATAGCACAAAGGAGGACATAAAGGTTATAAGAGAGTATCACTTCTATACCAACAATGATCATACACATTCCTCAGAGTTTGTACAAGGATGCTTTAAAGTTTTCTATGATAGTTTAAGGGAAAGAGGTATAAGATACAACCAACACTTAATATGGTCAGACAATTGCACCTCACAATTCAAGAATGAAAGGATGCTCTACTAGTTGACTAGGAGACATGTGACAAGTGGTGTGCAACATTTTTGGAATTTAACTGAGGCATGTCATGGAAAGGGAGAGCATGATGGTGCAGGAGCATGTGTGAAAAGAGCTCTTACTAGAGAGGAATTGAAGTATGAAGGTGGCGTAGTGTTAATAGATGGAGAAACAATTGTGCAATGGTGTAATTCTATGATGGGACCAAGTAATGCAGGTAAGTCTATGGTTTCCAAATTGTTTTGGTTAATACATGAATCTAACATTGAAAACTATTTAGATTTTTGTACACTTACAGGATCAAGTAACATGCATTCATTTAGAAGTTCAAATGCAACATCATTAGCTATTTATACTAGACAGATTGCATGCTTTTTCTCTTTGTGTATGCATTTTTTGTGGGATGAATGTGAATCAAAAGAATGGGTTGACAAATGGTCATGTAGACCTTTGCAAACCCTAGATACATATCAACTTCCTCGAGCACTACAACTGAACCAGATGGAAGCATCAATGGATTTTGACCATGTATTTGACCTAGTTGAACCAAGTAATTTATCAATTTATTACTTAGTGAATTCTTTTTCTCATCTTGTATGCATTTTAAGGTCAATTTATTAGTTCTTTATGTTGATTTTGGTATTAAATTATAGCCTTATACTAAATGCAGGTCATGTATATGAAGTCATTGCAAATGAGAACAATAAAGAAGGAACATATTACTTTTTGTGTCATTGTATTGAGGCCAAAAATAAATTGACAACTATAGTCATTCATGGAGAGAGTATTGAGTATCCAATAGGTTCTGTTGTTGTGACAGGAACATGGCTTAGAAAGTATCATTGTTGTGTCGAGTTGTATTGAGACTCTTAAACTCAATTTATTACACTTTGTATTGATATTGGCATTAACTTATTTTTATAATAAAATGTAGGTACCCTATCAAGGATTCTAATGCCTGGTTGTTTGAGGATTTTGAGACACATAGACATATTCTTCATTACTCTAACCTTGTTGTTACAATAAATATTCAATTGATTAAATATCATGGTAGACCTCTTAACAAGAACTTGTAGAAAGTTCGTGAACATGACCACAAGGCAATACTTGACACAATAAGGGTTAGAGCTGATCCAGAAGGTTCACTTGATTGATTTTGGGCCATAAAGATGAATGATTCTACAATATGTTAGAATTATTTAAACAATTTGTATATGATTCTATGTGCATATGAGCTATAATGTGCATATTTAGATGTCAAATTTTGAATATAAAAACAATAATCAATTGTAATGTGCATATTTAGATGCCAAATTTTGTATATAAAAACAACAATAGACTGTAATGTGCATATTTACATGCAAAATTTTGTATATATAAACAATAATGAGCTTCATCCTGCATGTAGTACCCCTCCATAGTTTGCTTTTCTGTTATTCTTGCCAAACTCTTTTAGACCACTTATATGTGTGCTTCGTTATTCCAGTTTTATTATGATTTTGGATGTATGTCACTTTATGGTGAATCTTTAATAAATGGATGTTTATGATGTTTATATTGACTCAATTATATTTTGTTATTTATGAAGATGTTATACTTGTTTCAAAATGTTATTTATAATGATGATTATACTTACCCCATACTTGCATGTGTATGGTGTTCATATATGCTTTTATATTTTTGCTTGATGTGGTTGAGGGATGGAGTAGTAGTTACTTGCTTGTGAGATCCACACAATCAGCCGATCCCCACCATTGTCTGTTATATCTCTATATATATGTGTAGACATGGAAAATTGGCAAAGGCTTAAATCAATCAAAAGGTGCATCAAGTCATCAAAATAGCATGAGAAAATCGATAAATGGAACAAAGGCAATTCAAATCAAAGGAAAATTCAATTAAATAATTAAATGATTAAATAAAGCTTGAAAAGGGGAAAAACACTAAGAAATTGATTAAATTCAATTAATGACATAGTTGTTGAAATGAAAAATCAAAATGAACCTCTTACCCTTCATGGCTAAATTTAATTACTTTAATTATTTAATAAATATGAAATTCCCTCAACAAAGGAAAAAGGAGACAAAATGGACACAAATCACTCACTTTTGTTGAAATGGTCCAGCCTTTTGAAACCATTTAAATGTTTGTCCCCCCATTTAGGGACAAAGCAAAGCCAATTGACCTTACCCAAGCATAACCATGGTTATCTCACTCTACCCCCTACCCTTGGGAAAATCTTATAAATAGAAGGCATTTTGAGGCATTATTCATCCACTCCATATCTTTGAATTGCAGCAAAGCTCTTGCAATTTGCATCCACACCACTCACTTAGCATTTTCATTGATATTTAGCTTAAATTGTTGATCATTTTAGAGATTTTCTTATCAAATAGAGCTAGAATTTGATAATTAGATCTATTTTGCATATCATTCTTAGTTCAATTCTCATAATTAGAGTGTCACTAGTGAGGATTTGCAGCTGAGAGCCTCATTTACCACTTCAATTTAGAGAACCATGAGATATTTAGATTAATTGTGCATTATTTAGATTAGTTTGCTTTGAATAGTGTAAATTCTCTTTAAATCTTGTTATTTCATGAAGGTGTAAATCACTCACACACAAATGGCGCCCACCGTGGGGCTCTAGGCCTCAAATTTATCAAAATTTCCACGTTATTTGCAAATTTAGGCTAGAATTGCATGATTTTGCTCACTGTTTGCAGGTTACAGGAAAGAAATCACGCCTACCAGTAAAGAAATCACGCCTACAGTAAAGAGATGTTGCTCGCGGAAATTTAGATGTCGCCTGGAGTCTGAACGCTCACGCTTCTTACCAGCAGAATCACGCTTCTGGATAAAGAAATCACACCTGCGGACATTAGATTATCGCCTGACGCACAAAGATATGATGCCTTTGGCTATTTGGATGTCACCTACAAAGAATTAAAAGCCGCGGCCGATGAATTAGTTCACGCCTGGTGTAAAGGGAGTTTACTGCACTTTGCTTTTGATTTGTCGCTCTTATTATTTTAAATGTCACTTTCATTTAATAAGATGTCGCTTATCTGAATTAGTTTGTCGCTTTTGATAAATAATTCGCGCGTTCATTTAATTTGATATCGCACATAATCACTTTAATCTCGCTTGAGCCCCTTTTGGTGACGCTCGCGGTTAAAGTAATTACGTCTTTGTTAAATTAGATATCGCCTTTAACAGAAGAAATGTCACCTGGTATAGCATCTATTTTCTATTAGAGTAATTGCTGTTGTCGCCTGTAATAAAGATTTCACGCGTTTGCTAAATTTAATATCGCACTTGACTATTTTGATCTCGCTTGAGCCCCTTTTGGTGACGCTCGCGGTTAAAGTAGTCACGTCTTCATTAAATTTGATCTCGCCTGTAGTCTGGACAATGTCGCCTGACAGTATTTTCACTATTTTGTCAAAATAAGGACTGTATGCTAACTTTACTGTCATTTTTTTTGTCTCAGGAGCATGGTCTGTCATAAGAAAGTGCAAAAACCAGAGAGAAGATACAACTTAGAGGAGAAATTGATCTCTAAGAGGATAAGGAAAGAAAACCGGGTACATTCTACCTTTGTTCTCAATAATAATTTAGAGAAAGAAGTAGAATTACATGCCAAATACATTGCTGTTGTAGATGCTTACAAACGAAAATATGTCTCATTGAATTGGGAATTTAGTCCTTAAAATTGTAAGAATTTTGCAAGTATTTTGGTAAAAAAAGAATCAAAAGCATAATCAATTATATCATTTTTAGCTTTGATTTTGGTTTCCCCTCACTTTGTATTGTGCTGACTAACTTGTTGGTGGAGGGAACATTTTGCCAAGGTAAGAGAAGGATTTGGAGAGAAAAATGAAAAATCTACTACTTAAAAATGCGCCTAGCCTTTGCTAGCATCGTTTGAGGTATTTTTCTCATCAAGCTTGCACTTCCCTTAAATTGTGGCATTTTCAAAGTTCAAAAACATAGTTTAATCATAAAAGGAAAAAAATAAACACTTCAATTCTAAGAACCCCTTTGTCACGGGGTTGAAAAAGAACCAAATTTGATTGTGAGTGTTTGGGATAAGGGAAAAGCAATAGGGATATGCTCTTCACTCTTTGAGTGAATCAAATTCCCAAACTTGCTCTACCAAATCCATTTTTCATGCTTTTCAATGAATATGTTTAAAACTTAGTGGGCTCGCCTCCCGAGATTGCCTTAGAAGGGCCGGTGAGAGGGACAACCCAAAGTGGGATACACTTGCTTTTGCCGCTAGAATCCGACCCACTATAAAATGAAACGCGGGTATCCTTAATGGGGTACACGACAAAAGGATTTTAGCTCTTTCAAACTTCCTCTAGTAGTCCTAACGGATTGCGCAAAATCATGCTTTTGTGCGTGTGGGAAGCCCCTTAACATAGTTGGGGGATGAAAAGCTAAGATATCTTTTGAACGAAAAACTTACTACATAACGGTAAAATAGCAAAACTACTTATTAGAGCCATGTTTACGAACCAATTATGTGCTAGGTAGATTGTGTGGAAGCTATTCTTGTGTTAAACCTGTGAAAACGTTCAAAAATATACACATTAGAGCATTCTAGGGATATGGTACCCAATTGATGTGTGTGTTGAGATTGTTTTTATTTTCAAACAAGATATTCCAAAGTTATTGATCAAAACACCATTAAAATTTTAAACCATTTAAAATTGATCAAAAACTTTTACCTTATTCCAAAAACAGCTTATCAAGAGAAGAAAGTCAACATACCCTTAAAGTTTGTTCATGCCTATTATTACAAGGTCACTCTCCATAAGGAAAGCATTACAAACAGACGGGACCTACAACGGAGAAGAGCTCCCATTTCCAAAGAACACTTTCATTACTTCACGAGTGACTGAAAATCCCACTAAGGCAAAGGACATTAACAACATGTTTAGTGGTACCCTAGGAAATATCGATCCCACTAACCAAGGGAACAACATGAATGGGGGCATAGATCCCAATAACAACCAAGGGAACAACATGAATGGAGGTATGGATCTTAACAACAATCAAGGAAATTCTAATAATGGAGGAAGAGACCCTAATTCTCAAGAGGCAAATTCACAAGGCAACAACTTATTGCCTCCTCATAATACAAACTTACCCCCAACTGCAGAAGAAGCCACGATTGAAAGAGCATTAGAGGCAAGACAATGTCCTTATTTCATAGAACTAATGAAAAAGACCATGCTTATGGATAAAGAAAAACACTTCATGGACTTAATACAAACGGGGGTAAAGCTACCTAAAGATTTTGACATAGAACAATTAAAGCCCAAGGAAATAGAAGACCCTATGGAAGCAATGAGGAAACAATTCAAGGCATTACAAATGGAAATTGACAATTTGAAACAAAATGGGGCTCCTAAGCCTTTCTCTATTGAAACATTATGTCCTTTTCCATTCGATAAGAGTTTGGTCATGGTGCCTTTTCCCATTAATGTAACATTTCCTAAATATGAGAGATATGAAGGAACATCTGACCCACATGATCATCTTCGGGGGTTTTGTGCATTGAGTCTTGAATTCATGCATGAATCAACCTATTTAATGAGACTATTCCCAAGAAGCTTGGGAGGAACAGCCATGGATTGGTTTTCAAAACTACCATCCGGCATAAAATCCTTTGAAGAGTTAGCATCTAAATTCGTGACTCATTACTCTTATAACATCAAACATGAGGTCACCATGATAACGTTATGTAACACGAAGCAACAAGATGGAGAAGCCTTTCTCACATTCTTGCAAAGATGGAGGACTGCATTTGCTAGATATCCAAGAAGTGTACCGGAGAAAGAAAAAATGGATATCTTTATTAACGGTTTAAGAAGCGAGCTGAATTATAGACTAAGGATGCAATGTCCCAAAACCTTTCAGGATCTAATTGATAACGGAATTACAACGGAAGAAGTGTTGATTAAGAGTGGAGAGTTGAAATTGCACAAGGAAAATAAGAATAACTCTAACTCCAACAACAACAATACCAACAATAACAACAATCCAAATAAAAGTTGGTACAACAACAATAGCCGTTATGCTACAAAGAATAACAACAAAGGTATTGTTAATGATGGTGTAGTGGAATCCAGCAACTTGAAGGTGATTCCATTTGCCCTTACAAAGACACCAAATCAAGTGAATAATGCTAATCAAGCATATAATGCACCTTCCAACAATAACAACAATGCCAATAAGAATAATCAAGGGAACAAGGATCAAAACAGCAAGTATGATAAGTATTTGAAACCCACTCCTGCAAGATACTTTACACCCTTGGGAGAATCACTTGAAACTGCATTAAAGACTCTCATAGCTAATAATGTTATTACATTACCCGCTATTAAACCTTATGAACCAGACCACAAGCCGGGTTGGTGGGATGCTAAGCATCATTGTGAATATCATAGGATTCGGGGGCACCCTACAAATGAATGTTTACAATTAAAGAATGTGGTGCAAGACTTGATAGATAATAACATAATCACTGTTGATGGACCCCAAAATAATGAAGATCATACGGCCTTCAAACAACCTTTTTACAAACATGATAAAGGTGAGTCATCAAATGGCAAGAAACAAAGTGCCAATAATCTCAACTTTGCGCCATCATATGATCATATTGTTAATGCTATCATCATTAATGAACAGCCTCAAAAGGAAGCAACAAATGTCATTACAAGAGGGCAAAATTCTAGAATGACTTTACAAGGGATAGTCCCTCAAAACACCAATATCCCACCATCCAACATTGTGGTCAAACAATCTCCTACAGCAGCAAGACCTTATAGTTTGGTAGACCAATTGCAATGTACTCCAGCATAAATCTCAATCTTAGAGTTATTGAAGTTGTCACCAAATCATAAAGAGATTTTGGAAAAAGCTTTGGAAGAAACACATGTTTCTACTACCTTAGGGGAAGAAAAGTTTCAAAATATGGTAGGACATCTTGTGGCTCCTCATTGTCTTTCATTTTCAGATCAAGATGACATGTCTATAACTCATCCTCAAAATTTGCCATTACATATAGAGGTTTTGATCGAAAGGCATAGAGTCAAAAGAGCCCTTATTGATGGAGGGGCTGGCCTTAACATATGCACATTGAGTCTTGTAAAATCCTTAGGTTTATCCGAGTCTTGCATTGACCCTACAAAGAAAATCACCATAAAAGCTTATGATGAGGCTAAAAGAGCTTCTAAAGGCATGATTGTGTTGCCCATCCAAGTGGGACCAGTTAAGAAGGAAACCAAATGTCAAGTGTTGGACATGAAATTAACCTATAACATTTTATTGGGAAGACCTTGGATTCATGAGATGCAAGCTGTCCCCTCCACATACCACCAATGCATCAAGTTCCCGTACATGGGTGAAGAAATCACAGTTGGAGGAGACTCAAATCCATTTCAATATTGTAATGCACTCAAACCCTTGCATGAATTATACATTCCACATAATCGTGAAGGAGTTGTTCCAAGAATCACCAATGAAGATGCACAAAATCCTCTTCAAGCTAGCTCAACTACATCAACTAAGGGCAAGGAAAAGGTGAGCTACGAGGGTCCAAATGTGATGGAAAGTCCATGTGTGGCACCTAAATTGGAAACAGTGATCTACAAACCTACTAAAGAGGAAAAAGAACAAGCTAAAGCAGATCATTACCAATACATGAGTGAGATGATGAACAAATTTGACAAACAATGCAAGATTAGTTCAAAAGGGGTAGGAGAATATTCAGTTTCTCTATTTGACATGCCCATGTCTCCTAAATCACATGGAAAACCCTCAAAAGAACATCTTCCACATAAGTATAATTCTTATTTTGTGAGGGAAGATAGCAAAGCAACATGGGATAAGGAAGAGGATGATGTCCTTCAATGGCTTTATCATGATGAGGATGGTACCCTAGACACTCCCATGGAAAGAATTCAGCATGTTAATATACAAACAGAACAATATGGAAAAGGATTTGATATTATGCAAAAGATGGGATACAAAGGAAGAGGACCCCTAGGCCAAAGAAATAGAGGATTATTAGAACCTATTGAACCTGTTTGGAGGGCAAGTCATGAAAAATCCGGAGTAGGTTTTCAATATAAGGGAGAAAGTTCAAGTCCAATGCATGATTTTCATCCTCAAATAAATGCATTAGAATCCGAAGGAGATAGTGATGATTCTAGGGATTATGAATGGGATACTTTATCAGATGAGTCATGTCAAGATAAAGAAGTCATTGTTATACATACTTATGCAAAAATCCCAAAACAAGATGCTCCAATTAATGAAGAATCTTCTATTCAAAGGCCTAATATAGAACAAGCATCTAGTAGTGGAGCATGGATAGAAACATTTTGGACACCTTCAGAGGAGGGAAATTCAAACGTTAGTTTTAACCCGCTTGTGGCTTTTCCCACATTGTTTCCCGTAGAGGTCGACGAGGATTCAAGCGAAGGGGACTTTGACCCTGCTTCCATGGATCATCTTGAGGAAGCACACATCATAGACCTAAACGATACAATGTATGAACCCTCAAACGAAGTCATGTCCATAAATCCTATTGATGATACCTTACCCAATAATTCCTTAATTTTGATACATCTAGACCTCATTGATTGGGATCAAACTGAACCACATGACTTACTTTACTTCCCAAATGACCAAGCCACAAACCAATACCTCAATGCGGTTGAACCCTCTTTCACCAACGAACTCAATACGGACATGATGACAACAGAAAGGGTCCAATCTCTTAGTCAAAAAAAAGAAAAAAAATAAAAAAATAAAAAAATGAAAAGTTCTATTGGTGAAAACCCAACTGTGGCACCATTAGAACCAAAAACAATGAAAATAAAAGACGTTTCTTTTGGTGAAAACCCAACTGTGGCACCATTAGAAGAGAGATTGGATACTTTGCCTGAACATGAAGAAGAACGGTCATCTATTCTTATAGAACCAACAGAAAAAGTTAACATTGGCACGGAACTAGAGCCAAAGGTTGTACACTTGACTGCATCACTTACATCTATTGAAAGAGAGGACTTTATCAAATTCTTCCAAGAACAACAAGTAAATTTTGCATGGTCATATGCCGATATGCCTGGATTGGATCCTGATTTCATAATGCATCATCTGAATGTTAGACCCGGAGTTAAACCTGTGAAGCAAAAACTAAGGAAAATGCACCCACATGTGGCTCTTCTAGTCAAGGCAGAATTGGAAAAATTGTTAAAGGTGGGATTCATAAGAACAATAGCATATGCTGATTGGATCTCTAACATTGTGCCAGTTACTAAACATGATAAATCTATCCGTGTGTGTACGGATTTCAGAGATTTAAACCTTGCATGTCCCAAAGATGACTTCCCATTGCCAAGCATTGATACCATAGTGGATTTGACAGCAGGTCACGCAATGTACTCATTAATGGATGGATTTAGTGGCTACAACCAAATCAAGATTGCTCCCGAAGACCAAGAAAAGACAGCATTTACTTGCCCTTGGGGTACTTTTTGTTGGAATGTTATGCCCTTCGGTTTAAAAAATGCTGGAGCTACATATCAAAGGGCCATGACAACTATTTTCCATGACATGATGCATACTTTTTTAGAAGATTATGTGGATGACATTCTAGCAAAATCCCACAATAGAGAAGAGCATTTACAAATCCTAAGAAAAATATTCATTCGGTTAGAACAATTCAAAGTTAGACTAAACCCAAAGAAGTGTGCCTTTGGTGTCCAATCTGGCAAGTTATTGGGTTATATAGTGTCAGCAAAAGGCATTGAAGTTGATCCTGAAAAAGTACAAGCAATTCTAGAAATGGAGATTCCAAGAAATATTAGCCAAATGAGGTCACTACAAGGAAAGATTCAATCAATAAGGAGATTTATCTCTCAATTAGCAGAAAAGTGTCACTCCTTCACCAGATTGTTACACAAGGACACTACATTTATGTGGGATGAGGAATGTGATAAGGCCTTTGCTACTTTGAAGACTTATTTGATAAACCCACCTATTCTTATGTCACCTATCAAAGGTAAAGAACTGTTGTTATACATATCAGCCACAGAAAGGTCTCTAGGCATATTGTTGGCACAAGAAGATGAGCAAGGAAAAGAAAGGGCAATCTACTATCTTAGTAGAACCTTAATAAAATATGAACTCAATTATTCATTCATGGAAAGAGCATGTCTAGCAGTGGTTTTTGCATCTCAAAAACTAAGACATTATATGTTGATGCATAAGATCAAATTAATTGCCAAGATTGATCCTCTCAAATACTTACTAAGTAAAACTGCCTTAACAGGTAGAATAGCAAAATGGGTCATGATCCTAAGTGAATTTGACATTGAATATGTTGATAGAAGAGCAATTAAAGGACAAGTGATAGCAGATCACTTAGCAGATAACCCAATGGAGTCTACACAAACCATGCAAATTGAATTTCCAGATGCAGAAATTGTCAACATAGAAGCAAAGACATGGAAGTTATATTTTGATGGATCTTACACACAAGGAGGTTCTGGAGCAGGTATATTATTGGTTACCCCTCAAGGATACACCATTCCAAAGTCTTATAAACTCTTATTTCCATGCACCAATAATATAGCGGAATATGAGGCATTAGTCATTGGCATCAAAATGGCTTTAGAATGGAGTATTGCAGAATTACAAGTGTATGGAGATTCCCAACTCATAATCAATCAGGTTAATAATGAATACAATACCAAGGACATAACATTCATGAAATATAAAACCTTGATTGATGGATGGAAGAAGTACTTTGCTTTGATCACATTTGAACAGATTCCAAGAGAAAAGAATAGAGCAGCAGATGCCATGGCTACCTTGGCTTCCTTGTTACAAAAACCAGATCAACATAAGAAGTATGAGTTCTTGGTGGAAGAGTTGGTAAAACCGGCATTTAACCTTCCTGACACCCAAATTGTTGCTCTTTTACATGGACATGACTCTCCTTGGTATGGACCCATCTATACTTACCTTAAAGACCAAGTACTCCCCATAGACCAAACTCGTGCCCAAAAATGTAACTTCATACGCCAAGCCGCCCGTTACCTAATCCTTTCAGACACATTGTATCGTAAGGGTCTTGATGGGATGTTACTTAGATGTCTAGAGGAAGAAGAGTCTAAGTTAGCTTTACGCGAGGTCCACGAAGGCATTTGCGGGTCACACTCAAGCGGTTTTAATCTAGCTAAGAAAATCCTTCGTCTAGGGTACTTTTGGACAACATTAGAAAAGGATGCTTGTCAATTTGTGAAGACATGCAGCAAATGTCAATATCATGGTAATATGATACATGCACCGGCTCAAGAATTACACCCATTCATTACACCATGGCCTTTTTATCAATGGGGTTTTGACTTGATTGGAATCATATATCCTCCATCTTCAAACGGACACAAGTATATCATCACAGCAACAGAATACTTCACCAAATGGGTGGAAGTAGTTCCATTAATAACAGCAACTGGCAAACAAATTTCAATGTTCATTTTGAACCACATAATTTGCCGCTATGGTATTCCACATGCCATTATCACGGATAATGGGAAACAATTCAAAAATCAGGATATTGATGAACTTTGCATGACATTTCACATTACACATCATTCATCATCCATTTATTATCCACAAGGCAATGGACAAGCTGAGGCAACAAACAAAAATATCCTCAAAATATTAAAAAGATCAGTTAACAAATCAGGAAGAGATTGGCACGTGCAAATAAATCCCGCACTATGGGCTTACAGAACTAGTATCAGAACACCTACAGGAGCTAACCCATTCTCTTTAGTCTATGGAACCGAAGTAGTTCTACCATTAGAAGTTGAAATTCCATCTCTACGGGTTTCATTAAGAGGATTGATCACTGATGAGGATTATAGGATTGCCAGACTACAACAATTGGAATTGTTAGAGGAACATCAGACTCAAGCTTATGAGCATTTAAAAGGTTATCAAAACAGGATTGCACACAATTACAACAAACACATCAAACCAAGAACTTTTCAAGTAGGAGACTTGGTACTAAGAGAAAATCCCAAAAATCAAGTTGAAAGGGAAAAGAAAGGAAAGTGGGAAGCTAATTGGATAGGCCCATTTGTGATAGCATCATCCTTTGGAACTGGAACATATAAGTTATCAGATTGTAATGGTGAAGAATTACAAGAACCCATAAATAGCATTCATTTGAAGAGATTCTACACCTAAAACAGATGAAAGAGTATAAAGAGTATCAGATGAGAGAGCATCATAATTATTGTACATAATTGAAAATGGAAAATACCAAAAACATTTGAAAATGGAAAATTCAAAAACATTGGAAAAGAAGAAAGATCAAAAACAGTGGAAAATTGAGCCTGAAGAAAGCAAAAACATTTGAAAAACTATCTCTTGGTGAAAACCTAGCAAATAGGCGCCAAGGTGATAATGAAACAAAAAAAAAATGAAAAAAATGAAAAAAATGAAATAAAGAGAAAAAGTGCCTTGGTGAAAACCTAGCAAATAGGCGCCTTGGTAGCAAAAAAAAAAAAAAAGAGAATACCCAAAAGTGAAAACTTGGTAACAAGCGCTTTTGGTTCCCTTAAGTCATTTCCTTCCTAGTCACATGTGTATATAATGCATCTCATCATCCCATTTGTCTAAACCTTCATTGCATCCGTCATTTGTACATAGTCATAATAACAGTTTGTAGCACCATCCTTTGCATTGCCTAAAGTTGTCAAAATTGATACATCAAATACTTGGGGGCAGCATAAACGGATTGGAAAGTGGGTACCTCAAAAAGGATTCATATGAACAACATTCAGTCACAAACAGAAAGAGATCAACATTTTCAGAAAAGAGATCAGATTTTTGTAAACCTTGGATTGATAACAAAAAAAGTTGACTACCACAACAAAATTCTTGAAGCCTAAATTGACTTATTATTCAGGATTAAAAATCAAAAATCATGTCATGATCAAACACTTGGAAATATATTTTGTTGAAAATCAGAAAACAATGCAAAACACTTAGATAGATTCTTTTGAAAAGTTGGTTAAAAATCTGTTTACTTACATTCATTCAATTTGTATCAAGTCTTTTTAGCTCATCAAGGATGTTTCGACTAGATTGGCAATGATGGAGACATGATTTTTTTCTTGACTATGACATGACTCTTTGGAGGAAAATTCATTGCCTTATGAGAATTCATCTAAAGACATGGTCATCAAAGAACCATCGAGGATTATCTTATAAAACAATGAGTTAACCTTTGTTTGTTTACGCAACCGGATACCTTGGATATTTAGATTCTTCATATCTAAATGACAAAATCCACTTGCAACATAGAATTCGACAAAATCGGTATTCGTACTCTCATGATTTTTTTGAAATCAGTGATAGTCGTATCGATGAGACCGATGGGAAAGCAAAATGGAGGTTACCATATGAGCAGTAAATAAAAAGCGATATTCATATCATCATGTCAGTGGGCAGTGGTGATTGTATCGACTTTCCGGTCCCAAGTGCTCAATGATGAAAATATATCCTCAAGGCATTTATTTGCTAAAAGCTAGTGACACTTAGCTGCATTCATAAAAAGGTTAAATGCATTCTCATGTTAGATTAATTGCATGTGCATTTTTTTTTCCCAAGGGTTTTATTTTCGCATCAAAAAGGGGGTACATGACATCATTAACAGGGTTAAATCAACAAGGACAACATCATTTCAACATCATCTTTTCTACAAAAATAAAAATAAATGAGATTATACTTTTTGCATTCATTCCATATCATTAATCATTACATAGATATTATCAAAGAAAAGAAGGAAATAATCATTTACATTTGCATACAGATTGCATACATTCAGATTGCATACATGAGAAATAACATATCAAAACTGCATCCATACATGAAGAAGAAATGCATCCATCTATCTATATCATACATAAGATACGTTGCATCCATAGCCAATATCCATCCAAAAAAACAAATGCATTAGATAAACACATATAGCAGCATCTAAAGGAAATCTCATATATCATCAAGTAAAAGCAGGAAAGATCATAAATGTTCTCATATCACACGTCTACTCATAACTCAATATATCAAGTATAACAATGATGTCATAAAACTCAACTCTATAATCGCCCATCAACAGGGGCATCAATGTCAAATAAGTGTCAAAATACAACTGGAAGGGTGACACCAAGGTCACAAGACTATGGTACAATATCAAGTATCTTAGCATCAGTACATAAATGATCAATAAGAGCAATCATAGTTCATCTCTCGTCACCACTGGGAGGAGGTCCTGGAGGAGGCTGTGGAGGAGGCTGTGATGGAGGCTGCTGAGGAGGTGTCTGACCAACCATAGCAACAAGGAGAGGAACCAAGGGAGCCAAACCCGATACCAACTGCTGAATCATAGATGACATCTGTGACACCTCTGTCCGTAATGCTCCCACATCTGCTCGTAGCTGGGTAGTACTAGAGCTCTCTCCAACCTCATAGGTACTCTGAGGATCACCTGTATCTATAGGAGCTTTTCCCCGATCACGGGAAAAAGCTGCTGGCATCTGCTGTGCACCTGTATCCTGACCATCCACAGTAGCCTGCTGTAATCCTGCTCTCGTATCCTGTCCTGTCCCTGGATCCTGTCTAGCAGCCCTCACATGATCCTGACGATCTATCCTCTGTCTCTGTGCTACTGCAGGACGAGGAGGAGGAGGAGGTGCCTGTACCGGTGCATCTCTCGCTCGTCCTCTGAGCCTAATCACTGCTCTACCTCGGGGTCTACCTCTGCGTCTCCTCCCACCACCAACATCATCACCATCATCATCTCGCCCAGGTACTGGCTCTGCAGGGTCTGTAAAGCGAGGCATCGGATGCTCCATCAACCAAGCTAGATACTCCTGTGTGACTCCGGCATCTCTGATGTGTAACCTCATGTCCCAATCCATATAACCCAGTAATGATATCTGCTCTATAGTGTCATCATATGAAGGCATGTGACCCCAAGTAGCACGCTCTGCACTAGAACGAGCATATACTGCAGATCCCTGAGGCATAGGCTGAATCCGCCCAAACTGTCGTAGTACTCTCCCTGCCAAGAATCTCTCCAGAACAGAGTCGATCCTGCCGATCATCCATCGAGGAGAAAACATATATGGTAACTCCAAGCTATCCTCTCTCCAATCCTCGACCTCAACATATGGTCTCCAATAGACCTCATCCATGTCATCCATCTGCCGTCGCCAATACTCCAAGTGACCCAAGTGATGCTGTGTCACCATACCAGTATACTGCCATGCGAAAGGATATCCTAGAGGACGATCTCGATCTGATATAGGACGACTGACTGGTAAGTGCTCCCATATCCACAACTGTAAAATATGAATCCCAGCAGATAATGAGGCTGATCTCCTGTAAACCACCTCATGCAGATCGTGATAAAGCTGTGCCAGCACACAAGATCCCCAGTCAAAGCGTCGAGGATGATGTAGCAAATCCTCGATAATCCTGCCCCATCCCACTGAAAATTCGCGACCTCGCCGATCAGGTAATAAAACACCACCAATGATAGCACCTAATAAGGCTGGTAAAATAGGAAATGAGGCAAACTGAGGCCATAAGATACAATCATCACCAATAGACGGATCTCCGAATACTCGTCGACAATAGGTCCCGTCATAGACTGCATCATAATATACTATCTCTCCATGAGTCAGGATCCGTAGCAATCTGTAAACATCCTCAGGTGTAATAGTCATCTCGCCCTGTGGTAGCCAAAATGTGTTTGTCTCAGAGTGCCAACGCTCTGCGACAGCAGTAATCAAACCTCAGTTCATCTGGAACCGAGGAAGCTCTAGTACGCATAGTAAACTGCAGCGCCTAATCACTCGCCTCTCGGCGTCAGTCAACTGGGTCCTAAGCTCCATCACCCAGTGTGGTACAGTCCGAAGGTACAGCACAGGGACATCCTCCTGTTTAATCAAAACAAGGGAATCACATGAGTAACTTACTATCAGGAAATCAAACAATCAATCATGGTCATCAATTTAAATATACCTATCAGACTTACTAATCCTAACTCTAAGCATTGAGGAAGGACGATCCTAGTTTTATGTTTCTAAGCATTTGAGCATAAAATGAATGAACATTTAGATCCATGATCTATCATTCATGATGAAGATTGATTAACCTTATTCTTCGATATTATAGTTACCTATGTCCTAATTCGTTGTTGAAATCAAACAAAGGGAATACCCAAACTAAACATTCGATTGAATTCATTGACGTGATCGATATCAATCAAGTTGACGCAATCGAGCAATCAGACGTCTTAGAAAAGTTTGAAATAAATAATTTTTTTTCTTACGCGACTTTTCTTTCTGGCGTCATTTCTTTTACCAGAGGCGACATTTCTTTGCTCAAACGCGTGATTTTATTCATCCGCGTGACTTAATTTCACGGAGGCGGTATAAGATTTTCCGTAGGCGACATCTTATTATCACGCGACACCTGATAAAAATGTTTAAAACCTAAGCGACATTAAATTATCCTTAGGCGACACCAGATTTTCTAAATGCGTGAAAATACCTAAGGCAGGCGACATAAAATTTATTGAAGGCGACATTTAAAATTTTCAGGCGATATTAAAATGCATGGAGGTGACATTTCTTTTCACGAACGCAGAATTAAAATTTTTAAAAGCATTAAATAAGGTCATAAATGCAACTTTAAAGGCATACGGAAAATTTGAATGACATACCGGAGGACCATCGGTCGCTCTCCGACTGAACCGGCGCGCTCTCTCAAACCGATGCTCGCGATGTGGGACCACCATCGTCTCCAAAAGGCTAAAATCAGAGCTCAAATCTCAAGAAGGAATGGTGCAAATGAATAGTAAAATGAGGGGTTTTACCCTATTTAAGGTGAAATTGGTTCTCATAAACACTTAAAAAAAATGCACTTTGAACCTATCATAGGACATTTTCATTAATCGGGGCATGAATCAAACTTGATTATTTCTTTCAAACGGTATCAGAAATCAAAACATATTCCAACTACTCAAACTCGTTCAAATCAAGGACTCAATATGTTTTATTTCTGAGGGGGCATCAGAGTATCAAATGAGCATCACGTCAAAAACATTTATCAGTGGGGCATATCATATCATATCATAGCAGTATCATATCAAGATATCAGTATCATATCATATCATATCAAGTATCATATCAGGAGGCAAATCAATTGCATATCAGTTTCATATCAAATCTATCATCATATCAAATCTGTCATCATATCAAATCTGTCATCATATCAAACCTATCAACATATCAGCAATCAATTAACCCAGGACCTTTATCAGTGAACCCAGGACCTATCATCATATCAGGACCCATATCATATCAGAGGCATCAGAATCATATCAGCACCATCATCAGAGGCACATCATCGTCATCAGGAAGTACATCAATCAGAACGATCAGAGGCATATCAGAACCAGGACCAGAATCAGATCATCATACTAAGGGAATCTTTGAATCGGTGTTCTTCGCACATCGACTCAAAGAGGGCCATTTGTAGACATGGAAAATTGGCAAAGGCTTAAATCAATCAAAAGGTGCATCAAGTCATCAAAATAGCATGAGAAAATCGATAAATGGAACAAAGGCAATTCAAATCAAAGGAAAATTCAATTAAATAATTAAATGATTAAATAAAGCTTGAAAAGGGGAAAAACACTAAAAAATTGATTAAATTCAATTAATGACATAGTTGTTGAAATGAAAAATCAAAATGAACCTCTTACCCTTCATGGCTAAATTTAATTACTTTAATTATTTAATAAATATGAAATTCCCTCAACAAAGGAAAAAGGAGACAAAATGGACACAAATCACTCACTTTTGTTGAAATGGTCCAGCCTTTTGAAACTATTTAAATGTTTGTCCCCCCATTTAGGGACAAAGCAAAGCCAATTGACCTTACCCAAGCATAACCATGGTTATCTCACTCTACCCCCTACCCTTGGGAAAATCTTATAAATAGAAGGCATTTTGAGGCATTATTCATCCACTCCATATCTTTGAATTGCAGCAAAGCTCTTGCAATTTGCATCCACACCACTCACTTAGCATTTTCATTGATATTTAGCTTAAATTGTTGATCATTTTAGAGATTTTCTTATCAAATAGAGCTAGAATTTGATAATTAGATCTATTTTGCATATCATTCTTAGTTCAATTCTCATAATTAGAGTGTCACTAGTGAGGATTTGCAGCTGAGAGCCTCATTTACCACTTCAATTTAGAGAACCATGAGATATTTAGATTAATTGTGCATTATTTAGATTAGTTTGCTTTGAATAGTGTAAATTCTCTTTAAATCTTGTTATTTCATGAAGGTGTAAATCACTCACACACAATATGCACATGCTTGTCTCTTATGCAGGTTTGCAGGTACCGGGCATTGACTTCCCTAAATTGTCAGGATGAGCGTGTCGTATCGCTAATCTCAATGGTAAAAGAGGGGAGATAATATTCAGTTCCAAATCCTAACCTAAGCCAATTATTGTCCTAAAGTAGGGGACAAAATTCTGTGTTTCTACCCTTCTAAACTCATCCAATTGGCAAGAGTTTATACCTATGTCCTAAGTATGAATGTGGGTCCTTAGGTCTTTTTGATTTTTTGATTTGTGGCATTTGGTGTGATTTCTATTTTTTAGATCATTCTATTTTTAGCTATGGAATATCATTTAATTGATAACTAAATAGATGTATTTATTTAGCTTAATTATTATTTTTTATTGTATAGTGGTAGCAATAAATTAATTGGAGATTAATTATATGCTAATATTGAGTGTGGTTGAAATATTTAATTAATGAGAATTAATTAAATAACTTCACCTTAGAAATATATCATTATAAATTTAACCCTTGTGTAATTAAAATATATTTATTAAATTAAAGATTACTATAGCATGTGGTAATTATGTTGACTAAATGTTCTAATTATTAATTGTTTAAATGCATTAAGTTGCACATTCATAATTGAATGAAATTGAATTAATGATTTAAGTTAAAGTTTGGTTAAGTTCTTTTCAACAAAAGTTGAAGTGGAGAGAAGACTCTAGTTCAACTGAAACTGAACTGTAAACTAAAGTTTGTTTTCATGCAAAGCTCTCTTGGAGTTGAGTTTGAACTCTTGCATGTGAAAGGAGATTCCTTTATGTGTTGGGAGTTTAGCCATTATTGAGGTACACAGTTTTGGAGGAGAAATTTGGAGAGAGCTCTTCGAAAAAAGCTTGGATTTTATTTCTTCATTCTGGACATCGTCGAATTTGTATAATTGATTTCAGGTAGGTTTTCATTTTATTATGGTTATTCTTTTTCGGATTCCTATGGGAATTTGTAGAGAATGTCTTCCTTGTGCCTACTGGTTTTGGATGTATGAGAAGTTTTGGGTTATTTATTACTTGTTGAATTTCTTTAAAAGATGTGAAATGTCATGCAATCCAATTTGAATATTTTTGCCTATCTTTTATGAAAGCAATGAAGGTTTTTGCGAAATCTGTAGAAGGATTGTTAGAAAACCCAAATGAATTAGGGTTTTGATCTTGTTAAGAAACTAGTAGAGATAATATTCATGTAAATGGAATATTTGTATTTCTAGTTTTTATTTGTGTTTAATATATATATATATATATATATATATATATATATGGTATATTTGATCAAATATATATATAGTTTATTTGAAAAAGTTTTTAAAACAAAAAAAAAACAAATTAATAAGGTTTGGAGGGGCTATTAACTCCCCCCCAAACCCTGTCCACGGTGCCCGAGGGCTGCCATGTGGCAGTACCCAAGGGTACTGTCACACGACAGTCCTGTAGGGGGCTATTGTGCGATAGTACCTACAAAGGATGTAGTACCTCGCCCCTAGTCTGATTATATAAATGTTATGATTACTTTAGGATGATGGAATATATGTTAGGAAATTATTGATGAGAATGATTTCACTAACCCCATACTTGCATGTGTATGGTTGATGTGTTTGTTTTACATTTCTATTTGATGTGCCTGATGTGGTTGAGGGATGGAGTTGTAGTTACTCGCTTGCGAGATCCACATGATTGGTCGATCCCCACCATTATCTGTTATGTATTTATATATGTTTGTACATGCGAGTGTTGTATACAGGTTTGCAAGTATCGGGCATCATCTTCCCTGAATTGTCAGGATGAGCGTGCCCTATCACAATATCTCAAATGGTAAGAGAGGGGAGATAACACGGATCCAAAACCCTAACCCAAACCCATTTATCCTAATTGTTGGATAAGTATCTGTTGACTACCCTATCTGAATTTGTCATGTTGGCAAAGTTCGTAGATCCCTTTCTGGTGTTGCTTGGTTTTGGTTTTGTTTGGTTTTATGTCGTATGATTTCAATTGATTTGTGGATACGTGAGTGATTTTATATGATTATTCATTTATTAATTATAGTCAATTTATGTTTATATAGATTATTTTATGTGATTATCAATGTTAGGTGCGTAGTTGAATTTAATGATTAAATATGCTCCTATGATTAATTGAGGAAATTAAATTGAAGTTAATTATTTGAGTATTGGAAAATTAATATTGATTATGTCCTAAGTTTATTTTGATGAAATTCAATTGAAATCAAATAATTGATTATTTGGATTTAAATGATTATTTTATTAATAATTGAGTTTTATTATGTTTGTGTGTATTATTAAATAAATTAAATATTTAATTGCATATTTTAGGATGCATTAAGTATTTTATTTATTTAATATGTATTTTAAATCATTAACATGTGCAAATTGAAAAGAGAGTTGTTGTCAAAAAGTGAATGACTAGTTTTCAAAAGTCAAGTTGTGTTGTGCTTTAAAAAAGATATTTTATTTATTAATTAGTAATTACTTTCAATTTTGGAGTTAGAGTCTGATTAGGAGTTGTCTTATGAGTCATTTTTTATTTGGAGTTGGACTCTGAGTTAGCTTTTGAGTTGTCTTTGGGAATTGCATGAATTTAGCAATTGAATTCCAATTAGGGGATTATGGCATTCTTTGGAGGGGAGACAGGTTTCTTTTGGAGGAGAATTTTTGGAGAGCTTGTGTGCTTGGGTTTTTGAGGATTCTTGGTTTGTTGTGGCTGTTTATTGTTCTAGGGTTTGATTGTGCATCTAGATCTGGTTCATGTCTTCATCATAGTTTTCAGATCTGCAAGCAGGATTGGTATTGGAAGAAATCTCTCTCAGATCTTCAACAGGGGTTTCATTACAGTTCTAGCATTGGATTTAAGGTAGGATCTAAAATTCTTGTTGTGTGTTTTCTGTTATTTTATTTGGTAAAATTTTGTGTTTGAGTATATCTAGTTTTATCTCATTAGATCTGTATGTTTTCTTGAATTTTGGGTATTGGAGAAACCCCAGATCTGATATTTTATATTTTTATGATTACTTGGCACTGTAATGTTATGCTGGCAAAATTTATTCTTAAGTTTGTCTATAGTTTGTTTGTAAATCAAAAAATCAAATCTGGTATATAGTTAGACTATAGAGTTGATAGAAAATTTATTCTCTTGAGAAGAAATTCAATTTGATTTAAAAACTCGATTTGGGTATAAAGTTAATTCTGAGAAAATTATTACTCTTTGTATAAAATTTAAGTCAAAATTTATACCTGGTAAAGACAAAAAAAAATACATTAGTAAATGTAAATGCATGTGCAAACAATTAGGAAAAAGACAAAATAATGTACATGTTTAAAAGAAGTGAGAATGACCTATTACCTTTTTTGGAAAGAAAAGTACAGGCCATGTAATATCCATTTTCAAATAAAAAATTAAAATATATATATATATATATATATATATATATATATATATATATACTTTTAGTTTAAAATATATGTATATTTTTAAGACTACATATTTATAGCATGTATTTGTTCTTAGATAAGATTGCATGTTTATTAAAAAATGCTATTTTGAAAAAAATTATGATAAAAGAAATTTAAAATATATATATATATTTAAAATATAGTTTTGGGGGCGGGGGTCATCACATCCCCCAACCCCCCTGTTATGGTACCGCCGCAGCAGTGCGAGGTACTACCACGATAGTACTCACTGCCTAGGTAGTGGTACTACCATGACAGTACCTGCTTAGGGGACCTGCGCACGACAGGGTTTTGAAGGGCATGGGGGGGGCGCGTGGGGGCTGCTCCTCCACCCCTTTTGCTTTTTAAGTTTTTTTTATATTTACAATGTTTGTTATTTCATTTAAATTAATAACCATGTTTATTTTCATTTTGTTTATTATTTAGTATAATTTAATTTAGTTAAATTAATTTATATTTAATGATTTTAATTTATTTAATATTTACTTTATTTATTATCTTTAACAAATTAATATGTTCAGGGGAATTAGTATTATTTTATTGTTATTAATTAATTAGTGGTTTGTGGAGTTAGAATAATTTAATTAAATTAGTTTGATTTATTAAACTAGTTTAATTTTACAATAGGTATATTTTGATGGTTTAAATGTTGGATAATGTTGGGTGATTATTGTAATTAGGTAATTTTTTTATCAAATGGATTCTATTGTAGGGACTTGGGAATTGTCTTTTGAATTTGACAAATTGTTTAATATGGTTATGGCAAATTGTCCTTCTTAGAGAATAGACAATTATTGTGCATGTATCATGATTGTGAAACATATGTTAAACTAAAGGCTTAATTTGTGTATTAAAATTATCATTAGTTTTGTTCTATAATAGGATAAACATTTCCTTTATATGTTGATATTTGTATGAACAATTAATTGGTGAATGATGTGCACCTACTGAAATTGGGCATTTTTGTCCTGTTGAACCTATAGAATGAATATAGAGAAAGTTCTTTAGTTTTCATAATTATTTTAATGTCTATGATAGTTATCTCTTAACAGATTGATTTGTTTCTGCATGTGGATTCAATTATGTTCAATATGGAATTTTGTATGCTTATGATTAAATTCTAGTTTTCCTTTGTGCAAATGTGTCATCTTCGTGTCTGGAGTGTCTTATGTTGCTTAATGTGTTTGGGCATTAGATGGGGAAAAATAGAGGCAGGGGCATGTGTCAGTTTTTCATGTTTTTAGTATTATATTTTGATGTGCGAGTTTATTCTGATTATACCCCGACTTGGCCATATAGGCTCATGATGTTTTGTATTCTATTTTTGGTACTTTTGTAATCATTCTAGTTCTTGTATGTGAAACTAGATGTGGGATTACCTAGGTGTGTACCTATTTGATCTTTGAGAGATATGTGAGCCTAGGGTAGTTTACCTAGATATGTAGTAGGAGGTGGCTTGCAATAAGCGTCGGGGCCCACAAGTGGCTGCCAGGATCACTTATTGTTAAGTATCTTAATCAAGTGATAACTAAATATAACATTGAGAGTTTTATTAAAATGAACCTAATAAGGTATGGTTCTCACCCAGGCGTTAGTGCTAGTATAGACTAAGATGGTGTTGAGAAGATGACTAGCCCCCTTTTAAGGGATGAGTTAGCATAGTTGATGACTTCGTCAGTACGAGAGGTCATTGATATCATGTATGGTCACTTGAGTGTCGGGATCCAGCAAGATTACTAGGATGAGACTCAAGGGTTAGACGTACATGATGACACCTTTGTATGCATAGTCTAGTTATCCTACATGTGTCGGTTGCCTCTGGAATAGTGAGTCTTTCATAGCATTATTACTTTTTCACCTTGAATTAGAGAGCTTTCAGGATCCTTTCCTTAGCTTGATCTGTTTGATGTTTGTTATCTGAATAGGATATGTTGTTATCTCCTCAACATGGTGGGAGTGGACCATTTAGGTTCATGAGGTCGGGTGGTAGTGTTTCTTTTACCATTTGAGATTCCAACATTCGTGCACCAATGCCGGATGATCCCTGTAGCAGTTGTTCCTTCTTGATCTTTATTGTTGGAGACGTGTTCTTCTTCATGATCTTCTTCCTTGTGATCTTGTATCTTTGTATCAGTTCTTCAAAGTTGTCATGATGTACATCTTTTCAGTTATTATATTACATACCCTGCGACATGTGCAGTGGATGGAGGTTATTATGGATACCTTATGGTACTAGTTGTAATTATGTCATCTTCTATGTGATGTTGTTTTATCCTTCATTTGTTTTTATGAGTTTTGTAATTGAAACTAATCTAAGTTAATTAATTAATGTTAAGTAATCTTTGTTAAGGAACCCTTGAGAGTTGTAACCTATGTTGGTTGTTCATGTTATGTGAGTTAATGGTAATTGATTCTGCATTGGTGTTTATCTTGTATGTTAACTTTTTTAAAAAAATTATTCCGCAAACTTAGTTGCATGTTAGGTTAAGTTCTTCTGGGTTCCCTAGCGGGGCATTACAAAGGTACTGTCACATGACAGTCCTTGCAGGGGACCTGCCGTGCGACAGTGCCTTTTGGTGCGGTAAGTTCTTTTTTAATAAAGTTTTCTTTTATTTTTTTATGTTAATAAGTTTATAAATTTAATTAATCATTATTTGATTTTAATTAAAATCTGATATTAATTTTCTTTTTAATTAGTATTTGTTAATTAATTTTGTTCAAATTATAATTTTTTTAAATTTTAAGTTATGATTATATGTTAATTAAGTTATAAAGTTTATTTTTAAATAAATAGGAAATTTATCTTTATATGAGTATTGCTTATATTAGTGGCTTCTATAATTTTATTTTAGGAGCACTTTTATTGTTTAAAGAGTATTTTTTTTATTAAAACTATGGTAGTTGGAAGATTTATTAATTGCATGGTTATACTTTGAAATATGGTTTTATTTTAGAATGTTAGCTATAAGAAACTATTATTGTGTAGTTAATTAGTAGTTTATCTCTGCATGTTGCTCGATCATTTGTGCATGTGGTTTAATAGGGGAAATGTTTATACCTTGGTTCTTATTTGAGAATGTAGACCATGCTTTTGACTTATATGACGTTATGTTTTAGGGATTAGAGTCATCCATCAGAGGGTGTAAAATCCAGAGGTGGGTTTTGGTTATCTTTTTACCATGTTGTTTGCCTTGCATGCATTGTTAGGTTGTTTGAGAAGTTCTCACCCTAGGTGGGTTTGTTCTTGGTGTTTTCGGGTCTTGCGTGTTGGATCTAGTTTTTGAGATTCATGAGTTATGTTAACTCAAAGTTCTTATTGATCTTGTGAAACCCTAGGGTAGGTCATCTGAGTGTATAGCAAGAAGTGGCTTGTAATGGGTACTGGAGCCCAAAAGTGGCTACCAGGAGATCCTATTACAAGTAGCTTAATAAGTGATAATTAATAAACATTAGGAATTTAAAATGAACCTAATAAGATATTATGTGCCTCGCCCATGCCTGAGTTCCTGATTGAGTTTGACTAGGATGGGAGTGAGAAGATGCTTGTCACCTTTGTGGACTAGATATGGCATAGGTAGTACCTTGTCTACACGAGAGGTTACTATAACCACATAGAGTCACTAGGGCACCGGGGTCTGAAGAGACTACCAAGATAACCCTTGAGTTAGCTTGTGTGATGACACTTCTTGTATGCATCTTAGGTTTCCTACATGTATTGGTTGCCTCTAGTAGAGTATGTTATACCTTTTTGTACTTTTGTACCTTTGAGTTAGAAGCTTTTAGGACCTCTTCCTTGGTTGTTATTTTTTTTTATTTGAGTGGGATCTGATGTTTTCTCCTCAACACGGTGGGAGTGGACCGTTTAGGTTCACGAGGTCGGGTGATAGTGATTCTTTTACCATTTGAGATTCCGATGTTCATGCATCAAGGTTGGATGATCCATGTGCAGTTGTTCTTCCTTGGTCTTCATTGATGAAGATGTGTTCTTGTTCTTCTTTTTGTGATCTTGTATCAATGTATCAGATATTCAATGATGTCATGTTGTACTTCTTTTCAGTTATTGTATTACATACCTTGCGACATGTGCAGTGGATGCAGATTATTAAGGTTACCTTATGGTGCCAATTGTATTTATGTTATCATGTTTATGATATCATATTTTATCCTTCAATTGTATTCTTGAGATTCATAATTTTATCTTATCTAAAATTAATTAATTAATCCTTTCGTAATCTATGTCAAGGAACCCTTGAGAGTTGTAATCTGTGTTAGTTGTTTATTGTTGTGCTTTGCTTCCACATTGTGAAACTTTGATATTGTTGATTGTTAACTTTTCTTTTTTTTAAATTGCTTTGCAAACTTAGTTGCATGTTTAGGTTAAGTTCTCCTGGGTTCCCTGGCGGGGCATTACACTACGTATTAGATGCAAAATTTTAAATATAAGTTCCCATGGGACTGATTTGCAAATATTATGAGCCCAAATTTTGTATATCCTAATTTGTACCATTTGATTATAAATACATATTTAATTTTGTATCCTTACATTTGTATCATCTTAATGCCATGTAAAGTGCAAAAATTGTGATTCCTTGCTATGAATTTTGTATCCTTATATTTGTATCATCTTAACTTTTTATCCTTATATTTGTATTGTCTTAATTTCATTACATTTTTATTGTCAAATTATGTAATAGTTGGAGTCATTGAGTCAAAATTGGTCAAATGTGTCCAAAGTAAAATGGTGATTCCCTAGGGTGAAGGGATAGTGTTGAAGGATTGCATCCTGAAACCAAATGGTCAATGCCATTAGCTCCGATTGGGTGGGTAAACTCTAGTGACAACCTCATTTCTCCCATGGAGTCACTAGAACATTCAGGACCATGCAAGACCAAAGTGTCCCCAAGGTGCACTAAGCACGATTGGGCAGTGATCTTTTGAGGATCGCACCTCATACACCATGAGAGGTATCAAAAAACTATGAGATGCTACAAGACCATTTTTTTGAGGCCTACAATAATCTATCTCCATTCTAGGAGATTTTTAAAAAATTTGAATTTGGCATGCCAATCTTGCTTGATGCCAAAACTTGCAGTGAGGGTTAGTTGAAAGTTACACCAATGGGTTTCTTCCAAACCGTTCATCCTAGTACTAAATGGTCTACACCATTACCTCTGGTTGGGTGGGTAAATGCTAGTGACAACCTCATTTTGACCATGAAGTCACTAGAACGTTCATGACCATGCTGGACCAAAGTGTCACCAATGTGCACTAAGCACGATTGGGAAGCAATCTTTTGAGGCTTGTATCTCAGACCTCGTGAGAGATATTGACAAACCGTGAGATGCTACAAGACCATGTTTTTGTGTCCTACAATAACCTCTCTCCATTCTAGGAGATTAAAATTTGTTTGAATTTTGCATGCCAATCTCGCTTCATGCCAAAACTTGTAGTGAGGGTCAGCTGAAAGTTGCACCACTGGGTTTCTTCCAAACCGTTCCTCTTGGCACCAAATGGTCTACACCACTAGCTATGGTTGGGTGGTTAAATGCTAGTGACAACCTCTTTTTGACCATGGAGTCACTAGAACGTTCGCAACCATGTCAGACCAAAGTGTCCCCAAGGTGCACTAAGCACAATTGGGCAACAATCTTTCGAGGCTCATATCTCAGACCTTGTGAGAGGTATCAGTGAATAGTGAGATGATACAATACCATGTTTATAAGGCCTACAATAACCTCTCTCCATTCTAGGAAATTCAATTTTTTTGAATTTTCCATGCCAATCTCGCTTGATGCCAAAACTTACAGTGAGGGTCAATTGAAAGTTACACCACTGGGTTGCTTTCAAACCATTCATCCTGGCACTGAATGGTCTATGCCATTAGCTCTAGTTGGGTAGGTAAATGCTAGTGACAACCTTGTTTCAACCATAGAGTCACTAGAATGTTCATGACCATGCCGGACCAAAGTGTCCCCAAGGTGTACTAAGCACGATTGGGCAACGATCTTTCGAGGCTCATATCTCATACCTCATGAGAGGTATTGAAAAACCATGAGATGATACATGAACATGTTTCTAAGGCCTACAATAACCTCTCTCCATTCTGGGAGATTCAATTTTTTTGAATTTGGCATGCCAATCTCACTTGACACCAAAACTTGTAGTGAGGGTCAGTTGAAAGTTTCACTACTGGGTTTCTTCCAAACCGTTCATCCTAACATCGAATGGTCTATGCCATTAGCTCCTTTTGGGTAGGTAAACACTAGTGACAACCTCATTTCAATCACAAAATCACTAGAATAGTCACAACCATGCTGGACCAAAGTGTCTCCATGGTGCACTAAGCACCATTGGGTAATGATCTTTCGAGGCTCGTATCTCAGATCTCATGAGAGATATCAAAAAATTGTGAGATGATACATGACCATGTTTCTAAGGCCTAAAATAGCCTATCTCCATTCTGGGAGATTCAATTTTTTTTGAATTTGGCATGCCAATTTCTCTTGACGTCAAAACTTGCAGTGAGGGTCAGTTGAAAGTTGCACCATTGAGTTTCTTCCAAACCATTCATCCTGACACCGAATGGTTTGCACCATTAGCTCAAGTTGGGCAGGTAAATGGTAGTGACAACCTTATTTCAACCATGGAGTCACTAGAACATTCACGACCATGCCAGACCAAAGTGTCTCCAAGGTGCACTAAGCATGATTGGGCAATGATATTTCAAGGCTCGTATCTCAGACCTCGTGAGAGGTATCAACAAACTATAAGATGGTACAAGATTGTGTTTCTATAGCCTACAATAACCTCTTTTTGTTCTAGGAGATTCAATTTTTTTAAAATTTAGCATGCCAATCTTGCTTGACGCCAAAACTTGTAGTGAGGGTCAGTTGAAAGTTGCACTAATAATTTTCTTCCAAACTGCTCATCTTGGCACCGAATGGTTTGCGCCATTAGTTCCCATTGGGTGGGTAAATGCTAGTGAAAACCTCATTTCAACCACAGAGTCACTATAACATTCGTGACCATGTCAGACCAAAGTGTCCCTAAGGTGCACTAAGCACCATTGGGCAGCGATCTTTCGAGGCTCATATCTTAGACTCCATGAGAGGTATCGATGAATTATGAGATGCTAGAGGACCATGTTTCTGAGGCCTACAATAACCTATCTTTGTTGTGGGAGATTCTTTTTTTTTTAAATTTGGCATGCCAATCTCGCTTGATACCAAAACTTGGAGTGAGGGTCAATTGAAAGTTACACCACTAGGTTTCTTCCAAACCGTTCATCCTGGCACCGAATGGTCTATGCCATTAGCTCTAGTTAGGTGGGTAAATGCTAATGACAACCTCATTTTGACCATGGAGTCACTTGAACGTTCACGACCATGCCATATCAAAATGTCCCCAAGGTGCACTAAGCACGATTGGGTAGCGATCTTTCAAGGCTCATAGCTCAGACCTTGTAAGAGGTATTAGTGAATTATGAGATTCTACAAGACTATGTTTCTAATTCCTATAATAACCTCTCTCCATTATGGGAGATTCAATTTTTTTTGAATTTGGCATACCAATCTCGCTTGACGCCAAAACTTGCAGTGAGGGTCAGTTAAAAGTTGAACCACTGGGTTTCTTCAAAACCATTCATCTTAGCACCAAATGGTATGTGCCATTAGCTCTAGTTGGGCGGGTAAATGCTAGTGACAATCTCATTTTGACCATGGAGTCACTAGAACATTCATGACCATGCTGGACCAAAGTGTCCCCAAGGTGCACTAAGCATGATTGGGCAGTGATATTTTGAGGCTCGTATCTCAAACCTCGTGAGAGGTATCGGTGAAATGTGAGATGCTACAAGACCATATTTTAAAGGCCTACAATAACCTCTCTCTATTATGGGAGATTCAAATTTGTTTGAATTTGGCATGCCAATCTTGCTTCATGCCAAAACTTGCAGTGAGGGTCAGTTGAAAGTTGCACCACTAGGTTTCTTCGAAACTGTTCATCCTAGTACTGAATGGTCTACACCATTAGCTCCCGTTGGGTGGGTAAATGCTAGTGACAACCTCATTTCAACCACAAAATCACTAGAACATTCACGACCATGCCGGACCAAAGTGTCCCCAAGGTGCACTAAGCACGATTGGGTAGCGATCTTTCAAGGCTCATATCCCAGACCTTGTGAGAAGTATCAGTGAACCATGAGATACTACAAGACCATATTTTTGAGGCCTACAATAACCTCTCTATGTTCTGGGACATTAAATTTTTTTTGAATTTGGCATGCCAATCTCACTTGACACTAAAACTTGTAGTGAGGGTCAGTTGAAAGTTGCACCATTGGGTTTCTTCCAAACCATTTGTCCTGGCACCAAATGGCCTATACCATTAACTCTCATTGGGAGGGTAAATGCTAGTGACAATCTCATTTCAACCATGGAGTCACTATAATGTTCGCAACCATGCCAAACTAAAGTGTCCCTAATGTGCATTAAGCACCATTGGGTATCGATCTTTCGAGGCTCGTATCTTAGACCTCGTGAGAGGTATTGGAAAACCATGAGGTTCTATAGGACCATGTTTCTAATGCCTACAATAACCTCTCTCCATTCTGGGAGATTTAAATGTGTTTGAATTTGGCATGCCAATCTCGTTTGACGCCAAAACTTACAGTGAGGGTCAGTTGAAAGTTGCACCATTGGGTTTCTTCCAAACCGTTCATCCTAGCACTGAATGGTCTATGCCATTAGCTCCCATTGGGTGGGTAACCACTAGTGACAACCTCATTTCAAACATGGAGTCACTAGAATGTTCACGACCATGCTGGACCAAAGTGTCTCTAAGGTGCACTAAGCACTATTGGGTATGTCGACAAGTGTTCTAGTGTGTCAAGAGGTAAAGTGGGACCATTCCTAGGGTAAACCTACCCAAACAGATGTGATTGAAGTAATGGTTTGTGCCCACAATGAACAAATGTTTCTGCTCCAAGGGAGATGGGGACATGACCATAAAGGGTCATTTGAAAATGTAAAGAGACCAAGGATGGTCATTTAAATGTGTTTTAAACATGTTTGTAATGTTTTGATGATCATTGTGTAACATTGATAAAGACCTTGAAGTTCAACATTGATTGTAATGTGGCCAATAGAGTCATTAAAATCATGTAAATGCACTAACTATGCTAAAATGGTGTAATAGTACCTTATTGGCAAAATAAGCCTTAAGGGTCATTATGAGGTCTAGATGACCTTAGGGGAAATATTTGGTTTGAGATAGAGTGTTTAAGCCTTAGACAAGGATCTAAGAAAAGATATGTCTTGTGAGGGTCAAGTTGACAAAGGTAGTTGTGAACTTGACAACTTCTAAAAAAACTTGTAATTGTTAACAGTCTAATTGTGACTGTTGTAGACAATTTTAGAGTTAGTTGTCATTAGTTTTAGATTGTTTGGGGATCTATTAGAGGAGATCCATGTGAGTATGGTTTCGTATATAGAGTAATGTGATAGAGAACCAATGTAAATGGTTCCAAATCAATAAACAAATTTATATTCTTCCAAACTGGTTCACTGGCCCGTGAGTATAGTCATTAAACTAGGGCATTTGAATGCATTGTGGAATGTGTTTGTGATTGGAAATAGAGTAAATTGATTGTCTATTGTCTTGTTATCACTTCCATGTTCATATTGCATCATTTCATTGGTATTTGAAGGAAAGGAATTAACTGGTGTCTTGTACAATAGTGTTTGGTTGTAGGGATATACAGGATATGGTGGTGGAGAGACCACAAATGGTGGTAAATGTTGATTGAAGGTGCATGAAGTAGCACCAGTCATTGTTGTGAGCATATACTCCAAAGGATGAGTATATTGTGTGATGGATCTATTCTATTGGGGTCCATAGGGATGTGTTAAATACATTGGGGGGATCTAGAGAGATTTTCAAGAGTCTTTTTTAACAAGCCCTAGCCTAGAGACCCTAGAAAGGAGGGTTTGGTACCTAGAATGATAGGTCACTATTTTATCAATAACAGTTTGACAAAATATTGATGTAGAAGCATCATTCCATGAATGTTCTTACTGATTCTCATGGAATGATGTATCTTTGACATATATAATAGAGTTCTAATATGATACATTATAGAAGAGTTGATTTGATAAGGTGATCATCGAATTTGTGAAGTGAACAAATGAACACACAATTAACAAATTGGATCGAATATCAAGTTTCATATATATCAAAATGAACAATAATTCTGTACATATCAAAAAATGGCATACTTGCCAAATCAATAATAGAGTTACAAAAATGTGGCATCGACTATGTCAAGGTCTATATATATAATAAAAATGTCGAATATATACAAAATTTAGTCATTCAATAACCACAACTAGATTTGTATATCTCTATCAATATCTACGACTCTATAGGATCATCCAAATTGAGCCTCTTCAAAGAAGTAGGTCGCTCACTAGGTTTCTGCACAAGAACAATTCAAATGCTAAATCAAATATCTTTTCTCAAAATAAAATCAAAATAACTAAATACATGATTGTAATACGTTGGTAGTTGAATTGTTGGTTACCTCATCTCTTTCTTCTACAATTGGGTCGTTCCCTAAAGCTGATGGTCCCCATATTGCGCAAGCTGGACTCCTAACAAAATGTAAAAGCAAAGGATCCATGGGAGGTTGTGAAGAGGGTTGTTAACAGGTAAAATAAAATAAAATCAAGTTAATAACATATATGTCAGGAAACACTAAAAAAAAATTAAAATTGCATCTACTCATATCTAAATGCATATGTTTAACATGTATATAGAAAAAATGCATACCAAAACCTCAAATGGTTCCCATGTACTCTTAGGAGGCATTGCCACTAATGAGGAAACTACAACCAATTCCTGTATGAACAATCATAACATATGTCATATTCAAAGAGGAAGGATTTCTAAGAGATTTAGAACGATCAAGAATGCAATTGAAAGTAAATATAAAAATGTTACCTCTTCTCTCTCCTAAACATCAGCGACATTAGGTGCATTCATTAATTCTATAAAACCCAACTATTTCTATACATAGAACAAATAAGTCGGGTGCATTCATCAATATAGACTACAAGTATATCTTTAATCATGAATAATACATTTCAACAAATAAACTTATATTCTATTGAATTACATTTTGTCATTTGGGTGTCCTCGAGAATTTCTTTCTCTTTCCCGGTGTCCTCAAGTCAAGTGAGATACCCTAGCAAAAAAAAATTAACATAAGATAAATGAATATGATACTACATGGGTTCAATTAAAATTGTAAACAAGAGATGTGCAAAATATTATATAGCAAAGCTTTCAAAACCAAAGTTAATGGAATAAAGGGTAATATCATCAAGTTTGGAAATTAGAGCACCCGACAAGCCCTATAAAATACCAAACAAATATGCATATATTAACAAAATATATTTTGAAACATACATATTATTCTATTTTATGGAATATTTTAAAAGAATTGCCTCAGGTATTGAAGCTACACATGTACATGTATGTCTACTCAAACAAACACTCTGTGGTGTGCTCATATCACCTGTTGCACCTTGCAATGCATATTATTCATGTATCAATTTAAATTATTCTCTAAATAAAAAATCATTTACATTTATAAGATTTAGGTGATTAATTAATAACATGTCAAAACACAAATAAACAAACCTGTCTCTGCTCTCTAGAAAATACCATCATCATCAAGTCATCTGTGAGGGCTACATCCTCAACACTGAATACATGGCATCTACCCCCACAATGTGTACACAAATGAGATGTCAAACCATCCTCATTTGCATCAGTATCTACCCGAACACATATACCCTGACAATTGGGGCACATGTGCTTAATGGGTTGGGTTGATCCAAATGGTGTGTCTGATGATAATGGAGGTGGCACAGGTGCTAATGCAAATGGTGAATCTAATGACGATGGAGGTGGCACAAGTGTTGATCCACCCTCTACTTTGACAAGCTGTGTACCATGCTTAATGATGACATCAGTCAATGATGTGGCTGCATGAAGGGTCTGTAAATCTATGGACTCCTTCACAACTATTGGGACCACAACATGAACCATGGGTTTTTTAGCTAGAGGCCTCCTATGTTGTGGTTGTACCACCCTACAGGCTCCAGGTCTATCCTGCATAGAGCCTCTCCCTCTACCTTGGAACTGTTGGATGTCAAAATAATTCAGCTTCTCACCAAGGATAAACTCACAATATAGCTTTCTCAAGAAATATAGAGGCACCTCCAATTATTATAGGGTGCTTGGTCAAAGACCATATACCACCTATCCCAAAAAGATGCTTTCATTCTATTGTGAACACACCAATGTATAGGAAACTAAGTCATATTTAGTTCTAGAGTGTTACTAGTACTAGGATTGGTAAAAAGAGCACATACATCACTTTTAAGAATGATCTTCTTTTTCACTTCATCATATGACAAGCCATCCACATAAAATGTTTGAAACCTATCCCTCCATGAACCCCATTTAGTAGCCTATCTAGAAACCTCATTTTCACTATTGGCCATTCTTTCTAGCATCGAGGCGAGGGTTGAGTGGTGATCAAGACTAGAGGACCTCAACCTATTGACCAATATAGATGTTGGGAACTATTTTGTGTAAGGCATTTTATGAGATCATCTTGTGTGGCATCTACACAATCTAATGGAGGACGTGGAGGGTTTACGGGTGGCGGTGGCTGTGGAGGAGGATTTTGTGGTTGTGGTGGAGGATTTTGTGGTTGTGGAGGAGGATTTTGTGGTTGTGGTTGTGGTTGTTGCTCATGTTCAATATTTTCTTTTGTTGGTTGTGCATGAGGTTTTTGTTTTCTTTTTCTTTTTTGTTTTGGGGAAGTCTTTGTAGAATCTGACCTCAAAATTATAAAATAAAACATAAATCAGTTAAAAAACCCTACTTCAAATAAAATACAAACAAAAATATTTGAAACACTAAAATCTTACCTTTTCGACAAGGTGCCATTGTTACCAATTGATGAAAAATGCAAATAGAACCAAAACACGCTCGCATTTTGCAGAAAAATGGTTTCCTCAATTGATTGTTCCTTCGTTTATGGCATAGGAAATGGTCCAAAGCCGCGGGTTTTGAGGAATATAATATTCCTCAAAACCCGTACGCGTTTTGAGGTGCTATTGGCATTTTTTAATATTTTTGGCTAGGCTTGGTAAAACCAAGCCTAGCACGATTTTGAATTTTGTATAACCCACATGGGTTATGAAAATTTTCATTTTTTTTGGATGTGGCCACTAAACTGTCCACCATCTTGGTGCATTTACCCTTTTCACATTAATTTTTTTTAATCCTTTTAACATCAAACAATCCCTTGATTTGACTAAAGTTGAGGTGATAAGAATAGAATGGAAACCAATACCCTTGAATCATTGCTTGCCAAAAGAGGAGCCCTCATCAATGCAATGTCGAAAAAGAATCTTCTAGGACTCAAACCATTTAATAACTTTGATGGTCCACTCAACACAAAGAGCTAATGCCACCTTTGTCCTATGGTAAAAAATAAGCATCTAAATAAATTATGAAAGTTACAAGATTGTTTCTCATTGTCTCATAAGAATCTTCTAGGAATCTAGCAAGAAGTTCACATGTAGTTGAAAAATGGCCAAATAGAAATGATAATATGTACATGAGTGGTTCTAATACAACACCTTATTACACTTTTGAAATTTCTATTCTAGAGAACGAAGCTTTATGATCTACAAAGGAATATCTTTTCAACCCTTTGGATGACATATTTTTAAAGCACAATGGAAGAGCTTCCAAACACAAAGGGAATCCCCAAGAATTTAAGTATGTCTCATCTCTCTTAATCAAACTTCCATTGGAAATTGATGGGCTCTACAATTGATGTTTTTTTACTTGTTTTATTACATATTTCACAAGACACGTTTCATTCCTTTAAGACTTTGGCCTAAACTTTGTTAATATTGTTTAAGCTTAATAGATGATATATGATCTACATAATGAATTTATGTGATTTATGGATGGTACGATCTTATGATGTTGTTAATGATGGTAATGTGGATGAATGTTTGTTTTTGAGATACTAACTTGCAGCAATAAGTCCAATTGTTAACCTGCAAATAAAACAAATTTCTTGTAGCACGGCGTGCCCTATAGCTTAAGAGGTAGCAGTCAAAGAGGTGCCAAATGGAACAGAACTGTCAAGGATGAGAGTATTCATATGTTCTTTCTATTGATAATTGTTATTAAAGAATAATGAATTCGAACAACGAGGTGGAGCTTACAAGATAATGAGACATGACTCAAAGACCTCCATTAGTCTTTTCTGGTATGTTTCATGTTCTCTTACATTGGTCATTGTTGGTTTCTTAGTTGCTTGTGTTTTTGCATTTTTGTTGGTTGTAGGTTGCTGGTTGGTTGAGCATTTTGTAAATACAGTTTTGGGTACATTTGAAATCTATTTTACCCTTAATAAAAAAAAATTAATATTAAAATAGTAATATTATAAATTATTTTTCAAATATTAACGATTTAGTGTTTCATTTTATTTTTAATGAAAAAGTTAAATAATAATACATTCAAAAAGTATTAAATTAAGAAAAATATAAATTCAACATAAAGAATCATTTATTGTATAAAATATAATATATATTATATATTTTATTATTTCTATATTGTAGTTACAAAAAATATGTAATGGATTGCTTGAGTTTTCTAGTATGGGTGAGGGTCTACTAGTTGAACACCCTAATTGAAGGCCTCAATTACTTGACAAGTTCCTTACTTATAACCAAGGTTTGTTTTAAGGCTACATCATAGCATATAATTCCATATAAACATTTTTTTTGTTGATGTATCTAAAAAGACACATATAAAGTTAGACATATATCTATGCACTAAGTCATGTTTTATTACATGCCAACAGACATCACATGATTTATTGACTTTTAAATTTAAAGACTACATTCATTTATTTATAAATACTCATATAATCAATAATAACAATTTTAAAATCATGACTGCCAGTACTATATTACAAAAGACATTAAATCCTTATATCACTCATAAAACATGGTCAACTCCTAGTGCATCTAAATACCTTCAACAAAATTTTAATCATTGTTTAGACATCACATGATTTATTGACTTTTAAATTTAAAGAATACATTTCATTTATTTATAAATACTCATATAATGAACTAGTTGAACATCCTTAAGGTCTCAATTACTTGGCAATTTCATTACTTATAATTAAGATTTGTTTTAAGGCAGCATCATAGCATATAATTCCACATTAGTATTTATTGACGTGCAAATCGACATCACATGATTCATTGACTTTTAAATATAAAGAATACATTTCATTTATTTATAAATACTCATAATCAATAATAACAATTTTAAAATCAGGACTGCCAGTACTATATTACAAAAGACATTAAATTATTATATCATTTATAAAACATAGTCAACTCCTAGTGCATCTGAATACCTACATCAATCAACAAAATTTTAATCATTATTTAGATATCACATAATTTAATTGACTTTTAAATTTAAAGAATACATTTCATTTATTTATAAATACTCATAATCAATAATAACAATTTTAAAATCATGATTGCCAGTACTATATTACAAAAGACATTAAATCTTTATATCATTTATAAAACATGGTCAACTCCTAGTACATCTGAATACCTACATCAATCAACAAAATTTTAATCATTATTTAACAATTTAAAAACAATTGTTGTATTGTATTAAGACATCGGCATCTCTTTTTGCGGTTCACAGGGGACAGGAGCAAAAAATAAGCTTATGGCCTCGTGTTTTATTCCCACACCTCTGGCAACATATAAATTGGTGTATGCTAAGCTGGAATGAGGGAGCAACTGGCAACAATTCTGACAACTCCCGTATGGATAAGAGAATAGATCAGTGGTTTTAAAAAACCATCTTGTTCATTTTTAAACCGGGCATCTTCAGCGCATATCCAGTATTGCCAAGTCATTAAACCAGGACTGAGATTCCAAGCAAGCTGAATATACAAGAGAGAAGGGAACAGTTAAGGAGGATACATTACAAAAACCAAAATAGAGTTGCCAGAACTATATTGATAAATATGATAGTTTCCTCATTTGCTTGGTAGAACATAAATATGATAGTTTTCTCAAATTCTTCTTGTTTGTTTAAGATTTAGTAAGAGAGGAGAGCAATTTAAGGTGTTTAGTTCAGATCAATTTTCTTGGTTTTACAATTATTTGAAATTTTGTTGTATGAACAATGAATGAACGAAGAATTTTAATGACATTTACAAGAATTCAATCTTAAATCATCTTCATATTTTTCATGAAATAACCTTTTTTTTAATTTTAATGACACTCACAAGAATTGAATCCTAAATCATCTTCATGTTTTTCATGAAATAACCTTTCTTGAATTTTAATGACTTTCAAAAGAATTCAATCCTAAATCATCTTCATGTTCTTATGAAATAACCTTTCTTGAATTTTAATGGCGTTCACAAGAATTCAATTCTAAATCATCTTCATGAAATAACCTTTCTTAAATTTTAATGACGTTCACAAGAATTCAATCTTAAATTATCTTCATGTTCTTCATGAAATAACCTTTCTTTATGAAATAAAATTAATATATTGTAGAACATTCTAATTCATCGTTCTTTTCTTTTTAAACATTATTAAAATCATCCATTCATTAGAATCTCATTCTGATACAAGAGAAGCCTCTCTCCTACTCACAACTCATAACTATTGCAACAAAGATTTCATATATTCAAACATTCAAACTCTAAAACAAAATTCTTCCTTTACTCAAAACTACTTCAAAACACAATTAATGAATTCAAATCCACATCTCTGAAAACCATACACACATTGCTAAATAGTTTCAAGAATTAATCTATTAACAAATATTCTCCCCTCACTATTGGCTCATATCTCCCTCTATGCACTTTCAATCTGCCAGAGTGCAACTGCTTCACTCTGTATTCCCTCTGCACATATATTTTTCTCTTAACTGAAATTTGTTCTTTTCTTCTTTAGTTTGCAATCTAAGTTCTTTATCCCTCTTCTCATGGGATTCCCACCATTACAAATCCCCACTATGGTGTTGATTTACAAACCTGACTTCTAACTTTTCTCCTGGTTGCGCCCCACTCACAACCGCAGCCTCTCTGCCCATATTGGATTTGTTAATATTGTTTTGCAGAGATTTGTGAGATTGGAAGTCATGGCATCTCAAATGAATATTGTTAATGGATCTATGTTAGGATATTGATGTTCATGGATGATTTTTTTTTTTTTTTTTTAAGTTGATTATGTAATCAAAATTTGTAATTGTATACAAATCTGAAAATTAAGTTGTCTTTGTATGAAAAGTTATAAACATATTTATTTTCTTTGTTATGTTAAAAATACAGTTTTAACAAAATTGGTACCTATTTACAATACCTCGATTTTTTGTGATGATTCATATGCCGATTCCTTTTGAATTCCATCGTTGTCTGTCATTTTATGAACATCTCTCTTTTTTATTTTTTTTGCTTGCTTGATGCATTCAATTTCCTATCAATTTATCTACCTTTCTCCAACGGTTTCTTTCCTCTCTCCCTTTGATGGTGTCTCTCTTCATTCCATCTCTTCTTGCATTCTTCAATTCTTACAATCTCCCTTTTGTTAATGTATAATCTTCTCTAATTGTCAGGCCTTTGTTTTTCACTAAAAAGAAAGGTAAATATTCATTCAAAACAAAGAGAAGCATAGAGAAAGAATGGCATGTAACCCAAAAGAGAAGAGAGCACTACACAACCTTATCTTTTTCCACTAACTAATCCAACATGTGAGACAGTTCCAAAGATTTGTCCCCTATCCACAATATTTCACCCCTACAATTGATCAGACGCCCATTTAGCTAAACATCTTGCTACTCTATTCCACTCCCTAGGAATGTGAATAAAAGTAATAGATTCCAAATAGCCACACAATATAAGAATCTTCCTAATAAACAAAGCTAAGAGTTAGTTGACATCTTCTAACCATTGCTCATTCAGCAGGCTCAACCACCTAAGAATTGGATTCACAAATAATCTTTCTCTAGCCAAGAACACAACATCACTCCATAGAATACAAAATGGCGAGAGCCTCCATGTAATTATTTGTATGAAGACCCTTATAGAGAGAAAAAATAAATTTAACATCCCCAACACAATCACGCCCAACTCTTCCAATATTAGCATACCCAAGATTCCCCTGACATGAGTCATTCATGTTAATTTTCAAGACTCTGTGAGGAGGAGGTATCCATTGACCCTCCCAATTTATCTTTTGTAAAGGATGTTTGTATCTATTCCTCATGACCTTCCTACCACTTCTTACCCTAGGAGAAGGATCATCCCCCTGAAGAGGAAAATTAAATCGATTACAGATATTAGCATCTCTCATATCTACATCTCTAGCCAAGTCACACTTTGCTAAAACAATCTCACAAAGAGAATGAACAATTTTCCACCACAATTGTTGAACAACCATCCTACCATCATGAAAAATGCTAGTATTGAACCTCTCCAACCAAATCTATTAGATAACATGAAAGTGGGTCCAAGAACCTAAGAAAATTGTAGAAAAGAAGTCCTAATCGAAGACTTGCCCTAATTCTGGCTCAAACTTAGCCAAAGAGGAGACATGTCAATAGGCTTGATTCTAAACTCTCAACTAGAAGTGTCAAATTTCCTTGGAGAAAGAGCACTAAAAGAAAATATGAGAAACATTCTTCTCACCATTAGAGTACAAAACACACACAAAGGGACCAAGGAAATCCTACTTATGCAAATTATCCCAAGTAAGACATCGATATTAAATCACCAACCACATAAAAAAAAAAGTTACATTTGGGCCAAGAAAATTTATTCCACACCTATCTCTACCAAGGCACATTGGAATACAAAACCACCTCAAGATGAATAAGATTGACTCCATTTGATTGAAAGGAAGCCAATACAATATCTATGCTCTTGGGGTTTCTATTCCTTTGTTGCTTAGGATCAGGAAAGAGATAAATAATGTACTTATGCTAATGACTAAATGATATAAGAAATAAATTTTTTGAACTGAAAATGAAGCACAAAAAGATTTAGGGCAAACTTGCATGCACGTAGAATCAAAATGGGTAGAATGTTGATGCAAATCTAATTTTTTTACTGTCGAGATCCTGCAGACACTTGTAATTGCAAATTTGCAACCTTTGAGATGGAACCTATTTATACATTGAGTTTGAAGCTGATCTGGGAGGAGAAAAATGTCCTGAGCATTCTATTCTTGGGAACAAAATTCCTCAAGCATTTTATACCCTTCTTCTGAAGTTGGAATGATAGCACAACAATTGTCATAGGGAAGAGAGTCTGGTTTTCTTCCAATAGTTATTTCTAAAGTCTTCCGCACTTGAAAATCTAAGAAGTGTGCGTGGGGGTGGCTATATAGGGATTTGTATTGGTCAACCCCCATTTTCGTGATTCACACCTCCAAAGATAGCCTATATAACATAGATAAAATGTGTTGTGCTCATGAGTCTAGAATATGTCTAAATTGCTATGAGCCTAAGTGCATAAGTTTGATGTAAAAGAGTCTACCTAGATGTGATAGTGCAAACCCTATATGAAAATGCAATAAATATATGTTTGAGAGGATGTGATGACATAAATTTGAAGTTCAAATGTATAGATATGATAATAACAATAAAGTGTACACAACCTAAGAGGTAGAGTACAAGCCAATCATTGATCAATGATCTCCTAGTCATTGCCATGATCCCTTTGAAACTTCATATTCATGTTGAATGCTTGATGTGATAGAATACTTGATAATTGCTTTATGTAGTCTTGATTCAAAAGCTCTTACTTCATGTGATGTCTTCAAATTGAGGCTTCAACCTTGCAATTTCTTTGACCTTGCCAAAATGAAGTATGAGGCTTGTCTCTATACAAAATTGGAGGATAAACTCAGGAGAGTCGACCATAGATCCTAAATCCCCACTAAAACACTGAGACCAAGCCCTAGTCTAATTTTCAACCCCATTCTCAGGGTATTATGTTCCTAGGAACATAAATCCTCAGGCATTTTGTTCCACCCAATCTAACTTCAAATCAAGACCATGGGTCTTGGTTGATTGAGGGATGCCAGATTTCAAGATAACTAATTTTGAAATCAGGACATAACAAGGTCACAAATGGTAAAATAGGGCCTAAATGATGAAATGAATTATTATATTGGAGGAATAATAGAGGAGAACACTTAGAAATAACTAGGGCTTACCTCGATTTTAAACAAATTTGAATTGATAGAGGACCCATATTTGAAATTAGGTGTTCATTAATGCAATATGAAGTCCTATTATGCATGCTATAATGAAGATACACTAAGGTAGGTGCTAAACAATCATGAAATTGTACACACCACTTAGGTGCTTACAATTTACAATGGTACATTTAGCCCCCTCTTTAGCCATATATGACACTATGAGGTATATGTGAGTTAAAGTACAAGAATAGTAAAGAAAAGGATATTCCAAATCCATCAAATGAAAGTCTCCAATGTGCAATACCTATAACAAAATGTTAGGAACCGCATTTTCTAAAACCACTTTTTTAGGTGAAAATCATAAACCACCTAAGACTTACTAAGAATGACAAAATTCACAAGTGTGTGTGTGTGTGTGTGTATGCCCCCTTTTTGGCTTGCTAAGTAGGAAGGTGAAATAGGGACCGTGGAAAATTGTGAATTCAAAGTTGTTGACAAATATTATCAATAGGATTCAACATTGACTTGAAACATATTATAGATCGTTTGGATAGATAGAGAACTAATCATGATCTCAACGCAACAAAAGTGTAAGAATCAGAGCTCTCTAGCTCAAGATATGAATGATTATGTAATAAATATATTAGTAAAAGAAAACAAAAAGGTAAAAATAAATTCATCATGAGATTACCCATCTACGGGTGGATAGTGAGAGTAGCCACATCAGGGTTAGAAGTAGAGATTGAAGAGGATCAAATATACTATCTAGGTAGAGTTTGTTGTATATGATCTATCCCATCACATCTTACTTGACTCACTCTTATATGCTTTTGATGATGTGTCACTAGTTCAGAAGGTTCTATTATGTATAGTTTTGTTAATGGTGATGCCAGATTGCAAAGGTACTATATTTATAGCATGCATGACCCACATTATTTGGGGGATGGAGGAGAATTATATTGTCTTATCATGGAGGAGGAGTATGCTTGCTCATTTCTACTATGATTTGGGGAAATATGTCTTCTATTAGCGAAAGAGCCTTAGTATATGCACATTTCTACAAGTGTGGATGTTTGAGCACATCACATATATGAAGCCCACTAGATTTCCTATTGATGTAGCACTAATAGATCTATGAGCTTTCAACTATCCACTGAGAAATGCATGGCAATGGGAAGATTTACTATACTAGATGATGACCATTGATTGGTTGCAACCAATCGATATCATATGGAGACCCTATCACTAGATGGTGCTATGGACAAATATATTACAACAAATGAGATGTATGCATAGATATCATTTTCTAGAGGGATGCCACAACTACATTATGGTTCCCTTTTATTTTGATAGGGTGAGGAGATAGTTTGGCTTCCCACAGAGTGCACTAAGAGAGGTGCCAGTCTATACTTCTAGATAGTGGCACATATCAAGGCTTGGATCCTTATTGAGACCCACATCTAATGATATTGAGAACACATATCCCACAACAAAGGAAGGACAATATTTATGGGTGTTAGATGATATTGAGGATTTAGATACACTTAGAGAGTACCATAGACACTAGGAGTATCATGGGATATGCCTCATCTTTTTGAATGACTACCCTACAGGTGATCCAAGACCTTGGGTGAGACTAGGATTATGAGTAGATAGAGATGAGGGATCATAGGATTGTGAGGAGGAGGAGGGGAGAGAGGATGAGTAGTCCAGAGTAGAGGATGACTAGCATAGAGAAAAGGACCAAGAGGGACCTTTCAGAGGCATTTAGAGTATAGATGAGAATAAGGAGGATCTAGAGGGTGCACCCCTATGGTGGTGACCATGGAGGGATGCCTCAAAGAAGCCACCTATTAGGGACATACATATACGAGAGTTTGATGAGAGTAGAACATCGATGCCCCTAGCCTCATCTCATGCCAAAGTACCATCGACTCTAGTTGCCTACGGTCCAGAGCAACAAGAGGGTGATCCAAGTAAAGAGGTTTTTATTTATGTTTTATTATACATGTATCTTTTTTATGATATATGTATGTGTAGACACCTAAAAATCTCCCATGCCTACAAGCAATAATTTCACTAATATTCCTCTTAAATTATTAAATAATCTTTATTATTTAATTAATTGTTTCATTCTACCATATTCTAAAATCAAATCATCATTTCTCCTTAATTCTATAAATAAGTAATTGTAATTAATTACCTTAATTATTAATTGTCCAATCAATATTTCATTGATTATTCATCTATAAAGTAATTAAATAATTAAACATTATTTAATTATTCCTTGTCTTTTAATTAATTAAATAACCAAATTTAATTATTGTTTCCTTCTCCTAATTATTGCATTTCTGTAATAATTAAATCAAATTCTATCTCATGATTAAATAAATGATATTTATTTAGTTAAACTAATTATTCCCCTCTCATAATTACAACTAACAATTCCTCTCATAAATAAATAAGTAATTATTTATTTATAAAATATCTCCACATGTGCAAATAACTAATATTTTATTTATTTAAATCATAATTGTCCTCCCAAATACTACCTCAAACTCATTTTGAGTTAGCTTTTCAATCACAACTCTTCACTCCATAATTCCCTCTCCTAACTATACAATCCACATTGTTAATTCCTCCCTTAGCAATCAGTTAAGTCTTCCATCAATTCAGTCTTCTAATCCATGCAATCAGTTGACTCATTCATGCATTTAGCTAACTTACTGGTCTATTATGTCATGTCACCAATCCATTCAAGTCACTTATCCAATCTATTTGTTGATAGATCAATCAATCCCCCAATTAAGGCAATCAAGTAGAGTTGAACTCCTACTCACTCTGAGTTCAACTCCTCAATAACAATCAATCAACCTTTCAATCATGGATTCTTGGTTGAAACCCCTAAAATATTATAAATAAAGAGCCATTTCTCATAGTTTAAAAAATCACAGTTGATTTGAATTCCTATGCTGACACGATCTTGAGCTCAATTCTGAGAGCCCACATTGCATGAGAAGAACACCAAGGAAGGATTTTATGACTTGTATATTCATATTTTGGATTGATTTCATAATGTTTGATTGATTATGCTTATTGCTTGTCTTACATCCTTTCTTGAATATTGGGAATACTAATTGCTCTAACAATTTCTTTGTGGTTGAGATTTTATATGTTATTGCAAGTTTTTATTGATCCCCTATTACCCGATTACAAATGGTGAATCCAACGTGAAATTTGGCCATATCTTTCAAACTGCTTAGAATTTTTTTATGAAATTGTTTTTGTAGGTTTCCACTAATATAAAGAGGTTACAATCCAAAATTTATAAAAAAAATTGATTTTTTTTTAATAATTTTTTTATGATATTTCATAAAAAATCAATTCCGGGCATAAATCAACATATTTATTTGAAAATTTTACATTTTTGGAAAGCTCTTAAAATTCTAAAGGGGGTCTATTCTTTGTGATTTTAATTTTGTTAAAAATTGCAAAAAAATATATCTAGTAAAACTGGTTTGTTCTGATAAAATGGGTCCCTAGGGCACAAAATAAATAATTATACTTTGAATTTTTTTTGCATTTTTTTTAACATAAGGAAGCCACATTCCATCTTTTAAAAAAATTTGGATTTGTTTTCGATTGTTTATGATTTTTTTATGATATTTCATAAAAAATTATTTCTGGACACAAATCAACATTTATTTTTAAAAAAGTTACATTTTTTGAAAGGTCTTGAAAGTCCACCGAGGGTTTATTCTTTGTGATTTTGAATTTTAATGAGAAATATTTTCAAAAAAAATTTATATGTAGATCTTTGAAATTTTTTATTTTTGTGTGCAGGTGTAGGTGATAATCGTTTTATCAAAAACATTGTTTTGAAACTACAAAATAAGATTTCCTTCTTTTCTATCTAAAGTCTTATTCTCTATTATAAAATGAAACATTTTCATTATTGAAAATACACACTTGATGTAATGCACTTGACCATCAAAACATAAAAAAGTCAAAATTCAGGAGCCTGTTGAGCAAAGAAGAGAAAGAGAGATAAAATAGAATAAGATACTAGCTAAGATACAATGAATCAACGCTTTGGAGGTAGAAATCAGAGAAGGAGTTATTGACACCTATGTGGACAAGGTATGGAGAATTTTTGAAAATTTTAATTGTCACGACATTAATCTTATTTCTATCAAAGAACTCCAAAACTAATTGGTAGGTTTTTTTGTTACTAACTTTTCCTTTTAGCATGTGGCTTGGAAGCATGTTTTAATCTTGTTAATCTAAAATCGATTCATCTTTCATTTTGGTGCGTCAAACCGAACAATGCATGCTCAAACATCACAAACTCATACTTCATTTTAGTGCTTAAAATTGATATGTAGTTAAAAATTGAACAAGGAAAAGAACATTTGAGATTGGTGCAATAAAATTAAACAAGGCAAAATACATTTGGATTTTGGTGCATCTAAAATTGGACAAAACAAAACTCATTTGATTTGGGCTTGACATTGAACTCATGTGCTTGTATAGATGATAGCTCAGTTTACATTTGACTATTGGTGCATAATACAATAAACTTGGTGTTTGAAGTTCTTGGTGCACGTACACAATTTGTTAGATTAGAAACCTTTTATTTTAATTTTAGAGAGGCGTGTTTGGAGGGTTCTCTTAACCCATTACAAAGGATAAAATCAAACCAGAAAATCCTTTTGGTTGGTATATAAATAAGACTCTAAGCAAACTCTAGTCTTATATCCTCAAGCTCGGACAAGGTGTGTTGATGATAGTCTTGACCGGGTGAAGTATCCTTATATAGATAGCATAATCAAATAGGCTCTTAAGTGAGTCACATGTGTACAGACCAATTGGGGAGACTCCAAAAAACTTACTACAACCTGATAATTAGAGGCCACCTGGTTTACCTCTGAACATTTGTCTTATTATAGTGCAAGGAGAGGCTGAAAAAGAATCTCCCCCCAAGGTTCCCATCATATATGTCCTAGGGATATTGTGTTGCAAAAGAGATCTTTGTTAACATGACAACAATACCCCAAAAAGGCGATAACACAGGAGCCTCCAAGGGATTTTTAGCTCTAGTTGCATGGCACTCATGATGTATGAGTTGACTGACACCCAAGTGATGGGCCTATAATATTTTAGATGAAGCCAAATTTGACCATAGATTAAACCTCATGTATACTGCTTCCATTATGATTGACTTCATGAAAACTTGCAGCTTGAAAAAGTTGTTGAAAATACACAGCTCAGTTCTTTTGAGTCAGTCTTGTAGCTACACACTGATTTTGATTTTGTTGAGATTGGTCCTACAACATTTATCCTATAGGATTTTTCCTACAAAATTGGTCCCACAATAATTGGTCCTACAACATTTGTCCTACAATATTGGTCCTACAACATTTGTCCTACAATATAGGTCCTACAATATTTTTTCTACAAGATTTGTCCTACAACAATTGGTCCCACAATAATTGGTCCTACAATATTTTTCCTACAAGATTGTGTTGGTGTAATTAAGTATTCACTAATTACACTTTACTTAAGTCTACTTAGGATAATGCATTTTCATATTAGTTGTCATTGAGACACCTAGGAGTTTGCATTTCATTTAAGCACATGGTTAGGAGAAATTTCACTTTAGTTGGTGATAGTTGTCATCACATACCTCTTTGTGTGTGAGATCCATCTTTAGTGCTCTTGTCACATTATCATCCTCTCATTGTTGCACATGTTTCATATACTTTGATGTACAATGAAGGATGATCCACCTTTTGTGGACATGTGATTCCACCTAGTGTAGTTGATAGTTTATCATCTCCTTATCATGTAGTCTTATCACATGGCCTATATATTCAAGCACTCCTACTTTGTAATTAATTTCATTCTATTTGATTATTGATTATTATTTGATCATTTGATCATACCATATTTGTCTCTCTTGTGTTATCTCTTGAGCTTCTAAATCTTGGTGTTTATTCTTTGCCTTAGGCAAATTCTTACATGGTATCAGAGCCATAAGAGTCTTCATTGCATAGCCATTGGAGAGCCATTGTTGCCTCAACTTTTAGAGGGCCACAATTTAGATCTAGGGTATCAGTAGTTTTTGGGAGAATCCAGAGAAATATCTGACCTTGCCATTGCGTCTGGGTGGCCATTTCTATAAATTTTGACTATAAATTTGTCTATATTAGGCAAAAGTCAAATCTGAGGCAAAAAAAATTTGCAAATCAGACTTGGGCAGTCTTATCTATGGTATGGTACGGATTTTTGGAATTTTTTTAAATTTTCCAATATTTCTTTTTTGGGCAAATTCTACAATTTTTTCAAAAATAATTGGAGTTGTTTTCAAGGTCCCCATCCCTGTTTATTCTCTAAATCTATTCTGCAAACGACATGAATTACCATACAGGTGAATATTCTAAGAATATCGACCGAGACTAGGCAGTCAAACCTCAGCCTGGCCATACAGCCCACAACAGTTTCCACCAACCCCAAGTAGACCGCAATGCACAAGAGGCAAGCTAAGCCCGTGCTCGAAATCCCTAACGAGTCGAGCTCTTTGGTTTTGCATTTGCGGGCCTTTATTTATAAAAACCCATGGTATCCACTTCAAGGTGCATGTGGGACTAAAACCCATAGCCTCGACTCACTAGAGCCCTCGCTCGGCGAGCTGAAGCCCCAACCCAGTCTAGTTTGGTCAATGAGCCATCCAGCTCGGTCAACAAGCCTGCCACCGTACCCATCAAACCTTGCCCAGTAAAATGGTGACACGTGGATGCCACAACAACTTGAAACTAGAAAATCCCAATGTGACACGTGGCAGACATAGAAATTTTGTATTTTTATATTTAAAAAATTGCATTTTCTACAATTTTTACTAAGGTAAATTTGACGTTCGTTTGGACGTCATCTTGGCAGTTTTTTGTTTTGCAGTGATGGTCTCCAAGACGTCAAATTTAATCTCGCAGTTGCATCATCATTTCATGGCATTAAAATTGATGATCATTTGATCGTTAATTATGGACATCTTTGCACTATAGTGACAGCCATTTGACCATCAAATTTAAGATAGTAAATTAATGATGTCATCAAGTTTCAAAAATTTGCATCCCTCACCATATGCAGTTTTGATTTGGCAGTTTGACTTTGGGAGGCCATAACTTGGTCATCATCAACCAGAATAACATTTTTTTCCAGGTAGTTTCCCTCCGGCATGGAGTAAAGTTAAGATTAATAACAGTTGTTTTCATATCTTCATTACTGTAGGAAAGAAGCTTTCTAATCATATTTTCATTGTTTACTCTCTGATAGATAGTACAAACTACAAAGCTTATCATCAATGATGCTCAAGATTTTCTCTTCTTGCATGCTAAAATTATTTATCTCCTCAATCACAACACTTTTACCTTTGTTGTCATCCATGACCATGTCATTCTTCATCTTATTAACAATCTCCTCCAAAACATCATATTTTGCATCCAAAGCTCTATACTTGATGCTCAACTCATTGATTTCGTGGAAAGCCCATTTGTCTAAATTAAAGGCCAAGATCGCTCTGCTCCTAGCTGCATTGAGAAAACCCATAGTAGACACTTTTTTATTGTTGAAATCTTTCTCTTCTAGCGAAATGGCTTCCCCTTAATTCTGGGTGTTATTCTTCTCCTTCTTAGCATCCAAATCTTCTTTTTTTAAAACAGGGGTAATGTTAATATGGTCATCCTCTCTTCCCTAGTTAAGGGTGTTGGAGAATCTGAGTACATACCTTTGTTAGAATTTTCTAGTTCCTAAAAACATTCAAATTATACGAATCTTTGGGGCTTGCTAGTCCCTAAAGACATGGATCTTCTCTTGGTCAATGCATGCACCATCTTTTCCAATTATGCAAGCTAGATATTGGATCCTCTCCATACCAAATAAGCACTATTTCATATTGATGTAGAGCTTGTGTTAGTGTAGCATGTCAATGGCCTATCAAATGTGTTGCAACAACTCCCATAGATTAGTGTAGATTAGGGTGTTACCAAGTAAACAATTGCAAAAGAGTTTGTGAATGGCCACATCACATCATTGAATTTGTGAGATCAAATACCAATTCTTGATTAGGGCCCTATAGTCAATGACAATTGTAGAGTCACCATGACCTATTTTTGGGTGAGTATGATTGGACCCTTGCAAGGTAAAGAACATGGCTGATGTTACTCTTTTGAATCAATTTTTTAGCGCGTTGCTTGATTTTGTCATTTTTTGGCATCAAACAACTGTATAGTGGTACATTTGGTGATGTTGACTAGATTGAATTTTTGCACAATAGTGCAAAGGTTTACCTATTGGTGAATCAAATACATCTTTCATACTACTAACATCCCATCTATATGTTATTGTTGTGCAGTCAGACTAGGTGTAGTGGTATGTGTGATTGCTGCAATGTTTTGATCCTTCTTAGCTCTAATCATGAGCATGATAAATCTATGTTCCATGACATTTTGGGGATCGAGACAGGGACGACAAGGGACACATTTTTGGGAAGTTTCGTAAAGGGCCAAAAATAGGGGGTATAGAGAGAGATATGTCAATAATTGATAACAACAAGACAATATGGAAATAAAGCATAGATTTATGAGTTACACCAGTAGTATAACAACATAAATGATGAAACAAATGTGGAAGTAGTGGGAGCCAGGTGGGAGGCAATGGTCACCTGAAAATTGATCCTTTGGTGATGGACCAAAAACTGGTGTGAGAGCACCATTCAGAAGGCATCAGGGGCAGTTTTATAATGGACAAGGACAGAAGGGTTGGCCTTTCAATCATCGCAATCAATTCCATCAGCATGATCATTTTTTCCCTAAAAGAAGAAATGAGAGAAGGGAGTTTCAAAACCCTAGATGGGTTTTTTTCTGGGAATGGAAGGAGAGGGGAGAACTGGAATAGGTTTGGCGGTCAAGCACCTCTATACACATGGTTCGATGGAAACTTCAACTTCACAAAGATCGAATGAAGGTTCTATCACCCAAAGGCGAAACCAATGGATCCCCCTCAACCAACCAAAGAAGATGAGAGAAATATCAAATATGAGGTAATGTCAACTCTTAAGATAGATAATCCTCAATGGTTAGATGTTGTAGAGTCCCTCAAAGATAGAGCTTTTCTTTAAATGGTTAGGACCTTGGCCCTCTGTGTCCCTGGTTAGATATTGGTGTAGTCAAGTGTGGGGGAAGAATATTAAACTCAAAACCCTAGTGAATGGCTTTTACATGGGGATTTGTGTTGTTAAAGAGGAGAAATTATGGATCCTAAACAATGGCCCTTACCTAATAAGCGAGTGTGGGGTTTACTTGAAAGATTGGGAGGAAAAATTTGATCCCTAGAAAGAGAAGCTCAATGAATACCCAGTATGGTTGAACCTTCACAACCTCCATATGGAATACTAGGATGAAATTACCTTAGAATAAATCGGTAATAAGATTGGATCTTATGTCATAGCTAAAGAAGTGATCAATAAAAAAGATGCTTCTATACACCCCCATATCCTTATCAAGATTCAAAACAATGACCCTATTCTAGATTTCATCATCCTGGGGTTAGAGCATGGGACTTGGAAACAAATGGTGGAAATTTGGGAAGGAGAGGAGACTGAGAGCACACAAACACCTCCCCAATTGATAGTGTAGACTAAAGGGAAAGGGCTTGAGGAGGAAAAACTCCTAGACCAGATAGAACGGTAAATTTTAGGAGGATGGAAGGTTTTTGTAGACCCGATAGAAAATCAGGGGTGCTCCCCAGATCGAGGACAAGGCAATACTCCTCAATGGAGGAAAGAGTATAACTTGGCAAAGGAGGAAGCAATTCAAGGAGTGGTCTATCAAAACTATCTGGGAGAGGAGAGATTGTCAACAAAGATTGTTAAGGAAACTCCTCTAGAAGTTCTAGATGCTCAAAGGAAAGACACCAACTCTACAGAGGTAATGCCGCTAAAAGGGAACCCACAAAATGCAAGTCCACTGGGTGACTTTTTGGCTATAGCAGCAACAATAAATATTTTTCCCCTTATGGTTCTGGAGACTCTAGCTTCCAAGGATCAAGTTATCCCTATTATGAAAAATGGCCTCAATATAAGGGAAGAGAGTGAACTTTTCTTTCAAGAGTTTCAGGTTTCTCAAACCCATCCACTCAGAGATGAGGAAGAGAAAACAAATGATGATTTAAATTTCAAAGATATAGAAATTTCTCTGATAAGAAATCTAAATAGTGCCTTTGATAGCAACAAAGACAGTGGTGATGTTTCAAAAGATTGGGAATCGGACTCTGCTAGGTAGGAAGTGGAAGGTTGTTTGAATGATCTTGGCCTTGCTGATTTACAAGGTGTAACAGACATAAGGCAAGTAGAACAAACTCCATCACAACTTCTAAAACCAAGAATTGGGGAAAAGAAGAGGAGTGGTCCTAAATCAAATAGAGTGAAGTTGGCCATAGCTGGTAATGCTTCAGATCAAACTAAGCTTTTAAGATCGAGAAAAGGTTATGCCTTTTCTAGGGAGCAATGAAACTCCTTTCATGGAATGTCAGAGGCTGCAATGCCTCTGACAAGATGTGTTTGATCAAATGCAACCTGATCTTATTTTATTACAAGAAACAAAGATTAAGAAGGAGGATTTTCTATTTTATGATAGGAAGTTCAATAGATGGAAATGTGGTTGGATAGAGGCACAAGGGGCTCCGAGAGGATTGGGAGCCCTCTGGAATGAGGATGTCTTAGAGGTGGTTGTCAGGCAGCAGGATCAAAACTGGCAATGGTTGGAGGTTTACTCTAAGCAGCTGAGGTGTAAATTCTCTTTATTCAATATCTATGGCCCAAATAACAAAGTGCTCAAAATGAGGTTGTGGGAAAGTTTAGCCTCAAAATAATTAGAGACCTTAAAGACGAGATGGTGATACTAGGAGGTGATTTTAATGCCATCCTAAAACCTGAAGACAAGAAAGCAGGTAAAGGATGGAAAAATACAAGTCAGCAAGCTTTCAGTGATTTTGTTGATGATGGAGGTTTGATTGAAGTTGCCTTCAAAAAGGGAGATTTTACTTGGACTAACCGAAGAGAAGGCTTTTTGAACATAGCTAAAAAACTTGATAGATGTTTCTTAGCTGGAAACTGGGCAGACACTTTATGGACCTATGAAACTGAAATTTTTTTGTTCCAAGGTTCGGATCATTTCCTGATCTGTTTATATGTGCAAGATGAAAAAAATCTAGAAAGATGCCCCTTCAAGTTTGAGATGATGTGGTTCCAGGAAGTGGATTTCGGCAATCTAATATCAAAATGGTGGGATCATGCTCCGAAAAGAGCAAGTAATAAAGCCTTTATCTTTTTCAAAAAATTACAATTTCTAAAAGAGCAACTTAAAATTTGGAATAGAGTAAACTTTAGAAATTTTTTTGAAGAAATTTGAAGGATTGAAGATGAATTGAAATAGTTAAGCCTCAAAGTTATTGAGTTAGGCATGCAAGATGTGGATTTTCAAGAAGAAAATAGACTAAAAAAGGAGCTAGATGGATGGTTGAGAAAAGAGGAAATCTTTTGGAAAGAAAACTCTAGGGAGACATGGCTAAAGGCTGGGGATGAAAACACAAAGTTTTTTCATAATTCTGTCAAAATTAAAAGAGCTAAGAATAGGATTTTCAGTATCAAGAACAGTGAAGGTGAGCTGGTTGAAGACAAGGATATCATTAATAAGGAGGCTGTGGATTTCTTTTCAAAGAATAAATCTCAGGAGGTCATTGATGAGAGAACTTATGATTTAGTCTTGGTTGTTATCCCCCCTCTAATCTCAGAAGACACGAATAATTTTTTAATGGCTCCAACTACTAAAGAGGAAGTTAAAAAGGCTCTATTTGGTTTAGTTGGTGACAAAGTACTTGGACTAGATGGCTTTCCAGTAGCTTTCTTTCAGAAACTCTAGCCTATTTTTGGAAATGACTTATGGGAAGTGGTAGAAGACAGGAAAGGTGGTTTTATTCTTAAAGATTTTAACTCTACCTTCATTTCCCTTGTCCCTAAAAGAGTGAATAGGTCACTTTTGAGGACTTCAGGCCTATAGTTCTTTGCAATATAGTTTACAAAGTTATTTCAAAAGTGATAGCTAATAGACTCAAACATGTTTTAAACAAAATCATATCTAAAGAAAAAAGTGGTTTCTCTCCGGGGAGAATTATCTTTGAGGGTATTATTGTAGCCCATGAAGTTGTTCACTCAATTAGAATTTCTAAAGCACAAAAGATGATGGTGAAATTGTATATTAAGTGGGCCTATAATGAAGTGGATCAAAGATTTTTGGTGAAGGTTTTATATAGGTTTGGCTTTGGGGATCCTTGGGTCCAATGGATAAAAAGTTGCATTGATTGTCCAAGGTTTTTTGTATTGGTGAATGGGAGTTTGCAGGGTTTCTTCTCTCAAGAGAAAGACATCAGATAAGGGGATCCTTTATCCCCCTTTCTTTTTATTATTATGGCTGAAGTTTTAGGGCAATTGATTAAGAAGTGCAGGGAAAAGGGGGATTGGATGGGCATCAAAATTACAGAAGGTGTGGAGGCTATGACACATCTGCAATTTGTGGATGACACTTTCTTGGGTGGGGAGGCTACTGTGCAAGAAGCAAAGGTTATGAAGGACACTCTCTTTCTTTATGGAAGAGTGTTAGGACAATTTATAAATTGGAAAAAAATTAGAGGTTTTTTTTCTTCAATACTCCACAGCAGTTACAGGTCAGAATTTGCAAAATTTTAGATATGAAGCAAGGACGAATGCCTAACAGTTACTTATAGATTCCTTTTTTTACTGGTGGAAACAAAGTTGATCTATGGAAAGACTTAATTGATAAGTGTTTAAGGAAGATGGAGGGATGGAAAGGGAAATGGTTTTCTTTTACAGGATGAATACATATGTTGCAAATGGTGATATCGGTAATACCAATATAGTCTATGATGTGTATGGATATACCCATGAAGGTCCTTAAACTTTTAACTCAAAAAATGAGGAAATTTTTTTGGAATGGTGCTAATGAAGAGGATAAGATTCCTCTCTTAGCCTGGGAGAAAATATGTAGGCCAAAAGCAAATGGTGGAGCTGGAATTCATAATAGGCATTACATGAATAAGGCTCTAGGAGAAAAACTTGTTTGGAACATGTATAAAAATCCAACTCAATATTGGGTTAGGATACTGCAATAAAAATATCTAGATTTTGCTAATGTTGATAGGATTCTTACCATACAAGATCCCCCTAAAGGTTCAACTATATGGAACTTTACTCTTTCTTGCAGACAGGTTATAACAAATCACCTTTCTTGGAAAATCAAGAATGGATCAAAAGCTAAATTCAAGCTAGATTCCTAGGATGGACATAAGGCTCTTGTGGAAGAAGGTTTTGATGAGGATCTTCAAGCTTATTTTTATACAAATTGGGGGGATAGGGTTAGAGACTATATTGTTCAAAATGAGAGTGTTGTTGGTCCTCATTGGAGCTGGAGGAGTTTGGATGGAGAGGCTATTATAGTTCGGCAAAAGGTGCGCATGCAATCAATTTTTGGTAAAAGAATTCTTAATCATAGTGGTAAGGATGAAAATCTCTTTTGGTGTGGCTCACAGTTACGTAATTACTTGGTTAAGTTAGGTTATAGACTCATTGAAGGCTCAAAAGATTCTCTATTTTCTTCTCGGGACTTATGTTGGCATCAAGATATTCTCCCAAAAGTAGGTGCTTTTGCTTGGCTTGCAAGCAAAGGAAGAATTTTAACTTCTGAGAGAAGGAAATGTTTGGGCATGGCAGGTCCGACAAGGTGTGCTCTATGTGAAGGACATGAGGAAACAGCTGATCATTTATTAGTGAAATGTAAGTTTTCTAGCAAATGTTGGGATTATGTACAAATGAAGTTGGGTTGGATGGGACCAAGAGACAATAGTGTTAAAGGCATTCTTGATGGGTGGCCAAGGCCTTTTTGTAAGTTGACACTCTCAAGCATATGGATTATCTCTCCTTCACTAATAATATGGGAACTTTGGAAGGAATGAAATAGAAGAATTTTCAAAGGGGAAGAAGCAACCTTGAAAAGGTGTATAAATCGGATTAATCATGCTATTGAAGAGGTTATGGGTGTTTCGGCCTCGAGAAAACAAGCTCTTCAGGTGCCTTTTACACAACATGATATTCTTATTCAGAGGATGTGGTCGGGGATCAAATTTAAATCTCCTCTAGGCTCTCTGATTGTTAAATCTACAAAGAAGGAGGAAGTGGTTTTTTAGATGGCCCCAGTTGAGGGATGGATGAAGGAAAATTTTGATGGTGCTACATAAGGAAATCTAGGTAGATCAGGTGCGGGTGTCATTATCAAAAATTAAAAGGAGGAAACTGTAGTTGTTGGAGCTATGCGATTGAAGGATGGGACTAATAATATGGCTAAGGGACAAGTAGCTTTGATGGCAATTAAGATGGCAAGATAGTATGGAATAATGAAACTTCACCTTGAAGGTGATTTGAAGATAATTGTGCAAGCAATTGCTAAGTTGAAAATAAATGCATGGCACTTGGAAAATTTCATTGATTTAATTAGAGAGGAATTGATTTCTTTTGATGATTTTCAAATTACTCATATAAAGCGGGGTGGCAATAAAGAGGCAGATAAATTATCAAAGAATTCCATGTCTTTTGATGAGCTAGAGGTGCCACATATTAGATATGGAAAGTGGGCATATGATGAGGAAACTCCTCTCTGACAGAGGTCTAGATAAATGGTGGTGATGACGTCAATTAGGCTCATGTTTGGGGTGGTGTCATCAAAAAGTGTTCTTTCATTATTACAATCTTGTTATGAGAAGATGTGTGCTTTTATTCTTGAGGAAGTTGGTGGCTTTTTATTCTTTTTTATGGTGTTAATTCATGCGAGGGTGCAGAGTAATTATGTGATGGACAGGCTTGGTTATGGTGCTACTGCAGTTGAATAAAGGCGGTTTTTATGATGTTAAAAGGATTGTGTTTCATTCAAAGTTTTGCAAAAGGCTTTTTTTCTGCAAAAAGATAGAACCAAATTTCACCTTCAAGACTAAAAATAGCAAAAGGGCTTATTTGGTCTGGTGGAGAGAATCTGGTTGTAGAAAAAGTTAAAATTACATTCAAAGCATGTTATTATGGCTATGTAGGAGACTCTCAGCCTTCTTTTTAATAATAATGACCGTAGGTGAAAATTACAAGTGGATATTGTTGCCATGATAATGGCATGGGGGATCAAGTTAGGTGTCTCTAAAGAGAGGGTAAAATGGGTTATGGAGTCTCTCTTTGACCAAGCTTTACTGGTGGGGATTGATCAGCTGCTCGAATGGGCTCACCCGGGGTGGGCATTTGATTACAGTGAAATGTTTGTAGATGAGCTGGAAGGGGAGGAGGTGGGTGTTGTCCCCTTTTTAATTTGGTCATGAAGGGTTGATAGGCATGCTTACATTGTGGAACATAGAAGGGCATGGCAGATGTTAGTTGAAGCCATCCACGAGGCTAAAGGAGCTCAAATAAGGGCAGTCGTGTCGGTTATGGTTTTGAGGAAGAAACAGTCGATGAGGCTCTGCCAAGAAAGGCATTTTTGAGGTTTTGAATATATGTTTTTTTGCGGGTAGTTTCTCTTTTTTGTGCAATTGTGTTATGTGTTTTGGTTTCTAGCTTCCAGCGAATAGTTTATTTTATGGGCTTGACTCTGTCTCTTTGTGGGTAAGGTTTGTGCCACCAGTGGCATTTTTTTTTTCAATTATTACAAATAGTTTGGTGGCCCCTGTGTAAAGGTCAGTGTTTTGGGTGAATTGTAGTTTGTAGGGATGCAATTAATACACTACTGTGGTTCCTGCATATTTTGTAAGTGTGTTTTGTAATGCTGCAATGTATAAGCAACACTAGTTATTTGAAGGTAAGTTGTAGAGTCAATGAAATTTTTCTGATGAGTCAAGGTGCGACTCAAATCTTTACATTGTAACAATCTTTATAATTAATAAATATAACCTACCACGGATTAAAAAAAACAACAGAAATGATGATAGAAGCAGTATAAATCAGTGTAACAGTTTTTATAACAATAGTCTCAAACATCAAAACCATGGTCTATCAATAAAAATATCCAAATCAAAATGTCTCAAATATGTATTCAAAAGTCTCAAACATGAATATATAACAGGCTATAGGCACAATCTATGAAACAAAGGCAATTTTATTTAATATATAATTTTTTTAACATAGTTTTATTGAATACGTAAAACTTAATATGTTTCTTATGATGAACATTAAAAAGTTTAAATTATATTAGATTTTTAATTTTAATATTTATTATTTAATATAAAGAATTTGACGTATTTATTTTTATTTAAACTAAAATTTTAAACATATTTAATCACAAATATTTTTACCAAATTTTTCCCATGTCTGACTTCCATTTGAATTTTAATGTCCATAGACACGAGTTCATCACATTGTTGCTTTAGAAAAAACACTTTTAAGAAAAAAGGTTTTTTTCAATGCCAAAATTCATCTGAATGTGTAGGGGACACTTCTTTTTTTCAAGGACGGTTCAGGTGTCCCCTAGGCATTTCAAGGATGTTTCTTGCAATTTTTTGAAATTGGGGACGGCTGGGGTATGTTTCCTTTTCTTCCCACTGTCCTTGAAACATTTTGGAGACAGGGATGAGTCCCATGGGGAGAGGAAATGTGTCCCTATATAACATAGGGATAAATTTGCTTGTGTGGGCTAGTATGTGATGACACATCTTTGTGTTGACTAGGAATACTAACTTGTAGGGCTCACTTCTGTTATTTTATTGAGCTTGTCACCCAGTGTGACGATGAAACTACAAGGCCTGGTGTAATAAACATTGGCATTTCTAGATTTAGCACTGTTTAGATAGGATATCATAGACATCCAATAGTGCCACATACAAAGAACCTCTTCCTTTAGTGTTTAAAGGAATAGAATAGGTGACATTGTTGATTGATACAAATGTCTCTACCCCAAGTTTCCCAATTGATGGCGTATGGCTATGTTGAATTATTCTTGGCAAATGTGGCCTCCTGATTGCTTCACTGAGGTTTGGTTTTTCTAATTATAATTGTCTATGATAAAAATATAGAATCCTCATACTCCCCCACATCTATGAGCAGAAGAGAGGATCCTGGTCCTCTTGTGGCAGTACCTGTGTAGTGGTAATAATGGAGTATGAATCTATCTCCAAAATATGCTTGTGTTCTCTCTTTGTAAATGGAGTTGTTGTAGTGGAAGCTTGTGGTGTCTCTAGATCTCATGGTGTTGTCAAAAACATCCTCGTAGCCCAACATTCATTTGTGTTGTGCCAATTTCTCATGTGGTTCTTGTACCACTTGCCATTGTTGTTTTGTCATTTTTTGCATCTTCCTTTTGTTTTTTTAAGGCTTGGTACTTGTTTTTTTCATTAGCCATTGCTTGATATTCATCGAGGAATCTTTCATTCCTTTAGAATTGCATTTTTCTTTGAATATCCTCGTGATTTACAACTACTAAGAGGAAAGGTACACAATGTATATTCAACTTGGTAGAAGATCATTGATGCTAAACTCAAATCGATCAATCTCTTAGCAATTCATAAACATCTAAGGATAACACTGTGGCAATATCACGGTTTGTATATAACAAAAAGAAAGAGAAAAATATATTGATGTTTTCATATGATCATTTTCTAAATTAGCTTCTCACCCACTTTCGTAGCCATCCAGCAGTTGCTGATACAGTTGTCCCCAAGCAGGCTTAATGATTCTTATTGGGAAGTTCAACATAGATACCTGTTACTTTTGAATTATCTGAGAAGGATCGACAAGTAATAATTTTATTACTAACCAAGTAACAAATCCACAAGACTTATCCCTTTACAATACATTGAGAAGGAAGTGCACAATGTGTGATCATATAGAACAAATTAGTTAGAAATGCATTCTCTCAAAGAAAATATATTCAATAATGGTTGGAAGAAAACTATATAAGATTAAAGATAACCATGGAAGAAATCTCCAATTTATTGTTCTTTACACACATAAGAACATTAAAGAATGCAAATGTAAAGGAGATGTACCCTTATGTGCTCCACCAGAATAAAAAATTTTAACTTTCCTCTTTTGACAATTTGGCTTTTATATTTTCATAAAGTGTTTCATCACTAATTTCCACGTGCAACGAAATGTATTCTCTCAAAGAAAATACATTCAATAATGGCTAGAAGACAACTATATAAAACTAAATATAACCATGAAATAAATCTCCACTTCATGGTTCTTTACACACATAAGAACATGAAATAATGCAAATGTAAAGGAGACGTACCCTTATATGTTCCACTAGAATAAAAAATTTTGAACTTTCCTCTTTTGACAATTTGGCTTTTATATTTTCATAAAGTGTTCCATCACTAATTTCCAGGTGCAACTTTTCTATTTCCCTTTGCATCTTCTCAAGTTGATCTTTTGCTACTACCATGACCTCACTACTGACATAATTACCAAAAAATTTCTCAATTAACGTTCAAACTTTCTTCAATGTGTGCCCCATATCAATTACATTGCTTCCACTTGTATGATAATCATTGGGAGTCAAACCTGTGGCCTATAAACACAAAAAAATGAGCGAAAGGTAAAAAATAATAATCTAAATGCCTGCTTCAATAAAATAATTATAAAAGAAACTATATGAGTTCAAAATTGTTTAGTTATATCTCATAACTACATACCCTTAAAATATTTAGTGCCATTCCACATGAAGCATAAAATTGTGAAATACATGGATTAGGACCAGCAAAAAAAAGTTTGCAACATTCCTCTATTCTTTCAAATAGAGTTTGGACAAGAACCAAATGCCCCTTCTTGTCAATACCTCTTTTCCTAGCTCTTTCAACCATCTGAAGAAGTGCATTTGAACTTAATAGGGAGTGTCCATTGTCTCCCCTCTTGCTAATAGATGAAATAACAATTTTCCTAGCAGACATATTTATGCCTACACAAGGTGAGTCAGTTGCCCAAAAAAATTTAATTAGACCTTTCTAAAACATCTTTTCAATGAATGACTTCTAAAGTGGTAAGCACCCTGCATGATGAGCAACAACATCTTGTAGAAGATACATTATAGCATTATCCCTCACAGCTTTTGGATACCATGCCTAAAACTCTTTCAATGCTGAAGCAACCTTGAGTTGCTCCTTATCATTAAGAAGCCCAGAGTCTTCAAGGTATTGAATAGCATCATCACAACCCTTTATGCTAAAAACAAACCAAATAGTAGGAAATCATGTCCCCGGTCATAAGATGCATCAAGGTATCACTGACAAGGAGAACCTAGCAAAATGAAGAGCAAGCCAATTCAAGAATATAAAATGATGAAATTTTACAACCAGTGAGAATTTTTTTGTATCCAAGCATCAAACTTGAGCTTTCAAGTAAGCACTTGTAAACTTAAAATTTAAACTATATCAACTTGGGCCAGCCTTTCCTCTTTCTTATTTACAAGTAAAATGATGTTACATAGAGGCTACATCAGCAGGTTAATATTTAATAACTTAACCATATTAACGTTTTACATTTTCATACACTTGTCTAAGCTCTAAATGGGCACATCATAGTGTATCTCTTTAAAATATCATGCAACTTGCAAGAAATAAAAATGATTTAAGTTTTTGTAATGATAGAATATTGTGCTTCTAAAGTTTCTTGAAATGGTACTAGAGATTTTCAAGGAATTGCACTATTAAAACTTAAGACAATGATATGAAACTCATTGCAATCTATTTAGTGGTGAAATTTCCTTGAATGGAATACTGGTGGGCTCTTTATAAGACAAATAATTTCACCAACTAGACTATTTGAACTTGACATCACTACCAACTGTTATAGTCATTTGTTTTATTGTTAACTGAAGGTGATGGCTGAAAACAACTGCGACTACTTCAGACAAATTTGTTAATGCAATTCTATTTTTCTTTATTTTACTTTTATTTTTGTGCCCTTTTCTTTTTAAAAACCTTCCTTCCCCCATATGATAGGGAATCAAACTCTTGTATTTCAATAACAGATGAATAGACTTTGGGTTATCATGCAATATTTGTGATTGATCTAGCCTCTTAACAAGTTTTGAATTAGACTTCATAGACTATGTCACTCAATTTATATTTATGCCTTTGTTGGAAGACCTTTAATCAAGCTAAAAGAAAAATGACAATGTTAAATTTTAATAAAGTATTAATTGCTAATTAAATATCCATCTTCAACTTGCTAGTGAAATGTCTAATCACATTACATAAGCATGTGTGAGTAAATAGTTCCACTAGTTTGATGGTGTAGCTCAATTTCAAATGTTTGATAGTTTTTTTTTATGTTCCAATTACAATTCGAGGATAATTTAAACTAACTCCATTCAAATATCAGTTAGTATTTATTATTAGTGGTAAAAACTTTGTCACCATGAATCTTCTTTTCACATGTACACACATTGGAAGGTTCTTAATAGCTCTAATAGTTGTTTTGTTGGGCTCATTAACCACTTAAATGCAATTGAAAACTTTTGATGAGTTGGATGGATTACATTGGAGAAAAATCAAGTGGATTAGGAGTAGGAATATCATTTACATCTATTTTGTCATTTTATTCAATTACAATTTCAATTAAAGACGTTATTTTTATTCTCCCATTGGTGGGTTCAGAACCGTGTAAAGCTGAAGGGAAAAACATATAAAGACAACACAATTTTTGTATTAGAATGTCTATTTGTTGTTTTGTATCTAGTTTTTCATTCTTTACACCATCACATTCTCTTCTATTTGTAGCAACTATAACTTTTATTTATTATACTTTTTAAGCTGGAAATTCAAATTTTGATAGTAGCAATAGGCTCTCTTTACTATTATAGCTGATTAGAGACAACATAAGTTGCATGTTTTTAAGAATTCAGATTGAAAAGCAACATCAGTAAGCCTATATTTATATCTGATCTACATGCACCAAGAAAATACATCCACACAAGCCCCATGGGTAAAACCAAAGCAAAAGCTCACAATGTTGATAAGTATTCTAGAGTTCTTAATTGATTCAAAGATTTTGAGACCATATCATGTAATCGTGGCATTACATGAGACCACATTTCTTTGAGGTATGTTGTCAAACAATTCTTATTTTGATGACAACAATAGGATCTTTTCTATTATAGCTGATTAGAGACAACATAAGTTACATACTTTTAAGAATTCAGATTGAAAAGCAACATCAGTAAGCTTATATTCATATCTAATCTACATGCACCAAGAAAACACATCCACATAACCCTCACAGGTTTAATTGTATGTGAGGCCCTCACCAACTACACTTGCATAGTTGCTTGCAAATAAAACACATGCAAAGCTCACAATGTTGAGAAGTATTCTAGAGTGCTTTATTGATGCAAATATTTTGAGATCATATCCCACAATCATGGCATTCCATGAGCCCATGTCAAACAATTCACATGCCTTGTCTATGTTTCCACATTGTGCATACATGTCTATCAAGGCACTTGCAACTACATTTGACAAAAACCCCACCTTCCATATTATGCTTTGATGGATATCCACACGCTGCTTCAATGTTCCCATTTTAGGAGCAAGATGGAAGGATGTTGGTCAAAGGTTATGGGGCTAGCATCACACTTGCAAATCTCATTTTCTTGAAAGATTTCAGATACTTTTTAACATATCCATTTTGCACATAGCTGACAATCATTGCAGTCCAAACTCCATGAGACCACATCTCTTTTAGGATGTATATCAAAAAGTTCACTTGCCTTGCCTATGCTTCAACGTTTTACATATATGTCTATCAGAGCACTTGTAACTACAATATCTGAGAGAAATCCACTTTCAAACAGGGTAATTTTTAGTGGTGAATATTCACCATTTGGCGAATTCTGGGAATAATGTCTCGAGGAATTGGCGAATCGCACAGGTATATGCTGGCAAATATTCCCCCAATCTTGACATGATAACCGCTGAATATTAATTGGAGTCACCAATAAGATTTGTCATTTGACGCTGTTGACCATCATATTCACCTATAATTAATGTGATGTGGTTCTTTTAACGGTCTCTTATTCGCCAGTGATATTAATTATGAATTGCATATAAAATTTGAAATAGCCAAATGGTTTATATTGTTATCTTAACCATGACCTATTTCGCCACCCGTTAATTAATTATTTTATTGGTCCATGACGTATTTCACCAACCCATTAATTAATTATTTTATTGGTCCATGATGTATTTCGCCAACCCGTTAATTAATTATTCACCACGTATATTTAATTTTTTGCCAAACATAGTATTGATCAGGTTGGCACTCGGCACATTTTCGCCAAAAGCCCAGGATTTTAAAAATTGGAAATTTGGAATTTGGTATCATGGATTGATATAAATTCAAATCAAATTTAGAAAACTTAGAAATAGTCTTATCGTGCGTCGTTACAAATTTTTGCAGCCGGAACCTGGAGGGCCAAATTTACAAATAACAATCTTGCAATAGTAAATAGAGGATTCAGCATTTCAAAGAGTCAGAAATCAGAGGAAGCAGGACAAAGGTAAACAATTATTTGTTCAACTTCACATTTCACAATTCACAGTAGAGGCTATAATCCTCTAGAATCCTAGTGACTAGTGAGAGGTCATTGGGTAAAGATGTCGGACAAGGGTGACTATCCTGAGGCTGAGATTGAGTATCCTCAGGCTACTACTGTTGAAGGGATTCAGATATCAGGGGAGGTTGAGACTCAAGGCAGTGAAGAGATTGGAAAGCTAAACAAGGGTAAGACTCCTTAGGGTAGTGAAGGGCCTGGGAGGCCATCAAAATGCCCAAAACTTAAAGATACTACCATAAAGGCTTTCTTTGGAGTTGGCAATGTTTCTGCTCCATCAACATCTGCAATTGTGAGTGCAAAATCCATTCACAATAGCTCACCAGTACCAATACCACAAGTCGGGGTTGTCATTGAGTTAAATGAAAATCAAAATGCATCAAATGAGGATAACAATGGTGGCACAAGAGAAGATGTTATAAGGGATACGCAGAACCAGTTGGAAGAAAATGGTAGCAATGAAGATAATAATAATGTTGGTAGGAAGAAAAGAAAAAGGGAAGTAAAAATGGGGCGGGAGTGGGAAATGGCAAGAAATTTTAAGGTTGATTGGGTAGAAAAGTACTGGTTCATTGAACCAGTCCTAAGAAATGATAAACAACCAATAGAATGCAGGTGTAAGATTTGTACCTGGAAACTTAAAAGAGAGAAGAAGTTGTAGCTAAAGCTTAACACTATAGAAAAGCATATTGGTAAGGTTTATGAAAAATAGACCATAGATGGACAAGAAATATCAGTTGTGAGATGGAAATCAAAGGAAGAATGTCTTCATGTTAAGTATGTCATAGAATATGAAGAGCATAACAAGAGAATGGCAGTAATTTCTAGTAGTGAAAATCCAATCAAGGTTAGGTTTAAACATGCAGCCAATGAAGCAAACCTGGCAAAGATCATTCAGATGAGTGTTGTTTTTCATATTATGTCCAGAGGGTGTCCTATGAGAGACTTCTCATAATATGGTAATTTATTATCTTTTTTGAAAGTTCCTCACTATCCCATGTCACATTGGTCAACAAACGTTGGATGGGAAATGGAAAACTATCTTTCTGAGGTGGAAAAGCAAAATTTACAAGAGAAAGTAAAACAGTCCAGATTCATTTCATTATCCATAGATGAAGTTACTGCAGTAGTTAACACTGCTTGGATTTGTATGCATGTGTATATAGTAAAAGAACATGTCCGCCAAGCTCATCTACGCTGCATTCGTAAAATGAGGGGCAATTCAATAGCAGAAAACTTATATTCTAAAGTGAAGAATGCTTTGCATGAAATTGCTGGTATGGATGATTTGACAATTGGAAAGAAGTTAGTGTGTGTTGTAGCTGATGGAGCTGCAGTAATGCAAGGCCAAAGGAATGATCTCTGTGCAAGATTACAAACTAGTATTGCACCTTACATGCTTGGCATACATTGCATGGACCATTGAATGAATTTAGCATATAAAATTGTAAGCGATTTTCCTACAGTGTCAAAAGTTGAAGATCTAGTTCGCGACATATACTCTTACTTCTGCAAAAGTCCTAAATGTTTTGCAGAATTTAAGATTTTCTCAGAGGGAGTAACACTAAGAAACAATCTTCTCAAGGATGTTGAGACCAGATGGATCTCTTTGCATGGACCAATAGAAAGAGTTCTAACAGAATATCAATCCTTGATCGGAGTAATATATGAGCAATGCCTTATAGTAGACAAAGCTCCTAATTTTTTACATAAGTTAAGTGATATAGAGACTCTATTAACTTTAGCCAGTCTTCTCCCCATGTTGGATTTAATGAACAAGCTTGTTAAGAAAGCCCAAGATAGGACTATGTATATCCATGAGTACTTAGATTTACGTAAAATGACATGTGTTGCCCTGGATAATTTATACTCAGATATGATAACAATTCAAAGCCCAAATTTTTTCAGGTGGCAAATAATTACATATTTGAATCATGCTGAGAATTTTTTTCAATTCAATGCAAAAAATGATTTATGTGTGTTTGTGAAAGGATATGAAATACCAATGCACCAATCTAAGACGGGCAAGCGAGGCAGACTACTTCCAGTTAAAATGGTTGATTTTGACATGTTTGTTAAATCTGTTAGTGAGAATTTGAAGTCAATTTCCTACCAACTTTCAAGTGAGATTTGTGAAAGATTCCCTAGAGAAGAAATTCTTGAGGCCATGGGTTGTGTGTTTCCTCATTTTTGGAAAAACATCGGAGATAGACAACATGATGCTCATATGTTTCATAAAAAAATTGATGAATTGATCAGAGAGTTTTCAAAACATGCAGATTGCAATGGACAACCAATTGATGGAATTATAGATTCAACTATTCTTAAAAAACAATGTAGACAATTTGCATCATGTATGAAATTGAAGTTAAAAAACTTGGAGAATCCATTTCAACCTGGTGCAATAACTAGGCTTTGGAAAAGGATAGAGCAGAGTGAAGTACTACATGATTCAATATCAAAATATTTCAAACTTGCTGATTTATGTCAAACAATGATATTGGGGTCAGTGGAAGATGAAAGAGTTTTCAGTGCATTGGGGTTTTTGAAATCAAAGATCAGAAACAAACTAGACAGAAATTTGGAAACTTGCTTGAGGTTGTTTGTAACTCAGTACAATGTTATAGACTTTCCTTATGATAGAGCATTGGCAATTTGGAATTCCCTGCATGAAAGACGAGGGCTTTTGAACACTACTTCAAAACATGGTGGTTCAGAGACAAATGATGGATCTTGGTCCCAAACTCAGAATGAAGATGAAGAGTTTTTTGATTTTGAATACCCAACTCAGAATGAAGAAGAACCTCTTGCCAGTAGTAGTAGTCAATTTTAGGAGCTAGATTCCATGTGGGATATAGAAGAGGGTGAGGCAGACTGCTCACTGACACTGAGTGAAGAGTGAACTGTGAAGTGATTTAGAATTAGCATTCAGTTAATAGGTATTTATAATTTTATACACTGTATACTTATTACTGTACTTGTTGGATAAATTGATAATGGAATTGGACTTGATTCTGAATATTTATTAATTTATTGACAATTTATTAATTGACTCATATTCAGCTACAAGCCTACGGGTACAAGTAATAAGTATTGTTCATGATTTTTGTAATTTCAATTTTGATTTTTGTAATTTGTAATTTGAAATTTTGAATTCATGATTTTTGTAATGTAGATTGTATAAACTAGAATGTCCCTCTTTGTCCACAATAGCAGGTGCCAGGGATATATATGATTTTTGTAATTGTAGAATGTTCAAGAAATTTGTAATTTGATATAACCTTGTGAAGTCCCACACAAAACCTTTCGTAACCTCTCAGTTGTTTAATCTTGTAACTGATTAACCTTTCTGAAGTTACGCCTTTCTGCCAGATGCTTCATCGTAGCTTCGTAACCGCCAACACTAATGGCCAACAAACCCTCGCGAAGCTCTGTAAACCAATTGTTCTTGACAAAGTGTTCCAAAGTTACACACGTTGTTAGTTGGGAGTCCTTCCGAAGTTCAGAACCCATTATCATCCTAACCACTTAACCATGGAGAAGTTACGAAACAACCCAACGTTACTTCAGAACATTGCCGGTGGTCTGTTAGTAACGCGCACATGCTTACTAGTATATCTTGGATTTTATCAAAGGTTCCTAGATTCACACTACTTACTAGTATATCCTTAAGAAAAACTTTAGAGAATTTATGTTATATTTAAAGCTTATTTAATATGATCCTGGATCAGAGCTAAGAAATATGAACATACACACAAAGATTATTCATGCAATGAATCGGAACAATTCATAATTCAAAGAGAGATACTCAAGGAGAGATATAAATCTTGGATTATATTCAAATGCTATATTATATCATGCTCACAAAATGCTTTACAATGTAACCTTCTGAAAATAACTTGAACCAGAAGATACTGTCTTCTATAGAAAATATGCCTATTACAGTCTATGATATCCCAGACTCAAGAAACTTATCAGTCAAATTGATCAAGTTCTTGGTCATTTTTCATTGATCCTGGTAATCCTTTTATAGAAAATAAGGATTGCAAACAAGCTTCGGATCATTTTAGAAAAGACAAGAAAGGAGCATTCATATAGGACAAAAAATGAAAATAAAACTTTCTAATTCTCGTTACAAAACTTTAAAATGGATCGTTAAAATGAGCACCAAAAATCCTATAGTAACTCCCAAGGGCAGTTCAACTTCTGCCAGGTGTAATAGCCATGCTCATGATAACTGCTTGATGACTTTATCCTTATTGGCTTTAATCTTGAGGGTTTGGAACACTGCCACCTACTGCCTCCTCATTTGATGCTTCTTCTTCTTCTTCTGAACTCTCTAAGGGATATGTTGATTTCCAAGTCATATAGGTCTGCTCACTCAGCCAAGGAAAGGCAAGGACTTCATCCTTCTTTGGTAATAGTTTGTTCCACTCAGCAACCAACTGGTGAACCTCTATTCTGACATTAGCAAAATGCATCCTAGCATCTTGAAGGAGCTTGACAAGTTGTATGAATGGGATATTATCATCTGTATCTAAAATGGATTCAATTTTAGATAATACTTGTCATTCTATCTACTTCGTCCATTGATCCTTATCTTTAATTACCCCATCTGCCTTAATGAGACCGGGAAAAATTTGAAAATCATCCTGGAAGTATCTTACCCTTAAGATTTCTGATCTTCTTCTTATACTTGCCCTATTTACCTCAAAATCAAAAAGATCCCTAACAAACATGTAAGTGTTTGTTAGCTCTATATCCACAATAGATTTGTCCTTAATTTGATCAAAAAATGATTTCACATTATCTTTCCTTGTAACCCACTTTTCCAAAATCTTGTCCACAGTAGCTGCTTCTTTCTGAAAAGATGTTAAGACAACTACCAATTGATTTGTAGTTTTATATACTTCCTTAGGTCTTAGCTTTGCAACAAAGTGTGAAACAACATCCTTTATTTTCTTTTCATATTTCTCCTTTACCTTTTCATCAATGTCTTTCTCATCAGTGGAAGGAGGAAGAGGAGAAGGAGGAAATTCAATAATAGGGCTTGAAGAGGAAGGCCCAGTAGGGGAGGAAGCAATCTGCATCTTCTCTGATAATTGCATTGGGCCATGCTCCCCCAATCTCTTCTTCAAATCTGCAATTAAAGTATCTCTTTCAAGAATCCCCTGTTTCAACTCACCATAAACCTTCAAAACTGCTTCCAACTTGGCAGTGAGTTCTTCCTTCTCTTTGGCTTCCTTTTCTGCCACCTTTGTTGTTAATTGTGCTATGGCCATTACCATACCTGATGCTTCAAACAAAGAAGTATCAGTAACCCTTCTTACAATTAGACTCCCTGAAAGGTCATCTCTGACAATTTGTTTTCCCCTGTTATTTTCATTCTTTCTTAGGGACCACATTACCAAAGCCTGGTGATTGTCACTGAAAGTGACCCCTTTGATAGCCTATTCTACTTCCTCTTTAGTCTTGTAGAAAGGAGTGGTCTATTTTTTGACTGCATCAAAAACCACCGCATCAGCTATATCCCACTCTGGAAGGATTAGTACTCCTAATACTTTCACCATATCTCTTCCTTGTTCTGGAGTGATTTGCTTAAATTTTGCAGTTATCTCTGTTTTCACTTCCTCCTCTATGATTTGTAAATCCTTCTCTGGATTCTCTTCATGTCTCTTCTCAAAAATTTCTTGAAACTCGTTGATGTTCAATTTCCAAAGAAATTGCATGAAAGCCCTAGTTTTAACAAAAGCATCATCAGCCAAAAACTCCTGACAAGCTTGCTTGATTACAAGGTCTAATTCTATACCTACCAATTCCCCTATTGTTAAATCCAACTTGGGCTCTTCTGGTGCCTCTGGTACTCCCTCATTTATTTCTTCATAGGTCATAAAGATTTGACCTAGAGCATCTACTTGTTGTACCTGTTCTATAACCTCCTGGTCATCCAAAATGTTTAGAGGTGACTGTGATGGAGAGTAATATTCTTCAACATGAACAGGTCTTTCTTCTACTCTCTATTTCTTTGATGGGGGTGGAGAATCAGTTACATCCTCAGAGGCTTGAACATGAGGAGAGTCTGGGACCTCTATAACCTCCTTTTGTTTCTCAACTTGTTGTGAAGTTGATGGGACATCCCTTTTATCCATCTTCCTTTGTTGGCTTTGCTCTAGTACTACAACATTGTAACCAGTCTTCTTTTTTACCATGTACCTCCCTGGGGGTAATCCTTTTGCAAATACAGGTTTTCTCAGCAACTGTTTAGCCCTTTCTGGGTCATCCTTCATCACCTTTTCCTTCTTTTCACTCAGGGTCTAAAAGATATCCTGGAAACAATTCATGAGAATATCTATTTTCTTGCCCATTGGAGTTATGCTCTTCAGGGGGTGGGTCCCATCCAGAATCAAAATGTCGGATGAAATCTAATGTCTTTTTGTACACCAGCCATTTTTCTTTCATAACCTCTTGTTCCTGTAACTTTGGGGTATTTCTGACAATATCTTCAGGAAAGTTTAAAATGTGGTTAACCATGGCACATTTGGCTCTCTTCTTAAACATCTCATTATAAAACCCCTCAGGGTCGGCTGTCCTAGCAATTACAATAGCCATATGGTATGGAGCCATGATTTTATCTATGTGAACCCATCCACCCTTGGTAATTATGAACTGGTGGGCAATGGTAACATTTGGGAACAGAGTTCCCTTGCCTTTTCTAGTGAGGGAACACTCTTCAATATCTCCTAATTGCCTAATAAATTATGCGATTCCAATCCTAAGGGGTACATGATAAGGCAATACAAAAGGGGTTCCCCTAAAACCATACAACCTGATGACAGTTGATACATTGTAGAAAATGACATCACCCCAATTGTGGATAATATTCAAATTTTTAGCAAACTGGTTTGGCCTAATGAGCTGTGCCAATGCTACTGGGATTCTTGGGTTGTCTTGGACAAACAACTTCCTGAGTCTGGCTGCAAAACATTTATCAAAATTTGTGAAACTGTGATCCCTTTTATCCCAAGTCATTGTGAGGCTCCACAATTAGACTGGCATATCTTCACCATCCTTGTGTCTTACCAACTCCATTTCTTGCTCAAAATAGTTTGCTCCTTTAAACAAAAACATGTACATTATGAAAGAATACCAGTAGAAAAGCCTATCATCTTCATTCTTTTAAATCTTCACTAATCCATTATGGATTAATTCAGCAATAAATGGAGCAAAATCAAAGGTAATAGACAAGTGTGGGTGTAGAATTTGAATCACCATGCACATCAAATGTATTGGCATCCTTTCACTGACATCCTCTCCAAAAACCTGACATAATGACCAATATGCTCCCTTAGCCCTGAAGTCAAAATATTCTATCATAAAAGGCTCTTGTGTGTTTTGTCCCATGATAACCATTTTTCCAATTTTGGTGCAAAAGCCCTTCAATAATTTGCCTCTGAAATAGTTTCTTTGTGCATCATACACTTGCTTTAGTTCTTCAAGATCAATATTCTCTAGACTGTCTGAGGGTTCACTTAACCTGAACACCTTCCTAATCTCTTCAGCAAAAATTTTGATCAATAAAATTCCTTTTGCATCCCTAACCTCCCTAGTGATTGGGTCATAACTCTTTGTAACCTGGGTCATCAAATCAACATCTAAAAAGACACCGGGTACCACAAGTTTTCCCAGGTCAGACTGCCATATATTGCTTGCAGGGCGAGGAGTATTTCTCTGACTAAAACCCACTTTGAATAACTCTAAGCCAGTGATATTAGGGTCACCATTTGCATTGATTGTACCAATTTTGGCCTCCCTAATAAAATGTGCTATGTCATATAGACCATCCGCTACCTTTACCCTAGGGTCTTTGGGAATCAGACTCTTGGTTTTCACTAGGTTAGTAGTAGAGCCGGGAAGTAACTACAATAAATCCTCATGCAAACCTCTTTCACTGTACTCAATTTTACCAAACAATTCCTTCCTTGGTGCCATTTTAGGGTTTATGCTAAAAAACCTTTGCAAGATATACAAACTATGGGACTATGATTCTTTTAGTACAGAACCAAATCGTATAAGTATTTTACCGACCTTTTTTCTAGGAAATCACCGGGAGACAATAGCCAGTCCTTGCAATTCTTCACGCTCGGGTCTCTACAATTTTTTAATCTCTTTGTGCTTTTCAAAGTGCGCAAAATTCTAGTATACGAACAATTAAAACACTCACCTCAGCAATTTATTCAGTACGATTCAACCATTACTCCTCTGAAAAAATGAACTGTCACTTCTCAACGGGAAACTTGAAATTTGTGTCACTTTATCTCCAGTTTGAATTAGGATCGTCGATTCTTACTAGCATATCATCTAATGGTTTGTTTGCATGATCTCATAGCGTGAAAAAGGCCTATGCAATCATATGAAAAATAGTCATACCAGTATTTTCACTGGCGGCAATCCCTGCAACCTTTATTGTTAGAACAACAATTAGTCGCATGATCTTATAACTTAAAAATAGCCTATACGATCATATGAAAAACCACTACCATGCAACCACTGTCAGCATCCTTTTGAGTTATTGGCCCCACTACTTTTAGCTAATGAAAAACTGCCACTTATGAAGAGAGTTGTCGGCGGTCTGACCTGAGAATCGCGCTTGTCTTTATGCAAGATCGACAATTGGTCGCATGATCACATAGGCCTCTAAGATCCTATGAGATTATACGACAGCCATCTGATCTTTCCTTTGTTACTTTGAGCTCTGAAGATCCTTCTAACACTGGCCCCACCATCTCAAATAAAAAGCTACCACTTGTGAGATACCTATCAGCGGCCCCACTTTGTTCCCGCATTAAGCTTCATTGTAAGATCATAGTCTTATGTTTGCATGACTTGGAAAGATTCCATGCAAACACACGACTGTCGTTAGATCTTCATTAAAGATTCAAAGCTGAATGACATTTGAAACATTAGAATATGAGGTATTTGGTACTTAGGACATATTATTTATATCACTGGGCCTTTGGACTTAGGGAAAATAAAGATATGACCCCCACATGATGATAAAATAAACGCACATGCTCTTTTATGAACCTAAGTGACTCAAAAAGTAACACTCAAATAGAAATGAAAAGAGCGACCTAGGTTTTTTATGAAAGTGGCAAATATTTAGGGCTTTCCTCAAACTTGAACTTTAACTAGGGCTGGCTGGATATAGGGGGAAAATCTTGATAAATTTGCAGGATTTTTTGTGGGTTTTCTGTAGCAAAAATATCACAATCTTTTAACACTTATGCACACTTCAATTTTATAAAAATTTCACAAGATTGACATACTGAAAAATTGAAGTGCCAACACCTTTCTAGGGTTTAATGGATTTTTAGAGCATATCTCAACCTAGCACTTAGGGTTTTAACATTTTGATCAAAATTCAAGCCTTCGGGAGGAAAATTGCAGGAAATTCTCAAAACAATTGTGAAAACTAAAAATACTACCAACATGGTCAATTTATTATTTGTCAATTACCTAATTTCCTAATACTAAGCATTTACTTAATTAGAATTAAGATTCTTGAAGTTGACTTGAGCCAATGAATGAGCTTTGTTAGGGATTTTTCTTGCATGAATCAAATTTTTGAAAGGTTACTTCAGACTATGCTTCTTGAGACTAACTCAAACAAGAGAAAGACCTAATTGCTAACTTTGAGGATTGGATAGGATAGTCCTTCATTTTTGAGCTCCACATACTTAGGCAGGTATTACCGTATTACCTTCTAATGATTACTGATAAAAGTAAAGAGACAACAACAATATATGGCAAAAGTTGTAGTGTATTTGTATTAAAATAAACTCGCTAATTACATTCAAAATTCAATTACTCAGAAGGTCAGACACATAACTTACAAGTCTCCTTCAAAGCAATTATGTTCAAATTTTTCTATTATCTTTCAACTCTATCCCAAAAATGAGTCTTCAACTCTATTTATACCTTGTTTCAACCATCTTGGAATTCCCTCATGAATGGGAATGCAACAAGCTTCGGATGGTTGAAAACCCTAAACCTAAAAAGCATAAGAAATAAAGCAATAAAAGACAAAATACAATGAGCCCTCAGGTGGTGGAAAGACAAAAAAATTTTGGCCAGTTCTGCATCCTGGATCACTGATAACTAACACCTTTGTCTATGAGTATTCATGATAGCTGTTGTTATAACAAGATATGGTGACTGCCATTCTGGCTAACTTACACCATTCTTAAATGATAGCTTATCATCCCTATATTCTAAGCTCAGGTGTTAGGTGCTCTAGATGTCCTCCTTACTCATCATCCAAAATGTCCAAGTCAACTGCAATGGATTTAACTTTCTTGGCCTTTGTTAGCTCATCCCATGCAGTTACTTCTTCCTGTGACAGCCAATTGAAGTCCTGGATGAGCTGTAGTTGTTCTTTTTGTCTTCCCCACCTGGCATCTGTAATTGCTTTGACATCTGTTACAAACTTGGTGAGATCTGTCTCTGCCTTAATAGCTTCATCCAAGGTTTTATTGAAGCTCTCCAAATCAACATTATTCCCCTCACCTAAAAATGCCTCCTTCCTAGGCAATAAAAGATTAGCATTTGACCTCCACTGATCAAGGCTCTTTATGGCTCCATCCCCATTCTTAATGGAAGGGATAAACTTGTTGGAATAGGCGCTGAGCATGGCTATCTTAGCCTCTATCAAATTTTCCTTACCCTTAAAAAGTGGTAATATGGCTTTAATTCTATCTATCTCCTCACCAACCCTCACAACTATCTCTGGAATATCACTTCTCAAAGATTGAGCAAATGCCAATCTATCAAAAAGTGGTGTTCTGGTAGACCAAGTTGCATGATACCCGCTTAAAATTTGTATATAGCTATCCACTTCTTTCTGTAATTCTAGCAACTTGCCATAAGCATTAAAAACAAGATCAAATTTATCTTTAATTACATTTATTCTATGCTACAGAATATCTAACAGGGCCTGTAAGATGGCCTCATTCTTCTCCTCATTTATCTTTTCTGTTGCAAGTTCTGTAGCTAGGCCCCCCTCATGCTCAGTTTGGACCCCTGCATCACAGACCTCTGTAAATGCCCTGGAATGATTTTTTAGAGTATTTATGGCATCTATTAGCTCTTTCACAGTCTTATCCAGCAAATCATTCTTCTTCAGTTCCTCTTCAAACTTTTTTCTAGTTGCCACATAATCTCTGAATGTCTTGGCTAGCCTATTCCCCAAGTCCTCAACCACTGCTTTATTCATGGAGGATGCATGGTGTAAGAGATTTTCTATCTTTGATCCTGTAGTTTCCTATAACCTCCACATTAATTGGCTACCCTATGTGGTGTCTTGGATGTCAACTAATCTGGGCTTACTAGATTCGAGGGCCACACACCATACTGCTAGTGTCTTAGTGTCCATATTGAATCCAGAACCCCTCGTGAGTCCATCAGGGCCAAAAGCTTCATAAGATATAGCTTTATCTTGCCTCTTGATTTGGTCAATTAGGAATGAGGACTCCAAGTCCCATCCAGGGATCAGCAACATGCCACTTCTCTTTACTAGATCTCTTGCCTCCTCCACACTTAATGTTTCACTGCTGGGATCATAGGCCTGTAATTTTTCAATCATTTGAACAGTTTTTTCCTCTAATTCCCCTGGTTTCAAAGATAGTGTTAATTCATTCTACTTAAGTCTAAAGAGAAAAATTTTAAACTCAACAGACTTGATGAATTCATCATCATCTATAAACTCTTTAGCTTGGATGACCCTGTCATCCAATCTAGCTGCAGCCAATTCTAACTCATCTACGGCCTTTTCTCCTTCATCTACCATTGATGTCAAAAAAATTTGTCTTAAGTCAGCAAAGTAATGGCTATTACCTGGTAGGATTTGTAGTGCCTTTTTCCTTGCCTTTTCTGGTACATTCATCAACTTTTATTTCTTTGATGGCCCCTGCTCAGATGTGGATGGCTCAACTTGTTCTGTTTCTCCCATAAACTCCACATCAGGTTCAACTTCTTCAGGGTTTATTCTGTCCTCCTCCTTCTCCTCAGGGATGTCTGGAAATTTAGACATAATATCTTTGTAATTCTCTAAACACATTTCAATTTTATTCATGCATTTGAGATTAGGAAAGAAACCGGGGAAGGTAGGGTCTGCCTTTTTCAATTGTTCCTCTACCCTTACAATATTTTTCCATTTACAGGTTCTCTCCGGATAGGTGACTTTGCTAAAAATATGTCTAATAACATCCTCCTCTGTCATAGGCTGATTTAGAGCCAAATTGTGATTCCTCATTTCTCTCAATGCTCCTCTAACGAAGTCTTCAGGGTCATACATCCTTGCTTTACTATAGGGAAATTTGAATTGTCTGGGGCATTCATGGATTTGGTCCACAGCATCTTTACCTGTAGAGAAATCCCCTATTTGGAACCTTCTTACCAGAAAGGTTCCCTTATGTCTTTTAGGGCCTAAGTGCTCTCTATCCATCATGATAAGCTGCCACAAGAATTCTACTATTGCCAATCTTTCTGGGACAAATGTTGGTAGTATGTGTGCAGGTTGAGGGCAAGCATACACTCTTATAAGAGTAAAATTCACAAAAAAAAACATATCACCCCAATTGTGCTTGATGTCATTCTCATAATTGTCATTGTCCATATTAAATGCTAAGGATCTAAGCAATTTTCTAACAAGTAAAGGAAATCTATCCCTCACAATACCTAACATGTTGATTACTGGATCCACAAAATCACTAAAAAAAGTAATGGAATTAGAGAAAGGGTAAGTTCTATCTCATACCCTGGTCCACAGCTGAATCAAAATAGTTCCTCCCTCATTCTCGGTCTCATCGATGAACCCTGGGTTGATGTAGCCAATATTGAAATAGAGGATCAGGTGCATCAGCATGGAGTAGTGATTGAACTTGAAGCTTTTCAAATTAGTCTTTGCATTCATCAACTCAGAGTGCATTACATTGATTATGTGCCCCACATAATCAAACTCCTTGTTGGTGTACTGATCCTAAACATCTGTAGCCATGACAAAAATGTCAACAGTCACTGTTGAACCTCCATCTAGTCCAAGAACTTTGTGTAGACCATAGATGGTATTCTAGAAATAGGTAAAGAAAAGCTCAATATCAAATGAATCTGCAACCTTCTTAGGTAACAATCCTGCCTCTTTGATTTCTCTATGAATATGCCTCCTCATAACCTTTCCATGGTAGTAATTTCTATGTCTATTAAACAGGGCCTCCTCTCCTACTAGGTCAATATCCACACTCATAGGTCCCTGAAGGTTGAAAGCTTGAGTAAAAGATGCTCTATCTAACATGCAGAGTATAGACTTGTCATGCCTGTGGAAAGCTTGTGTCACTGGATTGTATGCTTGAATTAGCACTTTCATGAGGTCTACATCCAAAAATACCTTAGGTACTATCAACTTTGCCAAGTTCCTCTCCCATGGGTTTGAAACAGGAGGGCCTCTAATTCTATTGTTATAGAAAAACATGAAGAGCTCATACCCAGTTGTGTTTGGGCATTCAACATCCCTGCAGAATGCATAAGGGTCCCTCCATTCATAAGCGTTAGCTGATTGCAAATTTGAGGATCCAGGCAACAATTTCATCCATTCTTCAGTGTATATGTTTGGCCTCTTTGTTCTTGAATGCACAATGGCACTCTTTTCCGGTACTGCAACAACATCAGAAGATCCTTGTTCTGCCATTCTTTGAAGTACTAAACTCTCTGGTTTCTCTTCGACTCTAGAAATTATGGATGCTCTGAAGTGTGAATTGTATTTAATAATAATACCTAACAAGTAACAAGCAACTCACAAGTACAACCAGGGTACCAGCCACCAGGCCACCTACTATATTAAAAATTAAAATCTCAATGTCTCATCAAGCACAGTCACACACGCATGAAATTAGTAATTACCTTTTTCAGAATTTAAATAAGTGTCACTGTCAACTGTACATCTAAGTTTCTAAGTTTCTAACCCTAGGTCCCTAATACCCTATCTCAACTTAGGCTAAATTGCTACCTGCAAATCAAGGGCCTTGGCCCTTAGCCATTAAACTGACTAGAAAAATGAAACCTTGAGATGTTACGACACAGCCTGGGATGCCGCATGAATGATGACACTTGTACTTCCCAAGTTGAAAGTTCCCACTTTCCACGTGGGCCGTGGCATTAGCATGCAACTTAGTCTCCATCAGAACATCTCTCACTTTTCAACCCCTTATGAAGTTACGCAACAGCCATGCGTTACTTCAAAACCCCTAACCATCATAATAGATTAACCGTTGAGAAGCTACAAAATAGCCAGGCGTAACTTTGAAACCATCATAATAAATTTAAGTTTTAAACATTGAGAAGCTACAAAATAGCCAGGTGTAACTTTAGAACACATCACCATATTAAATTAAACGTTGAGAAGTTATGAAACAGCCAAGCGTTACTTCGGAACCCCTAACCATCATAATAAATTAACCATTGAGAAGTTACGAAACAGCTAGGCGTAACTTCAAAACCATCATAATAAATTAAAGTTTTAAACGTTGAGGAGTTATGAAATAGCCAAACGTAACTTCGGAACCATCATAATAAATTAAAGTTTTAAACATTGAGAAGCTACGAAACAGCCAGGCGTAACTTCGGAACCATCATAATAAATTAAAATTTTAAATGTTGAGAAGCTACAAAATAGCCAGGCGTAACTTTGGAACACATCACCATCATATTAAATTAAATGTTGAGAAGTTACAAAATAGCCAAGCATTACTTCGGAACCCCTAACCATCATAAATTAACCGTTGAGAAGTTACGAAACAACTAGGCATAACTTCGGAACCATCATAATAAATTAAAGGTTTAAACATTGAGAAGCTACAAAATAGCCAGGCGTAACTTCGGAACCATCATAATAAATTAAAGTTTTAAATGTTGAGAAGCTACGAAACAGCCGGGTGTAACTTTGGAACCAGTAACACTATTTGAAAAAGAGTTGTTTGACTTCTCATTGTTTCATTTGTATACTACTATACAGTATTACAAATTTACAGACTACAGTATTACTATTTAATTCAAAAACTGGTATACAATATATTATATACATAATACTTGTAACTTAAACTGATTCACTAATTCAACATTTCACTAAAGTTCTGAACGGTTGTGGACCAACCATTTTCAAAACCAAAATGAAAACTACATTCGATTATTTCGTATCTACAAATTACAACTTACAAGTAACAATTAACAAAAAAATTTGTAACGATAAGCCGTAAGATCCACATTGCACAAAGAAAAAAAGATTAGTCAGATTAGTCGATGCACAGAGTAGCAAATAATGGGATCATCTGATTCATCTCCTCCTAGAATGCCTCCTGGTCGAAGCCATGATCGTCAAAAATGGTGCGCATCTCTGCCTTGTCATGTTCTACTTCAAGTTCAAACATGTCACTCAGGTAACTGACGTAACTGGTAGCATGATGATGATCCCTTGTTGTAGACATTAGATGACTGAGGACATCCTGTTGAATCTCCTCCTCATATCCAAAGTTGGTTGGATAACAGGTTTTGGGTTCTCATTTGATGATCCCTCAACTACTGGAAGACCCATTCTGTGAAAGCGACGAGAAAATATAAATAATCACCAACTTGTCATCCAAATTTAGAAATTTAGAAATCTCCTATGCTCTGCAATTCCACTACCGACGAGTATATAAAGAAAATAATCACCAACTTGCCAGCCGCAATAAATTTTGAAGGAATGTTTCACGTCAGGTGGTAATTCAAGATGAAATTAATGAATATCGGTAAAGAAAAATTGCAGACATTGTAATGTCCTGCGTAACTTGGCTCCGAAGTCAAAAAGAAGAATAATAAATGTTGAATCAAAGCTCATATCTCCTAAAATTATCCTTTTTAATGTCTAATCAAAATCTTGGCTTGGATAATGGATAATCATACCACTCAAGTTACGCAAACTGTCAGCGTTGCCTCGGAACCACCATATCCTAGCTGTGATTTTAAATTTTGAACTGACAACTTGGCAGCCGCATTAAACTTTCGCGTAATGTCAATTGGCTCTGAAAAGAAAGATAATGAATATTTATGATTTTAATCAAAATCTTGTCATCGTTAAGTCTCATTAATTGTACTTCAGTGATCAATGTCACTGCAACTTTGCGGCTAAGTTACGCAGACTGCCAACGTGGCCTCGGAACCCCCATATCTTACCTAGGATCATAACTTCCGAAGTCACGTACACTGTCAACCTATCCTTTGCATATCTTTGTGGCCTTCAACTGCAACCTACCAACATAACCGCTGAAGTCATGCACACCATCAACCTGACCATTATGTATCTTCATAACTATCAGCATCAACCCTCCTTTTAGCCTATCGAAACTACGCACACACCACACTGTTACCAGTCACCACAACTATTTGCCAATTTATATTTTTTATAATATAAATACTCTTTTATATTCGCCAATTTATATTTATTATAATATAAATACTATTTTCTATTCACAAATGTATTTTTTGTATAATATAAATACTGTTTTATATTTGCCAATTTATATTTTTGTAGTTATAAATACTGTTATATATTCACCAAGATAGTCCCACCTACTTTCAGGGAGCATCAATGATTCACCAATTTAGATTATTATTTTTTCTTTGAAAATAAAATAATTTCTCTATAAAATTAAAAAAATTCCCTTCTCACTTTCACCACTTTTTTACACCTTTCTTAAAGGGGGGGTTTCTTAAAGATTACCCTACTTTCAAATATGATTTCATGCATTGTTGTCCCTATTGGCAAGTGATGTTTTGGGTACTAGGGATCACTTGAAGGTTGTCATTTTTGGAAACACTTATGATTGGAGTGATCGCATGTTATTAAGATTTCCACTGGAGTCACAGTCATGAAAATGACTAAGTCCATAATCAGGATAATAGGGTACAGTGCTACAGTTTTGGTCAGTGATGAAGATATACAAGGTATTAGGTCTTGCGAAGTTAACTAAAGGTATTTTGGGATGTATACATGCTTTAGTTAAGAGTGCATGAGTTTTGGTTACTAGATCTATGAGATACAGTGTTTGGAAGGTATGCAAAGACTGTAAAATAGTATTACAGGGTATATGAATAGTTGTGAAGATCAAGGAGAGTATAGTGGATATGATAATGTGCTAAGATAGGTGAATAGAGTATATTTCTAACTCTTTGGTAATATAAGATTTCCGACTCCATAATTATTATTTGCATAAGTTATTATTATGTTTTATATGGTATTTCTGAAACTGACTTGAAGGCTGATTTTGTATAAGTATAGAGTACTTTTGTGAAAGTGAAGTATGGTTATGCTTATGATGATGAAGTAAGATTGTGAATCTAAGAGAAAAGATTAGATGTGAGATTAGTAAGATGCCGAGCTATAACTAGAACTATCTAAGCAAGATAAGTGCTTGTATTGTTCACATTTTGGAGAACTCTTTTGAGACAATTTTTTATTGTAAGAGCAAGTGTGCTCACCACCTTTAACCAGGTGTTTTGTATACCTCTAATAGGGTTTTGTATTCATCTAACAAGGAAATGTACTATGTAACAATCTGCTCCTAACAGGGCTAGATCTCATAACAGGGATATTATATTTTAGTGCATATTTGTGGGTACCATCCCCACTGAGGTTTTCCCTTGGCCAGGGTTTCCTCGACAACAAATCATGGTGTCATGAGTAATGTGTTATGCTTATATGTTCTTTTCATTTCTGCATTACTTTAGATTGTTTATAATTGCTTGAAGTTGAAATCAAAGTTCTATAATACTGATTCACCCCCCCTCTTAGTATTACCTAATCCTAATAATTGGTATCAGAGCAATTGGCCCTTGGAGAGAAAGCCTAACATCTTAAGGGAGATCAAAATGGATTTGAGAGATTTGCAAGAGAACTTTGAAGCTACACTTGAAGATCTGGATAAAGTGCAGGCTGAGAATGGCGAACTAAAATTCAAATTAAGAAGAGAAAAAGGTTTCATCAAGAAACTAAGAGAATAACTTGAGATTGCAAAAATTTAGAGACAAGACCTTATGGAGAAGATCAAAGTAGATTCAAACAATGATACATCAAACAAATTGAAGAAGCTGGAGCAAGAAAAAGAACAAATCAATCTTTTGATGATTAAAGAAATTCAGCATGAAAAGGATGAAAGAAACAAAGTTGAAGAGTCACTAAAAGAAGCTAATATGCTGATAAGTCAAATGAAGAATGAACTTGACCAATACAAATATAAATATTAGGAATTGGAAAAATACAATCAGATCATTAATGGAGAACTCACTCAATCCAAATTACACATTGAGAAGTTGCACATGAGCAGTGACAAGATTGGTGAACAAAGAGCAAGACAAAAGCCTAAAGGAGATATGGCTAGAGTTGGATCCAATGAAGTAGAAAGTTCAAAAACCCAAGAAGAATCAAATGAAGCAAAGACTGAAGAAATAGCTACTCTTGAAGAGAGACCTACTCATGAAGAACCTAGGGAACAATTTAGACCCTTTAGAGGTAGATGTTTTGGATGTAACAAAGTTGGACACATGAAAAGAGATTGCATAATTAAAGGTAACTCTAAGCCCTTTACCAGTTACTATTTTAATTGCTATGAATATGGACACAAGAAAGCAAATTGTAGAAAAACTTACCAGTCCAGGTATAAGCAAGACTATGTCAGAGAAGAATCAATAGTCAAGATTACATGTCAAAAATGTAATAACTTTGGGCATACAGCAAGGTATTGTAAGTTGGGGACTAATCAAGATAGAAGGAGACCACCTACTTGTTACAAATGTAACAACCTAGGACACATAATAAAGTATTATAGATATAATGGAGAGAACAACAGAAGCAGACCAAGAAGATCTAGTGAACCAAGAGGACCACTTCCTCTGGTTATAAAGAAAAATGTCAGTAACAATGTGTTATCATTAGATTTTTGTTTAATTATCTCAAGCTCTAATATTCCCAAAATCACCCCATAATCTTTAAAGGTGTGTTTCACTCAAAGTTCCATTTCCTTACATATACACCTTGTTGGTTGAACTTGAACCTTGAACTCTCGTAGTTTAAGATTCAAGGTTCAATAACATCCTTTGGTATGATTATCCTTCTTTGATTGCAAGCTTAGTGGCATGTTGTCTTTTTAGCACGCACTTGTCCAATGAACTGTGAACTTTGAACTCTCGTGGTTCAAGATTCACAGTTCAATGGACATTATCCTTTTGCAAGTGGCTTTTCTTTTTGTTTGTCGATCTTCCTTGTCACTTTTTGTTTTTGCTTTATTTAATTACATCATGCCAAAGGGTAGTCCTTCTGCCTTTTTGTTGAACTTGAACCGTGAACTCTTGTAATTGAAGGTTCGAAGTTCAACATGTGTTTGTAATTTGAAAAAGTGAAAGTGGTGATTTGAAATAAAGGACAACTGGTAGTTGATTATGAGATCCATGCATGGCGTGGATATCGTAATTAATGGAAATGACACTTAAGTGTCACTTCACTCTTGGGAAAGTACAGTAATCAATGTTTAAAGTGGTGCAAGTTCCCTGTGATCATTAATTGAACCTCATGAGACATTATTCACCATTTATTGCAAATCTCCCATGATTTGTGAATTATTTTATGATAAATTGAAGAGCCTAGCCATTTTTTGTTCATAGTGGTAGAGATATCTTAGGTGACTAGCGCGGAAGAAGGTATCTTTCCCTCCTCTCAGAGCTTAGTGCGTTGCATAAGAAATTAGGTGAGTCTCTCTTTTGGCCTCCTTGTTTCAGTTAAAGCTCATTACTTTGTCAAATTCAAACTCCTTTAAGACTACTGTGTCTCCTTGTCCATTCCTAGTTTGTGAGTCAAAATGAAGAACCTAGTCCCAAATTTTGGAAATACTTCTCCTTTAATTTTCTCTCTAACCGATTGTGAAGATACCCTGATCAAAACTGGAGCCTTAAAGGAAATTATAAGCCGAGTCAAAGAGCCCATCCCAGGTTCCATGCTGGAAAAAGCTATTCAAAGTGGTTTGACTAATGCAACCACTTTCCCTATAGTGGCCCCCTGTCAAGAGCTAGTTATCGAGTGTGCAAGAAGATATAATTTTTAGGAGAAGTGTATTAAGAAAGTTGACAGGAGTCTGCTAGTATATATAAACAGAGATGTCATCCTGAAAGAAATAGGAATACCTAAAAGAGACCCATATGAAGGGTGGAATATTACCTCATCCCAATTGGTTTTTTCCACCAAGAGACAAATCTACAGGAATGAGATAGCTCAGTACTGGTTGCTGAAAGCCCAAAAAGGAGGTTCTAGGCTCCCAAAACCGCTCACCATATATCATTTCAAGCCTAAGGTAGCTGAACTGGTTATTTTGCTCAATAGAATAAAAGGAAACTAGCATGCATATTATTGGCATGACTAGATGTATTTCTATATCTAGATCACTCTTAGAGGGGAAAATTATATTAACTAGGCTGAAACCATTGCCGATGAACTCAATCATTAGTTGGAAAATTTTCCAACTAAGTAGAGAATGTCTGAAGAAGCTAAAACCTTTGTTAATACTTATGGAAGTTTCTTCATCTAGTTTAGAAGGTTCACATATCGTAGGATTGGTGGTTTTGAAGGGGAACTATTCAGGTTGCCTAGATATGCTTTTGATAGCTTGATTATTGTAGAAGTGGCTCATCAACTAGCATAAATTCATAAAGGAGTCAAGGAAAGGAAGGGTAGAGCTAAGTCTAGCTTTCCAGTTGAGTTAGGGTATTATACTTGTAAAACCTCTTCAAACGCCCTAAATCTAGAGCATGAATTAAGGAAGCTTAATCTAAAGGCATTTGAACTCAGAAAGGACTTTAATAGTAGAGGATATGCTGCTCAACATTTTAATTTACCTTATGAGTTTCAACATATTCCCCAAATAGAGGATTATTGGGAGGGTTGTGCTGATGATTTTGAAGTAAGAAGAACCTGGTCAAGGTTTATCTTAGGACAAATTGTTACCCTAAATATTCAGATTGATATCATGACAGTAGATTAGGATGATGGTGCAGAGGTAATTGATTATCAATTTGAAGCTAGAGTTAGGGGTATGCCACTACCTAAAATAGACTAGGGTATTGATGAGAGGGAGAGCATAATAATCAAGACCCTCAATGTGATTAAAAGAGTCAGGAAATGCGTCAAGAGAAAGAAACTTCCCCCTCCAAGGAGACACAATACAAGGAGGAAAACACACATTGATGTAGTAACCAAGCCTGTTGATTTTGCTAACAAGAATGCTTCTCTTGCAGGTACATCCAAAGCTAAAAATAAAATAAATTCTAAAGTTGTCCATATAAAACAAGCCTCTCCTCACTCTTCACTAGTAATAAGAACCTCCAGAAACAAAGCAAGTAAGGAAAGTGATAAGTTGATCAACGACAAGGAGGTGATTGATTTTTATTTGATGGATACTCATATGTCAGAGCAGGCTGATTCAAATAACTTGGATGAAGATACATCAACTCAAAAGGGCAATCAACAAGATTCTAGAAACCCCTCAATAGTTGTGGTGAGTGATACCTTTCAAAATCCTCCTCCCACTCTTAGCTGGCAAGAGACCTCTATCAGTAAGAAGAGGAATGTTCTACTAATAACTTTGTCAGTTGAAGACATGGTCAATAAATGCTTGGGAGCTTCTGTCAAACCTAAAAGAATTAGGATGGAGTCAATGATAGAGGTTGACGAAAAAACTGGGTGATGGACAATAGAATGTGCATTACCAAAGTTTGACAAAAATATTTCTAAAGCCTCTGTTGAAGATTTTATTATTGAGAAGATAGACTTGGGAGTTGCAAGTAGGGTAGCAGATGCAAAGCATCTTGAATCTTCCACATGAAAAATATTGCACAGGACTTTCAAAGATGAAATAGATAAGAAGGAGTTGAAGGCTACAATATAGAGGCTAGCAGAATTCATCCAAGCTATTCAAGAGCCTAGTCCACTTCCACTGATCCATGTACCTCATACATTTGATCCTTTCTCACTAGAAGTCCGCAAAACCATGGACCAAATTCAAAGGAATAAAATAGTAGTGGAGGTTTTCAATAAATGGGTTGCATGGATGATTCAACGGGGAAGTGATTATATTACTTAGCTGATTGTAACTCATGGGGTTGTGACTAAAACCATCTCGGGGATGTTAATTTAATTAACTAAATGGAGAAAGGAGAGGAAGAAATGGATGGGTATAGCTGATCAGTTGTCAGAAATTGACCATTGTGGAGTGCCCAAGTTCCTTATGGAAAAACCAGTTCCTGGCCTGAATGAGGAAGTTCTTTATGTCTCTGTGAAAAGTATTGAATGGAAAAATTCAATCATTAAAGACAGGTGTGAAGGAGCAACCCGCTTGCTTAATGACCTTAAAGGTCTAATAGATACAATTCAAAAAGACCTTAAGTGCCTAAATATCATTCTAATGAATGAGGGAACCCAAGATATTAAAAAGGCAGAGAAAATGACTGAAGAATTTGAAGCAAGTGTAGCAGTGATCAAAGATAGTAAAGAGCTTACAACTGAAGATCTCACTTCTATAGCTAATACTGAGGCTATGTTAGTCAATTGTGTAGATCACCTGGAGTCTCACAGATCAAGGTTGAGTTAGATATGCAAAGATAAGAAAATTCTTGGATAGAGAATCACTCTCATCAGCCCACCATATCATGCCATAGTCATTAGCGCATCACTTTCTCATGAAGAGTGGAGGTAGGCACGTGCATATAGGTCTTCTCAAAATTGAACCAAAGGCATCCAACTCAGCCATGATCGACGATCATGCTCCAATTATTTTGGGTCGTTGTTTTTCAGTTTTCCAATATTTTCTATTTTTAGCATATTTTGGTTATCTTAAGCAGTTATGAGCTGAAACTCTGGGACTTTTAACTCAGCCATGATCGACGATCATGCTCCAATTATTTTGGGTCGTTGTTTTTCAGTTTTCCAATATTTTCTATTTTTAGCATATTTTGGTTATCTTAAGCAGTTATGAGCTGAAACTCTGGGACTTTTGATAAACATTACTATTTTTGATAAACTGTAACTGATGACTATATAAAGCTAGGAAAAAACTGTTGAAGGGGATGTTAGTAGTTTATTTGCTTAATAGTAGAAAAGTTTAAGTTTAATAGTTTGTTGAAAGACTTGAATTAAGGTTTCTGAATCAGTGAATGAAAAAGACTTATTGATATAAATATGTTGGTTTATATTTGTGGTGGATCTCTTTTGGGATATCTTACATTAAGTAGAAGTTCTTGGTTGAATGTCTTTATATTTTCTTTGAATTATAGTTGTGCCTTAGATTAGTGTAGTGTTTACTTATTTGAAGTCTGTGAGCTTTAGATCTATTAGTTGCTTCCAATTGCCAGTAATTATGTCATATTGATGAAAGTTATTGTTTATGCCTTATCAAATTTATGGTCAAAAGTTTGATGATTGCAGAAATGCATTATTCTTTTTCATAAAAAAATCATTGACAATTTTACTGGGAGTTGTACCATAATTCAGAGGGTTAAATATTTCATGTTTAATCCAGTTGTTAGTAAAGAGTTGATGTTTCTTGGTGGGTTATAGAGTATAGAAATAAATTTGAAAAAGAGACAAATTCATTTACTAACAATTTTTGGTGACTCTATTGGGGAGCTAAACTAGTAAACCAGTGTCTTTATTTGGTTTAATGTGTAAGCATAGTGTTACCTGCTGACGTAATACCTGGTCAAGCCATAGTTCCCCCAGTATACAACCTGGTATGCACTTTCATGACACTCAAGAGGATATTATTGCATATCTAAATAACCTGGCTTGGAAAGTAAAAACAAGTAACGAACAGTATCAGCAAGTTTAATTGGTGTTAGACGAAGAGGAAGAGATCGATGAATGGTTGTGTTACCCAATTTTTCGTACTCCATGCAAATTTGGCTAAGTTCTATCCCAAGTCTACCTTTTTGCACCTCTAAAAATTTCATGGTCTTCTGCCTTGTTTTCTAGTCTCTACAACTATCCAAAACTCCCTGGTCTACAAGTAAAAAATTGAAAATCTAGTTGTTGTACCAAAAAACACTAAAAACCCTAGGCCAGGTTCTATTTTGTAGTTACTTTATCAGCCACTTAAGTCCCTCAAATTCCCATGTGCACATTTAAAACCTTCGATTGCCAGTTCTCTAAGTTCTCTGGTGGTTATCCTTTCCATTCAGCAAACTAGCGAATGTAGTGGTTTGCGTAATCTCTTATTCCTGGCGGTTAAGTCCTCAGTAGTCAGCGACCCAGCGAATGGTTAAATTTTCCTTCAGGTGCGTAATCGCCAAATGTTTTGGTGGTCCCAGCTATATTGGGTCCCAGTTCAGAAGATCGGATGGTTGGCATATCTTCTCAAGGTGACTTTCTGACACATGAGATCTTGCACCGACCGTTGATCTTCGTCCTAGCTCAGTGCTTCAATTGCTAAGTGGGTCTACCACCACATTGTCCAACATGTAAGCTCCTGATTGGTTGAAGGATGATGATGACTAGGACCTATTAGTGGGACCATTGTCATAGTATCTACAAGGGCATCAGTAGGAAGTAAGATCTATGGTTGTCGTATGATCTCATAGAATCTTCTAACCCTATGACATCATATGACGACCATTTGATCTTCCAAGTGTTTAGACTCTATCATGGGTTTGTGTTACCAAGAGGTGCTGATGTGCTTGCTTCTGATTGGTCACTGAGTATTACAAGTGGCATTTGTCAGTGGGTCCGAGTATCTTGAGTGAGGTGGAAGGGAAGTAAGATCTACGGTGGGCACATGATCTCATGGAATCTTTTGAGCCCATGTGATCATGTGACCACCATCCAATGAGAATCTCAGTGGGTCATGGGTCTAATGTGCTACATGTTGTTGAAGTGTTCGCTTCTCATTGGTTCCTAACCGATAAGGTGGCCAAGGACTTTTCAAAGGATTTATGACTTTTTTGAGTTAATTTGAGCCGTTCATCTACCGAGAGAGCTTTCATCGACGGTCACATTTTAAAATTTGACCTGCTAACCGTTAATATTTAAATTCAAATATATCTTTGCAAGGTTTCGCTAGGGTTTTTATCCAGTGGTCGATTGCGACAAAATGGGTAGCTCAATTGAATTCTTCAGGACAGTTGCAGTTGGGAGGATGATTACAAGATCTAATGGCCATCATGTCTAATTTCTTAGGGTACTAAGTCGGTGTTCTTGCATTGAAGAAACATTAAAAAGTGGCACCACTTGTGCACTTCTGTACTTCAATTGCAAACATTCATGGCAAGGCTGAGTTGTAGGGTGGTAGATGGATCAAGGTGGCTTGTCTGCAGGTAGATGTAGTACAGGGATGGGCATGCAAACAAGATATCTGATCAGCCATAATATTGTAGAGATGTATTTATGATCAGATTTGATTGAGTTAGGGTTGGCTATTATTCTAATACAAATCTATGTAACCCTAATTAGGTTTTGACTCCTGCCTGCATGCAAAAATAGGGGATGTATATATTAGTTTTTGGAGCTTTTGAAGCTTAGAGTTCACATTTTGTAAAGAAGAAAGTCTCTTTCTTAGAAAGCTATCCATGGCATTTTTTCTACCCTTTGGTTTTCTACATTCTGTAATCTTTCATTGATGATTCAGATATTGCAGAGGTATTTTGCGACATCTTCTCTGTCCCTATGCTTCCTTGTCTGAATTCTCTCTTATTGAATTGGAGTATATGTATGTTTTCAGTGATATCTTAGGGTTCCAGATCCCTCTTTCTTTCTATAATTCATGTGTATTACTGTGTTTGATCTAATTTGAGTGAGTTTGTGGGTATAATTCAACCCCCTATCATTTTGTCTCATTCCTATACCTAGTTGCAGAGGTGAATGTTTGTTTGCAGGTCATAGTCTATGTCTTTCATTCAGATCCCTCTATGAAATACTTATGCAAGCCTATTTAGTGAGTTGTGATCTCCTAGACCTAAGTTCATGCATTGATTTTATCCTCTATACTATGATTCAAACCATATTTTTGGTGTATCACCTAGTAGGATAATTTGCTTTCAAGTCATTTCCCTTTCAAGCATTCCTTCTATCCCTTTTCCCTTCAAAATTTTACTTTCATGTCAAGAAGCAAATTTGGGTGATTATCCAAGAGGACCAGCCTAGAACCTGGAGGTCTCATCTTAGTCAGCATAGGTCCCACACATGGAGATGATTCCCATGTTATACTAGGTTGTCAAGACTAAGAGAGCTTGAAACAAGGGTGCAAACTTAGTGTATAACAATTTTGGCATGCCCGGTGGGACTAAGGTTCAGATTTATGTTCAAGGTGCTTTTATAAGTCCAAAGATTCAGATCCAAAGATACCTCACTTGGGGCATAATAGTTCTGATAGTAAAAGAAGTTCATTTTGGAAAAATTATGCTATCTCTGATATACTGACTGCATAATATAGACTTTCAGAAGTTTTCTATCAAGTATATCTAGTGACTCCACTGATTTCACAGATCCAGGCTAAACTTACTCAAAGTTTATGAGAAAGATTAAGACTAGGAACTCAAAGCCTATCGAATTTGTCGAGTTGCCCTTAAAAAGAGGCTACAAAGGTAGATCAACTCAAAGAACATCCCCTATAAGGAGAGTTCAATCTACACCTCCTGATACTTCTGAAAGGGGACCTTTGCCCTTTCATCTCAGAAGAAGAGGAAGATCTCTGACTAGAGACCTAGAAGAAGATTCAAATCTAACATTAAATACAACTCACATAGTTGTTAATCTTCAAATTTCAGCTCCTATAATGGCTAGACAGTTTGCCTTTGCACCTTTCATCCAAGGGAGTCTGTTAGCCTTTGCTCAACATCATGATGTGCCCTTAGTGGCACTAAAGAGTATACCTGATTTCACGGGTGAAGGGCAAACTACAACTTTTGAACACATAAGAGATGTGACCACTATCTGCAGCATACATAACATAACTCAAGAGGATGTGGCCACCAAGCTATTAGCAGCCTCTCTCAAAGGTAAGGCTCTTGAATGGTTTAGAACTTTAACTATTGGCTCCATTACTTCATGGGATGAATTAGGAGATGCATTAAGCAAGCATTTTGAGGACAAATTAGACAACTTGTCTTTGGTTGAGCAGTTGACAAGCATTAAAAGAGAACCTCAAGAACAAATGATAGATTATAACAATAGATTCCTCAAGACATGGAATAGAATTCCAGTCTCAATGAGGCCATCAGCTGACCATGCTTTCCTATACTTCTTACAAAGTTTGAATAGCCAAATTTCTGTCATGATCCAATCTATGGGTGGTACCTCTTTACCCCAAGCTTTTGACACAGATGTCAGGGCTGAAAATTGTTTGATTCAAGTAGGCATGATAGCTAGAAGGCCACCCATGCCCATCTTTCCTAGCCTTCAACCTGTTGCACTTGCATAAGTACCCCCATTTACCCCTATTCCCACCATATCAGCACCTTAGGCTAGTACTAGTGGTCAAGAGCTAAAAGCAAGTTTCTCTCAAGAGTTGCAAGAGATAAAGAATAGTCAAGAAAGCAGTAAGCAAGAAATGACAAATTTGTTGCAAATTTTGACTAAAGAGGTCACAAACCTAAAGAAACAAGGGCAAGGAATCAGACCACCCTTTCAGCCACAAGGCCAAGGTCCCAATCAACAATATCAGAATCAGGGACATCCTTATCAACAAAATAGGCCACCATACCAAGGAGGCTATCAAGGACAAAGACAACTTTTCAATTAAAGACCATGCCAACCATACAACCCTGCACCTCTTAATTCTGTGAATCCGGTTAGGGACATGGTTCCTAGTCAGAATAATATGGCTATGGATAATGAATGGTGTTTCCCTTGTAATCAACCTCATAATCAGGCTACATGTTCAAATGGATGGATGAACCAAGCTCTGATGGTTCAAAATGCCTCACAAGCTCAATCAGAGGCTTCTTCCAATGGATCAGTTCCTTAACAAGAACCACAAGATAATGAGACTGCTCTTTTCAATTGGGAGTAGCAAGACTTCAATGGAGTCATTGGTGAGCCTTCCATTGCTGCCAACACAAGGTCAAAGAGAAGAGCTCAAGATATGGAGCGAGTAGACTCTAGTACCAAAGCTACTACATCTGCAGAGCCAGTACAGCAAGCTACTCCTATCACATTCAAGAAGGCTCATGTCATTACAAGCAAAGAGGGCCAGACTCTCAAAGAGGTGGAGCCCATCATAGTAAAAGCACAACAAAGAGTACACACTGTGACACCTTTCAACATTGTAGACAACATGAAGAAGGTGAATATTACTATGTCTATGTGGGACTCTTTGGCTATTCTAGGGCAACCTGAAATTTTGAAGAAAGCTATGACTGAAATGGCTACTCCTCAACATACAAAAGAAGCTACGAAGCCAATGTTGGTTAACACTGATCAAGAGAAGGAGGCTCCAAGTAGCAACTCCAAGGGCAATTCCATGCAAGGTAGGAACTCAAAACCACCTCCCTTTTATGTATCCTTAATTATTGGAAAATCCTTAGTACATAATTGCATGGTAGATAGTGGAGCTACTAGCACTGTAATGCCCAAAAGGGTGGCTGACCAATTAGGACTTAAATATGAACCCCTCCAAAAGAAGGTTACACAACTTGATGGATCTTTAGTTAACACTATAGGTTTAGCTAAGGATACCAGTCTAATCCTTCATGCTAGTCCTAATTTCTCCATCCTACTTGATATATATATCATAGATCTCCCTACTTTGTTTGCCATATGTCTATCAAGGGAGTTCATAGCCAAAATAGGAGGCTACCTTTCTTCTGATTGGTCTCAAATGCTTTTCCACACAAGATATGGTATCAAGGTTACCATTAAATCAGAATCATTAGCAGCACACCATATAGAACCATATGTATCCAACACCATCAATGCAAGCTGCCCTATATTTGATGACAGTGATTTCCCAACTATCAAAGAAGAAAACACTAAGACAGAAAGTATCCCTGATATTTTCCTAGATGAGCTAGAATCAGAAAAGGCTTTTGAAGCCCAAGAAAATATTATTTGGGATGCTGGTTTGGGAAGCTATTTGATACAAGAAAGTGGATCCATAGAACCAAACCTTTTCAAGGATAGTGTTGATTTAGAGGATCAGAGCAATCAGGTTTGGGAATTGTTTTTTGATGGAGCTAGAAGTAGACATGGTTCTGGTGGTAGTGCTATGCTAGTACCCCCAAAAGGAGAAAGGTACTATATAGCTTTTAGATTTAGTTTCTCCTGTACTAGCAACACTGCAAAGTATGAAAGCCTTGTGAATGGACTGGAGTGGGCTAGGAAAAGAGGGCTTAAAGCCTTGAAAGTTTATGGTGATAGTGAATTAGTGGTTAGCCAAGTGAGAGGGATAAGTGCAACCAAAAATGACACTTTGAGAGCATACAAACATAGAGTTTGGGATGCAATTAAAGACTTTTGTGCTTTCAATATTGTTGATATCCCTAGGAAGCTAAATCAAAATGCACATAGATTAGCTACTTTTGGATCTCAGTATGACATCCCGAATAGCATTTCAAAAGAAATAGACCAATAGCATATCAAAGTGATTCTCAAATCTTCTATTCCTGACAATGATACTAATTGGCAAGTGTTTGACAATGATGAACAAATTCTGCAGTTCTTGTTTGAAGAGGATGTTTTCTCAGAACATAATCAAGATAGACTATTGCAAAGCTATGGTGACCAAGTGATACAACTTAAGTCTAATAAGATTCCTAGAGGTCTTTTCACCTTAGAGACTGTCTTCAACAAGGATGACCAAGTTAAGAAGAATAAAGTTGGCCTGGTAGTTCAACAAGGACATTGTGTTGAATTAGAGTTGGAGCTAGGTAAAAGTTTACAATTTGGAAGGGTAAACACTGATTCAGAAAAGAAAGCTTACACCCAATTATTCGGGAAATTCAGTGATGTTTTTGCATGGCAATATGAAGACCTTAAAGGTTTTAATCCTGCCCTTGCTCAGCACACTATTGAATTAGAGCCTAATGCCAAACCAGTGAGACAAAAGCAAAGGCATGTTAACCCCAAGCTTGAGCCACTTATGCATAAAGAAGTGCTCAAATTGATAGAAAGTGGTATCATCTACCCCATTAAGCATACTAGTTGGGTTTCCAACCTTGTTCCTATCAGGAAGAAGAATGGGGAGTTGAGGTTATGTGTTGACTTCAGGGATCTTAATAGAGCCTCCTTAAAGGACCGCCATCCATTACCCTCTATGGAACAAATCTTACAATGTGTCTCTGGATCTGAGATATTTTCATTATTGGATGGCTATTCAGGATACAATCAGATCCTGGTTAATGAAGAAGATTAATATAAGACTGTATTTACAACTAAGTGGGGAACCATGGCTTATCAAAAGATGCCCTTTGGTTTGTCAAATGTCGGTGCTACATTTCAAAAGGCAATGGATATGGCCTTTAAAAGCCTCATGTACAAATTTGTACTGGTCTACTTAGATGACATAACTGTCTATTCTAAGCCAACAACAAACCATATCAAACATTTGAGGAAGATCTTTGAAAGACGTAGAGAATTCAGGATATCTCTTAATCCCAAGAAATGTGTGTTTGTAGTCCATGAAGGAAAATTTCTAGGATATATAGTATCCAAGAAAGGAATTACAGTAGATCCTGAGAGGATTACAGCTATCTTAGAGCTACCATTGCCACATCATAAGAAAAGTCTGCAATCTTTCATAGGGAAGATTAATTTTGTTAGGCGTTTCTTGCCCAATATTGCAAATTTATTGAGGCCTTTAGGCTTTGACAGCCATGTTAAAGAAGAGTTCAACTTTCAGCTGGACTAAAGAAGGAAAAGCCAATTTCCAAGATATCAAAGAGGCCCTATCAGAAGCTCCTGCTCTCTTAAACCCAAATTTTAGTAATGATTTTATCCTTTATGCTTATGGAGGTTATGATGCTATATATGCAATGCTGACTCAAGAAAATTCAGAAGGGTTGGAGCAGCCTATTGCTTTCTTTAGCAAAGGTTTAGAAGAATATGAATAGAGATACTCTTTTGTGGAAAAACATGTACTTGTTGTGGTGAAGAGCCTTAAAAATTTCAGATATCTATTGACCCATAGCAAGGTACACTTGAAGGTTACTCATCCAAGTGTCAAAGAATTTTTTCTTTCCAAGGACCTAAATGAGAAAAGAGCTGGTTGGATTACCAAGGTAATGGAATATGACATTGATATTCAAACCACCAAGCTAGTTAGAAGAAGAGGTCTTTGTGAGAATTTGGCAGAGGATGAAAGTTCAAAGAAAATAGAACAAATAAGTGCATCTTTGGTTGTGCATTCTACAGAAGAACATACCAAGGCAATAGGTTGGTTGCCTAATATGATTCATTATTTGAAGATAGGACAATGTCCTACAGGCCTAGATTTCGGCAAAGAAAAGATATTATAGATTACAATCTGTTCCCTTTGTGCTGATAGATGAGGTTCTTTTCAGGAAGGATCACAATGGTGTCCTTTTAAGATGTATTGATTCAAAAAAGGTAGCCGATGTCCTATTTGAATTTCATGACAGACCTTCTGGAGGTCACTTTTCTCCTAGGACTACTGCTTTTAAAATCATGAGGGCTGGATACTATTGGCCATCTATCTTTAAGGATAGTCATGATCATGTGAGAAAATGTATCAAATGTGCCATGTTTGCAGGAAAAGAAAGGCTTGCAGCTCTGCCCCTTCAGCCAATCAAAATAGAGCAACCTTTCATGAGATGGGGTATAGATTTTATTGGTATGATCAACCCTCCATCTAGTGCAGGACACAAGTGGATAATCATTGCAACTGATTATTTCACCAGATGGACAGAAGCAATTGCCTTGAAAGAATCAAATGAGCATTGTCTTAAGTTTTTATGATGATATAGTTCATAGATTTGGCACTCTAGACTCCATAATATCAGATAATGCATTGGCATTCACGGGCCTCAAAGTCTCAAAATGGGCAATCAGAAATGGCATTTATCTGAACACAAGCTCAAATTATTATCCTTAGGGCAATGGTTTAGCAAAATCAACAAATAAGAACTTGATTAGGATAATCAAGAAAACTCTACAAGATAACCAGAGAGATTGGCGTACTAAATTGACATCTGCCTTGTGGTTAGACAGAATTACCCCAAATAAGATCATTGGGAATTCTCCTTATGTATTAGTGTATGGCAGAGAGGCTAAGTTGTCCATTTCAACTGAATTACCAGCTCTGGACTTGGCTACTCAATATGTCTTATTTGAAGAAGGAGATCCCTTACAAATCAGGTATGCTTAACTAATGGAGTTAGAGGAACTCAAAGATAAATCCATGAAAGATATGGAGTTTCACCAGATACAGATAAAGAGAAATTTTGATAAAAGAGCTAGGGCCAAAAATTTCAAAGTTGGAGATGTAGTTCTCAAGTGGGATGAATTCAGATCCAGACCTGGTAGACATACAAAATTTGATTCATTCTGGGGTGGACCATTTGTTATTACAGAATGCAAGGGGCCTAATGCTCTTCAACTATCAACTCTTGAAGGACATGCCTTGCCTATATTAGTGAATGGTTTCCACTTGAAACCCTACTTTGAGGTTAATCCCTCTGTGTAAATTCTTGTAAATATGTTTTTCTGCTTTCTTTCCCTATTTTCTAGTTTAGTTTTCCTGCTTTCCAAGAAGTGCATGTGCACAAGTTTGTCCTTCTGGTTCTAGTTCTATCCCTCTGTCAAAGTTTTGGGCTCAAGATTAGACCCCATGCCCAATGGATAGTTTAAGGCCACTTTCCATGTCTAGCAGGTTGACATCCAGCAGAAATCGCCAAAATGTTACCCAATTTTTCTTGCTCCATGCAAATTTGGCTAAGTTCTATCCCAAGTCTACATTTTTGCACCTCTAAAAATTTCATGGTCTTCTACCTTGTTTTTTGGTCTCTACAACTATCCAAAACTCCCTGGTCTACAAGTAAAAAATTGAAAATCTAGCTGTTGTGCCAAAAAACCCTAAAAACCCTAGGCCAGGTTCTATTTTGTAGTTACTTTATCGGCCACTTAAGTCCCTCAAATTCCCATGTGTGCATTTAAAACCTTCAGTTGCCAATTCTCTAAGTTCTCCAGTAGTTATCCTTTCCATTCGGCAAACTGGCGAATGCAGTGGTTCATGTAATCTCTTATTCCTGGCGGTTAAGTCCTCAGCAGTCAACGACCCAGCGAATGGTTAACTTTTCCTTTAGTCATGTAATCACCAAATGTTTTGGTGGTCTCAGCTATACTGTTCCCAATTCAAAATATCGGACGGTTGGTGTATCTTCTCAAGGTGACTTTCTGACACATGAGATCTTGCACCGACCGTTGATCTTCATCCTAGCTCAGCACTTCAATTGCTAAGTGGGTCCACTGCCACGTTGTTTGACATGTAAGCTCATGATTGGTCGAAGGTTGATGATGACTAGGACCTATCAGTGGGACCGTTGTCATAGTATCTGCAGGGGCATCAATAGGAAGTAAGATCTATGGTTGTCTTATGATCTCATAGAATCTTCTGACCCTATGAGATCATACGACGACTGTTAAATCTTCCAAGTGTTCAGACTCTGTCATGGGTCCGTGTTGCCAAGAGGCACTGATGCACTTGCTTCTGATTGGTCACTGAGTATTACAGGTGGCATTTTTCAGTGGGTCCGAGTATCTTGAGTGAGGTGGCAGGGAAGTAAGATCTATGGTGGGCGCATGATCTCATGGAATCTTCTGAGCCCATGCGACCATTGTCCGATGAGAATCTTAGTGGGTCATGGGTCTGATGTGCTATGTGTTGTTGAAGTGTTCACTTCTCATTAGTTCTTGACCGATAAGGTGGCCAAGGACTTTTCAAAGGATTTACGACTATTTTTTGAGTCAATCCAAGCCATTCATCTACCGGGAGAGCTTTCATTGATGGTCACATTTTAAAACTCAACCTACTAACTGTTAATATTTAAATTCAAATGTATCTCTGCAGGGTTTTGCTAGGGTTTTTATCCAGTGGTCGATCGTGAAAAAATGGGTAGCTCAATTGAATTCTTTAGGACAGTTGCAGTTGGGAGGATGATTAAAAGATCTGATGGCCATCGTGTCTGACTTCTCATGGTACCAAGTCAGTGTTCTTGAACTAAAGAAACATTAAAAGGTGGTGCCACCTGTGGACTTCTATACTTCAATTGCAAAAATTCATGGCAGGGTCGAGTTGTAGGGTGGTAGATGGATCAAGGTGACTTGTCCGCAGGCAGATGTAGTACAGGGATGGGCATGCAAACAAAATATCTGATCAGCCATGATATTGTAGAGATGCATTTATGATCAAATTTGATTGAGTTAGGGTTGGATATTATTCTAATACAAATCTATGTAACCCTAATTAGTTTTTGACTCCTGCCTACGTGCAAAAATAGGGGTTGCATATATTAGTTTTTGGAGCTTTGAAGCTTAGAGTTCACATTTTGTAAAGAAGAAAGTCTCTTTCTTAGAAAGCTATCCATGGCATTTTTTTTGCCCTCTGGTTTGCTACATTCTGTAATCTTTCATTGATGATTCAGATATTGCAGAGGTATTTTGCGACATCTTCTCTGTCCCTATGCTTCCTTGTTTGAATTCTCTCTTATTGAATTGGAGTATATGTATGTTTTCAGTGATATCTTAAGGTTCCTAATCCCTCTTTCTTTCTACAATTCATGTGTATTACTGTATTTGATCTGATTTGAGTGAGTTTGTGGGTATAATTCAACCCCCTATCATTCTATCTCATTCCTATACCTAGTTGCAGAGGTGAATGTTTGTTTGCAGGTCATAGTTTATGTCTTTCATTCAGACCCCTCTATGAAATACTTATGCAAGCCTATTTAGTGAGTTGTGATCTCCTAGACCTAAGTTCATGCATTGATTTCATCCTCTATACTATGATTCAAACCATATTTTCAGTGTATCACCTAGTAGGATAATTTGCTTTCAAGTCATTTCCCTTTCAAGCATTCCTTCTATCCCTTTTCCCTTCAAAATTTTACTTTCATGTCAAGAAGCAAATTTGGGTGATTATCCAAGAGGAACCAGCCTAGAACCTGGAGGTCTCATCTCAGTTAGCATAGGTCCCACACCTAGAGATGATTCCCATGTTATACTAGGTTGTCAAGACCAAGAGAGCTTGAAACAAGGGTGCAAACTTAGTGTATAATAGGTTGAGGGGTCTCCTCATAGCTCAGGAAGTTGCAGTAGTTGATAGAGAAATTCAAAGACCATAGAACTACCAAGCTAGAGTCTATACCTTACACCAAGTCTCAATGAGAGGTAGGTATTTTTGACAGTATTTTTGAAGAATTGAGAAATCTTGAAACCACAAGAGTCTACCCCTCTAAGAAAAAGGCCCAAAGCAGACCTTCTTCTCCTCCTAAAGAATCTTTCCGCTCATCTACAAAAACCTATGATTGGAAAGCCTTGACTTTATCAGGGATTCAAGCCCCTCCTCTTTTAACTATCTTTCCAATAGTTATCATGGCTCAACCATGGGGTAATGTAGTAGGCCCATTAGCTCTAACCACTCATCATGCTCTTCCTAAAGGAGCCAAATATGTTCTTCCAAGGTTCTTCGGGGATGGAAAAGTAGCTATAGAAGAGCATTTCAATTATTTTAATGTAGCCACTGGCATTTTAGGGGTGCAAACTGAAGATGTAGCAGTTAGACTCTTTGTTCAAACCCTCATAGAAGGAGCAGCAGAGTGGTTTGGACATCTTCTTGCGGGATCCATAAGTGATTGGAATTCCATGAAAACCACATTTGAAGGCAATTTCAAAAGTGCAAATGATGAGCATTCTCTATTAGCACAACTTACATAGATGAAAAAGGAGATCCATGAGCCTATGAGAGATTATGTAGCCTGGTATAACAAAGTCATTCATAGGATTACTTTTACAAAAAGGCCCACCCTTGAAAACTAACAATGTTTCTTTGTAAATTCTATACCCCTGGACATCAATTTTCATCTTAGAAGAAATAGGCTTGTAGACTTGGCAACTGCTCAGAGCCAAGCCACTGAGCTAGAAGATGATTTGATCACTTTCGGGAAGTGGAGGAAAGATGTCTAAGTACCCAATGCACAAAATGCATCCTCTTTTGATCCTATGCTACAAAGATTAGTTAATGATGTGATTACCCTCAAGAGGAAACTTCCTAAAAGCAATACCAATCCTCCTTCTTTGTATCGAGATATTCCCAGAGGAATGCCTAAACAAGCTAAACCTAGTCATAGATCTCAAAATTATCCCCCATCTGATAAGAATTTACTGGAAGCTCCTCCCAGAAGAGCTAATATGTGTACCTTCCATCTTACGGATGATCATGATGGTACCTCTTGTCCAGAGATGATCTGATTAATGAAGATGCATGTGAACCGAGAATTGACATAAGAATCACCTGGTGATGCAGCGAGTCCTCAGTTACCTGGTGACTCTAAAAATTATTACATAGAATACGAGTTCGACTCTGAGTGAGGAGGAAGTATTATGGAAACTTTACAGGACCCTACATGTACCATGCTAACTAGGAGTTACTGCAATTCTCAAGCTAATGACACACCATCAACATCACAACGGTGGGATAAAAGGTAAAGACTGTTTGCAAAAATCATCAACTTTTAAAAGTCCTTCTTCTAAATAAGATGAATCATTGAAGAAAAACAATTCTGGTATTTTTTTTGATATCATTGATTTCTGTGAAAGTTCTAAGATTCAAGTTTCCCCTGCTGAATATCTTAGAATGAATCCAAAAGAGTTAGAAAGACTTGTCAAACATGTTAAATCAGGTCAACCTCCTAGAGATAAAGCTACTAATGAAACTACTAATGTTGCTTTCTCAAAACAAGCTACTGTAGAAACCCAAGCTACCAAAGATAAGAGTCCTCCACAAGAAAAGAGTCCTCCTGTAGGGTTAAAACCAGAGCCTTTTTATTTGTCCTTGTTTATTCATGGCTTTAAGTTGAATAATTGCATTATAGATTCAGGGGCATCTGATAATATCATGCATGCTTTAGTAGCCAAAGCTCTAGATATTCCCCTTACTATGACCTTTGGTCAATGCTATGCCCTAGATGCAAAGCAAGTCCCCTTAGTTGGACAAATAAAGGATGCCAAGTAGCCCTTGCAACATATCCTAGTAAAAATATTAAACTAACTATACGTGTAGATGATATTCCAGCAAGCTATGGTATGCTTCTAAGCAGGACTTTCTATTGGGATCTTGGAGGAGAGATCAAACTTGACTGGTCTCAGGCAATTATTCTAGTGGGAGATAAAAGGGCTATCCTACAACTAGAGGGAAAATCAAAATACAGGGTATTCCCATATGAAGATCCCAAGTCTCAGATACTCTACCAGGAATCTGAGTTTGGAAATTATATGATCTCATCCACACCAAACATGAATGAAGAAGTGACAACTGATAAGTCTGATGGCCTTTGGACTTTGGAGTTTGATGGCAGTTGTGCCTCTGTTGGTTCTAGAGCATGGGTTGTATTGATATCACTAGAAGGAGACCTTTTCCCATAGACTTTTAAGCTAGATTTTGATAATACAAATAACACTACCGAATATGAGTCTCTTTTGCTTGGTATTGAAGAGGTGAAGAAAATGGGTATCAAGGTACTTCGAGCCAGAGGAGATGCAGAACTTGTTGTGAGACAATTAAGAGGAATGTATTCAGCAAAAAATGAAAGACTCAAACACTATAGAAATCATGTTTGGGATGAGATTGAAGAGTTTGAAGCTTTCTCCATAGAAGCTATTCCCAGATAACTGAATAGCAAAGTTGATTCCCTAGTAGTTTCTTCTTCCTTATTATTGCCACATTCAGATTTTAAGCAAAGTTCCTACAAAATTGAAATGGTGTATAGACCAAAAGTTCCAGATAATGCTGAGCATTGGCAGGCCTTTCAAGATGATAAAAAATTTGATAAATTCTTGCAGTTGGCAGAAGTTTTTAGTACTACCTTCTTTGAAGGATCTTCATCGACTTGTGATGAGTTTTGCCCAAATGGTGTAATGGATGATGGGATCTTTCAATAAAAGGGAATCATATTCCTAAAGGGCTCATCTCTCTTGAGAGCCAATTTGATAGATATAATGCTCTGAAATATCCTCCACCACCTCAAGAAGACACAAATCAAGGTGACTACGAGAAGGTAAACATAGGGGAGGAAGAAGAACCTAGATGTATAAATCTGAGAAAATGTTGCACTTTAGATGAGAAGTGAAGATTTGTCAATTTGCTAAAGGAATATCGTGATACCTTTGCTTAGTCCTACCATGATTTAAAAAACTTAAAAGGAGGAAAATTCCAGCACTAGATTCCTCTCAAGCTGGGTACTTCACCTTTTAGGCAAAAATTAAGAAACTATAACCCAAAAGTTTATGAGGTGATTCAAAAAGAGGTCAAAAAAATGCTACAGGCCTGTATCATTTATCCTATTCATCATTCTACTTGGATTGTGAATATAGTTCCTGTTAGGAAGAAAAATGGTGAGATAAGAATCTGTGTAGATTTCAGGAACTTGAACTAGTGTAGCCTGAAGGATAACTATGGAATCCCTGTCATGGACCATATTCTATAGACTATGGCAAGTTCAGAGATGATGTCAATGCTAGATGATTTCTTTGGTTACAACCAGATCAAGGTGGCTGACCAAGATCAACACAAAATAGCTTTTACCACCCCGTGGGGTACATATGCTTATAACAGAATGCCTTTTGGCTTGATAAATGCAGGTGCCACTTTCCAACATGCAATGAATTACTTTCCAATGTGCAATGAATTCTTCATTTAGCCATCTTCTTAATAAGGTAATAGTTGTTTATCTTGATGATCTGACTGTGTTTTCCAAGAGGCGTAGAAACCATCTAAGGGATTTAAGATTAGTTCTACATAGATGTAGAGAACATGGCATTTCATTAAATCCAAAAAAGTTTGTCTTCACAGTCACAGAGGGTAAATTGTTGGGCCACATCATGTCAAAAGAAGGGATCAAGATTGATCTAGAAAGAGTTAGAGCAATCTAGCAGCTTGGTTTACCTTCGAATAGGACTAGTGTTAAGTCTTTCTTTGGGCAAACCAATTTCCTCAGAAGGTTTGTTCCTGACTTTGTTGAAACAACTAAGCATATGGTGAGCCTCTTGAGTGAGAAGAACCCATTTAAATAGAGCACAAAGGCTGTCAAAGCATTTGATGACATCAAGAAAGCTATAGCAAATGCTCCCACTTTAATAAATCCAGATTACAAGAAAGACTTCATAATACACTGTTATGCCTCAAAACATACAGTGTTTGGAATTTTGTTGCAAAGGAATGATAAAGATGAAGAGGTGCCCATTGCTTTCATGATTATACCTCTCAAAAAGCATGAGTTAAATTATCCATTGGTTTAGAAGCAAGCATATGCAGTGGTAAAAGCGGTGAAGGCTTTCAGGTTCTACATTCTACATTCTCACTCGGTTGTTTTTGTCCCCACCTCCGCTATCAAAGATGTCCTAACTCAACAAGAGATAGGGATGAACAACCGAGCAACATGGATCTCTAGGATTCAGGAATTTGACATAGAAATTTGTCCTACCAAGTTGGTCGGGAAACAAGGATTATGTAAACTTATGTCTAAGCAGGATCTTGATAGCGGTATGCCCTCAGTTCTTTTTGTCAGTTTGTGTGATTCCTAGTTTTTAGATGTGGCATTTTACCTTACTTATGGAGACTCTCCCCCTCATCTAAACCCAAAAGAAAGAAGAAATCTTAGGTTAAAGGCCACGAAGTATGTTATTGTTGATGACATACTATATAAAAAAGGTTTGGATGGAGCTTTCTTATGGTGTGTTGACAAAGAACAACAAGAAAAATTACTTAGGAAGTTTCATAATGAGGCATGCGGTGGTCACTTCTCTTCCATAGTAACCACTTTTAAAATTATTAGGAATTATTATTATTGGCCAAGAATGTTTGGTGATACTTATAAGTGGGTTGCAAATTGTGAAAAATGTAAGTTGTTCGGTGGAAAGCCACAGTTAGCAACTCTCCCTTTGAGGCCAGTGATCATAGAAGAACCTTTCGAGCAATGGGGGCTTGACTTCATTAGACCAATCGACCCTCCTTCTAGTGCTAGACACACCCACATTCTCACTGCAATAGACTATTTCATGAAATGCGTAGAGGCAATCCCGGTTAAGAAGACCACATCTGAGGTGGTGTGTGAATTTATAAAGAATTACATTCTGGTCAGGTTTGGAATTCCTACCAAGTTGGTCACAGACAATGCTACAAATTTCTCTTCTCATGAGTTGAAATTATTCTGCTATGATCATGACATCTACCTATCCCATGCATCTGACTATTATCCATAGGGAAATGGACAGACATAATCAAGTAATAAAATCTTGATCAAGATAATGAGAAAGCTAGTATGTGACAATGCTAAGGATTGGCATAAGAAATTTTTTGAAGCTCTTTGGGCCAATCAAACTTCTCCAAAAAGAGCAATTGGCATGTCACCCTTTGAATTGGTTTATGGTGTTGAAGCTCAGTTTTTGCTACCTCTAGAGCTAGCTATGGTGAAACTGCAAAAAAAAATTGAAGACCAAGTTTACCAAGATGCCCTTGAGAAATAGATTTTGTATCTCAACAAAATACATGAAGAAAGAGAAGAAATGGTAAGTCAAATAGCCACACACCAGGCTCAAGTCAAGAAAATTTTTTATCAAAAGGCCATGCCTAGGAATTTTATGGAGGGTGGTCAAGTACTATTATGGGACAAAAGATGGGAACCTAAGGGTTCCCATGGAAAATTTGAATCACTTTGGAAGGGCCCGTTCATCATCAACAAAGCATTGGGAGGTAATTCCTTCAAACTAGAGCATTTTGGATGGTATTGTTTTACCCTTGACCTTTAATGGTCAGGACCTCAAGTTGTATAAGCTTTGAACATGTTTTCCCTATTTTCTGTACATATCTTTTTGTTGTGTTGTTTTTTGTTTTGTCCTTTTTGTTGGTTGTCTTTCCTTTTCTTTTCTAAGTTTTTCCTGGTCTGCGAAACCAAAGCTATAGGTTCATCCTTCACCCTCAAGAGGTCTCATTCCCAGTCGGGGCCATTGTTATCACTGGATTTTTGTTTAATTATCTCAGGCTCTAATTTTCTCAAAATCACCCCATAATCTTTAAAGGTGTGTTTCACTCGAAGTTCCATTTCCTTACATATACACCTTATCGGTTGAACTTGAACCTTGAACTCTCGTAGTTCAAGATTCAAGGTTCAATAACATCCTTTGGTATGATTATCCTTCTTTGATTGCAAGCTTAGCGGCATGTTGTCTTTGCAGCATGCACTTGTCCAATGAACTGTGAACTTTGAACTCTCGTGGTTCAAGATTCAAAGTTCAACATACATTATCCTTTTGCAAGTGGCTTTTCTTTTTGTTTGTCTATCTTCCTTGTCACTTTTTTTTTTTGCTTTATTTAATTACATCATGCCAAAGGGTAGTCCTTCTACCTTTTTGTTGAAATTGAACTGTGAACTCTTGTAATTGAAGGTTCAAAGTTCAACATGTGTTTGTAATTTACAAAAGTGAAAGTGTTGATTTGACGTAAAGGACAGCTGGCAGTTGATTATGAGATCCGGGCATGGCGTGCATATCATTATTAATGGAAATGACACTTAAGTGTCACTTCACTCTTGGGAAAGTATAGTAATTAATGTTTAAAGTGGTGTGAGTTCCCTATGATCATTAATTGAACCTCATGAGATATTATTTTCCATTTATTGCGAATCTCCTGTGATTTATGAAATATTTTATTAAAAATTGAAGAGCCTAGCCATTTTTTTGTTCATAGTGGTAGAGATATCTCAGGTGACTAGTGCGGAAGAAGGCATCTTTCCCTCCTCTCAGAGCTTAGTGCGTCACATAAGAAAGCAGGTGAGTTTCTCTTTTGGCCTCCTTGTTTCAGTTAAAGCTCATTACTTTGTCAAATGCAAACTCCTTTAAGGCTACTATGTCTCTTTGTTCATTCTTAGTTTGTGAGTCAAAATGAAGAACCCAGTCCCAAATTTTGGAAATACCTTCTCCTTTAATTTGCTCTCTACCCAATTGTGAAGATACCCTAATCAAAATTGGAGCCTTAGAGGAAATTATAAGCTGAGTAAAAGAGCCCATCCCAGGTTCCATGCTAGAAAAAGCTATTCAAAGTGGTTTGACTGATGCAATCACTTTCCCTATAGTGGCCCCCTGTCGAGAGCTAGTTCTTGAGTGTGCAAGAAGATATAATTTTGAGGAGAAGTGTATTAAGAAAGTTGATGGGAGTCTGCTGGTATATATAAATAGAGATGTCATCCTGAAAGCAATAGGAATCCCTAAAAGAGACCCGTATAAAGGGTGGAATATTCTCTCATCCCAATCAATTTTTGCCACCAAGAGAAAAATCTACAAGAATGAGATAGCTCAGTATTGGTTGCTGAAAGACCAAAAAGGAGGTTCCAAGCTCCCAAAACCGCTCACCATAGATCATTTCAAGCCTGAGGTATCTGAACTAGTTATTTTTCTCAATAGAATAAAAGGAAACCAACATGCATATTATTGGCACGAATGGATGTATTTCTATATCTAGGTCACTCTTGGAGGGGAAAAATATATTGACTGGGCCAAAACCATTGCTGATGAACGCAATCATCAGTTGGAAAATTTCCCAACTGGCAGTAGCTTTCACATGTCTTCCTACTTGTTTTACATCCTAGCCTATACCAAAGAGTGGAAAGGTCTATTTCATGAGCAACCCCTCCCAAATATGAAGGTCTATGATAACTACCCTCACCTACAAAAGGAATATAATGTTGACAGCTTTCTAAAACTGAATGGGGTTTTCTTTGGGAGGTTGACCTATGAACTTCATGGGAATATTGAGCAGAGAATGTCTGAAGAAGCTAAAACCTTTGTTAATACTTATGGAAGTTTCTTCATCTAGTTTAGAAGGTTCACATATCTCAAGATTGGTGGTTTTGAAGGGGAACCATTCAAGTTGCCCAAATATGCTTTTGATAGCTTGATTATTGAAGAAGTGGCTCATCAATTGGCATACGTTCATAAAGGGGTCAAGGAAAGGAAGGGTAGAGCTAAGTCCAACTTTCCAGTTGAGTTAGGGTATTATACCTGTAAAACCTCTCCAGACGCCCTAAATCTAGAGCATGAATTAAGGAAGCTTAATCTAAAGACATTTGAACTCAAAAAGGACTTTGATAGTAGAAGATATGTTGCTCAACATTTTAATTTACCTTCTGAGTTTCAACATATTCCCCAAATAGAGGATTATTGGGAGGGTTGTGCTGATGATTTTGAAGTAAGAAGAAGAACCTAGTCGAGGTTTACCTTAGGACAAATTGTTACCCTAAATATTCAGATTGATATCACGACAATAGATGAGGATGATGGCGTAGAGGTAATTGATGATCAATTTGAAGCCAGAGTTAGGGGTACACCACTACCTAAAATAGACTGGGGTATTGATGAGAGGGAGAGCATACTAATCAAGACCCTCAGTGTGATTAAAAGAACTGAGAAATGGGTCAAGAGCAAGCAGCCTCCCCCTCAAAGGAGACACAATACAAGGAGGAAAACACACATTGATGCAGTAACCATGCATGTTGATTTTACTAACAAAAATGCTTCTCTTGTAGGTACATCCAAAGCTAAAAATAAAAAAAATTCTAAAGTTGTCCCTGTGAAACAAGCCTCTCCTCACTCTTCACCAGTAATAAGAACCTCCAGAAACAAAACAAGTAAGGAAAGTGATAAGCTGATCGACGACAAGGAGGTGATTGATCTTGATCTAATGGATACTCATATGTTAGAGTAGGCTGATTCAAACAACTTGGATGAAGACACATCGACTTCAAAGGGAAATCAGCAAGATTCTGGAAACCCCTAAATAGTTGTGGTGAGTGATACCTTTCAAAATCCTCCTCCCACTCTTAGCTAGCTAGAGACCTTTATCAATAAGAAGTAGAATGTTCTACCCATAACTCTGTCGGTTGAAGACATGGTCAGTAAATTCCTGGGAGCTTCTGTCAAACCTAAAGGAATCAAGATGGAATCAATGATAGAGGTTGACGAAAAAATTGGGTGATGGACAGCAGAATGCGCATTACCAAAGTCTAATAAAAATGTTTCTGAAGCCTCTGCTGAAGATTTTATTATTGAGAAGATAGACTTGGGAGTTGCAAGTAGGGCAACAGATGCAAAGCATCTTGAATCTTCCACATGAAAAATATTGCACAAGACTTTCAAAGATGGAAGAGATAAGGAGTTGAAGGCTACCATACAGAGGCTAGCAGAATTCATTGAAGTTGTTCAAGAGCCTAGTTCACTTCCACTTACCTAGGTACCCCATACATTTGATCCTCACTCACCAGAAGTCCGCAAAACCCTAGACCAAATTCAAAGGAATAAACTAGTAGTGGAGGTTTTCAATAAATGGGTTGCAGGGATGATTCAACGGGGAAGAGGTTATATTACTCAGCTAATTGAAACTCATGGGGTTGTGACTAAAACCATCTCAAAGATGTTAATTTAATTAACTGAATGGAGAAAGGAGAGGAAGAAATGGATGGGTATAGCTGATCAGTTGTCAAAAATTGACCATTATGGAGTGCCCAAGTTCCTTATGGAAAAACTAGTTCCTGGCCTGAATGAGGAAGTTCTTTATGTCTCTGTGAAAAGTATTGAATGGTGAAATTCAATCATTAAAGATGAGTGTGAAGGAGTGACCCACTTGCTTAATGACTTTAAAGGTCTGATAGATACAATGCAAAAAGACCTTAAGTGCCTGAATATCATTATAATGGATGAGGGAACCTAAGATATTAAAAAGGAAGAGAAAATGACTCAGGAATTTGAAGTAGGTGTAGCAGTGATCAGAGATAGTAAAGAGCTTACAACTAAATATCTCACTTCTATAGCTAATATTGAGGCTATGTTAGTCATTTATGTAGATCACCTGGAGTCTCACAGATCAAGGTTGAGTCAGATATGCAAAGATAAGAAAGTTCTCAGATAGAGAATCACTCTCATCAGCCTACCATATCATGCCACAGTCATCAGCCCATCACTTGCTCATGAAGAGTGGAGGCAAGCACGTGCATCTGGGTCTTCTCAAAAGTGAACCAAAGGCATCCAACTTAGCCACAACTGGTTATCATGCTCCACTTATTTTGGGTCGTTGTTTTTCAGTTTTCCAGTATTTTTTGTTTTTAGCATATTTTGGTTATCTTAAGAGGTTATGAGCTGAAACTCTGGGATTTTTGATAAACATTATTATTTTTGATAAATTGTAACCAATGGCTATATAAAGCTAGGAAAAAACTATTGAAGGGGATGTTAGTAGTTTATTTGCTTAATAGTAGAATAGTTTAAGTTTAACAGTTTGTTGAAAGACTTGAATTAAGGTTTCTGAATTAGTGAATGAAAAAGACTTATTGATATAAATCTGTTGGTTTATATTTGTGGGTGGATCTCTGTTGGGATATCTTACATTGAGAAGAAGTTCTTGGTTGAATGTCTTTATGTTTTCTTTGAATTCTAGTAGTGCCTTAGATTAGTGTAGTGTTTACTTATTTTAAGTTTGTGAGCTTCAGATCTATTAGTTGCTTCCAATTGCCAGTAATTATGTCATATTGATGAAAGTTACTTTTTATACCTTATCAACTTTCTGGTCAAAAGTTTGATGATTGCAGAAATCCATTATTCTTTTTCATAAAAAATTAATTGAAAATTTTACTGGGAGTTGTACCATAATTCAGAGGGTTAAATATTTCATGTTTAATCCAGTTGTTAGTAAATATTTGATGTTTCTTGGTGGGTTATAGAGTATAGAAATAAATTTGAAAAATAGACAAATTCATTTACTAACACAGTGGTAAGAGGCTTAATGAGTACATGGATGAATTTGGAAATCATTTCAAGAAATTAGAGAGCAAGGAGGATGATCAGATATGGAAGGTGAAAGTTTTAAACAAAGCAGTGGTTTAGGGAGAGACAATAGATGATACTGTGTCTTCACATGATGAGTTCTTTGAGGCATCGACCTAAAGGGTCACATGGGCTTATGGGGAGCATTGGATGTAGTAAACAAAAAATATCTAGTCCATGTATATGTGGAGTAAGCTCATGCAAGCTTAGGTATGGTGTATAGACACTAAGGAGTTTGTGGATGAGAGCGCAACACTTGGAGATTCATCTTTTGTGTTTACAAGTTTTGTATCAATTGGATGACATGCGAAGTTGAGCTACCCATGTTTAATACACATACTCAACTTGCTATGGATAAAATGACTTAAAAGACCTCAAATTTACACCATTTGTTGATCAACACTTGAGGAGAATAAAGTTGAGAAGATTATCACTCATCTGGTAGAGTGATTATGTGATCATGTGAAGCAAAGCATCGAATTCAGGTGTGTTTAAGGTATTTAGACCTAATATCTTAGAGAAGTCATGGATGTACTAGTAGTTTATGATGTTGTAGATAGGCCTAGGTATAAGTTTAAGAGGCATCCATTCAAATCCTATGAGGATGATCCAGAGGGAGCATTTTCACAAACCCTCGTAGGTGTGTTGCACGTAGAAGACATTAGGGCATACATACACTATAAGTATGAAATCATTGGTGAGGTTAACATCTATAGTGAAATTGATAGTATGATAGAAGCTGATGGATCCATGGTAGAAGAATTTAAGCACCTACAAGATCAATCAATCCTTAAGTTAACCCTACTCATAGAATTCATGGAAGTTGAATGGTTTAAGATCATTCTTAGCAGAGTTCATGATCAATTTTTGTGGATTGGTGATCAACCTGTGAAAATATGTGCACAATTGATTCATGAGATCACATGCCTTGACAATGAAGGAGCCCTACCTGTACCAGAAAAGAACCTAAGGAATCTGGCAGAAACCCTAACACATTCGAAGTGGGACAAGAGGGAAATGACAGTTAATGACATTTATTTGTAGGATATCAGATTGGTAGCAATGTTGCTAGGCTACAAGTTATTTTATAGTAGCAGACCTAATTCTGTATCTATTGGGGTCATCATGATGGCATACAGAATGGTAAAAGAAAACAAGAAGTATAATCTCTGTGAAATCCTAGCACAACAGTTTATTGATAATGTGAAGGCTATAAAGAAGGACAAATCTAAGGCATTTAGGTTTTGATCATTGCTAATTCATATGTATATTCATATCATTCACAAGTTTCCTAGCATGCATCCTAGAGCATGGAAAGATAGTGAACCCACTTGACTTTAGACCTCAAAGTACTATAGAAAACAAAATAAGGACTGGGTAGTTGGAGAATTGTTTGGCATGATTAAGATACTACAGAGGTAAATGAAAGAGAGGTATAGGATAGCAGAGAATTTAGTGGAAAAATATGAAGACACTATATGTTTCATGGTTGAAACTGATTGTGTCTTCTTTGAGGCAGTTGAGCCTAGAACAAAGTGGTGCTACCCTATGGGATATAAAGTAAATGCTGAAATCCTAACTATGCAAGTGGAGCATGTACTGGCAGCGGAAAAAGACCCTACCCAAGAAAGATGGGGAACATATAGGGAGAAGTATGAAAAAGTCAAAGAAGAGAAATAGAAGGTAACAAGAAAAAGGAAATTCAACAAGATTGTTGAAGATATCACTGCAAAGGTGGAAATCATGAAAAGGTAGTTGATAGATATGAAAAATAAGATGGAGGCATCTTCTAGCATTGCCACCAATGCACCCATTCCTTTGGAGATATAAAAGAAAATAGTTCATATTGTTAATATTATTGATTTGTCGGCCTCTCAAGAGGAAGAAACATAAGATGTTATGCCTACAATTATTCTTGGAAGATCCACTAGGATGGGTAAGCATGACAGCCCTAAGGAAAAAGAGACAAAAGTGAAGAGGAAGAAGGAAGAAAAGGGAGAGAAAACAACTCAAAAGGATCCACAAACCTTGTGGAAACCTGACCTTAAATCACTACAAAAGAGAGTAATTAAAGATGGAAATCTATTAATAGTGAATAGATACTATGAGAGATATGACTCTGGAGACCAAGCAATAATTGAAGATACTATCATTGAGCATCTGCTAGCTTTTAAGAAGAATTTGTTGGAGATTGAAGGAAGCATTCCCAAAGACCTATACAGTAAACTAGAAATTAGGAAATAGTTAGCACAATCAGAGGATGAAAACATAAGAAACAAGACAATTGAAGATATGTTACTAGTTGTATCTCTATAGGAAAGAGAGAGAATCATAAATGCACTAAAACCCCTACTGAGGACAAAGGCCAGGCTAGTCAAAATTATGGCTAGGAAATATGATGAGGTGATTGAGGACACCCAAAAGGTGTTAGACCAAGTTCTAATTTATGATATGTCAAAGAAGGCCTCACCTCACAAGGCTTCTAAGCCTATATCTTTAGGTTTAGGAGAAAGTTCCAATGTAGTGGATGAAAGTGTTCAATATAGCATGCAACCAGATTTCTTTGTCGCTAGTGTGCCTGTGGCCCTTGACACTTCACAAGATGTTAATGATCCATTTTTGGATAATGTGGATAGTGCAATGGAGGTTGGAGATTAGGAGCATATAGAGGAAGAGAAATTAGAAGAGAAAAAAGAAGAAAAAGTACAAGAGGAAGAAATTCAGTTGAAAAAGGTAGAAAAAATCAAATCAGAAAATGTTGCCAAAGTTAGTTTGGACACCTCTTTATTGTTGGCAAGTATGGCCAAACTAGTAAGTTCTGATGTGGAAAACATGGATGAGGATGAGCTGATGAGGCTATCATTCATGGATTTTTCTAAAGCTAAGGAAAGGTCAGTTCATAAAGGTGACAAAAGAGTTAAGGTAATGATCAGGGCTGTAGAAATAGTAAACAAGCTACTCCCCTCACCAACTATCTTCAAAGAAAAGGATGAAGTTGAGAAACTTGGTACAGTGCTAGATAGCTTTGATAATCATTTTGATTCATTGCTAAAAACTATAGAAGAAAATGCTGAGAAGAACTTTTTGGAAAAGAAGTTGAGAGAAGTTTGCAAGTCCATTTCATGGGACTTAAACATTCTCAAGGCTACTACTCTTAAGGCCAAGAGTTGTCTAGCACAAGGTAGGAAAATATACAACTGCTACATAAATCCTTATGTGCACATAAAGAACATTGAGGAGATCATAGCCAAGGATAGGGCTACCCTTGACAGTCTTATGGATAGTTGTGAATCATCTTCACAATCTGTGGGAGAAATGAATAAAGAGACATCTAGGCTATTGGATAAGATAGGGGTACTGGAAATGGAGAAAGTGAGAGTTATAGATAGGTTTGGCTTATTGAGAAGCCTACTGACCCCTAAGCTTACAATGCTTGAGTCACATCTTTTGGAGATGGTAAAAGTTGAAGGCTCAATGACTGTGTCTACACTTATAGAGCTTAAGGCAACAAAGACATCATCATATGCATTGAATAGATTAATCCATGTCAGTGAGCTTCTAATAAATTCATGGGCTAAGGAAGTAAAGACCTTGGAAAACTCTTTCCAAGATGTCTTAAATCTGGTGAGTAGGCACTAAATCTTTTGTGCTTAAGTTTTGAAATTTTGAATGTACTTTTACCATTGATGTCAAAGTGAGAGGAAGAGAAAGAAAAATAAGGAAGAGAAAAAATATGAGAGAGTAATATGAAGAAGAATAAAATAGCAAAGAAAATAAAAGACATATAAAACCAAAAAAAAATTAGAAAAGAGAAAAAGAAAAGAAGAGAGTTGTATTGTGACACTTAGTCATTTTTCTAAGTGTTGCCATCAATGCCAAAGGGAGAGATTGTTGGCAAGTGATGTTTTGGGTACTAGGGATCACTTGAGGGTTGTTATTTATGGAAACACTTATGATTGGAGTGATCGCATGTTAAGAAGATTGCCACTAGAGTCACAATCATGAAAATGACTAAGTCCAGAATCAGGATAACAGGGTATAGTGCTACAGTTTGGGTCAGCGATGAAGATATACAAGGTATTAGGGCTTGCAAAGTTAACTAAAGGTATTAGGGGATGTATACATGCTTCATTTAAGAGAACATGAGTTTGGTTCCTAGATCTGTGAGATATAGTGTTCGAAAGGTATGCAAAGACAATAAAACAATATATCAGGGTATATGAACAGTTGTGAAGATCAAGGAGAGTATAGTGGATATGATAACATGCTAAGATAGGTGAATAGAGTATATTGCCAACTCTTTGGTAATATAAGATCACTGACTCCATAATTATCATTTGCATAAGTTATTGATGAGAGCATTTTATGTCCCAAATTATGTCATCTTTTAGCCTTCATATAAGCCTTCATGCTCATTTCAATAACCATTTAATATTCCATTTTATCCTTCTATGTTGCATATGATGTAATATTTATGAGTAATATTTAATATAATTATTAGATAGAATATGTGAATAAAAAGATGAAATTGTATTTATTTAAACTAGTTTATAATATGCCATGGTTCTTCCTGTCACCTGCTATGTATCTTCCTGTAGTCCTTTCACCAATCTAAAGCTCCATCAACTTGTGAATATCTCATACAAAAGGAAGATCAGTAGGGAATGATGAGCCAATGAATGGATCAATAGATTAGTATCCCATCCAATGAATGGAGGAGTAGGAACGTTGGTAGTCATGGGCTATAGAAGTGATGGGAGCTCACTGATTCAATGCACATATTATTTTCCATGCCCAAGATTAGACACATTTAATGATAACCCATCGAATTCCATTTACTCCAATTATTGTGAATGTGTGAGGAAGTTGAGTGCCAGCAAACATATATGATGTCTCACGTGGACCAAATTCCATTGTGCAGTAACCATTTCAAACCATGAATCAACAACCATAGATAATACAGTTTTGATGGAACGATCCAAACAATTTCCTATTCTTGGCATTATATGTATGGTGATGGAGGACTTCATATGTGGCAGCAACCTTGGCTTGTAACTGACCATTATCATTGCTACGTAAGGAGCTGAACCATTATCATTGCTATGAAGACAATATTGTTCTAAACCGGTACAACAAAGTTATCTTTTCTTTGCAAGTCGCATATTTCTGTTATAGATTGTTCTATGTAATAGCCATTCTTTAGATGGCATGAATAACAGAGCTGTTAATAAGTTGTTATGCCTACTGCGTATAGATAAGTAGTGCGAGATATAGATATGTACACTTCTACATATTAGAATATAGTTCTCAGCAGAAAGAAGAGCGTGTAACACATATCTGAACATCAGTATTATGAAGTAAATGAGAATATTTGTTTTTGCATGATCACAGCGTAGAAACAACATTTTCTCTATCCACCATGCAAGCCAGGAGCAAGGGCCCACTCCATGGTGAAACATGGTGATGTATTTCATTAGTGTGTGTTTTTAGATTTTCACTTCTAGTCTATCTGGTGTATTCAACATTCATGTTTCTGTTTGATTTCTAGATTAGTTAATTTAGATTTTTAGGTAAGTTTATTCAGAGTTGGTATTTATATTTATATAAATATTAATGTGACTATTATCTATTTTATAAATTGTTGCTTTTATTATTTTTATAGATTAATGGTTATCTTTGTTGTTGTTGTTCCTGTCGCTAGGAAGTGACAGTTCCTGTCGCTGGGATTTACTTGGCTTTTCATAGATTTAATTTCATGTGTTGTAGATGTACTCATAAACCCTCATTTCACAACTATCATCCCTTGATGGCATACTGCTCGGACACCTTTCGCAAGCTTACGCTCTTGGATTGACACATATAGACCAGCCGAACTTCATCATTAAATTGTTAATTCTTTTGTTATTATTTGCCCCAGTGTTGGCCTATCAATTATTATTACGTTTTATATGGTATTTGTGAAGCCGACTTGAAGGCTGATTTTGTATAAGTATAGAGTATTTTTGTGAAAGCGAAGTATGGTTATGTTTATGATGATGAAGTAAGATTGTGAATCTAAGAGTATAGATTAGATGTGAGATCAGTAAGAGGTCAAGCTATAACTAGAACTATCTAAGCAAGATAAGTGCTTGTATTGTTCACATTTTGGAGAACTCTTTTGAGATAGTTTTTGATTGTAAGAGCAAGTGTGCTCACCACCTTTAACCAGGTGTTTTGCATACCCCTAATAGGGTTTTGTATTCCTCTAATAAGGAAATGTACTATATAATAATAAGCTCCTAACAGGGATAGATCTCATAACATGGATATTATATTTTAGTGCATATTTGTGGGTACCATCCCCATCGGGGTTTTCCCTTGGACAGGGTTTCCTCGAGAACAAATCATGGTGTCATGAGTAATGTGTTATGAGTATATGTTCTTTTCATTTATGCATTACTTTGGATTGTTTATAATTTCTTGAAGTTGAAATCAAAGTTCTGTAATATTGATTCACCCCCCCTCTCAGTATTACCTAATCCTAACAATCCCAAGTTCCAAAGCTCTAATTTGAGCAAGAGTATGCTAGCAAAGGTTCCCAAGTCTAGATTTATATCTACCAGTTGCATAATCTAAAAAGATTTGAATGCATTTTTGGCAAACCCATTATGAACTTATCCTCCAATCATATAGCTTCCATGAGACGATATATCTTTGATGCATTTTGTCAACCAATTCACGAGTCCTATGTTTCTACATTTTGCATAGATGTCTAATAACACACTTACAACTACATCTAATAAAAATTTCCCTTCCATTATGCTTTGATGGATATAAAAGCCTTATTCCAAAGTGCTCAGATCATGGCACAGGCTGGAAGAATGTGTGCAAAGGTTATGAAATTTGGCTAAATAAAACATAACATTTTGATTTATAAAATATTGTTGCACTCTCCAGATGGAGTTTCCAGTTACACATTTTGGTTCCATTCTATTTCTCCTTTAGAGTGTAATACCCCAAAATTGGCACCTATTTAATTTCATCAATTTTGGTGCATTATCTCAATTTTACATCACCAAAGTCCTAGTTCCCTAGGCAATTTTCTCTCTCCTACCTGACTTAATTTGACTTGATGTCAGTTGCAAAGACCCTAAATTGCAATAATCAAATACTAAATTAATTCCTAAGTCTCTTTGACTTTATTAGCTAAATTATCTCTATGATACATTAATTTAATTGTAAAGTCCTATGTGCTTTAAATTAAATTAAATCAAACCACCCCCTTTGGCTAATACACATAAAAAAGGAATTAATTAATTGCTTGTTATTTGAATGGACACCTTTTCTTGAATTAATAATTTGAGATATTCGAAAGGTCCTCATGTGGCATTTTCCATTCTTTTAATAAAGTAATTCATGCTTATTTGTCCCAAAAGGGATATGAAGGGTTAGGAGTTTTGAATCAAGAAACTCTTCCTCCTCCTCTTGTCTCTTCTATTTATTTGGGCTCTTTTTCTTCATTAGAGAGAGCAATTTTTGAGAGCATCTACACTAGGCATTTTTTAGTCTCATTTGATTCATTATTTTCAAAGCTTTTATTGCATTTATTAGATTAATATCTCATTATTAGTATAATCTTTGCATTACATTTTAGACTAAATTTGCTTATTTGTTATTAGTTTAATATCATATTTGTTTCAAGTTCTTAGATTAAGTTGCATCTCATCTTTATTTTCAAGCTCTTAGATTAATTGCATCCTCATTCTTAGATTAAATTGCACTTCATCTTAGATTAATGTAATCTTTCTCATCTTTATTGCTTCTTGGAAATCCTCCATTGTTGAATTGGTCTCCTGGCTGTTGGCTCTTGTTCTGAGAGTATTCAAACACCCCATTCACATAGGAGGCAACAAGTCGCCTCACCATGGAATTTGGATTGAGTTCTTCATACTCTTTCCCGAATTCTATCAAGTGAATAATGACCATGTTGAGTTGTGTCTGATTTAGAGGTCACATTCAGTCACATACATTTTGGCACCCACCGTGGGGCAAAAAAGATCAATTTCTGGCCTTATTCTTGATTGGTTTTTCAATTTTAGTGTTGGTTCCAGGCCTTGTACGGCCATGTACAGCCTGGAAACCTTGTAATATAGTAATGGATGGATAGAATGATGAATCTTATTTCTCATGCTTTTGGTTTGGTTCATTTTTATAAAGAAATGAATAAGTTATGATCATTTTGGTGAAAGTGGGTATTTGCAGATTTGAGATTCTCTGAATACAGTCAGATTGAAACATCTAGTACAGACAAATTGTGAAGAATCAGGATCTCTAATAATATTCATTGAAAAGATACATGAATTATCTTTCATTTTATTTTAGTTTGAGTCATTTTTATGCAGATTTGTGAAAGTTATAGGCATTTGAGTGAAAACTGATTTTTAACAATCTGCATTGGAGTTGTAGGCAATGATTTGCTCTTAGAAAATGATTTATGAATGAAAAAAATAAATGGCTTACATATTTGGAAACTAGATTCATTAATAGTTACTGTGAAATTGGTTTGGTTTCATTTGGATTCTTTTTGAGAAAGATATGTGATTCCCTAGGCAGGGTTTGGTGTTTTAAATCTGATTTATGACAGAAAAATTGCAGTCTGAAAAGGTTATTGGTTGAGGAACCAAATGGAATCATAAGACCTTGTAATTTGGGAAAATGGTAGTTCTTGATGTTGGAAAAAAACTTCATTCTTTCCATAAATTTTAATATTGTGATTTTATGGGTCAAATAAATCAATCTTTAAAGACTGTCTTGAAGACAACAATGTTACATATCTTACGGTTTGCCATTGATTTGTCTTGATTCTGTACTTTTGGATGTGTGCTAAATGCTGGATTGCAGATCTTTGGACCTAAGGTGAGTTCTTAAAATCTCTATAACACTTGGTTTGGGCATAAAATTATCTCTCATGTGTTTGGCTTGAGTGTTACATGCTTTCATAGAACACATTTTTTATGCTCTTAATGGGAAATAAACGAACATAGATTTTCTTTCATAGAAGTTTGTGTTTAAGTGCATGCTTGTCTTTTAAACATTAAGTAATTCTTGGTTCAAATATCAAAAAATCTCATTGATTAATTTAGGGCATGGATTCATTCCTAGTTTACACGAAGAGTTAAATGCACCACTTTGTGGACTCACTTCATGTTTACTTGGAAAGTTAAATATTTCATGATTCAAACCCTCTTGCACTTATGAGTAGTATTAATTAGCAGTCTTAGATTACTTGTGATTGATCTAGATTGCTATCTTGGGTTATTGGACTTGCTAATCCACTGGCCCCTCATTTCTGCCCTGTGGTTGCAATCTCAGCGCCACATTAAAGGGGAGGGGTCTACAGGAAAGAAGCGTTAATTGTTCCACTAGGCAACCCTTTTGTGCTTTTTGGAACTCACTTGTTTTCTAGGGTGTGGACTCACTTTGAGTTTGTGTGAGGAGTTAAATGCACCACTTTGTGGACTCACCTTACATTTACTTGAAGGGTTAAATGCACCACCTTTAGTGCTTCCCAATACTTTTGATAGTGAATTACTTACTTTTTTATTTCTAGAAGGCCTGCTTGGGGATTTCATCACCTCAAGGGACAACCTTAACTCCCGTGTTCCGGCGGAGTATAAATATCGGGAGGTGAATCCAAAGACACCTCTTTTGGGAATGAGTTAGATTTCACTCTTGGCTAAGCCTCAAAGAACTTTATACCTTTGAGAAGTGAAGGAGGAGATTTGGGTTACCGTCTCCCCCCGGCTATGTGATTTCGGATTCTTCTCATCTACGGATTTGGGCCTCACGTACCTTGTGTATATCAAGGACTCCCTTTAGAAAATCCATGTATATCCTTGTAGACAACTTTCTAGGATGTTGTTGTGTTTTAAGTGCCTGCTAAAACATTTTCAAGAACATACACAAGTAGAGTCCTTAGGGAGTAGAAATACTAAGTCACTATTCCTGTTCATGTGCAAGGTTGCTTTGTCCTTTGCCCATTGCTTGAAGACTGTTTGCTTGAACTCCTTGATTGTTTTCTTATGTGCTTGATCAATGACATAAATTTGATCTTCCTTTTTGTTCATGATCTATTTTTCTATTTTCCTGTCGTTCACTGTCAGAAACTAGTTGTCCTGAGTTAGGAATCGATCAATCTTTGCTTTGACTCATATTGTCTCTCATTAGTCTACCTTATCTCATTGTGCTCTTGTACCTTGTGTTGCGATTGTCTTATCTCAGCTGTTCTAGCCATCTCTTTTTGACAATTTGTACTAGGTTCATCTTGCATCTTGGTTGTTCTAGCCATTAATCTCCTTTTCGTTATCTTAGAGACAGAGTCTAGCTTTATCCTGAATCTTTTCTCATTACACCTTCATCTATGACTGTCACGACTCGAAGTGGAAAGACTTATCCCATTCAGAACGCTGATCAAGATCAAAGTAAACCTCGTAATCGAGACATAGGTCATCCTGAATTTGTTATGAAATCTAAACTTTGTGAGAGATCCTCACATTCCTCCTCGTTCCAAGAGTATTACAATCCATTGTTTCAGATATAGTCTAACTTATTATTTCAAGAATATTATAACCCATTGTTTCAAGACCAACAAGACTCTGAAGGGTTACTTTCTAAAATCAAAACTATTGATTCTTTTGAACCTATCGACTCTTTCATGATCTCTCAGAATACTACCAACAATATGGGAGATCCATTCCCCTTCCCAAGGGTAGATAAATTCAGCGCTAGTCATAAGCAATCTCCAAATGACCAAGGTCATGGTCAGTCTCAAAATGACAAGAGTTATGATCAATCCCACAATATTCAATATCGGGTCAACATCCGAGACCTTCGCAATTTGAAACAACGACAAGGGGAGCCTCTCCTAACATTTCTCCAGAGATGGAGACAACTCAAAACTCCCTTTGTCTTGCGAGGCCCTGCGCCTCCCTCTTATAACCACGCATAATCTTCAGCTTGTGCGAATGCTATCCCTCAATCTCGTGCAAAGATTGTTCTCAAAGGTCCCGAACCTTCGACATCCAGACCAAAACTATCTATGGATAAAGCCCTCACTAAGGAAAACATCCCCAAAGATCTCAATCTCGACCAATTTCAATCTATGGGGGGTCATTTGACCTCGCCTCATTATTTATCATTCTCTAAGGAAGATGATCACTTGCTGAGCCACCCATATAATGCTCTCCTGCACACTGAAGTTATGATAGGCCCCAAGAGTATCCCCCACATCCTCATTGATAATAGTGCTAGCCTAAATACTTGCTCTGCTAAGATGCTTACCCAAGTGACAGATAGTTTTGTTCCCACCAATAGAGAATCTACTGAGTTCTATGATGCCAAGCTAAAAGAAATAGAAAAGACCCTGAAGATCAAAGATATTGGCATGGGGGAATATCAGATTGAGTCCATCTTGTCATTGACAACTCTCCCTCCATCTCCACATTCCTATGAGGAACCTTCTGAAGATGGATTTGGTATTAGCTATCAGAGCTATGAGCTTGACCAACCTAGCTGCAGCTTGCACTCATATGTGGATTTAGATGATGAAGAAACACATATTCAACCTATGACATATGAAAGACCTTTGAATGATCAAAATTTTGATTCAGACTACCAGAAAGAGTCTTATCTACCTTCTCAAGTGCTTCAAGAACATGATCTTGGTCCTCACCAGGAGGATTTTATACACTCTACTGAAAAAATTTCTACTACTGCAGCTACTACTGAATACATCATTGCCTCTAATGGCACACATACTGATTGGGAGCAACTGTTGGATGCTTCGCTTATCTTGGGTATGCCTATTCTAGATTGTTCTACCACTTCTACTATTGAACAAAATCCTACTACTGCTGATTCCAATGATACACATACTGACTGGGAGAAACTATTGGATGCTTCTCTTCTCTTGGGTATACCTCAAGATATGCATATTCCAGATTACTCTGTTGCTTCTACTACTGAACAAGATCCTACTGTTGAAGAAACACTTCCTATGTTAGATGACAACAATGAAGAAAGTCTACCTCCGACTATGTCTCTAGCTGAATGGGGCTCCATATCAGATGCTACTACAGAAATACCAGTTGATGCTATGCACTTATATGCTAGTCTTAACAACTCAGAAAGAGGAGAAAGTTATGATCCTCCAGATCAAGCTATTGATGATGATCCTTTCCACCCTCCTATGGAGATCATTCCTATGGCTCTTAGGCCATCTACTCCAAGCTATACTCCTACTGCTCCAACAAATCATGGGTATGTAAGACCCCATTCCGTTACAGCTTCATGGAATATTGGTAGATCCAGAATTGAAATGGTTCCTATTCGTGCACTCTTACCACCTGAAAGGGGACCTAACTCTTGGAATAGACCATCTTGGTTAGGCTCACATAATATTCCTCCAAACTTATCTGACTCTTCTAAGATGACTCACAATCAACAACGCTCTATGGAAGATTACTTTCTTGATCTACCTAATGCATTCATGAATGATGAGGATGATACTGATATATTTGCACTTGAGCCCATCCCGTCGATTTCTCTTCCCTCTTCATCTCCCAGAAAAGTGGCCTGTTCACTTCCATTTCCACCTCTCCACCTGAACCAGTCATATAAGCCTCTTTCATCCATCATTCCTGAGTCTTTTGGAAGTAACTTGGATGTGCAACATAAAAATAAAAATAATGAGAATCCACTTATATCTCAAGGTCACCATGTCCCATCTAATCGACATGTGACTACGAAGAAAGGAAAGAAACAAAGGTGTTCAAAAGACCGCAAAGGTCCTCAAAAAGAAGAAGACAATCAAAAGCCAAAAAATAAAATAAAAAATGGATCTTGAAATCCATTCTATAGGCATTGTCATCAAAAGCACCTCAAAGTAAAGAAGAAAAAATTCAAAATCTATGTGGATTCCAAAGAAAGGAAAAATCAAAGTTGTCATTCAAGCTTCCAAAATTCTCATGCTTCCCTCCATTCCATCACCCTTGCCTCTCATACTTTACACTCTTCACTCCATCTTGCCTTTTCCCAAAGTGCGTATTAGTATCTCCTTATTGCTAATGGCATGACTAAGAGAAATCTAGAATGTACTCTCCCTAAGTGTTTAGAGCATGGGAAATCTGATAAAGAGTTCAGATGTGTCCACGAGGATATTTGTGGATCTCACTTAAGTGATCTTTCCTTGACTATGGATCTCTTGACTGTTGGACACTACTGGTTGGCTCTCCTATTACTGCTACAACATCTAGTTCTAATTCTACAACTTCTTGGTTGCCTACTGCTACAAATACTGTGTTCTCAAAGATTCCTACTGAAGGAGAGAAACTCAAAGAGCCTATCAATGCTCTTCATTTGAAGAAGTTCTACAGCTGACATTCTCAGTATGCTCATGTACATACCTATTGGTCCTAAAAAATCCTAAAAATTGATATATTGCAAAAAATCCTAAAAATTGCAAAATGTCCTAAAAAAATGATCATCTTAGTGAAAACCTGGCAAACAGGCGCTTTGATGTATCTATTATCTTGGTGAAAACTTGGTAAACAAGCGCCTTGATAATACAAAAAAAATAGAAAATGTGAAAAATACAAAAAAAATGAAAAGATCAAAAATACAAAAAAAATGAAATATTCAAAAATACAAAAAAATCAAAAAAAGAGAAAAGTACAAAAAAATTGAAAAAGAGAAAAATGTGTCATTGATGAAAACCTGGTAAACAGGCGTCATGGTAGCAAAAATAGAATCTCTGCCAAGATGGTGAAAACCTGGTAAACAGGCACCTCTTGTTTTTCGGAAGTAACATCTCATCTCAACGTCGCTTGGCTCTTAGTTTCCTGCTTTATTTTGTTTTCCCACTTTCCTGCTTTAGTTTGTTTCCTGCTTTGGTTTGCTAGCTCATGCGCTTGTCTTTGAGTTTTCCTCGACTCTTCATGGATTGGAACCGGTTCACACTTGGGGGCACCTGCCTGGTCTAGGGGGCATTGTCCTATCACTTTCAGAAACTCTTTTGAGCATTGGTCGCCAGTGGTTCCCACTGTGCCTGCCTATGGATACCTAGCTTTCGTTCGATCTCTCTTCTTCGGGATTTCTCCCTTATATCAATCACCAATGATTCTCACTACGTCTGCCTACTGTCATTATCTCATTGAGACTTCAAATGTTGTTTGCTTCCAATTTGTCTTCAATCCACTTGAACATGAACTTAAACTAAAACTAAAACTTGATTTGTGTTCCCCTGAGGCTTGCTGAGCTTTATTTTCTTTGAGTGTTCATTTGTTTACTTTCCTTTTGCTTTCTGCTTGTTGGTTTAGTTCCAATGATCCAAAGAATTCATATAAGAGGGGTGTCCGTCTGTAAGAGCCTCTATCTCGTATTGGATGGCCATGCATACCTCGACTCCTTTTATATGGACGCTTTGGTGAGGTTGGTTCTTCTCCTTGTCTTTTGAGTGACTTCTTTCTACTACTGGTGAAATTGTAAACGCTCATCCTGTTAAGTGAACGTAAGGGTCACCGCAAGCAATCTTTGACAAAAGAAGGAACTCCTGCGTGTTTGGTGTGTTTGTTCACAAGAGACATTCAGGTCATTCTAGCAAATGTGCTTTGATGCTTATGTTAACTTGCTAAATTAAAAGGAATAGGTGTTTAGGTCATTCTGGCTTCTTATGCCTTAATGCTTACACCTCATTCCGACAAATGTAAGACTTATGTCATATTCATATTCTCATGTTGAGGAGAATTGTATGGCACCTTGCGATTGTCCCATGCTTAAACAAACTCAATGATGATAAATACGATGAGTCCAACAGCCGAGTCCAGAGGATTGCATTTGTTCATCCTAGGCCTACATTTAGACTTGCATCTTTCATTCTAGGCTTGCATTTGGAGCGCTTTCTTGTTGCTCTCTTGATTTCTTTCTTTTGGATCTACTCATCAAAGGTTCTCATCTTTTGTCCCAGTCTCATCTTGGTTGCATCCTTTTTCGGGATCGAAATCAAAATTTGACATCTCTAAGTGGCTCAACATCACGTTTTAAATATTGGACTCCTTTTGGATCGGATGCTTGTGCAGTCAGCCTTCTGGTGTCATCTTCCTGCCAAATCCTCATCTTTGCATCATGTTCTCAAATCTTTGCTTCTTTTCATCAAGTCAACCCTAGTCAAAATTTGGTCAAACTTGGTCAACAAGACCTCTGCTTTGCTCCGATTCGCTTCTGCAACTTCACAAATCTAGTCTAATTGCTTTTGCTTTGCAATCTCTTGTTGTTTATCATCCTTCTGACATGTCATCTTTTGATTTTTCTCCCAAGGGGGCAGGATGATTACATCATTTGAATCTTGTCGAATCTATTCTTGAATCAGTCTGATTTGAATCATCAGTCCTCATTGCTAGGGGCATCTTCATGCCTCGCATCTTGTCATCTAGAAATCTATCTCTTAGGTATCTGAGCAATCTAACTCGGATCCTCAAGGATCACTCTTCATTCTGGAGATGGTTCTTGAAATCTTTTGGGTATTGGGGCAATCTAACCCTGATTCCTAGGAGTCAATCTTCGTTCTAGAGATGACTCTCGAAATCTCTTTTAGACCATTATTTGGGCAATCTAACCTGGGTCTCGGAGGGCTAAGCTTCGTATTGGGGCAATCTAACCCCGATTCTAGAGACAGTCCTAATCTGCATCTAAATCTCACTCTAGGGCATTAGGGCAATCTAATACCGATTCTCGTCTCTCTCAAGAACCGTTGTCTTTGCAATCTAACTTAGACTTCAGAAAATTCATGCTTTGATCTACTTTCATTTGTCACTTCAAACTATTCTTTGAATCAATGCGCTGTTTACAAATCAATTCAAAGAGGGGCAAATGTAATACCCCAAAATTGGCACCTATTTAATTTCATCAATTTTGGTGCATTATCTCAATTTTACATCACCAAAGTCCTAGTTCCCTAGGCAATTTTCTCTCTCCTACTTGACTTAATTTGACTTGATGTCAGTTACAAAGACCCTAAATTGCAATAATCAAATACTAAATTAATTCCTAAGTCTCTTTGACTTTATTAGCTAAATTATCTCTATGATACATTAATTTAATTGTAAAGTCCTATGTGCTTTAAATTAAATTAAATCAAACCACCCCCTTTGGCTAATACACATAAAAAAGGAATTAATTAATTGCTTGTTATTTGAATGGACACCTTTTCTTGAATTAATAATTTGAGATATTCGAAAGGTCCTCATGTGGCATTTTCCATTCTTTTAATAAAGTAATTCATGCTTATTTGTCCCAAAAGGGATATGAAGGGTCAGGAGTTTTGAATCAAGAAACTCTTCCTCCTCCTCTTGGCTCTTCTATTTATTTGGGCTCTTTTTCTTCATTAGAGAGAGCAATTTTTGAGAGCATCTACACTATAGGCATTTTTTAGTCTCATTTGATTCATTATTTTCAAAGCTTTTATTGCATTTATTAGATTAATATCTCATTATTAGTATAATCTTTGCATCACATTTTAGACTAAATTTGCTTATTTGTTATTAGTTTAATATCATATTTGTTTCAAGTTCTTAGATTAAGTTGCATCTCATCTTTATTTTCAAGCTCTTAGATTAATTGCATCCTCATTCTTAGATTAAATTGCACTTCATCTTAGATTAATTTAATCTTGCTCATCTTTATTGCTTCTTGGAAATCCTCCATTGTTGAATTGGTCTCCCAGCTGTTGGCTCTTGTTTTGAGAGTATTCAAACACCCCATTCACATAGGAGGCAATAGGTCACCTCACCATGGAATTTGGATTGAGTTCTTCATACTCTCTCCCGAATTCTATCAAGTGAATAATGACCATGTTGAGTTGTGTCTGATTTAGAGGTCACATTCAGTCACATACATAGAGCACTAATTTTTTCTCCTTAGTTGAAAACTTAATTTAATTTTTAAATTCTAAATTTTCAACATGTCTTATACAAATTAAAATTAAGTTCCTACTTCTATTGTTATGTTATTTAGCACATAGATAAATTTTATGAGTTTTTACTCTATATGTCATTCCACTAATCACTTATTTAACCATATCCAAATAATCTTGCATAGTAGTATGGTACTTGGACATTGCTTACATCATACAATCCTCTAGATACATATTTTTGGTGAAAAGTATAAGAAAATTAGAAGTTTACTATATTAGATCTCAAATTTAAACTTTTGAGCTTGGAAGAAATGCTCTTCAAGTAGTTCTTATATTTAAATTCAATTTAGAATGCAACTCATCTTTCTCTTCTTTGTTAGAATTTAGTTAAGTATGTTATCTAAATCTAGTTTCTATTGAATGAATGTAATTGATGGTACTAACTTAACTAAATTTTGCAAACTTTGCAGATTTTTGGAAGCAAACATTCAGAACAACCAAGAGTTTTGGAGACTTTCAAAGCAGACCCTTAGAACAGTGAAGAACTACACGATACACCTATTGAAATCTTAAAATACTGTTCAAATACTGTTGCAAAAAAATGCTCATGAAAATTGAAAAATATTAGGAAAAACATGCTATTCATTTTCCACTTATGCTTTCAATATATATTATAAAAAACAAGCATTTTGACAATTTTGTACTTATGAGAAACATGATGTTCATTTTGTACTTATCCCTTCTATTAATACAATATTGTTTATGAAGTCTTTATTTGTCACGATGGCATTCAACTAATATTTTGAAGCTTGTTTTTTCTTCTCTCTTTTTAAGGGAGGGTTTTTCCCATGAGGTTTTCCCTCTTTCTCTACTTTATGAGAGTTTTGAATTTCTTGCATTGCATTGCATATTGTACATAGGTACCTAACTATTGGAGATTTGCCAGCAGACCAGTACTAACTATATGTTTGTCATTGATGACAACATATGGAAAGTAGCATGCATAGAAGTCTTATGCAGTAAGCTTTCAGTATATGTAGCATGGACATGATATCAGCATGGACATGATATCAGCATGATATCATGGGCGCAAAGGTAACTGTTAGTACAGATAGTTATATAGTATCTCGTGTCAGCAGTGTTCCTAACAGAGTAACAGGTAGTGTTCTGTATATGGTTGTCTGTATAGTTATCATTGAGCCTTACGCACTCAGATACACATTGAAGACATGTTAATGATGTTTCAGTTATGGACGCATAGTTTGTTGATGAGTAGAAGTGAAGTTATGCAGTCACTATTCACCAACAGCAGTTTCCTGTATTTATTTAGGAGAGCCGAAAGAGATTTTATTGGTTCTTTAGTTGCACCTATCTTTAGGGTATGCACCCTTGGATTTAAGCTTAGAGAAGAGTTATTGATTTTTAGTTCAGAGCGCATGAGTTAATTCAGCTTGAGGAGAAAGATCCAGTTGTTTTGGTAGAGCCGACAGTATGTAGCGTGCGTCTACAATTATCTTATTGGACAGGTTCCAGATTGTGTTGTGTGCATAGTAGAGCTAACAGAATGTTTGTTGGAGTTTGTTGTGGTTTCTCTATTATAATTTCAAGGTGGTTCTAACAGGTTGACTTGATTATATCATTTGGAGGAAAGATATTTATAGGCAGTCATTTGTGATTGTTGTAGTGTGGTTCATGGTTAATTAAGTAGAGTAGAGTAGAGTGTGTGAAGTATTGAGCCATCAGAAGAAGGTCCATGTGACCAAGTAAAGTACTTGTGCTATTCATTGGAACTGATCCAGACAACAGGTCTAAGTGCAGTTCACCAAGATCTAGATATAGTGTATATCTATTATTCAGAAGGTTGTAGCCTTTGCCCCTTTTAGCAGTGAGCTCTCAGATAGTGCATCATCTCCCCTAACAAGGACAATTGTAAAAGACTCCTAACAAGGTCTGACCCTTGACCAGGTCTACTCTACTAAATATATTGTAAAGTAACTCCTAACAAGGTTAAGGATCTTCTAACTAGGATCATAATACTCCAGTGCAGAATATTAGTGGGTGTCAATTCCCACTGGGGTTTTTACCTATTTGGGTTTCCCTATAACCAAAATATTGGTGTTGTGTTCTTGTGTTCTTTCATTGTGTTTATGCTTAATGTTTAGGTATACTTAATTGGATAAACAATTAAATCTTGTAGATAACTAATTCACCCCCCCCCCTCTCAGTTATCTCTTGGGACTATTCCTAACACTATCATGGCCTAGTAATCGGGACCCATCTGGCATTGTGAGTTTAAGTCCATTCTCCTAAGTTTCACTTAAGGGGGGGGTTTTGATGTGATTAAATATTCCTAATTGCACTTAACTTAATATTACTTAGGACAATGCATTGCATAATAGTTTGTCATTGAGACACCTAGGAGTTTGCACCTCAATTAAGCACATGGTGTAGGATAAATTCCACTTTAGGTGAGAGATCCACCTTTAGTGCACATATCACATTATCATCCTCATCCTATTGCCTATACTTCATTGCATAATGGAGGGTGATCCAAATTTGGTGGACATGTGATTACACCTTGCATAGGTGATATCTTATCAACTCCTTATCATTCTCTCTTATCACCTTTCCAATATAAGGAGGCCTATTATATACATTTTAATCATTTCATTGGATCAATCAATCATCAATCATTGCATGATACAAGTCTATTATTGTTCATATCATCTTTCTTGTATTTGTGTTATTACTTAACCTCTAGATCCTTGGTTCAATCTTTGCTATTTGCAAATTCTTACAATTTTCATTGTTACCCATTTCTTCCTTTTGTCTTCCCATATTCTCATTATCTAAAGGGCTCCAAGCATTATTATCATAGAGATCCTGCTGGACATTCTCAACAATCTCCAGGGAGAGGTTCACAATATCCTGTATGTTCTCAATCTCATCAGAAACCTCATGTTGGGCAATCTTATCCTCCTCCCCGGGAGACTCCATTTTCTCTTCCAAGATCTCCACCCTAAGACACTCTTTACCTAGCGTAGAATCAACATTACCTTTTTAACCAAGAGAAGGAACAATGTTTTCCAGGGTGTTCAACTCTAACTATTTTTCATGACCTTCAACAATAACCTCATTCTCATCCAGTTCGTTCTTACTATTAACCTCATCAAAAATTGACAGAGGAACCTCCTTCTGGTCAAATTTATCCTTTTTATTTTTCTTATTGAAAAACAACCCCACTTCAGTCCCTACCATTTTTGTCTTATGAATCCTATTAACAATTTGTTTGGGAACTCTCTCCAGGAGCTTATCTCTAGCATATTAAAAAATAAGCATAATCAGTCCTTCATGGATAATAGGGGATTTAGGTTTTTTTTCTTGTTATCCATAATGCTATGATTTAGAGAGCTCAATAATAAGAATAGAAAATAAACCCTGGTATTATGATGAAAATGATTAACAAGGACAAAGTGATATTTGTAAACCCTCATAAATCTCGCATCAAGAGTAAAATACTCCATGATAACCCTAAGAATCTTAGCCTAAATAAGCTTAATATTTTCAAATTTTACAAAATCTTCTTTCTCCTTAATCAACATAGCTCTCTCTTCATTAGTCTTAGGAAAATATCTATAAGATTTGTTACCGGTTCTTCTATCCTTAAAATAGTTCATTCCATCCAAAGGGAGTCCTGTGATCTCAACAATCAGGTCCAGGGTGAGAGTAAAAGACTTACCAGCGAGATTAACGACCCCATTATTACAGCGTGGTGCAAACTCCTTGGTAATGTCCCTCTTGTAGCCATGCAGTCTCTGAAGGTAAGACGCAACCCCCCCCCCCCCCCCCCCCCCCCCTCCTTAAGCTTTTTCTACACTTTTTTCTCCTATCTCCATTTGCATTCAGAGGGCTCTTCCCCTTTGAGCTCCCCTCCCATCTATTCTATTTTACAATTAATCTCCAAGTTATAGTAATTGAACTTAAGCAATAACAAAAGAGGCATAATACCTTTCAAGCTCAACACCCAGAACATAATGAAGTTCAAATTCAAAACCCAATCTATTTTAGGTACCCACAAAGTGTGTGTCATAAGACGTGTAATATTGAAAATAAACTATGAATGCCACCTCATGCCTCTTGTACTTTTAATCTATCTCATATAAATTAAGGCCATTATTATTTTGAATGACTCTTTTTTTATTGATCTTATCATAATAAATGAGCCTTTTAATATCATAGTTAAGGTTCACCACCCAAACCACTTGTGAGTGACATCACACTTAAGTCCAACATTAGCTAACCCATACACAACTATATTGGTTTCATGATAATCATGGGTTACATAAAACTCTTCAAAATTTAGAGAAATAAGCTTGATTTTATTAATAATTTGCTCTATAGTCTACAAGGATTTATTTAAACCCTTTATGCAATTGATAATATTCAAGGAATCTCCTTCTATCCATATTTTCTTACATCCCAATTATTTTGCCAGCATGACAATGTTAAGAGCAGCCATAACTTCAACCCTACGATTGGATTGCAATCCATATGGAGAAGCTAGGGCCCCAAAACTGTTACCATCCCAATCTCAAATTATACCACCACCACTAGCCATACCCGGGTCAACTTTAGCAACCCCATAAAAATTAGCTTTGTACTAACCTTGTGGGGGGATGACCATTGGGCCTCTTCTCTGGGATTATGAACTTTGTCAGATATGACTCCAAACTCCCAGTTTCTTACCTTCACAAGACCCTCCTAAGAGATGATAAAAGAGGAATTGTTATGGATGATAGAGTTTGATCAGGACAAGATTGATGATGATTCAAAGGAGGCTGGCATAATTTTTCAGTAGTTGCTATGTTTTAGTAATTTGCATTTTTTCATATTCAAAGCATTTATGGGAACTACCAATATTGATTGCACATTCCAACTATCTTTTTTGTAACGTATCTCTCCCCAAAGGGTTGTGTGTGCTTTGAGAAATGTTAAGTTGCTTAATTGTACACTTTTTACTTGTTTTTGCCCTTGTTTTAGTCACACAATCATCAAAGGAGACCAAAAGACATTGTGTTGATTTTGATTCAATCTTCTACTTATTTAGCCCATTGTTTGCTACCTTAAAGCTAGAGTCAGAATACTGTGCACTCCTCCATTATAATTTCAATTTCTTCTTCTTCTCTATTAGCATTATGTGGATGATATTATTGTATTATTAGCATTCTCTTGGTAAATTACATAAGCTAGCTATGTTAGGTTAATGGAAATGATGTCATTTTACTATTTGCCTTAATGGTTAGGATCAACTTGAATTGAAGAACTCTCACATCCACCTATCACTAGTCCTAGACACAATTTGGGCTCTCCAAGGTATTAAATTGTTGTTGCTTATGATTTCAACTACAATAATTCTATGAATGTTCCTCACCATGTCACGTTTATCATTGACAAATGACATTGGAAGGCTTGCACATATAATAACTAAGAATGGAAGGAATTAAAAAGAATACAGGAATTGTTTGGACAATGATTCTATAATTGAACACAACCCATAATTGGTTCGTTATGACTGATATTTTTAATTTTATTTTTGTGTGCCTAATTATGACATCGACTAACATAAGCATGGCATATTTTTTACATATTGTCCATGTGATGACTATTGCTATTTTTACTTTAATGATAATATTGTTCATTGTGCTCTTCTACTACATTGTCCCTTAAGTATTTTATGTAGACATCCTTTCTATGTAATGTCCACTTCTAGGATGTCTTGAGATTTTGGGACAATTAACTTAAAATATCTATTCTTACTATTAATTATAATATCTAACACCACTTACACCTTATTTAATTGATAATGATATGTTATTTCAACAATAATGCTTAATTCTGCTGCAATCTCTGATTAGGCAATTAGAAATATGCTAAGTGAATTGATCTCATAGATGTATTTTCACTTAGCAAAAAACTATGATCTTTTCTATATCAGATATGGCGACTTAAATATGCAAGATGATCTTGATAGCTTTGTCAGATGTAACAATGGGAAACATGCTACAAACTTTTCTATAACAGCTTTTAGCAATTGGATTTTTATTTCTAGTGTAGTCCTTTAATGTATGTAATGAGAGGTATGAAAATATTGCTTATAGTGATAGAATTGTTGTCTCGGATATAATCCTTCAATTCATGTAATGTCTAATATGATAATATCACTTATAGCGATATAGTTGCTATTTCATATAATTTTGTAACATGTCTAATGTTGTTTCTGATGTATTCGATTCTTCCTTGCTATCAATGGTGTTGTCTCTTATCTTGACTTGATGTGCTTGTAACCGATAATAGACAATAAGGCATATTCTCTAAGAGAATATCCAAATATGGATAAAGAGATAAATGGTTTTAATCTGATCCTTGCTGATGTGAGATTGAATTCCTTCATATATCTTGGAAATGGAATGATAAAGTATGTTTCAAAAGACATGTCTCATGTCTATTCCTCATTAAGTCCTTTACATCCATTCATGACAATTGGTAATTATTATATTTGTTATCTTAATTTGTACCTTAAAATTACTGACCATAATATCGATTATTATCACGTTGTTTCTAATCATTGATTAGATATGCTTGAGTATTCTTGACAATATAGTTAAAGGATGTTAATCATTAATCGTTATACAAGTCACTGTTGCTTAATATGAATCCTTACTGATTGATATCTATTATGACTAATCCTTTCACCTTAAATTGATTAACAATAACAATCATTGTCTCCTAATTGGTATTGTGATCAATAGTTAGCAAGTTTATCTTAATTGATGTTGAAATTGATATTATTAACTATTGTTGGTATTAGTTTGAATGATCACTGTCACTTAATACCATTCCTTGTTTATCAATTTGTGATGGATAACTAATCCTTGATTAGTCATTGATATTACAATCTCTTATGTGACCGATGTTATTATAATTTTGCTAAGACACTTATAATCTCAATTGGTATCTCTTACTCGATTTGTTTACTAATTACCAATTTTATATCTCTTAATCATCATTTGTGACTAATCATCTAGATTAGTTAATTCTTTATTGATTATACTATTCTATAACTTTCATCGATCTCCTTACTCAGCTTCAATGTATATGCCTTAATTAGTTGATCAATATCTCATATGATAATTGATATATTCACTGGTAATTGTTATATATGTGTGCTAAAATGTTGTCACACTTCTATGAATCCTTACATGCAAGGAAACTCAAGAATGAGCCCTCACAAATCGATCCATAGCTCTTTATGCATGGAGTTTCAAGATTTGTAAAATTGCTCTCAGCTAGAGCTATGAACTCATGACCTTGCTAGTCAACCACACAATGAGAGATTCCAAATCAAAGACAAGGGAAACAATGCCAATATCTCTAATGAAATCCAAATGTATGCAATGCAATGCAAGTAAGCTAAGAATGAGAATGCAATCTAGTATATGAAAATGAAAGTACAATGCAACTAATCTATGAAAGGAAAGAACAAATGTGACCAATCCCTCCTATTTAGACTATGTGAGATTAATCTATTGCATAAAAGAAAATCTACACTAAGAATGCCATTATCATGCAACTATGAAAGCAAATATGAAATGAGATGCAACAAAGTCTTCAAAGCTTGGATTGCAAGAGTGTCTTCAAAGAGAGCTCCAAATGACCTAGAAAACCTGCAGCATAATATTAGCATGAAAACCTAAAATGCAAATGAGGAAGAGAGCTCTCCTTTTATAAGAAATGAGATGAAAATGGACCATTGAGATTAAGAGGCAAAAGACTTAATCAACGGTGGAGAAAAATAGAAGCTTGATCCTTGTGCACAAATATCCTCCAATAGGAAAATAGGAGTTGACTTTAGTGTCCATATGAGACAAAAAGTATTTTTTCTCTTTTTATAAAATAAGAATAATGCTTTATTTGTGCAACATAGGATAAGAAGAAAAGTGGGGATTTTTTATTTAAATAAAAGGGAGGAAATTCCTTTTAATTAAATAAAGGCTTAGGATAAAGTGATTTTATTATTTAATTAAAAGAGATTTTTAATTAATTAAAAGGGAGCATGTTCTCTTAATTAAATAAGATTTTTATTTTTTTCTCTTTTAAATTAAATAAGGCTCAAACCTTAGGAAACATTGAATTGATTATGATTTGATCAAGGAAATTAATATAATTGATATTGTTGATATTTGAAAATATTGATTCAAGGATTTGATAAATTGCAGAAATGGGGCCCAAAGTCTAGGCGACCATTTTAGGGTGTAGACATTTGCCCCTCTTTGACTAATGTGAGATCGATTTGGGATCACATGTAGTCAAAGAATGAAGTTGAAATGTAAGATCGATTTGGGATCACAAAACAACTCAGATGTGAGGTCAATTTGGGATCACATCTGGACAAAACATAAACAAAAGATTCTGGACATGAGGTCAATTTGGGATCATATCCAAAATAAGAGATAAGAATCTCAAGCTTGAGTGAAAGCTCACAGAAAGATAGCTGAATCAAGAAAATCAAGGAACAATGATTAAAATCCAATAGGTACTGCCCCCTCAAAATCAAAATCAAAATCAGGTAGAGGAGAAGCAAAAAATTGATAAAGATGATCAAATCATAATGAAATCACAATCAAAGATAAATGATAACAGGATAACCATTAGGCAGTGAAAACATGCCCCAATGATGAATGATAAGAAAAGAAGTGGGGTGAATGGAAGACTAGAAGTGTGAAAGACATGAGAAGGAAGAAATTCCATCAAAGATCGACGAATTATGCCTCAAAAGGTCAGTCAACTGTGTAGAAGAATGAGAAAACTTGGAAACGCGACTCGGATTTCAATTTTGAGTCCGAAAATGGATAGAAAATGATGTGATATGAAAGACTAGAAATGAAAGATATGATCAAGAAGAATCAGAAAATGAGCACAGTTGACCAACTAGTTTATAGATGATAAAAAGGAGAGCTCTCTCCATATGCAAGATGCAAAAACTAAACTATGATGAACCTAAGAATGTAAGCTACTATGAAAGTGGTTGACTTGCAAGGTCACAACATCTATAGACATCTAATTATCATCATCGAGCGTTATTGGTAGCGTCATAAGATCATACAAAGCACACTAGCATAACTATGTGGATTTGAATATGATCTTTATCAGATAGAAATGTGGAAATCCCACCTAGGCATCAAAGACATGGAGGTCAAGATGACTAATGCAGTGAGATTACCTAAGTTTGACATGGCAAGATTATGCTTGTATCAAGACACATGAAAGTTAGGATAACTAGAAGCATGCACTCGCAAAACAGTCAAGGATAATACCTTGTCAATCCATAGTGTCAAGTAAGACCAGCATAAATTCTCATGACAGTTAGGATCAATGAAATATACCCATAAGTAGATAAAGAAAGAAAACATGTTCTCATACCCTCAATCTTCTAGCTATGCATCATCGAAAACTTCTCAGGGAGAGACAACTCATCAAAGAAATCCTCATATACAGCACACAAAGAAAAATAAAGTCAACATATCTCAAGCGAGTTGATTGTTTAAGTGCATGTGTGTTGGTCATAGAGTCAGACTCTGGTTATCACATCTATCAATGAGAAATATCGCATCATACTTAGACTATTGGGTAAGACATCTAATAAGTGTTAAGAAACACTCGACGCAAGGGTAGTGTTGAAAAACATTGTCTGGGGTGGTGTGGAAAAACACCTATTGTGAAATGCCCGAAAAGACAAATGCACCTAAAGGACCTATGCTAATAGTTATCCCCCCTAGACAAAGATAAAGACCAATTCCAGACTATGCCAAATAAGATCAAGACATGATGGAGAAAGGTTCAGTGTCGAGGACGCATGCTAACAAATAGGAGTGCAAAGGCCTTAAGTAGCCCCTGTTTCTAGGTTTTCACCACTTGCAATCTTTTTTCATTTTTTGATTTGTTTTCTTTTTTTGTATTATTGCTACCAAGGCGCCTGTTTCCAAGTTTTCACCAAGGCACTTTTTCTTCTTCTTTTTTGAAATTTTGAATTTTTTTATTTTTTTGTATTTTTTTCAGGACTTTTGATGCTTTTTAGGATTTTTTCAGCATCATATATCAATTTTTTTGGTATTTTTTTTCAGGATCATAAAATATGTACAAAGGATGCCCCTAGACAGAAACGGGCATCAAGGATAGAACTTCTTTAGGTGCAAAATGTTGATGGGCTCAGGGAGCTATTCTCCATCTTCATTTGACAGTAAATATGCACTTATACCAAAAGTTGCTATAATAATGTATGGTCCAAGCCAATTAGGTTTGAACTTGCCCTTTTGTTCTCTGTTCTATTGATTCTTAGGGTTCTCTCTCAAAACAAGATCACCTATCTGAAATTCCCTAGGGTGAACCTTCTTGTTGAATGCTTTGGACATACGCTTCTGATATACTCTCATGTGATCAAAGGAAGCCTTACGCTTCTCATCTAGAAGTTTTAGTTCTTGTAACCTCATGGTGCAATAATCCTCATCTGTAATCAAACCTTTGAGAGAGACTCTAAGTGAAGGTATCTCTACTTCTAAAGGCAACACTACATCAACACCATAGATAAGAGCAAAAGGAGTAGCTCCTGTAGGTGTATGAATGCTAGTTCTATAGGCCCATAGTGCCGGATTGATTTGTAAGTGCCAATCCCTACCATTCTTATGTACTATTCTATGAAGGATTTTAAGAATGGTTTTATTAGAGGCTTCTGCCTATCCATTTCCCTATGGAAAATAGATGGAGGACCAATGTTGCTTAATTTTAAACTTCTTGCATAAATGCTTTAGGTCCTTATTCTTGAATTAACCTCCATTATTAGTAATAATCTCAGAAGGCACTCCAAATCGGCAAATAATATGATTTAGAATAAATAGGGAAACTGTTTTGCCTGAGGCAACAGAAAGAGGGACTGTCTCTACCCATTTCATGAAATAATTAGTAGCTATGATGATAAACTTATGTCCACCTGATGAGTTGGGGTGAATTTGCCCAACAAGGTCAAAGGCCCAGTGCTGAAATGGTCAATGAGAAATAGAAGGAATTAGCTCCCTCCCTAGAGCGTGAATTAGGTTTCCATGTTTTTGACATTTCTCACAAGATTTAGAGAAAGCTCGTGCATCAATTTGCATGTGGGCCAGTAATACCCCTCCCTAAGCAACCTTCGAGCCATGGCAAGACCATTAAAGTATCCACCACAAATGCCCTCGTGAATGTCAACTAACGCTTGGTTGGATTCCTCCTGTTCCAAGCACCTAAGAAGTGTCCCATCTAAACCCCTCCCATATAAATCACTAGAGATAAGGGTGTGGTGAGAGGCCTTATGGATGAGGTTTCAGCATTTAGAATGGTTGAAAGTGTCAGGGATGATGCGATTGCGTATATATGAATAGATAGCACCATAGCGGGAAGACTCATGTGTGACAAGGGTACAAATGACATTGCTTTCAGATGAGTCAAATATGGGGTGGTGTAGCTCTTCCACCAGGAATTCAAATCTAGATTCATGTTGTTCCAACTATAGGAGTGAAGCTAATGTAGCCATAGCATCTGTAGCTTTGTTTTCTACTCTAGGGATCTGTTGAAATGTCACAAAGGTAAAGTAACATCTTAATGAATCAACCATCTTTTTGTAAGGTATCAATTTATCATCTTTGGTTTGATACTCCTCATTGACTTGGTTGATAATTAATTGTGAATCCTCAAAGACATGCAACTCTATTATGTTCCATTTTATAGCTAGTTTCAATCCATTGGTTAATGCTTCATATTCTGCAATATTGTTTGTACATGGGAATAAAAGTTTGTAGGATTTTGGTATATTGTACCCATGAGGAGAAACAAATAATACTCCCGCACCTGATCCATTTTGCATGTTGGAACTATCAAAGAACATCTTCCAAGAGCAAGTGGTCATGTATAGAATGTGTTCATCTAGGAACTCTACCTAAATAGGCACACTATCCTTAACTAGAAAATTAGCTAACTGATCAGCAATAGCTTGCCCTTTTATGGCCTTTCTCTCAATGTACTTTATATCAAACTCAGATAAAACCATCATCGACTTAGCAAGTCTACCCATGAGGGCAGCCTTACTAAGCAAGTACTTAAGAGGATCAATTTTTGCAACCAAATGTATAGTATGAGCAAGCCTATAGTGTCGCAACTTTTGGGAAGCAAACACTACTGCAAGACAAGACTTCTCAATGTTATTATAATTAATCTCATAAGATACTAGAGTATGATTGATGTAGTATATGGCCCTTTCTTTCCCAGTGTCATCTAATTGAGCCAACAATGCCCCCAAGGAAGACTCTATTGCTAAAATGTACAAAATCAATGGTTTCCCTGGAATAGGAGGCATCAAAATTGGAGGATTAGCCAAATACTATTTTATTTGATCAAGGCTCTTTTGGCAATCCTCATTCCACACACATGTGACTCCCTTATGCAATGTTTTGTTGAAAGGTTGTGCTCTATCTGCAAGTTGTGAAATAAACCTCCATATAGATTGGAGTCATCCTTGAAGACTTCTCATTTGAATTATGTTCTTTGGAGGTGGCATATCTAAGATAGCTTGGACCTTTTCAGGATCAACCTCTATTCCTTTTGCTGAAATTATGAATCCTAGAAGTTTACCTGAGGTAACTCCAAATGCACACTTTTTTAGATTCAATCTAAGTTGAAACTATTCCATGCGATCTAGAATCACTTCCAAATCATTCAGGTGTGTATCCCATTTCCTAGATTTAGCCAAAGTATCATCCACATAATCTTCCATGTTCTTATGCATCATATCATGAAAAATTGTGGTCATAGCTCGTTGGTATGTTGCTCCTGCATTCTTTAGGCCAAATGGCATGACGTTCCAACAATAGGTTCCTCATGCACATGTGAAAGTTGTTTTCTCTTGATCTTCAGGAGCTATTTTTACCTAGTTATATCTGGAAAACCCATCCATTAAGGAATATATCTCATAACCCGTCGTCATATCCACTATCATGTCTATGTTTGGGAGTGGAAAGTCATCCTTTGGGCATACTTTGTTGAGGTCTCTGAAGTCTGTGCAAATGTGAATGGACCCATCATGTTTTGAAACTAGAATAATATTGGAGATCCACTCAGCATAGTCAATAGCTCAAATGAATCCTACACATAAGAGCTTTTCTAATTCAGCTTTAACAAGAAGAGCTATGTGAGGGTGCATTTTCCTTAACCTTTGTTTGATCGGTTTTATTCCTGGAGCTATAGATAGATGATGCATAATAAGATCAGTGTTAAGCCCTGGCATATCGGAATATGTCCAAGAAAAGTTGATTTTCTTCTTTTGCAAAAACTTTGTATATGCTTCTTGTTCTTCAACTGATAGAGACTGAGCTAGGTGCACTATTTGGGGAGCCTCTTCTATATTCAAATTCACTGGTTGTGTGGGCTCAATGAGAACTGATGACCTATCTTGGAAGGAACTTGGCAAGTTATTAAGTACCCCATCCTTAGGTGCCTCAAAGAGGTTTTCACCCTCGGATACGTCATTTATTTTTACTATTTTGGGTTCTGACACCGCCACAAAGTGGTTTTTGCCATCAGAACCATCTTTCTTTTTTTCTTTTTCTTTTATTTTTAGACTGAGGTACTTAATATCAGGCTCCATCATACTTGTTGTTGGTTCATTGGTGGAAGAGACTATGGGTTCAAGAGCATTTAGATAACAAGAAATTTCATAGTCATTCTAAAAGTTTAAGAGCTAAGGCTCTTGGTGACGTTGAGACCAATCAATTAGGTGGAAATGAACAAGGGGTAGGTCAATGACTAGTTCAACATTGTGTATGTGGAAGGTGTTATCTCTGGTGACCATACAATTGGGATTCATCAAGTCTCCTTCTAAGATACCCGAATCAAGATTTGTCCTACCAAACAAAGCATCGTCCACTAAGGCAATTTGAGGAGTCCAATCCTCTAGTCCTACACTAGGCTCATTGGTCACATCAAGTTGAGTACTATAAGTATGGACAAAATCCATGTCCAAATCAACTGTTGCATCTGAAAGTGAGTCCCATTCGAACTCATGTGAGTCTATCTCCAAATCATTATTTGGGCCTTGTGATGTAGAAGCCTCAAGGTTAGGAAAGGTTTCCCTTTCTCTAGCACTAGCATTGTTACTATCTGTCGCAACTAGGATAGCAACACTTTCCATTTTCAATCTAGCATTCATATAGTCACTATCTGTCGCAGCTGGGATAGTAGGACTGTCAATTGTCAAATATTTTGAATCTCCCCAAAGGAGATTTGTTGAAGGCACCCAATCATCAAACATGTCTTGCTGATTAGAGAGATTAGGTGTGTAGTCTGAGTCATTGTCATTGTCTGTCGCAACTAAGACAAGGACACTTTTCTATTTCTTATTTGTAAAACCTAAGCCAACTGTTGACTTATTCCTTTGTCCAAAAAGGGCATGGTTAAGAGGTTCAGCTTTGGCATCCAACTGATGACTAAGGGGACCATGTCCTGGATAACCATATTCTTAACCAATGTATACCCTCTCCCATAAGCTCAAGGAGAAGGTGCAAAATCCTCATTATGTCGATATTTATCCTCTTGGTAAATCCAGTCCCTAACGGCAACCTCTTCTTTTTCCTCTTGAATCGAAACTGAGGATTCTACAAACTTGTCTAACAATGTCATGGCTGAAGATGAGGGCTTCATATCTTGAGAAGGTTTGCCATAAGACCTAGGGGAAATTGGCAATTTTGTGAATGAATCAATTTTGTAATCCCCCATGCCAAGATCCATGGCTTTGAATTTTTCTTTGCATTGTTCAAATGTAGTATCAAAAGTGTCAGCCTCCCTATTCAAAGGAATGCGAGACCCTGCTAAAATTGTGTTGACTGACAATGTGCTATCCTCGGGTATGAAAACTTCTACTCCATTATAAGGGAACTTCACACACCGATGATAAGTAGATGGGACTTCTTGCATCTCATGTATCCAAGGTCTACCCAACAAAATATTGTAAGCCAAAGGACCGACATCAACAATTTGAAACAAAATATCTTTCTCTACAGGACCAATTCGGATAGGAAGAACAACCAATCCTTTAGAACTACATTCTACTTCATCATAAGCCTTGATAGTTATCTTCTTCCTTGTGTCAATGAATTCTTCTGAATAACCCAAGGCCTTCAATAAGCTCAAACAACAAATATCAAGCCCAGCACCCCCATCTATCAACACGCGCCTGACACGGGTCTTGTGGATCATAACCTCTATATGAAGGGCCAAATTGTGTGGGTGGCTTAATTACTTGTCATCTTCTTCTAAGAATGTAAGGTAGTGAGGGCTAGCCAAGTGGTTGACCATATTCTAGAATTGATCTACATCTATATCATTAGGGACATTAGCCACTCGCAAAGCATCCTCAAGGACACGCTTATGCTTAGAGGACGATTCCAAAAGCTCAAAGATTGAAATCTGCACTGGTGTACATTGTAATTGGTCAACAAGATTATAATTCAACTTAGGACCAACAACAGATTTAGGAAGAACACCTTTTGACACTAGTTGCTTAGACTTACTAGAGTTAGGACCTCTAATAACAATGGGAGCTTGAGACTGACTCCTAGTGACTGCATTGAGGGGTTGAGACATCCTTCATGAGTGAGGACCTCTTAGTACCACAATGGGTCCTTCATCAGGCATAGGAGTTGAATCCACATCATATCCATAAGGGTCTTTCCCTCTCATAATGTTGACATTATCATCAACAACTTTAAGCATATTAATAACATTTTCAGCATTTATGTAGGTGTAGTTGTTAGAATTCTCTCTTTTCTCATATTTGGGCAAGGGTTCTTTAAAAGCTTTGTGATCTGCATTAGTGGTTAAACCATCAACTTGTAATCTTTCTCTTTCAATAGGATCTTGGACAAGATGCTTAAGTTTAAAACAATTTTCTATATCATGTCCAATTCCATTGTGAAAGACACAGAAAGCCTTCTCATCCCACCAATGAGGTTTAGGATCCAGTATGTGGAACTTTGTAGGATCCTAAGGTTATGCAAAATTATGAGCAATTAACATCTTGAAAACATTTGCATATGAGTCCCCAAGTTTGGTAAATTGTCTCTTTTTTGTTTTAGGTCTCCCTTGATACTTGAGTTTATTTTCTTGTTGTGCTGAAGATGTTTGCAACTTCATGGCTTGGACTACATTAGAAAGATTAAAAACTCTTTCATTCTTAGGTTGTGATGAGTCAACAACTCCATCATTGACCACTTGCTTATTCTTATTCCAATAGGAGTTCTTTTTGTCCTTATTACCATTATTATTGTTGTTTTGGCCATTGTTGTTATTAGTTGTTTTGGCCAAAATTTCTTGTTCTTTTAGGACATCCTCTATGCGACATGCCACTTCTACCATGGTATCAAAAGAATTAAATGGGATCTTCCTTACTTCATGCCTTAATTTTGGTACCAAGTTGCTCACAATGATGTCTATTCTTTCCTCCTCAAGAATTGTCCTTGGATATTTCGAGCACAAACATCTCCATCTTTGTAGAAAGGTAACAAAGGATTCCTCTTGATTCTGCTTGAGTTTGCACAAATCAAGCATGGTGACCGACCTTGATAAGTTGTAAGAAAAATGTTGAACAAATCTTTCCATAAGCTCTCTAAATGTCTTAACTGGAGGAGTAAGGTTAGTAAACCACTCCATGGCTTGACCCTTGAGACTCCTTGGGAATAATCTCATCAAGTAGGAGTCTTCATGGTAAAAAGAAAAGCTCATTATGTAGAACTATCTAACATGGTTGTGAGGGTCACCAATGCCATCATATTTGTCATAGGTTGGAAACTCAACTTTCTTTGGAAACTCAACCAACACCACACTCTTGTCAATTGGGTTGGGACATATGGAGTCCAAATTAAATGTGCTCTTAAGAGCCCTCATCCTTTCTATATAATTTTGAAGTTGTTTGATCACCTCATTAGTTGATGGATCTTGCTTCTTTACCTTTCGATCGACATTAAAATTATATGGGACCTTAGCACCTTTGTTGATGAGACTTTCTAGGAACTGATCCTTGTTTTGTTCCACATAACTTTTTACATATGCTTGAAAGGATGGTTCTTGTTGCATGGTCATAAAATCTATATGATCGAAGTTGGCATAACTTCCTCCATATTGTGAGCCATGATGTGGTCGTTGGAAGGGTTGCTTTGAAAGTCTAGAAGGTGACTGTCTCTTATGGTGATCATATCTTGAAGTCCTTCTACCTCTATGACTTGGGGATCTTGAGGGCATCCTTGACCTTCTTCTAGGACTTGGTGAGGGAGTAGACGGGGGTGAATGGGTCCCACTATTAGTACCCCTCCCATTGAATCAGTTTTGGAGTTGTTGTGCATAGAGTCTATCTTCTTCTTCTTGAGCAACTCTTTTCCTTATGTCCAATAATGCACGTTCCTCTTCCTCTAGTTGTCTAAATTTTTCCTTTTTAGTAGCTTGTACATCTAGATAGGCTTGCTTCTCCCTTTCAATGCTCTTCAATCTCATATTTGCATATCGAGAGGTATCTCTAAGTGGAGAAGGTTGCCTTGACTATATGATTGCATTGGCTGCATTGATGTGGTGGTCACTAAACTTGTTGCTCTGGTCTTCGTGTTGTGACCCTGAATCTGAGTGAGTTTGTTAGTGATGTCTCTTAGCTCGTTGGTGAGCATCAAGATACCTTGTGTTGATCGGGGGTGATCTAGGTGGACTAGCATATGCAAACCCAACAGACATCATGTTACCCCTATGCCATTGAAACATGTCATCAAGAGTCTGGTTCATTGCTTCTCTTTGTTGTCGAGTGAAGGTATAACTCATGTCCATACTTGATGAAATGGGTGCTAAAGAGGTACTCACTTCACTAGGATTACCTTTCGGATTAAAACAAATCTCATATTCACTCTTAGGAGATTGATAAAAAAAGGGGTCCTTTTCCCTTATGCTATTGACGAGTCTTAACTAGTGGTAACTAGCTAAAGACAACAGGGGGTCGCTTCCCTTGATTGACTTGGTACCTTGTTGTAACTGACATGAAAGAAAGAGATTCTTAATGATAGGGTGACCTCACAAAGTGTCAACACCAAACTAGGATAATCAAATTTCTCTATTGTCCAAAATGAAATGAAAAGATAGAAATAAAGGGGCTTTACCAACACTGTCAAAGAAGTGTTAAAATCAAAGGATGAATATCCTTGCACTTTTGAATCGGGAGGTTGGACTAGGCCAAAATATAATTGAATTTGATTAAATGAAAGTGATTTGGACAATAAGAGCACTAAAATTCTCCAAGAATGTAGCTAACAATTCTAGAGATAAGCTTTCTCACCAAGAATAACCTTCTAACTTGACAACTATTTCCAAAGTGGCCTTGTAAACCAATTGATACTATTCCTAGAGGGCAGAAACTAGAGATTTAAATTCAAAACAAGTCTCTAATGACAGGATAGAAAATCAAGTCAGCTGTAAAAAGTTGGTTGTTTCAACTTAGAAATTTAGTTGTTTTGTGGTTTAATCAGACACATTAACAGATTTTCAGCATTTTATCAAGCACATAAGACAATAATCAAGGACTTCAAGCAAGAAATTGTCTTCAAACAATGAGCAAGGGGCAAAGCAACCTTGCGTATGAACAAGGATAATGACTTAATAATTCTACTCTTTAAAGGTTTTACTTGTGTATGTTCTTGAAAATGTTTTAGCAGGCACATAGAACACAACAACACCTTAAGAAGATGTCTACAAGGATATACATGGCTTTCTAAAAGGAGTCCTCGATATATGCAAGGTACGTGAGGCCCAAATCCGTAGATGAGAAGAATCCAAAATCACACAACCAGGGGGAGACGGTAACCCAAATCTCCTCCTTCACTTCTCAAAGGTATAAAGTTCTTTGAGGCTTAGCCAAGAGTGATATCAAACTCAATTCCCAAGAGAGGTGTCTTTCGATTCACCACCCGCTATTTATACTCTGCCGAAACATGGGAGTTAAGGTCATCCCCTTAGGTGGTGTGTCCCCAAGCAGGCCTTCTAAAAATAAAATTAAGTAATTCACTATCAAAAGTATTTAAAGCACTAAAGGTGGAACACTTAACTCTTCAAGTAAATGTGAAGTGAGTCCAAAAGTGGAACATTTAACTCTTCAAGTGAATGTGAAGCGAGTCCAAAAGTGGAACATTTAACTCTTCAAGTGAATGTGAAGTTAGTTCAAAAGTGGAACATTTAACTCTTCAAGTGAATGTGAAGTGAGTCCACAAGGTGGAACATTTAACTCCTCACACAAACTCAAAGTGAGTCCACACCTTAGAAAACTAATGAGATTAAGAAAACATAAAAATGGAGAAACTTTGTGGAACACTTAACGCTCTTTTCAAGTAGACCCCTCCCCTATGTATGAATGTTGACCTTGCATCCAAAGGGCAGAAATGAGAGGCGATTAGAATAAGTGAGCCCAATAACCCAATTTAGTTAACAAGATCAATCAAAAGTACTCCAAAGTTTCTTATCAATACTACTCAAAAATGAAAAAGTGTTGAACAATAGAATATTTAACTTTCCAAGTAAACATAGAGTGAGTCCACAAAGTGGTGCATTTAACTCCCTATGTAAACAAGGAATGAATCCATGCCCTCAATCACTCAATGAGATATTTGATATTGGAACCAAGAATTACTTAAAGTTTAAACACAAGCATTCACTTACACAAACTTGTATGAAAGTAAATATATGTTCATTCATTTCCTATTAAGAGCATTAATTGAAATGTGTTCTATGAAAGCATGTAAACACTCAAGTCAAACACATAAGAGATTCATTTTTAATCCCAAAATCTAAATGTTGTAGAGATGTAACAAAATACCTCAAGTCCAACACAATGCACTTAGTATATTTTACCTTTTTTTGTTTGTTTTAAGCATTTTTCATGAAAGCAAGTCATGAACCTTTAAATAAACAAGACACGAAAACAAGCAAACAAGATATGCAATGTATATTCAACTTATGCAAACCCTAAGATGGTTATATATGGAAATCAATTGTTAGGAGCAATAATAACCAGCAAATAATCCAAATGACAACTTACATTATGCATTGAACCATGTGAAAAATAAGTGCATGCTAATCATCAAATACCTTTTTTTTTTAATTTTAATTTTTTGACCTTGTCAACAAGATTGGACTTATACCACATGAATTCAGACCCTAAACCCAAAATGTAGAAAAGAGATCTCTATCAAAAAATAAAGAGCTTTCCAAAAATGTCAAAATTTCAACAAGATCTTTTCATTTGTGCCCTAGAGAGCCACTATCCCAAAATAGACCAATTTTTATAAATCGACCAAATGAGCTATGATATGACCTCTAAATTAAAAACATAATGAATAGACCCCCTGTAGAATTTGAAGAGCTTTCCAAAAATATAAAAATTTCTTAAAAATATGCTAATTTGTGTTGAAAATTAATTTTTTATGAAAAATCAAGAAAAAATTATAAAAAATAAAAAATACCTCAAAAATTTTTGAATTTTTTATTGGAGCTTCTCTAATATGTCATCAACTTGCAAAAATATTTTCAGACCAAAAAACCAAGTCGTTTGGGAGATATGATCAAATCTTTCAAATCTAGGGTTTTCCATCTCCAAACAAATCTGCACAAGGGTTAGCTCCAAAAATAATCAAAACCAACATGCAAAAGGTGGGTTTCCCCATGGTGGGTGCCAAAAAATGTGTGCTAAAATGTTGTCACACTTCTATGAGTCCTTACATGCAAGGAAACTCAAGAATGAGCCCTCACAAATCGATCCATAGCTCTTTATGCATGGAGTTGCAAGATTTGTAAAATTGCTCTCAGCTAGAGCTATGAACTCATGACCTTGCTAGTCAACCACACAATGAGAGATTCCAAGTCAAAGACAAGGGAAACAATGTCAATATCTCTAATGAAATCCAAATGTATGCAATGCAAGTAAGCTAAGAATGAGAATGCAATCTAGTCTATGAAAATGAAAGTACAATGTAACTAATCTATGAAAGGAAAGAACAAATGTGACCAATCCCTCCTATCTAGACTATGTGAGATTAATCTATTGCATAAAAAAAAATCTACACTAAGAATGTCATTATCATGCAACTATGAAAGCAAATATGAAATGAGATGCAACAAAGTCTTCAAAGCTTGGATTGCAAAAGTGTCTTCAAAGAGAGCTCCAAATGACCTAGAAAACCTGCAGCATAATATTAGCATGAAAATCTGAAATGGAAATGAGGAAGAGAGCTCTCCTTTTATAAGAAATGAGATGAAAATGAACCATTGAGATTAAAAGGCAAAAGACTTAATCAACGGTGGAGAAAAATAGAAGCTTGATCTTTATGCACAAATATCCTCCAATAGGAAAATAAGAGTTGACTTTAGTGTCCATATGAGACAAAAGTATTTTTTCTCTTTTTATAAAATAAGAATAATGCTTTATTTGTGCAACATAGGATAAGAAAAAAAGTGGGGATTTTTTATTTAAATAAAAGGGGAGAAAATTTCTTTTAATTAAATAAAGGCTTAGGATAAAGTGATTTTATTATTTAATTAAAAGAGATTTTTAATTAATTAAAAAGGAGCATGTTCTTTTAATTAAATAAGATTTTTATTTTTTTGTTTTTAAAATTAAATAAGGCTCAAACCTTAGGAAATATTGAATTGATTATGATTTGATCAAGGAAATTGATATAATTGATATTGTTGATATTTGAAAATATTGATTCAGAGATTTGATAAATTGCAGAAATGGGGCCCAAAGTCTAGGCGACCAATTTAGGGTGTATACAATATCTAGTTTTGGTCAATCCTCATCAGGATGGTTGTAAGAAATAATATTTTTGACCTATATTAAATTATTATTATTAGTTCCTACCATGGGCAGGAATACTTATGCATTCATGTCTTTTTTTTATCCTATTAATTCTACCAATCACCATGTTGAATTTAATATTTTTCAAAAAAGTATGTAGTCTATATTTATCTTTTATTTTCAATATTTCTATATATATCATTTTGCAAACATGTGATTGGTTCAAAAAGTGAATAGTCACTACTCAAAATCAAAATAATAGATTTTTTTTTTTCAAGTCACATTTATATATGTTATAAAAAATATACATGGAAGTCAAAGTACCCATGCTTATTAAAGAGACCCCCTACCCATTTATTGTACCCACAAAATCTATCCCATAGTCATTTATTTAAAACACCATACCTATTTATTTTTTACTACTACTATATTTATCTTTTATTTTCAATATTTCTATATATATCATTTTGCAAACATGTGATTGGTTCAGAGAGTGAATAGTCACTACTCAAAATCAAAATAATAATTTATTTTTTTCAAGTCACATTTATATATGTTATAAAAAATATACATGAAAGTCAAAGTATCCATGCTTATTAAAGAGACCCCCTACCCATTTATTGTACCCACAAAATCTATCCCATAGTCATTTATTTAAAACACCATACTGTAGACATGGAAAATTGGCAAAAGCTTAATTCAATCAAAAGGTGCATCAAATCATCAAAATAGCACTAAAAATTGATAAATGGAACAAAGGCAATTCAAATCAAAGGAAAATTCAATTAAATGATTAAATAAAGCTTGAAAAGGGGAAAAACACTAAGAAATTGATTAAATTCAATTAATGACATAGTTGTTGAAAGCAAAAATAAAAAATAAACCTCTTACCCTTCATGGCTAAATTTAATTACTTTAATTAATTAATAAATATGAAATTCTCTCAACAAAGGAAAAAGGAGACAAAATGGACACAAATCACTCACTTTTGTTGAAATGGTCCAGCCTTTTGAAACCATTTAAATGTTTGTCCCCCCATTTAGGAACAAAGCAAAGCCAATTGACCTTACCCAAGCATAACCATGGTTATCTCACTCTACCCCCTACCCTTGGGAAAATCTTATAAATAGAAGGCATTTTGAGGCATTATTCATCCACTCCATATCTTTGAATTGCAGCAAAGCTCTTGCAATTTGCATCCACACCACTCACTTAGCATTTTCATTGATAATTAGCTTCAATTGTAGATCATTTTAGAGATTTTCTTATCAAATAGAGCTAGAATTTGATAATTAGATCTAGTTTGCATATCATTCTTAGTTCAATTCTCATAATTAGAGTGTCACTAGTGAGGATTTGTAGCTGAGAGCCTCACTTACTACTTCAATTTAGAGAACCATGAGATATTGATAGATTAATTGTGCATTTGTTAGATTATTTTGCTCTAATTCTTGTTGTTCTTAGTTAATCTTGTTATTTCATGAAGGTGTAAATCACTCACACACACATACCTATTTATTTTTTACTACTATTTTATCTATTAAACATAAAATAATAAAATAAAATGAAAAAAATGAATAAAAGAATAATATTTATTGCAGATGTTTAAGTTTCATACAATATAATATTATTAATGCTAAATTGTACTATTTGCTAGTATGTAACAAATTACACTAAACTTTGGCAATAACTTTTAATGCTAAATAAATATTATACCTAATCTATCTTGGAGAATTTGTTGTGCATGTTTCATGGAGATTTAATTTTATTTACTGTTATATTGTTACTTCTGTGATATAATTAACCTACACACAATCGCATAACTTTCTCCTTCTAATTTATAAATTTATGTATCCTTCGCTTCAAGTTTATCATTTCTATTAATTAGCTTCCAATAAATTACATTTAACTTTGGCAGGAACTTTGACGCTTTGCGTCCTTGTTAATATCAATAATTGATTGTAGTATATTTATTATATTATATTAATATATTATATTTAATAATAGATTGTATTGTATGATTACAACTTATATTACATTATATTAATTTATTATTATATTAATAATATATATTATATTATTAAATATTATTAGATTATATTTAACAATAGATAATATTGTATTATAATAATGTATTGTATTTATTTGTTAATATATAATATTATATAACAATATAGCTAATTTTAATAATAACTTATATTATAATTTATTCATTTATCTATTTATTTATTTTATTAATTGTTAAATTCTATTTGAGAGAAGGGGCATCACATTCTACCAATTTAACTGTATTGCGACTAAGACTTACCTAAGTGGGGGGAGATCTGATTATCCATTTCTAAATTTTCATTATTATAACTCTACTTAAATATACAATGTCGTGTGATCAAAAGTGTGACACACTTTTATAAACCATTATACTCGAGAGAATCCATGAAGAGGAAATCTCAAGAGGTGGCTTATAGCTTCCTATCTATGATGTGCAAGAATGTAAATATTGTGCATAGTGGCTCTCAAATGAACCTCAATAGGAAACCATTGCAAGGTGCACCATATAATGAAATATTCAAATGAAGATGCAAGAATGAGAGATATATGTGAAATGCAAGAACTAAACTAAAATGCAAGATGCAAGAACAAGAAAATAAATCTAATCTAACAAGATTACAATGCCTCCTAGTTAAGCTATGTGATTTATACTGAATGCAATAAGGAAATGTTAAGATAAGAATGCAAGATAATGCTTTAAGAATACAAGTAAACAAAATGATAACATAAGTCTAAGATCTAGGTTATGATTGAAATATATTATTAGCTAAGAGTGAGGAGAGAGTCTCCTTTTAAAAGGCAATGAACGGTGGAGATTAAGAGGCAAAATCCAAGGGTGGAGAATAATCCTTATTTTGACTTTAGGACACAAGATTCTCAAGAGGCAAAATCAAATGGATGAGAATGGTTAGGTAGAAATGAGTGGTGAGGATTAAGAGGCAAAAGAGATTCCACTTTTATCTTTTTCTTTTTTTCAAATTATGATTTTTTTTTTCATGTGCACACATAAGATAAAGTGGATTTTATTTAATTAAAAGGGGACATGTTCTTTTAATCAAATAAGTTTTAGGATAAAGTGATCAAACTTTAAGATATAATCAAATAAATGATAAAATGATGATTTGATCAAGAAATAAGATTGATTAAGCATAAGATAAGGTCTAGTATTTTTAAATGTTTAATGTTAGAGTGGAGCTCAAGGTTTACTAGACCATTTTTGGGTGATTACAAGTGTAACACTCTACTTTACTAATGTGAACTCTATTTTTAATTTGTATTATTTTTCTTGCACTGTGTCGTTAAATCTCGAATACAAACAAAAAGATGTAAGATAATTTCACTTGTCATTCACAATCAATTATTGCATGCAATTCATTATTCTCTAGAAACATTGATTTAAAATAGTTTCCACTTCCTATAAAAATGTTTGACTATGTCGAAGTGCGACAACTATTTTCAAATTCCAATTTGTACTCTTCTTCCAACATTGTTTCCCAATAACATATTAGGTATGACAAGTCTTCCACTCAACCGATTAAACTATTGTCATAATTATCAACACCCCTTTAAAATATGGATCCTATCAACTATTTGTTGCCCACCCACAAGCTCACAACTGCTAGTTATATTTATTTTTCTAACCTAAATTACTTATATAAAAAGCTCGGTTGTGTATACATATATCTAAAGATGGGCATATTAGAAAACAAGAGTTGTGCTACAAGTGAAGTCCCACCTAATGCCACCAAAAAGAGCAAGATTGAGATGAATATAGTTAGCTGGAGCAGCTGAAGTACAAATTCAATCCTAGTTGTTCTTAAGACTACTCTTATATTACCTTTTTGCTGAGTCAATTGCTAATAACATACATTGTTTTATTGTTTTGAAATGATTTGAAATGAATAGTGCAAATGCATGGAAATAAATTGTAGGGAATGATTTGTTTGAGATTGAAAATGTAGTAAGTAATGATGGCAAGAGAATGTAATCCTAAAGAGTTCACCTTGTATTAAAAAAACCTCGGGGGCTTTTACCTTATAAGGTAGAAAAAAATTGCATTCATTGGAACCCATACCTAAAATAATGGGTAACCAAAGGTTGCAACGTTATTATTTTTTATTTCAACCATTTAAATTAGTAAAACAAGTGAATCCACACTAAGAGAATAGAGAAGTGAGATCTCATAGAATGGCATGCTGAACAAAGATTCACAAAAATAATATATTTTAAATTTCTATTTTTGTTTTGCAAAGACTTTATGAGAAAGCTTATATGCTCAACATCCACCCAATATACAAAGTTTATGACTAAACAAAAGCTAGCATGTTGCTCAAACACTCCACCCCTTCATTAGCAATTGGAGTAGGGTTTGCTCCAACAAAATATGTAGATCTATTCATCATTGTTTGATTTGTAAAAGTTGTTACATAAGCTTGCATCTGTGTCGAATTGGTCATTAAAAATAGCATATGGCAGAATCCCTTCATCCATATGTAGAAGCTTTAGCTAAAGTATTAAGTTCAAATTGAATGCTCAAGCACAATGACTGAGATTGAAAACTTAAAAATACAAGATCACCATAGCGATGAAAAATCTTGAGCTTGATTTGCAGTGACATCTGAAGCAAATACTGTAAGTACTTACCACAAAATTCCTTCTCTAGTTTTCACCTGCATTAAACAACTAGAATATAAAATGTAAAGGATAAAGTAGAGAACAGTAATAGTAAACAAATAAATGATAAAAAGTGGCCCAATAGTCTTATAACAATGATTTGCAAAGTAATAAATTTTTGTGGATGCTCTGAAGGATTCATGTGGAGCATGTAGCAAAGAAAACAAAGTTAAATTTTCATCAGATCACTGTCAAAAACTTGTGCAACTTTGATTTTGATTTGTACATCTTCCTTAATTTGATGGTGGGGAATTTTTTGGTGACCATCTTGTCTAGATGGTCAAGACATTGTTTTTGGCAGCTTTGATGCTTGAAACTAAATAATTTTTTAAGGCTACTTAAAATTCTAGTTGTGTTCCTTTTATGTTTCAAATATTAGAAAAGATATTAATTGAAGGAGATTGTTATGGTATAATAGTAGACTAGCCCAATTGTTGTAAGAACAGTTACACAACCTTTTGCACATGCATAAACAACACTTTGCACTAGCATTTGCAATACTTTGCACTACCACACAAGCATAGATATGGTGCTAGATCAGTGATTTAATGCTTGCAACCACTTTGGTTTTGTGTGGAGACCTTAATAAAAGTTCTGATATTTTATGTGAAAGATGGCTCCCTATAATAACCCAAATCTAAGACTCCCAATGTGTGTCAGGAAAAATGTCAACCACTGGCTCTTCAACCATGTACATTTTACCGAACAATTTACAAGAGATGAAATAGATAATAGCAATGTATTGGGTTTATTTCATATTTGTAACCTATTTATACTCTTATTTTATTGAAGACTAAGAAATGTACACTTATAGATCAATACATCTTGATATGAAAAAAATCCCTTAATGATTAATTAATAAAGATAATGAAAATAAAGAAAATTAGCAACAAAGATTTTAGACATTTATGACTTGAAGAATTCTAGTTTCTCCTTTCATTAATGATTGAATACATCCCAAAACATGGAGAAATCATTTCCAATTTTTAGTGCAATGATCCCAAATATTCCAGCATCAAAGTTCTTTCCATAGCGTAATGCATTTAGAGTTAAGGGTAGGTGAAATTATTACATTGATGCATTTCTAATTTATAGATTTTTATTTAACGTAAACAATAACAACTTTATAATCAAGAATTCAATTTTTTAAAATTTAAAGAAAATAGAAAATTAAATTTATTTGAAATTAAATATTAAAAAAAACACTAAACTATATTAAAAGTCTTAATGCTAAAATTTGGTCTTACATTATTATACAATCAAATTAAAAAGTAGTAAAGCATATAAGAGAAGAGAATGATGAGATTCACCTCAGTTACTTAAATGAACCTTCACTTCTTTAAAATCTTCAGCAAAGATATGCCCAAGATTCTATTGTAGTATCACAATTCTTAAATAAATATATTGCACTAACGACAAGACAATATTGTAAACAATTTCTTTTTAAAAAGATATCAGAGTAATAATTGGTCAACATAATTAAATACTACTCTAAATTAGTAAAATAGTACAATGGTAAACCCTCAAAAAGAAATTGGATAAATGAAATATAAAAATAACGAAAATCAAAGTAAAAAAATTGAAATAAATAGGAATATTCCCTGCATCACTTCTTGTTCTTTTTTGCTTCTTTATGATTCTCTATTTCCTGATTATACCATCAATTCAAACTCCTAGTAGTCCCTACATTTATATAGAAACTCTATTATGTACAATGTTTGCCAGTTTCAAACATGCTAAGTTAAGCAGCTACAACCTTTAATTCTTGGGAAAAACAACAAGGATCAGAGAGCCAAATAGAAAAAAATGGAAACCATAAGTTAAAAAAGACAATAGAGTTGAATATTATAGATCCTAAAATGTGGCCAATAAATATAGTATGTTGATTTATTTTTTTTGTTCTAAGAAGTGTCACATATAAAAGACAAATCTACAGTATCATTTTATAATAATGTGGCTTCATGTATCTAATGGAAGACCAACCTTTGTTGAATCCTAAAAGTAATGACAATAAGATGAGTTTGTTAATTCCTTAGGTTTAATGAAAAATTATGAAAAAATATTGTAAGATAAACAGTAAAATGAGAAAAATGATAATAGTAGTGTGAGTTTGTTGATTCCTTTCCTAATTAAAATTTCCACTTAAGATATTCAAGGGTAAAGTGGGAGGTGACCTACCCCCTAGTATGTATTGGCCATGTTTACTTATCCAAAATGTATGAGTAAATTTTAAATAGATGCAAACTCATTTGTAAACCTTAAGAACAGATAACCATAGTAGGGGTGAATAGATTTTTAAAAATGAATAAAAGATCTTTCTTTTTTATTCTAGAAAAAAAGAAGATGGAATAGATGTTTCTGCTCTTCAATGTACAAATAAATTTTGCATGCTAAAATTGAATACTACAGGCTTAGTGCATGTTCTATATAAAATTATTACTTGTATTCAAGGTATTTTTGGATGGCCTTCTTTTCACGACCACAAGATTTGAAGAAAGTTATTTTCCCACTAACATAATTTATAAAAAAATATGCATCCATTCAAAATTTCCCAGTTTATAGTTCTATATGGAAATCCAATTTCATATTTTCACAAATCACCCAACTTGCTTTTGAGCATAATGCTGAAGTGTTGCATGACTATCTCAAATTACAAATACTAATAAAGTGTTTTTGCAACTGATGTAACTTCTTTAAAATAATTTATATTCATTCAAAATTTCCCAGCTTATAGCTACATAGAATTCCATTCTCATATTTGTATGAGGTTATAATGTAAGGATAATGAGGCCACTCATTAGTATGACTTGGGCTTAAAATCCTCAAACTATGATAAGGCAGGCATAACCCTAATAGGCATGTGATGAAATAAATAAATCACCCAACTTTCTTTTGAGCCTAATGCTGAAGTATTGCATGACTGTCTCAACTTACGAATACTAAGAAAATGTTTTTTCAATCAATGTAACTTCTTTAAAACAATTTATATCCATTCAAAATTTCCTAGCTCATAGCTAAATAGAACTCCATTCTCATATTTTCAAGAGGTTGTAATGTAAGGATAATGAGGCTAGTCATTAGTATGCCCTCGTCTCAAAATCCTTGAATTGCGATAAGGCAAACATAACCCTAATAGGCATGTGAAGAAATAAATATGGGATACATTTAAGCATCCAAACTTAAAAGGGTGCAGATAAGCCTGACGCAATAGTCTCGAACAAATAATAATAATTTCTTATAAAAATTTGAGGGAGGCAATAACCTAGAGAAATTGTCCATGGCTTGTCCCAATTTAGACAATGCAAAACAACATTACCCTCTTTTGTAATCATAACTAACAAGTCCTTGTTTGGGTGTCATTCTGCTTTCTCCACTTGAAAAACACAATAACTATAAAAAGAAGGGCTTTCTTGGGCTACAACATAAGTTATGAAAACTTGATAAAACCATAGATGATAACTAAAATTTATGCATAAAATAAATACTGAAAAAGTAACAATATCTTATGAATCTGAGGAAGAACATATTCATATTGCAAAACATACCTAGCAAATACCTTGAGAAACATGCATGATATCTTAGATCATAAAGATATCTCCATAGACATCTTTTGTACTATAGACATAACCCAACAGTTGGGATATGCATCTCCCATTAACACTGTTATTGTTTTCATTCCATTTGAAATCCTAAAAGGCATGATTGCACCTCACAAAAACTCATTCTGCAAATATCACAAGCTATTTAATGCTAGCAATTAAATTCATGGTCTCTAGAAAAAGCAACCCAAAAGAGAAACATATATTTTGCTAGGTAATTTGCAATATAATTCACAAATTGATTGACCAATCTTCAATACAAAACTGTTGGTGTAATTAATTATTTCTAATTACACTTTACTTAATCTTACTTAGGTTAATGCATTGCATAGTAGTTTGTGATTGAGACACCTAGGAGTGTGCACATCTATTAAGCACATGGTGTAGGAGAAATTCCACTTTTGGTGTGATAGTTGTCTTCACATACCTCGTTGTGTGTGAGATCCACCTTTCGTGCTCTTATCACATTATCATCCTAATCCAATGTGCATACTTTATTGCATATTGGAGGATGATCCACATTTGGTGGACATGTGATTACACCTAGCATAGGTGATAGCTTATCAGCTCCTTATCATCCTCTCATATCATCTTTCCTATATAAGGAGGCCTATTATGTAATCATTTCATTCATTGGTGAATATCATTAATTCATTGGATCTATTCAATCCATCCTTGCATTCATATTTTCTCTCTTGTGCTTTTCTTCAACCTCTTGATCTTGGTTCAATATTTGCTATTTGCAAATTCTTACATGGTATCAGAGCCATAAGAGTTTAGATCAGCCGATTTGAAGAGAGCTTGATGCAAGCTTTGAAGGTCCAAATCTCAAATCTGGCAACCAGCGTGTGATAGAGGCATCTTGGAGCAAATCTGACATCACCATTGTGTCCGGGAGGTTGTTTCGGTTAAAATTGACTATAAACTTGCCTATATCTGGCAAAAGTCCATTCCGAGGCAAAATTTTTTTGCAAATCGGACTGTACAGCCCGATTTGCCTCTGCGGTACGATTTTAAAAAAAAATAATATTTTTTAATCTACAAAAAATTTAGATTTTTTTTATTATTATTTTATCTGAAAAATATCTTTGGGGTTGGTACGTCCCCACTTGCGTCAGAGAATATTTGGGCATCAAACACATTGCGACATCAGCAACGAAGACCGAGCGCACAAGCCCAACAAAGCCCGAGCTCATGTTGAGGCTTCTTGTTTGAAAGTTTATCGAGCCTTTGCATATTTAAAATCCCCAATATCAAACACTGTGGGCAATGTGGGATTAAAATCCCACATACCCAATTCCTGCTCCTCTCTAGCGCCGCCACTGCAGCGCTCAAAACATCCACCACTGTGGCCTCTCCACTGCAATCTCTCCTCTCTCCGCAGGTGCCCAGATCTCTGCGCACCGCTCACGATAGCCTTCACCACTCCTTCGCACCTCTAAGCGGCATCAACGCCCATGATCACCGCTAGTTTCCTCTGCAGATGTGACCCCGTTGCCTCCGTCCGAGCGACGAGATCCAAACCCACGCCATTGCCACCGCCAAGTGAGACCCGTCTGCACAAATCCACGCGGCCCAATCAAGAGATGACATGCGAGAAAACACCTCAGCCCGTCAACCTCCATACAAATAATGACACACGGCACACGATGCTCCATCCTCCACACATAATTAGCAGGTGATGTCACCCTGCCACATCAGCATCCGTACCATACATACGTGTACAGACAGACAACTCATTGCCATGTCAGCCGGAAGGGACCCATTTTTTGCTTACGTCACATTTTAACTATGCTAAGTTTGACGGCCGTCTAGCCATCATCACATATCAAAATTGGGATTTTTTGACAGCCATATGACCGTCAAATTTAACCCACTATTTTTCTGATGTCAACAGGGTTTGAAAATTCTTCTGCCTTCACCATTTGCATTTTTGATTTGGCAGTCCAACTTTGAGAGGCCATAACTTGGTCATTCGGGCTCCAAATTGGGTGCAATTTTTTTTGAAATTGGGTAGAATTTCCTGAATTTTCTAGTGGTGGTGTTAATTTTGCATTTTGGTTGTAGATCTTGTTGATTGTTCCTATCTATTCCTGATTTCTGCAACTTCCAGGGCTTCGTTTGGGCACATACGGTAACATTTTGAGGTGAATTTTTTTTTGAAAGTGCATGATTTTTCGTCTACTTTCCAGATCTACAATCATATTTGAGTGATTTTGGGTAGACACATCACTTTCAACAATAGGTTATTTTGGGGCTATAATTGCACTTGGTTAATTCTTGGATTTCAGTTTTCTGATTTGCATCAGTCATTTGAAGGATTTATCAGTAGTTATCAATCATTATTTGCTGTTAATATGGATAATTCAAAGGTTAAAATCCTCACTCCATATAACTACCATGAAGGGAAAGTTTCTTTAAGTGATCATTTGTTGAGTCTTGGATTGCTTAGAATGACTCTTGAGCAGGATCAAGAACCTCAAATAGGTGTTGTATAAAGGAGAAAATGGTTTGATAGAAGGGATAAAGCACTTGGCTCTCTTAGATCATCCATCTCTCGTGACTTGCTCTTTCATATTGAATCTTGCACAAATCCTCATCATGCTTGGATCACATTGGAAGGACTCTTTGGTAAACCTGATAGAATGAGAAAATTTAGATTAGAGAATGATCTCATAGGTCTTAATCCTAGGGATTTTGACAATATTCAAGATTTTTTCTCTAAGTTCAATACTATTAGATTGGAGCTTTCTTCATGTGGCATTGTTAAAGGGGATGAACAATTGATCTTTTCTATTCTTTCCAAGCTTGGTCCTGAATATTCAATCTTTGTTTCTACATTCTATGCTACTATGGATGCTCTTGGTAGTGCATACAAATTGCCCTCTCTTGATGAATTTGTAGTGCAACTCACAAGGGAACAAGCAAAGTTGGCACACATGGGTCAGTTGAAGCCTTCCACACATCAAGTATTGATTGCAAGTGAGTCTACATCAAAGGCTTCTAATGGCAAAGGAAAGAAACACAATAAGGATCCTAAGCCTCATGACAAAGGTAACGAATCTTCTTCACCAAAAAGTATTGAATCCAAGTCCTCTTCAAGAGAGGAATCATCTAGAAGAAAGAGAGATAAATGTGCATATTGTCAAAAGTTAGGACATGATGAGCATAAGTGTTTTCAAAAGAAGATTGATGAGCTAACTCACATTATTCAGAAACACAACATTAAGTTTCCCTCATCAGTGTCTGCTCCTTCTTCTACACAGTCGACAGCTTCTACATCTCCATCATCATCCAAAGATAAAGGTAAAGGATAAGCATTCATGGCTTCCACACATCCTGAGCAAGGTAAATGGCTTCTTGATTCAGGTGCATCACATCATATGGCATCTTCTATGGATATGTTTTCTTCTATTGAGCCTTGTAATTCTCCTAATATTTTGATGGGTAACAACACATTCATGAGAATTTGTGGGAAAGGTTCTATTCCTATGGGAGAAGGGACATTTAATGATGTTCTTTGTGTACCATCCTTGACCACTATTCTTCTTTCTATTTACCAAATTACACATGGGGCACAAGGTAAAATTGTTGAGTTCACTTCTGATTATGTCTACATTAGGGACATGGAGACTAGAAATGTCATAGCTATGGGAGTTTTTGATCATACATCTCGCTTGTATTCTTTTTTCACTTTTGTTGATAATGATGATGATATTCATGATGTACCCATCCCCCAAGGGATAATTATGAGGAGAACTTTGGTGAATCATTTTGTTGTTAAGACAAGTGTTGATCTTCCTACTCCTCCACCTCCTACTTCTTCAGACATGGGCTCTACTATTCAGCAAGATATTCAGAGTGTTTCAGATCTTGTAGAATGTGATGACTACTTGGATGCATCTTCAACATTTGTTGATTCTCATGATGCAGATTTGGAAGACATACATGAGGGGGTTTCTCTTTCCCTTGATGACAGTTTCATCATAGACGGAGACACTTCTTCACCTTCTTTGGAGATTGGTGTACTTGATTCTTCTCCTTCTTCACTTGATTTGTCACATGAAGTGATAGATTCTTTGAGCTTGGAGATTCCTACTCAGTCTTCAGAGATTCGTTCATGGAGACCTTCATCTTCTTCCTCATTCCATTCACACAAGGATTGGCTTCTTCATCATTTGATGTATCTATTTCTTCCCAAAGGAAGACATGTTTCTTATAAGCATTGGTTGAACTATTGTTTGTAGGTACTCTTCATCAACATGGGAGCTTCTACATTATGGGGGGGATATCATGTCTCCAACTATCCTTCTTATGGGGGGATACTTCTTTGTATATACATGATGTATGCAGTTCTTGGGGGGTCTTGAGCACTCCATCCATGCATCTTATTTTCTTCTCTCTTTTTGGGGGAGGGTTTTTCCCATGAGGTTTTCCCTCTTTCTCCACTTTATGAGAGTTATGCATTTCATGTATTGCATTTTGTACATGGGTACCTAACATGGCCTAGTAGTCGGGACCCATCTTGCATTGTGAGTTTAAGTGCATTCCCCTAAGTTGCACTTAAGGGGGGTGTTGGTGTAATTAATTATTCCTAATTACACTTTACTTAATCTTACTTAGGTTAATGCATTGCATAGTAGTTTGTGATTGAGACACCTAGGAGTGTGCACATCTATTAAGCACACGGTGTAGGAGAAATTCCACTTTTGGTGTGATAGTTGTCTTCACATACCTCATTGTGTGTGAGATCCACCTTTCGTGCTCTTATCGCATTATCATCCTAATCCAATGCACATACTTTATTGCATATTGGAGGATGATCCACATTTGGTGGACATGTGATTACACCTAGCATAGGTGATAGCTTATCAGCTCCTTATCATTCTCTCATATCGCCTTTCCTATATAAGGAGGCCTATTATGTAATCATTTCATTCATTGGTGAATATCATTAATTCATTGGATCTATTCAATCCATCCTTGCATTCATATTTTCTCTCTTGTGCTTTTCTTCAACCTCTTGATCTTGGTTCAATATTTGCTATTTGCAAATTCTTACAAAAACAAACTTAAAAACAATCAGTCTTGGGAGAGAAAATTCTACCTTCCTCACACTTGAGATCCCTCCTTCACAATACATGAAATTCGTGTAGAGCTTTAGCACCAACATATCCCGACTGAAAGCCATTTCAATTGTATGCTTCAATATTTCATTTGTGGAACTTCTAGCACACAGTACGGAGCTGTTTAACAACAATTTAAAAGTACTGGTATAGGATGGGTGTGAAAAAAATTAGTAGATAACCTAACTAAAGGTTGAGGAAGCTCTTCTACTTCATAATTTAGGGAAGATTATTATTCTGCACTACAAGATTTCTTAGAATGGATTACAAGAACAACATCCTTTTGTAATTAGTTCTACAGTTTCAAATGCTTGCAAAAATCTAAGAGTTTAATGTCTTGCTGCAAAAGCCACTATGCAGTGTGTACCCATCTGGACTCTAAGAAACATAGACCTTGTTATTTGTAGTAGCTAATTCAATAAACAATCACTCATTCAATAAACGTTTCTCACTGAGGTGATTCTAAATGATTAAAATTAATGTATTCAGACTTTTCCTTAAAGTTTTGCTTAATCAATCTAGTGAAGAGAGGAATTATGAAAACTTGTGGGAATGATCAGAAGTGTACAACATTTTTGTCTAGGAGTTTTCTTGTTTCAATAGACTAGAAAATCTTAGGTTCTTTAAAAATAGGGTAATATCATGCATCAATTTTTACAAACAACTTGATCTCATCAGTTTCAAGATGGTGGACCACTGAGGGTAATCTCAAATGATTAAAATTATTATTTTGAGGTTCTCATAAAAGCTTTTTATTATTCAATATGGTCTAGTGTGGAATCATTTCATCAAATAAAAACAAGTTAAGGTATCATAAGAGCTTGTAGGAATGATCATAAATGTGCAACATTTTTTTATAGAAATTTTCTTGTTTCAATAGATTGGAAATCTCAGGTTAATTAAAAACAGGGTATTGTGATCCCATAATTTTTTACAAACAACCTGATCACCAGTTGTAGAATGCTGTCGAGCTAACCAATTGCCATTAAACTGGTGTTGTTTACAAATGTCATGGAATGTATTTTTGTTGCAGACATCAATAGATATTGATAGTCATTGCCTTAAAAGAGGCGCTACACTAAAGATTGTTACAAAACCAGTTGCAAAATGATGTTGAGCTAACCAATTGCCAATAAAATTGGTGGCATTTACAAATGCCAAGGAATATATTTTGGTGGCAGACATCAATATATATCGATAGTCAATGCCTTAAAAGAGGCGCTACACTAAATATGTTACAGCAAAAAACAATATGGACTAAAAAAATAACAAAATATACAAATTGGGTGCACGCCTGAAACCTTGGAGAATGTGTAAAAACTTAAAACTCATCTTTTCTTTAACAAATGTGAGTAAGATACTTCTTAAAATCTCCCCTTGCAATATCTATACTGGTTCTATTAGTCTTTGGAGTGTCTAGAAATACTTGCCAAATCTGAGGGTCTCATCTCCTGTTGCAGAAGCCACTGTGTACCAATCTGGACTCTAAGAAACATAGAGCTTGTTACTATTAGTAGCTAATTCAACAACAAAAAATAAAAAGAGATAGATTTGGAAAGCTTCTGTAAGAAACTAGGTATAACTAATTTACATCTCAGTCTTGATGAATCACTGAGGGTGATTTTGACTGATAATAATTGATGTAAAGAGGTTTTTCCCAAAAAATAAGTGCATAAACAAAGATACATCAGATTTAACCATGAAAGTGGCCTGAATCAACTACTCAAGTATAGATCACTTGGTATGACATATTATAGACACCAAGTACTTTGACTTCCAGCAATACTCAACAATACTATTATGAGAAGACTTCATTTCTCATTATTTATGTCTTCTTAAACCTGCTAGTCAGTAGCAAAACCTCATAAATGATATCCAAATGATGTTCATGCGGTTCCCTGATTTCCTAATTTTTAAGCCCTCAATAAAATAAGGGTAAAACTATGTTATATATAAATATAGTCCCCAAAAGATTTGGGTAGAAGGGCAACGTTTTGCTAGATTGAAATTTCTTGAAGATATGAATTTAACTCATATATCTCGCATTGTTGACACCTACCAATTTCGACGAAACCTAAAAATGTCATGCATAATTTTCTTGTGGGATTAACAATCATTCTACTACTGCAGGTTAAGATTCTAACCTAAACTTATAGATCTTAATAATGTTCCCTAAGTTTATCTCCTCTCCATAACCTCACCCAAAACATACCCAAAAATTAGGGCTTGAAATTTTTTTCTCAAACAATATAAATATCAAACTAATGATAAAAAAAATCATTTGAAAAATTGAATGAAGAGGGATTTCAAGTTCCTAAGCTCATTTTCGCTGAATTTCCTGTATATACAAATAGGAATGTAAAATCAATGATGCGGTGCATGCGGTTTGCAAATATTGAAGAAAGTTTGATGACTTTGCCTACAGGCGGATGAAAATTCTGGGTCTAAAGGACGAGCTTGAAAATTATCCATACATTTACTTGCTTTGACTTTGTCACTTGATCGATTTAAGTTGTGTGCCTATCAAGAGCCAAATTGAATTTCATCTACATATAAATTCGTGGAACATTGAATTATAAAGAATTGCCACTAGGTATGAAATAAGATGAGAGAGCGAAGTTTGTAGTAGGAACCTGAAGCTTCTAGAACCGATGTTTTAAAAAACATTACAAATCTCACAAATATTTTCTTCTCCTTATTTTTTATTGACCACAGAAAATATTTTTTTAATTTTTGAATGGAAAAATTAAGAAACTACTGGCAAAAATATGAAAAGCCAATAAAAAAATAGAAATATACTTAAAAAAATAAAAATAAAAATAAGAGAACTCTTAAAACATTAGGAAAGTTGTTTAATAAGGCACACTTTAGGAAAGTTGTTTAATGAAAAGAGTCATGCGAAAACGTAAGTCTCCGCCTATATAGGCGGGACTAATAACCAACAAAAAATATTAAAAATAAATAAATATTGAAACTAGTAAAATTTCGAGCATACGAAGAGAATACCAATTTTGCAGTTTATTAAATAGCGAGGGTTTACGGAGGGTTTATAGTTTATTAAATAGCAAGGGTTTACCGACGGTTTATTTTTTGGGCGAGTTCCTGACCTAAGAGGGCTTGGTTGAGTTCCTGACCTAAAGGGGCTACGGTAGGGATTATTCGGTAGTAAGAGGGCAGAGGTGGAAGGGAAGCATGAGGTTGGAGAAGTGTTGGTTCTGTTCGTCTACCATATACCCTGGCCATGGTATCCAGTTTGTTCGAAATGACGCCAAGGTATGTCTTCTATTCTATTATTGTCTTCTATTCTTCTTGGGCAGTTCAACACAGATACCTGTTACTTTTGAATTATCCGAGAAGGATCGGCAAGTAATCGTTTGCTTATTAACCAAGTTCACAGATTCACAAGACTTATTGCTGTACGGCACATTGTGAATGAAGTGCACAGTGTGTGATCAGCTAGAACAAATTACATATTACATATGAATTGTAGTTACATAACTTTCAACAGTATTGGGCATGCACACTTAATTGCCATGCCAACAAGCAGGCCTACAAGCTACATGATATTCAAATTTCATGTTTTTAGTTGGTCATCCACAAGCTGAGACCATTGTCTGCTATTATATCATTCCAAACATAGAAAATGTTTCTACTCTTAACACTGCTATCTAATGTGAATGCTATGAATTGCACATCATATTTGGAGAGCAGTTTGAGCAGACAATCTAGTCGTTTACAATGATGAATGTCATGCGTAATTTCTTCTAGTCATTACATTTTACCGTGATGTTACATTCAACTTGTCATGCTTAAATAAATTTCACACCAAGTCCCGTTCAAGGTTCATTTAACTATTCCTATGCCGCTGGGTCCAGGCATGCTTGACCAAATTTTACATAAAACCAATTCTTGGTCAAGGCATCTGTAGCAAGAGGTGTCTTCACACTATCATAACAAGGGCCATAGAGATGTAGTCAGTTATATAGCTCACAGGTCCAATTACTTGTCAACTCAGAAGGGTCAGATTTATAATCCATCATGCATAAGCATACATTCTTGGACCGTTTCCTGCCAGCAGAAATTTATATGCAAGAACACAGTCTGAATGCACTATACCAGTTATTATCCCTTTACTTATAAGGTTTAAGCTAATTTGCCCAATTGGAATTGGAATTGGGTGCAGGCGTATGTACGTGTATGCTAGGACAAAAATCTTTTTTTTGAGCTGGGAATGTTTTGTGTATGTCTAAGAAAGAACTAAAAATTCATGTATATGTATATGTATATATATATATGTATATGTATATATATATATGTATATGTATATATATATATGTATATGTATATATATATATGTATATGTATATGTATATATATATATATATATATATATATATATATATATATATATATATATATATATAGCATAAATGAGCTATTAAATTCAGAACACCACATATTATACCTGGAACAGCGTGACTTGTGCTCAAAGGAATACCTGGATTAGAAAATTGAATACATACAGACACACATATTTGCAGCATTATTGAGGAATGAAGTTCAGAATACCACATATCATACATGGAACAGAGTGACTTGTGTTCAAGGGAGTACCTGGATTAGAAAATTGACGATTAATTAAGTTCAGTATGCTGCATTATCATACATGGAACAGTGTGACTTTTGTTCAGGAAATACCTGGATTAAAATATTTGACAATTTTCATTGCAAATATAGTTAAACTGGGTGTTAAATCAAGTGCCTTTTTATTTATTAGTGAAGTTGGAATTGTTGAAAAAAACTAATTAAAATTCAATTCTTAATATCATAGACATTCAATCCCAATTTTATAGTACAAATTCAATTCCCCATGTTATTTCACTTTATGTCATGGACACATTGAAAATCAAAATATAGACCATGTCATTCTTTAAATCCTACATATAACTGATATAAGTTATGGTAATTTAAAGTGGACTTTTTATAAAATAAGTTATAGTTTAGAAAGTCAACTGAATCAGAATAAAATATAAAACTTGACAGTAAATTGTTGTCCTTATTACAAAGAGCTTAGGGTTCAAGTGAAGCATCAAATTTTTAGCCTTTTGTGGAGTTCTCAAGCCAGAGAAAATAATTGTGAAGGATGAGGAGATCTGTCATATTATGGAGGATTTGTTTCAGGTGTGGAGCATGCCCTGCAACGCCTATGGAATTATGAGCTTACTTAAATACATGAAATGCTCTTTGGCAACAAACTTTATCTTTAGAAACAAAATGATGTCTTTGGTTTGGTACAACTATTATACCATAAGTAAATTGTAAATTTGTTTTTCTATGCTATGTATATGTCCTTTCTTTGTCTGTTGGATTTTCTATGTTTGGGGTGTTCCATGTTTCTAAATCTGCATGAACTCACTAAAAAACTTGCATGACTCTTTGCACATATTGGACTTGATGAGTACCTGCTGCATAGAGTATTTTTTTCTCCTTACCAAACTCTCAGCTTTGTCAAAGCCAATTATTAACTAGTATGAGTCCTAACTTAGGAAGCTATGAAATAATTTATTGCATTTACCAATCCCTTTCATAGCTCATATTCTAGGAATCAGTGTCTCAGTAGCTGTCCCAGGAACTTCCATATGACCTTTCCACTAATTAGAAGAAGATTTAGAGGAACTATGCTAGGAGCTGTAGGAACTGTTACTTTGTATCTCTTACATTCCTTTAATAGAGATAAATTAAGTTGGCTCAATCCACATGTTGTATTGCATTCTGCAATTAAAGTAACTTGTATGATGCATTCAAAGCACTCAAGTCCTTAAGTCCTTCACTAAGTGTGTTGAAGAGATGCTTACTTCGTTTGGGCTTTTCAAGTCAAGTTTTCTTGTGAAGTACATTAATTACAAGATATTAAGCACTCAAGTCCCTAGGTCCTTCACTAAGTTTGTTAAAGCGATGCTTACTTCGTCTGGGCTTTTCAAATCAAGTTTTGTCGTGAAGTACATTAAGTACAAGATGTTTTTGCTCTACTGATATGCTTATAACAGTTGCACAAAGCAAAGTGGAGTGTAAGCATTAGATTTCTGCATTTCTATTCTTTTCTGAAAGGGTACTAAGGGACCTAGATGGTTGCCTGCTTGATGTTGGGTGCCATGAAACTTTGAGAAATGTCACCTGCTTTGCCGTGCCCCTGCCATGCCGAATAAATAAATGACAGCAATATTAAATTTAATCATTGCCTTATCCTTGACGAAGTAGATACAAAGAGTGGCAATTTTCCAAAGGTGTTGATGGGAATTAGTTAAGGGTGGTGGTTTTATAAAATATTCTCCATTACAGTGATTACTAAAGGCAGTAATTAATATTGAAGGGATGCATCCCTTGCAAAGGCTATGGGGTATAATGAAAAGATATGACATTTTTCAAAGGGAGGATATAAAAGCGAGGAAGCAACAATTGTAGAAGGCATTGACTAAGAATTCTTATTCTGAGTTTAACTCAGAAAAAGGCAGTCATCTATAATATAAATTGATTGGCTTGCAATATGGTTGAATCTATTATTTATTTGTTATTTGAAAGCTCTAATTTATTTATTGAATTCATCAAGAAATAGTAAAAATTATTCATTTGATTTTCCCACAAGCAATCATATCTAGGATTGGTGATGAAACATGGTAGGTAGCTGCAGCAGTACCGGTTCCCTCAATTAAGTAGCCTGCCCCAAGTTGGTTTGCTTGTGGGCCAAGGGATCAAATTGACTTGGATGGTTGTTCCATGTTCTTGGGCTTAATTGTGGGGGACAGTCTCTGGGTGTCGTACAATGCTCTTCCATCAAATTCCTACTATGGTTGGCTGTTGGAAATATGCTATGAAATGGATTCAATGGGGATTAATTAATTATAATTTAAAAAATTATAATTTCATGTTCGGGGACGGGTTTGGGTACGAAAATCAGGTTCGTGGGTTCATGAAATTTTTTTCCATTATGATTGGTATGGGTCCATGTGTGTATATATATGCATTATATTTACAAAAAAATAAGAGAAATATACATAATTGTAAAACTAAATCATTTCATAGTATGAATCTATGATGCTTGATCATTCATCAATGCCAAATGTCAAAGATAAACATTAAAAATTTAAATACTTGATCATTGATCTATGTTCACGATTCTAAAGAAAATCATCTCATTGAATTACTGAATTACAAATTGAAAATTCAAAATATAGTTCATTAAAGTTTGAAACATGATTCAATGTTCATGAATCATGAAAGTGTTCATCAATCATCATATGGATTATCAAAAAAATCCGTATCAATGGGGTCTTCAGTAGCTGCAAGTGGTAGATCAACATCATCATTGGAACCCAAACCAGTCCCACTAGCACTAGAGGGTGCCGTGTCATCATAATCATCATCCACATCAACCAAAGTGGCTCTAGCAAGATTTTGAATGGTCAAATCTAAGTCAGTAGACTCGGGTGCTACATCCCAAAGCTTCTTTGGCCCCTTCTTGTATTTTGGATCCTTCCGTGCCACAAGGCGCAAGTTTTTGTGAATAAACACTAAGTCTTCTGCTTTTTTTGTAGCCAACCAGTTACACTTCACTGAGTGGATAAAAGAGTATGTACTCCAATACAGTGCAGCGACAGAAGAGCTCGCAACATAGAGAGAAAACAAACAAAATAAAAAATAAAAAATGCAAGATAAATTCAATAGTGTTAAGTGTTAAATTCTACAATGCAAGCAGCCAAAAAAAAAGGAAAAAAACTTATAAACTTACTTGTGATAGAATTCCAATTGCAAGAGGTTGGAGGTATATATAATCTTGCCCATGAATGTACCACCATCTAATAGCATCTATTCTGCTTTGGTCATTGACAACAGTAGGGGGGGTGGAGATCTTTTCTTGAGATCAACAATCCAAATTCACTCCTAACACTTGCCCCCACATTTGGATTGCGAAAGATTTTACTAAATGCCCTCTTATACCCATTAGCAATCCCAACATCTCTATATGGTGCCACTCTACCTGGAATAACAAGTACTTCTGCGCTACAGTTTTTGGGAGATAGAGCATATGCTAGGAGGTGCAAAGGTGTGGTCATCTTGCTCCAATGATGAAGAACAATTGCTTCCACCTTTTTGTATAAGGTGTCCTCAAGATCATTCTCTCTCCTTTGTATGACCTGGGATATCAAATGATGTTCATGTAAGTTATCTTGATGTAAGTTATGTCAATCTATACATCTCTCAATGAAAAAGGATAGAGGAATGTATTATAACTTACCAATTTTATTTTCTCCAACATTGTGTCCATGCTATCATAGACATCCCCCAAGCATGGTTCATCAGTGTTGGCAAACTGAAGCATAGACATGATAGGTTTGGTGAATTCTAATACATAATCCACACGAGCCCACCAATCGTCATCCAATATCAATGCCTTCACCTTTTTGGCCTTCATTGTACCAGATTGCTTCCAGATACCCCATTGGTTGCTAATAACCATTTGTGACAATGCCTCTTTCACCTTCACAAATCGTCTAAGCACGGTTGTGTGAGATGCAAACCGGGTTTCAACCACCTAAGAACGTGTTAATAGTGAGTTAATAACACATTTAAAATATGTAAGCAACACAAACAATATTTTATTCAATTATGTAAAACATGACATCAAATGATAAATGAAACTAAATAAATTAAATTTGAAAATTTACCTTCAATAATTCCAATCTCGAGAAAACTCTGAAAATTGCTTTTGACATATGGTAATTTGTCACAAACATTTGAATCTCCTCACCTTCCTCATATATTTTTCACCCATTCTATTTGGGTGCCAATTGCTTTCATCACTAAATTGAGGGAGTGGATGGTGCATGGTGTCCAAAAGATGTGATCATATCTAGCCTCTACCAAAGCACCTACAACCCTGCAAACTTTTGCATTGTCCGTAATTACTTTGATAACATTGTTATGACCCATTGACTCTATGGAATCAATGAGAATCATGGCAATAAACTTTGCATCTTTTACTTCCCCTTCACAGTCAACCGCCCTCAAAAACATTAACCCCTTGGGGGATACATCAATTACATTGATTAATGGACGGGTTTTGCAATCTTTCCATCCATTAGAAACAATAGACGCATCTATTTGAACCCAAGAATCTTTTATTGGTTTTAGTTGGGCCTTTACATTTTTTCTCTCATTATGCAATAAGGTGGTGCACGCCTTTTCATATCTAGGGCCTTGGAAATTAGAAGGTGCATAATTTATTGCTGCACCATCTCCCTCCAATAAGGTGATCTGACAAAGTTGAATGGAAGACTATTTGCAAAGAGGCAACATCAATTTTTTTGATCAACAATATTTCTTAACTCATTTTGAAATGCCTTATCTAATGGGCTTCTCTTGCGGGTGGTGATTTGTGGTTGTTCTACATCTTCATCGTCCCTAGAAGCCATAGGCAAGAAGGGATGTGTAGAGGCTGGTTGAGTGGGTGGTGTTATTGTTTTTTGTTTCCTAGTATAAGAACCTTGTTTCCCTTTTGCAACTAATTTGTTAACATCTTCTTGTTCTTTTACAAGAGCTACTATTTGCACAGTTGGCAACCCCTTCTTATCTGGCCTTAGGTCCTCACACATTTTAATCCCTTGACCCCTAGGGCCCAAAAAATGAAGTTTGACTCGGGAGTAGGAGCTTCTACATTGTGAGTTGCAAAAAGTACATTTCCAAATAAACCCCCCACCTCCAAGACATTTCAAAAGTCTTGTAGTGTGTCTCCACAAAGGAGACCCTTTATCAATTTTAAATTTTTGAGACCCCTCCCCACCCACTGAGCCTTGACTACTCATTGTTGCAATCTATAACAAAAATGAAAAAAACATACTTCAAAACTGTTAATATTATGGCCTTTATGGTCAAGATCAACGCTTATTTATGTAATAAATAAGAGGACGAAATTAAGGAAATAATAATAGAATATATTTTGGTAATATATATATTATTATTAATTACCCTTTGTCAAAATGAATTAAACTAATTAATATATATAAAGAGATAAAGTGTGATTTTGTAATAATAAATAATAAGCATTTATTATTTATTTATTATAAAATAATAAGCCTCTTGGGTGGCCCAAGTCGGCTGACTCCTAGGAGAGGAGTTAAGCACTTCAATCTCATATATATATGTTTTCGATCCAAGAGGAGAGACCACCAAAAACATAATGTGCTTTCCTCTCCTTCAAGGATCAAATTCATCCTCTTGTTGAAGCAAAATCTTACCATTAATGAGCGAATCCAAGTCAGCTATAGAGGAGCGGATACTGTTGTGTGAAGTCAGCGAGATCATAAATGAACAAACAATTGGATCAGCGAATTCATGGTGAACACTGGAAATGCGATTTACATCAGATCTGAAGTATATAATTCGTAACAGCCATTAAGTGCCAAGTCTTGACTGTGACTTGGAGCAATCACTAGCTGCCTTTAGTTGCCGAATTGGTGTGATCATTCCAGCATAGGGATGTTGAAGAACTCAAGTAAAAGTTCAGGACTGCATATCAAGTGCAGATTGGGTGCACTTATAATTGCAGATCGTAAGACACACATAGTGCTGGTTGATGTCACCTTGGATCTAAGTTGAAATAAGCCCTAGGTGGGCTAATTGACACATACATTGGAAAGGTTGAAGGCATAGTCAAAGTCTGATTTTCGGGTACTATGTTTCCTCCCTTGTAATTTCTTATATTATATCTTGTGCTTAGTTTTGTTAGATTTCTATAGATTGATATATTCGTTGCTAGAATCTAAAATATATTAACAAAAACTTCTACAAAAACTTGAAAAAAATCTAAAACTTTTCAAGAACTTGAAACAATCTATCAAAAAACTAAAGAATATGGTTGAAATGCATACCATAAACACTCAAATCTTCTTTTTGGAAGGTATTAGCCACTCCACAATCAATCTCCTTCGAATACAATCACCTCACTTCAAACTTGCAAGATGGAGAGAGCAAATGTGAAATGAAATGTGTTTAGAGGTTCCATATTAGGGTTGTTTTAGGGTTTGGAGAAAAAAAATTAAAAAATCATTTTTAAGTGAGTTTGGGCCCACTTTAACTCACTTTGGGCTGTGGGTCCCTAGCGGTCCGTGCGGATCCACCCGGGATTCCCCAGGTTCGCGCTGGATCCCCTGGGCCTGGGTTGGATCCACACAAGGTTCGTTTTTCGGACGCTGTGTGGATCCAGCATGAACCGGTCCGTGAATCCAGATCCGGCTCGGGCCCGGACCTGGTTCACGGGTCTAGGGCCCGAATCTGGCAACTTAGTAATGTTTCTTCAGTTTACTTGCCATTATGTAATTAATTTACAGAATACTCTTTGTAAATAAGTTGTTTTGTCGGACAAAAATCAGGTATATCCTAAAGAGGACATTACATGCCTTGAGTGAATTTTGACTCTCAAACCCATTATTGTATCTGCTCTCTCTTCTTCACAAGTTTGTAGTAGTTATTGTATTGGTTTATGGTTGCAGCGTGTAGTAGTTATTCTATTGGTTTATATTTGCAATGGTGAGTGGGAAAATAAAATGAGAAATACCTATCTTTAAGCCATTACTCAATTTTATTAAGGGCTTATCCACTCCAGCTGATGGAATGAAATACTCCATATGATTTTTTTGCTTCCTTGTCATTAAGAATAACTTCCGAAGTTTTGCACGAAGCTGGAAACTTGTTCACTTGTGCCTTTTGTTCACAGTTTGTGGTCTCCACTCTAATTTCTGATTTCAAACATCCTGCAGCGTATGGATTGTGCAAAGTCTGTTCTATTCCAACTTTCAATACAATGATGCACGAATCATGCTTTATTCGGTCTGTTTTAATTTTTTTTTGTCCAAGCAGTATCCTCAAGGAAAAGTTCAGTCGGTTATTGCACAATAATCCACAAATATGACAAATATGCTACAGCGCCAAAGGTCCCTGTTGCTTTAAGGAATCAGAAAATTGAACCGATGTGCTGTGTACTAGGTTAGTTGAATTAAATCTAGTAGAAAGATGTACTTGACAGCTGGTTTCACTATTACATACTGTACAACAGCAGAAATAATGTTTAGCTGAAAAAGGTTGTTAGGCTGAGCAAATTGCAGTGCCTCACTAGTTTGCAAATATCAGACAAATAGCTTATACGCATGATAAATTCAATATCTCACAGTTGATTGCCATTGTCAGAGTAGGATGTTAGATTTTGCAAACTGCACCACCTTAAGTGTATTTTTGCAACGTGACTTGAGGAGATGCCCAACCTAGATATTACAAGAGTCTGAATCGACCAAACTTCCTGCTAAGGATTGTTTATGTTGGTTTTCGCCTGATCTATTTGGCACTTGTCACGAGTCTGTGTTTGAAATCGACAAAAGAAGAAATGGGAGTTATAGTTGAATTGTTATTTACCATTATTGAAGATGCACATTACCAATTTGCATAAATTAATGCCTTTGCCCGCATTAGTTTAATACTGCTTCTTATGCTACTGAAGCAAACTGTTCCCTTTACAGTCTTACCTATGTTAAGTTCTGAGATCAGTCTTGTGAAGCTTTTATATACTTGTCAGAATGCCTAATCAGTGCTTGCATGTTCAACTTTCTTGATGTTGCTTTTTCCATTTGGATTGTATGACATGATTTCACTTCATTATGGCATAGTGCAACTCCCACTAACACAATCTCAATACTGTCAGAAGATGCAAATTTATTTTGAAGATCAATGATAACTTGAGGAGGCATTTGGTTAAGTTCTGAGATCAGTCTTGTGAAGCTTTTATATACTTGTCAGAATGCCTAATCAGTGCTTGCATGTTCAACTTTCTTGATGTCACTTTTTCCATTTGGATTGTATGACATGATTTCACTTCATTATGGCATAGTGCAACTCCCATTAACACAATCTCAATACTGTCAGAAGATGCGAATTTATTTTGAAGATCAATGATAACTTGAGGAGGCATTTGGTTATTTGCATAAAATTCTTCAAGGGTGTATATTTTCTACTACTTACAACCACACTCTAATCTTTGTTTATCTATGGATAATTCTTTCGGTCTGGTGAAACTTGTTCTATTTTACCATACACAACATTTAATTTTTCTGTTTCCCCCTATATTAATAGTTAGTAGTGTTGGTTCCCAAAACCACAGATTGGAAATCCAAGAGCTTTGCCACTTCTCCGATAAGATTACTTAATCAAAACTGGCCAATGAACAAGAATGATCCAAATTCCCTTGCACTTCAGGCTTCGCTACACCTAGGCAGGTAAACCTTCACTTCGAACCTGATCACCTTGCTCAAAGCTTTTATATAGCGAATTTAGACTTGGTGAGTTCTTTGGTTGGCAAAATCCTCAAACTCGATCAATATAAAGTTATGTGATTGCTTGAAATGGTTGTATGTTTATGTAAGGTTTTTCAATAATGGAGTTGATGCTTGCAAGAAGGAAGATATAGATTTCTGACTTCAACTATAAATCCAATAACTATATTTCAATGATTTTAAAAGACCAGTGCCTCTGCTTATCCGGGCAACAAAGTCAACCACAACAAGGATTATAACGTACAACTTTATGAGACAATATTTATTTAAATATCATCAATTACCCTTGTGCTCTGCAAAAGACAAATCTTATATGCAATTCTCTGTTAGTCCAAAAGGAATTTAACTTCTTCGGCGGGAAGTCCGATTAAACAGAGATAAGGAAACACATTTATATTTCACACTATTCTGATTGTCGAACAAAGAATGCAGGAAAAATCCAATGCATAAGCTTTATCAGAGTAATTCAATAATCATCTTATTAATCACAAAGGACGAATCCAAACTATTATTGTAATCTCTTTGCATTTAAATAAACAAAAAGCAAAATGCTTTTATTTATCATTAAAATATAATATATAAGTTTACATTAAAAAGCCATATGCTTTACTCTTTATCCCTTCGTATAGATAGATATGAATGCTTTGCTTCATTTTTTTGTTGAATATTGTTCCCTTTTTAAAAATAAGACTTTCACTATTTATATTATACATATAAGAGCATATGACTTTTCAAAATTTAAAAGTCATATTGCTCAATCGCACTACTTCATGTCTTTAACAAATCACCCTTAAATTAACTTTCTTTTAATAATGTTTATAGCGTGCAATATCTGAAAAGCTTAGTGTAATATAATTCAATGATCATTGGTCTCCAAAGATTGTCGTATATCATCCGAATTGATTTTGTGCTGAATCATATGGTGATTTGTCAAATTGCTTATTTATCCCAATCATAATTCGATTGTCTTTTATATCGATGCCGTCATAATACCTATTTTTATTGTGGCATCTAGACATCTCTATCTTTATGGACCCAATTGCCTTTTACCACATCCCGATAAATATTTAAACTCATCGTTTCATCTATATAACTTTCCGATCATCTTGACTCGTTTTGTGTAATTATCCTGCGGAATATTGGAAGGTGTGCATTGTAAGACTTTCAATTTGTCTTTCTGCGTGACTTTGTCTAACTCTGTGCCTATGTACTTTCGATACATACTTGTCTTGTTTGATAATCATCATCTTCTGTTTTGCGGCTAGTTGTCTTTTGCGTATCACACTTTCAATGTATCCATCAATTCTATACGTAGTCCTCTTCCACACGGGAGTCATCTTTCATACTCTAGCAATATACAACTTTAGACGAACTTCTAACGGCTTGAGTCAAACTTGAGGAAATAGCGAATATTCCTACCTTTTTTGATTTGCTGATGACCTGGCACCTTGGCGTAGTATTTATCGAGCTTTTCTACACAACACATTCCACTATGTATATCTGGCATCGATTAGTTTATAGAATGTATAAGGTGTTATTGCTTCCTTCAGTGACTTGCGTTTTGCTTGTGCATTGATCATTGCTTGTTTATACATACAATTGTTACTGTCTCAACTTTTGCACAAAGAAGATGTCATGTACGTTCAGATTTGATATCTTCAACACTATATCAAATAGTGTTAGTCTCCAAGTAAGCGAATCTATACATGCAGGCATGTGCCATGGATATTGTTCTTTTCAAACTTTGTTTTCAAGAAGACTTTTGCAGGCCTCTCATTATTAATCAAACACACAATTTAAGTACTGGTAACTTCAGATCCTTCACATTGATTTGCGCCATTTTTGCTCAAGTGGAGGCCTTAAAGTTAGGGCTCCATCGAGTAGGTCATCCATTTTATTTTGCTAGTATTGGCAGTCCTTTGTGGTGTCTTTAGGGCATTGCTGAAGCCTGAAATGGATTTGATTTTGCTCATAGCATAGAGAGATTATGTGAGTTGAAAAGGAATAAAAGAAAATTACCAAATAAACTTTCAGTGGCGGGGGCTGGATGTTTCCGTAAGTATCAAAATGGGATATTCATTGATGAAGGATCCTTATGTATACTTAGTTAATGAACAATGAAGCTGAGGACATCACACGTTTACAAAGTTTGAAAGTGTCAGCTAAGTAAGGAATTGAAATTTTTTTTGTTGAATGAGACTGTAAATCATAAAAGAAAAATGAGGAAGGATAAAACTGCAAGCTGGATAATTGAGAGAACCCTAGGTTAAGCAAGAGCCCTAATGCTTAGGATCAATACCATTTCTTTTTTAACATTGCTATAGAGAATGTTATGCCATGTGGACCTCCTAGTAAATGTAGGCGTTGCTCAAGATCTGATCTCTTCCTCAAACAACACATTGTTTGATTTGTGGATTGGCATTGCCTCCTTAATCATGATAGCTTAGCTATACAAGGCTTGGAATTAAAATAATAGTGTTGATTCTTAGTAAAATATCTTGTTTGTGTGTGGTGGATTGAAATGGCATGTCACTTAAAATATTGTTTAACTTCATCAGAGAGTTCTCTTAGTCGTACAATCCATACGCTTGCCATTTGCAGAGAGATCCACACTGCCACAAAATATCATCAATAGAAAGACATTAAATCTTTACCAAAATCTAATGTTGCGCTCTTTGATGGTGTGGGGATTTTTTACTATGGCATCATCTTTGGCAGTATGTTTTATTGAGTTGTATGCAAGAAGCTGTTTAGAGGTGTTTTTCATAGCAAGGGTATTTCTTTTCTTTTTTCTCTTGGTAAAGCTTTTGTGTGTATTGTTGATGCCTAAAATTGCTTCTAGGTGAACAGCCTTATGGGAAGTTCAGTGAGAGTGGGACCTTATGCGTGTTCACTGAATGACCTGCGAGATTTTAGAAGCCGGCTCTTTGTGTTTTTGGGGTTAAGGTAAGAAAACATGCTTAAGACAATAAAGGTGATGGCTCTTTGTGTTTTTGGGGTTAAGGTAAGAAAACATGCTTAAGACAATAAAGGTGAAACACCAAGATTTAGAATGCTTTCCTCTGCACAGGTTATTCCACAGGATGAAACAACAAGGCAATCCTTCAACCATTACTTTTAGATACAATCACAAATATTCCAAGAAACTTCCATATATCGAAATAATCATACAGAGGCCTTCACAGAACAGAGAAGCTTAAAGCATAATCCACTCAGTAAAAACCAAAGATACATCTGCTAAGGTAAATTAAACGGCACAAAAACTTATTCAAACACAGAATCTCAATCAAAACAAAGGGCCTAAGGCATGATTGAAGATATTATATCAATTCAAATTTCAAATGCTTGAAAATACAACTTAAGGCTTGCAACCAAAATTTATCAAAGTTCTTCTATTTGCAAAATTCCATGCTAAAAAAAATAATGGTCCTCCTATATTTTCTCTCTTTCTACTCTCTTCTCACTCTGCCTTTATACCATGCTTTTGCCCCTTTCTAGGTCAAGACAAGGCCTGATGCTTCTAATAGAAAGCAGTTTTGAAGTTGTGCTAGGTGTCTCAATCTGCACGGTTGAGAAGGTACGAGCGCCCTCGCTGGCTCCTAGTATCGACAACTAGTCTCTTATCTTCAAAACAATCAGATCGCTACTATTCTGTTCAATAACCACCTCCTCAACAATCATTGCGACATGCATCTGAACTGATAGTTGGGAATCACTCCTGGAATGATCAGAAACAAGCTTGTGAACGTAGGACGCGTGGAAGTCTCGCCTTGTAGGGTCTTTGTCTGATTGAGGATGATACATGATGGGCGGGTGTGAATCCTCCTTTGAGAAGGGAAAAGCATTCTCCCAAACATCCGTGAAACAACCACGTGTAACCCTGCGCAGTAGGATCTAACACTTATACGAAGCTCAAGCTCACCAACAAAAAGATATGCGAATATATCCTTCGGCAGGTATGTGGCATTCGAGCGCAATCGTTAGCAAAGAGAAGAGAAGGCTTAACTCAAACGTGCGCCATGCTGACATGTGGCGCACACTTGCAGCTATGGAGACTTTGACGAGGCAGAAGGAAAGACTTTTCCAGGATGCACGCCGTGATGACACATTGCACGCGCACAAAGTTTCAACACAAAAACTTTCGTGGAGGGAGAGGACGGAGCCTTAGCAAAAGCCAAATCTGCGGAAAGGTGAATTTTGGTTCACATGTATAACTCACTATTAGAGAGAATATGGTAGATGGATTACTTTGGCAACTTCTCATTTGAGGTTCTGTCCGCCCATAGTTCGAGGAGACCATTTGGCATTGAGTTTCCAGCTATGGTGGCAATGATCAAAGAATTAGGGGAAGGTGATGTTGGTAAAGAACTAGAGCCTCGTTTGCAACGGACTTCCAATACGAACTGGTGGCAATAGTAAAAAAGAAAATTCTCTATAATTGAATTCTTGATACTGTTGGGAGACAATTACATCTATCAGTCGGGGATCAAAGAGAGGAAGACAAAGATCTTGGAGTTAGAGAGTAGTGATGGTGCTAAGAGTAGAATTTCAGTTACATTGTGAAGAACCATAGGCTATAGGGTGCCAATAGTTAGACATTATCCACTATGTCAAGGATCTAAATGTAGCGTATAAGGATGGCTTGTTGCATGTGTCAAGCTCTACTACATTTCTAGTCTTCAAGTAGTTAAAGTCATTGTACAACCCACCCAAGAAGCATGCATTGTATGAGCCAGTTGTGCGTGTGGGATTGGCAATGAAATGCACTAATGATAAGTGGGCTTGATCTTGGGGGAAACTCCATGGCTAAGCATGCTTAAGTAGTACTCAACATCCTAGGAAATCCCAATACTTCACTTTTGTAAGCATCACCTAGATGCAATGAGTGCTAAGTGCACCATTCATGCTCATGAGAGATGGGTTCTTCTTAACCAAATCAAGAAATATGGGTCAATAAAAACTGAATCAAAACTATGCAGTTGAATCCTGATAAAGCTTCATATAATGAAATCTCTGAGGCAAATGATCGAAGGCAATTAGAGTGTGGAGCAACACTTCCCTTTGACAATGCGCTTGCCATCATGTGGAAATAGAGAAGGCAAAGGATCCATAGGTGTGAGCCTTGTCAACTTGGGATGAAAGAAATGGCTGCCCTAGCAAAAGTACTCCATGTGAATTATGCTTTGTTGGGTAAGTTTGGTCCTTATGGTTTATCCATAATCTACAATTGTATATGTGTTGCGCAGCATTGTGTTGTGAATGTGTAGTACTGCTTAAAGCAATGCATGATATGTTTTGAATTTTTGAAGTAAAGCTGGATATAAGTTTTCAATATTCTGGGCAGTTGTAGTTTCGAAATGTATGGAATGTGATTTATGTTCAGTTTTTGGTTGCAAGGATGGAAAGTTTGTAATTCTTAAGAATTCCTGCTTGGGTGCCAATAAAGGTTTTGATAGATAGACAGCGTCCAAATGTAGATTGAACAAGAAATGAATGAAGGATTTATGTATTTTTTTGTGATGTGAAGCAAGCAAACAAATTGACGTGAAGCAAGCAAACTCATCTCACCATTTATACTGAAGATTATTATTAAATATTATATAGAAATTATAGCCTTCAATCGCAGTGTGCAATCCGTAGATGATAAGGTGGGTGGGATTTAGACATGCAAAGATGTGGCTAGTATGCAATAAATTGGCTACTTTTGGTAGTCTTATACACCTGCGTATGTATATGTACCTTATCTTTACTTGCACATAGATGGCTTCAAATAATGATGTGTAATGTGGAATCTACAGTACATTAACAAAATCTCCTTTGCAATTGAATCTTGTGAATGTAAGTATGCAAAGAAAAACATTTTGAGTTCAAAAGGCTTTTACTGCTTTCTTAATTTTTGGCTGTACTATGATCAATAATGCTTAACTAGTGGGGAGGACCTTGTTGCAACCCCAATTTATTAGTAAAAAACAAAAAGAAAGAAAACCGTTTTCAGTCAATGAAGTGAGCTTTTTCTTGTAACTTGCTTATTATTGACTTTCTAATGTCTCTCTCGAAAAGTATCAGATCATTCTTACTTTCACTTGTGTAATGTCCCTCGTCAGTTGAAGACTTGAATGTTCACAAACTATTTAATGTGCTAAATGGACAAATTTATGATTCCGCCTAACTAATCAAACAAGAGAAATATCTTAATTATATCAAGACCTCTACATGTGATCAGCAACATTCGTATCCATCTTATTACCTTTGCTAACATAAGAAAGACGGATTTGGGAATGTAACCAAGGTGCCTTGAGACCACTTCCAATAGGCTCCCGCAAGGTTTATAGGTCCAAGCCCATATCTCATCTTGGGACTATGCCCTAAAAGTTTTTGGGATGCTGACACCTACCCAATCTTGGGACAGAAAGCTATTGGCTGGATTTAGACAAGCCCCTCCTTGGAGACATTCTTGCATTTCTCCTCTTAATCTAGCAAGGTGATAAGTCTGAACATGATCAATTATATATGTATGTGTCTTTATATATATATAATTAAATATTTGTATATATAGAGATAACCTTTTTTCTTAATTCATCAATGATAGCCAGTGTTTAATGTAAAGAATGATGGTCATAATTGACATACCTGCTGCTACTGCACATATACGGTTTTGCTGTTGCAGAATCCCAAATTTATAATGGTTTGAATAGTAGACTCCTGCTGAATGTTTTTCCTCAAAAACTCTTACATGCATCAAATGACATATTCAATCTCCCTTTTGTATCTTGCATACGGTATTGGTTGCACTGTTTGGGAAGCAAAGGATATGTCTCTCCATGATCGATTGTATCCCCCATAACAAAAGTGGATCTGTTTACGTAAATTATATGCCTAACGATTATTTGTTAACACGACTATTCAAGTTTTGTTTGATTAGTAAATTGATTCGTTACTTGCTGATGAAACTATGTATGTGGGTTGTTGACTGATGGTATTGGCACGGTGGCAGTATCTATGTGGACTTGTCTATTGGTTCCTTCGTCACCGTTGGTTTCTATATTTTTCATCCTTCATGCTTTTCATTAACAATTATTTGTTAATTAATTAATTAATTTATTAATTAATACTTATAATCATTTCTTTATTAATTAATAATTCAGTAATAGTCATTAATTAATAATAATTTATAATTAATACATATTTATTTATTATATAATCATTTATTTATTATTTATTCAATTATTCAATTCATGTGTTGATCAATATATTAAATATACTGATTTATTTATTTATTAAATATTATAGTCCACCCCTCCTAAATTTGCTTATCCTCAAGCAATGTAAGGTTTGGGTGCTCAAAAATTTCTGTACCTTCCCAAGTTGCATCTTCTTCTAGCAGGGCAGGCCTTTCCATTTAATCAGGTATTCTGGAATGGTTTTATCTCTCAACTTCTTTTCTCTCATGTTAAGGACTCTTCTTTGGTTCCAGGATGAGTTTGCCTTCATCATCCATTGGAGGCAATTCTTCACATGGAGTAGTTTGTTGTCCAAGGACCTTCTTTAGTCATGATACATGGAAGACGTTATGGATTCTGCCGTTCTTAGGCAACTCTAGTTCATAGGCTACCTCACCAATTTTCCTTAAAACTTTGTAGGGCTTGTAGAATCGTGGCTTAAGTTTTTTTTGCCCCACTAGTCTTATTAGACCCTTGTTTATAAGGTTGTAACCTCAAGAAAACTAAGTCTCCCACGTCAAATGCTTGCTCAGTCTGGTTTTTGTCAACATAAATCTTTTGCTAGTTCTGTGCATGGTGTAGGTTATCTTTGAGAGTTCTCATGATGTCCATATTTTGTTGTACAAAATCTCTAGCTCTTGGAACCCTACTTTCTGGAAGAATTAGACTCCCAAAAGAAGTGGCTTCGTAACTGTATAAAGCCTTGAATGGGCTCATTCCAATAGATAGATGGTGTGTTGTATTGTTACAGTACTCACCAAGGTGCAACCATTTCACTCATGTATTTTGTTGTCTTGTAACATAGTTTCTTAAGTATCCTTCTATCCATTTATTAACAATTTTCGTATGTCCATGAGTTTGGGGATGGTAACTTGTACTTGGTAAAAATTTAGAGCTTGCTAAATGGAAGAGTTCTTGCCAAAACATACTAAAAAATCTGCTATCTCTGTTGCTAACAATGTTTCGAGGTAATCCATGTAATATGAACACTTCTTTGAAGAAAACTTCTGCAACTTGAGGTGCTCTGTATTCTTTAGATATGGCCATAAAGTGTGTGTATTTGGTCAATCGATCCACTACTATGTATATACAATCTCTCCCTTGTACTTTAGGGAGGCCCACTAAAAAGTCCATGGAGGCACTCCCATTTTTGATCTGGTATCGACAACAGTTGAAGTAGGCTGACATGGTGTGTTTGTTCTGCCTTATTCCTTTGGCATGTCATACATTCTTGCACATGCTTAAGTATATCCTTAAGTCCTTTCCAAGAGTACTTTTCCCTTACCTGTTTGTATGTTTTGTAGTAACCCTGATGTCCTGCCAGGGGGCTGTCATGAAAGCTGTCATGAAATTCTTTAATGATAGTTGTTTTCATTTTCGAGCCTAGGGTGAGGTATACTGTATTCTTATATAGGATAATGCCTTCTGTTACCTTGTAATCTTCTGATTGTATGTTTCCTTCCATGATATCTTTGGCATGTGAGTCTTTGGCATACTTAGTGATGATGGAATGCTTCCAATCTGCTGTGATGTCTGTTATGGTACACAAGTAGGGCCTTCGGGATAGTGCATCCGCCACCACATTATTCTTTCCTTTTACATATTCTATGTCAATGTTGTAAGCTTGTAATTTGCTACCCATTTTTACTGACGGTCATTAAGATCCTTTTGCTTAAGAAAGAACTGTAGACTGTTTTGATCTGTCTTTACTGTGAATTTCCCACAAACCAAGTATTGCCTAAGTTTCGCCAAGGTATGCATGATTGCTAGCATTTCTTTATCATAGATAGATTAAAATCTCTCAGTGGGGTGGAACTTCCTGCTTTCAAAAGCGATGGGGTATTTATTCTGTATGAGGACTGCATCGATGCCTTCTCTAGATGCATCGCACTGTAACTCAAATGGTAGCGAGAAATTAGGAATGGCTAGTACAGGACATGAGCTGATTGTCTTCTTGAGATTTTCAAAAGCTTGTTGAGCTTGTTCATTCCATCCAAAAACTCCCTTCTTGGTTAAATCTGTAAGGGGTGTTGCTAATTTTGAGAATCGTTTCACAAACCTCCTATAGTAACTGCAGAGTCCCACAAACCCTCGTAATTGAGTTAATTGTTCTAGGGTTTGTCCATTCCTTAATAGCTTTGATCTTTTCTTCATCAACGCATACTCCTTGTTCGTTGATCTTGTGGCCTAAGTATAAGATTTCTTTCAATCCAAATTCACATTTTGAAGCTTTGGCATAAACTGACTCTTGCTCCAAAATTTTCAATACTTCATCAACATGCTTAAGGTGATCCTCCCAAGTTTTACTATATATGAGGATAGCATAAATTGTTTTTAACAAAAACTTCCTAAGTTGCTTTTTAAAGGTATGATTCATACAAGACTGAAATGTTGCGGGAGCATTGGTTAACCCAAAGGGTAAGACGAGTAACTCGAAGTGTCCATAATGGCATCTTATTGTTGTTTTTGGAATATCCTCTTCCCTCATTCTTATTTGGTGATACTCTGACCTTTAGTGAATTTTTTGAGAATTATTTGGCCCCATGGAGTTCATCAATGAGTTCGTCCACTCTAGGGATAGGATATCGATTTTTTATAGTCTTCTTATTTAAAGCTCTGTAATCAATACATATTCTCATCGTCCCATATTTCTTTCTGACCAGCACAACAGATGATGCAAAAGGGTTGGAGCTTGGTTGTATATGGCCCATTTCTAGTAGTTCATTTATGGTTTTTTCTATCTCCTCTTTAAACTTTTGTGGGTGGCAGTATGGAGTGGTAATTACTGGTTGCGCTCCCTTTTCTAATTATATAATGCGTTCAAATCCTCTTTTGGGAGGTAGCCCTGGAGGGATATCATCAAAGACCTTGTGTTTCCTTAGTATAGGTTTTATATCAATGAGAATAGCCCTCCCTTGTGGAGTTGAGTTGTCAAGGATCATGCATTGAGCTGCCCATTCCCCTTGACCCTTTCTGAAGATTCTTTCCATCCTCTTGCAAGAGACAACTTTCGGAGACCCATCAGGTAGCCCTTTCAATGTCACTTCTTGTCCCTCACGTCAGAAGCAGATTGTTAAGTTTGGCAAGTCAAACCAAAAACGAGTGCCCAATATCATGTCGGAATCTAATGGTACCACATAAAAGTCTTCTTTGATGGGGTGCTATCCTATGAGCACTTCTAATTGGGGTACCAATTTTGTGCATTTGACCAAGGCTTCTGTTGCTGTTGCTGCTGAAAATCCCTTGAAGTCTTTAGTCTTTAGTTTCCTTTTTGCCACTAATTTCTCACTTATGAAATTATGAGAAGCTCCGCTATCTACCAAGGTGATAACTTTTTTCCCTCTAAGGCTGCCTTTAATACAGAAGGGGCGATGTTTGGGGTTCTATAGTTACTTGTTCTTCATTATCATACTTTGCCTTTTTGTTGGCCTTATCCTCTCTCTCATCCTCCGAAGTTACTTCTAGTTGATGGATTTGGATTTCACATTTGTGGCCAGGCTGTCATCTTGCTTTGCATCTATAACATGTCTTTTTGCTGTCTAATCCCTCCTTATGGCAGATATGCCCTCTCCCCCGTGGTTCTTGACATTTATAGCATAAGTTTTTTCTTCTAAGTTCATTCTGGTCTTGGGGGGTCTTGTGGTGATTTTCTTTCTTATGAAAACGTCTTACATGATCATTTGGACCCTTGTCATTTTGGGACGATGTTTCCACATTCAAAGTTGTCTCTATGGCATCTTCTAAGGTGGCTGGTTTGAAAGCGGCCACTAACCCTCTTATTGATTCTTTTAGCCCATCCTCAAATAGATAAGCTAATTTTTCCTCGTCTATCCCTGTGACTCCTGTCGAATTTCTTTGAAACCTCCTAACGTATTCATCCACTGTTCCTGTTTGTACTTGTGTTAATTTCTTGAAATCTTTTTGTGGGTGTTTCCAGTCAAACCTTTTGATTAATTTTTGTGAGAATTCCTCATAAGATATTATGTTGTCATATCCTTGGGTGTGGACCCCATGGTGCCACCAATAATGGGCTGCGTCTTCCAAGTGTAGGACGACAAAGTGAATTGCATCTTCTTCCATCATGGGATTGAGGGTCAAGTAAGTATTTAATTTTAGCAACCATCCCTGGGCAATGATTCTGTCAGATCCATTAAAATTTGGAATGGTGACTTTTTTTGCCTTGTGTTTTAAATCCTTATTAGGTTGTTCCCTTACCCTTCTAGGGGCTTCTAATTTCTTTGCTTCACAATAGTCCCTGAAAGATACATCCCTTTTTATTGGAGGACTTAACCTTGAGTACATTGCTGCTAGTTCTTCCATGCTATGAGGGGTTTGATTGTTTCCTTCTTCCTCCCTTGGTGTATTTCTTCTAGGTAGGAAGTATGGCTTTTTAATTCTTGGTGTGGATGTCCTACTATTATTGTCTGAGTGATTTGTGTTAGCATCCCTTCCACTAGGGTGTGATCTAAGTTCGTTGATTGAAGCATTCTTATTTTTCAGAGCTTCTATCTGTTCCATTAAGGTCTTGGTTGTTATTTCCATCAACGACCTCATTTCTTGGCCGATTGGTTTGTCCATGGTCTTATTTGATTTTGAGTTGGATTTTACTAGTTTCCTCTTTTCTCTTTCTAATGCCCTTTGATTGGTTTGCATTAACTACTTTCCATAGGATGGCAGGAAAAATGCTTTGATACCAATTGTAATGTCCCTTGTCTGTTTAAAACTTAAATTGTCGCAAACTATTTAATGTGCTAAATGGACAAATTTATGAATCCGCCTAACTAGTCAAACAAGAGAAATATCTAATTATGTCAAGGCATCTACATGTGATCAGCAACATTCGTATCCATCGTATTACCTTTGCTAACATAAGAAAGGCAGATTTGGGAATGTAACCAAGGTGCCTAGAGACCACTTCCTATAGGCTCTTGAAAGGTTTATAGGTCCAAGCCCATATCTCATCTTGGGACTATGCCCTCAAAGTTTTTGGGACGCTGACCACTACCCTATCTTGGGACAGAAAGCTATTGGCTGGATTAGACAAGCCCCTCCTCGGAGACATTCTTGCATTCCTCCTCTTAATCTAGCAAGGTGATAAGTCTGAATATGATCAATTATATATGTATGTGTCTATATATATATATAATTAAATATTTGTATGTATAGATATCCTTTTTTCTTAATTCACCAACAATAGCCATTGTTTAATAGAATATTATAAAGAATGATGGTCATAATTGGCATACCTGCTACTACTGCACATATACGGTTCTGCTATTGTAGAATCCCCAATTAATATTGGTCTCAATCATAGTTCAAAATATCGTTATCGGCAACTTATCGCCGAGGGAAAAAAAAATATATCGGGAGATATCGGAGATAAGTCGGGAACTTATCGGTGAACTTCTCAGGAACTTAAAAAATGGCTTAAATTTAATTAGAAATGCATTTTTTTTTGCAAAATTCAATAAGGAGATTCATCTAATGAGTTAGTAAATGAGTAAACAAACCAAACAAGCTGATCTAGATATATATAAATGCAAATATGTATCAAAATTGCATCCTCATGTGGAATGCTGATGGCTAGTAGCCATAGTCTGAACTCTGAAGAAAACTAGAAACGGAAAATTGTCTTTGTAAAACTATAAGCAAATATATATGCCAAGTACAATTTCAAACCAGTCTACATCTTCCTCTTCCCCTTCGCAGTAGCTCTAGTAAAAACTACGAGAGTGGGAGGGGGTCTAGCTCTAGTAGTCCGCTATGGCTGTGCCACCTCGCTCTGCACAACTGGCTGTGACTGGACCTCCACCCTAGATGTAGATGGTGCTGACACTAGCAATGACTCATCATCTGTATCCTCACTCTCACTGCTCTCATGATCATCCTCTTGAATGTCACCCAATCTTGCTGTGAATCCATCCTCCTCCATAGCCCGCCTCTCCAAATCATAGATGTCATCGTCTGTGAACAATGGAGGCTGCTCCTGTGATGTCCAATCACAGTACAGATCTATGTCATCCAAATCAAGTGGCCCTGTTGGTGGTAACTTACCTTTATTATGCACAACTTAAGGTTATATTGCACATAAACAAGGTCATTGAGGCGTTTCTGTGCTAACTTGTTCCTCTTCTTCATGTGAATGGCCTCAAATAAGCTCCAATTACGCTCACAACTAGATGAGCTACATGGCTGACATAAGATGCGCAAGGCAAGTTTTTGCAGATTTGGGACATTCCCACCCTAATTTCGCCACCAGGCATTTGCAAGATAAATATTAAAGAGTTAAAAAGCAAGGTGAAAACATATTTTAGTAATTTAGTTTTTATCTACTTATCATGCATGTGAAAGACACCAAAAATCCAAATATTGTACCCCTCGTTGAGTCTTTCTTCCTCTTCTTGCCAAGTCTGAGGAGAATAGCTTGCCCATTGCATTCTGATACACTTCCATCTTGGCCACAATGAGGTCTCTCACCTCAACCTCAGGTACCATCCTCTGCTTGCATTCAGTGAAGCTCTCCATGACCTCTCCATTGGGATCCCTGTAGGATGGAGAGAAGCGAAAAGAAGGGTTGAGGAAGTACCCCGCTGCATGAATGGGTTGGTGGAGCTGATTGTTCCACCTCCTATCAATCCCATATGGGGTCAAATTTTAGGCTGTTCCCCTTGTAGTAATTTTTAACAGCCTCTTTGGCCCTATCCATGGCCTCATAAAGATACCCCATTGAGGTTTGATCCCCATCTACCAAGCGGAGAACTCTAATCAAAGGCTCTGTCAGCTACAATTGAAAAGTAGAAAAAGATTATCATTAATTATAGACTAGAGTTCCAAATTAATAATGAAAGACTTGATTCTTGAATACAAAAAAACTAAATATTCAACTTTTGAAGTTTCAAAGATACCTTCACAATTTTTGTAGCATCATCAAAAAAGTGGTTGTCAAAGACAATGTATGCAACACTTTGACCGTCAGCCTTCTTTGAATAACTTGAGTCTAACCATGGTTGACTCACAAACATTTGCTTCAAAGGATTCAAAGAACTAAGAACACTTTGCAACGTTAAGAAAATCGTTGCAAACCTTGTGGCTGCAGGTCTAACCAACTCCTTCCCATGGGTGAATTTTCTCATCTAGTGGAGAACCCAAAGGTGATTATAGATATATTTTGTTATCTTTCTTGCATCCTCTATAATCGATTTCACCCAATCCAATTTTCCTATGTCCTCCAAAAGAAGGTCAAGGACGTGCGTTGCACAAGGAGACCAAAAAAGTGTGCTATACCTATCTTCGAGGATCTTGCCCGCTGCCACATATGCTGCTGCATTGTCGGTTATTATTTGCACCACATTAGCAACCCCCACCTCCATCACAATTTGCTCTAACATTAGAGCCAAAGTTTCAACTGTCTTTATCTTGTCTGAGGCTTCCAAGGATTTCAGAAAGACCACTTGATCCTTGCAAGAAACTAAAAAATTGATGATGGTACGGTTTCTTCCATCTGTCTATCCATTTGAAAGTATAGAGCAGCCAAATTGTTTCCATTGCAATTTTTGGTCTTCTACCACATCATTGGCCCTAGTAACATCTTTGAGCAAACTACAAGCACAAAATAAAAATAACATTAAGTACACAACTTTGTTTTAAAAAATTACATTCAACAAAAATAAGTAAATTGTAAAACCGTAAAAGTGAACTAACCTCCCACTCAAGTCTGTAGGAGTAGGTGCCTTGTAACCCTTTCCCGCTACAGTGATTCCTGTCACAAAATTCAGCTAATAGGGACTTGCTGCAACATTGAAGGGGATATTGTTAAAATACCAAAAATCAACACATTGAATGTCAACTTGCCGATGCACATCACTGTTCCACCCACTACCCTCTAGTGATGGTTGTGCTCCAGGTGTGTTTCTGGGCACAAAAAAATTATCTATAGAAGATGTGTGTGGTGCTGGTCTACTAGAACCAGCGGAAGTGGAAGGCGAGGAGAAGGTAGATTTGCGGATCTGTGGGCCACGATGAGAGCCCACTATGCCCTCAAGTGCTGCTTCATCTCTTCAAGGGTGGATGGGATACCTGGTCACAAATCACAACCCACATTATTTCATTATGATCATTGTTATAAACTTATAGGCTTTAGCAAAATCTAAATTGTTGAGGTGATTATAAAATAATAAATGATTCTAAAAAATGAGACAGTGTGAGATACCTTGTGAATCAGAAATGGCTGCCCTCATGGCCAATTTTGCCCTTTCCCTTTACAACTTTTTCTCTTCTCTAGCAGTGAGCAAGGCATTCATCTCTCTCATGATTTTTGGGGTGGTGTTGTCACAAACCCTTGTGTCACGCTTTGTGATCCCTGCAAGGTGGTATTTCAAACAAGATATGCCTCCACTAACTAGCTTTTCACATTTTATGCATATCACAATATTATATTCGGGTCCTTCAAAAGCATATGCCCATGCCTTGTCTCTAGCCCCTTTAGGGCGCGTTCTTACATATCCCAATGGACATGCGTCTATTGGGGCACTGACAGACCCTGAAACTGACCCAGTTGTAGAGGAATCCCTATTTGCCATTTTGATGAAGAATCAAACTGCACGTCACATACAAAATGAGTGCACAAATTTAGAAATTTAATAAAGAAATTTAGAAACAAACTAAGTTAGTTTAAAACTTTAAATAAGTTTAAACATAGTTGAAACTTGAAGGAAAAACCAACAAACTTGTAAGGTTATGAAATTTTTGAGAAAATATGAAGTTTTTGAGAAAACTATGAAAAATTTGCAAAAATTGCTAAAAAAATGGTGTTAGATCTTATTCATTACGTTCTAAAACAAGTTAGAGTAGATTGGAAATGATATTATATAGTTTGTATAAACTTGAATGCATTTAATACAAGACAAAATGATTTTAAAACAAAAGGGAAAGAATTTTGAAAACATGTGAATTTGAATTTTCTTGAAAAATCCCTTCGAATCTGCTTCAAATCCACTTCGAATCGATCTAAAATGCCTCAAATGTCGATCTTTCTCCTCCAAAACCCTTCTAAGTTTCTAACCTCTCCAAAAAAATGACTGGTATTCAATTAAAAACCAAACTGGCCCTTTGCTGGGCCGTCTGTGTTTTAACCGGGCATGGGCGCGATAAGTTGATTACTTTTCGCCGATATATTGGCGATAAGTTGAAACTTATCGGTGATAAGTTTCAACTTATAGGTTCGCGATAACTATACATAGTTTGTTGCGAGCTAGAACTTATCGTGATAAGTTCACTTATTGCCGATAAGTCTGCGATCTTGATCTATGGTCTCAATAGCAGGCTCCCGCTGATTGTTTTTTCTCAAAAACTCTTCCATGCCTCAAATGACATATTCAATCTCCCTTTTGTATCTTGCATACGGTACTGGTTACACTATTTGGGAATCAAAGGATATGTCTCTCCATGATTGATGGTATCCCCTCATAACAGAAGGGGATCTGTTTATGTAAATTATATGCCTAACGATTATTTGTTAACACGACTATTCAAGTCATTGTTTGATTAGTAAATTGATTCGTTACTTGCTGTTGAAACTACGTATGTGGGTTGTTGACTGACGGTATTGGCACAGTGGCAGTATCTACGTGGACTTGTTGTCCGTTGGTTCCTTTGTCACCATTGGTTCCTATATTATTCATCCTTCGTGCTTTTCATTAACAATTATTTGTTAATTAATTAATTTATTAGTTAATGCTTATAATCATTTCTTTATTAATTAATAATTCAGTAATAATCATTTATAATTAATACTTATTTATTAATAATCATTTATCTATTATTTAATACTTATTTATTCAATTATTCAATTGATGTGTGATCAATATATTAAATATATTGATTTATTTATTTATTAAATATTTATACTTGGGATATTACAACTTGCCAAAATCCCACAAGTAAATTGTTAAGTAGCAGTCCTAACACAAAATGGATATGTTAAGGGGATTGACGTGAAAATGAAAGGAATGGGATAATGGAGGAGTTACTTTTGTTGCTGTAGCATTGAGAAATGTGTTAAATGTTGTTGGCCATACCCATATTTTCACTTTTGAAAATAACTTTCCATCTTTAAGATACAATACCATCCAGAAACAACCAGCTTCTCTGTTAGGCTGGTACAAGGTAGATTAGATTCAGGAGGATACGATGGTAGAGCTATATCTGGCTACACTTCTTCAAATGTCCTTGATATGCTCATTAGAGTGCCAAGATCTCCAAGGTGGTGAAAAACGCTGCCCAAGAGGAGCTTCAGCCATATTAAGAGCATAGATATCCCTGAAGTGATGAACCAGCATGATGGTTCTTTGCATTAAACAACATTTAAGCTCTCAGAGGAGGCTGTAAAGTTAACATGTATAGTCCATATTGCATAGGAGCCCATAGTAACATGTTGACTGTATATCAACTTCTTGTTAATGTTGGAGAAATCAAGATGTTTAATTTACAGTGGAGGCCAACATGAGACGAGGACCATCATGAGTGTTGTGATTGGAGGTTGATCCAGATTGTCAGCAACCTGGTTGGGCACTTCCCCCCTTGATGGAAGTTAAGGTGGCTTTGCTTATTTAAATTTGCTAGATATACTTGTTAGATTGCTGAGATACCCAATGTGGTAAAAATAGTTGCTGGTGAGGAGCTTCAGCCATTTAAGAGCATAAATATTCACGAAGATCTTCAATAACATTTAAGCCCTGGCTTCAATGAGGCTTTAGAGTTACCACACAGAACCCCATATGACATAGAAGCCCATAGTTAGTAACATGTTGCATGGCTATCAACTTGTTGATGTCAGAATTATCAAAATGTTTTTGACATAAAATGGATGCCAACAAGAGTCAAGGTCCATCATGAGTATTGTGATTGGAGGTTGACTTAGATTGTCAGCAACCCAGTTGAAACTTACCTTCCTAAGATGGAAGTTAAGGTGGTACTGTTCCCAATAGGTGCACTGCTGTTGATACCAATCAGTCTGTTTTTTTCCTGGATCTACATGAATTGCAAAGGGTTGAGCTGTGTGGATGATTGTCTTTTTACCCAGAATATAGTTCTTCTATTGCTTGCATGCCTGCACAATCATATGGAGCGGATCTTGTGCATTATGTCAGAGAATATCTCTGTGAGGTATGTTATTGGGTGCCAATACTGGGAGAGGAGTACACCTTGTACGTACTCCAAGGCATTGGTCTCGATCTCAAAAGGTTGTTATAAATTTGGTAGTAGAAGGATTGATGTTGAACAAAGCCTCTTCTTTAGCTGTGCGAATGATTTATGTTATACCTTGTCCAAACAAACTTGGCTTTTTTCTCTTCGCTCTCCTCCCTAGTTAAGGGTGTTGGAGAATCTGAGTACAAACCTTTGTTAGAATTTGCTAGTTCCTAAAAACTTCCAAATTCTATGAATCTTTGGGGCTTGCTAGTCCCTAAAGACATGGATCTCTTCTGGGTCGATGCATGCACCATCTTTGCCAATTATGCAGGCTAGATATTGGATCCTCTCCATACCAAATGAACACTATTTCATATTGATGTAGAGCTTGTGTTAGTGTAGCATGTCAATGGCCTATCAAATGTGCTGCAAGCACTCCCACAGCTTAGTGTAGATCAGGGTGTTACCAAGTAAACAATTGCAAAAGAGTTTGTGAATGGCCACATCACATCATTGAATTTGTGAGATCAAATACCAATTCTTGATTAGGGCCCTATAATGCAAAGTAAATTTTCTGGATTCGATTGTGTAAGTATTTTTAGCATCAACGTTTCGGATCACACTCTGTGATCCATCATCAGGAAAGAGAAAGTGCAAGGATTAAGAGTAAAAATGTAGAGTCACCATGACCTGTTTTTGGGTGAGTACAATTGGGCCCTTGCAAGGTAAAGCACATGGCTGATGTTATTCTTTTGAATCAATTTTTGAGCGCGTTGCTTGATTTTGTCATTTTTTGGCATCAAACAACTGTATAGTGGTACATTTGGTGATGTTGACTAGATTGAATTTTCGCATAACAGTGCAAAGGTTTACCTATTGGTGAGTCAAAGACACCTTTGCATACTGCTAACATCCCATCTATCTGTTATTGTTGTGCGGTCAGACTGGGTGTAATGGTATGTTTGATTGCTGCAATGTTTTGATCCTTCTTAGATCTGATCATGAGCAGGATAAATCTATGTTCCACGGCGTTTTGGGGATGGGGATGGCAGTGGATGCATTTCCAGGACGTTTCGTAAAGGGCCAAAAATAGGGGGGGACGACAGTATAGAAAATATATATGTATATTTGAATTTTTTGAAATATATTAAGAGAGACGGATAGAAAGAGAGATATGTCAATAATTGATAACAACAAGACAATATGGAAATAAATCACGGATTCACGAGTTACACCAGTAGTATAACAACATAAATGATGATAGCAGCAGTATAAATCGGTGTAACAGTTTTTATAACAATAGTCTCAAACATCAAAACCATGGTCTATCAATAAAAAATATCCAGATCAAAATGTCTCAAACATGTATCCAGAAGTCTCAAACATGAAAATATAACAGGCTACAGGCACAGTCTATGAAACAAAGGCAGTTTTATTTAATATATAATTTTTTTAACATATTTTTATCGAATACGTAAAACTTAATATGTTTCTTATGATGAACATTAAAAAGTTTAAATTATATTAGATTTATTTTAATATTTATTATTTAATATATAGAATTTGATGTGTTTATTTTTATATAAACTAAAATTTTAAACATATTTAATCACCAATATTTTTTCCCATGCCAGACTTCCATTTGAATTTTATTGTCCGTAGACACAAATTCATCACATTGTCGCTTTGGCAAAAAGGATTTAAAGAAAAAGTGGTTTTTTTCAATGCCAAAATTCATCTGAATGTGTAGGGGACACTTCTTTGTTTCAGGGACAGTTCAGGCCCCATAGGCATTTCGGGGACAGCTAGCCATCCCCAAATGTTAGGGGACGTTTCCTGCCGTTTCCTGCAGTTTTTTGAAATTGGGGACGGCTGGGGTACATTTCTTTTTCTTCCCACTGTCCCCGAAACATTTTGGGAACAGGGACAGGGATGAGTCCCTTGGGGAGAGGAAATGTGTCCCTGTGTAAGATAGGGATAAATGTCCTTGTGTGGGCTAGTATGTGATGACACATCTTTGTGTAGACTAGGGATACTGACTTGTAGGGCTCACTTCTGTTATTCTATTGAGCTTGTCACCCAGTGTGATGATGACACTACAAGGCCTGGTGTAATAAACATTGGCATTTCCACATTCAGTCACATACAAAGAACCTCTTCCTTTAGTGTTTAAAGGAATAGAACAGGTGACATTGTTGATTGATACAAATGTCTCTACCCCAAGTTGCCCAATTGATGGCGTATGGCTATGGTGAATTGTTTTTGGCAAATGTGGCCTCCTGATTGCTTCACTGAGGTTTGGTTTTTCCAATTATAATTGTCTATGATAAAATACAGAATCCTCCTACTCCCCCACATCTATGAGCAGAAGAGAGGATCCTTGTCCTCTTGTGGCAGTACCTGTGTAGTGGCAATAATGGAGTATGAATCTATCTCCAGAATATGCTTTTGTTCTCTCTTCGTAAATGGAGTTGCTGTAGTGGAAGCTTGTGGTGTCTCTAGCTCTCATGGTGTTGTCAAAAAAGTCCTTGTAGGCCAACATTCGTTTGTGTTGTGCCAATTGCTCATGTGGTTATTGTACCACTTGCCTTTGTTGTTTTGTCAATTGTTGCATCTTCCTTTTGTTTGTTTGAAGGCTTGGTACTTGTTTTTGCCATTAGCCATTGCTTGATATTCGTCGAGGAATCTTTCATTCCTTTGGAATTGCATTTTTCTTTGATTTTCACATTAAAAATTCAAGAGCTGATGGCCTCCACAAAGTCCCCCTAGGGATGGATTATTGTTCTCATAGATGGTGACTTCATTCACTTCATTGTTTGAAAACTAATTCTTTGACCATTGTTGTATGTAAGTGCAAACATGATCTTTTCTGAATCAGAGGAGTTCATAGATATGGCATTTTCAATTTGGAGATCCAATTGTCAACTTCACCTGTGTCAATTCTGCCTTAGAATGTGGGAATATTTTAATTTACATGAAATTTGAAGGAGTCACAACATTGAATGGCCTATTTATTAGGATTCGTGATGCACTTGGGCCTCGTTGAAGGATCTGAATGAGCTGGCTCATGATTTCAGCCATTTGTTTCTGTGGCACCACTTCAATGAAAATTTTTAGGGATTTGAAAAGTTTATCAGAACATATGCTCTATAAACCTTTTGATCATCCTTTGAAAACAGAGTATACAAAGAGGGAGAGTTGTATTGCTTGAGTTCTCAGTTTTTCATTCAAATATACAACAATTTTATAGCTTAATTTAAATATAGGGCAATTTCCGCAGGGCAATTTTGTAGCTTCACTGTACAGAAACTGAAAGGTTGGTCTCCTTGAGAGCTGAAGTCATTTCTCACTGGGCTAACGTGTCTTTCATGGACGTTGAAGTCTTGGAAAATTACCCTTTGAACTGGTACATTTGTGGTAAGGACACTTACAATGGTCATGGCTCAACTCCTTGACCATAGCTTGGCACTTAAAGTTATGATATATGTTGAAAGCTTAGATTGTGAACTAAAACAAGTTTTCAATGACAGCTGTTCAACCCTTTGAGAGCATCCAACCAAATTCTCAAGGGCAAATTCATCTCAGGAGTTCCGTTAAAGTGCAAGTAGGAAAACACAGAGAATGCTAGAAATTTTTTTGGAACTGTGGAGAGGAATAACACTTGAATGACCTGAACTACTCTGCAGATCACTTCCGCTATAAGAGAAGCTAAATAAGAAATCTATTTGGATCCTTTCTAAATGATATAATAAACCCAGAAAATAAAGTTCAATTGTTCCTAAAAGAGGACTTGAAAAGTATATAGCAATAATGCCTCGATCAAAACCTTTCTATCTCTACCAGTGCAAGTAAAGTCATTATCTGAGCACCGACTCTGACCAGCACAAAAAAATGGAACAGTATGCAGGTTTCTAAGCATCAGATGGAGCAAATCTTAAAGCTGTGCTTAGCTCCTCATCGTTTAATTCCAGTGCAAGGAAGTCCAACTTTTCCGAATTTTTTTTATATTAACATAGTTGATAAACTGGGTTACATCAGAGTTCTCGGTATACATGATTTACATAATGGCAAAACCTTAAGACTAAGTCAGATCATTACATATATAACATTTCGTAAGTTCTGAAAGTAGAATACTAAATACAACTGATGCTTGTTAATACAAAAAGAGGACTGTAATCCTTAGAGTATCTGCTGCACTGCAAACTGGTCAAGAACAAAAAAGAGGAAGTTCCTTAGCTAACTAGGTGTATCAGGTCCTGGCATCCGTCTATCTTCAAGCGTCATATCTTCGATGAACTGGTTAAGACTATCAAGCTCCCTCTGCCGAAGCATATCTTTGTGCATGGAGAAGTACTGGCAAGAGACAATGTCGTCTTTGTGGATCAACAGCTGGCCCTCTCTCATAAGGATCATAAACCTGTCCCTGGAGATCTCTAAAGAAGCAGCAACCTGTGACATGATGTGGAAATGTGTGAGTTTACATCCAAACTCAGTAAGCTGCCTCCTTCGCTTCTGAAATATCTCACTATGCTGCTCTTTTTATAAAAACCACAGAATTTCACATGTGAGAGTAGACCAAAAGGAATTCATTTTAAAATCAAAAGACTCAACATAACCGGCAAGAATTTCAGACCAAGACAGACAACTTTTCCAAATTTGAAATAAATAATGTGAAAATTTCAAATATTATGAACTTATAAATAGGCTATTTAGTGCGTGAATTTGTCCTGTAGTGTAAATTTGTTTTTGTGATGCGGTTGCAAAGTGGTATTGGATATTACTTAATTAGCCAGAAGCAGAACCAATGGTAATGTCTCCAGTCAATTATTTTTCTAGTGAAGCAACTGAATATTATTATTGAGGTTAATTTAGTAACCTGGTCTATTGTAATACTAAGATTGTGTATACGGATCATAATACAGTTTACTATATACCAAACATGTTGAGATTGAGGAGAGGAGATGAGAGGAATCTCTGCAGTTAAACTCTTAATGAAAATATAATCAAATTTGTGACCAGCTAAAAACTATTTTTTAAATGGGATTTTTTTTAAAGGTTCCAATTTTGAGATTATTGTTAACATCTTTGCTGAAATCTTCAAGAAGTCGGTCAATGATAATTTCTTCAACCTGTTTACCCTCAACTGTTTCAGAAATAACAGGCCTTCAAGAGTTAGAGTGACCTCCAGAGTCTAAAGACACATGTAAATCTCTAAAAGAGGCACCCTTTGACTTCCTTTGCAGCAGCACCGCTGTAGCTCTGCATTTATCAGCGGAATAATTTTAGGTGGAGAGGTTTTCAGGTGCCCCAACAATTTTGTGTTTACAGGTTCTTCATTTTGTTATGGCAAACATGCCAGTGGTTTCTAGCCTCAAGAAATAATCATTTTTGCTACTGGTCTGTTTTCCCAGCATTTCAGAGGTGAGATGGGATATGGCTATCGCATTTCTCTGGCAACTTCGGCAATAAATTTCACCATGTTAGCGCTAGACCACAGCTGGATAGACATGGTTATATATAATTGTTATGTAATAGATTTTATATAACAATTTCTGCCCAAATCTAGCTGAAGCCTAGATGTTTAGTTTTTATAAATTATTTTCCTTGATATATGAAACAACTCAGTACAACAAGTGTGTAACTAAATTTATTAGTTCTGCATTTAATAGATGTGAAATAATTGTCAAAGCTTCCAAAGCCAGTTCTCCACTGAAGTGTTCTCAAGATCCCCCATATGACTACATGGTTAATTTACTTGTATTTTTATATTTAATTATAAGCTTATTGTCTTGTGGGAATACTCCTTACTCAATATATGGGACATTACATTTTATCAATATTCTTCTTAGTTTCCATTGCTTACTCTTTATATCTTATTTATGAATATCGTTTGGTTTAGATATTCCGGTTTTGTCGTTCAAAGTGTCATAAAAATTTCAAGATGAAGCGAAATCCTCGCAAGGTGAAGTGGACTAAAGCATACAGAAAGTTACATGGAAAAGAGCTCACTAAGGTAATATTCTTTGGAACATGTCTTTCATTGATGAGTTTTCCCTTGCTCTGCTATACATTTCTCTTAAAATTCGAATTGTTTGAAGGTGATCTGTTTGGTTTTAGATAATTGTTGAAGAATAAATTTTCAGATTGCTCGGTTTTTGAATTTTGAACTTAGAGGAATGCTTTTGAGCTCATCGAGTTAGGAGAAGTTTAGGATGGGCATTACATGCCATGGCAACTGCTGAACTGCAATTTGGCAATTGTTGGAATGAGGTTCATGAAAATTTGCATACATATATATGTTTTTCATATATATGGTATTTTTTGATACAAGCAGGACACAACCTTTGAGTTTGAACGGAAAAGAAACAGGCCCGAAAGGTATGACAGAAATCTTGTGCAAGATACATTAAAGGCCATTAAGAAGGTTGAAGAGGTTCGTGTCAGGAGGGAAGCTGCACTATGGGAGAAGAGGTTTGTGCTCTCCTACAGTATTACTTATTACTTGAGTCACATAACAAAGATACAGCTATATTTTTTAATCAGTTAAATTAGATCATAAAATTGGCCTCTTATTATCTTTCAACAGGTTTTTTTATTCTTCTTTTCTAATCTTTTAATTCATATACCCTTTGAACGACTTTAGAGTCTTATTGGTACAGTAGATTCTCTAAGTTGGTCCATTGATAACTTCATTCTAAAAGAGTGTGGATAGAATTGAACTGCAAAAATGGATTGAGTGTTTTGCATTGGTTTTAAATGTTTTTGCATTTGTTATAGTGTATTCAGATTTTTGAAATAAGTATTGTGTGGTTTTGGAATTTCACATATTTTTGTGTCTGCCTTGTTTTGCCTGGTTTCAGGATGAAGGGCAACAAATCTAAACAAATCAAAGAGGATGTCAGAGAATTGGAGCAAAGTATTAACCTGGTCAAAGCTCCTCTTGTCATGCAAGAAGATCCTACACTTACTTTGCCGAAGAAAACAGAGAAGATGAAAGTTAAAGTTTCCAAACAACAGAAAGAACCATTTATGGAAGAGTAATGGGTGCGCCATGCTAATCAAAACAGTTCTTCACTCTGTATTATAGATATCTTATTAATGAATATGAGTTACAATTGTGATGCTCAACCAAATTTTTATTTTTCTCTGATGTACTTGTTGTCTTACTACTTTGAAGACCTGTGGCAATACCGTCTCAGGGTTATTTCTGAACTTGCCACCCACCTCGGATCATATATGTTTATTTTAACTTCAGCATTTGATGCTGACGTATTGTTGCTTGTAAAAGCATAGAGCGTTTTGTTTAACTTAAAACCTCAAAGTCGAAAGAAATCTGTGCATGGTATCTTTTTTTAAAATAGATTTTATTTTTTGTCTTCTTTAAATGTTTTATGAAAGCTGAAGCAGATGTGAAATCTATTGTAACAGTATAATTTAGTTTACAAGATTTATAAAAATGGACTTTTTCATCTCTGGAATTGCAAGTGTAGGATGACAAAGTGAATTGCATCTTCTTCCACTGTAGGGCTAACACTGTAGCAATATGACTGTTTGTATATAACAGAGAAAGAGAAAAATATACTGACGTCTGCACATGATCGTTTTCCAAATTTGTTTCTTACCCACTTTTGTAGCCACCCAATAGTTGCTGATACAGTTGTCCCCGAGCAGGCTTAATGATGCTTATTGGGAAGTTCAACACAGATACCTGTTACTTCTGAATTATCCGAGAAGGATCGGCAAGTAATCATTTGCCTATTAACCAAGTTCACAGATTCACAAGACTTATCCCTGTACGGCACATTGTAAAGGAAGTGCACAGTGTGTGACCAGCTAGAACAAATTACATATTACATATGAATTGTAGTTACATAAATTTCAACAATATTGGGCATGCACACTTAATTGCCATGCCAACAAACATGCCTACAAACTACATGATATTCAAATTCCATCTATTTAGTTGGTCATCCACAAGCTGAGACCATTGTCTGCTATTATCTCATTCCAAACATGGAAAAGGTTTCTACTCTTAACACTGTTATCTAATGTGAATGCTATGAATTGCACATCATATTTGGAGAGCAGTTTGAACAGACAATCTAGTCGTTTACAATGATGAATGCCATGCGTAACTTCTTCTAGTTATTACATTTTACCTGATGTTACATTCAACTTGTCATGCTTAAATAAAATTCACACCAAGTCCTGTTCAAGGTTCATTTAACTATTCCTATGCTGCTGAGTCCAGGCATGCTTGAACAAATTTTACATAAAACAAATTCTTGGTCAAGGCATCTGTAGCAAGAGGTGTCTTTCCACTATCATAACAAGGGCCATAAAGATGTAGTCATTTATATAGCTAACAGCTCCAATTACTTGTCAACTCAGAAGGGTCAGATTTATAATCCATCATGCATAAGCATACATTCTTGGACCGTTTCCTGCCAGCAGAAATTTATATGCAAGAACACAGTCTGAATGCACTATACCAGTTATTATCCCTTTACTTATAAGGTTTAAGCTAATTTGCCCAATTGGAATTGGAATTGGGTGCTTTTAATATAAATTAAATTTCTAGCTAAATGTAAGGCATGTGTGCTTCGATGGATTAAACAAAACAATATATGCATATCAATAAATGCAGACCTGTGCTGATACTGACAAATATGGTCCGCTTCTTCCTAACTGCTTTTCTTCATAAATCTTTCTGTGTCATCAAAACATAAGATTGATTATTTAGACATATAATTTATATTCAATCAGATCTATCTCATCTTGACATTTTTTCCAACAGCCTGAACTAAAAAATTAAATAAATATTGAATAACCAGAAGTCTTGCTATTTTCCACTAAGTTATAGCAAATAGAAGCTCCTTGAAAAGAATGCTCTCCACTTTCACTACTATCATATTTAGATTAAAGGGGGCTAAGTGGGCGCAGATGCTTCAGCTAAAATCTCTTCACAGTTTAGTCCATTTTTAGCAATCAAGATTCCATTTTTATCTGTAACTACTTTAAGCAGCTTCCATGGGGCCACCTTTTGTGCAAAATTAGACGCTGCAGCCCCTTCCATGGATACCTATCTTTAGTTATCTGTGTTCTTAAGGAAGCAGTTTGTTGCCCTACCTTAAGACTCTAAAATTATAGAAGTTAATATTCCATTCTGTCCAGCTTATCTATTCGACAAGAGAAGGGGCAAAATAAAAAGGTATAAGGTTTTTTTCTCCTCTGCTAAAGATCACTCTGTTGAAGTTCTCTAAACCAGTAATAAATTATTAAGTGTTTTCTTGCGTACAGGATTATCCAATTGTGTTTGAATTTTTCTCTTCCTTCCTGCCTCCATTCTTGTTCTGCAGTCCATTAGCTTTGTTATAACTACAGTAGGTGTGTCCTTGTATACAAAATTGTGGTGGCTTTTTAATGAAAGTTCTTGAAGGCTATCTGGCCAAATATTCACACAGTAGCTGAGGTTCTGCATCAGTTGGCCTTAGAACACTATGGCACAGACGCGAGTCTAGTATTCAATGATTTTGCATTAATTGTATGTTTGTTTTCTTTCCCACTAAAACTGTGTAGAATTTGCAGGTTCATTCTGGAGGCAGAGTATTGCCTAGGTTTTGCAGAGAGGTGATGATCCACACCATTTTCCTGTATACTTATAGTCTGGATCCATCATGATAATTCTTTTTTGAAACTGTAGGAATTGGGTACGCCCCTTATAAACTGCAATATATCTGGTAAACAATTTTGTGGCTAAGGCATAGTAATTTTATTGATTTTCAATAGTTATCATGTCTTCTCTTGATTGCGTCACAAAAAATTACCAAAGCACTGTATTAAATTAGTTTATTAAGCCGATAGGCTTTCTCCTGGGGAGATGTCTGCCGGCTTTTTAAGACTTTCAAGCAGTCTTACGCTGGGAAACAGGAAAGTGGTGCCCAGAAAAGAATGCACCGGGAAAGCATTCCCCTTTCATGATTCTGGAAAATCCACTGTGCTGCTACAGATCTGCGCAAGTTACTGGATTTTCAAGCTTCAATTGGTGGAAGGAGGCTTGAATCCCATGCAAATCATCATTCAAGTAAAAGGAAAATGGCTACTCAGAAGGTATTGATAGAGAACAAGGATTATGTCAAGTCTGTCGAAGAGAAAGCATGTATCAGTCGATGAGAGAACAGTTGTAGAGGATATTATGTCCTACGTACATGCATCATGCATCAAAGAAGCAGAAATTACCCACGACTTTTGTAGACAAATTTGATGTTGTTCGATTGCTTTCACATTGCAGAATTTTAAGAGTCTCAGGATCTGGAGATTCAAGCAAAAAACTTTTAATCTCCAGGATTCTAAGACAGACTTCTCATGGAAGAGAAGTTGAGGAGGATGCACACAAGAATGGCTTTCATATTACTTAAAAAGCCAGGGATTTATTTGAAGACTACGATGACCATTTATCTGGTAAGAGTTTGCACCTCCATACAAAATTTACTTCTGATACTGAGAGCCTCTTAAGTGGTAGAGGGTATAAGAACGAGTCTATTGATTGGCCACAGAAAAATGCCCAATCGCGGTTGTCTGTTGAAAGGTTGGAAGCAAGACCGCTTTTACAGAAAAGAATGACTGGCGATCAGGACTTGAAGGACAAATATGATGGTATTGTTAGGCATGAAACTTATGGTTTAAGATCTGATGTTTCTTTTGAAGAGTCTCAAGATGCTGTTCTCGGAGATGAGTTGGTAGGGCTCATTTTCATGTGTAACGATCAACAGAGGGTTAATTGTTTTTAGTACGAAGTGTTTGGTATGCCCCAAGCAAAGTTGAGACTTTTAGACCATGTATAGCCGGGTACTAAATTGTTTCTTTATGAGTATGAATCTAGGCAGCTTTGGGGCATATTTGAGGCTGCTTCTTATCCTGGAATTGAGCTTGAGGATGATGCCTTTAGAGGATCTGAAGTTGACTTCCCCTTGCAGGTATGCTAAGCCTCAAGCATAGAATAATGTGAATGGTTTTCTGGTGTTGAACGTGATGACTTTCAGAGTTTCCATATTTGACACAGGCAGTGAGGATGCTAGCACAGGTTGTGGAGTTTGGGTTTACACAGCCGGCTGCATATGTCCAAAACCATTTTGTTTGTTTCTTTTAAAATCTTTTTAACAGATTCATTTTGTACATCCTGTGTAATCGTGACAAACCATGACCCCACACTTCTCTGGGGAATCCTGTGAAGCAGCTTATGGCGGATTCAAAACTGGTCTTTAGCTTTTCTTCTCCTCTTCTATTCTGTGCATCTTGGCAACAAATAAATCCCAGCTCGTACTACCTCTGTGACTTCATTGATCAACACCTGCGAAGAGCAGAGATAATCTAAAGAATCTCAACTCAAGGAGAGGATATAGGAAGCCAAATCTTGGTCACAATTGGTAAACGGATCAGCAAACAAACAAAAGGGAATTATCGAACAACAAATCAAATTTCAAATTAAGGAAGAACAAGATGTAAGGGGTAAGGCTACAAATATCATTATAAAAGGGTTGAAAGACTTTGGAGAGAGAGAGAACTAATATTCTTGTAAGAGATTTTCTCAGAGATAAGCTGAAATGGACAGGTGGTATTCAACAAGCCAACATGATAGGTAAGGGGATGGAGGGAAGAAAGGATAGACACGTAAGAGTGATCTTGAGAAATCTAGAGGATAAAAATATTATTCTTAGAAACAGAGGGCTACTCAGAGGAACACAATTCTATTTAGATGAAGACCTAACTTTGGCTCAACTAGAGGAGCAAAGGAAGGAATGGGTAAAAGTAAAATCTGCAAGAAATGAAGGTAAGTGGGCATGACTGAAAAATGGGAAAGCTCAAATCAGTGAGCGTTTCTCAAATAAAAAATAAGAAATTGGGCCCCCACAAGATCACTTGAGCGTAGTAAGTTGGAACTGCAGAGGGTATTCTTGGAGAAGAGGTCCTGGGTTGGGGCCCATAGCATAGGGGAAAGATTTTATTATTCTTGTTGAGACACATGAGCATGATGGTTGTATGGTTTCAGATTTTGATGGCTACAAGAAATTTTCAGTTTGGAATACTAGGAATGAAATAGGTAAAGGGCACGGTGGTATCACGGTGTTTATAAAAGAGAAATGGTATGACGTGGTTAAATTTGAAAAAGAGGATCCAAATAAGCAATACATATGGCTGCGATTAACAATGAATGAGACTATTTTCAGATTGGCTACATGTTACTTTGCCCCAAAAAATTCAAAATTCTACAAAAAACAGAACTTAGACAATGAAGATTCGTTTGTGTCATTAAAAAAGGACATCTCTCTATTCAGTACTACAGGTGAAATAATGCTTGTTGGGGATTTTAATGCAAGGACGATCGACAAACAATCTTTACATTTGAGCAACGGTGAAAAAGGAGAGAATAATCTTTTATGGTTGGTGGAAGGTGGTGATCAACTTTGTAAAAGAGTGTCTCAGGATGGTAACAGGGTGTTTCTCATTTTGGGGCAGAATTATTGGGCTTGTGTAGTTTATTTGACATGGTTATCTATAACGGAATGAGGTTATGGCCAACCTCAGGGGGTATCACTTGGAAAACATACAATGGTCAAAGTGTGATGGATTACGTTATTTGCTCACAAAATTTTACTTCTAAAGTGATACAGTTTGACATTGGTGAACAATTATAGAGATGAAATCTAATCACATGCCCCTCTATATTAAACTGGATTTTGTTCCAAATAATCAGCATGATAAACAAGATTTCCACAAGCAAAAGGAGGCTGTTAATAAAGGGGGAGTTCTCATAAACCGACAGAACAAAGCCATATTCAGCACTGCTCTTAAACAACTTCTTGAAATAGACAATATCTCGGTTGATGAAAGGAGCGATAAGCAAGGTGATCATTTGCATAGTACTTTGCTGATTCTAATTATACACAAAGTGCTAAAGGCATGTAAAAGATCTTGCAATAGGAAGAGGGCTACGAACACGTTTCCGTCAAATCCGTGGTATGATGAAGAATGTAAGGCAGCTAAGAGAGTTATAAGAGGGAAATATTCGAGCAAAGAAAACAAGAAGTTATATATCAAGTTGATTCAAGCAAAGAAAGAGGAGTATGTTAATACAAGGAGGGAGTTAATACATCTCGGCAAACACAATCCCAAAGACTTCTGGAAGGAACTTCAACAGAGGAAAAAACAAGTAGTGAATAATATTACAGATAAACAATGGTTAGAGCATGCTAAGTTACTTTATGAGCGGTCGCACGAGGACTCTCCCCCCATTGTAAACACCTCGGTGGAGTTGTTTACGATAGATGACATCAAACTTGGGATAAAGAAACCGGCTGGTGGTAAGGCAAGTGACATTGATGGGCTTTAGGCTGAATTTTTAAAATGGGGATTCTATCTTCTTGCACCCCACATCACAGGTGTCTTCAACAGTGTCATTCGAGAGGGGTTTCCGGCTGATTAGACCACTAGCGTAGTCATCCCTCTCTTTAAAAGTGGGGACATCAATAACCCATCTAATTATCAAACAATTATGGTCAATCCTCTCTTCGGCAAACTTTTTGGGAGCATGGTGGAACGTAGAATCAACAGTTGGGCTGAAAGTGGATGAAAAAGAGCCAAAGGGCAAGCAGGCTTCAGGCCCAGACACTCTACCATTGATCATTGCATCACTCTTTGACACTTATAGAAAAATTATGGGACAGCCAAGGAGAAGAAGCTTATTGTTGTTTTGTGGACTTCAAGAAAGCTTTTGATACAGTTCATAGAGACAAGTTGTGGAGTAGAATGGAAGATTTAGACATCACAAACGTTTTTAGAGCTGCGGTGCATAGGTTGTACGAGAGGGTCAGAGCCAAAATCAGAACTAAAGAGGGTATGTCTGAATGCTTCGGTAGTGACATTGGTGTTAAACAAGGATGCCCATTATGTCCCACTTTGTTTGGCTTATACATTGATAAACTAGAATCCTGGTTAGACAAGATAGATGGCGAAGGGGTGCATTTAGCGAGATATGTGGTAAAACTTCTTTATGCAGACAATCTTAATCTGATTTCTAAAACTGCTCAAGGGTTGAGAGATCAATTAAGGGCTTTGGAGCACTTTTGTCAGGAAGTGGGGATGTAGGTGAACATCACCAAAACGAAAATTATGATTTTTTTTTTGAAGAGGGAAAAGCATTTTTCCTTCATCTTTGAAGGCAGCCCATTAGAAATTGTGAAAGAATACAAATATTTGGGGATTGACCTCCATTATAGACTCGGCTTGGAGATTTGTAGCGCGAAAAGGATTCAGGGAGGATGGAGAGCGTCCTACCTGCTCTAGAATAGATGCAAAAATGTTGAACTTTGGGACTGGAAAACCAAGAAAATTTTATTTGGCTTGCTGGTCACGCCGGTTGTCCTTTATGGCTGCGAAGTTTGGGGAGGCATCATGACAAAATGCTGTTGGCGACAAGTGGAGAGGATTCAAAAACACTTAATCACAAGCAGTCTTAAAGTCAAGACCTCGGTCCCATATGAAATTCTCTTAGCTGAAGCAGGTAGTTTCCCGCTGGAAGCAGCAGCGATAACTCAGTTAATAAGTTATCTAAAGAAACATGAAAACATGGATAACAAACGATGGCCCACAATTACGATGAAAGAGGACTTGGTCCGCAGAAAGAAAACATGGATGAAACAAAATATAAAGTGGTTGAGTAAATGGAACATCAAGTTACAAGAATGCCCCAATACCAATGCGGAAATAAAAAAGTTCGTCATAGAAAAATTTCGGGCTGCCATGTGGACTAATAATATGGGTAGGAAAAAGGCTCATTACATCAAAGTGTTCAACCCAACCGAGGAACAAGGTGATAAGGTATATCTGGGGGCAGCCATTAAAGGAAAAGCTAGACTGTTAGTGGCCTAGTTGAGGACGGGCTCTCATCACCTCAGATGTGAGACAGGTAGATGGAAAAGGCCCAAAGAGGAATGGGAAGAAAGGATTTGCAAGTTCTGTGTGTTGGGTGCAATTGAGACTGAATGCCATTTTATCATTGAGTGCACCGCTTATGATGACATTCGGGCTTAGTATGAAATCAGTTCGGGAGCAAACAACATGCACATCCTATTCGAGGGAGATAAGATCAACCAAACTGCTAGTTTGATTGTCAAGATTCACAACAGGAGGTCCGACTTAGAAAATAATTTGGAGTTACCTTACGACTGTGATCCAGTGGTCCCTTAGGCTGTTTGGCCTCGTGGACGTCATTAAAATCTTTCAAATCATTTCATTTTAATCACATAAAAATGGATAATTTCCATCGTTGATCCTTTGGTAGATGCTCAACTATTAATGCATAAACCGCCTATTAGAAGGAAGTCCATGTGGGAGGATTTTGTTTGAGCTCTCTCCCTTGACCAAGCATGTTTGGAAGGAAATAGAAATATATTTAAACTTTGATAAAAATTGAAGTTCTAGAATATTGTTTATGGTCCAAAATCAGGGCCCACCAATTTTCTTTTCCTTCTTAAATATATGTCACGTTTTGAATGGGCTCTTCGACACCCACATAAAGTGATGGAAAAGAAGGGAAACAACTATAATAATTGTGACCATTAATTTATGCAAATTTCATTATCAATATTTAGACTTATCCCACATTATATACGTGGCATACATATTTAAAGTGCATTATAATTTATCCCACCTTGCATGCATGCATGATCTACAAACTCATACAACTAAATCAAATATGCAACTTTTTCAAGTGCGTTAATGTGGAAGTACGCTTGAAAACACTTAGAACTTTTACTCGGCTCATATTTAAGGATCTAATTTGATTAATTTCCTTAGGTTTTTAAGTGGATATATACAAAATGAGTGTTAAAAATAGGGCCCAATGATGTCCTTTTGCATTAAATTTTACCATCTCAAAATTTTAAGGTTTATCCTCATTTTAAAAAAAAAGTCGTACAAATTTATCTTGTAACATAGGATGCTGTAAGGGAGTAAGCTCTTTAAAGTACAAACCAGAACCTTTTGTGATAAATTGTAAGTGTTCATCCTGTCCACAAGTGCACTCCTATATGTCTTATATAGTAACTTTTAAACTCACCTCATTACTAAATTTTTGTGTGGGTGGGCTATTGACACCTGAAAAGCCCAGAGTGAAATGAGAAAGACAGTATGAGCCCACTATCTCATACAAAATTAGGAAGGACCGAAGGGGTGAAAGTCTGAAGTAGTTATATTATTTTTATTTGGGATTTTATATATCACATTGGTTTTTAAATAACTCCTTGAAAGAATTTATCACAAAAACACAACAGACAAAGAAATAGCAAGATAGAGTCAAACAGATATACCAAAGAGGAAATATGGATAAATAGAGATAGAGATTCAAATAGATATATGCATACAGGTCTAGGTCTAGGTAGAGAGAGAGAGAGAGAGAGAGAGAGAGAGTTGCTAGACACTTCTCACACTGTTATCAATGTTACACTATGGGGGGGCACCAACTGAACGAGAAGGTGGAGATCTCCAACAAAGGTATTACCTCCAAGAAACTACAGTGCTTGCTATTTAGAGTGGTCATGTATGTCAATTTAATGGTAAAGTCATAAGTACATCAAGCATGACAACTTTGTTGATAGACCTTATCATAGAGGAAACTAGACAATTAAAGGATGGAGTCAGGGCTGATCGAGAGAATCGTAGAGAAGTAATATGTTTTTGGCAAGTTGTGGGGAGAAAGCAATATGTGCGCTATATATAGAAAGAGTTTACCAGAAAAGATGGTTAATATGAATGTTGAGTTCTATAATGCTTTCACACATGTATTGATTAGAATGAGACATTGCCATGTAAATTACCATCGTGGCACGTTTTTACGATACTATTACCTCTTTACTTTTTTTCAGATATTTCTTCTAAATGAGCTGATTAATGAGAGATCAATATTGCTCAATTACAATAGAATAAATATATACACACAAAAACCAGTGACTAAATATAATCATACTATTCACTTTCTCTTTGTTAATCCTTAGAAATAGGATTGATAATTAACATAAACCAATGATCTCCCATAGTGTCATTACGTTTAAACATATATAAAGAATAAAGAAGTCATATCAATATCACAATAAATCTTTCTACATCAGCAATACAATGATGTCATTTAATATATATAACACTATCGGCGTAACCCTTGCACCCTTCAATGGTGCAAGTGCTAGTTTAGAATTTGCAAGTTTTGGAAATATCTAAAAGGTCATTTTGTTTTTGACAAAGGGATCCATTTATTATTTTGAGTATAGTTTACCTTTGTCAAGAGAAGTATCTGATTAGCTACCAGAATGATTGTTTGGTCATAATATTCTAGTTGATTTTGAGAAAATTTATATAAGTATGTTTTGTTCAAAGATGAAGATTTTGAAGTAGCATTTTTAATAGAATTTGCCTCATTAGAAAGCATGTTTGACTTTGACGGTTTTAAAGTTTACCTTAACAATGTTTAAATTTTTAGTTACCTTTATATGTTTTTTGTACCTATTACATCCCTTGGTTTCAACTTCATGCCCATTACCAAGCATTGTCAGTGTAGGTGTCTAAGTTTCTATTCTTACTCTATATATTTCTCATTGATTTCTCTGTGTATATTCATTCATAATTCATATCCTAGATACATTTCTTTGAAGCATTCTTTAGAATGCATCTTTCGTTTCATAATTAGTTAGAAATGCATTCTCTCAAAGAAAATATATTCAATAATAGTTGGAAGAAAACTAAATAAGATTAAAGATAACCATGGAAGAAATCTCCACTTCGTGGTTCTTTACACACATAAGAACATGAAAGAATGCAAATGTAAAGGAGATGTACCCTTATCTGTTCAACCAGAACAATTTTTTTTGAACTTTCCTCTTTTGAGAATTTGGCTTTTATATTTTCATAAAGTGTTTCATCACTAATTTCCAAGTGCAACAAAATGCATTATCTCAAAGAAAATATATTCAATAATGGCTGGAAGAAAACTATATAAAACTAAAGATAACTATGAAATAAATCTCCGCTTCGTGGCTCTTTACACACATAAGAACATGAAAGAATGCAAATATAAAGGAGACATACCCTTATATGTTCCACTAGAACAAATTTTTTTTGAACTTTCCTCTTTTGACAATTTGGCTTTTATATTTTCATAAAGTGTTTCATCACTAATTTCCAGGTGCAACTTTTCTATTTCTCTTTGCATCTTCTCAAGTTGATCTTTTGCTACTACGACGACCTCACTACTGACATAATTACCAAAACTTTTCTCAATTAACGTTTGAACTTTCTTCAATGTGTGCTCCATATCAATTGCATTGCTTCCACTAGTATGCTAATCATTGGGAGTCAATCTTGTGGTCTATAAACACAAAAAAATTGAGTGCAAGGGAAAACATAATCATCTAAATGCATGCTTCAATAAACTAATTATAAAAGAAACTGTCTGAGTTCAAAATCGTCTAGTTATATCTCATAACTACATACCTTTAAAACATTTAGTGCCATTCCATATGAAGCATAAAATTGTGAAATAGGTGGATGTTAAGATATAGCTACGATCGGATATGGTTATATATATATATATATATATATATATATAAATTGATAATTGTATATGTTACAATGCAGTTAATATTAACAATCGGTTATGAAGGGTCATGACCCTACGTAGCATAAGCCACGTATGATCCTGACTCTTCACAGACATGACTATTCAAAGGATATAAATGCATGGTGAAAAGATCAATCACAACGGTAATCTATTTCAGTACAACACTCATATATATTCTCTATAGGACGATCTTGATTTTACAACATGATATCAGAGCCTAACCTATAAGAGAATAAAATATATTCACAAGCAATCGGTAATAAATTGACATGGGCAAGTATATAATTATCGGTCCATAATATTAATGTTCAAACCAAATACTTCATTTGAACATTCAAACAGACCAAAGTATTAATCGCAGGCATCAGTTCTTAGAAGACAAAACTAACTTTGTCTTATTTACAGAAAAGACAAAATAATAATAAGACACAATGGGACAGAGATTAAAGACTTAATGCTTACAGTTGTGGTGCAATAATATACATCAGAAATTTAATTGAAAGATAAGTCAAAGGCAGTGATTTCAGTTCTGTAGAGAACCAACTTCACATATTATAAAACACAGTGATTTCAAGAAGGCTGTGATTACTATAAAGGCAGTGACAACAATTAAAGAGTGTGATTTGTCTCAAACAAATATAAAGTTCATTCTTAATATATGATGAGCAGCGTCTATTTATAAAGTAGGGAACATTTACAGAAATAACAGCTATATAGAAGATGGCGCCCAATTCTAAATTATCACCCATATAAAGAAATCAACGAGTATCTGCTGTATATTTACAATAACAGTTTGTTTAATAACCACAACTAACAGTGGCAAGCTGACTTCAAAGGGAAACAAAATATTATAGAGGTAGCGATTATATTTTACAAAGGAGTGCTTGGAAAACAAGAAGTTAATATTTATTTATACAATGACTATCATAAAGAAAGCCTACGTATTTAAGTGGCAGCGATAAAACTCAGCCAACTTAATTATAAGATATGCTCATTTAGCAATTAACAAACAGTTTGTTAATATGACCAATTAATTTGCTGTCTGAGAACAAATGAAATTACAATGCTGATCAAGCAAATAAAATAATGTTTCAAATTGGTCATGGCCGACTTCACCTAATATGGTTGACTTCATAAAAGACTTTAATTTACTGAAATAATTGACAATGAGGAAGCTGCATTCATTCGTATAAGACTATAAGTTGTTTCCTGGATGCTAACCAACTACTGGAGAAAATACCAAGTTCAACGCAAGTTTGCTTGATATCATAGAGAATAAAAGCTTGAAGGATATAGAATTGGATGGAGTAAAAAGACCTTGAGTTCCGATAAATGTAGACAGATAAACTTGCAGAGTTATGCTTGGGGTTATCAACATCAATTTTCTTAAAGCCAAATCTAAACTAGCTGAAATTAGTAGGACATCATGATCATTTCTTAATACAACTTACAACAACAGATTCAATGGAAAGTGAAATAAAAGACTTAAGGGAATCCGTACCAATCAATATCAACATTCTCAAGATGCCACCACTATGGGCAATGAGGCCAATGAATTTATCTTTGGTCATCGGCGAGCTCTGGAATGCAAATGTATTTCTTAACATTTGAATGAATGGATAGACTTGAGAGAAGGAGGCTGTTTATAAAAATATTGAGTCTCAACAAAACAGAGTCACCACAGTTGTCAATGATGGTAGCAATACTGTGTTGGCCATAAAGTTATCTCTATGTAATGGCAATCAAACAAAAATTTAGGGTGTAGATAATGGAAGTTGGAGAATCCAAATGTATAATCTCCAATATATAAACAAAACAAGGGGATAGTACAAGTGTGATGGTAACCAATGATTAATATAATCAGATATTGATAATGTATGAAGTCAACATCTAATCCGTAGTTATCATAATGAGATGTGATTTGTAAAGAAGAAAATTAACATAAGGATCATAATGAAACCGATATGTTATGAAGAAGGACGATGGGTACGAGTATCGTATTAATGGGCTCACCTTACGAAAGAAAATACTTGAAAATATTTGAAAAGATAAGTATCTCTTGTTTTATTAATTCATATGAATTTGGAGTTTGTAATTCATTAAATAATAAATTTTGTATGCTTCTATCATTTTTATGTTCGAGATAGTTTAGCTTTATGAACTATTCGTAATCTATCTTTGACATCTTCAGAAAGGTCAAGAAGTTGGCGAAATTTAGCTTCTAAGGAAACAATGATTCAGTCAACTTAGACAAACTCAATCATATTGATTGAGAGGGAGTTCACTATTGAAGGTAAAAAAATTATGAGATTATAGTAGTGGGAACTCATGGATAGAATCGCCGATGAGATGCACGTGGATATAATCCCTGATTAAGGCATTCCATACATCATGAGACTACAACTCATTGAGATAAACATCATACTAGAGTTCTTTATTATCTTCCCTCAAGTCCAAGAGGGAGTGTTAATGTTGTGGCCTTGGAAAAGATCAAAATGCATCTTATGCTTGCTGATGTAACTTTATGACTATTCAGATTATTCGTATTGTTTCTCTCAGGAAGGAAGGTATGAAGTGACATCTTGCAGTGACACTGAGTTGAGTATATAAATAGGGTATGCCTTCATGATAGAGGGAGAAGCTAAAGGATTTGCATTAATGGACATTCAAGGATCTTGATTCAGAGGGAGTAGACCATGTTTTGTTGGTTCTCTAGTAATCAAGAAATTGTAGAAGAGAATTATGATTATTACCATGTGAGAAGGCTATATGTCAGAGGGAGAAGCTAGAAGATAAAATTAAGTTGGCACCCCAGGATCTTGGTCATACAAATTTAGAGGGAGTGTACCATGTCAAGATGGTGTATACTTTGTAAGCTCAGGATTCACGAAGACTATGAGACAATACAAACAAATGCAATTCAGTGGAGAACAAACGACCGATATTCTTACCAAACCCCTTGCTAGAAAGAAGATTGTGTACTTTCAGATAACCTTGGTATGTTGAGGAGTAAATCCTTAGTTGAAAAGAAGGTTTCCGCTTCAGTGATCCATCATTTTGTATCTTAAATGATTCTTGTCTTTGATAGACAAGTCTAAGGTGAAAGTCTGGGGGTGTCAAGGTGGATGTCATATGTGTGACTTTATGGGCCCATTCATTTTGTGTTATATTATGAAAAGTGATGATCTTTCATATGTGTTGGGTTACTATTGCTAGGTGACAACTTAGACAATAGCTTAACCTAGTGTCAGGTATGATTATGTATTGTAGTCACTAGTCCTGACACTGAATTTTTGGGGTTGTTAAATCCAGTTCCGAATTGGTCAGGGATTAAGATAACTCTTTTATCAGAATGAGTACATTATATTAATGTCCCGAGCTGTGTCAAATATCTTGATATGAAGTTATGTTTTAGTTATCACTAAAATCTAGTTCCGAATAAGTCGGGGAATGTGATGACACCTAGTCAGATCCTCTCTTGCTAAGAGGGAGTGTCAAGATATAGCTACGATCAGATATGGTTATATATATATATATATATATATATATATATATATATATATATATATATATATATATATATATATATATATATATATATATATATATATTAAGATCAATTTATAATTGTGTATTTTACAATGTAGTTAATATTAACAATCGGTTATGAAGGGTCATGACCCTATGTAGCATAAGCCACGTATGGTCATGAATCTTCACATACATGACTATTCAAAGCATATAAATGCATACCGATGGACGATGAAAAGATCAATCACAACGGTAATCGATTTCAGTAAAACACTCATATACATTCTCTATAGGATGATCTTGATTTTACAACAATTAGGAGCAACAATTTTTTTTTGCAACATTCCTCTATTCTTTCAAATAGAATTTGGACAAGAACCACATGCCCCTTCTTGTCAATACCTCTTTTCCCATCTCTTTCAGCCATCTGAATAAGTGCATTTGAACTTAACAGGGAGTGTCCATTGTCTCCCCTCTTGCCAATAGATGAAAGAACAATTTTCTTAGAAGACACATTTATGCCTACACAAGGCGAGTCAGTTGCCCAAAAAAATTTAATTAGACCTTGCTAAAACATCTTTTCAATGAATGAATTCTAAAGCGGTAAGCACCCTACATGATGAGAAACAACATCTTGCAGAAGATACATTATAGCATTCTCCCTCACAGCTTCTGGATACCATGCCTAAAACTCTTTCAATGCTGAAGCAACCTTGAGTTGCTCCTTATCATTAAGAAGCCCAGAGTCTTCAAGGTATTCAATAACATCATCACAACCCTTTCCGCTAAACACAAACCAAATAGCAGGAAAGCATGTCCCCAGTCATAAGATGCATCAAGGTATCACTGACAAGGAGAACCTAGCAAAATGAAGAGCAAGCCAATTCAAGAATATAAAATGATGAAATTTTACAACCAGTGAGAATTTTGTTGTATCCAAGCATCAAACTTGGGCTTTCCAGTAAGCACTCGTAAAATTAAAATCTAAACTATATCAACTTGGGCCAACCTTTTCTCTTTCTTATTTACAAGTAAAATGATGTTACGTAGAGGCTACATCAACAGGTTAATATTTAATAACTTAACCATATTAACGTTTTACATTTTCATACATTTTTCTAAGATCTAAATGTGCACATTGTAGTGTATGTCATTAAAATATCATGCAACTTGCAAGAAATAAAAATGATTTAAGTTTTTGTAATGATATAATATATGTGCTTCTAAAGTTTCTTGAAATGGTACAAGATATTTTTAAGGAATTGCACTATTAAAACTTAAGACAGTGATATGAAACTCATTGCAATCTATATAGTGGTGAAATTTCCTTGAATGGAATATTGGTGGGCTCTTTATGAGACAAATAATTTCACCAACTAGACCATTTGAACTTGACATCATTGCCAACTGTTATAGTCATTTGTTTTATTGTTAATTGAAGGTGATGGCTGAAATCATCCATGACTACTTCAAACAAATTTGTAAATGCAATTCTATTTTTCTTTATTTTACTTTTATTTTTGTGCCCTTTTCTTTTCAAAAACATCCCTTCCCCCATATGATAGGGAATCAAACTCTTATATTTCAGTAACAGATGAATAGACTTTGGGTTATCATGCAATATTTGTGATTGATCTAGCCTCTTAATAGGTTTTGAATTAGACTTCATAGACTATGTCACTCAATTTATATTTATGCCTTTGTTAGAAGTCCTTTAATGAAGCTAAAATAAAAATAACAATGTTAAATTTTAATAAAGTATTAATTGCTAATTAAATATCCATCTTCAACTTGCTAGTGAAATGTCTAATCACCTTACATAAGCACGTGTGAGTAAATAGTTCCACTACTTTGATGGTGTAGCTCAATTTTAAATGTTTGATAGTTTTTTTTATGTTCTAATTACAATTCAAGGATAATTTAAACTAACTCTATTCAAATATCAGTTAGTATTTATTATTAGTGGTAAAAACTTTGTCACCATGAATATTCTTTTTACATGTACACACGTTGGAAGGTTCTTAATAGCTCTAATAGTTGTTCTATTGGGCTCATTAACCACTTAAATGAAATTGACAACTTTTAATGAGTTGGATGGATTATAGTGGAGAAAACTCAAGTGGATTAGGAGTAGGAATATCATCTACAACTATTTTTGTCATTTTATTCTTCCAGCTATAGGTTTTATCAAAGAGAAATCTCAATTTCATGGATAAGCTCCAACATATCTTAAAGAAAGTGATACAATTACAATCTCAATTAAAGACATCGATTTTCTTCTCCCATTGGTGAGTTCAGAACCGTCTATAGTTGAAGGGAAAAACATATAAAGACGACACAATTTTTGTATTAGAATGTCTATTTGTTGTTTTGTATCTAGTTTGTCATTCTGTACACCATCACATTGTCTTCTATTTGTAGCAGCTATAACTGTTGTTTATTATAAACTGTTAGCTGAAAATTCTTATTTTGACAATAGCAATAGGTTCTCTTTTCTATTATAGTTGATTAGAGACAACATACGTTGCATGTTTTTTAGCATTTAGATTGAAAAACAACATCAGTAATCGTATATTCATATCCGATCTACATGCACCAAGAAAATACATCCACACAACCCCCACGGGTAAAACTCAAGCAAAAGCTCACAGTGTTGATAAGTATTCTAGAGTGCTTAATTGATTCAAAGATTTTGAGACCATATCCTACAATCGTGGCATTCCATGAGACCACATTTCTTTGATGTATGTTTTCAAACAATTCTTATTTTGACAGCAGCAATAGGCTCTTTTCTATTATAGCTGATTAGAGACAACATAAGTTGCAGAATTTTAAGCATTTAGATTGAAAAGAAGCATCAGTAAGCCTATATTCATATCTAATCTACATGCACCAAGAAAACACATCCACATAACCCCCACAGGTTTAACTGTATGTGAGGCCCTCACCAACTACACTTGCATAGTTGCATGCAAATAAAATACAAGCAAAGCTCAAAATGTTGAGAAGTATTCTAGAGTGCTTTATTGATTCAAAGATTTTGAGATCATATCCCACAATCGTGGCATTCCATGAGAACATGTCAAACAATTTACATGCCTTGTCTATGTTTCCACATTGTGCATACATGTCTATCAAGGCACTTGCAACTACATCTGACAAAACCCCCACCTTCCATATTATGCTTTGATGCATATCGACACCCTGCTTCAATGTTCCCATTTTAGGAGCAAGCTCGAATGATGTTGGTCAAAGGTTATGGGGTTGGCTTCACACTTAAAAATCTCATTTTATTGGAAGATTTCATATACTTTTTAACAAATCCATTTTGCACATAGCTGACAATCATTGCAGTCCACACTCCATGAGACCACATCTCTTTCAGGTTGTCTATCAAAAAGTTCACGTGCCTTGCCTATGCTTCAACATTTTACATACATGTCTATCAGAGCACTTGTAACTACAACATCTGAGAGAAATCCGCTTTCAAATATGATTTCATGCATTGTTGTCCCCAGTTCCAAAGCTCTAATTTGAGCAAGAGTATGCTTGCAAATATTGTCGATTCTGGGTTTCTATCTACCAGTTGCATATTATAAAAATCTTTGAAAGCATTTTTGACAAACCCATTCTGAACTTATCCTCCAATCATAGCACTTCTATGAGACGATATCTCTTTGATGCATTTTGTCAACCAATTCATGAGTCCCATGTTTCCATATTTTGCATATATGTCTAATAACACACTTACAACTACATATAATAAGAATTTCCCTTCCATTATGCTTTGATGGATATCAAAGACTTGTTCCAAAGTGCTCGGATCATGGCACATGCTGGAAGAATGCCTGCAAAGGTTATGAAATTTGGCTTTAAAACATAAAATTTTGATTTATAAAATACGGTTGTGTAATACCCCAAAAATGGGCTATATGTTTATTAATCTCCTACATCGACAATTCGAACAAAATCGACATCAAAGTCCTAACCTAAGGCACATCTAAACATCATCGAATCATAATTGATTATCTTAAATTTTGCATCGGGGAATATTCTTAGTAATATTCCTAATTATCATAATTATCTTTAATTTTATAATTATCAAATTTATCCTAAAATTTGATTAATTGAATATTTTCATATTTAATTAATTAGATTTAATATTTGCCACTTAATTGTGTAATTAAATTTAATTCTATCTATTATTAATTGTATTATTTAATTTTGACAATAAATCAAAATTCCTATCTTTAATTGATTAAATTCTTATTTAATTAATTAAAGCATGTTGTCATTATTTAATAATATAATTTTTAATAAAAGTTTGGTAAAATAGTTAATTAACCCATAAATTAATTATTTTATTTCAAAAATCAGTTGAGTTGAGGATAAATCACTTTATTTATTTATTTAATTCTTAATTATTATGCATATTCAAAAGAAACAGTTAAACTCCAAATCAGAAAATCAATGCAAGTTATTGACTTTTTGGAACTCAACATCCTTTTGGAGTTCAAAAAGCTGATCTAAACTCTAATTTGAGTTAAAGAGCTGTTTTTGCATGATTTTGAGAATTAACTATCTTTCATGATCAGATAACTCAAAAATCAATTTGAGTGATTTATGGCTTTTCCCATGCATCTGCAAAGCCCCAGATTTCTATAAAACCAAGGCTCAGCTCTTCACAATATGATCTCATATTTTGCACAATCATGCTGGAGAATTGGAGGCTGAGGAATCAACTTGCGAATTCAAAGCTTTGTGAGATCAATTTCAATTGCATAGTTTTTATATCTTAGCATAGAATTTCATAGTTTTCATATCATTGTTAGAATCTTCATTGTTAGATCATTTAGCATCCATAGCATATCAGTTTATCATTCCTTATTGCACAGAAAATATAAAAAATATAGCTTAATTGCATTCAATTTCATATCCATCTTTTGCATTCAAATTCTTCATTTAGGTGTCGTCTAGGTCACTGATCTCAATTACAATATGAGAACATCAATCTCGCACCTATTAGAAGGCAGTAAATCGCTTGGTTAGATAGCTTTCAATTTTGCATGCTTTTGATTATAGCTAACCTCTAATGTTTTACTGAGTGTTGTGTCTACAGATCAGATACAATTTTCACACACAGGTTGCACTCTCCAGATGGAGTTTTCAGTTACACATTTTGTTTCCATTCTATTTGTCCTTTAGAGCACTAAGCTGTTCTCCCCAGTTGAAAAATTTATTTAATTTTTAAATTCTATATTTTCAACATGTCTTTTAAAAATTAAAATTGAGTTCCTACTTCTATTGTTATGTTATTCAGCACACAGATAAATTTTATGAGTTTCTACTCTATATATCATTCCACTGATCACTTATTTAGCCATATCCAAATAATCTTGCATAGTAGTATGGTACTTGGACATTTCTTGCATCATACACTCATTTGGATACATATTTCTGGTGAAAAATTATAAGAAAATTATAAGTTTACTGTATTAGATCTCAAATTTAAACTTTTGGGCTTGGAAGAAATGTTCTTCAAGTAGTTCTTATATTCAAATTCAATTTAGAATGCAACTCATCTTTCTCTTCTTCGTTAGCACTTAGTTAAGTATGTTATCTAATTATGGTTCCTATTGAATGAATGTAATTGATGGTACTAACTTGTCTCAATTTTGCAAACTTTACAGATTTTTGGAAGCAAACACTCAGAACAACCAAGAATTTTGGAGACTTTCAAAGTAGTCCCTCAGAATAGTGAAGGACCACACCATACACCTATTGAAATCTTAAAATACTATTCAAATATGGTTGCAACAAAATGCTCATGAACATTGAAAAACATTAGGAAAAACATGCTATTCATTTTGCACTTATGCTTTCAATATATATTATTAAAAAAAAGGATTTTGACAATTTTGTACTTATGAGAAACATGATATTGATTTTGTACTTATGCCTTCTATTAATACAATATTGTTTATGTAGTCTTTATTTGTCACAATGTCATTCAACTAATATTTTGAAGCTTGCTTTTTCTTCTCTCTTTTTGAGGTAGGGTTTTTCCCATGAGGTTTTCCCTCTTTCTCCACTTTATGAAAGTTTTGCATTTCTTGTATTGCATTGCATATTGTACATGGGTACCTAACATGGCCTAGTAGTCGGGACCCATCTTGCATTGTGAGTTTAAGTGCATTCTCCTAAGTTGCACTTAAGGGGGGGTGTTGGTGTGTGTAAATATTCCTAATTACACTAAACTTAATCTTACTTAGGATAATGTGTTGCATAATAGTTTTTCATTGAGACACCTAGGAGTTTGCACCTCAATTAAGAACATGGTGTAGGAGAAATTCCACTTTAGGTGTGAGATCCACCTTTAGTGCACATATCACATGATCATCCTCATCCTATTGCACATACTTCATTGCATAATGGAGGATGATCCACATTTGGTGAACATGTGATTACACCTTGGATAGGTGATAGCTTATCAACTCCTTATCATTCTCTCTTATCACCTTTCCAATATAAGGAGGCCTATTATATACATTTTAATCAATTCATTGGATCAATAAATCACCAATCATTGCATCATACAAGTATATTTTTGTTCATATCATCTTTCTTGTATTTTTGCTTTTCTTTAACCTCTAGATCCTTGGTTCAATCTTTGCTATTTTCAAATTATTACAATTCTCAACTTCACCCATTTCTTCATTCTGTCTTCCCATATTCTCATTATTTGAAGGGCTCCAAGCATGATCATCATAGAGCTCCTGCTCAACATTCTCAACAATCTCCAGGGAGAGGTTCACAATATCCCACATGTTCTCAATCTCATGAGAAACCTCATGCTGGGCAATCTTATCCTTCTCCCCGGGAGACTCCATTTTCTCTTCCAAGATATCAACCCTGAGACACTCTTTACTTGTCGTAGAATCAACGTTACCTTTTTCACTCGGAGAAGGCACAATATTTTCTTGGGCATTCAACTCTAACTATTTTTCATGACCTTCAACAATAACCTCATTCTCATCGAGTTCGTTCTTACTATTCACCTCATAAAAAATTGACAGAGGAACCTCTTTCTGGTCAAATTTATCCTTTTTATTTTTCTTATTGACTGACATCTCCACTTCAGTCCCCGCCATTTTTCTCTTCCATCTATTGTACACACTAAGATGTGCACTTCTCTAAGTCATTACTTCCTAGGGCATCCATGGATTGGAAACCTTGAGAAAACGACCTAGAGCTCCCTAGGCATGGAGTGCAAGAGTGTTTAGAGGGCTCTCAGCTAGAGCTATTAAGCATATAACCTTGCTAGTAAACCATGCAATGGGAGATTCAAAGAGACAAGGGCAAGAATGTCAATATCCTCAAGAATCAAAATGGAAATGCAATGCAAGCTATGCTAGAATGAAGATGAAAGAATGCAACTAAGCTATGAAAATGAAAGTATTACAAGCCTTTGCTAATTAAATTATGTGGATTAAGCTAAAACATGAAAGGAAACTAAACTAAAAATGTCATGAAAATTAAGCTATAATGCAAGTATGAAGACTAGAATGCAATAAGCTCTCCAAAGCTCCAAAGTCACCAAGAAAACCTGCAACACAACATTAGAATCAAGAGTGGGATCCCCTTGAATGAGGAAAGAGCTCTCCTTTTAAAGATAAATGGACCATGGAGATTAAGAGGCAAAAGATTTGATCAAGGGTGGAGTTTGAAAGTGGGATCAATCCTTCTGCACAATTCTCCTCCAATGAGAAATAAGTGTTGACTTTTGTGCCCCATGTGAGACAAAAAGACCTTTTCTTCTTTTTATAAAATAGGAATAATGCTTTATTTGTACAACTTAGGATAAGAGGAAAGTGGGGGCTTTTTATTTAATAAAAGAGGAGGGAATTCCTTTTAATTAAATAAAGACTTAGGATAAAATGGTTAACCCATAGAATATAATCGAATAAATGATAGAATTAGGATTTGATCAAAGAAATTGATTTGATGAAAATATTGCAGAGCACTAATTCAAGAAATTGATAAATTGAAGAATGGGGCCCAAAGTCTAGGCAACCATTTTAGGGTGCATACATTTGCCCCTCTTTGACTAATGTGAGATCAATTTGGGATCACATGTAGTCAAAGAATGGAATTGAAATGTGAGATCGATTTGGGATCACAAAACAACCTAGATGTGTGTTCGACGGATGGGAACACATCAGGAAAAAAATAAGATGATTGAAAAAGACAAGGCCAACACCCTTGTAAGTAGGTAATTGTCAAGTCTAAGATAAGAGATAAGAATCTCAAGCAAGGTTTTATAAAATTGAATCAAGGATTCAAATTTGATAGGTACTGCCCCCTTGGAATCGAAATTGAAATCAGGTAGAGGGAATGCAGCAATGAGAACAACATGATCAGATCACTAGAAATCATAATCGAAGATGAAAGATGATAGAATAACCATCAAGCAATGAAAAATATGCCCCACTTTGACTAGGTTTGATCGAGAAAGATATAGGATAAAGATGAAGTCAAAATCTTAGAGAGACAAAGCGAATGAAAATGAATGAGAGACTAGAAGGTTGAGAGAGATGGGGATGAAGAAATGAAGATGCCCCAACAAAGATCGAAGGATCAAGCCTCAAACAGTCAGCCAACTGCACAGAAGGAGGAATTTTGAAATGTGATTTTGACTATCAAGATGAACTCAGATTTTGATTGCGATCCTAAAAATGGATCTAGGACGTCGACATTAGTTAGGGGTGCAATTTTTGTGAAATTCTGAGATGTTTCAAAAATTAGGTCAAAAAGTCAAAATGTTATATAAGGGGTAAAAAGGTCATTTTCAAATTCATTTGTCTTATTGTGATTTTGAGAACTTTGAGAGATCAGAGAGAGATTATGGCTTAACAAGCAGTGATTCCCATCCACACACATCGATTCGAGTGTGGTTGGTTGCACAATTGGCCTCCTTAGTATGGTGCCTCGGTAAGTTTTTAAAAAAACTAGCCGTTTGAGTCATTTATTTCATTTAAAACAAGTTTTTAAAGTTTTCAAATTATATTAATGCGCAACTTTGTATGATACTTTGAAAGTATCACACACATGTTATACATTGTATCGTGTGATATTTCGTAAGAAAAGAAAGTATCGCACGTTCGTTCAAGAAAGCATCACGCGATGCTGGACGAAAGGTTGTGCGATATGGTGCAAACTATCATACCAAGAAAAAGTATCATACCACTATGTAACAAACTATCACACGATACAAAATCAACAAAAAGTATCGCAAGAGTATAATAAGAAGTATCGCATAGTGTTAATTTGAGCAAAATAACATGGGTACAGATAATTTTTGCGTTTGATATGTCTTGTACTGATTTTAGTCATCCATCATGATATGTTCTGACATCTGGGTTGTGGTTTATGGCTTGTAGGAGGCTTTTGTGGTGCTCACCATTAGAGCACTGAGAGTGGTCGGGCTACGCTGCGTCCAGGATCTAGATGATCCGGGTAGAGATGACCTGATTAGTATGGGGTTTGGGTACCTGTTGGACATGCTCCATATACGGGAAAACCACGGGTTGCTGATGAAATTGGTAGAGAGGTGGCACAACGAGCATAACACCTTCCATCTACCGACTGGAGAGGTGTTAATCACACTAGAGGACATCTACCAGATCCTGTGTGTACCCAACCATGGAGATGCAGTGAGCATAATCATGTTTATAGATGTTCATTAATGTAATGTTTCCATATGATGAAAACTAACATGATTTTTTGTTGGCACATGTATACTATGATCAGACTCCCATAGATGGGAGACAAGCCATTCAGGACCTGTTCCAGGATGTGACCATTATTGACAGATATCTTAGCTAGGACCGACTGATAGAGGAGTATGATCGGCATTACCCAGTGGCATGCATCGTGTGCTTGATAGTAGCACAGGCATTGATTACCGATAGGAGCCAGAGAGGGTTCCCACTAGGCTAGGGGAGATTGGTGGCGGACTTGGTGGCACACCTGAGATGGATGGTGTGGGGCCCAACCATCTTAGAAAATATGTACCATGAGTTACATGAGATCATATACAGGGACGGTCGATCATGGGCATATGGAGCCATCCTGGCATAGTTATGGGCATAGGAAAACATAGCCATTGTGTGACCACGAGTATAGCCTTGGGAGTGGAGATGCCCCTATATGTATAGGTATACAAGATTCATCAGCCAACCTCATAGTGGAGACCTTACTTATTATAGGAGGTAAAGATGATTTGACAACCTTTGAGTGGAGGCCATACAGGCAGTGTGAGCAGTGGAGCGACAAAGATCGTGAACTTGGATATATGTTGTGCAGCTAGCCACTACTAGGTCGACATGCAAAGATTTTCGAGTGGTTTGTGATCACTCAAGTATGGAGGCAGTTTGACCACTAGCAGAGGGTACCGGTGGAGACCACCACATACGCTAGGGTCAGGGAGGATGAGGGATTGGGGTGGCTGCCGATGCTGGACTACTAGCAGGCAGCACAAGAGACAACATGGCTACAAAGAGAGTCGTGGGATTACCTACCTGATATGGTAGATGTAGGTGCAGATGCTGCATATAGAGCAGAGCGCTAGAGACAGCCATTTCCTAGGTTCACGATCCCAAATGCACAACCGGAGGCAGCAGGTGGGGATGATGATGATGGGGGAGATGGAGGAGGGGGAGGAGCAGTAGTAGGACAGGGATCTAGATCTGGTGGCCAGAGATGGTCACAGAGATAGGTATCAAATGATGAGGAGGAGGAGGTGAGGCCAGCTCGCCAATAGGTGGATGCAGGACATGAGTAGCCTGTGGATAGGGGAGGAGAGGATCTTTGTGCTAGGGTGCAGGCCTTAGAGGCCAAGGTACAACAACTAAGGATCACTATTGCCATCTGGGATCAGAAGCTTCTAGATGCACGAGCCAAGATAGAGCGGTGGGAGAGGGCAGCACAAGAGGATGCCATGGAGATCTAGAGGGAGGCGACATGGGCGACGTATTATCACGGTTTATACATAGTAGCCATACCCGTGGGATAGAGGGCGCCACTCTATTCCGAGAGGGCAGGGAGATCAGACATGGTAGGCGACATGATGAGACCACCGCTTCCACCACCACCACCTCCACATGATGGGGAGAGTCACTCCTAGGTCTAGGGCTTAGATGTATAGTCATATCTTGAGACTTGATCTAGATTTTGGGATTTCACATTGTACTTGTATCATGATATATATATGAGATGGCTGGATTTGTGATTTATCTTGTGTACTTGTCCCACTTGTGATGGATGTTTCAATATTATTGTCTTGTTATATTGCTCAAATGTATGATATATGCTTATGTATAGTCTCTCTCATAGATGTATGATTAGTTCACATGTTATGATATAGACACATGTTTCTAAAAATGATCTTTTTTTGATATAGATATAATGATAAGATTAACCCCTTGCGATGATAGGAAAAGGATGTGATGTGAAAGACAAGGAGCAAAAAGACATGATCAAGAAGAAGCAAAAGGTGAGCATAGTTGACCGAAAAGTTCATGAAAGATGAAAGGAGAGCTCTCTCCATATGCAAGATGCAAAACTAAACTAACATGAACTTAAGAATACAAGCTACTATGAAAAGTGGTTTACTTGCAAAGTTACAAAGCCATTAGACTCTAATAATCATCATCGAGCTTTATTGGTAGCATCGCAAGATCATACAATACGCACTAGTATAACTATGGGTATATGAATATGATCTGTATCAGATAGATATGTGGGAATCCCACCTAAGCATCAAAGACATGTAGGTCAAGATGACTAGTGCAGTGAGGTTCCCTAAGTTTGGTATAGCAAGATTATGCTCACATCGAGACACAAGAAAGTCAAGATGACTATAAGCATGTACTTGCAGAAAAAAGTCAAGGATAATACATTGTAGATCCCAGTGTCAAGTGGAACAAGCATAAATGCTCATGACAGTTAAGACCGACAAAATATACCCACAAGCAGAAAAATAAATAAAAGATGTCCTTGTGCCCCTAGTCTTCTAGTCATGCATCATTGGAAACTATTAGGGAGAGAACACTCATCAAAGAAATCATCATAGACAACACATAAAGAAATAAAGTCAAGCAAGTCTCAACAAATCAAGTGTTTAAGTGCGTGTGTGTAGGTCATAGAGTCAAACTTTGAGTATCCCATCTGCCAGTGGGAAATATCATATCATTCTAGACTACGGGTAGGATATCTGATAAGTGTTGAGAAACACTTGACGCTAGGGAAGTGTTGAAAAACACAGTTGGGGTGGTGTTGAAAAACACAGTTTGCAAGGTGTCCCAAAGACTAACGCATCCAAGAGACCAAAGCTAACATAATTATGCCCCCTAGACAAAGACAAAGACCAATTCCAAACCAAGGCAACAAGGACAAGGCATGATGGAGAAAGGCTAAGTGTTGAGGACGAGTGCTAAGAAATAGGGATGACAAGGCCTCAAGTAGCGCCCATGTCCAGATTTTCACCACTTGACAGATTTTTTGATTTTTTCAATTTTTTTTTGCTACCAAGGCACCTGTTTCCAGGTTTTCACCAAGGCACTTTTTCTATTTTTTTATTTTTAAAAATTTTTTGTAATTTTTTTGGTAAGAAATCAAAGCGCCTATTGCTAGGTTTTCCCTAGGATGCTCTTTTTTAGGACTTTATATGTTTTTTAGGAGTTTTTCAGCATCATATATGAATTTTTTTGGAATTTTTTAAGGATCAATAAATTTGTACAAAGGATTCCCCCACATAGAACATACATCATGGATATAACTTCTTCAGGTGTAAGACATTGATAGGATCAGGGAGCTGTTCTCCCTCTTCAGTAGATAATAAATAAGCACCTGTCCCAAAAGTGACAGTAATGATGTAAGGTCCAAACCAATTAGGTTCAAATTTACCCTTTTGATCTCCATGCTGTTGATTCTTAGGGTTTTCACGTAGGACAAGATCTCCCACTTGGAATTCTTTAGGGTGAACCTTTTTGTTGAAAGCTTTGGACATGCGCTTTTGATAGACCCTCATATGGTCAAATGATGCTTGACGTTTCTCATCTAGAAGTTCTAAATCTTGGAGTCTCATGGCGTGGTAGTATTCATCTGTAACTAGACCTTTGAGGAAAACTCTAAGTGAGGGAATCTCAACCTCTAAAGGTAACACTGCTTCAGCACCATAAGTAAGGGAAAAAGGAGTAGCCCCAGTAGGAGTACGAATACTCATTCTATAAGCCCATAAAGTCAAATTTATTTGTAAATGCCAATCTCTACCATTCTTATGGACTGTTCTATGTAGGATTTTAAGAATGGTTTTGTTTGAAGCCTCTACTTGACCATTTCCTTGCGGGAAGTAAATGGAGGACCAATGTTGTTTAATCTTAAATTTCTTGCAGAGTTGTTTAAGGTCTTTATTTTTGAACTGACCTCCATTGTCAGTGATAATCTCAAAAGGTACTCCACATCGACATATGATATGGTTCAGAATGAATAGAGAGACTGTATTGCCCGAGGCAACAGAAAGTGGGACAACTTCTACCCATTTAGTGAAGTAATCAGTAGCAGTGATAATAAATTTGTGTCCACCTGATGAGTTGGGATGAATCTACCCAACAAGATCAAAGGTCTGACGTTGAAATGGCCAATGAGATATAAAAGGAATAAGCTCCCTGCCTGGAGCATGTATCAAGTTACCATGTTTTTGACACTTTTTGCATGACTTTGCAAAAGCTACTACATCTATCTGCATTGTAGGCCAATAGTACCCTACCCTAAGCAACCTTCGGGCCATGGCAAGACCATTGGAATGTCCCCCACAGATGCCCTCGTGAATGTCAACTAACGCTTGATCAGATTCTTCCTTTTCTAAGCATCTAAGAAGTGTCCCATCTAGAACCCTCCTAGATAGATCACCAAAGATAAGGGTATGGTGAGAGGCATTTCAGGTAAGGTTTCTGCATTCAAATCGGTTAAAGGTTTTGAGAATAATGCCATTGCAAAGGTATGAGTAAATGGCACCATAACGGGATGACTCATGACCAACAAGGGTACATATAACATGGCTTTCTTGGGAGTCATAAATAGGTTAATGTAGCTGTTCCACCAAGAATTCAAATCTAGATTCATGTTGTTCCAACTAAAGGAGTGAAGCAAGTGTGGCCATAACACCAACTGCTTTGTTTTCTGCTCTAGGGATTTGCTGAAGTGTGACGAATGTGAAGTATCGCCTCAAGGAATCAACCATTTTCTTGTAAGGTACCATTTTCTCATCTTTTGTTTGATATTCTTCATTAACTTGGTCGATTATCAAATGTGAATCCCCATAAATGTGCAACTCTGTGATTCTCCATTCTATGGCCATCTTAAGTCCATTTGTCAAAGCTTCATACTCAGCAATGTTGTTTGTACATGGGAACAATAACTTGTAAGACTTAGGAATCGTGTACCCATGAGGAGAAACAAACAACACACCAGCTCCTGAACCATTTTGCATAAAAGAGCCATCAAAGAACATCTTCCATGTTCTCTCAGTCATGTACATGAGGTGCTCATCTAGAAAGTCAACTTGAATAGGTGCACTATCTTCAATTGAGAAATTAGCCAATTGATCTGCTATAGCTTGTCCTTTTATAGCTTTACGCTCAATGTATTCTATGTTAAATTTTGATAGGATCATCATCCACTTAGCAAGTCTACCTGTGAGAGTAGCCTTACCGAGCAAATACTTGAGTGGTTAGTCTTTGCTATGAGGTGTATTGTGTGTACAAGCATGTAATGTCACAACTTTTGAGAAGCAAACACCACTGTGAGGCAAGCTTTCTCAATACTGGTGTAATTAACCTCATATGAAACAAGAGTACAACTAATGTAATATATGGCTCTTTCTTTCCCATGTTCATCAAGTTGAGCTAGCAATGCCCCCAAGGAAGATTCTGTTCCTGAAACATATAGTATAAGTGGCTTCCCTAGAATAGGAGGCATTAAAATAGGAGGATTTGCCAAGCATTTCTTGATTTGGTCCATGCTTTGTTGACAATCCTCATTCCAGACACATTTGACTCCCTTATGTAAGTTCTTATTGAAAGGTTGAGCTCTATCTGCCAATTGTGAAATGAACCTCCTTATGGATTGAAGATGTCCTTGAAGACTCCTTGTTTGGCTAATGCTTTTAGGAGGTGGCATATCCACGATTGCTTGGACTTTTTCAGGGTGTACCTCTATTCCTTTTGCTGAAATGATGAATCCTAGAAGTTTTCCTGAGGTGACACCAAATGCACACTTTTTAGGATTTAACCTTAACTGAAATTGTTCCATGCAATCTAGAATGACTTCTGAATCACCTAAGTGTGTCTCTCTTTTCTTAGATTTGGCCAAGGTGGTCATCCACATAATCTTCCATGTTTTTATGCATTATTTCATGAAAAATAGTTGTCATAGTTCACTGATAGGTGGCCCCTGCATTTTTTAATCCAAAAGGCATAACATTCCAACAATAGGTACCCCATGCACAAGTGAATGCAATCTTTTCTTGGTCTTCAAGAGCTATCTTGATCTAATTATATCCAGAAAAACCATCGAGCAATGAATAGATCTCATAACTCATGGTCATGTCCACTATGATGTCTATGTTGGGGAGTGGAAAATCATCCTTTGGGCATGCTCTATTGAGATCTCTAAAGTCTGTGCAAATGCAAATGGACTTGTCATGTTTGGAAATAGGTACAATGTTCGATATACATTCAACATAGTCAATAGCTCTTATGAATCCTGCACTAAGGAGTTTCTCTAATTTTGCTTTGACTAGAAGAGCTATGTGAGGATGCATTTTTCTCAATTTTTGTTTGACTAGTTTTACACCTGGAGCTATGGACAAGTGATGCATAATAAGATTAGTGTCCAACCCTAGCATATCTAAGTAAGTCCAAGCAAAAGTAATCTTCTTTCTCTGTAAGAACTTGGTGTATGCTTCTCTTTCTTGTGTTGACAAGGACTGAGCCAAGTGAACTATCTGTAGAGTTTCATCTGTACCCAAGTTGTCTACTTGTGTTGGTTCAACAAGCACTGAAGATCTATCTTGAAAGTAACTAGGAAGATGATCAAGTACCTCATCCTTAGGCACCTCAAAGAGGTTTTCACCCTTGGATACATCATTTATTTTTACTTTTTTAGGTTTTGAGACCGCCACATAGTAGTTTTTGCCATCATAACTCCTATTCTTTTTTTCTTTTCTTTTTATTTTTTGACTAAGGTACTTGATGTCTGGCTCTGTCATGCTGGTAGCCGATTCACTGGTGGAAGAGACTATGGGTTCAATTAGATTTAGGTAACAGGTTATCTCATAGTCATTCTAGAATATTAAGAGCTCAAGCTCTTGATAACATTGGGACCAATCAATGAGGTGAGGATGAGAAAGGGGTAAGTCAATGACTGGTTCAAGGTTATGGATATGAATGGAATTATCTCTAGTGATTGAAGAGTTAGAGTCTGTCGAGTATCCATCTAAGCTACCCAAATTAGGATTCATCCTACCAAGTGAAGAATCGTCCACTAAAGCAACTTGTGGATTCAAATCCTCAAATACTACACGTGACTCGTCAGCTACCTCAGGATGAGAACTATAAGTATGGACGACATCAATAGCCATATTGACTATGGAAGAATTGGATAGAGAATCCCATTCATACTCATGTGAATCTGTATTTGAATCCTGTTTGAGATGTTTACACCATGCATGTTTGGGATGTCTTGATGTGGAAGCTCTAATGTCATCAAGCGTAACATCTCTCTCCATAAAATGAACAATATTATTTTGTTGACATTCCCTGATAGGATCTTCCATTTTTGACTCATCTCGTTCTATGTTTGCAACTGTTGTATGAGCAACTAGATTATCTAAATCTCCCCAAAGGAGATTGGTGGAAGGGACCCAATCTTCACACATATCTTGCTGGTTTTCCAAATTGGGCATGTATTTGGGTTCATCTTCTCTATCCATTTCATCAAGGATAGGAGCAGTATTCTTGTTATGATTCTCGAATCCTAGGCCAACTGTCTTCTTAGACTTGCATCCAAAAAGAGCATGATCAAGAGGTTCAGCTCTAGCATCTAATTTGTGATTAATAGGGCCATGTCCTAGATAGCCCATATTTTTGACAAAAGTATACCCTCTTCCATAAGCCTGAGGAGAGGGAGAGAAGTTCTCATTGTGCATGTATTTATCTTCTCTATAAATCTAGTCTTTAACAACCACCTCCTCTTTCTCATCTTGGATAGGAACTGAGGACTCTACGAATGTGCCAAATAAGGTCATGGCTGAAGAGGAAGGTCTCATTTCTTGTGAAGGCTTTCCATAAGACCTAGATGAGACTAGAAGTTTTGTAAAGGAGTTAAGTTGATACCCCCCCATACCAAGGTCCATTGATTTGAACTTATCCTTGCACTGTGCTAGAGTCGCATTGAAATATTTTGCCTCTTTGTTGAGGGGAACATGAGTCCCTGCTAAAATTGAGTTGACAAATAATTTGCTATCCCCATGTATACAAATTTCTACTCCATTGTAGGGGAACTTAACACACTAGTGGTAGGTAGATGGCACTACTTGCATCTCATGGATCCATGGCCTACCAAGTAAGATGTTGTATGCTAGAGGATCAACATCAACAATTTGGAACAGAAGATCCTTCTCAACAGGGCCAATCCTAATAGGAAGGACAACCAACCCTTTGGAACTTCTTTCTGCCTCATCATAGGCTTTTATTGTGATCTTCTTTCGGGCATCTATGACTTCTTCTGAGTAACCCAATGTTTTTAAAAGACATAAGGAACAAATATTGAGCCCATCACCCCCATCTATCAACACATGCTTGACATGGGTTTTGTGGATCATGACTTCAATATGCAGGGCAAGATTATGCGGGTGGATCAAAGCTTTATCATCATCTTCTAAAAAAGTAAGGTAATGCAGGCTAGCAATGTGATTAACCATGTTTTGGAATTGATCGACATCTAAATTTTTAGGGACATTTTCTACGTGCAAGGCATCCTCAAGGACTTATTTATGTCTTGGGGACAACTCTAAGAGCTCAAAGATTGAAATCTGAGCTAGGGTTCTCTGCAACTGATCAATAAGATTATAACTCATTTTGGGATTAGCTACTGATTTTGTGGTGACATTCTTGGATGTCACTTTCTTTGGTTTATTGGATTGATTTGAACTAGGTCCTCTAATGACCACAAGACCTTGACTTCTCATGACAAAATTAAGAGCTTGGGATGACCTCCTAGAGTTACGACCCCTTAGCACCACCACAGGTTCTTCATCAAAGATAGGAGGAGAGTCCACATCTCAACCATAAGGATCCTTGTTCCTCATCATGTTGACATTTTCCTCCACAACTTCAAGCATGTTGACCACATTTTCCACAGCTATGTAAGTGTAGTTGATCTCGGCCTTGCCATTCTTTGGTTTAGAAGTTTCCCCCTTCTCACATTTAGGCAAAGGCTCTTTGAAAGCCTTATAATTAGCATTAGTGTTCAGACCATCCACCTTAAGTTTTCCATTGTCAATGAGATCTTGGATGATATGCTTAAGTTTCCAACAGTGTTCGATATCATGTCCAATACCATTGTGAAATTTGTAGAAAGCTTTCTCATCCTACCAATGTGGTTTAACATCAGGAATATGATGCTTTGCGGGATCTTGAGGATGTGCAAGATTGTTGGCAATAAATGTTTTGAAGACATCCTCATAGGAATCACCAAGCTTTGAAAATTGATGCCTCTCTTTCTTAGGCTTGTCTGGGTCCCTTGGCTTATGTTCCTGTTGGTTGGATGCGTTGAGCTTCATTGCTTGAACAACACTAGATAAGTGAAGAACACCTTGATCCTTAGGTTGAGAAGAGTCTACAACTCCATCGTTAACCACTTGCTTGTTCTTATTCCAGTGCAAGTTTTTCCCTTTATCCTTATTAGCATTGTTGTTATTTTGACCATTATTGTTGTTCTTGTTGTTGGTCAAAATTCCTTTCTCTTTCAAAACATCATCAATTCTGCATGTGGTTTCGACCATGGTGTCAAAGGAGTCAAAGACCATTTTCCTCACTTCATACCACATCTCAGGAACCAGGTTGCTAATAAGGATGTCAATCTTCTCCTTTTCAGGAATGGTCTTGGAGTATCGAGAACATTGACATCTCCACCTTTGCAAGAAAGCAACAAAGGACTCCCCTTGATTTTGTTTTAAGTTACATAGGTCCAACATGGTGATAGATCTCGAAAGATTGTAAGCGAAGTGTTGGACGAATCTATGAACAAGTTCTTTGAAAGTTTTGATGGGGGGAGTTATGTTGGTAAACCATTCCATTTCTTGACCTTTGAGACTCCTTGGGAACAACCTCATGAGATAGGAGTCATCTTGATGAAACTCAAAGCTCATAATGTAGAGTTGGTGCACATGGTCATGTGGATCCCCATTACCATCATACTTGTCATATTGGGGAATTTCCATCTTCCTAGGGAAATCTTTCATGCTCACACTCTTGTTGAAAGGATTATGATAGATTGACTCAAGTGAAAAGGAATTCTTAGGTGCCAACAACTTTTCCATCATACTCTTCATTTTTCTGATCTCTTCTTCTTGAGATGGATTTTTCTTCTTAATCTTTCTATCCACATCAAAGTTATAGGGGACCCTAGTGCCCTTGTTAATTAAGCTCTCTAGGAACTTGTCTTTGTTTTGCTCTAGATATCTCTCCACATACTGTTGGAATAGTGGTTCCTATTGCATCCTCATGAAGTCTTGAGCATCAAAACTTGAGCTACTACCTCCATGTTGGGAACCATGATGAGCACGTTGTGAGGGTTTCCTTGAGTTCCTAGGAGGTGTTTGTCTCCAATAATGAGCATGTTGTGAAGTCCTTCTTGAGAGGCTTTCCTTTCCAATTCTAACAAGGCTCGTCCCTTCGCCTCTAGGAGTCTAAGCTTCTCTTATTTTTCAGCTTGTTCATCTAAAAAGGTTTTCTTTTCATGCTCAATTCTTTTGTTCCTTTCACTTGTATACCTTGAAGTGGTTTGGAGTGGTGAGCTTGGTCTCGAATGTTTGAACAAGTCATTGGTATACGCTGCATTCACATGAGCATCACAAGGTTCATTGTCTGGGTCTTCATGTTGTGACCGTTCTTCTTGGTGAGCTCATCTCTGGTACCTTTCAGCCCTTTGATGTGCATCCAAATATCTGGTATTGACAGGGGGTGAGGCTGGTTGATTATCATGAGATGAACCACCAAATAGAATGTTGTCTCTATGTCTCTGAAATATGTTGTCAAGATTTTTATCCATTGCTTCCCTCTCCTTTTGAGTCATGGTGTAACTCATATCCATATCTGATTGAGAAGGTGCTAAGGATGTGCTCGACTCACTAGGATTTCTCTTAGGATCAAAACAAGCTTCTGAGGTACTCCTAGGGGATTGATCAAAGATGGGATCTTTTCCCTTACATTTTTTACGAGTTTGGACTAAGGGTAATTGATCAAAGACTACTTGAGGTCATTTTCCTTGATTTACTTGATACCGAGTTGTAATCGACATGAAAGAAAAGATCCTAGGTGATAAGATGACCCTAAGAAATGTCGGTACCAAACTAGGATAGTAAAAGCATTCAATTGTCCAAAAGAGAGATGGTAAGATAGAAAATTTGCAAAAGGTATAAACCAACACTACCACAGAGGTGCCTAATCAAAGGATAAGTATCCTAACACATATGGATTAGGAGGATGATTTACCCAAATTATATTTTATTGAAATTGATTTTGGATGGAAGTGAATTGGACAAGAGACTACTAAGACTCTCCAAGTGTGTTACAAAAGAATGTAAAGGTTTACTTTCTCAACAAGGATGACTTCTAACTAACCGATTCCAAGCAAGGTCACTTGTGAAATCAAAGAATACTATTTCAAGAGATCAAGACACATGAAACCAAGGTACAAATAGGCTTCCAACAACGGGGTAAGTGACCTACTATAATTCAGATCGACTAAGGAAGACTGAAAATGACACGAATCAGCTTTGGATTGTAGACAATAGTAAGACAACAAGATTACTCTGTGCGATAGTTCGCAGGGTATTGGGACGATACAATTTTTCCAGATGATATTTCACACAAAGGTCATGTGATGGTTTCTAGGCAGTTGATGTGATAGTATCTAGGCAGGTCGTGTGATAATCGTGTAGTATCATACGATATTTGACAAGTGAGTGTGTAAATCTCAATTCTGAAGGCAATTTGGCTAAAGTTGTAGGTTGGTAAGCTCAATTTCTCGATTCCAAACATAGTAATAGCAGAGAATAGACAGGTTTGAAAATAGTAAGTGATCAAACGTGTCATAAAACACTTGAATCAAGGGCAAAGGCAACCTTGTCAAGACGTGCACTTGGGATATCAAAGCGAAAAATCCTATGAGCACTACCGTGATGTTTGATGTTCAAGAACATTTACATAGGTAGATCACAACGAAGACAATTCAAGCACTTGCTAGCCTAGAAAGACAAAGGCTCAATACTCAACAAATTGGCCCACACTTGATGTGCCATCACCTCACACAAAGTGGTTGCCCACAATAGATATTGGCTTTGTCATGGAAGTGACAATGTCACAACCAAAGGAACACAGATGGTGAGTAAAATCTTGGGGTGATCCAGGTTAGTCCACTAGGATCAATCCTTGCACCAAGATGTTGAGTGGAAAAAATTGGTAGCTTCTATCTATGGTTCGTAATAAGGGCTTCCATTCGCAATACCCCTCTTGCTCCCCAAAGGGACTCCTTACCTTGTGGAAAGTAACATACCTTGCAACCACAAGAGTACCTTAAGCATTTTAGCTTAGCATTTTACTCATGGTCACAATCCCACAAGTACTCACACCAAGTGAAGATAAGTACTACATCTACCAAGGTTTTGTGTCCTTGATAGCCTTGATTTTATAGTGGGTCGGAATAGCTGGGTATTAGCTTGTCCCCACTTAGGTCGTTCCTCTTGATTGCTCAAGAGCAGACCCGCTAAAGGATTCTAAACTAAATAAGAAGTGGATTAACCTTTGAGGGTCAAGATTTCTGGTTCACCTCAAGGGTGAAGAGCATACTCTCCTATCTCAAAATCCTTTCCCAAACACACCAAGCAATGTTCAATTAGTCCTCTTTCTTTTGAAATCTACAGATGGGTCAAGATTTTTGGTTCACCACAAATGTGAAGAGCATACTTTCCTACCACCAAAAGACTCTAATAACAAGATATTAAATGCATAAGAAAATGAAGAACTAGTATATGCCACACTCAAAAAATGGAAGCCAAGAACAAGCACTTGATTGTTTTTATGCTTTGGGCAGCCCTGTAAGAAAGATTAGTAGCCCTTGTGCATTTGAAGCTTTGACATGCATTCTTTTAGAAAATAATGCAAGCAACTAGGGCACACCTACAAACACAACTTGTTAGGCCCACAAAGGTTAGTACATCAAAAACCAAGTATAATCTGAAAATGAATCTCTGTCCTAAGTAAGTCAAAACTAGCAAGCAAACAAATCCAAATCTTGCAAAGAAAGCACCAAAATCAGTCACTGCCAAGCCTGGGTGGCAATTTTGTTAGAGAAAGTTTTGCACGATACTTCACAGTATAGGAGTATGATACTTTTGTTCTGTGCGATAGTTCACATTGTATCCAGGTGATAGAGTACTGTATGGCTGTGTGACAAAGTCCTGTATGGTCGCACAATACTTTTACTGGAAAAGTATCACATGGGTATGTGAGGAACTGTCGTACAACACTGGAAGACTATCGTATGAAACTCTGCCAAAAAATAGAAAAATAGCCAAAACAGCAAGCTGACAATGATGAAAAATTAGCAAAAATGCAAGGAAATAAAGGCAAAACAAAACCGTTCTGCCCCACAATGGGTGCCAAAAATGTACACACTAAGATGTGCACTTCTCTAAGTCATTACTTCCAAGGGCATCTATGGATTGGAGACCTTGAGAAAGTGACCTAGAGCTCCCTAAGTATGGAGTGCAAGGGTGTTTAGAGGGCTCTCAGCTAGAGCTATTAAGCATATAACCTTGCTAGTAAACCATGCAATGGGAGATTCAAAGAGACAAGGGAAAGAATGCCAATATCCTCAAGAATCAAAATGGAAATGCAATGCAAGCTATGCTATAATGAAGATGCAAGAATGCAACTAAGCTATAAAAATGAAAGTATTACAAGCCTTTGCTAATTAAACTATGTGGATTAAGCTAAAACATGAAAGGAAACTAAACTAAAAATGCCATGAAAACTAAGCTATAATGCAAGTATGAAGACTAGAATGCAACAAGCTCTCCAAAGCTCCAAAGTCACCAAGAAAACCTACAACACAACATTAGCATCAAGAGTGGGATCCCCTTGAATGAGGAAAGAGATCTCCTTTTAAAGATAAATGGACCATGGAGATTAAGAGGCAAAAGATTTGATCAAGGGTGGAGTTTGGAAGTGGGATCAATCCTTCTGCACAAATCTCCTCCAATGAGAAATAAGTGTTGAATTTTGTGCCCCATGTGAGACAAAAAGGCCTTTTCTTCTTTTTATAAAATAGGAATAATGCTTTATTTGTGCAACTTATGATAAGAGGAAAGTGGGGGCTTTTTATTTAATAAAAGAGGAGGGAATTCCTTTTAATTAAATAAAGACTTAGGATAAAATGGTTAACCCATAGAATATAATCGAATAAATGATAGAATTAGGATTTGATCAAAGAAATTGATTTGATGAAAATATTGCAGAGCATTGATTCAGGAAATTGATAAATTGAAGAATGGGGCCCAAAGTCTAGGTGACCATTTTAGGGTGCATACAACTGCTATTAACAATTTGTTTGGGAATAGTTTCTAGGAGCTTATCTCTAGCATATTAAAAAAGAAGCATAATCAGGCCTTCATGGATAACATGGGATTTAGGTTTTTTTCCTGTTATCCATAATGCAATGATTTAGAGAGCTTAATAATAAGAACATAAAATAAACCCTGGTATTATGATGGAAATGATTAACAAGGACAAAGTGATAATTGCAAACCCTCATAAATCTCTCATCGAGAGTAAAATACTCCATGATAACCCTAAGAACCTTAGCCCAAATAAGCTTAATATTTTCAATTTTTACAAAATCTTCTTTCTCCTTAATCAACATAGCTATGTCTTGATTAGTCCTTGGAAAATACCTATAAGCTTTGTTACCGGTTCTTCTATCCTTTAAAATAGTTCATTCCATCCAGAGGGAGCTCGGTGATCTCAAAAATCAAGTCCAGGGTTGGAGTAAAAGACTTACCAGCGAGTTTAACGACCCCATTATCCCAGCCCACTGCAAACTCCTTGGTAATGTCATTCTTGTAGCCATGCAGTCTCTAAAGGTAAGGCACAATCCCCACCTTCTTAAGCTTTTTCCACACTTTTTTCTCTTGTCTGCATTTGCATTAAGAGGGCTCTTCCCCTTTTATCTCCCTTCCCATCTCTTCCGTTTCACAATTAATCTCTAAGTTATAGTAATTAAACTTAAGCAATAAAAAAAGAGGCACAATACCTTTCAAGCTCAACACCCAAAACATAATTTAGTTCAAATTCAAAACCCAATCTATTTTAGGCACCCGCAAAGCATGCATGATAAGACATGTAATAATAAAAATACACTCTAAATGCCACTTCACGCCTCTTGTACTTTTAATCCATCTCATATCAATTAAGGCCATTATTATTTTGAATGACTCCCTTTTGATTGATCATATTATAATCAATGAGCCTTTTAATATTATCATTAAGGTTCACCACCCAAACCAGTATTTGCAAGTGATGTCACACTTAACCGCAACATTAGCTAACCCATCCACAACTATATTGGTTTCACGGTAATCATGGGTTCCATAAAACTCTTCAAAATTTAGAGAAATACGCTTGATTTTATCAATAATTTGCTCTATAGTCCATGAGGGTTTATTTAAACCATTTATGCAACTGATAATATTCAAGGAATCTCCTTCCAGCCATATTTTCTTACATCCCAATTCTTGTTCCAACATGATGATGTTAAGAACAGCCATAACTTCATCCCTATGATTGGATTGCAATCCATATGGAGAAGCCACCACCCTGAAACTATTACCACCCCAATCTCAAATTATACCACCACCACCGACCATACTTGGGTTGCCTTTGAAAACCCCATTAAAATTAGCTCTGTACCAACCTTGTGGGGGGATGAAAATTGGGCCCCTTCTCTGGGATTATGAACTTTGTCAGATATGACTCCAAACTGCCAGTTTCTTACCTTCACAAGATCCTCCTAAGAGATGATAAAAGAGGAATTGTTATGGATGATAGAGTTTGATCAGGACATGATTGATGATGATTCAGAGGAGGTTGGCATAAATTTTTTAGTATTTGCTATGTTTTAGTAATTTGCATTTTTGGAGGTCTTTGGAGCATTTCTGGGTACTACCACTATTGATTGCATATTCCGACTTTATTTTTGTAACGTGTCTCTCCCCAAAGGGTTGTGCGTGCTTTAAGAAATGTTAAGTTGCTTAATTGTACACTTTTTACTTGTTTTTACCCTTATTTTAGTCACTCACACCTTTTAAGATATATATATATATATATATATATATATATATATATATATATATATATATATATATATATATATTTATATATATATATATATTTATATATATATATATATATATATATATATATATATATATATATATATATATATATATATATATATATATATATATATATATATATATATATATATATATATATATATATATATAATCACCGCTTCAACTCTCATATAGACAATAAGAAGAGATTAGAGAATAAATTCTTTGGTGTAATGTTTCTAGTTATTTTCCCTCCTTTCGCACAAGTGTAGTACTAGCTTATGAATGGTGATGCATATTGTTCAAGTATCTAATTATAGACACGAGGAGAAAATAGTTACGATATTAGATAGGATGGACAAAATTGGAAAGAATGATAGAGATGAAAACTCTTTAGATGGGACTCCCAAAAAATGCACCATCAACATTGGGGTGTAGAATCAATCTCCACAAGAATTATCTACAATCATTAAAGGAGACCAAAAGACATTGATTGTCATTTGGATTTGGTCTTCTACTTATTTAGCCTATTGCTTGCCGCCTTGAAGCTAGAGTCAGAATACTATGCACTCTTCCATTGTAATTTCAATTTCCTAGTCTTCTTCTTCTTTATTATCATTATGTGGATAATATTATTGTATTATTAGCATTCTCTTGGTAGATTGCATAAGCTCGCCATGTTAGGTTAATGGAAATGATGTCATTTTACTGTTTCTTTAATGGTTAGGATCAACTTGAATTGAAAAACTCTCAAATCCACCTATCACCAATCCCTAGACACAATTTGGGCTCTCCAGGGTATTAAATTGTTGTTGGTTATGATTTAAACTACAATAATTCTATGAATGTTCCTCACCATGTCACGTTTATCATTGACAAATGATATTGGAAGGCTTGCACATACAATTAACTTAAAATCTCTATTCTTACTATGACTTACAATATCTGACACCAGTTACACCTTATTTAATTTATAATGATATGTTATTTCAACAATATGCTTTTGTGCAATTGATGATTCTGTCAGAGTGCTTGGTTGCTGCTGGAGGGTTCTGATTTTGCTAGAGACTGTTAATGGCTTTATCTTCTTTCTAGCAGGTAATGATTTGGGGGATTGGGGGGTCTCTCTCAATCCCTTATCTTTGTTTAAGGTTGGGGGAGCCCTTCAAAACCCTGGTGTAATGGTGCAGTTGAAGCCTAACATGCTCAAATATTTAATCTGTTGTTTTCTATTTGGTTGTGATTTGGTGGTTTGGGGAGCTAGCCTAAATTCCATTTCTTTGTTTAAGGTTGGGGGAGCCTTTCAAAACCCTGATGGGTTGGTGCAGCTGAAGATTAACATGCTCAAATATTTAAGTTGTTGTTTCCTATTTGGTTGTGAGTCGATGGTGTGGGGAGTTATCCTCATACCCAGTTCTTTGTTTAAGGTTGGGGGAGCCTTTCAAAACCTTGATGGTTTGGTGCAGTTGAAGCTTTACTTGCACAATTACTTAAGCTACTATTTCATTAAGTCTGGTTATGGGAGCCATCAAAACCATTATGTACGGTTTAGGGAGCTTGAAAACCCTAGATATTTGGTGATGCTTTAAGGTGTTGGCTTTACATGTTTGGTCTTAGCAGCTTGAGCCTTCTTGATTATTTTCCTTCTGGCTGTTGTTGTTTTGCTGGGTGTGTTTTGTTGGTTTTTCTATTGGCATTGTGTGCTAGGGGGTGTTGTAAGGTTTATATGTTTCCCCAGCTATTTCACTTTGGTTTGAGCTAATGCTTCCTATTTTTAATCTCAGGGTTATAGTTCCCACCAAAAACTAATTGTAAATGGTTTCGGGGCCCATTCAAAACCTGATTTTACCTTAATAAAAAATAATAAGGTTTAATTCTGCTACAATCTCTGATTAGGAAATTAGAAATATGCTAAGTGAATTGATCTTATAGATGTATTTGCACTTAGCAAAAAACTATGATCTTTGCTATATCTGATATGGTGACTTAAATATGCAAGATGATCTTGATAGCTTTCTCAGATGTAATAATGGGAAACATGCTATGAACTTTTCTATAGAAGCTTTTAGTGATTGGATTTCTATTTCTGGTGTAATCCTTTAATGTATGTAATGAGAGGTATGACAATATCACTTATAGTGATAGAATTGTTGTCTTAGATATAATCCTTCAATTCATGTAATGTCTGATATGATAATATCGCTTATAGCGATATAGTTTCTATTTCATATAATCTTGCAACATGCTTGATGTTGTTTCTGATGTATTTGGTTCTTCCTTGCTATCATTGGTGATGCATTTGATCTTGACTTGATGTGCTTGCAACTGATAATATCCAATAAGGAAGATTCTCTAAGAGAAAATCCAAATATGGATAAAGAGATAAAAGGTTTTAATTTGATCCTTGCTGATGTGAGATTGAATGCCTTCATATATCTTGGAAATGGAATGATAAGTTATGTTTCAAAAGACCTATCTCATGTCTATTCCTCATTAACTCCTTTACATCCATTCATGACAATTGGTAATTTCTATCTTTGTTATTTTAATTTGTACCATAAAATTACTGAACATAATATCGATTATTATCATGTCGTTTCTAATCATTGATTAGATATGCTTGAGTATTCTCGACAATATAGTTAAAGGATGTTGATCATTAATCATTTTACAAGTCACCGCTGCTTAATATGAATCCTTACTGATCGATATCTGTTATGACTAATCCTTTCACCTTAAAGTGATTAACAATAACATACACTGTCTCCTAATTGGTATTGTGATCAATAACTTTAGCAAGTTTGTCTTAATCGATGTTGAAATTGATATTATTAATTATTGTTGGCATTATTTTGAATGATCACTACCACTTAATACCATTCCTTGTTTATCAATTTGTGATGGATAACTAATCCTTGATTAGTCATTGATATTACAATCTCTTATGTGACTGATGTTATTATAATTTTGCTAAGACACTTATAATCTCAATTGGTATCTCTTACTCAATTTGTTTAATGATTACTGATTTAATATCTCTTGATCATCATTTATGACTAATAATATAGATCAGTTAATTCTTCATTGATTATACTATTCTACAACTTTCATCGATCTCCTTACTCATCTTCAATGTATATGCCTTAATTGGTTGATCAATATCTCATATGATAATTGATATATTCATAGGTAATTATTATATTTGGTTTTGGTCGATCCTCATCATGATGGTTGTAAGAAATAATATATTTGACTTATACTAAAATATTATTATTAATATCAATAATTGATTGTAGTATATTTATTATATTATATTAATATTTTATATTTAATAATAGATTGTATTGTATGATTATAACTTATATTACATTAAAGAGGAATTCTCAAGGATTACAGTCTCAAACAGTTTGATACATTTGCTAAAGAGAATGAGGATCTCTTCCGTAAAGGAGTGGCAGATAGGTTACTTTCCATTGGTAATGCCATCATGTACTTGTACAACTGAGCCGTTGGCCAGTTTTAAGGTTGTTATGATACAACATTTTGTAACCGTGGTTTTATGAAATATAGAAGGGTACTGCCCCCTAGGTAGAACTTACCTTAAAAAAAAACTAAAAAAAAAACTTATATTACATTATATTAATTTATTATATTAATAATATATATTATTGAATAGTGTTGAAATGGAATCACCTAATTGAATGGGGGAAATATGAGATCTACTTCTAAATCCAAATTCCCAAAGGAGAGATCCAAATTGATCAACCAAAAGGTTAATGCACAATTGAATCAATCTACAGAGAATATGAAAGAGGAAGAAAACCTTATATTTCCCTATGGATAATATGTGCTTGAAATCTGAAATAATTAAAAAGGCAAGTACTAACCTCAGAATATGACAGATCTAGAAAATGCCAATTTCTGATGTTTGTGTGTAGTGTCGGGCAATTCTACAACCTATTTTGGACTGGAAATGCAAAGACGAAGAAAACCCAAAATTTTTTTATCTTTATGACAGCAGGTAGTCTTTGACCCCGATAAAAGGTCAAAGGCTACATTAATATTTTGAAGGTTGACTTTAATTTTGTTCGCAGATCTCATAAGTTCACCGAAAAGGGTATCCAAATCCAAGCTTAGATCTATAGTTCCGCACCTATACCTGCAAGAAAAAGAGGGTTTTTGTTGTTTGTTTGGGGGGTTTGCCTTGGTCAAACCCCAATTTAGGAATTAACCTTGAAATTGAATTGAAATTGTAATATGCATAAACAAAACAAATGGAACTTTTCACCTTGCTTATGTTGAAGTTCTTGTAGAGGATTTGAATCCTCAAATCCACAAGTAGGGATTCTCCAATGGATGTAGAATGAATGTAGGATGTCTCAAATCAATGACATTTAATCTTCAACACCAATCTTGGATGGATCTTTGCATTTGAGGAGGCTTGGATGAATGTGGAAGGATGGAACTTCAAGGGGGCTCCAAAGAGATTGAATCCTTCAATGGCTAACAATGGATCTCCTTGATGAATGAATGTTTGAACACTTGAATGCTTGAATGCTTGAATTCACTTGCTTGCACTTGAGAGCTTGCTCATGAAATTGCTTGAGATGAGATTGGTTGAAATGAGAGAGGAAGGCTTCCTTTTATAGTGAACTAGGGCACAAACCTCTAGAGAAGGCCGACATTAGGGAATTAAATCCCAATTAACCTTAACCCATAGAAATGGACCCATATTAAATATAATTTAAGGAATTACCATTCTGAAACCCGAAATGGCCAACCCAGAAGCGGGAAAACAAATATCTCCAAAACCCGACACCCGAAAATCCTGGGATCCTAAAATTTGAAATCTGGGTCAAGGTGTAATATCCCCGTCATTAAATGACTATTAAAACTATTGTATTAGGGGTCATGATTGATTTAGTTTATCTCGAGCCCATTCTTTTTTTTTGTTGGCATAGTTTAGTTGTCGCCATCGGCTCTTTTGTGCACTCTCAGGAGTTTTCCTGGATGGGTATTTATGCTTGGCGTGTAGGTTAGATTTGATATGTTGAGATTTATATTTGATTTGTATTTGTGAATTCCTATTGGGATTTTGCTGTTCACCATTTTAGAGGTGAAAGACCCTCCCTATTTGGTTTGTTGCAGTTTCGGTGGGATTCAACCCTCACCCTACTCTGCTTGTTTTGCTTGTATCAGATCTGGAAAATCCGAAGTTCCATCAATAAATTTAATAAGATCTTTTTGGCAATCATATTAGCTAGTGTATTACTCTGTGTTTGCAAATTCATATCTAATTATTTGCGAAGGAGAAGTGGACTTCAATCGGGCATCTGGAAGGCTATCCCTCACCATTGTACCACATGACCATCCACCCATTGTACCGCACAACCCATCCACCCATTTTACCACATGACCATCCACCCATTGTACCGCATGACCATCCACTAGTTGTACCACATGACCATCCACCTGTAGTACTACACGCCCATCCACCCATTGTACCGCATGACCCATCCACCTATTGTACTGCATGACCATCCACCCATTGTACTGCATGGCCAATCCACCCATTGTACCACATGACCTATCCACCCATTGTACCTTCGGGACATAATTTACCATCGGGACAAAATTTACCGCTGGGACATAATTCACTGCCGGGACATAATTTACCTCCGGATGGAATTCACTGCTAGACCGAATTCACCTCCAGACCAAAATCTCCTTCGAGACATTACAGTGGTATCAGAGCTGGTGATTCTGCCAGCTTGTGGGTATTGAATGAGAGTTTATTGAAGGAAAAGGCGTAGATCTCACTCAGTCGGTAGAATGGGCGATCCCCAAGACCCTACGGCTGAAGTCATGACTCTTTTGAGAGAACTCATTAAGAACCAGGTACAGATAAATGACACTCAATGCCTCATGGAAGAGACTCTGTGAAAATTGGCCGAAAGAAAGATATCCATGGAACAAAGTGACAATTCTGTCTCGGGACGGGCAAATCCCCAACCCGTACGCTCTTGACCGTCAATGCCAACTTTCCCTCCATGGATGGAAGAATAGCGAGGAGAGCAACCAACCTTCCAGGAAATACAAGATCGGCTTCGAGAATATTGGAGGAATGCAAATATGGAAGGAGATATATCCTACAAAGATTATGCTGAGTTGAGAATGAGGTACTCTGGTGGAAACAAGCATGGCTATTATAATGACGATATGAGATGGAAGATGGGAAAATTTAATCTATCCTCCTTTAATGGGTCTGGAACTATCATAACTCAAGCATGGGTGCAAAAAGTAGACACATATTTCCAGCTCAACCCTATGCCAAAAGATGAGGCCATCAAATTTGTAGCACTACATCTCGAAGGGATAGCCCACGAATGGTGGCATCATGGCATGGTTACTCTCGGCCATGACCAAATAAATTCCTATGCTGAATTCACCGAGAGGTTGATAGACTGTTTCGATGGAAAAGATCCAAAACTGAATTTTAAAGAATTGGCTTAGTTAAAACAGTCTGGCACAATGGATGATTACATAATAGAATTTCAGAGATTGTTTGTCTTGGTGACTGATATTTTAGAAATATGATTGGTGGTACTATTCATGGATGGACTAACGGAACCCTTGAAAGGGTGGGTGAAAGGATTCAACCCCATCACACTCACACAAGTGATTAAGAAGGCATGTGACATGGAGACATCTTCATCATCATCCACCAAATATCACTCGTAGTCCAAACCACCTCTCACTCCCTGGGAAAGAGACAACAGACCTCCACCCAAGAGGCCTCCATTGGATGAGGAAACTAGGCAGGAACTCAGAAGGAAGAAACTTTGTTTCAACTGTAAGGAGCTATGGGTGTCAGGACATCAATGCCTTGGCAAAGGAAAAATCCATTACATTGAGGTTTCGTCTGATGGAGAGGAAGAACAAACACCTGAGTCTGAAGCAGCTGAACAACACACTAATGCATTTGGGGCCAAATTTCAACGACCATTTGTCAAATTTGCAACGCTCATTTGTCAGAATTTTGACACATTAGTCCATCGCAATTTTTGCGTAGAAGATTGCGACAGAAGACCTACCTGTCGGTTTACCGACACCATCTCACGTCAGAAAGTTGCAAATGACAACAGCTTCAAAATGGCATTTCCTGCGGTTCATCCATCAGAATTCCAATAATAGACCTATCGAAATACCGACACTTAGCATCATATTCTGATAGATCTACCTGTCGGTGATATGACCTCACTGTCAAAATTTCTGTCGAATATTTTCTCTTTACGACACTTAAACTGTCAAAATAGTGACAGTTCTGCAGTATTCTCCGACAGGTTTCCCTGACGAATGTATAGCATTATTGTTGCACGAAATGTCATAAATTTTTTTTTTTTGACATTTTGTCTGTCGAAGGCATAGTGCTTCTGTCGTAATTAATTATCAATTGTGGAAAAATTGATGGATAGGAACATTAAAGTTAACACAACTCAAGAGACCATCATAGGTTGTCTCTTTCTTTGGTCTATATTATTGACAGAATGTTTTACCTTTCATTAGCTCATCAAATCTGGGGATTTGAAAGAATTTAATAGAATATTTTCATGACAATGTATATTATTTAAGTTGATGTTGCATGAATTTATCTACTTCGCGCACTTGTAGACTATGAGGACGGTGATAAAGAAGCATTGCCATGGGAGGAGATGCTTCTTTATTGCCATCTTCATAGTAGACAAGTGCGCAAAGTAGATAAATTCGTGCAACATCAACTTAAATAATATATGTTGTCATGAAAATATTCTATTAAATTCTTTCAAATCCCTATTTTTGATGAGCTAATGAAAGGTAAAACATTCTGTCAATAATATAGACCGAAGAAAGAGACAACCTATGATGGTCTCTTGAGCTGTGTTATCTTTAGTCCTAGCTACCTGTCGATTGTCGAGAATAATCACCACCTTGCATTTATGTACACTACAGAAATTGATCACAATCTCACAAAATTTTTTTACACTTGTACATCTCATCAATACTAGAGGCCTAAAGTAATTTTATACGGTCACTAGCACATTTCGTGCATGGATGAGAAAACACTATCCAAAGTTTCTAGATAACCATTTTTGAGAAGAGGAATGAGTGGATGCCAAAGAAGGGATAATTGTGAAGGTTTTATAGATGTAGGTTACTGAATCATCATCTCTGCACTGGTACTCAATCTGGCCTCCACTCCATATACGTCTTCTCAGAATCTAAAAACTCTCCATCATTGATTCTCGTCATTTTTTCAGCATCTCCGTGGATTGAGACCTTAAATTATTGAGCTTCTCTTTGTTTCGAGAATAGTTTAACATTCTCTACTTAACAGGGCCAACCACGTGAAGGTGGAAGCTCACCTAGCCCTAGCCCCTCCTAGGAGCCTCTTATGACCCTTTACGACATTTTAAGACCTCTAAGATGTATTCTTAGGGATCGTAAATGGTCGTAAAGGGTCATAAGGGGTCCTGTGACACAATAGCCGAGAAACATAAATGTTGGCATCATGGTCACAATTTTTTGGAGACACAACATAATTGAGTGGTTTTCTAAGATGATGTAAAGTAGTGGTTGCTTTGCATCATCTGGGAATAGCACTCAATTATGTTGTCTCCAAAACATTGTGACCATGATGCCTACATTTATGTTTCTCAACTATTGTGATATGTACATCACAGTTTGTCATTGTTGCAACAATAGAGCCTATATTCCACAACAAAAAGGAAGACATATTTTTAGCCTGGGTCTCGATTCTACCCCAATTGTCAAAGGATCTAGGGCCAGGCTTGAAAGATGTCTTCCCATTCTATTTGCAACATTGTGTCCATCCATGATCTCATGAACATCATTGTCTTTCCACTCTTCATTTGCCAAAATATATCATTTCTTCAAGCTTGCAGAGTAATCTTATTAATAAAAGAACACTTGCCAACATTAGGGTACCCATAGATCAAAATAGTTGATGTTATTGGTGCTTGTGCTCAAGGATATCGATTCACTATTTTGAAATGGCCAAATCATTTTTATTTCAATTGTAGAGAAAAGGAGTGGGAGAAAATGAGCGGGTGAAAGCTGATCGAGAGCGAGAGAAGGCATTACATTTTATTTTATCATAAATGCTCTCTGAAATGACCAATCATGTTTTCTATTCAATTCTTTTTGGTGTTTTTTTTCCCCATATTCAGTAGATAAAAATCATGGCAGCAACCACTTAGCCATCTTTTTGATGTTCCAGGTATTTTACAAAGATACAGGTATGTGGATTTCTCATTCAATTGCTTGCAGTTATTGGTCAAATGCAAATATTTTGTCACGTTGCAAGGGCAAGATATCAGTTTGGTGTTTTTGGTTTATGTTAAAAGTTGATTTGGTAAAATCCTCAAAAAACACACTACATGTTCTAAAATGTAAAGAAGTTGAATGTTAAATGTAAGATATATATCTCATCCATAGTAATCAAAAGAAAGGACATGAAACTTATAAGGAGATTTACCAAACCAAAAATATAAGCGAATAGGAAACATGGATTGGTACCTTATGAATTGGTTTTTGAGGTGCACAATCTTCATCAATCTCCTCAGAACAAGATCCCTCCTCACGAAAAATGCATTTAACACAAAAAACAAATCTACAAAACTAAACCAATGGCATGTTTAGAACAAATAAATAGATTGATAATAATATGCTAAAAATTTTATTATGTTTAATACACGCAAAAGGACCAGTCCCAACAATTCTTAAACATACTTTATCTGATATGATAATAACATGCTAATTAAACTGATAAAGGTGTTATCTGCATTTAATCTGCCAATTACTAATTACACAAAAAACAAATTTACAAAACTGAACCAATGGCATGTTCTTCATATGTGATTTCTTCATCTTTCAAGCCTCCGACATCATATTCAACCACAAATTTCAAATGCATTACATTTTATTTGATCACAAATGCTCTCTGAAATGATCGCATTCTACTGGTGTCGTGCCTTAGCCCGTGCTTTATCTCCATTATTTGATGTTATTGGTACTTGTGCTCAAGGATATCGATTCACTATTTTCAAATGTTTGGATCATTTTGGTCCTATCTGTTCCTCTAGTACATAGTCAGGAAATGTAATTGTCTAATGATTATATGTAATGTTGAATGGATTAAATGCTTTATTCTTGGTAGAAGTGAATGGAAGGAATAGTGTTGGTGTTAGGTTTCATTTATTATTGAATTCAATGGTTTCCAAGATGTGTTGAGGAGTTTGCTCCTTGTTTAATGTTAACTGTTCTTGCACAATCCACTCATACAATAGTGAAATGCTATGTGATTGAAAATTTCATACAACTAGTCCTTTGACGTGTATTAAATACAATCCAGTCACTTATTGAATGCTTTGGAGACTACTGGTTTGACTATCCATGCGTTACAAGTGACTGAGATTCATTAAAGGATACAAAACCCTTCATTTTGGGGTTATTGTGTGTGGATTCAAATGTAGGTTTGATTTGGTTAATGTTTAGAAGAGATCAATAAAGTATTTATAGACAATCTTACATGTTTGGATTGGTTTGAGAGGCACTTATAATGACTGTACCCTCACAAACATCGGCATAGACTAGTTTTACTAAGTTTCCTTTCTCTGCCACAGGGGTACAGTCAGAGGGTTCATTGACAAAATGATCCTTTGAATGGTTACTATGAATATGAATGATTTGATATAGCATATTGCTCATTTTACTTAAAGTTTGGAATAGCTTGTGCAAGGGTGAAAGTAGTTGTGATCATTTTGGTCGTGACTGTTCCTCTACACAGTGAAAAAATGTAACTGTCTAATGATTATATGTAATGTTGAATGGATTAAATGCTTTATTTTTGGTAGAAGTGAATGGAGTTTCCAAGATGTGTTGAGGAGTTTGCTCCTTGTTTAATATTAACTGTTCATGCACAATCCACTCATACAACAGTGAAGTTACAAAACTGAACCAATGGCATGTTTACAAAAAAGAAATAGAATGATAATAATATGCTGAAAATTCTATATATTATGTTTAATACACGCCAAAGGACCAGTCCCAACAATTCTTAAACATACTAGTTATCTATATGATCAATTGTTAATAAAGGTCTAATTCTGTAAACTGCTAGCACGAAGGAAGATTTGACCTAGCTAAATTTTCCTTGTACCACACAAAAAAAAAGTGTGATAACTATGTCTACTCCAACCTTAATTGTTTAAGAATTCATCATATCAAATAAAGTATGTTTAAGAATTCTTGGGAGTTCTATTAGACCTTTGTTGTAAACATGTCATTGGTTTTCAAATGTTTGGATTCATGTTTGTTGATATTACTGGCATATATGTTTAATGATGCCATTGTATATTGCTGTCACTAAAATGACCGCATTCTATTGGTGTCATGCCCTAGCTCGTGCTTTAACTCCATTATTTGATTTTATTGGTGCTTGTGCTCAAGGATATCCATTTTTTTGAAATTTTGACTATGGTTATCAAATGGACAGCTCGTGAGCTTCTAGCTATGTGTCATTTGTATTGATAGCTTAGGGCATCAAATGTATTGTATCATTGATAGTTGAGACTTTTTTAAAAGGAAATAGGACAAAGAATGATTCTGATTTAGTTTCTCTATTTTGATCTCTAAGTGACTTACAGCCCTAGAGAAGTATATGCAGATTTACATATGTAGTTGCAGGATACATAGCAGCTGATAATTCACAAGAAATCCATGCATCCAATTTGAATAGAAATTAATACAAAGAAATAGGGTCCTCCAATGGACCAATCATCCAGACCTTGACTATCCCCTCAACTAGTGACCCTTCAAAACCAAGTTATCATGCAATCAGTGAGTGATCCTTCATTCTCCTGGTCTTCCCTACATCCAAACATATTGGAAATACACAATATAATGATAACACATCTTTCACAATCCCCCTTCCCTCAAGGGACACTATCAACTATCCCTTCCACATAGCATTTCACTGTTGTATGAGTGGATTGTGCAGTAACAGTTAACATTAAACAAGGAGCAAACTCCTCAACACATCCTTGTTGTAAACATGCCATTGGTTCAGTTTTGTAAATTTGTTTTTTGTGTTAAATGCATTTAAATGGAACATTAAGCATAGTAATAATATGCTTAATCTATTAGTAATTGCAGATTAAATTCCCATAACACCTTTATCAGTTTAGCATGTTATTATAAGATACTAAAGAAGACCTACTATTTGTTAGAGAAATCTTCACTGTCCCCCACAATGAAGACAATGAAGATTGACCTCCTGCCCCACAACAAAGAACATTGTAATAAGAATAAGATATAAAATAGTGTTAGAATAAACTTTGAACTAAGACATGTAATGCTTAAGTTAACGATTTAAAAAGTTGCAAATATAGGAATTGAAAAAGAAGATAGTGCCAAGAAACATTTTCACAAATATGAAACATGAGGAAAAGTAATAACATTAACAATGCCAAGATTCATAGCATTAAATTTCACCTGCGGATGAGTTTCTGCAGTGGGTTGCCCAGCATCAAAAATATGTTGAGTTGCATTTGAGCTGTAACTAAGAGTATCATGTGGAACATACCCTAAACTTTGAAAGCGTTCTCCAACCTGGCAATTCAAAATTTAATCTAGGAAAGCATCAGTAAGTGAAATAAATTATAGACATCAACATCAACATCATCATAATCATTAGAAATAAACTTTAAAGACATATTTTGGATAGTACTACGTTTCTTGAAAGTTTTTGTGATGCTTCTAAACTTTAAAGACATATTTTATGGCTTAATGATAACATAGATTAGTGTTTTGTTTTCTGATGGAATGTTGTTGATCATTCATGGTCTTGAAGAAAGTTTTGATTGTTTTGATTCTCAAGTCTTGACGTTGTTTCTCAATGTGATATAGAATGACCACAAGATGGTTTAGTTGGTCCTCTCTTTCTATTTAATCATTTGTTTTCTTCATGGTGTAAGTGTCAATATGTTATAATCCAACCAACATGTCATACCCCCACTTCTAAGAAACCGCATAGCATGCAAATCAAAGCCAAAGACTTGGGTGATCAACATACACAAACAATGATTACCCTTAGGAAACAATGATCATTAATATTCATTAATGGTGGGCGGTGATTCCTTGGTAATAAAGGCATTGATAGCATTCATAATCATATAGCTCTTTATTTGATCTAGTCACATCATCAACATCAAGGTCAGTTTGTCTGGCCTTGGCCTCAACCTCAACCTGCTCATTAACAATGACCTCTACAGTCTCTATAACTGCAATACAAATTGTTACATTAATCCAAACACCAATTGCACTTAATTTTGTATTACTACACCAATCAATTTAAGATGTTTACTTGTATTACTGTGATGCATGTCCTCATTGTCATCAACACGCATAGATTGTGTACAACAAGAATCGACAGGCTACATTTCAATTTCATATGCATTCATGTTATCATTGTTTTCTTACTTAAAATAAATTTACTCACTTTATGTTGGAACTTAACATCAAATGCTTCTTTATCGCCGTCCTAATAGTCTACAAGTGCGCGAAGTAGATAAATTCATGCAACGTCAACTTAAATAATATACATTGTCATGAAAATATTCTATTAAATTCTTTCAAATCCCTAGATTTGATGAGCTATGGTAAAACATTATGTCAATAATATAGATTGAAGAAAGAGACAACCTATGATGGTCTCTTGAGTTGTGTTATCTTTAGTCCTAGCTACTAGGTAAGGCCTGGAAGACTTATACTTGTCGATCATCGAGAATAATCACCGCCTTGCATTTATGTACACTGCACAAATTGATCTCAGTCTCACAAAAACATTTTACTCTTGTACATCTCATCAATACTGGAGGTCTAAAGTAATTTTATATAATCACTAGCACATTTCGTGCATGGATGAGACATAGTATCCAAAGTTTCTAGATAACTATTTTTGAGAAGAAGAAAAAGTGGAGGCCAAAGAAGGGATAATTGTGAAGGTTTTCTAGATGTAGGTTACTAAATCATCATCTCTTGTTGATATATTTCAGATTCTACTCTGGAATGAACAAACTATAGAGATCTAACACAGCTAAACATAGAATAAAGTAAACAAGAAGGGATAGAAGATACCCGGATGTCAACTAAGTATACTCCAGTCTATATGCCTCCAAACTGTACTAAAAAAGGTGCTAAGGAGAACCTGATTAGTACCTTAGTGTTAGTGTATTGAGGAAGAGTTCACTCCTAACAGAGGCTTCCATCCCTAATCAACTCACAGTTAACATTGCCAATAATTGCTGGTTGTATGGATTAGATCATAATCTAATCTTTATTCATGCTCAGACTTGTTCTTATCTATTAGCTGAAGCTGCTTATCTTTCACACCAATATATGTTGATCTGTGATTGCAGTTTGCACCAATAATAATCACTGAATATTGCTCCTTGATGAATTCACTATTATCTCCATGAATTCACAGATGACTACATATTTGTTGCTTCCTCTATGAATTCACCACTGCCTCCATGCATTGCAGAGAATCAAGGTTTTGGGGGAGGGAAGCACGTTATGTTTTTGGTGCTTCTCTCCCTAGAATCCAACACCATATATATATGAATTGAATTATCTTCAAGAGGGCCGACCTAGTCTTATTAAATATATTTAATGTTGAAGCCAAGAGGCCGACCTTGGGCCCTTAACTAATTCAACCAACACATATATAGATGAAATAATAATCTCCTTATTATTATAAATCACACAAGGGTATTTATTTCATTAGTTTGATCTTGGCCGAAAGGCTATAATTATTAACACTCTACACTGGTACTCAATCTGGCCTCCACTCCATATACGTCTTCTCAAAATCTAAAATCTCTCCATCATTGATTCCTATCATTTTTTCAGCATCTCAATGGACTGAGACCTTAAATTATTGAGCTTCTCTTTGTTTCGAGAATAGTTAAACATTATCTACTTAACAGGGCCAACCACGTGAAGGTGGAAGCTCATCTGGCCCCTCCTAGGAGCCTCTTATGACCCTTTACAATAGTTTAAGACCTCTAAGATGTATTCTTAGGGATCATAAATGGTCGTAAAGGGTCATAAGGGGTCCTGGGACACAACAGCTGAGAAACATAATTGTAGGCATTGTGGTCACAATTTTTTGGAGACAACGTAATTGAGTTGTATACCCAAACGGTGGAGAGCAACTCCTGCACCTCCGATTCCAAGTTGACTACATCTATTGCTCATGAATACAAGGTCCTCCAATAGATGTATTCAACTTGGAATCGAGGGTGCAGAAGTTGCTCTCCACCGCTTGGGTACACAACACAATTATCTCCAAAAGATTGTGACTATGATGCCTACAATTATGTTTCTCAGCTATTGTGAAATCTACATTTATGTTTCTCAGTTGTCATGTTTATGTGCATGTTTTTTATGTATTTTGGATAGTAAGTCTAATTTAATTTCTCCTTTGCATCCAAAATGAACTCATTCCAATCCCTCACTGGAATAAAGGGAGGACGCTCAAACTTTAGCAAGACTTCATACCACACATGTTCATAGATTACGTTCAATGCATTATTTACGTTCATAAATCAGCATTGCGTACAAATCTACAGACGGTGCATGGTATGAAGCCATGATCAAGCTTGAAAATGATAGTCAATCCATAGTCAAGGTCAAGGAACAAATGGAACAACCAAGAAAACACTATACATTAAATCCTATGATTGATAGCAGATTGGGGCTCACCTGAGCCATAAACATTTGTGTATTAAAACTATTCACCACTTAATAATATTAGGTAATCAAATAGTTAAATCAATGTATTCAAGTTGTGGGAATTCATGGGGCTATTCTGTATCTAACACACATGCACCCGTAAGCTCACCGAAATAGTAGGCAAATAAAGAATAATTTAAAAAGTTTGAATCAATAGTAACTGTATTATTTGAAGATTAAATATAAATCCACTAGTTAAGTCTTAAAATGTCAAAGACACTAGTTAAGTCTTATAATGTCAAGTAGGTAAAGAAATAATAAGAATATTGCATAAACATAGGTAACGATGTCCAAATAGTAATACATGTAACGTACTTGTCATCATATCTTTGAAATGTGTCATGATTATCTAGGAGCATTCTGATACCGCCATTACTATCTTACATGTGTGGGACAACTCATTACATTGGTGCCATTTGAGAAAGACTGGCCTACTCCAAAAGTGGTGGGAAGGCACCGTCATTCAGTACCTTACATGCTGAAGATGGTAGTGAGGCATTAATTATGGCCATGCCTGTCACAGTCAGGAGCAGATCAATTCCCAAGATCTTTTACTTCTCCGATAAACCAAGTTAAGAAAATTAATGCCTGACTCTGAATTGATCAGAGAAGTAAAAGATCTTGGGAATTGATCGAAGAAGTAACTATGATAGGCATGGCCATAATTAATGCCTAGCTACCATCTTCGGCACATAAGGTATAGAATGACGGTGCCTTCCCGCCACTTTTGGAGTAGGCCAGTCTTTCTCAAATGGCACAAATGTAATGAGCTGTCCCACACATGTAAGATAGTAATGGTGGTATCAAAATGCTCCTGGATAATAATGACATGTTTCAAAGATATGATGACAAGTACATTACATGTATTACTGTTTGGACATCGTTACCTATGCTTATGCAATATTCTTATTATTGCTTTACCTACTTGAGATTATAAGACTTAACTAGTGTCTTTGACATTTTAAGACTTAACTAGTGGATTTATATTTAATCTTAAAATAATATAGTTACTATTGATTCAAACTTTTTAAATTATTCTTTCTTTGCCTACTATTTTGGTGAACTTACGGGTGCATGTGTGTTAGATACAGAATAGCCCCATGAATTCCCACAACTTGAATACATTGATTTTAGCATTTGATTACCTAATATTATTAAGTTGTAAATAGTTTTAATACACAAATGTTGTGAGAAAATTTGTGTCAATCACATAGAATTTCACTGTTGTATGAGTGGATTGTGCAGGAACATTTAACATTAAACAAGGAGCAAACTCCTCAACACATCTTGGAAACCATTGAATTCAATAATAAATGAAACCTAACACCAACACTATTCCTTCCATTCACTTCTACCAAGAATTCCAGGACAAGGACAAGCTATTCCAAACTTCAAGTACAAGCTATTCCAAACTTCAAGTAAAATGAGAAATATGCTATATCAAATCATTCATATTCATAGTAACCATTCAAAGGATCATTTTGTCAATGAACCCTCTGACTGTACCCCTGCGGCAAAGAAAGGAAACTTAGTAAAACCAGTCTATGCCACTGTTTGTGAGGGTATAGTCATGATAAGTGCCTCTCAAACCTCTCGAAACATGTAAGATTGTCTTTAAATACTTTATTGATCTCTTCTAAACATTAACCAAATCAAACCTACATTTGAATCCACACACAATAACCCCAAAATGAAGGGTTTTGTATCCTTGAATGAATCTCAGACACTGGTAACACATGGACAGTCAAACCAATAGTCTCCAAAGCATTCAATAAGTGACTAGATTGTATTTAATACACCACAAAGGACCAGTTGTATGAAATTGTCAATCACATAGCATTCCACTGTTGTATGAGTGGATTGTGCAGGAATAGTTAACATTAAACAAGGAGCAAACTCCTCAACACATCTTGGAAACCATTGAATTCAACAATAAATGAAACCTAACACCAACACTATTCCTTCCATTCACTTCTACCAAGAATAAAGCATTTAATCCATTCAAAATTACATATAATCATTAGACATTTACATTTTCTAACTGTGTAGAGGAATAGTCATGACCAAAACGATCAAAACTACTTTCACCCTTGCACCAACTATTCCAAACTTCAAGTAAAATGAGAAATATGCTATATCAAATCATTCATATTCATAGTAACCATTCAAAGGATCATTTTTTCAATGAACCCTCTGATTGTACCCCTGCAACAGAGAAAGGAAACCTCAAAATAGAGAAAGGAAACTTAGTAAAACCAGTCTATGTCACTGTTTGTGAGGGTACAATCATGATAAGTGCCTCTTAAACCTCTCCAAACATGTAAGAATGTCTTTAAATACTTCATTGATCTCTTCTAAACATTAACACATGGACAGTCAAACCAGTAGTCTCCAAAGCATTCAATAAGTGAATATGAATGTTTGAAAACTTTCCTCTCAACTTCCCCAACCACTCCTAATCGGTTAGAGGGATTAGTTGAGTGTTTAGACACTAAAACTTCTTAAACATACTTTATCTAATATGATGAATTATAATATCAACAAATGTGAATCCAAACATTTGAAAACAGTGAATCGATATCCTTGAGCACAAGCACTAATAACATCAAATAATGGAGATAAAGCACAGGCTAGGGCACAACACCAGTAGAATGCGGTCATTTCAAGAGCATTCATGATCAAATAAAATGCAATGCATTTGAAATTTTTGGTCGAATATGATGCCAGAGGCTCGAAAGACATTGCCCGTCAAAGATACCAATCAAAGATGAAGAAATCACATATATTCTCTCACGCTCAGCTTGCACGAAGGAAGATTTGATAGCCAAATCTTCCTTGTACCACATGAAGAACATGCCATCGGTTCAGTTTACCATGTTATTATCATATCAGATAAAGTATGTTTAAGAATTGTTGGTAAGGATAATAATAGTGGAGATTCTAGAAATATCCCTCTAACCGATTAGGAGTGGTTGGGGAAGTTGAGAGGAAAGTTTTCAAACATTCATATTCACTTATTGAATGCTTTGGAGACTATTGGTTTGACTGTCCATGTGTTACTAGTGACTGAGATTCATTAAAGGTTACAAAACCCTTCCTTTTGGGTTATTGTGTGTGGATTCATCTGCTTTAGCTAGGAAGATCAAGAAGATGGGGCAGGAGGACATTGTGGTAGAAGTATTTAAAGAAGCAACAAGAAGCAATAGAAAATTTTTCAGGAGTTTGGAACAACATTTCAGAATCCACGAATGGTATGGATAAGGTGACCTTCATTCTTGGCCGTGACTTCAATGAAACATTGGATATGGCTGATAAGAAGAAGGGTCACTTGTTGATAGTTTTCCTTGAGGGAAGGGGGATTGTGAAAGACTTGTTATCATTGTATTGTATATTTCCAATATGTTTGGATGTAGGGTAGACCAAGAGAACTAAGGATCACTCACTGATTGCATGATAACCCAGTTTTGAAGGGTCACTGGTTGAGGGGACAGTCAAGGTCTGGATGTTGATAGTAATTCATTGAGGGAAGGGGGATTGTAAAAGACTTGTTATCAATGTATTGTGTATTTCCAATATGTTTGGATGCAAGGCAGCCTAGGAGAATGAAGGATCACTCACTGATTGCATGATAACCTAGTTTTGAAGGGTCACTGGTTGAGGGGACAGTCAATGTCTAGATGTTGATAGTGTTCCTTGAGGGAAGGGGGATTGTGAAAGGCTTTTTATCATTGTATTGTGTATTTCCAATATGTTTGGATGTAGGGCAGACTAGGAGAATGAAGGATCACTCACTGATTGCATGATAACCCCACCAAGCATTCTTTCCTTTAAGTTTCCACAATATCTCAAAATATGATCATTATTCTTTACTTTCTTCTATATGCTATTCTTTCTATGGTTTTGTTATCTCAGAAATATATCAAAAACATTGCAGATGTGCATATAAAAGTAAAATATTATCCTTTGATTGTTCCACATTGAAGCATTTCCTCTTGGGAGTATTCTCTTCGTTTGTACAATATCTATAAAAAATGGTTCCCATATTTCCCGCAACTATGAAAGGAATAGTGTTGGTGTTAGGTTTCATTTATTATTGAATTCAATGGTTTCCAAGATGTGTTGAGGAGTTTGCTCCTTGTTTAATGTTAATTGTTCTTGCATAATCCACTCATAAAATAGTGAAATGCTATGTTGAAGGGATGGTTGATAGTGTTCCTTGGGGGAAGGGGGATTGCGAAAGACTTGTTATCATTGTATTGTGTATTTCTAATATGTTTGGATGTAGGGCAGACCAGGAGAATGAAGGATCACTCATTGATTGCATGATAACCCAGTTTTGAAGGGTCACTGGTTGAGGGGACAGGCAAGGTCTGGATGATTGGGCCATTGGAGGACCCTAGTTCTTTATATTAATTTCTATTCAAATTGGATGCATGGATTTCTTGTGAATTATCGGCTGCTATGTATCCTACAACTGGATCTATAAATCTGCATATACTTCTCTAGGGTTGTAAGCCACTTAGGGATCAAAATAGAGAAACTAAATAAAAATCATTCTTTTTCCTATTTCCTTTTAACAAAGTATCAACTATCAATGATACAATACATTTGATGCCCTAAGCTATCAATACAAATGGCACCTAGCTAGAAGCTCACGGGCTGTCCATTTGATAACCATAGTCAACATTTCAAAAAAATGGATATCTTTGAGCACAAGCACCAATAACATCAAATAATGGAGTTAAAGCACAGGCTAGGGCACGACGCCAGTAGAATGTGGTCATTTTAGTGACAACAATATACAATGGTGTCATTAAACACATATGCAAGTAATATCAACAAATGTGAATCCAAACATTTGAATACAGTGAATCGATATCCTTGAGCACAAGCACCAATAACATCATATAATAGAGATAAAGCATTGGCTAGGGCATGACACCAGTAGAATGTGATCATTTCAGAGAGAAATTCCCTCAACAATAAAATGAAATGCATTCGAATATGATGCCAGAGGCTCGAAAGATGAAGAAATCACATACCTTCTCCCGTGCTCAGTTGTCGCTCCTTTTCTCCCGCTCTCCAATCGAAATAAAAATGATGAGGTTGTTTCACTTTTTTTTTTAATGTATACCCTAAATCTGTCAGAATTTTGATGGTCAATTAAACACCCATCAAAATATTGACATCATCGGGGCCTATTACAAAAAAAAAAACACCAAATTCATATGAAAAAGTTACCCGTCAGAAACTTCTGTTGAAATTTGGCCCCAAATGTAGTAGTGACAAATTTTGGGGGAGGTAAACATCAATCACATAGAAAGACTTTCCACACTCTTCAAAAGAGGAGGTGCCATTGCTACTCTAGCGGGAACTCTGAGATGCACTGTGTTCCAGGTCTGGGGCACCCTACAAGGAGAACGGGTTGTGGTCATGCTTGATAGCGGAGCCACACTCAACTTCATTAACTCCTCACTAGTGAGCCGGTAGAGCCTGTGTACGGAGGCACACCAGGGATTTGATGTCAAAGTAGCGGGAGGAAATTTTTTAAAATCCACTCATCTGGTTCCACAACTGAGCATCACCATGGGCAACCACACGGTGATAGATGACTTCTTTGTGGTGGATTTGGATGACATGGAAGTCATTCTTAGCATTTAGTGGATGGAAACATTGGATGAATACACACAAAGTTTCAAGTGGATGGAGTTCTCCTTCGAGGTAAATGACAAAAAGGTTGTGTTGAGAGGGATGTCAAATGGAGGGCCGAAGGAAATTTCAGCCCAACGAATGGAAGCTATCCTCAGACATGACAATGTGGTTTGGACTGCACACTATTTTGCCTCGACAGAACCCATACAGAGACAAAGAATAGACCACCAAGAGGAATAACTTCAAAGTGTTTTGGATAGATACCACCAGGTCTTCACCGACATATTGCCAGGCATACCACCACACTGAGGATTCAAACACACCATTGAGATGGAAGCTGGTGCTAAACCGGTAATCACTATGCCATACCGCCACCCTAGGAGGCTAAAAGATGAAATTGAAAAAATAATTCAAGAACTCCTTGACAAAGGTTGGATCAGATCCAGCGCCAGTCCCTTCACATCATTGGTAGTGCTCGTTAAAAAGAAGGATGGAACAATGCAAATGTGTGTAGACTATCACGCACTAAACAAAAAAACCATCAAGAACAGGTATCCAATTCCCAAGATCGATGAATTGTTGGATGAGTTACACAGTGCCGTTTATTTCTCCAAAATAGACCTCCGTTCAGGGTATCAACAAATCCGCATGAGGGAGCAAGATGTGGAGAAGATAGCATTCCATTGCCATTATGGGCATTACAAATTTTTGGTCATGCCGTTCGGATTGACCATCGCTCCTGCTACATTCCAATTGTGCATGAACCACATTTTTAACAAACAACTGCGTAAATTCATACTAGTATTATTTGATGATATAATGATCTACAACAAAACATGGGAGAAGAACTTAAGGAATTTGGAAGAAGTACTCGAGATTATGAAGTCACAACTTTTGTTCGCCAAACAATCCAAATGTGAATTCGGGATGACAGAGATATTATATTTGGGGCACATTGTTAGTAGCTGGGGAGTTCAAGTGCATCAAGAAAAGATTCAGGCTATCCTAGATTGGCTACCTTCGAAGACTCTTTTAGAACTACGTGGATTCTTTGGGTTGTGTAGTTACTATAGATAGTTTGTGAAGGGGTTCTCTCAGCTCAGCACACCTCTCATCGACCTGACGAAGAAGGGATCTTTTCAGTGGAATGAACATGCACATTAGACCTTTGAGAAACTCAAGGAGACTATGAGTTCTTGTCTAGTCCTTGCACTACCAGACTTCAGTCGACCTTTCATCCTGGAGTGTGATGCCTCCGGAGAGGGCATCGGAGCTATCTTAATGCAAGACCGCCACCCCATTGCTTTCAAAAGTTGGAAGCTCTCAGGAGCCAAGAGGTTGTATTCTATATATGATAAATAAATGTTAGCCATCATGCATGCCTTGACCAAGTTTCAATAGTACCTCATCAGAGCCAAGTTCATTGTCCGTACAGATCACAATAGTCTCAGGCATTTTTTGGAACAACGAGAATTGAATGAGTGACAACAGAAATGGGTAAGTAAAGTCCAGGCTTTTGACTTTGACATTGAATATGTGAAAGGAAAAAATAATGTAGTGGCTAATGCCTTGTTAAGAAAATTGGCCATCTGTTCCTTATCTCAAATATTAGGGGATTGGAAAGAACATTTGTTGGTCGAATACTCCAAGGACATGTTCGCATGCCAACTCTTAGACAAAGAAATATAGGATGAAAGGTATAAGGTGGTAGATGATATTATTTTCTACAAGGACAAAATTTACTTAGTGCCTGAATCCAAGTTGAAGAAAAAGGTTTTGAAAGAAATGCATGATTCACCTCTAGTCGGGCATCAAGGTTACTTGAAGACCTACTGAAAGATTAGGGAAATATTTTCTTGGAAGGGCCTAAAAGGTGATATATTATAGTACATCCTGGAATGTTCCATCTGCCAACAAAATAAATCCAAACACACTCTACCAGTGGGTTTGCTGCAGCCATTACCAATTCTAGAGAAGAAGTGGGATACTGTATCAATGGATTTCATCTCCAGGCTCCCTAAGGCACAAGGGAAGGACTGCATTTTTGTGATAGTCGAAAAACTAACGAAGTATGCACATTTCTTTGCTATACCCATAGAGTTATCCGCTTCACAGGTAGCTGACTTATTCTTTTGAGAGGTGTTTCGTCTGCATGGACTCCCTCAAAACATAGTGAGCGACAGAGACAATCGCTTCCTCACTAATTTCTGGAAAGAATTGTTTCAGCTAGTAGGGACAGAGTTATCACCAAGCACTAGTTACCACCCACAAACCGATGGACAAAAAAAGATTGTAAACAAATGACTGGAAGGTTACCTCAGAAAATATGTTTCAGCACAACAGAGGGCCTGGGTAAAATGGCTACACCTGGGAGAGTACTGCTACAATACCACTTTCCACATGTCCATTGGAATGGAACCTTTCAAAGCTTTGTACGGGTATGAACCTCCTTTATTTCTGGATTTGGCTCTCAGTGATAGTCACACGCCGAAGGCCAAAGACTGGCTATAGGAAGGAATAGATATTCTAAGATCCCTAAAGAAAAATCTCTGACACGCTCAGAATCAGTAGAAAATGTATGCTGACAGGCATCGAATTGAGAGGAGTTTTGAAGTGGGGGATCTGGTATACCTCTGACTTCAACCTTACAAACAATCATCTTTGAAGGCTTCGGGAAAGGAGAAGTTGAGACCACATTTCTACGGACTCTACCATGTGACAAGGAGAGTGGGGGAAGTTTCATATGAATTGGACCTGCCTAAGGGAAGCTGAATCCACAATGTCTTCCATGTTTCTTATCTAAAGAAAGTTGTGGGCCAGCAAGTGATAGTTTCCACAGACCTACCACCCCTCGATGATGGAGGAAAGTTAGTATTGGAACTTGCAAAAATCATTGAAAATTGGGAGAGAAGATTGAGGACACGCACTATCAAGGAATTTCTTGTGCGCCGGAAGAACCTTCCCCTTGAAGATGCCACCTGGGAAGGAGAAGAGATTCTGGAACACCCCAGCCTAAAATTGCTTGAGGATAAGCAATCTTTGGGATGGGAGGACTGTAATATCCCCATCATTAAATGAATATTAAAACTATTGTATTAGGGGTCATGATTGATTTAGTTTATCTTGGGCCCATTCTTTCTTTTTGTTGACATAGTTTAGTTGTCACCGTCAGCTTTTTTGTGCACTCTCAGGAGTTTTCCCCGATAGGTATTTATGCTTGGTGTGTAGGTTAGATTTGATATGTTGAGATTTATATTTGATTTGTATTTGCAAATTCCTATTGGGATTCTACTATTCACCATTTTGGAAGTGAAAGACCCTCCCTATTTGGTTTGTTGCAGTTTCGGTGGGATTCAACCCTCGCCCTACTTTGCTTGTTCTGCTTGTATCGAATCTGGCAAATCTAAAGTTCCATCAATAAATTCAATAAAATCTTTCTAGAAATCATATTAGTTGGTGTATTACTCTGTCTTTGCAAATTCATATCTAATTATCTGCGAAGGAGAAGTGGACTTCAATCAGGCATCTGGAAGGCATCATCCCTCACTGTTGTACTGCACAACCATCCACCCATTGTACCACACACCCATCCACCTATTGTACCACATGGCCCATCCACCTATTATACCACACACCCATCCACCCATTGTACAACATAACCATCCACCCATTGTACCACACACCCATCCACCCATTGTACCACACAACCATCCACCTATTGTACCACATGAGCCATCCACCCATTGTATCACACACCCATCCACCCATTGTACCACATGGCCATCCACCTATTGTATTGCAAGACCCATCCACCCATTGTACCGCATGACCATCCACCCATTGTACCGCATGACTATCCACCCATTGTACCACATGACCAATCCACCCATTGTACCACATGGTCCATCCACCTATTGTACCACATGACCTATTCACCCATTGTACCGCCAAGACATAATTTACCATCAAGACAAAATTTACCGCTGGGACATAATTCACCACCAGGACATAATTTACCTCCGGACGGAATTCACCACCGGATCGAATTCACCTCCGGACTGAAATTTCCTTCGGGACATTACACAAGGATGAGGTAGACCCCGCCCTAGGTCAGGGTCGAGGTCATCCCTGACCTAGGTCAAGGTAAAGGTTGACTTTGACCCTCAAAGTTGACTTTGACCTTGAGGTCAAAAACCTGAGGACCTCAATCCAGAGTGTTCAGAAATGCAGAAATAAGGTGAAAAATAGGTGCAGAGAGAAGCAGAATGGGGAGAGAAAGCCAGATACATGCAAAGACCCGATCAAGATGCTTAACATGACCCCAGACTAATTACTTGGATGGATAAACGCTCTTATCATGGAAGTGCTTCCATTTTAAGATGATACAATTATATTATTAAATATTATTACATTATATTTAACAATAGATAATATTGTATTATAATAGTGTATTATATTCATTTGTTAATATATAATATTATATTAACAATATAGATAATTTTAATAATAAATTATATTATAATTTATTCATTAATCTATTTATATTTATTAATTGTTAAATTCTATTCGAGAGAAGGGGGCATCACATTCTACCAATTTTACTTATTGCGACTAAGACTTACCTAAGTGGGGGAGATCTGATTATCCATTTCTAAATTTTCATTATTATAACTCTACTCAAATATACAGTGTTGTGTGATCAAAAGTATGACACACTTCTATAAACCATTATACTCTAGAGAATCCATGAAGAGGAAATCTCAAGAGGTGGCTTATAGCTTCCTATCTATGATGTGCAAGAATGTAAATATTGTGCATAGTGGCTCTCAAATGAACCTCAATAGGAAACCCTTGCAAGGTACACCATAGAATGGAAGATTCAAATGAATATGCAAGAATGAGAGATCTATGTGAAATGCAAGAACTAAACTAAAATGCAAGATGCAAGAACACAAAAGTAAATCTAATGTAACAAGATTACAATACCTCCTAGTTAAGCTATGTGATTTAAGCTAAATGCAATAAGAAAATGTTAAGCTAAGAATGCAAGAGAATGCTCTAAGAATACAAGTAAACAAAATGATAGCACAAGTCTAAGATCTAGGATAGGAATGCAAGAGATTATTAGCTAAGAATGAGTAGAGTCTCCTTTTAAAGGGTGAATGGTGGAGATTAAGAGGCAAAATCCAAGGGTGGAGAACAATCCCTATTTTGACTTTAGGACACAAGATTCTCAAGAGGCAAAATCAAATGGATGAGAATGGTTAGGTAGAAATGAGTGGTGAGGATTAAGAGGCAATAGAGATTCCACTTCTATTTTTTTCTCTTTTTCAAATTAGAATTTTTTTTTTAATGTGCACACATAAGAGAAAGTGGATTTTATTTAATTAAAAGGGGACATATTCTTTTAATCAAATAAGACTTAGGATAAAGTGATCAAACTTTAAGATATAATCAAATAAATGATAAAATGATGATTTGATCAAGAAATAAGATTGATTAAGCATAAGATAGGGTCTAGTATTTTTAAATATTTATTGTTAGAGTGGAGCTCAAGCTTTACTAGACTATATTTGGGTGATTACAAGTGTAACACTCTACTTTACTAATGTGAACTCTATTTTTAATTTATTTTCTTCTTCTTGCACTGTGTTGTTAAATCTAGAATACAAACAAAAAGATGTAAGATAATTTCACTTATCATTCACATTCAGTTATTGCATGCAATTGATTATTCTTTGGAAACATTGATTTAAAATAGTTTCCACTTCCTATAAAAATGTCTGACTATGTCGAAGTGTGACAACTATTTTCAAATTCTAATTTGTACTCGCCTCACAACATTGTTTGCCAACAACGTATTAGGTATGGAAACTCTTCCACTCAACCAATTAAATTATTGTCATAAAATTATCAATACCCCTTTAAAATATGAATCCTATCAACTATTTGTTGCCCCACACACCAGCTCACAACTACTAGTTATATTTATTTTCCTAACCTAAATTATTTGTTTTAAAAGCTTGGTTATGTATACATATATCTAAAGATGGCCATATTAGAAAACAAGAGATGTGCTATAGCTGAAGTCCCGCCTAATGCCACAAAAAAAGAGCAAGATTGAGATCAATATAGTTAGCTGGAGTAGCTGAAGTACAAATTCAATCCTAGTTGTTCTTAAAACTACCCTTATATTACCTTTTTGCTAAGTCAACTACTAATAATATACATTTTTTTATTGTTTTGAAATGAGTTGAAATGAATAGTGCAAATGGATGGAAATAAATTGTAGGGAATGATTCATTTGAGATTGAAAATGTAGTAAGTAATGATGGCAAGAGAATGTAATCCTAAAGAGTTCACCTTGTATTAAAAAAACCTCAGGGGCTTTTACCTTATAAGGTATAAAAAATTTGTATTCATTGGAACCCATACCTAAAATAATGGGTAACCAAAGGTTGCAACATTATTATTATATATTTCAACTATTTGCATTAGTAAAACAATAACTACAAAGTTTATGACTAAACAACAGCTAGCATGTTGCTCAAACACTCCACCCCTTCATTAGAAATTGGAGTAGGGTTTTCTCCAACAAAATATGTAGATCTATTCATCATTGTTTGAGTTGTAAAAGTTGTTACACAAGCTTGCATTTGTGTCGAATTGTTCATTAGAGATAGCATATGGAAGAATCCCTTCATCCATATGTAGAAGCTTTAGCTAAAGTATTACATTCAAAATGAATGCTCGAGCATAGTGACCGAAATTAAAAACTTAAAAATATAGGAGCACCATAGTGATGAAAAATATTGAGCTCGATTTGCAATGATATCTGAAGCAAATACTGCAAGTGCTTACCTCAAAATTCCTTCTCTAGTTTTCACCTGCATTAAACAACTAGAATATAAAATATAAAGGATAAACTAGAGAACAATAATAGTAACAAAATAAATGATAAAAATTGGCCCAATAGTTTTATAACAATAATTTGAAAAGTAATACATTTTTGTGGATGCTCTGAAGGATTCATGTGGAACATGTAGCAAAGAAAACAAAGTTAAACTTTCATCAAATCACTGTCAAAAACTTGTACAACTTTGATTTTGATTTGTACATCTTCCTTGATTTGATGGTGGGGAATTTTTTGGTAACCATCTTGTCTAGATGGTCAAGACATTGTTTTTGGCATCTTTGATTCTTGAAACTGAATAATTTTTGAAGGCTACTTAAAATTTAGTTGTGTTCCTTTTATGTTTCAAATATTAGAAAAGATATTAATTGAAAGAAATTGTAATGGTATAATATTAGACTAGCCCAATTTTTGTAAGAATAGTTACACAACCTTTTGCACATGCATCAACAACACTTTGCACTAGCATTTGTAATACTTTGCACTACCACACAAACATAGATGTGGTGCTAGATCCTTGATTTAATGCTTGCCACCACTTTGGTTTTGTGTGGAGACCTTAATAAAAGTTCTAATGCTTTATGTGAAAGATGGATCCCTATAATAACCCAAATCTAAGACTCACAATGCGTCTCAGGAAAAATGTCAACCACTAGCTCTTTAACAATGTACTTTTTACTTAACAGTTTACAAGAGATGAAATAGATAATAGTAATGTATTGGGTTTGTTTCATATTTGCAAGGTTTGCATTTGTATTTTATGGAAGACTAACAAATGTACACTTATAGATCAATACATCTTGATATGAAAAAAATCCCTTAATGCTTAATTAATCAAGATAATGAAAATAAAGAAAATTAGCAACATAGATTTTAGACATTTCTGACCTGAAGACTTTTGGTTTCTCCTTTCATTAATAACTGAATACATCCCAAAACATGGAGAAATCATTTTCAATTTTCGGTTCAATGATCCCAAATATTTCAGCATCAAAGTTCCTCCATAGCGTAATGCATTTAGAATTAAGGGTAGGTGAAATTAGTACATTGATGCATTTCCAATTTATAGATTTTTATTTAACTTAAACAATATAAACTTGAGAATCAAGAATTCAATTTTTAAAAAATTAAAGGAAATAGAAAATTGAATGAAATTAAATATTAAAAATAATACTAAACTATATTAAAAGTCTTAATGCTAAAATTTGGTCTTACATTATTATACAATCAAATTAAAGGCAATAAAGCATAAAAGAGAAGAGAATGATGAGATTCACCTCAATTACTTAAATGAACCTTCACTTCTTTAAAATCTTTAGCAAAGATATGCCCAAGATTCTATTGTACTATCACAATTCTTAAACAAATATATTGCACTAACGACAAGACAATATTGTAAACAATTTCTTTTTAAAAAGGTATAGAGTAATAATTGGTCAACATAATTAAATACTATTCTAAATTATTAAATAGTACAGTGGTAAACCCTCAAAAAGAAATTGGATAAATGAAATATAAAAATAAAGAAAATCAAAGTAAAAAAATTGAAATGAAATGGAATATTCCCTGCATCACTTCTTGTTTTTTTCTTCTTCTTTATGATTCTCTATTTCTTGATTATACCATAAAGACGAGTTTTTTAATTCATTAGCTTTATTGAAAAATTTTGAAAAAATATTTTAAGATAAATAGTAAAATGAGAAAAATGATAACAATAGTATGATTTTGTTGATTCCTTTCCTAATTAAAATTTTTGCTTAATATATTTAAGGGTAAAGTGGGAGGCGACCTACTCCCTAGTATTTGGCCATGTTTACTTATCCAAAATGTATGAGTAAATTTTAAACAGATGCAAACTCATTTGTAAACCTTAAGGACAAATAACCATAGTAGGGATGAATAGATTTATAAAAATGAATAAAAGATCTTTCTTTTTGCTTCTAGGAGAAAAGAATGGAATTAGATGTTTCTGACTCTTCAATCTGTAAATAAATTTTGCATGCTAAAATTGAATACTGCAGGCTTAGTGCATGTTCTATATAAAATTATTACTTATATTCAAGGTATTTCTGATGGCCTTCTTTTCATGATCACAAGATTTGAAGAAATTTATTTTCCCACTAATATAATTTATAAAAAAAATGCATCCATTCAAAATTTCCTAGTTTATAGTTCTATATAGAAATCCAATTTCATATTTTCACAAATCACCCAACTTGCTTTTGAGCCTAATGTTGAAGTATTGCATGACTATCTCAAATTACAAATACTAATAAAGTGTTTTTGCAACTGATGTAACTTCTTTAAAATAATTATATCCATTCAAAATTTCTCAACTTATAGCTACATAGAATTCCATTCTCATATTTGCATGAGGTTATAATGTAAGGATAATGAGGCGGCTCATTAGTATGACCTGGGCTTAAAATCCTCAAACTATTGTAAGGAAGGCATAACCCTAATAGGCATGTGATGAAATAAATAAATCACCCAACTTTCTTTTGAGCCTAATGCTGAAGTATTGCATGATTGTCTCAACTTACAAATACTAAGAAAATGTTTTTGCAATCAATGTAACTTCTTTAAAACAATTTATATCCATTCAAAATTTCCCAGTTCATAGATAAATAGAACTCCATTCTCATATTTTCAAGAGGTTGTAATGTAAGGATAATGAGGCCACTGATTAGTATGACCTCGGCTCAAAATCCTTGAACTACAATAAGGAGAGCATAACCCTAATAGGCATGTGATGAAATAAGTATGGGGTACATTTAAGCATCCAAATTTTAAAGAGTGCAGATAAGCTTGACCCAATAGTCCCAAACCAAAAAAAAAAATTTCTTATAAAAATTTGAGGGAGGCAATAACCTAGAGAAATAGTCCATAGCTTGTCCCAATTTAGACAGTGAAAAACAACGGCTTTCTTGGGATACAACATAAGCTATGAAAACTTGATAAAAATAGAGATGATAACTAAAATTTATGCATAAAATAAATACCGAAAAAGAAACAATATCTTATGAATCTGAGCAAGAACATATTCATATTGCAAAACATACATAGTAGATGCCCTGAGAAACAGACAGGACATCTTAGATCATAAAGATATCTCTATAGACATCTTTTGTACTGCAGACATAACCCAAAAATTGGGATAACCCAAAAATTGGGATATATGTCTCCCATTAACACTGTTATTGTTTTCATTCCATTTTAAATCCTAAGAGGCATGATTGCAGCTCACAAAAACTCATTCTGCAAATATGACAAGCTATTTAATGCTAGTAATTAAATTTGTAGTCACTAGAAAAATCAGCCCAAAAGAGAAACATATATTTTGCTAGGTAATTTTCAATATAATTCACAAATTGATTGACCAATCTTCAATAGAAAACAAACTTAAAAACAGTCAGTCTCGGGAGAGAAAATTATACCTTCCTGGCACTTGAGATCCCTCCTTCACAATACATGAAATTCATGCAGAGCTTTAGCACCAACGTATCTCGACTCAAAGCCATTTCAATTGTATGCTTGAATATTTCATTTGTGGAACTTCTAGCACATAGTATGGAACCATTTAACAACAATTTAAAAGTACTAGTATAGGGCGGGTGTGAAAAAAATTAGTAGATAACCTAACTGAAGATTGAGGAAGCTCTTCTGCTTCATAGTTTAGGGAATATTATTATTCTGCACTACAAGATTTCGTAGAATGGATTACAAGAACAACATCCTCCTGTAATTAGATCTACAGTTTCAAATGCTTGCAAAAACTGCTGCAGAAGCCACTATGTAGTCCCATCTGGACTTTGAGAAACATAGACCTTGTTATTTGTAGTAGCTAATTCAATAAAAAAACACTCATTCAATAAAAATTTCTCACTGAGGTGATTCTAAACGATTAAAATTAATGTATTCATGTTGAGAACATGTGTCTCAACCTTGCAATCTTTTTCTGAAAAATTCCAGAATTTGTTTGTGGTAGTTTTCCACATGTTTATACATTGGAAATTGGTTAATGAGTTGTCAAAAATGAGTCTTGTCCATAGTAGAATATAGGTGGGTCATTTTAAGAGCCTTGATGACTTATTTTGTGACTTTTATGGGGGTCTAAACTAGGGGACAAAATTATGGACGGGATTATTATTTTAACCTAGTTGTTTTTCCATCTTGGAAATGTAAATGTAAAAAATGGGCACCATGTGGCATGGTGGTTAAGCCCATGGTTTTGTAAAACCATAAGTGGTTTCCAGGTTGTAAAATCACTATAAAAGGAGGGCTTGGTGACGTGTCTGTATAATTGAGTTTTTGCAAGACTGGATGCTAGAAGGAGTCTCTCCGAGTTCAAGTTGTGGTGATGCGCTCCTGTAAGAACTTGCATTGCAAGTGTATTGTAATCTTCTTGATTTGATAATACATTGTGCAAGTTTTGGAGGGTGGAGTTTTTCTCCCGGAAGGGTTTCCCCACAGTAATCACTATGTTATGTGTTCATTGTTATTTTGATTATGCTTTATTGTGCATTTCTTGAAATCTTTGCGATATTTAAGTTGAAATTTGCATAACTGTCCTCTGAAGATTAGCGTAGGAAGAATTTCCACACACCTTTGCTTCCTTACAAGTGGTATCAGAGCCTGGCCATTTTTGGTTCTATTTATTGGGTACAAGGTTTTTTGAGCTAATCAAGGTTTGAGTGGGAGCTTGTGCAAAGTATTTCATTTTTGTATTGTAGGATTGAAAAGATTGCAAGCATATCGGGGAGAATTGATGTAGAGAAGTTTTCTAGCACAAACTTTGAGATGTGGAAGCTGAAGATGGAAGATCTATTGATTGATCGCGATCTATGGGATGCGATTGATGAGAATAAGCATAGGCCCACATATCCGACTTTAGCCACACAGTATGATGTGACTAATAGAAAAGCTAAAGGTCTCATCAGATTGTGTCTTGCAGAATCTATTCTGATAAATGTCCATGAAGAATCTACTGCAAAGAAGCTTTGGAAGAAGCTAAGTGAGATCCATCAAGTGAAATCACTTGTGAACAAGATCTTCTTAAGGAAGAAATTGTATTCTTTGAGAATGGAAGAAGGTGGATGAATTTTTGAGCATCTGGAAAGCTTTAACATGTTGGTGACTCAGTTGACCTCTGTAGGGGTGCCAATGGATGAAGAAGAAAGATGTCAAATATTGCTATGTTCATTGCCAGACTCATGGGATAGCCTTGTCATGGCCATAGGGAGCACTTCAGTCGTCTTGAAGATGGAGGATGTTGTTGGTTCTCTACTTTCTGAAGAGATGAGAAGGAAGGTCTCTCTGAATGCCAAAGAGGCTTTGAGTGTTCGAGGAAGACCAAAAGAAAGAGGCAAGAATGAAAAGCAGCATGGCCATTCTAAGTCCAAGAATAAGGGGAGATCAAAATCTCCTACGAAGTCCAAGGCAATCTGCTGGAATTGTGGCAAACCCGGACACTTCTGAAAGGACTGCAAAGAGGAGAAGAAAAAGAAGAAGCAAGATTATGATTCTGAGTCCGGGAAGGAAGATGGAGATGCTTTCATCGCAGCCTTGGCCACTCGTGCAGATGACAATGCATGGTTAATAGACTCAGGTGCATCTTTCCACATGACTCTTAATAGAAACTGGTTTAGTAAGTATGAAAATTTTAATGGTGGTAAGGTGTATTTGGGTGATAACTCAGTACTTGATATTGTTGGTCGTGGAAGTATTCATGTGAAATTTTCTGATGGTAGAATTAGAAGATTTGATGGTGTCTTGCATATCCCAGGACTAGCAAGGAATTTGTTATCTGTTAGCAAGCTAATAGATGCGGGTGTGAATGTACAATTTTCTGAAGCAGGTGTGAAAATGGTAAGAGGTGCTATGGTAATAGCAAGAGGAAGTAGATTGGGTACACTGTACCAGCTTGATGCATGCACAGTTGAGTGAAATAGTACTTCTAATAAGATTGTGAAAAAGACTACTCAGTTGGAAAAGGAGAGGGTTTCTCTTTCAACAGATGGTCATGGTTTTTGGGTACCCAAGGGTGCTCTGTCTACCAAATCAAAGCTGCCTGTAGAGAAGACCATGTTATGGCACTAGAGACTTGGCCACATAGGTGAGAAGGGTTTACAGACCTTGAAAAATAAGAACCTTGTTGATGGGTTGAATTATTGCAATCTTGAATTTGATTTTTGTGAGCATTGCATCTATGGTAAACAAAACCGCATCTAGTTTTACTCAATTTCTCATAAGTTCTCATGTATTTTGGATCTAATTCATTCGGATGTATTTGGTCCAATTGATGTTCCTTCTATTGGTAGATCAATTTATTATGTTTCTTTCATTGATGATTTTAGTAGAAGAACATGGGTTTATTTTCTTAGGAGTAAAGCTGAAGTTTTCAGTCATTTCAAAGAATTTAAAGCAATGGTTGAGTTGCAGACTGGAAAGAAAATAAAATGTTTGAGAACTGATAATGGTGGTGAATTTTGCTCCAATAATTTTGACACATTTTGTAAAGATTGTGGTATTAAAAGAGAGAAGACAACTCCATATTCTCCACAGTAGAATGGAGTTGTAGAAAGAATGAATAGGACCCTGATGGAGAAGGCTAGGAGTATGCTGAGTGGAGCTAGACTAGAACAAAAGTTCTGGGCTAAAGCTATAGCCACTACTTGCTACCTGATAAACAAGTCTCCTACATCAGCTCTTGTTGATAAGATGCCAATGGAAGCATGGTCGGGCCACAAACCTTCACTTAGACATCTAAGAGTGTTCGGTTGCAAAGCATATGCTCATGTGCCAAAGGAGAAGCGAACAAAATTGGACAACAAAACTGTTAAATATATTTTCATCGGATACAGTTATGGTGTGAAAGGATACAAGCTTTGGAATCCTATTGAACAAAAGGTATTTTATTCAAGAAGTGTTATTTTTAGAGAAACTAAGCCTTCTTCTGTTACAGTGCAGCTAGAACAAACAAAACAAAAGAAAGATGTGATTCAACTACCTACTACACTGGAGAAAGTTGAATCAAGGCCCTTAGAAAGACAAGAAGTCGAGGAGAGCTCTATGAGTTTTGAATCATCAGAGGAAGAAGAGGTACCTAAAGCTGAATCTAAAGCTGAACCTGAACTAGATCTTGTTCGAAGGTCTACTAGACAGAAAAAACCACCTGAAAGGTATGGGTATTCTCCTGATGATTGGAAATGCATATTTGCATTAAATGCTAACATTGATGAACTGAGATCTATAGAAGAGGTTCTTGGTATGAATGATTCAGAGTCCTGGAAAATAGCCATGGATGAAGAAATGGCAGCTCTTAAGAGGAATGAAACATGGGAACTTGTACCATTGCCTGAAGGAGGAAAGCTTGTTGGTTGTAAATGGGTGTTCAAGAAGAAGATGGGTTTAGATGGAAGCATTGAGAAGTATAAAGCACGTTTGGTTACAAAAGGTTACTCTCAGGTTGAGGGAGTAGATTATGGTGAGATTTTTTCTCCAGTAGCCAAAATGACATCCATTAGATTTTTACTTTTTATTGTAGCTACTTATGATCTAGAGATTGAGCAAATGGATGTGAAAACAACTTTCCTTCATGGAGATTTGGAGGAGGAAATTTACATGACACAACCAGAGCACTATGTGGTGAAAGGTAAAAGTCATTTGGTCTGTAAGTTGAAGAAATCCTTGTATGGTTTAAAATAGAGTCCTAGGATGTGGTACCAGAAGTTTGATACATATGTGTTGAGTTTGGGATTTGTGCGATCTAAATCTAATCACTGTATATATTTTAAATCTGATGGTGATCATTTCCTGGTTATTGCCTTGTATGTCGATGACATGTTGTTTATTGGCAAAGGAAAAAGTTTGATTGCAGAGTTAAAATCTCAGCTCTCGTTAAAGTTTGAAATGAAAGATCTTGGTGCAGCAAGACACATTTTGGGAATGGAGATTGTAAGAGATGGACAAAATAGAAAGCTTTGGCTAGGCTAGAGCAAGTATATTGGTACTATTTTGAAAAGATTCAATATGCAGGATTCAAGACCATTGAGCATTCCTGTTACAATGGGAACAAAGCTTTCTAGTTCATAGTGTCCTTCATCCCCATTGGAGATGGAAGAGATGAGTCGAGTACCATATCAGAGTGCTGTTGGAAGTTTGATGTATGCTATGGTCTGTACAAGACTAGACATTGCCCAAGCAGTGGGAGTTCTTTCCCGTTATATGTCTAATCCAGGAAGAGCACATTGGGATGCAGTAAAAAGAGTTTTCAGATACTTGAGGGGTACTTTAGAGTACTCGATATGTTTTCATGGAATAGGAAATGAGAATTCCTTAGATATTCGAGGCTATGTGGATTTAGACTAGGCCGGTGATGTTGATAGAAGAAGATCCACCAATGCATATGTGTTTACATTATTCGGCTGTGCAATCAGTTGGATGAGCAAGCGACAGGCTGTGGTTGCTCTGTCCACTACTGAGGCAGAGTATATGGCATCTACTCATGCCTGTAAGGAAGCCATTTGGCTAAAGAGATTTTGTTCAGACGTAGAGTTCAAACAGGGTGCAGTGACAATTTACAGTGACAGTCAGAGTGCAATCTGCCTAGTGAAGAACCCAAATTTTCATGCCAGGACCAAGCACATTGATGTACAATATCATTTTGTGAGAGATATGGTTGGGGATGGCAAGGTGAAGCTGGAAAAGGTAGAAACTTTGGTGAATGTTGCTGATGCATTAACTAAGCCCATGAGCACAGAGAAGTTTAGATGGTGTTCAGAGTCTATGGGCCTCTCGGCCCCTAGCAATTAAGTCCATGATATTTTGGATCCCCTGACTCTTGCAAGGTGTTCGACAAGTGGGAGAATGTTGAGAACATGTGTCTCAACCTTGCAATCTTTTTTTGAAAAATTCTAGAATTTGTTTGTGGTAGTTTTCCACATGTTTATACATTGGAAATTGGTTAATGAGTTGTCAAAAATGAGTCTTGTCCATAGTAGAATATAGGTGGGTCATTTTTAGAGCCTTGATGACTTATTTTGTGACTTTTATGGGGGTCTAAACTAGGGGACAAAATTATGGACGGGATTATTATTTTAACCTGATTGTTTTTCCATCTTGGAAATGTAAATGTAAAAAATGGGCACCATGTGGCATGGTGCTTAAGCCCATGGTTTTGTAAAACCATAAGTGGTTTCCAGGTTGTAAAATCACTATAAAAGGAGGTCTTGGGGAGGTGTTTGTATAATTGAGTTTTTGCAAGATTGGATGCTAGAAGGAGTCTCTCTGAGCTTGAGTTGTGGTGATGCGCTCTTGTAAGAGCTTGCATTGCAAGTGTATTGTAATCTTCTTGATTTGATAATACATTGTGCGAGTTTTGGAGGGTGGGGTTTTTTCTCCTGGAAGGGTTTCCCCATGGTCATCACTATGTTATGTGTTCATTGTTATTTTGATTATGCTTTATTGTGCATTTCTTGAAATCTTTGCAATATTTAAGTTGAAATTTGCATAACCATCCTCTCAAGATTAGTGTAGGAAGCGTTTCCGCACACCTTTGCTTCCTTACAATTCAGAATTTTCCTTGAAGTTTTTCTTAATCAATCTGGTAAAGAGAGGAATCATGAAAGCTTGTGGGAATGATCAGAAGTGTAAAACAATTTTTTCTAGAAGTTTTCTTATTCCAATAGTCCGGAAAATCTCAGGTTCTTTAAAAACAGGGTAATATCATGCATCAATTTTTACAAACAACCCGATCTCATCAGTTTCAGGATGGTGGATCATTGAGGGTAATCCCAAATTATTAAAATTATTGTTTTGAGGTTTTCATAAAATCATTTTCTTAGTCAATATGGTCTAGTGTGGAATAATTTCATCAAATAAAAACAAGTTAAGGTATCATAAGAGCTTGTAGGAATGATCAGAAATGTACAACAATTTTTTCTAGAAATTTTCTTGTTTCAATAGATTGGAAATCTCAGGTTAATTAAAAACATGGTATTGTAATCCCATCTTTTTACAAACAACCTGATCACTAGTTGCAGAATGCTATCGAGCTAACCAATTGCCAATAAACTGGGTTTGTTTATAAATGTCATGGAATGCATTTTTGTGACAGAAATCAATAGATATTGACAGTCATTGCCTTAAAAGAGGTGCTAAACTAAAGATTGATACAAAACCAGTTGCAAAATGATGTTGAGCTAACCAATTGCCAATAAAATTGGTGGCGTTTACAAATGCCAAGGAATATATTTTGGTGGCAGACATCAATCTATATTGATAGTCAATGCCTTAAAATAGGCGCTACACTAAAGATGTTAGAATGAAAAACAATATGGACTAAAAAAATAACAAAGTATACAAATTGGGTGCACGCCTGAAATCTTGAAGAATGTGTTAGAACTTAAAACTCATAGTTTCTTTAACAAATGTGAGTAAGATACTTCTTAAAATCTCCCCTTGCAATATCTATACTGGTTCTATTAGTCTTTGGAGTGTCTGGAGCTCCAAATACTTGCCAAATCTGAGGGTTTCATCTCTTGTTGCAGAAGCCACTGTGTACCAATCTGGACTGTGAGAAACATAGAGCTTGTTACTATTAGTAGCTAATTCAACAACAAAAAACAAAAAGAGCTAGATTTGGAAAGCTTTTGTAAGAAACTGAGTATAATTAATCATTGAGGGTGATTCTGATAGATATTAATTGACGTAAAGAGGTTTTTCCCAAAAAAATAAGTGCACGAAACAAAGATACATCAGATTTAACCATGAAAGTGGCCTAAATCAACTACTCAAGTATAGATTATTTGGTATGGCAGATTATAGACACCAACTTCGACTTCCAATGATACTCAACAATACTATTATGACAAGACTTTATTTCTCATTATTTATGTATTTAGTTGGTCATCCACAAGCTGAGACCATTGTCTGCTATTATCTCATTCCAAACATGGAAAAGGTGTCTACTCTTAACACTGTTATCTAATGTGAAGAAGCAACATTCACGCACAAAAGCAACAATGGCCAATAAAGGCTATGAAATTCAGGTTAATAATTGTCTAATTTCACTTTTCTTACCAGTTAATGGTTTATAGTAATAGAAAATGTTCTGTAAAATATATTGAATGCAATGCAATATAGGTAGTGTGGTGTGAAGATGCAAGCGGCGTTGAAATAGATGGTGTGAAATACAGATTAAATCAGAGCCATTGGCATCATCACCCGACTATAATTTGGGATTAAGCAAAACTTTAATTATGATATAATTTGGGATCACAATACATGATATATATATTTTTTTCCAAATTTATACTCTTAACATATATTAACAAAGATAACGTTATTTGGTATTCACAGCTTGAGGAAGATATCGACCACATTACAAATATTTTCCTTATAAACAACACAGATTTGAATGTTATAAATCCCAAAATAATTGGTATTAAAAGAGATGCAACTTATTATGGATACACTGGATCCCTTACCACTTATCCATTTACAGGAGGAGTTACTTGGACCATACTCAAAAAGACTGTTACCCAAGAACAAGTGGATAGTTTGAGGAAGGCATTGAATGGGGTAATTTCTTTGTGTATTATATCACTTTTTTATCATAGTTTTGTGAAAATCTTCAAAACTAAATTATTATTTATTAATAGTATAAAAGTTCTTAAAAACAAAATAAATATAATTATAAATATTTTAAAAGAAAATAAACGATTAACCAAAAGAATTGTTTTTCTGTGCAGATGGACAATTCAAAAAAGGTGCAGCCAATAAACAATAGAATCGTTCAACTATATGGCATTTCAGAACCATACAAAGAAGAGCAGATCATCCTATCGCAGTCATCTTAGAAATATTTCATTTCTTGTTACTATCTAAGTTTTCTATGTTAAGACAATAATAAATAGTTTGCAAGACTATAATTACTTCTCTGTAATGAAAGGCTAAAAGTAGGTAATCTATCCTCACGGGTGACAGATATATTTATCCATTCATATTTTAACGGCTTATGTTGAATGGAGCTTTTATGAGTCATCTTCGAAGTGAAAAAGGTTCAAAATCATCAATGGCTCTTGTATTTGTCTCTATAAATTTCTAAACACCAAGCTAGAAGCTTTTTTCATTGAAATAAGTCAGCATCTATACCATGCACCACAGAAGTTGATATCAAACATATGATCGAGCCAATGACAATAAACAATGTTTTACATTTGGACAAGTAGAGGATTGCAGAGGAGTGAAAAAGGAATTAAAATATTCTTGAATGGAAGGCTACCACGGTTTCATATTCGATGGAGGAGCGTGAAAATAGTGCAGAAGAAATATATATGGCACTGAAATCATAAAATAGTAAAAGATAATCAAATTCTTACAATAAATTTGGAACATCATCATAGCAAGGTTATAGAGTGCTATGTTATAGAGGATGTTATGAATGTTATTGCATAGATGTATTCAGAAGATAGAAATAGTAACAATATAGAAATAGTAATAATATTGGACAAGGAAAAATTGAAATAGACATTGTCAAAATAATAAAGAATGTTATTTGGCAAAACAAAACTAGAGTATATATTTCCACTAGAGTGAAAATATTTAAGTAAAAAAGTGAATGGAACATTTAAGTAAAAATGTGAATGAAATATGTTCACATAAAATGTCAAAGGAAAAACAAACCGTAGCATCAAAAATAGTTTTATTCAATTATGTAAAAATAGTTTCAAAAAAAAAATTAAAAGACAAATTGACCAGTTGTAAGATAGAGTTACTTGACAAGAGGCATATTTACAACTTATCACCTACAATAAAATAGCTTGTGTAATTAGACAAAATGTTGCTAAATTATGTGGCTAGTTTGAAATAGAGGTTAAAAGATTACTTTCCACAAATTACTAAATCTTTCAATACAAATCTTTGATACTTATTATTTACAATGCAAATAACTTATTATAATTTGATTTACTTAATCCTATTACTCTATTGTCTTTGAGGTTGAATGTATCTATTGAAATAATGTTTATCTCAATGGTTGCACTACAGATTTTTTATTTCAAGAATCGGTTGGATACATGAGACAAATTTAATACTCAATTCATGAGTTAAGGATCCAACGTTGCATAGTATAATTCTCAAAAATCAAATTCATGTTACATGCTTGATTTCTATTTATTTAGAATAATTAAGGCCTAGCCATTCAATGAAGTTTTCTTTCTTTTGTCATGTGCACAATTGTGGTAAGTATAGTCTACATTAGTATGACCGAATTTGCGATAACAAAGATGTCAAAATTAGAATCGTTAACTCAAGATGAACAAATTTCATGTTGTCCTTGATATTTAGCTCTTGATGAACAAATTCCTAAATGGTCGAAGCCTATGAATTCACTTAGCACTCAATATCTAGAGAAAGAGATAAAGATGAGCATTGTATACAAAGAGGAAGAAGAACACACCTTTGCATAGTCAAAATTTGCTTTGACACATGGCGAAAAATTACTAGAAAGAGACTTGGGTGTATTAGTCCATGTGAAAAGAGCTCCACCATCCATGTCATATTTTAGAGGGAAAGAAAAGTTCTTTTATTGCTAGATCTCATCATACCCAAAAATATGCATACATTCTTTCAGAGAGAATAAGAAACATAGAGATATGGAGGGAGGGTGGGGGATAGAGATAAAATATAGAGCGAAACATTGAAAGGGAGAGCACGAGAGAGACTGAGAAATAGAGGTAGAAAGAGGGAAAGATAGAAAGATAAAGATGTATGAAGTGATATATGAGAGGTATTTAAGAGGGATTATATATATATATATATATATATATATATATATATATATATATATATATATATATATATATATATATATATATATATAACGAGTTAAAAATATAAATATTTTACAATAATTCAAATTTTAATGGAACAAAATAATTGTAAATTGAACTATTAATGACTTTTGTTTGTCATAGTAATTTTTAGATCTATATTAGATTAAAAAATGTAGAAAAAAAAGTCAAAATATAAAAATGTAAATGTTAAAAATAACAATAATTTGAAATATATAATATTAATAATAAATAATATAATCTAAGTATATCATTAGCTTATTAAATTATTTTTAAATACTTAAATAAGTGATAGATAATAAGTGGGTGCAAGATAAATAATTCAAACTTAAATAGAAGAAAAATAATTATAAATTAAATTATTTAAAATAGCTTTTATTTATGATTGTCATAACATAAATAATTAGAATAATTTGAAATTTAAATTTAAATAAAAATAAAAATAGAATAAACAATAATGTGTAACAATAAAAATAATAATTAAAAATAAATAAAATTAATAATAAAACAAAGTTTAATATATAATTTATTTAATAAGATAATAAATCTTTAGATAAAATTAGTTTATTATTGGATTAAATGTAAAGGAATCATGTATAAAAAGTATAATAAATATTACATAATAGTAATATTATTAGTACTTGTACTAATAAATAAATATTAATCTAAATGTAAAGGAACCATGTATAAACAATATAATTAATATTTTGTATATTAAAGATCGAGAGTTTACAAAAATAGCACCAAAAAGAGGGGAGGCTAGGCCTCAACCCACCAATCGAAGAGTATCAGGTAAGAAGAAACAACAACTAAGAGTTTAAAACATAATTACAAACTAAGACAGAACTGAGTAGCTGACAAAAAGGAACAAAAGAGCTCTAATGAAGAACATCATCATGATTATCTATCCAAGTGGTCCAACCAAGCGCGCCCTCCATCCAGACCACTTTTTTCTGTTCCAAAATCTGAGAGTATAGATGCAGTTGATCAAATCTGGGACCATTGTTGTCTCTAATGTCTTGAATGAGCTTTCCAAGCGCAGCATCAAAAGCTGTTTGGTTGTCCACAATGTTGGCCCACTCGTATCCATCCTTCATCTCGTATATGAACATAGAGGCATGACCATCGCGAAGAAATCTCAACAACTTCCTTCGCTCTAGATTCATCATACTAGTAAATAAATATTTTTTCTCCTTATTTTTAATTGATTAGACAATTTTTTTAAATTTTCAAAATGAAAAAATAATTAAACCCCCAACAAAAATAGGAGTAGCCAATAAGAAAAAAGAAACACTTGTCAAAAAATTCAAAATAAAAAATAAACTTCAAACATTGGAAATCATGTTTAATATTTTGCATTTTTTAGGCAAAGTAATAGCAAAAAATCAATTGAAAACATAAGTCTCAGCCTACATATAGGCTAGACTAATTAAAGAAAGGACAAATGTTTAATAACTTGAAAAAAATTATGTAAATGCAAAAAGGTTATTTTTCATTTGAGTGAAATCATTTATTAGAATGTAAGAAGTAATGAAATGATTTCATTTGATTATAAAGGGGTAGAAGTACAAACCTATGTTGCAGAGGTTTTTTATTATTTCAGCCGAAATAGTGGGTTTACGGCCGAACTTATTTCAGCCAAAACTATTTCGGTAAATCCCAAAAATGTGTTGTGTGGGCTCATTTGAACAGAGCCGGTTGAAAGTTGAGGAGCGCCTTTGAAGATTTTTAGCCGAAACTAGTATGTCCGTTTTTGTTTTTTCATTTTCATGATTTTTTATATATTTTTATACATTTTTTAGTTGTTTTTGTAAATTTAATATTAAATAATTTTAATTTTAATAAAAATGTTAATTTAATAGTTGTAGAAATAGTTGTTTAATAATAAGTTAATTTAATAGTTGTTTTTATTTATGTAATTTTATTATTTTTAATTGTAGAAATTAAATAATATGATTTTATGTAGATTTAGTTATTTAATTAATATAATATTTTTTCCAGTTAACAAAATATGTTAGTTTGTTAGTTAATTAATTTAGTTTTATTACATATGTTTTAACATATTAGGAAAACATTACAATATATTAGGAAAATGTTATAAAACATTATAAAAATGTTACAAATTATTAGAAATATGAAACTAGAACATGGACCAACATAAACCTTAACACTAAATAAACATGAACCCTAACCATAAACCTAATTTAAAAAAAGATCCCTTAACCTAATTGAGAAATAAACCTTAATATGAAACATACATGAACCCTAACATTAAACCAACATGAAACTGGAATATGAACCAACATAAACCCTAACACTAGAAACTAACATAAATCAAAATACTAGAAACCAACATGAACTCTCTTTGTGACCAATTAAGACCTAACATGATTAATAAGACATAATAGGGCCCCTTAAGACCTAACATGAGTAATGAGACCTAATATTTCCTATTAAGACCTGGCATGATTAATAAGACCTAATAAGACCCTTAACATCTAATACGACCACTTAAGACCTAATAGGACCCTCAAGAACTAATAAGAGGTCTAATAGGGCATATTAGCACCTAAATTGATTAATACGACCTAATAAGACCTAATACCTACTAATAAGACCTAATAGGACCCTTAAGAACTAATAGGACCAATAAGACCTATTAAGACCTAACAGGACCAATTAAGACCTAACATGTGACTAATACTTGACCAATTAGGACCTATTAATTGACCAATTAAGACCAATTAAGACTAATTAAGACTTAACATGTGACTAATATGACCAGTTAAGATCTAACATGATTAATAAGACATAATAGGACCCTTTAAGACCTAACATGAATAATAAGACCTAATATTTTCTATTAAGACTGACTAACATGATTAATAAGACCTAATAAGACCCTTAACATCTAATAGGACCAATTAAGACCTAATAGAATCCTTTAAGATCTAATAGGACTAATATGAGCTAATGGGACCTTTTAATACCAATTGAGACCTAACATATCTAATAAGATGTAATATGATATCTGAAGACCTAACATCAGTAATAAGACCTAATACGGCCCCTTAAGACTTATAAGACCTAATAACACCTATTGGGACCTAAAAAGACTAATAAGAAGTCTAATAGGGCATATTAGCACCTAAATTAATTAATACGACCTAATAAGACCTAATACCTAATAATAAGACCTAAGAACTAATAGAACCTATTAAGACCAATTAGGACCAATAGGACCTATTAAGACATAATAGGACAAATTAAGACCTAACATGTGACTAATACTTGACCAATTAAGACCTATTAATTGACCAATTAAGACTAATTAAGACTTAACATGTGACTAATATGACCAATTAAGACCTAACATGATTAATAAGACATAATATGACCCCTTAAGGCCTAACATGAGTAATAAGACCTAATATTTCCTATTAAGACCTAACATGATTAATAAGACCTAATAAGGTCCCCTTAACATCTAATAGGACCACTTAAGACCTAATAGAACTCCTTGAGATCTAATAGAACTAATAGGAGCTAATAGGACCTTTTAAGACCAATTGAGACCTAACATATCTAATAAGATGTAATATGATATCTTAAGACCTAACATTAGTAATAAGACCTAATACAACCCCTTAAGACTTATAGGACCTAATAAGACCTATTAGGACCTGAAAAGACTAATAAGAGGTCTAATAGGGCATATTAGCACCTAAATTGATTAATACGACCTAATAAGACCTAATAGCTACTAATAAGACCTAATAGGACCCTTAAGAACTAATAGGACCTATTAAGACCAATTAGGACCTGTTAATACCTAATAGGACCTATCAATACCAATTGAGATCTAACATATCTAATAAGATGTAATAGGACCTCTTAAGACCTAACATGAGTAATAAGGCCTAATATGACATGTTAAGACTTAATATGATTAATACGACCTAATACATACTAATAATCTACCTAATACCACTTAAGACCTAATAGGACCCCTTACTTGATCTACATCTACATGTACATTGAACCATAACTCAAAGCCTCTTTTCATTAGAAAATTTACATAACATGTACGTGTTTAAATTTGTGTGTGTGTGTGTATATATATATATATATATATATATATATTGTAACATGTATGTTTCTTAAATTTGTATGTACATGTATATATATTTAATTTAAACTAGATGATTATAATGTACATGTGCAGAGATCTATATATATTCTTGTTTATACTTTTGCATATATCCCTTTTATCTATTACATGGCATCAGCTAGAGGGTCAACAGATTCAGGAGAGCTTGGTGTACATGTGGGGGGTCATAGCCATCGCTCTTCACATAGATCGACCGATTCTAGAGAGGCCAAAGAGGAGCTATTTTCTTCTACCATTGCCAGATTGACACGAGCCATAGAGGTTCTAGATCAAACCATTGCTTCATCCACCACCATTCCCAATAGGGATAGGGTGAACACTATTAGAGCTGGCTTGTTGCGTATGATTGACATAGTTCAATCATACAACCCCTATGATAGTATCAACATTGATACATTCTATAATTCTCTATCTCACAGCGTAACTCACACTGTGAAGTATAGGTAGATTGATACAGAGATTTCCACCACTATGGTGAAGACCATGTTTCCTCATTATTGAGACATGGCTCAGGTGAGAGGGTACATGACTATGAGATGCAAGGATGACCTTGTCACACCATTTATATATCCTTAGTGGTTGGCTACTCATCATAGGTGGCCCCAGAAGGATGAGCTTCCACTATATTTCTGCAAACAACTATTTGCAGAATTTCATTTGCAGTATGATGTTGATTATACAGATTGTCCCGGTCATGTTGGGCAGGGGAGGGGGTGATTATATGATAGATACAGAGGGCCTAATGCCCTAGTTCCCACTAATAAGTGGGAAAGGGTGGGTCCAAACCTTTTGTTCATACCAAAAGGTTTGGAAATGGCAACTGCAGGAGAGAGTGTGCTAGATGACACGATGAGGAGGGAGGTATATTCTAGTATTGCGAGTATCACCACAAAGGTTTAGGAGATTTCATCTGATCATTTGGGGAAATACATGTTGCATTCTTGTTCTAGCATTCCTCCACCTGCACAGAATGCATCCTCAAGTGATGATCCATATAATATAGTAGGGTAAAAGCACAATAAGATGTCACCCTTTTACAAAGGAAAAGGCTAACAAAATCAAAGTTGTTCAACTTTAATAGTACAAAAATGACATTTATGTTTAGAATTTGAAGATGATGTAAACTAATTAAATGTGATAAAATGGATGAATTTTATGATTAATATTTTTAATGATTTTTTGGAATAATAATTGATACATTTTTTTAACTTTTAAAGATGATTTTTCAGTTGCTGAAAAATGCCTAAAATTAAGGGTCTAGTTCCCACCAAAAAATTATATGTAAATAAATATTTTTTCTCCTAATTTCAAAATATCTCATAGATGACATATATAGCTAGTGCATGAAGAAATAAAAATTGGTTTGTGTAATGCCCCGCTAGGGAACCCAAGAGAACTTAACCTAAACATGCATCTAAGTTTGTAGAATATTTTTTTTTAAAAAGTTAACATACAAGATAAACATCAATACAGAAGCAATTACCATTTACTCGTGCATTAAAACATTAACCAACACAGGTTACAACTTTCAAGGGTTCCTCAATGAAGATTACGTTTACATAATTAATTAAATTAGATTAGGTACAATTACAAATCTCATATAAACAATGAAAGGTAAAAGCAATGTCACATAAAAAATAACATAAATAAAACTAGTACAATAAGGTATCCATAAACCTACATCCACTGCACATGTCGTAGGGTATATAATACAATAACTGAAAAGAAGTACACATGATATCTCTGAATAATTGATACAAAGATACATGATCACAATAAGAGAAAGAACACAACCCCATCAATGAAGATCAAGAAAGAACAACTACCACAGGGATCATCCAGCATTGGTACACGAACGTCAGAATCTCAAATGGTAAAAGAATCACTACCACCCGACCTCATGAACCTAAATGGTCCACTCCCACCATGCTGAGGAGATAACAATAGATCCCACTTGGATAACAAACATCAAACAGCTCAAGCTAAGAAAAGGATCCTGAAAGCTCTCTAATTCAAGGTGAATAAGACAGAGATAGGTAAGACTCACTATTCCAGAGGCATCTGATACATGAAGAATAACTATGGAGGAGGCTTAGGCTACATACTATGGGAGTGTCATCACATGGATGACTACTTGAGTTGCCCTGGACTGGTCTCTCTGCACCTCAGACCCTCAAGCGTCTATCAGGTTGAGTTACCCTGGACTGGCCACTCTGGACCTCAGACCCTCAACATAATCCATGCGGAACCAAAATATCAATCTTGTATTTAATGTTATTCCCCAAGTTTTATTTTTAGGTTATCACTTATTAAATCAACTTATGATAGGTTACCCTAGTACTGGACCCTTTTGAGCCCCGGACCCCTATTGTAAGCCACTTCCCTAAGATGCACCTATTTAACCTCTCCTAGGCTCACAAATCTCATATAGATCAAACAGGTATACAACCAGGTAATCCCAAATCCAATTTCACTCACAAGAAACTGATATGATTACAAAGATACCATAAACAGAATACAAAGCAACATGAGCCCATATGGTCAAGTCAAGGTATAATCGGAATACACTCACATCAAAGCATAATATTGAAGACATATCCAATTGACTCATACCCCAGCCTCTGTTTTCCCCCTAGGTCATTTAGTGCCCGATATCACAATATGCACAAGAAGACACGAAGAATACAACACTCACATCATCAAGAATTGAAAGATAAATCCATAAGCATTCAAAATCCATATTCAACATGACTGAATCCAAAAGTAGAAACACATAAAATTGCTAAGAGAATCTTAATCATAATCGTCACATTAATTTCATGATCACAAATATCATCCATAGACTCCTAATAGTACTAAACAAGAGAAAACACCCAATTTCACTACATGGTCTACAATTCCCAATAACCGATCATTTAAAAATAACGTACATGGAAAAAGCATAAACTAATGATAATGTTAATGTACAACACTTAAGCATATACTTATATAAATTTTTTTACTAAACTAATCAATTAACTCATTCCACAAGAATGGAAATCTAATGAATATAATCATACTTTGATCATTAATGAATCTCCATATATAAAACAATCTATTATTTAGATAAACAAATCTCATAATAGTTAAGAAACAAAATCCCAATTTAAATAAAGTTAATAACTTACAATTTAGCTTAACTTAGTTAATATACAAATTAACCTAAATTTGATTTGTTTAAAAAATAAATAAATCTAAAATACAAATTAATCTAAATTTAATTTATTTAAAAATTAATAAATCTAAAATAAAAATTAATCTAAATTTAACTTAAATATAAATTTAATTAAATTAAAATATAAATTAAATCCAAATAATAAAAGAAAGGAAAAACAAAAATAATTTAAAATATATATATATATAAGAAAAACACTTTATTAACATTGGAGTGGGTGAGGGAGGCCCCACTGCACCTCCCGCTGTCCATGGTACTGGCAGTGGTACTGTCGTTGCAGTACCACTGCACTAGTGGTACTGCAGTGGCAATACCGCCTGCTGCCATGCAGGGTATGCCGCGTGGAGAGTGGGGGGGTTGGGGGGTGTGGTGGCCCCCGCCCCCATGTTAATATAATTATTATTTTTTTTGAATTTTTACATTTGTAAAACCAAAGAAACCCGTGCATTTTTATATATAATTTTTTTTTTAGATTATATATATATATATATATATATATATATATATATATATATATATATATATATATATATAAAAGAAAGTCAATGCATATTTTTTGACAAAGCATTTTTTTTTAGAAAGAATTTCTGAAAATGAAAATACAAAGTCTGAACATTATTTTCCAGAAAAAGTAATAAGAATTTCTCAATTTCTAACACACAATAATTGAATCAACCTTTTGATTTTAGTTGGGTTGTAAATTTACTTTAATGGTGTAATTAATTTTGACTGTATTAATCTTACCAGAAAGTAATTTTTAATTTACTAGTATGATATTTTCTACACAAATTGGGTTTTTCATTCTAATTGAATTTCTTCCAAGGGGGAATTTATTTTTCCCACAGCATACAGTTAAACTATAGTCCAAGAATGATATTTCATTTTATACGAAAACTATAAACAATCTTTTGACAAAATTTTGCCAGCATAACGATATAATACTAAATTTCAATAAAAACCCATAATATCAAGTTTAAGGGTTTCTCTATTACCCAAAACAAAGAAAATACATACAAATATAAGGAGATAATTAAGAAATTACTCAGACATGAATATATATCAAATAGAAAAATAGAAACAGAAAAGAAGATTATTAGATCCTACCTCAGATCCAATGCCAGAAACTGAATTGACAACCCTTTGAAGATCTGAAAGTAGAATTTTCTTCCAAAAACAATCAGCCTGCAGATCTGAAGCTTTGGAGAAAACATGCACAAGATCCAGATGCACAAACAAGAATTTCACAAAACCAATATGCCAAAAATCTCAAGATTCCAATCCAAGCTCTTTCTCCAACAATTCTCCTCCAAAAACCTGTCGAATCTCCCAAATGAATGGAAATTCCCCCTATTAGGGATTCAACTCCTCCATTCATGCAAACCCTAGGTGATTCATTAGACAACTCCTAATCAAACTCCCACTCTCAAGTTTGAAAGAAAATACTAATTATTAATTAAAAATACATATTTTATGCACAACTCAACTTAGTCTCCTAAAGACAAGTTGTCACCTTTTTGAAACAGATCACATTCAAACTTAAATAAAGCACATGTAAATAAGATAATTTCTCATTAAATAATTTAATATTCAAAACACCATTAAAACATGTAATTCAATTGTTTAATATCTAATGGAACATTATTAATCCTATTTTCACACAATTAATTAATTAAAACCAAATATCCTAATATTTGATTTTTAATTAATTAATAATCACACAAAAGCATAGGAATTAAATTTAGTATTATTTTCCAACTATAATATTAATTTCCATGACTATAGAAAATTACATACTCAAAAAGCAATAAAACAAGATCATCATATAAAACAATCAAGCTCAAGGAAGGGATCCATGAACTTTGTCAATCTAACAAGTTCGGATAGGGTAGTCAATAGATACTTATCCAACAATTAGGATAAACACGCTTAGGATAGGGTTTTGGATCTGTGTATTATCTCCCCTCTCTTACCATTTGAGATATTGCGATAGGGCACTCTCATCCTGACAATTCAAGGAAGTTGATGCCTGGTACCTGCAAACCTGCATACAACACCCTCATGTACATACATATATAAATATATAATAGACAATGGCGGGGATCAGCCAATCATGTGGATCTCGCAAGCAAGTAACTACGACTCCGTCCTTCAACCACATCAAGCACGTCAAACAAAAGTATAAAATAAACACGTCAACCATACACATGCAAGTATAGGGTTAGTAAAATCATACGCATCAATAATTTCCTAACATATAATCTATCATCCTAGATTAATCCTATCATTTATAAAATTAGACTAGGGGCAGGGTACTACATCCACCCCCCCTAGGATTAAACTTACTCTTAGAAGCCTACAAAGAGATGAGGATATACATCCCCAAGCACGAAGATTTACTAAAAACAAAATACAATATCTGGAAATAAGCCATAAAATAAGAACATGGTATACAGTCATAATGAGCAATTTAACTCTGGTTAAGAATAACTGGAATTCACATTGATCAATCATTCATTAACAATTCAAATAGATCAAAACTTTTATTCATTCATCATCATAGAAAACATCTAGGATCATTTTCATAAAGAACACATTCATATTTATATCAAATAGTAAGTTAGGAAGTTCATGAAAATCTATCTAGTTAATGCAACACCTATGCAAACATATAGGATACACAACGATTCTAATTTCACACAACCAATATAGTACCATCTCTGCGATGTGATCCCTTATACATACTATCAGAGGTTCATGATGAACATGATAGAAACAACACTTATCACATAATAGGGCCAACAATACCAAACATTCAGAATAGCCACCACAAAGTTCAAAAAGGACAAACCCAAATGGGGGGATTCCAAACTCAACATTAAATCGTAAAAGTACCATGGTAATTCAACAGTAAGTCAAGTGTGACTAGTGTCACAAAATAGATAGTGAAAAGAGATTCAGGTGACCAGTCCACTCATAAAAAAGTTCAAAATTTCAATGCTAGCCCATACACAACACAAACAATTCATCAATCAACCAAAAATAAATCATCAATCATAAAATATCCACATAGCAAGGTGACTAGGGGTAGCCATGCTCAAGGGAGTAATCGCTTCATGACATCCAAAGGTGCTTCACCCTAAATGCATTAGAGAAGGTAATCATACACAATAAATAGTCCAATCACCTATGACAATCACTAGGCAAGTGATATCTCAAAGACATTTAAGAGAAGCAAGAACATAAATGTTTAGATGTAATTTAATGGTTATCAAACACAAAAGAGTTATATGTCTATGTTTGGTTTCAAGTTTAAACTACACAAAACCTAATGAGCATACATACTCAGAGTTCCCAGTGTAGAAACTCCACTCTAATACCAGATGTAATGCCCCGCCAGGGAACCCAGGAGAACTTAACCTAAACATGCATCTAAGTTTGCAAAATATTTTTAAAAAAAAAGTTATCATACAAGATAAACATCAATACAGAAGCAATTACCATTTACTCACATTAAAAGATTAACCAACATAGGTTACAACTCTCAAGGGTTCCTCGACGAAGCTTAAGTTTACATATTTATTTAAATTAGATTAGGTACAATTACAAATCTCATATAAACAATGAAAGGTAAAAGCAACATCACATCAAAGATAACATAAATACAACTGGTACAATAAGGTATCCATAAACCTACATCCACTGCACATGTCGCAAGGTATGTAATACAATAACCGAAAAGAAGTACACATGATATCTTTGAATAATTGATACAAAGATACATGATCACAAGAAGAACACAACTCCATCAATGAAGATCAAGAAAGAACAACTGCCACAGGGATCATCCAGCACTGGTACACGAATGTTGAAATCTCAAATGGTAAAATAATCACTACCACCTGACCTCGTGAACTTAAATGGTTCACTCCCACCATGATGAGGAGATAACAATAGATCCCACTCAGATAACAAACATCAAACAACTCAAGCTAAGGAAAGGATCCTGAAAGCTCTCTAATTCAAGGTGAATAAGACAGAGATAGGTAAGACTCACTATTCCAGAGGCATCTGATACATAAAGAATAACTATGGAGGAGGCTTAGGCTACATACTATGGGAGTGTCATCACATGGATGACTACTTGAGTTACCCTGGACTGGTCTATCTGCACCTCAGACCCTCAAGTGTCTATCAGGTTGAGTTACCCTAGATTGGCCACTCTGGACCCCGGACCCTCAACATAATCCATGCAGAACCAGAATATCAATCTTGTATTTAATGTTATTCCCCAAGTTTTATTTTTAGGTTATCACTTATTAAATCAACTTACGATAGGTTACCTTGGTACTGGCCCCTTTTGAGCCCCGGACCCCTATTGTAAGCCACTCCCCTAAGATGCACCTATTTAACCTCTCCTAGGCTCACAAATCTCATATAGATCAAACAGGTATACAACCAGGTAATCCCAGATCTAGTTTCACTCACAAGAAACCAATATGATTACAAAGATACCATAAACAGAATACAAAGCAACATGAGCCCATATGGTCAAGTCAAGGTATAATAGGAATACACTCACATCAAAGCATAATACTGAAGACATATCCAATTGACTCATACCCCAGCCTCTGTTTTCCCCCTAGGTCATCTAGTGCCCGATATCACAATATGCACAAGAAGACACGAAGAATACAACACTCAAATCATCAAGAATTGAAAGATAAATCCATAAGCATTCAAAATCCATATTCAACATGACTGAATCCAAAAGTAGAAACACATAAAATTGCTAAAAGAATCTTAATCATAATCGTCACATTAATTTCATGATCACAAATATCATCCATAGACTCCTAATAGTACTAAACAAGAGAAAATGCCTAATTTCACTACATGGTCTACAATTCCCAATAACTGATTATTTAAAAATAGCGTATATGGAAAAAGCATAAACTAATGATAATGTTAATGTACAACACTTAAGCATATACTTATATAAAAAAAATTACTAAACTAATCAATTAGCTCATTCCACAAGAATGGAAATCTAATGAATATAATCATACTTTGATCATTAATGAATCTCCATATATAAAACAATCTATTATTTAGATAAACAAATCTCATAATAGTTAAGAAACAAAATCCCAATTTAAATTAAGTTAATAACTTACAATTTAGCTTAACTTAGTTAATATACAAATTAACCTAAATTTGATTTATTTAAAAAATTAAAAAAATCTAAAATACAAATTAATCTAAATTTAATTTATTTAAAAATTAAATAAATCTAAAATAAAAATTAATCTAAATTTAACTTAAATATAATTTTAATTAAATTAAAATATAAATTAAATCCAAATAACAAAAGAAAGGAAAAACAAAAATAAATTTTAAAAAATATATATAAGAAAAACACTTTATTAACATTGGAGTGGGTGAGGGAGGCCCCACCGCACCTCCTGTCATCCACGGTACCAGCAGTGGTACCGTCGCTGCAGTACCACTGCAACAATGGTACTGCATTGGCAGTACGACTTGCTGTCATGCAGGGTACGCCGCGTGGAGAGTGGGTCGGGGGGGTTGGGGGGTGTGGTGGCCCCCGCTCCCATGTTAATATAATTAATTTTTTTTTTTGAATTTTTACATTTGTAAAACCAAAGAAACCCGTGCATTTTTATATATAATTTTTTTTTTATAGATTTAATACACACACACACATATATAAGAAAGTCAATGCATACTTTTTGATAGAGCATTTTTGTTTTAGAAAGAATTTCTGAAAACAGAAATACAAAGTCTAAACATTATTTTCCAGAAAAAGTAATAAGAATTTCTCAATTTCTAACACGCAATAGTTGAATCAACCTTTTGATTTTAGTTGGGCTGTAAATTTACTTTACTGGTGTAATTAATTTTGACTATATTAATCTTACCAGAAAGTAATTTTTAATTTACCAGTATGATATTTTCTACACAAATTGGGTTTTTCATTCTAATTGAATTTCTTCCAAGGGGGAATTTATTTTTCCCACAGCATATAGTTAAACTATAGTCCAAACTATAGTCCAGGAATGAGTTTTCATTTTATAGGAAAACTATAAACAATCTTTTGACAAAATTTTTCCAGCGTAACGATATAATACTAAATTTTAATAAAAACCTATAATATCAAGTTTAAGGGTTTCTCTAATACCTAGAACAAAGAAAATACATACAAATCTAAGGAGATAATTAAGAAATTACTCAGACATGAATATATATCAAATAGCAAAATAGAAACACAGAAGAAGATTATCAGATCCTACCTCAGATCCAATGCCAGAAATTGAATTGACAACCCTTTGAAGATCTGAAAGTAGAATTTTCTTCCAAAAACAATCAGCCTACAGATTTGAAGCTTTGAAGAAACAAGCACAAAATCCAAATGCACAAACAAGAATTTCACAAAACCAATATGCCAAAAATCTCAAGATTCTAATCCAAGCTCTCTCTCTAACAATTCTCCTCCAAAAACCTGTCTAATCTCCCAAATGAATGCAAATTCTCCCTATTACGGATTCAACTCCATTCATGCAAACCCTAGGTGACTCATTAGACAACTCCTAATCAAACTCCCACTCTCAAGTTTGAAAGAAAATACTAATTATTAATTAAAAATACATATTTTATGCACAACTCAACTTAGTCTCCTAAAGACAAGTTGTCACCTTTTTGAAACAAATCACATTCAAACTTAAATAAAGCATCCTATTTTCACACAATTAATTAATTAAAACTAAATATCCTAATATTTGATTTTTAATTAATTAATAATCACGCAAAAGCATAGGAATTAAATTTAGTATTATTTTTCAACTATAATATTAATTTCCATGACTATAGAAAATCACATACTCAAAAAGCAATAAAACAAGATCATCATATAAAATAATCAAGCTCAAGGAAGGGATCCATGAACTTTGTCAACTTGACAAGTTCGGATAGGGTAGTCAACAGATACTTATCCCACAATTAGGATAAACAAGCTTAGGATAGGGTTTTGGATCTGTGTATTATCTCCCCTCTCTTACCATTTGAGATATTGCGATAGGGCATGCTCATCCTGACAATTCAGGGAAGTTGATGCCCGGTACCTGAAAACTTGCATACAACGCTCGCATGTACATACATATATAAATATATAACAGACAATGGCGGGGATCATCCGATCATGTGGATCTCGCAAGAAAGTAACTACGACTTTGTCCCTCAACCACATCAGGCACGTCAAACAGAAGTATAAAACAAACACGTCAACCATACACATGCAAGTATGGGGTCACTAAAATCATACGCATCAATAATTTCCTAACATATAATCTATCATCCTAGAGTAATCCTATCATTTATAAAATCGTATTAGGGGCGGGGTACTACAGTTTGTGACCTATATTTTTTGTTTTATAACAATTCAAATTTCAAGTCACTAAAATTGACAGTTTTCATCTCGTAACATATTTTTCATAACAAATCTATCCCAATCAAAAAAAGAAATATATATTCTTGAAGAGGACTCTCTCTCCTCTAGTGCACCATATATTTTTCAAATTTATTTAATATGATTTACTATTTTTTTCTTTCTCCGAATCAACATCTCCTTGACTATTAAATTACCTAGTTGCAATATTTTTTAATTACAATAAATTGTGTCCAATTAAAATACTATAAAATCTATATGAGGATATTTTTGACTTTGATCTCTACAAAAGGATATTTTTTTTATTTAAAAAAATATATCATTAAAAATATTAGGAGTTATTGAAATGCCACTTTTCTGAAATAAATTTATTTTTATGGTAATTAGACCCAAAGTGGTATAAAACATGCATTTAATAGATATTTCCAATTGGAAAAGTTAGAGCACTTATCTAACTTAGCTAGAATGAATCTAGTTAGACCATATGTTTGACCAAAATTAAGTTTTAGTTAGAAATACTAAAATTCATCTATGCTGATAAGTTAGCCTAAAAGGTGACACCTGATTGTGTTTTTACCCAGTAGACATACCATCTCCCCTAGAAGTTACAACTTTATCAGATGTGGACCATTTGCGTCATACATGTGCATTATTATCCAGTGATCTACTTTGTGCATATCAGGATTCACAGATAGTGTGTGGGGTTTCGCTTAGGGAGGTTCCATCATTTTTCACTGCCATTCTTACTAGATCTACTGGATCATGTACTCAGGGTGCACAGAGATGTGAGGATATTCCTGCACCACCTATAGCTTCTCAATAGACTACACCACCTACAACTCCTTAATAGATTACAGTTGATGAGGATGCACCTCCCCAGGTCACTCAGGCCACTTCATCACGTGTGGCTCGTCAACTTTTTACCACATTGCTTAAAGATGATGTCATTACATGACTCAGATTTGAGCGGTATCGGGAGAGCATTAGAGGTTGTTATGGTATATATTTAAATTTAAAATTTGATTTTATTTAAAAAACTTACACATATATCTATTTGAGTATATAAATAATTTAAATTTGAATTTTGATTTATATATATATGTGTGTGTGTGTGTGTGTGTGTGTGTGTACTCCAGGATGTTCTTGACGAGATGACACCATATGGAGATTTACAGACTCCAAGCAATCCTCTACATCATGAAACACAGGTAAATTTAGATGTTTGTTCAAAAATAATTATTCTATGATCATAAGTATTTAATTTATTATACATGTGTGTATGCGTGACACATATTTATTTTATTGTACACAGAGATCAGAAGGAGGTGCACCGCCATCATGTCATGGCCCTAGTTGAGCTACCATGTTATTTTAGATATTTCATGTGACATTTCATATATACATGTTATTTTAGACATATATGTTCATGTTATTTCATATTTTAGACATTTCATATATACATGTCTATTTTAGTCATTTCATATATGTACATGTTATATGGTTGTGTGTTATTTCATAGTTTATACGTTACATACATACATGTTCATTTTAGTCATTTCATATATGTACATGTGTTATATGTTTGTTTGTTATTTCATATTTTAGACTTATTTTATACATGTTATTTCATATTTTATATATTACATATATACATGTTCATTTTAGTCATTTCATATATGTACATGTGTTATATGTTCATGTGTTATTTCATATTTTAGACTTATTTTTATACATGTTATGTATACATTATGTTATACCATGTACTAATGTTATGAATATTTGTCATTCATGTAAACTAATTTGTCACACACACACACACACACACACACACGTAACTAACTAATGGTATATATATTTTTCATTCAAGTAAACTAATTTGTCATAACTATTACACATGTACAAACTTTAAAATACAATTAAGTAATCTAACTAATGTCATGTAAGTAAAAAATAATTAACTAACTAACTAACTAATGTCTCAAGGGGAGGTAATGCATCACAACATATGCACATAAAATATATATTAAAACTATTGAACCCTCAAAGTATATACACATGTACAAACTTTAAAATACAATTAAGTAAGCTAACGAATGTCATGTAAGTAAAAAAAATTAAATAAGTAACTAACTTATAATGTCTTAAGGGGAGGTAATGCATCGCAACATATACACATAAAATATATATTATTTAACTATTGAACCCTCAAAGTATATACACATGTACAAACTTTAAAATACAATTAAGTAATCTAACTAATGTCATGTAAGTAAAAAACAATTAAATAAATAACTAACTAATGTCTTAAGAGGAGGTAATGCATCACAACATATGCACATAAAATATATATTAAAACTATTGAACCATCAAAGTATATACATATGTACAAATTTTTAAATATAATTAAGTAATCTAACTAATGTCATGTAATTAAAAAATAATTAATTAAGTAACTAACAATTAGCAAGCATGCATATATATATATATATATATATATATATATATATATATATATATATATATATATATATATATATATATATATATATATATATATATATATATATATATATATAGTTCAACATACATAAAAGCATATATCCAATATTCAATGCATTTTTAAGAGTTCAAGCTGTAGAGTTCAAATACGAAAGTATGAGAGCTACAAAAAGAAGTTTATCCTAAAGCTCTTGATATATATAGTCTGGATCCTCTCTATCTTTTATTATCTCCAAAAGTTTTTCATGTTCTTCAATAGACGACCTCCACTTTTGATTTTCAAGTCCTCTTTTTTGCAATGTCTCGAATTGCAACTATGTTGCTATAACCAAGTGACTGCAATGTATAACTTTTTGGCCACACATGTATTCAATAAATTGAACACCATTTTTGTCAATCTTTATTTGTTGATAATAGGTTCCGTCAATAACAACTAAACCAGTTGGATATGTCTGTCCATCATCATCTACACTTTCTTCTGGCAACTTGTATTTTTCTTTCGTGCATCTTAGTAGATAATAATCTACACTTTTTGCATTGTTAGGATTTGAAACTACAACAAAAATATCACCTATACAAATGGATTCTATTAAAATTAAACATCACTTGCACAATAAATTAAAATTAAATAAAAGAACATGTATGTGCACGCACCTGTAACAATTAAGTTAGAAACACGCTCATAATCAACTGAATATATAGGATCATGAATGTTTATGTCAATGCCATCATCTTCATAAGGAGGCATTCTAATTAACTCCATATCCCATCGTGAAACATATCCATTTGCAATATTCTCACATTGACTCATTGGATTGTCCTCAATGCAGTGAGCACAAAAACATGATTTTTCTCTTACTTGAATCAAAAGAGGTTTGTGTTGTCCTGTAGTCATCAATTGATATAAAAATCTAATACCAACAATTCTTTGACAATTTTAAGGATTAGATCGGTCTATACCTGTTACAAATATGAAATGAAAGTTGCACATTTTTAGATCAACAATTATGATAAAATAGATGAACATGAAATTAAATTTTAATTTAAAATTTTACAACAAATTTTTAAAATAACCTTTCACTTCTCAAAAATAATGTTTGTTGTATTTGGTGTCCCTACTAAAAAAATGGCTTTGACACCATTCAAAAAATTTCTTTGAATTCTCTATCATGTTACTTGTACATTTCTGAACTATTAGTTTAAAGTAAATGGATCTAAGCTAAAATTATATTATTTAAAATACACACACACACACATATATAAAACTACTGAACACTATTTGTACCTACACGTTCATATTGGTGAAGTGCATGCTTCACACACGCTCCTGCTCCATCGTGTTCTCCTTTTCCATATCCACTTTCAAAGAAGTTCCACAGAAATTTAACATTACGTCTAGCATGTTGCATGGCTAGCCAATTAAAGGCTTTTGAAGATTTAAATTGTCTTACAAAATTAAGTTGCACATGCATACATACATGTAATCATTTAATAATTTAACAAGTAATTAAATGATAATGAAAATAAATTGAAATAGATACACTTACCTGCACAACCATCATACCAAATCCAGTGTTGTGAAGCCTTTATCCCGTGATTCACAATATCTTCAAAATACATCACAAAAAAATGAGCCACATAACTCCTATCATGAACCTTATCATCGTTGATATAGAAATGAACCTCCTTGATGATAATGCGTTCATTTGGATTGGTAATTTCTACCTCATCCAAATGAAATTGTGCATGTCTATAGGTCACTTGCACAAATATTGCAACCTGCTCAGAATGATAATATTGAGCTTTAAGCTCTGTTTGAGGGGAAAATGTATCTAGTTCTTAAAGAAATATACAATCGTAAGAATACAACCAGGTGGAAAAAAATCTTTGGAATCATGAAATTGTTTATCTTGCCATCATGCACCATGACAATGCTGGATGTGTGGATAAATTAGAGTACAAAATCTAGTCATAAACTCAAGGTAGGGCAATTCACTCTCCTTCAATACAATTTTTTTGGGTTCATCTTTGGTCTTTGTTCGATATGTCTCATATTCAAATCTTTTCCACAAAACTAGTGTTGAAACATTAATATTCTCAATTTACAATAAAAATTTATGCAAATCTCCACAATCATTGCATGCATTCTTTATACATTGTACTTTGAACTCATATGAATCTTCTAATTTATCACATAAAATAGACTTCACAAACTGTGTCGTACTTCTAGGGATGACCATATTTGAATCAAGAACTGCCATAACTTTTTTATATGATTGCAGGTATAGATAAAACTCAACATGATTTCGACAATAACAAGTTTCACAAACCTTATTTATGTTTACAAAGCAAGGGCGCAACCTCTCAAACATTCTTTGACATATTTTCACATCTGAAGATTCTTTCTTGAATGCTTCAAATAATTTACTTTGTGTTGTATCTATCAAATATTTTGGATGTGCAGTTTTCATACCGGTCTCTTCATCTTTCATCTGTATTGTATCACTTCTATTAGAAGAAACACAAGAGTGAGTAGTCCAATATTCAATGACCAATTTTTTTACATCTTCAAAAATTTTGTCTTTTCAAGGAAGTCTACAAATATTTACCCAATTCTTTTCAATGTTTTCATCTAACATATTTCTCTTCCTGATATATCTTTGAACAGTTCTAGATACATTCAGTAAATTCAAAATTGCATGTACTTGTTTTCTCTGTGTCAACCTCCTACTAGATAAAGTAGTCATCAATGCTCTACGTGCAACACTTAAATTGGCTCCTCAGCTTGAGTTGTTAATGTCGTTCAATGCATCTTGCAAATTTTTAACTATTGTTCAATTTACAATGTCTCCTAAGTTTTTCTTCTTATCAACACCCAACAACTCCAAAATAGGAGTCATTTCTTTTTTCCTGAACAATCTTGCAAATAATTGAGCTCTTCCAACCATACTTTTATTTTTAAAATATTCATCCCATATTTTTTTGTAATGTGCTTTAATTGTGCTTTCAGATATCATGTCTTCATATGAAATGACTAAAAAGTGAATCCTCATTCATCTCCATCAAATTGTCCATTTTAAAAGATATATTTCCACCTTCAGAACTACCAATTTGTTCTCCTACTTGAATTGCATCTTCTTGAATATCAATAGGTTCTTCCTGAACTTCAACAAGTTGATTTTGATTACATTTTGTATGACCTTTCATTTTTTCATCCCTTATTCGATCATATTTTTTTGTTCTATTCCTTTTATTCCCCGTTGTAAAAACTGTTCAAATTGAGAGCTTCAATTCACTTGCAAACACAAAACCATATAATTCAAGTACTAATTTAGCTTCAATTCAAGTACTAATTGAACAATGCTTTAATTAAAAACAAAAAAAACTAAAGTAATTAATAAATTTGTAGAAAATAATTAAAACTCTATAAAAAATAATTTTATTTAAAAAATCATTTATTCCTGATGGATTTTATCAATTTGTCAATTTTTTTTATTTCAATAAACAATTCTTCCCAAGAAAAAAATTTAAAATAATATTAATAAGTTCATAATTCAAGTACTAATTGAACAATGTTTTAATTAAAAACACAAAAAATTAAAGTAATTAATAAATTTTTAAAAAACCATTAAAACTCTATAAAAATGATTTTTTTTAAAAAATCAGTTATTCTTGGTTGGGTTTTATGAATTTGGCAATTTTTTTTAATTAATTTTTTTTTTTTTTAAATATTAGATTTGAGGGGCATGGTCATCCACGAGACTATGTTTGGTCGCCCTTAATTCCGGCCGAACCAGTTCCGACCGATCTTGTTTCGGCCGAACCTACCTAAGTGGCATCCTATGTGGCAGCCAAATAAGCAAAAAAATGTAAGTTTCAGAAGTTCTCACTTCTGGATCTAAATTCTCTGTCAAAATTTAACTTTCTGTAAAATCTAAAAATACCATTTTGTAGAGCTCGAAGTCAAGATTATGGTCATATAATTTTTATTATGTTTTGACTTCATATAATATATTATAAGTTGAAAATACTTCAAGTAGGTATTTTAACATTTAAGAACACACTCGTTCGAAAAAAAAAAAAAATAGCAAATCATGTCAGAAAAATTTAAAACTTATATTTAACACTAGAGGAGAGAGTCCTCTTCAAGAATATATAATTTTTTTTCTTAATGGTGTAGATTTGATAGGGAAAATTTGGTGGGAACAAAAAACTATTGATTTCAGGTTACATCGACTTTTGATAGTTATAACAGACAAAATATATACCGAAATCTAATCTTTTTTTTTTTTTTGACTAGCTATACATGTCATCTAAAACATATTATGAAATTAGAGAAAAAAAAAGATTATTTGCATATAGTTTTTTGGTGAGAACTAGACCCTAGATTTTCAACATATTTCAGCAATAAAAAAAATGGACTTCAAAAATTAAAAAACTATGTCAATTTTTGTTCAAATATTTATAAAATAATTATAAGCATAAACATCATCCAATTTTACACATTTCATTAGTTTACATCATTTTCAAATTCTAAACACAAATGCCACTTTTATGTCATTAAAGTTGAAAATTTTGCATGTTGTTGACCTTTTCCATTATAAAAGTGTGACATAAGTTTGTACTTTTACCCAAAGAGGAAACTTTGTTTGGTGACTAATTTAATTTTTCACCTAGAAACTGATAGGCTTTTCATAGAGGTTGAAAAGTGTGTGAAAATGCAAGTAAATGCATGTGAAATCAATTGCCAGAGAAATTAATTATGAAAAAATTAGTATAGTAGTGAAATGATTATTCCAAGTAAAGTGAAATTATTTGGGGGATTAATATTATAATTTTTCCTATGAAGTATTTTTCATGTGAAAAAACAAATAGTGAGCAATCAATAAAGAGCATAAAGTGTAAGCAAAGTGAAATGATTTGAAATGTATCATGAGGGTAAAGTGTGCAATTGCTAATTATATTCTTATCATGAGAAGGCAAATATAAGAAAACTGAAGAAAGTTACAATTGCAAATGAAACAAGTGCCATGTAGTGGCCAGTACTTTCCTTTAGTTCTATAATTAATTTTAATTTATATATATAAAGTTATTTTTTAATTATAGATAATATAAAATTATTATAATTTATTTTTATAATTATAATTGTAACAATAATTTTTTTAGTTTTGTAAATAATTATAAAATATATATTGTAATTATTTTGAATGTAAATTAGTTTTATTTATAATTAATTTTAATGTTAATTATGTAGGTTTTTTAAGTAGGAGATATTTTTCAGGAGTACATAATTGAAATGATAATAGCAATTTTATTATACTAGCACTTGCACCAACAAGGTGCAATGTTTGAGCCGATAGCCACATATATTGTATGGTATTTTCGAAGTATAGTTGTATATAAATGTTTTAAAATCTATTTTGAATTTGATTGGTTTTTTCATTTTGTTAAAAATTTTGTCTACACAGATCCTTAGAAGGATATAATTATTTGCATGTTTAGAAGATATGTTCGGCATGAAATAAACAGACCCATTGACAGAAACAAATGCCCCATTGATGAAGGCGGCCACAAACAGAGGAAATGTACTTTGTTTAAAGAAATATATGCATGTTGTCTGTGCCATTTGTAATTACACCAGCAGAGATGGATCATTAATTTAATTCATTGGGAATACATCTTTTCTTGTGCATTTCAATTCATAAAGTAACAACTATCTTGAATGATGTTTGTGCTATTTGTAATTACACCAACATAGATGGATCATCAATTTAATTCATTAGGAATACATCTTTTCTTGTGCATTTCAATTCATTAAGTAACAACTAACTTGCATGTTGTCTATGCTATTTTTAATTACACCAGCACAAATGGATCATCAATTTAATTCACTGGGAATACATCTTTTCTTGTGCATTTGAATTCATAAAGTAATAACTAACTTACATTGATTCTTGAAACGGAAGTGGGTATTTTCCTTATAAGCTCCATTTTTTAGTTGGGTAATTGAGAAATTTTTCAAATTTGTTTGTAATGGAAAGTGCAATTTAATTTATGGCATAACAAGGGCATCAAAGAGAGAGATTACAAGACTTGCACAAAATTGGACTTTGCATGTCGAAGTTCCAAGGAGGACAATACTGAGCCCTGTTAGAAGGACTCCACCCCATATTGGTATATGAAACAACAAATTGAGTGCAAAGGTTGATCCAATGATTAATCCATAGTAAGAAAATGTTGGAATAAGCAAATAAAAATATGATGAAAAAGAGGAGATGCTAAGAGATTCACACACACTTAGGTTTTCCTGAAGTGCCAATCACTACCACTTCTACGAACAACCATAATATGTAATTGAATTTTTTAGGATACTTCGTTTTGCATTGTTTTGCAAGGTGCTTGCCTACAACAGAAATAAAAAGATCAATTACTGATTTAATTATTGACTAGAAACTATTATTGTTGAATTTATTCTATTAAACTAAGTTGTGGCTAGTCCCAAATTGGTTGCACAAAACTGAATAGTCAAAGCGTAAATACAGGGCAAGAGAATTACGCAAAGTAGCTACATGATAGTGCATAGTTTACTTCATTATTAAACCAAATCCAAGCAGGCCACCAACACACCACTACAAACTGCCTGTTAAACAAATCTACAAAGGTTTTAAAAGTTGGTTTCACCCCTTTAAATAAAAGCTCAAATAGACACCTAGATGCTAAGTAAGAAAGTAGAATCCATGGATACACCAAACATGAATTTTAAAGGAGGGCCACTGTAAATCACCAACCATTGTCCATTGATCATCACAGGATCAGATATAAGCAATCCCACTCTTAGAGGGTTCGTTTACATACTCTAATTTTTCGATATAGAGATTCTTCCATTGGAAGAATTCTACAACACCAATTCTCTTGGAACAATAATCCTACTATGTTAAATTACTATTCTCTAACAGATTACAACTTAAAATAAAATAAATACACAAATTTATAAATATGTCTTTTATGTCTCCATGTTACAGAAAATCACACAACCTCCTCTTGTGTACAAAGATAATGATGAAAAACATAACTACTCTCCTCTATTTGTGCTTGAAGTCCTCTCTTTTTGAATTGAAATTTTTTTTCTTCTAATTCTTTATAATTGGGATTTTTCAAAGTTTTAATAAAATCAATTACAAAGAACTTCTGTGGATATTGAATTTATGAATGAGTAAAAATATCATTTCCATTTGTTTCTTAAATGTTCCATATGTTTATATATTAGACCAAGTTTTATAAAATGAATTATTAATATATGTAAATATAAATGATAATAATAAATCAGTAATATATCTGAATATAAATAACAATGATCAATCAATCATATATATAAATATACATAATAATGAATTAGAAGTCTAAAACAATATACTTTATCTCAGAAATATGCAGCTATATGTATATATATGTTATGAGTAGCATAAACCATATTTAATTAAGTGAAAAGTGATTGGAGTTACTATGCCAAGAAGTCATATTAAAATACCCATAACAAAGATCGGTAATAATAGATTTTAGATACAATAGAATATAATACATAGCCATGCATACATCTCTTTACAGAATGAGCTTATAAATTATATGTTAGCAGTGTGCATACAACGATGGGAAACTGTTTAAAAGGGTATCTCAAACAAAAGATACAAATAATGGATTTGAAGATAAAGAACTGAAGATCCTATAAAGTATTGGCAACCAGAGAAAATGACTTTGTTAAGTTGCTAATTATAAATAGAATTCAATTATATAGATTAATGACAGGAAAAAATAACAAATGACTCATACACATCAATTCCAAAGGAAAACTCATTGTTTCGGCTCTATTAATTATAAAACATGATAGTATTGGATCTTGAATATAGAAAACATAAGCCATGTTTGACAGAAAAATGTTGAATAGAAGAACTCCCAATTGTGATTTGTCCATTAAAATGAACTATGAAATAGCAAAGATTACCTCTAAAATGAGATCCCAAAACCAATATCCAGTTTCATGTAACTTTCTCTACATTTAAATATTTCATATTACAAATAATTTCTCCAAATTGCAATATTGCAAATGGTTGAGATTTTCAGCTCATCTCAGTGTTTAGTGCAATCAGATTATACACTAAAATATAGTTCCTAAGAACTTCTATCGTTTAAAAAATACAATTTGATTGTGTCCCAAAAACTGAACACGCAAGTAGACTCCACATTTTTTTCCTTGAAAGAAGTCACATTACCTAACAACATTAATAGAATTAATAAATAGATTCAGTTATACAGATTAATGAGAGGTAAAAATTTGGAAAATTAAAGGATGCTAAAACACCCATAAATAAACAACATCAAAACTGGAGTAGGAATTAGCATGATTGAATATGGAGGAAGGGGAAATGGAAGGTAGCATGGCAAAAAATGGGGCAACGAGCAGAGAAAGAGGAGGTCTATGGGGGAAACAGTGAAAGTGTGGGTTGCTAAGGGTTGCACATGATAGATAAATAAGGAGGTTGTGTAGGAGTTTGTAGGGGTTTTTAACAGTATGTCATAGAAGAGGAAGAGTGGGGTGCATAACCCCCCCCTCCCTAAAAAAAAAAGGGGAAAATTTTGAAATTCTGAAGAATTTATAAATGAATAACCCAAAGAATGCAGTTAATGCTTTAGTCTAACTATTGGAAACAACTAAAATTAATGCACAAAAACAAGCTTGAGGGGCTAATGGACAAATTCATATTTTCAAGGTGTTTCAAAATGTTGTTGCTGTAAGTGAGCAACAAAAATGTACTGCAGATGAGATATAGAAACAAGATAAAAACATGTAAGGGATTTCAATTTGAAAGTTCAAACTACAGGAGTATATGGCCAAATCACATTTTAAGAAATTTACCTGGATAAAGCTTTTTTTGCAAAGTTGAATCATTAATCTGGAACGAATTATTTATACAAAAAATGGAAAGTGATGTATATTGAATATGAAGTTGTGGCAATGATCACACTCTCAACCACTTCCACCATCACACAAATTATCCAAAATATCCCAACGACAGAAGATTATCCCAAAAAAAACTATGCCATGTCATCTAAAAACACACCAAAATCGGGTTGAGGAGGGAATAACGATGTCCCATTTGAGATCATGGTTTCGGATTTTTAGGGCACAAAATGCACGTTCGCCGCCCCAATTGCATTTCCCACAAATAGATTGAGTTTCAGGCCATAAAACCACATTTCTCAGCAACAAATTGAGTTTCAGGCCATAAAAAAGCCTATCGGCCGAAATATTTGACTTTCACTTACCTATTTTTCAATGTTAAAAAATTTGTTTGTTGTGCGAAGGTAGGGATATATTTCAATGTTAAAAAATATCTTTTGTCGTGTGAAGGCGGGGACATATTTTTCCTTTTATTACTTTTATTTCTCTTTTCATATATTTTTTCCAAGTTTTCGGTCACTCAGCTAACACTTTTTCGTCAGTGGGCAATGAAAAGTCTACCGGCTTAATTATTATATTACATCTAATTTTATAATATATATATTAAAATTAATAGAAATAGCTAATATCATCTTATCTATGTGACAAAAATTAGACATTAGACTTTTTCTTTAAAAAAATTATAAAAAAATGAAGAAAAATAATTAAAATTTAAAAAACTTTTAAAAATTCAATAGTTAAATAACAATACCCTCGTCAAATCCCTAGGGGATCACCACTTTGATTATGGGTTTACCCCACGCACTAATGGGCACCTGGTAGGGACATTTATTGCCTGCCTTCTAATGGTTGACATTCTGAAAGAGAGGATAGTGTAAACCTGCAGGAAGATATTCTTGAATAAATATCTCCATGGCCTAGAAAGAGCGATCTTTAGCATTAACGACCATTTACTCATTCTCCTACCTGAAGAATACATGTGGATTGATTTTGAGATGCTTCTCAAACATGAAAACTTTACCTGGCGTTAAATAATCTTTATCAAGGACCAAGTCCTCTACAATACGCACCAACCAAAGATGAAGAGAAATGCCCTTTTCCTGATCAAATGGCTGAAGGTGGAACCAACAGACAACAACAAATGGATTCTATGGTACTTCAGAGAGGAGGGATTCAACATTCCAAACAATCTCTCATCACTCCTAAAGGAGCAGCTCAACTTGGAAATTAAATGCATTACAGCCAAGAACTACCCATTGAAAAAGATGTCAAGGCTGCTCGAAAAGGAAGAAGAGGACTCTGGTTCGAAGCAGGAAATGATCTTCATTCGCCGTAAATAACCTACGCCTTCTATAGTTTCTTTACTTTCTTAGTAGCCCTTTTTGAGTATCGAGATAATGAGCTGACAACAATATCTTTAGACATTCTTATACTTGTTTTCTAGCTCCAGAATACTTAGACCATGTTTATATTTCCATCCCCTTTTGTGTATTGAGATAATGGGCTTACAGTTATATCCTTAGACTATGCAGAATACTAAGACTATGTTTATATTTTCAGACATTCAAGTATAACTAATACTAGGAGCTTATAGTTAAATTGGTTATGCTTCCCTTTGTTGTCACAACTTTACATCGGTTATGCTTCCCTATTTTGTTACACCGGTTATGCTTCCCTATGTTGTTACATTGGTTATGCTTTTCTATGCTGTCACAATTTTAGTTAAATGTAAAGATCTATAGGCGGCCAAAACCAGAGAGCACTAAAATCAAAGCTAATCTCAAAACAAACGTATTTGTTATTTCAAATAGGCAATAACATCTTATGTTCTAAAAATAAGATTGCATCTTTATTTTAAATTTCGATAATGTTATCCCTTTAAGCCAAGGAATTAACTTGTTAAAGCGGGAAAGTTATTCTCACTATAGAGTAGGAATTGTCTAAGGCTAGTAGATATAAATTGTAACCCTATGTTGGGTCAATGAAATTCAGTTAAAAACCTTAAATTACCCTGTAGTGAGCAAGTCAATGGAGACTAGGAAATTAAAACTAAATAATTAGTAAGGGTCAAGATTATTAGCATAATACTCTCTTTGAATTAAACTCAACACAAAAATGGCTTAGCCTTTAGATAGTTATATACAAAATGGACTATAGAGAAAAAGTTGCCACAGAGAAACATGGAAACCCCTCAATGCATGAAGGAAACCAGTTATCTTAAGTAATAGATTAATTAAAATAACTTACTTCCCAAGGCTCTCATGCTTTGCCAAATTTTCATGTTCAACAGTAAAATAGATAAGAGCATGGCATAAAAATAATAAATTAACATCAATCTAAACAATTTTTTTTTGGATAGATACACAGGTTAACAACACCATTAATTTTTCATAACACAATATCAGGATGATTCTTACATAGTAAGGCTTTATCACAAGAGGATTACTATTAGCTGTTAACATCATAACAACAATGGCTTACCTAACAAACTAAAGCCAGTAAAAAAAAGGCTCCCAAATGGTAGGATCTAAATATTTCAATAAACACCTTCTTCTAAAGATTTTATTAGTCCTTTACCTTAAGATATTAACATGATTGATGTATGAGATGTGTAATATATGCTTGTTAAGGATCAACACATGCAGGTTCGCCCATTCAAGCAGGTAAATTATACTAGTAGAACACTCTGGGTTACATACCAGACACCATCTCTAAATCAAAGCAGAACAATGTGCAAGAATACAACTAGCAAAAGCAGTGATGCATACATGACGTTTCGACATGTATTTATTATTTCTAAATGCTTATGCTTTAAGCATAATTGAGGAATCCATATGTAAATAGGGGAATGCCCCTATACCCCAAAATATGAAATTTTTAATGTAGTTTTTTAGGGATATTAATCCCCGGGCAAGATTGGAGGTTTTCTTCACTCCATTCTTTCCTACCAGTGCCTATTTGAATGGAGGATCGATTTGTAAAATTTGTAAAATTTTGATCAAATTAATAAATAAAATTTCATGGCCTCAGCCTTTTATCGAGCAAAAAAAAAAAAGTTAAATAATAATAATAAACCGTATTCTATTTATATGAAATAATTATTAAATTTTTGTTTCACCCCATTAAAAGCTTAAAAAATAGAAACTTTAAATTAATTAAAATTTAATTATATATTATACCAATAAATAAATAACTTATATAAAATAATAATAAAAATCATACATTATAGTTATTAAAAATTAAACATACATAATCTAACAATTAAAAAATCAAAATGGTTTTAAAAAATTTATAAGTTCTAAAAAAATAAAATGATATTTTTTTAGAAATAAGTGGCCAAAATAATGCATTGTACCTATAAAAGTGCTAATAAAATTGATATGTTTATAAAGTTAAAAATATTGCTTGTTGACATTAGAAAACATAGATTTATAACAAAATACAAAATACAAAATACAAAAAAATTGTAATTGGTCTAAAGTATTTTATTTAATCACTAATTAACACCAAAAATCCATAAAATGATACTTGCTTAGCCTATCTTATCAGCAAGTACTAATAATGGAAAAAATTAATGTTATTAAAAATATTAATATTTAATAAATATTCTAAGTTGATAACCAGTTTAATATTAAATTTATTTTAATTACAGTATGAAGTGTCCACCTTAAAATGATATATCTTGGCTTATGCTAATTTATTTTTCAATTGTTTTTAGAATAGAAACATAAACAACATGGGATCACTAATTGTAAAGAGTTATATATTGTATTAACATTATCTATAGTCGAACTTATCATTTTAACACATTTTATCACTTAATCCAAAAATATAATCATGTTGATCACACTTTTTTATTATTATTTTTTATTAGTGATATACTTTGGGTTTGTTGTCAATAGGAATTGGTGTTGAAAACTACCTTAGCAATTTCACTAAGGCCAAATTTTTCTAAGTTAAAAATATAATGGTTATAATTCAACAAAGATTGAATTTAAATTATAAAAAGGGAGGTTATATATGTGAGTGTGTCATCGGTATAGGATAAGGGAGAATTTATACACACACACACACACACACACGTATGGAATTAATCATGAAACATGGGGATGTAATAAATATTAGGTGTATAATAATGTGTGGAAATAGATCATGTAGACCAAAATATGTGGGAATGTGTAAATAAATGAGGGTGGTCGTGAACAAGTCTAAATTTGTGAATGTATGATTTATTTATGTATATGTAATTTTATATAGATATTATTTCAAAAGAAGAAAAAAAAATAAAGAAGGAAAGTGACATAAGAATGTAAATTTCACCTTAACTTTTTATACTCACATTGAGATAATGATAAATCATCATATAATATAAGAAAAACATAGATAGAATCTAGATGAACATAGATAGAATATTTTCTATACTATTGTTCAATACCGATTTAACTTTATGTTGAACTATTATGCCTAAGACCCACCATTCTACCCAGGATTAGTAAAGGGATGGGTTCCCGTGCAATGTTGGAGAGACAATGTTTCAAACATCATTTTCAGAATACCGCATCCAAGTTGTTGTTGGAAACTGTAATTGAAACACTTGTTGTATTGTCATTGATGTCAAACCTTAACTGGTAAGACAATTGCTATCTAAGAAAGTACTATATCTATTGATTGATGAAAAGGATTAGGGAAAGGGAGATAACAAGAGAACCTAGGGAAAGGTTGAGTTATTTGATGCTACAATGGATACTTGATTATTTGGCACATTGATAAGATAATGTATTGTTTATCTAAGTAAGAAGAAAGATTGAAGAAGTAGGCTTAACCGAGCAAAAGTGAAGAAATCTAGTTTAAGCCAAGTGATGTTAGTGTCGACCGAGCACCAGTATATGCCAAGTAAATTTAGTGTTGACCAAATATTATTTTATGTCAAGCGATAGAAAATTACCGAGCAAGACAGTGTTAGCCGAGGAAGACAGTTCGTAGAGATGATCGAGCTACGCAGTGATGACTGAGGAGATGAACATAGTATTGATCGATTGTCAGTAATTTACATTTGGAGAAAGAATTCATATTCCCAGCCGACATAGTTGAATTCTTGGGTTATGTAAATCATGTTGACTTTATTAATCGATTGTATGGAGAATTTAATGCATGGTAAATCATTTTATTATGGATTTACTGAGAAGTTTGAAGATGTATCTAGAAGGAAGGATGAAGAACTTAAATGTTGGAAGGATTCGATGAGTCTAACCTAAACCTAAGATCTACAAAGGATATTAAGCGGAAAAAGATGGATCTACCTAAGTGAAGAGGTATAAAGGAAAACCTAATTGTGAGGTTACAATGTATACTGAAGTTGTTGATGTTATTGGCTGATAAGTCTAAGTAGAAGGCTAAAGGTGAAGGAGTTGATCAGAGTTGTGTTGCTTGAAGTGAATTTTGAGCAAATCAGTGATGGAGATGGAAATGGAACTCAGTCAGTAAATCAACATATATGTGTGAATTGGATTTGTTATTTACAAAGTGAGTTGTATGTTTTTCAAATCAAAAACTACTACTACTTTCTAATCATTATATCATTCTAAATCCTTTAATCAAGATTGACCTAACAGTCATTGTTTAAATCCTTTAATCAAGGTGGCATTCTAATGGAATGTACTTAAATCCTTTAACCGAGTCACTTTTGATAGAGTGTTTAAATCCTTTAACAGGGTCACACCTAGCAGTGTGTTTGTAAACCTTTAACAAGGTTGGCTTTTCACAGAGCTCACTTCAGAAGAGTGAAAATATCACTAACATGTTACAAAGTGGTTTTTCCCAAATTGGGTTTCCACTATAAATCCTGGTGTTATACTTGTGTGAGTGTTTTGATGTGAATGTTTCTATAATCTACAAGTTAATTACTTTTGGACAGTGGACTGCATATTAAATGTTTCTGGTATATATACTTTAGAGACCGAGTTGTGTTGGTAATTAGATCTGAGATTGTTGAAGTGTTTAAAAGTTCAATTGGTACATCTGGACCTGAGAACAACTAATTCACCCCCCCTCTTTGTTGTTCTAAATAATATTAACAGTTGTCCCTCTTGGATTCCTTGGTCAAACCTACGGTAGTTTATGGTTCTACTATTCGGGGGCCATCCCTTCTGGATTCTGATTGGGCCTCTATTGAGTGTATTTAGAATATCTTCCTCCAGCGTATCATCAGATGTCATCGGTCCACCTCTCATAACATCATTATGGATGAGTTCGAGGCTCATCCGTTTAGATTGGGGGCCATCTTTGATCTGGTTTGGTTTATTCACCGCCTTCATTATTTTGCAGACTCCAATGACGGTCACAATAGATATTCCTACCTATCCTATTTCTCTGTAGTGGCACTTTCCAAGTCAGATCCCTCCTCTAGAGCCCATTGCTGGTATTCCCAAGCCTCATCCCTTTTAGGTTTCATCGGGATGGCCATTGATCACCTCCCCCCTATCAGTTCTCTCTTGACACTCTAGCTCACCTCTTGATCCCTTCCAAACAAGAGTTGAACAGACATGTCAGACTTGACATACACGGGTAGTATATCACCATGACCTGGATCAACCCATGGGGGGTCTGCGCTCAAGGATGGCTTTTTATGCTGAGCACTTTCTAGACATTCAGGATGGAAATATTGTTCATCCTAGATACTTATCTCAACATTGGTGCCATGCTCTTCGCATCACGCTAGGATCTCTCAGGGTTGCATCTCATCACCTTCGGGCCCAGACAGACCATCACATTGACAAAGATGATCAAATTTGCAGGTTATGCACCCTGGCCAAGATTGAGATTGAGACACACTTCATCTTCCGTTGTCCTACTTACTATGAGATCAGAGGGAGATTCTATTGCTTATTTAGAGGGTGCAGTTCCTTTACTACTTTCTTCAGCTACACCGATCAGAGTTGCCTAGCACTTTATCTCCGTGAGACTATACAACTCCGCGAGCATACTCTTTAGCTTCTTTTCCCCCAGAGACAGATATTTGATCAGCTCATTACTGCCATCTTCTCACCCTTGTCTCCATTATGGGGGGTGAAGCAACCTCATAATGCCTCCATTATCAGTCACTTTAGATCTGTGAGACCCCACAACACCTTTACCCGTCAGCGACACATCTCCAACAACTCACAGTGACGACCCAAGGTTCTTGCTCATCTAGATCATTATCCTTCAGTGTTGGATTTATTTCTACCTGAAAATGATCCTTAGTCCTTCTCTTTTGTATGTTCTTCTTGCTTGTTATTTCTTGTTCTCTTCTTTCTTTTTTCACTCTTATTTGCTTTCCCTGCCACTATTTGGTGGTCTGTTGGTTCACTGTTCCTTTTGTTGTACCTTTCTAGTCCCTTAGACCCTTTTTGGTCTCTTGTTGGACATTAATAAATTTATCTTATCTTATCTTATCTTATGATAATGTAAAATTATTGTTTATATCTTCTTTTAGTAAAAAGATCTTGAAAAAAATCATCTATTTTTTTTATATTCTTCAAAACTATAAATATAAAACTAAATAAATCTAGAAAACAATAATTACAACAATGATATACATAGAATATTTAAATATATAATGATAGAAAAAATTCAAATTCTCACCATACAAAGCCTTAAAATTGTCTTCTAGAATATCTATGATCATTGTATCATAAGAAAAATAAAATCTACACTCCCCTTCAAGTATGCCTCATGTACAAAACAAAAATTAAAGATATAAATAAACAAACAATAATATTTACCAAATTGAATAATATCATCCAAACTATTGCTTAACCTATAGAAAAATCCTCTAGATTTTGTATAATCCTTAGCATTAAAAATAAATACAATAAAAAGCCATGCAAAAAGTTAACACACCCAAAAAAAGTTTGCAAATAATATCAAGTAATTTGTAAAGCAAAGAGAACAGAAATTCATTCAATAATGAATTATAGTAAAATATATGTTGAATACTCACATAACAATAATAAATTATTCTTAAAGCAACCTCAAATTTTCAAGACCTAAACTTGCTCTCTAGACTAGCATTGGCCATTATATTGTAATAAAAAATATAATTTTGTTCAAAATCAACCATGCAACTCATATAAAATAGAAGTTTGAATGATATTTTTATTAGAATATATTACTAGTATATATATGGAAATATGGATAGAATTCTAATTAAGTTAAATATTTAGCACCTATCAAATTCTAATGTTCAATTCTTTGAAAAATGTTTTAATTTTTATAAAAAAAAATTTTAAAAAGAAAAAGAAAAAAGAGTCATTCAAAAAATAAACTTAAATTTTCAACAAAGAAAAAATAGTTATATAAATTATAAACCTTCAAAACTCATTATGTAAATCCTCAAAATTTTACTTCTAATGTAGTTTTAATATAATAAGAAAATATTGTGACCTAGATCAACCACATCTCTTAAAATAAAAGCACACAACTATAAATAGAATACTTATAAATTTATAAAATAAAAAAATCCAATTATTATTTAACTCCTACAAAAGTGTCTAATTTTTAATAATCTTAAACATTAAAAAAAATACAACAAAAATTTATCTCAAAATTTTAAAAAAAAATTAAAATAATATAAAATTGATTTGTAACAAAAAGAAAAAAGAGAATCATTCAAAACTAAAAACGTGTCTTAAAAATCCATTTGCAACAACTACATCAAAACAACAATTCTATAAAATGTTAATATATATTTAAATAGTCATCATATAAAGCCTCAAATTTATTTTATATATAGACCATGAATTAAGCCCCATCTCACTCATTATATGAATGTTATTTTTCCATCAAATGAAAATTTGATGTGTCGATAAATATGGTAAATTGTTGAATAAGTGCAATAGAGGTAAAAAAATGTTGTCCAAAAAAAAATTGTTTTATTTTTTAACTCCAAAAAATTCATGTATAAGATCTTAATTCATTTAACCAATCAAATGAAAAGTCATTTTTAAAAATTATAAAGTTAAGAATATTGCATTTGAAAGTATGAAATTTATAATAAAATACAAAATATTATAAATTCCAATTGGTCAAAGCAATTTTATTTAATCACTAATTAAAGCAAGAATTCCATAAAATGATGCAATAGAACTTACCCTATTGGCAAGTACTAATAAAGAACATTAACTCAAATGACTATTATTAATTGTCATTACCATTGTCTCAAATTATTCTAAAATATATCGTAAAAAATAATTGTCTGTAATAGTGGAGTCCATCAATGCATTCAAATAGACAATAAGTACATTTATTGTCTTGATGGCAACTTACACCTAATCCTTCATAATAAGACAATTTTCTTTACACTTGTTTAACAAGTGCCACATAGTGGCTAGTACTTGCCTTTTAATTAAAAGTAATCAAGTGTAATTATAATGTGAAATATATAATTAGAATTTTAATAAATTAATTATATTTTATAAAGTATAATATTTTATAAAGTATAATATTTTATAAAGTATAATTCTATTTAAAAATCATAATAATCAAAAAATTTCATTTTGAAATTGAGCTACAAAAAATAATACCAAGAAATTATAATAAATTATTTTGATAATTCTACTTGTCATTTTAGTTTACCTCAAATAAAGTGAAACACTAGGAAAAACATGTAGAAGTATTAAATTAATGTATATTATGATCATTATTTTTATTCAAAAATTGATACTTCCATATATTCAAAATATTTTAATATAAATATTATTTCACATAGTTAAAAAATTTAATATTTTAATTTGTACTATTAATTTTATAATAATTTTTTAAATCAATTTTTAGAAATAAAACTATGATAGTAAAATTAAATATTAATTTCTCTAGGATGCTAGTTTAAGATAAATGGTTATCTTCTAAATGGAATAATGTTTAATAAACAACATATGGCAATGTTCATAATATAAAATGATAATCAGACTAATGCTATTATCTGAAAGTTTGTCACAGTCATCAGGTTAAAAGTAAAAATCCTAAAACAGATCATATGATTGCAACATCAATAACTAACTTTCGAGTCGGGGTTTAGAGAGGGTTAAGGTAAACTACTAGTGGAAAGGAATAAATATAGGCCCCTAACCTAAGAGTAGGCTATTAGCCTATGTTACATGTTTGTGACACTTCCCATGAGCAAATACTCTTCAGACAATGATCAATAACATAGACACAGACAACACCACTGAGATAATATTTGTAGATTATAATTAACCATGCTTATTCTGGCACTCAGGGAACTATGATCCTAATGTGCTTAGGCTCAAAGATTCCACCCAATTCTGGTACGAACTCCCTTTATTAATCACCTTCTTTCCTTTGTAACGATTGTTTTACGTATATAAGTTGTTAACCATAGTTATTGATGTAATAGCACAATATAGGTATTAGATAATCGGTTCATTAGAGGTTCCCTGAAAATAGCTAGGACTCAACAAATATGTGATCAATGAAAAAGTCATATGTATCTACAAATAGAATCTATGGAGGCAGGGTCATAAGTACATGAGACAGAGTTAAAAGTTAAGTTATTTCAAGTTGCCACATATGTTACTTATTTTACTAATTAGAGGTATTACATCTCCAAGTTTGCTCCCTCACGACAAATGGATTGGATTTTGGTCTCTATACCTAAGTGCATATCTAGATGTCTATTTCTAGCTCATGCTCTCCCATAGTAATCTGATTTATGTTCAGAATTTATCTTATTTATAGATTTGAATGCCTAGCTATCATGTAGTCCTTGCTCATGCTCTCCCTCCTAAGCTTTTAGCTTTAGGTTAAGGATCTAATTTTATTACTTATTTGAAATTCATGCTATTCTGCCATGGCCATTGCAATAGATTCCTCTTTAAGTTTATGAATTAATAAATAGTTCTTGAGAACCAATGTCTAAAATACCAACAGATATGTTTTTGGATGTTTCTTATAACTAGATCATGTTTGTAAAGGATATGAATATTAAAATGAATGATAAGTACTATTCAGATTCATTATGTATCTTCTAGCCATACTGAATGCTTAAGTCCTTTAGAATTATGGTTAATTCTTTTAGCATCAAAGGATAAGCTTAATACTTATTGAGAATAGGTTATGAATTAACAATGTTTTTAAGCAAGATATACAATGAAGTATACTTCTCATTAAAGCATGATGGTAGTCCCTTTGATCTAACTTGAGAACATGGGCATCAAATATTACAACATACTTAGAACCTGGCAATACAAGTGTAGGTAATAGTATCCTCTTTTAAGCAAATTTTCTATCTTTCGAATGCACATGTCATATTCTCTCCTATCAATAATTTATAAACTTTGAATTAACAAATTTTATGATTATACTAACAAGGATCTTAGCCAAAGCTCAGATATTTTAGGTATTAAAAATCACGAGACTTCTCGAGGAGCCTATGTTCGGACGGGATAATCAGGGAATAGTCCCCTAGGATCGACAAATAACCTCGCAAAGTTTGAATTAATTAGAAAGAAAAGGTACTAAGCTATGTATGCTAATCTCAGAAGGAAGGCCTAATGGGGACTTAAAAACATTGTAGAATAGACTAGATATGAAACAACTCGTGAGAAGCTTGTAATAATTATATTATGAATTTGGTCATGGAGGGAATGCCCTCCAGAATTTCTTATGTAACAAAGTCAGACTATGGTCCCAAGCAAGGCTGGAGGTTTTCTCAACCCCGCTCTTTCCTACCAGTGCCTGCACTGAGCAAGGTTTTATTTCTTGTATCATTTGTTTATGATTAATAAATTATTGGCCTTGGTCTTTTACCGATAAAAATAAAATAAAATAAAATATTAATTTAATATATTTTAATTTAAATAAAAATCAATGTATATGTATATGTATATGTATATGTATATGTATATATATATATATATATATATATATATGTATATATATATATATATATATATATATATATATATATATATATATATATATATATATATATATATATATATATATGTATATATATATATGTATGTATATATATATATATATATATATGTATATATATATATGTATATGTATATATATATATGTATATGTATATATATATATATATGTATATATATATATATATATATATATATGTATATATATATATCTATATATGTATATATATATATATATATATATATATATATATATTTATGTATGTATGTATGTATGTATATGTATATGTATATGTATATGTATATGTATATGTATATGTATATGTAAATGTATATGTATATGTATATGTGTGTGTGTGTGTGTGTGTATATATATATATATATATATATATATATATATATATATAAGCCAAAGTGGGCTAGCCACCATAATTATATTAATAAACTGATTCAAAGACTCTTCCGCGGAAGAATCAGGAAGAAACCCCAGAATCATTGTCATATACATACATGAATTTAGTATGATCGATTGCATATGATTTTCCGTCAGAAAACCCCAAAATCCCTGATAGTTATACATCTAAATCCCCCAAACCGGCAGGATAGATATATTGACATACAAAATCTTGTCTCTAACCTAACCCTGAACAAGATATACAAAAGTGATCTAGATGCCAAAATCATAATTAATCATTACAACACTAAATCAAAATCAATATATATTATAATATCATATGTTTTTATTTAAATTGTAATATTTTGTAAAAATAAATAGTATAAACTACAAATAAATTTATAAAATATAATTTTTAATTTAAACTTATTGATATATAATAAATATGAAATAAAAAAAATTCATGTCCCCTAAGTATTGGTTAATTACTATGCACGTTTTAACCATGTATTTGTTATTATTCACGCAAACAATATTAGGGAGGCAATTTATTTTCTGTGAAATCCGTGCAATAAGACTCAAACTAAATGGACCAATCATATGTTCAAGAAATAATTTTGAAAATTTATAAAGTTAAAAATATTGCATTTGTACTATGAAAAACATAAAATTTATAATAGAATATAAATTATGTTAAATTGTTATTGGTTCATGTAATTAGTTTTAATCACTCATTAAGCTTAAGCTAATTTATCTCAATATTATCACCATTCCAAATATATTTTTAATATATATCCTATGTTTTTATGGCAGTGCCAATTTTAATAGGCGAAGTCACCAAAAATCTTTTTGTAAACACCAATTATGTCCCAATCAAAGTAGTTCAAGGATGATTTCACATGCAGAAATAGCTCCTTTCATTTATTATGCCGAGAGGCGTTCCTATACAACCGTAGTGGAAGAGGAGGACACCAACACGACATATTTCAAGGAATATACTGTGTACAAAAAAAGATTTTACATAAGTTAAAATTCAAAAAATGAAAAAATAATAAATCAAATATCAAATAGCAAAAATGAAATAATCAAAAATATAAAATATAAAATGAAAAAATCATAAATAAAAAATAAGAAACGAAAAAATCATAAATAAAAAAACATACCCAAAAATGAATTGATGTGCACTAAGCAACATCAGTTCATTTATTAAATAAATTAAAAAAAATATTTTAAAAAAGTCTTTTCGCACATTTCGTACTGCAGGGCATATGAGTGGGGGGGCCCATGCATTGCAGACTCTGTGCTATCGTGCCGGTGTCGTGCACTTGACTGCCGGTAGGCTGGCAGCGGTAGTGTTGTGCGCACAGTAGTTACCGTGCGCACGACACTACCACTGCTAGCCTGCCGGCAGCCAAGTGCACGGCACCGGTAGGGCAGCCCAGGCCTTGCACCATAACCCCAATTAAATTGCAACATATGAAATGAAAAGTTGCGAATATATATTTTTTTTATAAATTTCAAAGTAATGTTTTTGATGAACTTTTGGTATTCACAAACGTGAATACGAAAAGTTCATCATTTTTTGAATTTCATGGACGGGAATATGAAAAGCTTGGGAAATGAATTTATAAAAGAGTGCTCTTCATTTCTGGAGCTATTCTTTTTGTTTGTAGGTAGAGCACAAAAATTTCACAGTAGATTTGAGAGATTTGAGAGTTGTGAGGATTTGAGGATTTCAATATTTGAGAGTTGTGAGGATTTGAGGATTTCACATATTTGAGAGCAAGCATTTCAAAGATTTCTTATTTGGAGAGGAGGATTTGTAGAGAGGAGGATTTGCAGGTTTCAACCAATTTCAAAGTTCATCTTTTAAAGGTAAATACATTTTCAAATATATTTGCATTTAATTTAATGTTGTTTTATATAGTTTAATATTAGATCTAATATATATTTATATATTACATCTAATATAAAACTATATAAATATATTTTATATAGTTTTATATAAATAGTTTATATAAACTATTTATATAAAATCCATGTCAAATAGTTTATAGTGTATATAAACTATTTATATAGTTTAATATTAGATCTAATATATATTTATATATATTAGATGTAATATAAAACTATATAAAATATATTTTATATTTTATATAAATAGTTTTATATATTTTTCATATTAGATATAATGTTGTTTTAATATTTGATCGAATTTTATTTTAATATACTTCTAATTTTGTTTATGTTCTTTTATATGCAAATAATATAGATCTAATATTTTTTATTTTATTTTTATCGGTAAAAGGCCTAAGCCAAAAATTTTATTAATATATTAAATTATAGTACAAACACTCCATTCTGTGTGGGCACTGGTAGGAAAGAATGGAGAAGAAAACCTCCAGTCTAGCCCAGGACCTAGGTCCAAAATTTTATTACAAACAATTTTATGAGGGCATTCCCTCAATTACATCAATGGATGAAGGCATTCCTTCATTTTCAAGTTTAGTTTAAATTGATTCCCCTCTCGGATCAAGCTTGGTATAAAAATAATGGTATCTCTCTGTACTGATGTGAGAGAGATTACCTTATATACATTAGGAATTTAAAGATGTCAAAATTGCTGATAGATCTGATTAAAATGCCTTCCCCATCCTCAGTTCTACCTTGTTGACCCTTACCTTTATATACTTTTGTATTGATGAAGAGAAGATCTTGTAGTCTTTGATTCCTTTTCCTTTGCTATCCTGTAAACAAACAAATACTATGTGTCCAAAATATGCTTGTTATGAAGTAAGAAAAGAAAATTTCTGCTAACTCTAAAATTATAAATATCCGATATTACAACATTGGTATTGTTGCTGTCAATAAGTGTGGCAAAAACCATTAATTTGACTTAACACCTTGTACATTTTTAAGATATAAAGAAAGACCAATCAATAAATAGAAAAGACTGATTACCAAGAGATAAGATTAGTAAAGGGAGAAACCATTCCCCAATTATTTATGCTTCTATGAAGCCCTAACTACCCCTAGGAGGAGCTTTCACTATAAGTCTATTTTCTATCACTAGGATCTATCATTGCCTCTAAGTCTTCATTGTTTCAAAGGAAATCGTATTTATAATAAATTACTGCTCTTGAAAGTATAAGATGATGATTAATATAGGATCACCTTATGCATTTCATTCGTGACATACTGAGCATAATTAAACTTCTATTCCAATTATAATCTAAGATGAAGTAATAAAAGCTATGATTATTTTACAACATTTTTCATGACTCATAAATTGATATTTGGAAGAAAAAGGTTCAAATTCTTAGTTTATTTAATCAATCAAAGATATTATGCACAAATAATACCATCCTCCTGACCCTAAGTATTAATAAATGGAAGCTATCATTAAAGTATGAAGAAGTTATTTAATCAGATAAAACCACTCTTAGCAAGCAAATACTGGGAACAAGGGAGCTTCAAGAAATAAGCAAATAAAGCCATTAGACACCGCATAGTTCTATCTCTGATTATTAATGCAAGTGACCTATGTGTACCAATGTTTTAACCTTACTAAAAAATCTATGTTACCTGTATTACTAAGTCCATGCTATTGATAGTATCCAGTTGTCAAAAATTCCTAAGATCAAATCCTATTTAGACAGAGCTAATTAATAAGCTTATGATCAAGAATTATATAAACCCAATGTAATTATTATCCTTAATCCTTATCTTAAAAGATATGTTTATTTAGTTATCAAGAAAAATGCTCTCAACACTCTGAATTTTTAAGACATTCCTCTGCAACATTATCCCTATATTAGTGTAAACAAACTTCATACCTAGATTATTGATCATAAAATATTCTGTTAATTTGGAGAGACATCTTTTCTAAACCATAATCATCCATGCTACGCTTGGTTATTCAATAGTAAGCATATTTGGATACCTGACTTTATGAGATCTGTTGAACATATTCAGATACCTGTATTTATGAAATGATACGTTCTCATCTGATAGAAGAAAAAGCTAAAAGACAATATCACAGATTTTAAACATTGAGTATATGGTGTACTAATGTGTAAACCTTGCTTAATTTGTTTGTAAATTGGAGTCAATAAGCTATTAAATGTAGAGACATTATCAGTTTGTAAGCTTTTAACTTGAGGTTCATTAAGAATTAATTTTCCCTAGACCAATAGGGATTAAAAAGGACCTATTAACAATATTCAAAGTATTACTTATAATCAAATGATTTTATGAGATCGACATGAGACATATTAGAAAGGTTATCTTGATGATTTTCCTAGACTCACTCGATCTACATCAAAGACTCCTATTTTCTCCTTATTGGGATACTTGCCTTTGTCCAGCCACAGGTCGATTAGATTTTTGAGACCATATTCTGCAAAGCTCTCCATATCTTTAATTCCTACCTCATCTAGGTTCCAGTAGTCATAGAACCAACATTCCTTCTCTGTCTTACGGACTTGTAAGTATTGTAATAGAAATGTTGTGTTTCTGACAATTATGGCCTTTCTCTCTTTGAAGTCCTTCACTTTAATAGATGAAGATGTGAAGACGGGTGTTTTATCACTAATTCTAATTTTTGTCTTGACGATAAAAGGGTTCCTTTTAATAAATAGGACTTTGTCCAGGTTGCCCAAATATCTTTATTTAAAGATTTTGTGACGAAGAGTCCATATCTCCTATTCTTGGAGATCCCAGATGGAAATTACAACTACAAATATGGAAGATATGTTAGAGAGGACCTTGTAGTTATCCTCTAAGTTGATAAAATCTGGCCCTAAAATGCGTAAGAAAACTCTTATAATAAGGGAATGTTTATTAACTAGCATCTTCTTGACATATTTTGGCATAATTTTTCCTTCAAAGGCTAGTTGTCCCTTGCTACATGAGAGTTCCAATGATGTTTCCATGTTGGCCTATGATTATTCAAGATAGATAGGATCGGATTAGAGGGCATGGTTATTTATAAGTATAATCTTCCACTGTCCTGACTATTGAGTGTCTACGACTATTCGTATTTCCTGGAATCTCTATAGCTATTTTTTAAGGCTTCTAAGGGGGAAATGAGATGTTTTCTATATTTATGAAGATAATATAATGCTTCTATCCTCGATAAAATTACAATTTCTACAATGCCCAAAATTTAGACATATAAGATGCAATGATAGTGCTTCTAGGTAATACTCTGAAATGAAAGGAAAAACATAATCCTGTATGTTGTTCCATATTCTAAAATATACAAAAGAGGAAAGAAAGTTGAAAGTCAGAAAGAGAATCTAACTGTAATAAGATAGGTCATGCTTGATCTAGTTACTAACATCTATATAATATTATAACCTCCATCGTCCTATATATTTACATATTGTTACCATATTGTAAGGTGCTATTTACTTACAGCTATAAAATGATTGCTTGAAACTATAGTGAATACTAGATACCATCAAGTCCTACCTAGTAAATTGACTATACCATATTCAAATAACCACCTAATTATAGACTATCTTTTTTTACTTTGGGAGTGATATCTACGGTAGTGAGAAAAAAGAAAACATTAACTCTTAAGGTTCAAACAGAATCATTTTTTTGAACCCTCGAGCAATACCATATATGATCTTCCTTTCTCATTACAACAATACACTCCTCTGGATCCATCTTCTTTGCATGGCGGGTGCAGCGTTGAATCTCAGGTGCCATAATGTGGATCTTAGATGTCTCTACTTCATCTAGTTCAATCAAGATATGGAATCCTCCACTTCTCCAAAATTTGAGGAGGTCCCTTGTATCCATCTCAGTCTAAAGTATTTCATTGTACAGAAAATCTAAATTTCTTAACATTTCCGGCCAATGAGTGTCAAAACGTTCTTCATCCTTGAATGTTAACATTAGAATGCACTGGGCTTGAGGGATTTTTGCAAGCTTGATAATCTCAGTTCTCATTGTACTTTGTGGATATGGGATAGTAAGCTGATTATTGATACAATAAACCATTTTATCTAACCCTTCAAGGAGATCTTCATTAAAAATTGAGTTAGCCACCTGAATTATATCTTCTTTCCTTTTCCCCAAAAATACTGAGATGGCAATGAACATACCTATAACCACTCCATTGGTTTGGAAGGTGAACTTGTAGTCAAAGAAATGGTCTCTGATTGCATTTTCGATTGCTCTCCTTGAGGAGTTTGGTAGGGGGGTGAGTAACTGATTCCACCTCTCAGGCAGAATATTACCCCTGAATGCCATAGCCCGATTGCCCTTGTTTGCAAAGGTAGTTAATTTTGTTTCCATTGCAGCAAGAGGTTTGTATTCTAGCAAGACTAGTTGTGAGGCTTAATCTGAGGGGATCTTATAGGGATGAGAAAAAGGGAATTCCAATATATGATTATCTTGAGATCTCTCCCTTACTCTTCACGAGCCACCTCTTGTGCATTGGAAATAATTAGTACATTTCAACATGATCTACTAAAATGCACTCATAGTTCGACTACCCATGGATGCAAACCATTAACACTTATGTTTCCATCTCTTAAAGGAGTTAAAATTGATGGGATGTAGGTTCTAAAACAATCAAAGACAAAGAGTTTATAAACTCTATACTCGCAACTCTATCACCTATCCTCATATCCTTTATGAAGATTAGTGATTATTCATGATTTAAAGACTTCCTGCATGAACTATCATTCCATCATAGTCGACAATTCTTTCAAAGAAGTCTGGTTGTTATAGATAATCTAGAATGTTCATTCCTTAATAAAAAAATCATTGATTAGTTACGTGTCTCTAGTTTTTCTTGTACCATGTGAGAATATCCTGATATTAAGAGTGTAGGGTGTTAAATAATGATTTCATGATGAAATCATTGTTACTAAAGCCTGTCGCAAATATCCCTGGAATGATTTTAATCATATTGCTTTGGTGATTATCAATAATTTTCCTAAAATTATTAGATCTTTCTATGAGCACCTAGATATCAACTGTATACTATGAGTTATCCTACATGAGACATATCCTAGAAATTACCTGGTTAATGCCAGAAAGGCATAGTAAAAAGGAAATTGATTAGAGAATTCCTGCATAGAACTAATATTAAAGAAAATCTCCAAGGTTAAGAAAATATTGGTTAGAAAAGAGGGGAAAGGCTAAGGCTATAAAGTAATCATTCTAAAATAATCCATATGTTTCCTAAAATATTTTAAGTACTTTTTTTAGAAAACAGAGGGGAAATAAATCTAAGGAGACTACTGTAGGTGTAGAAGATTGATTTTCCTGGTCTCAATAAAGAGATCATAATTAATTAATCGAGTAAAGGTGAGAGGATAGGGTTCTACTAAGAGAAGGTCAAGGTCTCAAAGGTACTAGGACTATTTCTAGCAAGATATGCCTATCTAATAAGGTAAACATATCTAGTAATGAGCCTTTCTAGGAATCTCTAGGAGTGTGTAGGATTATCTACTATGGTTATGGCCAAATCTTCTTTTTCATATATTGGTTCTGTATATACGATGAAAAATTATTTAAATTTAATGCTAAGGGAACCAAGTACAACCCTCTATGTTTATACTCCCTCTATTTGCCTCTATACCTATCCTCATGGCTACCTTGAAGTTTAAAGCTGCTAAATGATTGGAAGATTCCAACATGAACTTTCAAATCATCATAGTCATTCACTTTCCTCAGATACAAAGCTGATGTAGAAAGTTTCAAATGATTAAATCTTAAGGAAGTGAAAATCATTGATAAGTTATGTGTTGGGAGATGTCATAACAATTATAAAAACTATCTCGGTCTGTCTTGTGATGATTTAAATTATACTGTTCCGCAGGTTGGTCTGAGTGTGACAAAATATATAGAAAATTCTAAGTAAGGCAGGAGATTCATTATTTATAAGTAGAAATTCACTCAAATTTAAGCCTGTTAATACTCGATTAGTGCCAAGAGGAGATATAGTAGATATATTAGAAAGTTCTCAAGGGTTTGTATAAGGCTAAACTAGGATGGGGTGCCTGAGACTTATCTTGGAATTCCTCTGTATTAATCCATACAATATCTTATGAAATCATGCCAGTATACAAAAGAGATGCAACTCTTTTTCTTAAAAAGGTCTCCTATAGGTAGAGAGGGCTGGTTACTCATACCTCTAAACAAGGGTCTGGTTTCAATAAGAAATATACGGGCCTACTAACGAAAGTTCAAATTCTCATAGAAACCAAGACTAGCGTTATTTGTATACTTTTATCTATTGGAAGGGCTTGTGTCGATCCTCTCTAAGTGTAACTCTAAATAGGGGAAAAACATGAGTGATAGTTAGAGCCAAGATTGGCTGTTACAATAAAAGATATTATATCTGTGTATGTAGTGGTGTCTAGTTAAAGTGAAATGTCAATTTTAACTAACTATTTTGACTGCCATGTCCTATATCCAGAGATTGGTGAATAGGAAAAATAAGAATATATCTCAGTGTACCTGATAAAAAACATATGAAATTCATAATTCTATTTAGCTAACATGTATTCACATTTAGGGAAATAAACTTATTTTATTAATGTTAAATGTCTAGTTTCAACAATCTATAGATCTTTGAATTAGCTATTTAAAACCTTCAAATAAAAATAGAGGGTGTGTAATAAGGTTCTAGGTTATTGGTAATCATCTCTGTATTATACAGTTAGATTGAACGATGATTATGTTATGAGGGGGAGATGTAAATTGACTTATTCTAGTAAAATTGCTCCTATACCGTTTCACCATTTGCTCCCTGGTTAGCAAGCTGATCCACATCCATATTCCCTTCTCTGTAAATATGCTTAATTTCATACTTGGGGATAGTATCCAGGATTATACTAATGTCTTCGATTCTCGAGTTGAGTTTCCAATTAGGGGTCTTTCTAGTTCTGATTGCATTGATGACTATTTGAGAATCACCTTCAACTACTAGTTTAGAGATACCGAGTTGTTTGCATAGTTTAAGTCCTTCTAGAGCTGCCTTACATTTTTCCATATTATTAGTTGTGGGTTTGATGGGTCGAGCATATTTAGAGACTATTTCTCCATTCCAATTGTGAATAACCCCATCAATACCTGCTATTCTAGGGTTGCCACAATAAGCCCCATCAAAATTTAATTTATACCATCCTTCTCTAGGAGGCATCCATTTACATGTACTTCTATTTGATTTTGATTTGGTTCCCCCTTTACCATATAGTGGTGGAATTGCCAATTTAGACCACATGAGTCTGATATTATTATCCCAATGTTTAAAGGAATTTTCAAAACTAATCTTATCTCGAAGTTTACTATTAGTTACTTCAACAATTGATGCTTCAATTTTGCTGACAATTGATTTCCACTCAAGTTTTTGGTTTGTGAATATCCTTCTATTTCATTCTTTCCAAATTTCCCATACAAGAATAGAAGGGGAGATTGTCCATATATCTTGGTACAAACTATCTTTGTTAAGGGTAGGCCATGCTTTAAGGTGATCTACCAAATCGAAGGGCATGGCTGAGTTCCAATTTAGGCAGTATCGTAACCATTCCCAGTAGTTTTGGGTATAGGTGCAATTTAAGAGAAAATGGTTGGCATCCTCCTCTTGACATTCACATAAAGGACATCTAGAGGGACCTTCAAAACCTAGCTTTCTAAGTCTATCTGCAGTTAAATTTTTTTTTTGCATAGCTGTCCTAGTACGCCTTATCATGCGTTAGGACCCCTAGGGAGTCCCCATGACCCCTTTTGACGCATTGGAATGCTCAAGTGTGTCTTAAGGGGTCTTAGGACCCCTTCAAACACACTTGAGCATTCCAATGTGTCAAAAGGGGTCATGGGGACTCTCTAGGGGTCCTAGTACGCCTTATCATGCATTAGGACCCCTAAGGAGTCCCCATGACCCCTTTTTGACACATTGGAATGCTCAAGTGGGTCTTAAGGGGTCTTAGGACCCCTTCGGACACACTTGAGTGTTTGAGTGTGTCAAAAGGGGTCATGGGGACTCCCTAGGGGTCCTAGTATGCCTTATCACATGTTAGGACCCCTAGGGAGTCCCAATGACCCCTTTTGACACATTGGAATGCTCAAGTGTGTCTTAAGGGGTCTTAGGACCCCTTCGGACACACTTCAGCATTCCAATGTGTCAAAAGGGGTCATGGGGACTCCCTAAGGGTCCTAGTATGCCTTATCACATGTTAGGACCCCTAAGGAGTCCCCATGACCCCTTTTGAGACATTGGAACACTCAAGTGGGTTTTAAGGGGTCCTAGGACCCCTTCAGACACACTTGAGCATTCAAATGTGTCAAAAGGGGTCATGGTGACTCCCTAGGGGTCCTAGTATGCCTTATCATGTGTTAGGATCCTTGGGAAGTCTCCGTGACCCCTTCTGACACATTGGAATGCTCAAGTGTGTCTTAAGAGGTCCTAGGACCCCTTCGAACACACTTGAGCATTCAAATGTCTGAAAAGGGGTCATGGGGACTCCTTAGGGGTCCTAGTATGCCTTATCACGTGTTAGGACCCCTAGGAAGTCCCCATGACCCCTTTTGACACATTAGAGTGCTCAAGTGTGTCTTAAGGGGTCTTAGGACCCCTTCGGACACACTTGAGCATTCAAGTGTGTCAAAAGGGGTCATGGGGACTCCCTATGGGTCCTAGTATGCCTTATCACATGTTACGACCCGTAGGGAGTCCCCATGACCCCTTTTGACACATTTGAATGCTAAAGAGTGTCTTAAGGGGTCTGAGGACCCCTTCGAACACACTTGAGCATTTGAGTGTGTCAAAAGGGGTCATGGGGACTCCCTAGGGGTCCTAGTACGCCTTATCATGCGTTAGGACCCCTAGGGAGTCCCCATGACCCCTTTTGACACATTGGAACACTCAAGTGTGTCTTAAGGGGTCTTAGGACCCCTTCTGACACACTTGAGCATTCGAATGTGTCAAAAGGGGTCATGGGGAGTCCCTAGGGGTCCTAGTACACCTTATCATGTGTTAGGACCCCTAGGAATTCCCCATGACCCCTTTTGACACATGTTGGAACACTCAAGTGTGTCTTAAGGGGTCTTTAGACCCCTTCGGACACACTTGAGTGTTTGAGTGTGTCAAAAGGGGTCATGGGGACTCCCTAGGGGTCCTAGTACACCTTATCATGCATTAGGACCCCTAGGAAGTCCCCATGACCCCTTTTGACACATTTGAACGCTCAAGTGTGTCTAAAGGGGTCTTATAACCCCTTCGAACACACTTGAGCATTCAAATGTGTCAAAAGGGGTCTAAGACCCCTTCAGACACACTTGAGCATTCAAATATGTCAAAAGGGGTCATGGGGACTTCCTAGGGGTCCTAACGTGTGATAAGGCATACTAGGACCCCTAGGGAGTCCCCATGACCCCTTTTGACACATACTGTATTTCTATATGTAGTACCGTAAGCTTCAACAATCCAGTTGGTTTCCTTTGCTAAGGCACAAAGAACTTCATTAATGTATGCTCTAGGAGGAAGATTATAATTTCCATATTTTTGCAAGAGATTCTCTAAAATTTGTATACAAAGGCATCCTATAGTAAAAAATGAAAAGTTTCCCACAGAATATCCACAATTCTTATACAAAAGCATCATATAGGAAAAATGACAAAAAAAAATAGCTAAAAGGTAAAATTTATCATTAACATCGGTAGTACCAAGGTCATATCCACTATCAAATCTTGGCCTATGATGTGCAAAATGAGCAAACCAAGTGAAATGCAAGGGAAGGGATCGATCAAATAGTGAAGGTGCATCAAATCGGATCAATATCATAATAAATGCAAAAAATACTGTTACGGACAAAAATATTTGCATATTAATTTGTTACACCTTTCTCAAGCTTATGTACCTTGCTACATGATTAGACATTTTTGTTAGCAGAACTTAATTTTTAGGTTAAGTTTTACAAATCATCTTTTTTATCCAAAGGACGTAGATCGACTACTGTATCTTCCTCAGATAGTTTCCCAGAGAATATCCACAATTCGTATACAAAAGCATCATACAGGAAAAATGAGAAAAAAATAATAGCTAAAAGGTAATATTATATATAATATATTAGTATACATTAGTGTGTGTGTGTGTGTATATATATATATATACATATATTATATATACATTAGTATATATATAATATATACATTATATATATCATATGCCTCTTTTATATATATATATATATATATATATATATATATATATATATATATATATATATAAATATATGTAAAAGTTCAATTTTTTTATTTGCTCCCGCCCTTTTTTTAATCTGCCTGGGAATATCGAGTACCTGATATGAAATTGGATACCCGATTTTTGACAGGTAATATTTGACCAAAATATTCCTTGTCCCCACAGACCAGACAATCACAAGATTTTATACTTTTTTCACACATTGTAGAAAAAAAATGTGATTTGGGGCCCATTGTTTGATTTTTGTCGACTTGTGGTCTCACCATGGGAAGCAGCAGTTGTCAAAAGGCTAAACACAAGAGGAAGCTGATGGATGAAGAAATTCAAGCATATAGGGAAAAGGATAAGGAAAATCACCGAAGAAGGAGAGAAGGTATGTTAAACATTAATCAATTGGACCCCGTAAATGTAGTTGTAAGTGAAGAAGATGTTGAATTTGAAAATGTACAGATGGAGATTGAAAATGTAGACTTCGGTAATGAAAATGTTGCACAAGAACCACATGAACATTACACATCTCCAAATTATATGCGAAATGAAGTCCCTTGCAATAAAGATAATCAAACATCAAATTTAGGGCTTTCAGGAAGACCTAAATGGTTAATTGAAATTGAGGAGAACATTATGAATAATTGGGAAGGAAAGAGGTCACATAGAACTGTTAGGTTGTGGACTTCAAGACTTTATGATCAATTTTTTGGAAACAAAACATTGGTTGAGCAATGTCAAATTTTTGTGCAGTTGTTAAAGATGCAAAAGATGAGACCTGTGCTTGTGAAATTGAAGATTCATGTGAACAAAAAAATGGAGAGAAATGCCATTGTTGTGAAGAATCTTTTCAATGCTCTCAATAGCATTGGGAAGACTAGCAAAGAAAAAGACAAGAGAGTTGCTCGGAGGATTATTACAACCTCCTTAGTAAGTCATCAGTTGAGAAAGGCTCGTTTGATGAGACAAACTTGTGTTGACTTCAATATAGACCGTAAAACTTTGGGTAGAGCACTTGCAAGAAGAGAAAGACTTGATGATCTGCTTCAAATTGATACATGGGCTTATGGTGGGAGACTTCCACATTTTGATAAGAAGCTAATAGATGTTGTCAAGGATGAAATTCAACAATTTTGGGATGCTAACTCAAGAGTGTCACCAAATGTGAAGGATGTCTTGAAGTTGAGATTTGGCAATCGAGACCACACTCCACATCCTAAACATTATGTGGAGGTAAGTCAAACAATGTTGTATAAAAAAAATTGTGAGACACATCCAACATTGAAAATATCACAAAGGTCTTTTGAATCTGCGAAGCCATTTTATTGTGTACCCCTTAAGATTCGGAATAAATGTTGTTGCAAATATCATGTTGAGTTTTCAATGCATCATGAATTATTATGGTCCATTCGTTCTACTTTGCATACTAATGAAATGCTAGAGGATTGTGGTGCAAGTGGTCTTCCCAAATCATCAAGAGACTTGCTAGATCAATTTTTATGTCATAGAGATGATGGTTGTTTATTTTATAAAAAAGATTGCTTAAATGCCAAGTGCTTAGAATGTGGTGGCTTGTCCAAGTTTAGAACATGTTTTCATGAGGGTTTGGAACACAATTTTGGAAAGACACTTGTCCAAAAAAAGGTATATGAAATGGTGAAATATACATTGAAGAGTGGAGGTGAAGGCTCTAGATGTGAGTTAGTTGCAAAAGAATACAATGTTGCTGATTTTATCTCAGATTTCAAGACAAATCTTTTTTACAAGTATGCAAGGCGTAGTTACACATCTCAATGGTTGGATCAACAATTCAGGACATGTAAGGACACTTTCCCCATTGGAACTATTATATCCATTGTAGACTTTGCGGAGAACTATACATTGCAGCCCCAAAATGAGACTCAAGCTCAATATTACAATTCCATTTAGGTTGCTATTTTTGTACACATCACATATAGACATTCCCCTGATAGCACAAAAGATGAGTGAAAGATAATTAGAGAGTACCATTTTTATATGAGTGATGACAGGTCTCACTCTCATGAGTTTGTTCAACATTGTTTCCAGAACTATTTTGACTTCTTGCAAGAAAATGGTATTGCTATGGATAGGCATCTCATTTGGTCGGATAATTGCACCGGTCAATTTAAGAATGCTAGAATGTTTTATTGGTCATGTAGAATGCATGTGGAGAGAGGTGTACCTCATATTTGGAGTTTTTTTGAGTCGGGGCATGGGAAGGGGAGCATGACAGAGCAGGTGCGTGTGTGAAGAGAGCTCTAGTTAAGGAGCAATTAAGGATTTTAGGTGTTATACTTCTTGATGCTCGTTCTATTGTTGATTGGTGTACTTTAGCATTGTCACAGGGGGGGAATCTTGATTCTACAGTGCGTAGATTCTTTTGGTTGGTTGAGGAGGGAACTATAAGAGATATATTGGATTGTCAAACAGTGAAAGACTCTTCAAAAATGCATTCATTCTGAAGCTCCAATAGTAGTACATGGACCATTTGGACACGAGAGTTGGCTTGTTTTTGCCCCATGTGTTTTCAGTATGATTGGGATCATTGCGAGTCAAGTGAGTGGGTGGATACATGGGTTCCGCAGTATTTGAAACCTTTATCTTTGACACTCTCTATAAGAAATGATGACATGGACACTTCAGTTGACTATGACCATCTTTTAGATCTTCTGAAGCTAGGAGATGTTTTTGCATTGGTTGCACCACAGGGGAATGATGAGAGGTCAGATTATTGATTAGCACGTTGTGTACAAGGTAAACATAAGCTTGTACAACCGATGACAGATGGTGATGGGTTCACATATCCTACTGGTTCAGTTGTTGTTGCGGGAACATGGCTACGAACATACATGATTAGAAAGAATGGAATTCCCACATTTGAAGACTATGAGAAGCACAAAACTATTCTCATGTATTCACACCTTGTTATAGCAACAAATTTCAAGTTGTCAAAGCATCAAGGAAGACCAAAGACAAAATAACTTTGGACTATTAGTACTGTTGATCATGAAGCACTATTGGAGACCCTGAAGCAAAGAGATGACCCTTCAGGAACACTTGACTAGGTAATAAGTTAATTTAGTGCATTGTTTTCTAAGTTCGTTAAGCTTAATTTCAATACATTAATTTCACCTTTCTTAGATTGTATTTTGAGTCAATAAACTTGGTTTTGTATGTGGATTGTAACTTGTGCAGGAGCACCTATGAAGACGCCTACGGTCACAATGGATCCAATCAGAGATAGAAGCACAAAAGGATCCTTAATGGTTAATTGAGATCTTTTGAAGCCTATAATGACAATTTGTAACAATCAATTTGATTTAAAAGTTAAATGTCCTAAAAGTCTTGATAAGGACTTATGACCAAAATCATGTATGGGTGGCCAATAGTGCCAAGAAGGGATCTTACATGTCATTTGCATGGTTTGAATTCGTACATGTTTCATTGTTGTTTATAATGCTTTCAGGATATTATTTTTTATCATTTCAAAAAATCTATAAAAGTTAAACCTCAAACATAATAAGCTTCACAGTTCAAATTTCACAAGCTTAATCATGATTAGTTTCACAGTTCAAATTTTAAACATACCACAAACAGTCAGTTGAAAGTGGCTCATCAACGTATCTTTCAAACCATCTGACTTGGCATCGAACCCTCTACTCCATCAGCTCCATTTGGCCGGGTTAACACCAGTGACAACCCGTTCCACCCACGGAGTCATCGGAATGCTCGCGACCACATTCGACCCAAGTGACCCCAAGGTGCACTAAGCACGATTGGGCAGCGATGTTTCAAGGCTCGTATCTCAAAGCTTGTGAGAGGTATCAACAAATCATCAGGGGCTATAGGATCATGTTTCTGAGGTCTACAATAACCTCTCTCAGTTTTGGGCAATTTGACTTCATTTGCATTTGGCAGGACAATCTCAGTCGATGCCAAAACTTGCAGTGAGGGTCAGTTAAAAGCAGCTCAGCAATGTATGTTTCAAACCGTCTGACCTGGCATCGAACCGTTTGCTCCATCAGCTCCAGTTGGCTAGATAAATGCCAGTGACAACCCTATTCCACCCACAGAGTCATGGGAACACTCGCGCCCATGCTCGACCCAAGTGACCCCAAGGTGCACTAAGCATGATTGGGCAGTGATCTTTCGGGGCTCGTATCTTGGAGCTTGTGAGAGGTATCGAAAAACCATCAGGGGCTATAGGATTTTTTTTTTGAGGTCTACAATAACCTCTCTCAATTTTGGGTGATTCAACTTCCTTTGCATTTGGCAGGGCAATCTCAGTCGATGCCAAAACTTGCAGTGAGGGTCAATTGAAAGCGGCTTAGCAGCATATCTTTCAAACCGTCTGACCTGGCATCGAACCATCTGCTCCATCAGCTCCGGTTGGCTGGTTAAATGCCAGTGATAACCCTGTTCTACCCACGGAGTCATCGGAACGCTCGTGACCATGCTCGACCCAAGTGACCCCAAGGTGCACTAAGCACAATTGGGCAGTGATCTTTTGGGGATTGTATTTCAAAGCTCGTGAGAGGTATCAACAAACCATCAAGGGATAAAAGATCATGTTTCTGAGGTCTACAATAAGCTCTCTCAGTTTTGGGCGATTCAACTTCATTTGCATTTGGCAGGGCAATCTCAGTCGATGCCAAAACTTGCAGTAAGGGTCAGTTGAAAGCGGCTCAGCAGCATATCTTTCAAACCGTCTGACCTGGCATTGAACCATCTACTCCATTAGCTCTGGTTGGCCAGGTGAATGCCAGTGACAACCTCGTTCCACCCACGGAGTCACCGAAACGCTCGCAACCACGCTCGACCCAAGTGACCCCAAGGTGCACTAAGCACGATTGGGCAGTGATCTTTTGGGGCTTGTATCTCAGAGCTCGTGAGAGGTATCAAAAAAGCATAATTGGCTACGGGATCATGTTTTCAAGGTCTACAATAACCTCTCTTGGTTTTGGGCAATTCAACTTCGTTTGCATTTGGCAGGGCAATCTCAATCGATGCCAAAACTTGTAGTGAGGGTCAGTTGAAAGTGGCTCAATAGCATATCTTTCAAACCATCTGACCTGGCATCAAACCATCTGCTCCATCAGCTCTGGTTGGCTGGGTAAACTCCAATGACAACCCCATTCCACCCATGGAGTCACCGGAACGCTTGCGACCACGCTCGACCCAAGTGACCCCAAGGTGCACTAAGCATGATTGGGCAGTGATCTTTTGGGGCTCATATCTCAGAGCTCATGAGAGGTATCAAAAAACCATTAGGGTTTACGGGATCATGTTTCTCAGGTCTACAATAACCTCTCTCAGTTTTGGGCGATTCGCCTTCGTTTGCATTTGGCAGGGCAATCTCAGTCGATGCCAAAACTTGCAGTGATGGTCAGTTGAAAGCGGCTCAGCAACATATGTTTCAAACCATCCGACCTAGCATCAAACCATCTACTCCATCAACTTTGGTTGGCCAAGTAAATGCTAGTGACAAGCCCGTTCCACCCATGGAGTCACGGGAACACTCGTGACCACGCTCAACCCAAGTGACCCCAAGGTGCACTAAGCATGATTAGGCAATGATCTTTCAGGGCTTGTATCTCAGAGCTCGTGAGAGGTATTGACAAACCTTCAAGGGCTACAAGATTGTGTTTCTAAGGTCTATAATAACCTCTCTCAGTTTTGGGTGATTCAACTTCGTTTGCATTTGGCAGGGCAATCTCAGTCGATGCCAAAACTTGCAGTGAGGGTCAATGGAAAGCGGCTCAGCATCATATCTTTCAAACTGTCTGACTTGGCATCGAACTGTCTGCTCCATTAGCTCTGGTTGGCCGGGTAAATGCTAGTGACAACCTCATTCCACCCACGGAGTCACCGAAACACTCGCGACCACACTCGACCCAAGTGACCCCAAGGTGCACTAAGCACGATTGGGTAGTGATCTTCGGGGGCTCATATCTCAGAGCTCATGAGAGGTATCAACAAATCATCAAGGGCTACAAGATCATGTTTTTGAGGTCTACAATAACCTCTCTCAGTTTTGGGTGATTCGACTTCATTTGCATTTGGCAAGGCGATCTCAGTTGATGCCAAAACTTGCAATGAGGGTCAGTTGAAAGCGGCTCAGTAGCATATCTTTCAAACCGTCCGGCCTGGCATTGAACCGTCTGCTCCATTGGCTCTGGTTGGCTGGGTAAACACTAGTAACAACCCCATTCCATCCACGGAGTCATAGGAATGCTTGCGACCATGCTTGACCCAAGTGACCCCAAGGCGCACTAAGCATCATTGGGTAGTGATCTTGCGGGGCTTATATCTCAAATCTCGTGAGAGGTATCAAAAAACTGTCAGGGGCTACAAGATCATGTTTCTAAATTCTACAATAACCTCTCTCAATTTTGGGCGATTCAACTTTGTTTGCATTTGGCAGGGCAATCTCAGTCGATGCCAAAACTTGTAGTGAGGGTCAGTTGAAAGCGGCTCAGCAGCATATCTTTCAAACCGTCTGACCTGGCATCGAACCATCTGCTCCATTAGCTCTGATTGGCTAGGTAAATTCCAGTGACAACCCCATCCCGCCCATGGAGTCATCGAAACACTCGCGACCACGCTCGACCCAAGTGACCCCAAGGTGCACTAAGCATGATTGGGAAGCGACCTTTAGGGGCTCGTATCTCAGAGCTCATGAGAGGTATTGAAAAACTATCAAGGGCTATGGGATCATTTTTTCAAGGTCTACAATAACCTCTCTAGGTTTTGAGCGATTCAACTTCATTTACATTTGGCAGGGCAATCTCATTCGATGCCAAAATTTGCGATGAGGATCAGTTGAAAGTGGCTCAGCAGCATATCTTTCAAACCGTCTGACCTGGCATCGAAACATCTGCTCCATCAGCTCCATTTGGCTAGGTAAATGCATGTGACAACCTCATTCCACCCACGGAGTCACCGGAACGCTCGCGACCACACTCGACCCAAATGACCCCAAGGTGCACTAAGCACGATTGGGCAGTGATCTTTCAGGGCTCATATCTCAGAGCTCGTGAGAGGTACTAAAAAATTGTCATGGGATATGAGATCATGTTTTTGAGGTCTACAATAACCTCTCTCAGTTTTGGGTGATTTGACTTTGTTTGCATTTGGCAAGGCAATCTCAGTCGATGCCAAAACTTGTAGTGAGGGTCAGTTGAAAGCGACTCAATAGCATATCTTTCAAACCATCCAACTTGGCATCAAACTATCTACTTCATTAGCTCTGGTTGGCCAGGTAAACACCAGTGACAACCCCATTCCACCCACGGAGTCACCAGAACGCTCACAACCACGCTCGACCCAAGTGACCCCAAGGTGCACTAAGCACGATTGGGCAGCGATATTTTAGGGCTCATATCTCAGAGCTCGTGAGAGGTATTGACAAACCATTAGGGGCTACGAGATCATGTTTTTGAGGTCTACAATAACCTCTCTTGTTTTTGGGCGATTCAACTTTGTTTGCATTTGGCAGTGCAATCTCAGTCGATGCCAAAACTTGCAGTGATGGTCAGTTGAAAGCGGCTCAACAACGTATGTTTCAAACCATCTGACCTGGCATCGAACCATCTACTCCATCAGCTCTGGTTGGTCAGGTAAACACCAGTGACAACCCCATTTCTCCCATGGATTCATGGGAACACTCGCGACCACGCTCGACCCAAGTGACCCCAAGGTGCACTAAGCATGATTGGGTAGGGATCTTCCGAGGCTCATATCTTAGAGCTCGTGAGAGGTATCAAAAAACCATTAGGGGCTATGGGATCATGTTTCTGAGGTCTACAATAACCTCTCTCAATTTTGGGTGATTCAACTTCATTTGCATTTGGCAGGGCAATCTCAGTCGATGTCAAAACTTGCAGTGAGGGTCGGTGGAAAGCAACTCAGCAGCATATCTTTCAAACTGTCTGACCTGGCATCAAACCATCTACTCCATCAGCTTTGGTTGGCTGAGTAAATTCTAGTGACAACCTCATTCCACCCATGGAGTCTCCGAAACGCTTGCGACCACGCTCGACCCAAGTGACCCCAAGGTGCACTAAGCACAATTGGTCAGCGATCTTCCAGGGCTCGTATCTCAGAGCTCGTGAGAGGTATCAACAAACTGTTAGGGGCTATGAGATTGTGTTTCTGAGGTCTACAATAACCTCTCTCAGTTTTGGGTGATTCAACTTTATTTGCATTTGGAAAGGCGATCTCAGTCGATGCCAAAACTTGTAGTGAGGGTTAGTTGAAAGCGGCTCAGCAGCATATCTTTCAAACCGTCCAACCTGGCATCAAACCATCTGCTCAATCAGCTCTAGTTGGCTAGGTAAACACCAATGACAACCCCATTCCACCCATTGAGTCACGGGAACACTTGCGACCACGCTCGACCCAAGTGACCCCAAGGTGCACTAAGCACGATTGGGTAGTGATTTTCCATGGCTCGTATCTCAGAGCTCATGAGAGGTATTGATAAACTATCAAGTGCTACAAGATCATGTTTCTGAGGTCTATAATAACCTCTCTTAGTTTTGGGTGATTTGACTTCATTTGCATTTGGCAAGGCGATCTCAGTCAATGCCAAAACTTTGCAGTGAGGGTCAGTTGAAAGCGGCTCAGCAGCATATCTTTCAAACTGTCTGACCTAGCATCGAACCATCTAATCCATCAGCTCTAGTTGGCTAGGTAAACACCAGTGACAACCCCATTCCACCCACGGAGTCACGGGAATGCTCGCAACCACGCTCGACCCAAGTGACCCCAAGGTGTACTAAGCACAATTGGGCAGCGATCTTCCGTCGCTCGTATCTCGAAGCTCATGAGAGGTATTGAAAAATTATCAAGTTCTATAAGATTGTGTTTTTGAGGTCTACAATAACCTCTCTCGATTTTGGGTGATTCAACTTCATTTGCATTTGGCAGGGCGATCTCAGTTGATGCCAAAACTTGTAGTGAGGGTTAGTTGAAAGCGGCTCAACAACGTATCTTTCAAACCGTCTGACCTGACATCAAACCATCTAGTCCATCAGCTCTAGTTGGCCAAGAAAATGCTAGTGACAACCCCATTCTACCCACGGAGTCACGGGAAAGCTCGCGACCACGCTCGACCCAAGTGACCCTAAGGTGCACTACGCACAATTGGGCAGTGATCTTCCAGGGCTCGTATCTTAGAGCTCGTGAGAGGTATTGACAAACCGTCAGGGGCTACAAGATCATGTTTCTAAGTTCTACTATAACCTCTCTTAGTTTTGGGCGATTCAACTTCATTTGCATTTGGCAAGGCGATCTCATTCGATGCCAAAACTTGCAGTGAGGGTCAGTTGAAAGCGGCTCAACAGTGTATCTTTCAAACCGTCTGACCTGGCATCAAACCATTTGCTCCATCAGCTCCGATTGGTTGAGTAAATGCTAGTGACAACCCCGTTCCACCCACGGAGTCACGGGAAAGCTCGTGACCACGCTCGACCCAAGTGACCCCAAGGTGCACTAAGCACAATTGGGCAGTGATCTTCAGGGGATTGTATCTCAGAGCTCGTGAGAGGTATCAAAAAACTATTAGGGGCTACGGGATCATTTTTCTAAGGTCTACTATAACCTCTCTTAGTTTTGAGCGATTCGATTTCATTTGCATTTGGCAGGGCGATCTCAGTCGATGCCAAAACTTGCAGTGAGGGTCAGTTGAAAGTGGCTCAGTAGTGTATCTTTCAAACTATCCGACCTAGCATCAAACTGTCTACTCCATCAGCTCTGGTTAGCCGGGTAAATGTTAGTGACAACCCTGTTCTGCCCACGGAGTCACGGGAAAGCTCATGACCACGCTTGACCCAAGTGACCCCAAGGTGCACTAAGCATGATTGGGCAGTGATCTTCCAGGGCTCGTATGTCAGAGCTCGTGAGAGTTATCGACAAACCGTCATGGGCTACGGGATCATGTTTCTGAGGTCTACAATAACCTCTCTCAATTTTGGGCAATTCAACTTCGTTTGCATTTGGCAAGATGATCTTAGTCGATGCCAAAACTTGCAATGAGGGTCAGTTGAAAGTGGCTCAGTAGCGTATCTTTCAAATCATCTGACATTGCATCGAACCGTCTGCTCCATCGGCTCCGATTGGCTGGGTAAACGAAAGTGACAACCTTGTTTCACCCACAAAGTCATTGGAATGCTCACAACCACACTCAATCCAAGTGACTCCAAGGTGCACTAAGCACGATTGGGCAGTGATCTTCCATGGCTCAAGTGACCCCAATATGATGAGTTATATATGCAGTGAGTATATACATAGTATTCAAACAATGTAGTACTAAGTGGCTCAATTGAGTATATATAATGGTATGAAACATAAAAACATAGGAAATCTATAGAAGTTAAACCTCAAACATAATAAGCTCCATGTACAAGGTATTCTAGAGTAAAGAAAAACAAATGTAACTTCAACAAGATATAATTTAAATCATAATGATAATCATAGTCAAGATATAACTTCACCATTCAATTTCATAAACATGAATAATAAATATGTATATACAAAAGATGATGCAAATATAACATATAAATGAACATGTTCTATATATACAAAGTATCAAATGTATCAAAAGTATCTCCATATACAAATATGGCACATGCCATTTCAAAATGTCTACAAAATCAATGTTTTAAGGTGTACACTGTGGCATATATGCCATCTCAAAATGTGCCAAGTGGCATCTCTAAATGACCAAAAAACTAAAACTACATCCTATGCCATAGGGGGATCATCAAAATGTAGCCTCTTTGAAGAAGTGTTGGGCTCTGATTGATCCTGCATAAAAAATGAGTTCAAACCCAAGTGAGATTGCTTACTTTATATGATTTGTACATATATATAGTTCATAATTCAAACACTAATTTAATTAAAATTATAACTGAATACAAATATATGTACCTGGTCTCTCGGTTGCCTACCATGATTAGGTGTCCTAGCATAAGTCCTGGGTAGCGAAGGGACCATGCCAACAATACCAACTGTGACCTATAAATATATATTTGCAATAATGAGATTAGTAGAGTGGTGCAACATAGAGTAATAAATCTACAAAATAGGATGATAGCATAATAAAAATACAAATTGATTGAACTAAAATTAAAACTTACATCTGATGATCCCTCCTCTGGAATGGTGGGTTGGGTCAACAAAGATACGAAAGATTCTCATGGGCCCTCTCTCACACTCGGAGTAACCTATGAGAGTAAAAAGATTGTCAATTATATATAAATGTACTTCATCATAGCAACCCTAGTTACAAAATACAAATAACAATATGTAAAAGTCTACGTACAATCGGGCTATCACTCCAAATCGAGATGTTTGTAACTCTACGCTGTCGAACTGCTGTCGGGACATCATTAATAGCCACACCCTATACAATAAAGTGCAAGTAAAATATTTATTACTACACACAAGTGGCATACATGTGCATGCATAATTAATCTTAAACAATTAACTACCTTTCCTTTGTCGACACCTAATGAAGGAACCCCCTCGTGCCCCCCACTAACATCGGTTGTACCTTGCAAGAACACAATCGGATGACAATATATAAGTAAATGTATAAATTTTATTACTCTAATTGATAGAGATTTAAGCATGTACACCAAACGATATAAAAAATAACTAATGGGTACATAATTTATAATATACCATATAGTCATCAAGGCCAAATGAAATGACCGAAAGTGTGGACTCAACCACCTGTCTCACCTCCTCCTGTGTCATCGACTGAACATAAATGGAAAAAATATATATACACAAGTGCATGCAATCATTAAAACTAATCTAAATAAATAAATTATTTTTAAATTAAATAAGTCATGTGACAAATTTATTTATAATGTTTACTCTTACCATATCAATAGGAGTCAATGGCTCTGTGTACACCTCCTGAGCACTCTCATGAGATGTAGATGCTCCATGAGGTGTTACAGCCTTCGCAACTGCGTCTCCTATATCCTCCTCATTAATAACATGTAACTGATATATATCAGCATTAGTAAGCGGTCCGAGGCACATATTCTTGCATATAATGCAAATATGGGGCTCGCATACATGTGAACTCTGACGAGATGTCGATGTGCTAGCATCATCCACACCAGGAGGCAACACTGACCTGGTCTATGTGATCAACTGATCACTCAGTAAATGAATGGCCCTAATAGTTTGTGAGGCAACCTCTGCAATGATATCGGGATGTTGCACTCAAGGAGGGGGTGCGACATTAGTGGGGGGGACAAAGGTAGTGGCCTTTTTGCACTGGGTAGATGGCCTAGTCTGAGGAGCTCCTCCGCCTACGCCCATGTTAGGCCTCATACTCCAATAATCAACATGGTGACCAAGCACAAACTCAGCATACAATTTTTTTATGAAATAAAATGGGACCTCCAAATTGCTATGGGGTGGTTTATCAAAAACCATCCACCAACGATCCCAAAAGTTTGTGCGCATTGCTTCATTTGTGCACCATTTTATTGATAATTTGGGCTTTTTGGGGTCAACTGGTATTCTAGTTTTAGGATTTACAAAAAGGGCGGCTATATCTTCCTTAGTTATATTAAGGGCCGCAATCCCATCATGGTCAAGCTCGTCATCAAATTGGGTGTGCATATCATCAAATTGGGCATGCATATTTAGTGTGGCAAGCATGGGACCTAATGTAGGTATATTTCGATATGTGTTTTGGAAACCTCGTATTGTGTTCAAATTATTTTGTATCAAATCTTCTAAAGATCGAGGGTTTTGACACGGGGGATTGTTTTCGAGATTGTTATTTGGTGCGGGAGGGTTATTTTCTTCATTGTTGTTAGCCATGCCTGATTAAATTAAAAAAAAATCTAAATTTCAATCTAATTTCATATAGTATTACAAATATAAATAGAAAACCCTATTTCAACAAAAAAAATGACATTTCACATGAAAATTAAATAAAATAATCAAAATAAACAAAAAATTTACTTACCGAATATGCTGGGAGTCAAATTTGTTGTTGCCCAAATCAGATACCCAAAAATATATCAGGTATATGATATATCAAGTCATTTTAGCAAGAAAAAATGCAGAAAGAAATGAAGAAAAGGGCTCGCGGGTTTCGGATTTATGCCATAGTTATCGGGTACCCGATTAGGCCTGTGCTTTGGTGTCAAGTTTGCCTAGGTGTACTGACACCCAAGCCTACTCAAAAGTCAACAAGCATTTTTATGCACTTTTGGATGAGTGAAAAGTGAATAGTTTTTGCATCACCACTTTTTGGCCCCTCATGATCTTGCACATACCCATATATATCTACATAACATGATGCTCACACTATATGTTCATATGTATGAGAAAAAAGAAACTATTATAAAATTTTAATATGATATTTAACTTGCATCCCTTTGTAGGTTTTCCAACATTTTGGTCAACATCCATGTCTCAAAAATAGTGGACAACTAGCTCAGATGGATATTGACCATGACTACAAAGAGATAGTCAACTGTGTCGAACACCACATAGTCTGTAAGGAGGGTGCATGTTTGCGTAAAAAAAGGGGAAGAATGGTTTGTAGGTAATTCTTTCATCAATTAATATAGAATATATAAAAATTATATATTAACTATTCCCATAAATTAATCAAAATAGATGCTCACTTCTCTTTCTCTTAGGTACAATGCACCTTGGCCATTGAATTTGGAGGGATCCAAGTTATGTGAGGATCTAGAATCGAGTGAAAGAAAATTTGAGCCTGCTAGAAATGATGATAGAGTGAATTCACATAATTGGTACATATTGCAACTGTGGAGGGCAAATATAGATTGGCAACCCGTTCTTTCAAAACATGTAATTATTAAGTACATTGCAAAGTATGTAGCAAAAGCTAAGAGGAGTTCAGAAACCTATTCTAAAATGTTGATGCATTTGTCAAATCTGGAAAATCCTGATGATTTAGTTGTGCGAGCATATAGAAAGCTACTCACAGAAACAGTTATAGAGAGGGATATTGGAGCCCAGGAAACATGTCATATGTTGTTAGAGCTTCCATTGGTTGAGAGTAGCAAAAGGTTTGTTAATCTGAATGTCTCGCGTGAGGTTTTCAAACTTGTAGCAGTAAACAATGAGGAAATTGATGAAGAACATGCCAAATCTTTTATAAATGGCTATAAAATAAGACCAATTTGTATGGAAGGTATCACCTTAATTGATGCAGCCAGATCTTGGATATACAATCCTAGAAAAAGAGGAGACAACAAATGGGGACCAAGGCAAAAGATGGCTATTGTCAGAGTTTTCCCTAGGTTTGTATCCATTCCTCCACGTGATTTGAGTAAATGGGTGGAGTTTTGTTTATTTGAGTTGTTTCTATACAAGCCTTTTCATAACATTGAAAGAGACATTGGACATGATAATGATATTATAGTAGCAAACTAGGAATCACTCAATTATAATCCTTGGCATGTTCAAAGAGTAGCACCTACAGAAAATGATGATCCTAGCAATGCTTCTGAAGTGGAAGATAATGAAGCTATTCAAGAAAATACCACAGAGCATGAATGGGAAATCATCTCCAGACTACATCATGGTCAACATATGCAGGTTTCAGAGATAGATATGTTAGGAAGAAGAGATGTTGATAGAAATAAAAATTGGTGTAGTGAATATCAAGATGAAGAGCATACTGCTATAGCAATCAACTTCATAGGAGAAATGAAGAAACATGGATGTCTCATGTATGATGACATCCCATAGTGCATCAACTTAACAAGCCTCAGTGAGAAGCAACAGAAGGCAATTGATATTATTATGACACACTACCATGAAAAACAGGTCGGGATGCCTTTGTTTATGATAATTCAAGCAACAGCAGGAACAGGAAAGTCTTATCCGATTGGCGCCATCAGTCAAATTCTTCATATTGCAGCTTTGCCAAGTCCTTCTCTGCTTCTATTACTTGCACCAACTAGAGTTGTGACTTTCAATATAGGAGCTTCTACAATTCATTCAAAGTTGAGAATACCAATTAGAGATTTTTCTCAGCTAGAGGAGACGCGACTCACAAGTTTGCAAGAAGAAATGACCCCCCATATCAGGTATATTTTGATTGATGAAATGAGCTTCATTGGTCAAAACTTGCTGAAAAATATAGATTCTTGACTCAAACAAGCCTTCCCATAGAGTGCTAACATAAGCTTTGTAGGTATACTTTTATTTTTTCTAATGACGCTATTTTTGTGCTATAATATTTATTAATATAACTCATCTATAAATACAATGATGTAATTTTCATAGATAGTCTTCTAATCATTTCTCTTACTTTATTTTAGGTATATCTATTATTTTGATTGATGATCTTGGTCAGTTGCCTCTAGTGAATGATAAAATAGCATATGCTAGCAACAGGCGGGCAAAGTTACTATGGCAAGAATTCAAAATAGTGGTTACATTAGATAAAATATTTAGGCAAGATGGAGAAAACATCCACCAAAAAAGATTTTGTCAACTTATCACAAATGTGAGAGATGTGAGTCCAAACTTGGATGATTGGAACTTGCTTATGATGAGAACCCCTATGAGGTTAGATGCTACAACCAATGATGAGTTTGACAAGACAGTGCATTTGTTCTCTACAAATGCCAATGTTCGTAACCATAACTTGAGGATGTTGTATTTTTTGAGGCAACCTGTTGCATGTAGCCTTGCAACTAAGTCAAGGAATGGTAATACAATTGAAGATTGCTCGAATGAAGAACTTGATCTAGAGTTATTGTTCAGTAAGGATTTGAGGGTCATCTTAACTACAAATCTATGGATTGAATCCAGTCTTGTCAATGGATCCTTGGGATGTATCTGGAATATTGTGTATAAACCAAGAACCGCCCCACCTGAACCACCTACTTATGTTACGGTTGAATTTGATAATTATTCTGGATTACTATATGATGACCATCATCCAAGAATAGTTCCAATATCACCAATCCAGAGGGGTAGAACCTTTCAGTTACCATTAAGGTTGGCATGGGCATTGACAATTCATAAATCTCAGGGACTAACTCTTTCGAGAGCCACAGTTGATATAGGCTCAAGAGAAAGAGAAGGATTGACATTTGTAGTTGTATCTCGTGTAAAGTCTCTAGAAGGCTTGAGAATCATGCCATCGTTCACATATGACCGCTATGAAAAAATGAAGACTGGGAAACAACTTTCCAATAGGAAAGCAGAAGAAATTAGACTCAAGTGTCTTGAAAATCAATGATGTACTGTAATGTTGTATTGCTATTAAATATTGCATTATTTATTAATCTCCTATTTTGTGTCATTATTATTCTGAATTATCCTTATGCGATGAATTAGTATATCATATTTCAAATTCATGTTCTCTTTTATTTAAATATGTATCATTAATATCATTAATATCATGTTTGCAAACCTGACTTCTTCTTAATTTAAATATATAAAAATTCCACAAAATCATATATACTATTCCACTATAGGTAGCATCTAATTTTTGAAATGGTAATGCAAAATGGTTATTCTGATTAATTATATATACTGATGTTTTTTTAAAACCTTACAAGATACCATTCCACCTATGGCTGCCTTTGACAAAGACTCCAACATCATGGTTACTAGCCCCTCTGCTTCAGTGGCCTCAAATGATGTTTTTGAGAGTGAATTTGACAAGTGTACGTGAATCATTCAACAGTCGTGCGCAACTATAATCAAAGTTGTGGAGAATGCAACATTATTAGTTGACTATGTTGATGAACTAGATATAAAGTAGATGGAAGATGTTTCGAAAGTTTTGCGCGAGACATCTGCAAAAGTGGATGCATTTCCATCAATGATGAAAGAAGTATACCGTGATCATTGTACAAATAAAGGTCGCGATACAAACTTTATTGTTGAAGAATATGTGATGTACTTGCATCATTATGGAGAAATTTTATTGATTTAGATCGTTCTTGTCTTGTCTTTCACACTTCTTAATTATCTAATGGTTGTAGTGGGTCTTCTATTTCCCCTTTCATCTTTGTTTGTAAGTTTCACGAACAAGATAGTGAATATATATTTTTTCCTATTCCCATGATGGTTACCCCTATACTTCCAACATTTTGCAACATGTTTTGTTCATCTCTGTATTTCTAATATTTATTTGTTCAATGAATGCACCGATTAAATGTGAGGAAATAAATATAGACATCTGATTCATTACTATTTCTAACCTAACCCTGAACAATGTTCAAAAACTATACCAATACCTTTAACTATATTAAATAAACTATTAAAAGTTAATCTTCAATGGAAACTAAAATAAAACTGCAAGATTATATATGATTCTAATGATAATTATCAAATTAATTTATCCTACCCCTACCCGTAATGGTAACCCTAATCCCTTACCTTAATCTTTACCTTTAATGTGAGAGGTGCATGTCCAAAATTAATAGTACTTAAATAAGGTTAAAATTATAAACTAATTGTAACCCTTCTTGATGCGCAAGTCAAAAATTATTAGTACTCCTAAGGTGCAAGTCCAAAATTAATAGTAACCCTTATAGTAATCATATACATAACACTAATGATTTAACCCTGACTATATACCGTACATCCTAATACTGCACACAACCTTAAATTAATCATTACCCTATCCTACATGTTGAATAGTCTAATTGTACTCCTAAGGTTAAAATTATAATGGTAAACATCACAATTATAGTAACACTTAATATGATACTAAATTAAATGTAAACATAGAATCCTATCCGTAATCGTAACCCTGACGCTAACTCTAATATGTTATCATGTCATTTACCATTGGTCAAAATCTAACCACAAGGGTTATACTAACCCTTAATAGGTTAAACCATAACCCTGTTTGTAACCATAACACTACATTTCAACCCCAAATCATATTACTAATTTGACCGTTAACCCTATTTTTCATACTAACCTGCATGAATATTTTAACCCTGATACCAATCCAAACTAAACATTGTGCATCACATCATTAACCCATGATTAACCCTCATGAAATAAGTAAATATGACACTCTTACTTGAATCATAAATCATAACGTTAAATATCCTATTAACCTGAACTCTCACCCTATCGATAACCCTAACCCTTCCACTAACTCTTACTCGAACCCTAAGTCATAACATGAAAAGACCTACTAAACCCTAACCCTTATCCGATGTCAACTTATTATAATAATTTATCATTTTAAAATATATATACTATTTTTTTATTTTAACCCTAATACTAATCCAAACTTAACACTGTGCATCACATCATTAACCCACAATTAACCCTGGTGAAATAACTAAATATAATACTAATCATAACTCTAATCGTAACCTTGACCCTAACTATAACGTACTCTTACTTCAAGCATAAATCGTAATGTTAAATATCCTATTAACCTGAACTCTCGCCCTATCGATAACCCTAACCCTACCACTAACTCTTACTTGAACCCTAAATCATAACACAAAATGGCCTACTAAACCCTAACTCTTACCCGATGTCAACTTATTATAATAATTTATCATTTTAAAATGTATATACTAATTTTTTTATTTAAACTCTAATACTAATCCAAACATAACACTGTGCATCACATCATTAACCCACGATTAACTCTCATGAAATAACTAAATATAATACTAATCATAACTCTAATCGTAACCCTAACCCTAACTGTAACGTACTCTTACTTATTTTGCATAAATCATAACGTTAAATATCCTATTAACCTGAACTCTCACCCTATCGATAACCCTAACCCTACCACTAACTCTTACTCAAACCCTAAGTCATAACATAAAATGACCTACTAAACCCTAACTCTTACCCGATGTCAACTTATTATAATAATTTATCATTTTAATATATATATATATATATATATATATATACTATTTTTTTATTTAAACCCTAATACTAACCCAAACATAACACCGTGCATCACATCATTAACCCACGATTAACCCTCATGAAATAACTAAATATAATACTAATCATAACTCTAATCGTAACCCTAACCCTAACTATAATGTACTCTTACTTTTTTGCATAAATCATAACGTTAAATATCCTATTAACTTAAACTCTCACCCTATCGATAACCCTAACCCTACCACTAACTCTTACGTGAACCCCTTAGTCATAACATAAAATGACCTACTAAACCCTAACTCTTACCCGATGTCAACTTATAATAATAATTTATCATTTTAAAATATATATATATATATATATATATATATATATATATATATATATATACTATTTTTTTATTTAAACCCTAATACTAATCCAAACATAACATTGTGCATCACATCATTAACCCACGATTAACCCTCATGAAATAACTAAATATAATACTAATCATAACTCTAATCGTATAATATATATACTATTTTTTTTTACCCTATTTATCATACTAACCTTAACCAACATTTTAACCCTAATACTAATCCAAACTATACATTGTGCATCTCATCATTAACCCACGATTAACCCTCACCATATTAGTAACCCTAATCCTATTCCCTTACCCTAATCTTAAACCTTAATGTTACACTAAATATGATAGTAATCATAATTGTAAACCTAACATCATATCCCTAACCACATCATTAATCTCACCCTATCCCTAACCCTAACCCTAATTACAACTCTTACCCAAACCCCAACTCATAGGCTAAAATGTCCCACTAACCCTAACTCTCACCCTATCCCTAACCCTAAGCCTAAGCCTAGCTCTTACTCGAACCCTAACTCATACTGTAAAATATCTTACTAACCCTAACTCTCATCCTATCCCTAACCCTAACTGTAACTGTAACTCTTACTTGAACCCTAACTCATAACGTAAAATGTCCTACTAACCCTAACTCTTACCCGGTTTCAAATTATTTTAATAATTTATAATTTATAACTATATATATACTATTTCTTTTATTTTACAACATTAAACCTAATTGTTGCCCTAACAATTTGATTTTATTTTATTTTTCTGCCATATACATAAACATTACAATTCCTAAAATGTTTACTATGTTGCGCTGCGACTACCACTAGCATATATATATTTATATATATATATATATAATACGCCGAGAGTAATCCTTCTCGAGGTGCCTATTGCACCTTGCAATTTAAAGAAAATAAGCGCCTCGAAAAGGATTAGTCTCGATGTATTATATATATATAAATATATATAAGCTATTTTTAATTTGTCTTACAGAAAAAATTAAAAATATATATTATGATTAATTTGAAAGCTCAATTTTTTTTAAAATACAATTATAATGGTTTTTCCTCTTAAATCTGACACGTAAAATAGGAAATGAATATTAGCATTGGTTTCGATAAAATACATTATCTTAAACAAATTGTTCTTCGACTCATCCAACAAAAACTTAAATAAATTAACAAGAAAAATATAATTAATCGTATAAACACGAATATCTAAAATAACCAAAGGTAAACCACAATTAAACCATGATTGAGGAGAACATTAGATTTCAAACAAGGCTCTATAAATACGCAACATATCAAAGCCTAAGCAGCCATTCAGGATCTGCAGATTACTTGTAATTTGCAAGCTCGGTATGATGTTGCAGATTGTGTTTACGTGTATTTTGGCCCTCTCTCGACTGCTCTTGGTCCAAGGTAACACCAATCGTACTCATTCTTCATTTTCCTTTTTTGTTTTGTTTTTCCTAGTCTTTAACAAGGCGGATGGTGGTGCAAATTGCAGGAGTAGCAATCTCTGATCAATATAGAAACTCAGAATGTTCAAAGGAATCAAACACTTGGGGAATTGAAGATGGAATATTCAGCTGCAAATGCAACAATGTTCAATAAGGGCTATGAAATTCAGGTTACTGCTACATCATATTTGGAGAGCGGTTTGAACAGACAATCTAGTCATTTACAATCATAAATGTCATGCGGCAACATCAAATTTTGAACAGACAGACTATTTGCAGAGAGGCAACGTTAAAAATTTTATCAACAATATTTCTTAGCTCATTTTGAAATGCCTTATTTAATGGGCTTCTCTTGCAGGTGGTGATTTGTGGTTGTTTTTCTGTATAAGAACTTTGTTTCCCTTTTGCAACTAATTTGTTAACATCTTGTTTTTTTACAAAAGCTACTATTTGCACAGTTGGCAACCCCTTCTTATCTGGCCTTGGGTCCTCACACATATTAATCTATTGACCACTAGGGCCCAAAAAAATGAAGTTTGACTCGGGAGTAGAAGCTTCTATATTGTGAGTTGCAAAAAGCATATTTCTAAATAAACCCCCCACCTCCAAGACATTTCAAAATTCTTGTAGTGTGTCTCCACAAAGGAGACCCTTTATCAATTTTAAATTTTTGAGACCCCTCCCCACCCACTAAGCCTTGACTACTCATTGTTTGCAATCTATAACAAAAATTTAAAAAACGTACTTCAAAACTTCTACAAAAACTTGAAAAAAAATTGAAACTTTTCAAAAACTTGGAACAATCTATCAAAAAACTAAACAATATAGTTGAAATGCATACCATAAACACTCAAATCTACTTTTTGGAAGGTATTTGCCACTCCACAATCAATCTCCTTCGAATAAAATCACCTCACTTCAAACTTGCAAGATGGAGAGAGCAAAATGAGAAAGGAAATGTGAAATTAAATGTGTTTGGAGGTTCCATATTAAGATTGTTTTAGGGTTTGAAGAAAAAAATAATTAAAAAATAATTTTTAATGTTTATTTAGTTTACTTGTCATTATGTAATTTATTTATAGAATATTCTTTGTAAATAAGTTGTTCTATCGGAAAAAAATCAGGTATATCCTAAAGGGGACATTACATACCTTGAGTGAATTTTGACTCTCAAACCCATTATTGTATATGCTCTCTCTTCTTCACAAGTTTGTAGTAGTTATTGTATTGGTTTATGGTTGCAGCGTGTAGTAGTTATTCTATTGGTTTATATTTGAGGGAAAAGAAAATGAAAAATACCTATCTTTGAGCCATTACTCAATTTTATTAAGGGTTTATCCACTCCAGCTGATGGACTGAAATACTTCATATTCTTTTTTTGCTTCCTTGTCATTAAGAATAACTTCTGAAGTTTTGCACGAAGCTGGAAACTTGTTCATTTGTTCCTTTTGTTCACAGTTTGTGGTCTCCACTCTAATTTCCAATTTCAAACATCCTGCAGCGTATGGATTGTGCAAAGTCTGTTCTATTTCAATTTTCAATACAATGATGCACGAATCATGCTTTATTTGGTTAAAGAAGTATCCTCAAGGAAAATTTTAGTAGGTTATTGCACAATAAATCCATGAATATGAAAATATGTTGCAATGTCAAAGGTCCCTGTTGCTTTAAGGAATCAGGAAATTCAATCTAGTAGAAAGATGTACTTGAAATTGACAAAAGAAGAAATGGGAGTTATTTTTGAATTGTTATTTACCATTATTGAAGACGCAAATTACCATTGCATAAATTAATGCATTTTCCCGCATTAGTTTAATATTGCTTCTTATGTTACTGATGGAAACTGTTCCCTTTACAGGCTTACCTATGTTAAGTTCTAAGATCAGTCTTGTGAATCTTTTATATACTTGTCAGAATTCCTAATATATCAGTGCTTGCATGTTCAACTTTCTTGATGTCACTTTTTCCATTTGGATTTTATGACATGATTTCACTTCATTATGGCATAGTACAACTCCCACTAACATAATCTCAATACTGTCAAAAGATGCAAATTTATTTTGAAGATTAATGATAACTTGAGGAGGCATTTGGTTAAGTTCTGAGATCTGTCTTGTGAAGCTTTTATATACTTGTCAGAATGCCTAATCAGTGCTTGCATGTTCAACTTTCCCGGCGTCACTTTTTCCATTTGGATTGTATGACATGATTTCACTTCATTATGGCATAGTGCAACTCCCACTAACACAATCTCAATACTGTCAAAAGATGCAAATTTATTTTCAAGATCAATGATAACTTGAGGAGGCATTTGGTTATTTGCACAAAATTCTTCAAGGGTGTATATTTTCTACTACTTACAACCAAACACTAGTCTAATCTTTGTTTATCTATGGATAATTCTTTCTTTCTGGTGAAACTTGTTCTATTTCACCATACACAACAATTAATTTTCTTTTTCCCCCTATATTAATAGTTAGTAGGTCATCCATTTTATTCTGCTAGTATTGGCAATCCTCTGTGGTGTCTTTGGGGCATTGTTGAACCCTGAATTGGATTTGATTTTGCTCATAGCATAGAGAGATTATATGAATGTTTATCCACATTTTTTATAACAATCTCAATACTCTCAAAAGATGAAAATTTATTTTGAAGATCAATGATAACTTTACAGACGTACTTATGTTAAGTTCTGAGATCAGTCTTGTGAAGCTTTTATATACTTGACAGAATGCTTAATCAGTCCTTGCATGTTCAACTTTATTGATGTCACTTTTTCCATTTGGATTGTATGACATGTTTTCACTTCATTATGGCATGGTGCAACTCCCACTAACACAGTCTCAATACTGTCAGAAGATGCAAATTTATTTTGAAGATCGATGATAACTTGAGGAGGCATTTGGTTATTTGCACAAAATTCTTCAAGCGTGTATATTTTCTACTACTTACAACCACACTCTAATCTCTATTTATCTATGGATAATTCTTTCGCTCTGGTGAAACTTGTTCTATTTCACCATACACAAGATTTAATTTTATGTTTCCCCCTATATTAATAGTTAGTAGTGTTGGTTCCCAAAGCCACATATTGGAAATCCAAGAGCTTTCCACTTCTTCAATAGGATTACTCAATCAGTGCTAGCTAACGAATAGGAATGAGCTAAATTCCCTTGCAATTCAGGCTTTGCTACACCTAGGTGGGTAAACCTTCACTTCGAACCTGATCACCTTTCTCAAAGCTTTTATATAACGAATTTAGACTTGGTGAGTTCTTTGGTTCACAAAATCTTCAAACTCGATCAATATAAAGTTATGTGATTGCTTGAAATGGTTGTATGTTTATGTAAGGTTTTTCAATAATGGATTTGATGCTTGCAAGAAGGAAGATATAGATTTCTGACTACAACTATAAATCCAATAACTATATTTCAATGATTTTAAAAGTCCAGTGCCTCTACTTATCCGAGAAACAGAGTCAACCACAACAAGGATTATAACGTACACATTTATGAGACAATATTTATTTAAATATCATCAATTAGCCCTATGCTCTACAAAAGACAAATCCTATATGCAATTCTTTGTTAGTCCAAAAAGAATTGAACTTCTTCAGCTAGAAGTCCGATTAGACAGAGATAAGGAAACACATTTATATTTCACACTATTCTAATTGTCGAACAAAGAATGCAGAAAAAATCCAATGCATAAGCTTTATCATAATAATTCAATAATCATCTTATTAATCACAAAGGACGAATCCAAACTATAATTGTAATCTCTTTGCATTTAAATAAACAAAAAGCAAAAGGCTTTTATTTATTATTAAAATATAATATATAAATTTACATTAAAAAGCTATATATTCTACTCCTTAGATATGAATGCTTCTCTTCATTTTTTGTTGAATATTGTTCCCTTTTTTAAAATAAGACTTTCACTATTTATATTATACATATAAGAGCATATGACTTTTCAAAATTTAAAAGTCATATTGCTTAATCGCACTACTTCAGGTCTTTAACAAATCACCCTTAAATTAACTTTCTTTTAAGAATGTTTATAGCGTACAATATCTAAAAAGCTTAGGCCCCATTTGGTTGCAGGAATACCAGTGGAATTGGGTGCGGAACTTCTGCTTTTTCACCAAATCCACCGTTTGAGATGCCAAAGCGAAATTTCAATTTCATTAGTCAAAATCCGATTATGCCACGAAAATGGGTGGCACTATCTTCCCACCCAATAGGTGGAATTCGATTTCATATGCTGGTTTTGTAAAATTCTGAACCCCATTTAATTTGGTCGTTGGGTCCGTGATCTTCCGACATTATTTTTGGGGTTTTGAAACAGGGTTTGGGTTATTTTGGCATCCGAAGTTTTTCGAGGTTTCATTTTCGTGCCTCACATTTCGAAGGGTTTTTAGCACCTCAATTTTCGGATAGTTTCCTCATTTTTGCGTCCGTTCTCGTGTATTCTCCAGAGGGTTTCTACAAAATCAGGTAGTTTTTGCATGTCATTTCTTAGTTAACATTGCTTTGATAGTTGATTATCATTGATGTTGATGAATGAGAAGTTGTTTATTGTCTCGAATCATTGTGATGCTCGGTATTATTGTAAAATTTATGCGTCAAATCTCTCTTAATTCGGCACGACCCTGCAAGAAAAGCTTCAGCCAGTAATTTTCCTAAAAAATGCCCATGATTTTAACAATCCTATTTTTTGTTCGCTTAAAAACCTTAATACCACATTTGCCATTACGTAGCTAGAAGGTATGAGGAACCCAAAACAGAGCCAGAAAACATTGGGATAATCTTTCAACATGGTGAATGCAGAGCTAATTAGAACCATTTAGGGCCTCTATGTCTGGTATTTAATAGATGGGCATCTCCACTCTATGGTTTTTGACCTCGGTAGATTTTCTGCTTCAAAATTTCACTGGAAATGTTGGGGGAAAAACAAAGGAGACTGTAAGAGACAATAAATTCTTGTCTGATGAATTACAAAACTTTACTTGTATGTCTATCTTTTAAGTTAATGAATTTGAAATCCTCTAGGTATACTTGGATAGTTGATATCATTGATTTTTTTGTTGAAGATCATATGTGTGGTCAAGTATCCCCTTTCTTATCTTGAGGGTTTCCACTTTATTTTGCTCATGATTCTTGATCTCTATAGACACGACTCTCTTCATTTTGTATATCCATGTTTTGCATTACTCTTTGAAATTTTGTTAAGGGTTTTTGTGTACTAGTGTTGTATACTTGAAATAAAACTATGTTTATTCAAAAACACTTGATAGATATACCAGAAATTTCCTTGAACATGAAACCCTGCGAATATCAAATCCTTTTGTTCTCAAACAATGAATAACACTATATATTTATTCCTGATAGGAGTACATGTGTGTAATATAAAATATTGATATTAACCATTTCTTTGGAACTAAAGAGAATCATGGGAACTCTTCAAAACAGTCAAAAGATAATCAGAATACTTTTTAAAAACAACGGGTAACCCTCTTATTTATAGATCCCAACTTGGCTTGATCTTTGACTAAAAATTGTGAATGTTTGAGGAACACTAACATTCATCCTAATTAAAGTTATTATTTCATATGATGTTTATATCACTGTATATATCACTGGGTGAGCTCTATGGACACTAGTAGAAGACCTTGATTTTCTCTGACAATATAGTGATTTTTTCTATATCTCTCTCGTAAGCAATCTAATCAGCATTACAGTTAAATATATAAAATGATGTTACTATTATAAGAATAACCTTGGCATTAAATTCATGATGTTTTCATATCTTTTCTCTTAATTGTCCTTTGGATATTGGTTGTCCTACTGTAAGAATACTTTCACATGTTATTTTCTTATTGATTATGTAAGATGATATTGCATCTTCTCTATGATAGAAAAAGTCTTTCTACTTTTTGATCACCTTGATTGTGATGGTTGTTGTTCACTTATGAAACTTATACCATATTCATAATATCACGTTCCTATTATAGTTGGTTATTCCTATGATATATGTGTTCCTTCAAAGGTCAATGTAGCAATTTCATACTCATTGACACATACTTATGATCATTATTATTAACATTGCTTTTGTAGCTTGATGATGCATGATTGTTCAATAATAGTGACTCTATGATCTTCTTGAAATAGTACTTCAATCTTCAATGGCTCCTTGGTTTGTTCTCGTTAACATCTTGTTGGTTCTTCAAAAGATTTTACACTCCAAGAGATACCAATATGCCTATGGCTGATGTTAAGGATTGGTTAATTTCAAATATGAGAAATCTCTAGGCAACTGGACCAACTATAGGGACAAGACTGCCCTCTTCACTTCTGGCTCTACAAAACCAAGGCGAGTACACCTGATCTAATAGTTTTAACTCTGTTTCTTATCTAATACTGGATCTTGCAACAGATAACAGTGAGAAAATTCTAAGTAACAACCTATTACTCATTGACTCTCCATCACTAGATAGAACAAAATATAAAGTAAATAAAATGTAAAAGACTGGTATTGATTTAATGTTTTTAGGATTACAAGATTTCAATCATTCCATACAAAGAAAAGATGGGAAAATATAGGCCAGTGCCCTATCCATTGGGCAAAATTTCATAAGACAAAATGAATACAACAGTGTTTGAAAGATAACTGGTCTTGAAACATAAATACAAAATATTCCAAATCTTTCCTACTTATAGAGAATCCCTAAATAGATTCAGTAAACATGCATCCCACTCAGAGCAATATTCAATCTAATCCTAGATCAGAACTCAGAGCTAAACACATACATATAAACCTCTGAAAGACTTAAAGATTTACTGAATAAAATCACAGGAGAGACAAAGACTTGAGATTTGTATTAAGTGTAGCCTTGAACGTTGCATACATCATACTCTAAATCAATAAGCTTGCAAAATAGCAGTAGCAACATGTACTTCTTTTCTATTTCTTTGATAAAATGATACAAGATTTTACAATCCTCGACTGAGGGTTAGGGTTTCAGAGTTTCTATCTTTTTAACTCCTAGACTCTCAATGCCTAGAATGATCGTGGAAAATCCTTTATATACAAGGAGATGCAACAAGCTACCGATCATTCTAGGGCTTGCAAAACTTCTAACCTAAAAAACATTTACAACAACCTTAAAAAGTTTACAATAAATACACAAGTCAAGAAGGTGAGATATTTGTAGCTGAGCAACCTTACTTTATGTCTTCAATACTATCGTTGGCTCCCTTCAGAAAATCTGATTTGCAACATCGTGTTGTCCATCCTGCAATGAATATCTTTTTGTATCTCAACAACCCTTATGACTCAAAAAATAACTGCCTTTACTTGCTCTAGGAGGCTGGCAAAGTATTAACCTTTTCAACGTGAGGTATGTACTGATATCTCCAGTTATTGTACACCTCTTCGCTTGGGAACTCAAAATTGGCAAACTCAGTCTTCTTACTTGATAACTGTTCCCACTCATTTTCAATCTAAGTAACCTTATGCTGAATATTGTCAAACATTGATTTAGCATTTATTAACAACTTGATAACACTGCTAATAGAAAAAGTGTCATTCGGGACACCAGTCACCCTTTCTGACAAAAGTGTGTCCATCTCTTCTCTCCATTGATATGCTTCTTTAAATTTTCCCTTATCTGTGAAAATGGTAGGCACCAGCTCATAGTTTGAAAGCATTAATTCAACTTTCAACATACTTGATCTTCTAATAAAATTATCCAAAATGATGCCATATTGTACCATTTTCTTGACAATCTGATGTACTGGCTTAATCAATGGATCAGGATCCTCTTGGCCCTTTGATAGCATTCGAAATAGCTTTATACTAGGAGATCTCTCAATCCATTTCTTTAAAATTGGTGACATTTTAGTCTTCTCCTTATTCAAAGTTTCAAGTAATGAATATAACTTACTGGCATGACTATGGAAAATGGAAGGCTTTAAATCAATAGCAAACTGCATGATTGCATCTGTTATTTTCTCCTCATATTTTTGGTTTGCCAAAGTTGTGGCCTTTATATTCTCATCCTTTTGCTTCTCTAGTTGCACTCTTATCTCCCTCAATTTATTTGTCTCCTATGTTAATCTTTGTTTCTCCCAAGTAACCCTTGCATCCATACTTGTCTCTGGTAGGGGGATGGTGGTAACTCAATAATTGGGCTTGAAGATGAAGCCACTGCAGGCTTATCAGAGATTACCAATTGAGGAGACATGTGATCCAAGGGTCCAAACAGTTGAGCAATTAATTTATCTTTCTGAATTAGCTTTGCTTTGAGCTCATTATAAGACTTAAGAACCATTTCAAACTTGAGCCTAAGCTCCTCCTTCTCCTAGGCATCCTTTTCTGCCACCTTAACATTAAATTTGGTAGTTTCCAAGATTAAATTTGATGCCTCTACACCAGAAGTTTCTCCCACCCTTTGTACTAGTAAACTGCCTGCATATCTTGTAGAGAGATCCTCTCTCTTTCCTTTGTTTTCCTCCCTCTTTAGGGACCACATCACCAAGGCTACATGGTCATCAGAAAAGGCAATTCCCCTAGCAGCTTGTTTGGCCTATTCTGTAGTAGCAAGGGTTTTTACCTTTCTCTTCCTGACCTGATAAAAAACAATTGCATCAGCAATGTCCCACTCTGGCAAAATCAGCACCCCTGCAGTATGAACCATGGCCCTTCCCTCCTCAGGAGTAATTTTTTCAAACTGCTTAGCCATCTCTACCTTGATCTCATTTTCTATCTCAATTATATCCCTATCAGGGAATTCTTCCTTTCTCTTCTCACAAATCTCTTTGTATTGATTTATTTTCATCCTCCATAAAATTTGGGAGAATGCCCTAGTCTTAACAAATTTATCATTAGCAAGGAAGGAATCACTTGCTTGTTTCAAAACAAGGTCCAATTGTTTACCCTCAAATTCTTCGACAGTTAGGTCCATGGCTACCTCTTTAGGTGCCTCAGGCATCCCTTCTTGCAACTCATCATTGGAAACAAAAATGTTTCCTTCATTTCTCAATTGTACAAGTTGTTCTGCCACCCCATGTTCATCTAATTGGATAGGGGATTGGGAAGGAGAATAAGCCTTCTCTCCTGGTCTTTCTTCTTGTTGCCTCTACCTCTTTGGAGAGGGTCCTTGCATTACTGGATCACTAATGGGCCTTTTCCCTTTAGAAGTAGAGGGAAAATCCTCACTCTTTTGTTGTGGTGGCAAGAGAACAATATATCCACTTCTCTTTTGCATTGTATAGACTCCCCTTGGGGTCAATTTCATATACTTGGGCTGGCTCAAAATCTTCCTAGCCCTCTCAGGGTTTGTCTTACTTACAGTAACCCTTTTTTCATTAACCACATGCATGATACCCTCAAAATGTTCCATTAGGGCATCCACTTTCCTTGCCCATGGCTCAAAACCTTGTAATGGATCATAGGCTCCATCAAAATTCTGGATGAAATCTATAGTCTTTTTGTAGACAATCCATTTCTCTTTCTTAACTTCTTGAGTTTGAAGATCAAACTCATTCCTTATTATGTCCTCAGGGAAATTGAATTGATGCTCTATATGAGCACACCTTATTTTATCCTTGAACATTCTTGAAAGAAAACCTTATGTGTCTGCACACCTAACCACCACTCTGGACATTATGTAGGGTTGCAAGACCTTATTTAAATGCACCCATCCTCCTTTAGTAATCACATATTGGTGTGCAATAGTTATATTCAGGAAAAAGGTTCCTCTTCCCTTACCAGTGAGAGTGGACTCTTGCAAGTCACCAATCTGTCTTAAGATTTCAGCATATCCTATTTTTAATGGAATTTGGTAGGCCAAGATATAAGGTGCCACTCTGCAACCATACACTCTGAAAACTGTAGAACCAAGGTATAAAATTATATCCCCAAAATTGTGGACAATAGTGATGTCCTGATAGTATTCCTTTGGCCTAATTAGTCTCAGTAACTCCATTGGGATTCTAGGATTGTCAAATAATAGCAAATTCCTAAGTCTAGAAGCAAAATCTCTGTCAAAAGCAATATAACTGGCATCCATCCTGTCCCATGATAGAGTTGTGGTCCACAACTAGACTGGGAGGGTTTCTCTATTTCTTTCTTTCACAATATTCATAGTTGAACTGAAAAATCCCTCCCCCTTGTATAAGAACATGTGCATAAGCATTGAATACCATCCAAATGGCCTAGTAACCTTCATGTTCTTAATTCCCTACAATCCCTCATGGATCAAGTCAGCCAAATGAGATGCAAAATCAAAAATCAATGCCAACTGGGGGTGAAGTGTTTGTACCATCATAAACATGTATGGGACTGGCATGTGAGTTGCTTCATCATACCCTAGAATTAAGGTGAGAGACTTATAAAAATATTGTGCTCTCTTACTGAACAAATCTAGCCTGAAAGGCTTTGGGGTGCTTGCACTTACAACACACATTGATCCAATTTTATCAATGAATTCCTTTAGAGGCCCTGCTCTCAAAATATCCTTCTGTACCTCATATATCTCTATAAACTCTTTGAAATCTATCTTCTCTAACCCCATCGAAGGGTCATTCAATGAAAACACTTCCCTAATCTCATCCTATGTGATGCCAATTAGGTTCTTTCCATTGACATCCTTGACACACCTTGTCACAGGATCATAGCACTTGGCAATTTGTATCAACAACTCAGCATCCATGAAAACACCAGGGCATATTAACTTCCCAACATCAAATTGTCATATGTTACTAAGGGGAGCACAGGAATTTCTTTGTGAGTAAGCTGCCCTAAACAAGCTAAGGCCATTATGATTCTCTCCCACCTTAGCATCTCACATCCAATTTCCTCTGTCATGGAGCGCCTTAGCCACTAAGTCCCTAGGGTTTCTTGGGACAACCTCTTTCATCCTTGCTGCCCCATTATCAGAATGTGGGAGTAATTGCATCAAATCTTCGAAAACCCCCCTCTTGCTATACTCCATCTGACCAGACAAATTCCTCTTTAGCGGCATTTTGAAATAAGGGCTTTATAAAATAATATATGAATGCTTCAAGAGAACCCTAAACGCTATCAACTGGCAAACAGAAACTTCCTTGCAATACCTTCACAGACCTTAAGCAAATCTGAACTCAGAAAATAAACCTACCAAATGCCTGCAAATTCTTCGCTTAAAATTGCTCCTTGACGAAATCCAGATTGCCAGAAGGTTTATGAGAGTAGTAAAGAGAAACAAAGTTTGAATTTCGATATATAATGTCACCAACTGCTTACAGTCCATCCACACGTAGCTCATTAAACCCACCATTACTAAAAGTTGGCGGCCTCAGTGTTCGCAGGATGTGAAAAAATGTCATTGAGCAAAAATTTGAATTCAGACTGTAGATATATCTCCTTTCCGACACATGGGACAATTGGCAAGTCTAATAGCAAAACCCTGTATTACTTTTCCCTAAGTTAGTTCTCAACCAATGAGAACATTTCAAAATAGCCATGTGAAGAAATAAGTAACTTAACTTTATCTCGATTAGAAATGGACAGGTGGTGCTTCGTCGCTAAAGCGCAAGCGTAAAACTCGAGCATCTTCATCCAACAGTGTAACGACAGCCGCAAGATTCTTTCTAACTTTCAGCGCTTTACCTATTCTCAAAGAAGTGACCCCACCTTTCCTTTTAGGAATTTTATCGAATCAGGAAGTGCCATGTTGGACAAGTCAGCAACAAAGAAGCCCTAACTTTATCCTCGATGTCAAATAGACTGGCAACTTTGACAAGTCATTATTACCCTCGGCCAATCAAAAATGACCATGTCATCAAAGTTAGCAGCAGAGGACCCACCAAACAGTCTCCATCTTTAAACAAGATCGACGGTTGTCGCTATACCACTGACCCTAACAAACATGCATCTTACCTCAGCGGTATAATGACAACCATGAGATCTTGCTGCATCTTAACCATCTGAAAAAAATAGGACCCACTATGACACCTCACCTAACTTTTGTCGAATCAAAAGATGTCACGTTTACAAATGGGCGGGCCCCTTTCTTGAAGTCTCTTTTATCATTTTAAAGTACAGTCAACCGCCACATCACTGTACCTTAACCAATCACAAACATACATGTTATACTGACCTGGAAGCTCAAGGTCCCACCTACCATCTTGTCCACCTTAAAGCATCAGATGGCTGTCGATATACCGCGATGCTTAAAAGGTTATTATCTTGGTCCAATGATATAGCGACAATCGTTCGATGCGATCTATTCTTTAAACGCTAGTACATCTTGTTACCAGTCGGGCCCGCTTGGACAAATGGCACCTCATCACTAAAGCACATGTCAGATATTCTGACAATAGGAAGGCTTGCGATTCAATGACAGCCACATATTTTAGAGAGAACAAACTATTGAGAAATAATACCGAAACTTAGGCTTCTGAATGAAATAAATTAAAAAGCACCCCACCTAACAACCTAACAATATAACCTATGAAGCGATGGGTCAAAGGGGGTAAAAATTAGCACATGCATATTTCAGAGAATTAGTGAGCCAAAAAGTAACGCCAAAATATAACAAGTTTCAAAAATAATTAGGGCTTTATCAAACGTAGGGTTTTCAAAATAAAACCTAACCCTCAGATCCTTAAAGTGGATTATTTTTCAAAAATACTAGCATGGGGCTGGACAAATTTATAATAGTGATAATACATCTACTATGCTTCTAAATTGATGATATAGCTCTACTATGCTTCTAGCATACTAAAAAGATGCATAATTCTGTATCGTTTACTAAAAAGATGCATAATTGTGGTAAAGGAGCAGCATGTACTATTGCATTTGCATTGATATTTTGAAACAAAAGTTATGCCAGCCCACCTCTACTAGAATTAGGAATGTGTGTAATATTGAATCTTTTCTCTTCTGAAAATGGTCTGCTTAATAAATTGCAAAGATTGAGTTGTATGGTCATTTTATTTGTTTCTTGAGTTTTTCTTCTATACTAGTGTGTCTTCATTTTGGTTCAGCTATTCATAAATAGGAGTAATAAATCATTCTTAATGAAAAAATAGAAAATTTTAAATTATGGACAAGATATACTTATAAGGAGCAGTAGGTTCATACTAGATATCTCCTCGCTCAAATTGTGATTATGTACTACTATACGCTTTATCTTTGTGGTTCATACTGGATATCTCCTCCCTCAAATCGTTGTGGTTGTCCACATTTTAGGCCATTGATGGATCCTATTGAGAATATTGACATTCTAGGATGGGTAGCTGTGGAGACCACATATTCTCATCTTCTCACAGCTCTTCTTGCTTGTCTTGTCATAGCCAAAGTAGTGGTAGCCCGAGAAGGCAGTGCACAAATGGGTAAATAGATAAGAAAAGGAAATTATTTTCATAGAATGGTTATTCATTCCAATGATGTGGATTGTCATGATCAGATTTGTATGAGTAGGGGAGCCTTCTTTCATCTAGATACTATCCTAAGGCTGAAAGGAAGCTTGACAAATACGATACACTTGACCTTAGAAGAACAACTTGTGATATTCTTCCACACCCTTGGCCACAATCTGAGGAACCGCAAGATTGCCCACAACTTTGGGCACTTAGGAGAGACAATTAGCCGATACTTCCACAAGGTGTTGAGGGCTATCTTAGCACTCCACAAGGATTGCTTTGTACCACCTAGTCCAAAAACTCCTCATGAAATTAGTGGGAATGAACGTTTTGATCCATTCTTCAAGGTAATTCTTGTGTTGTTACAAATTTCTCATATGGATTTTTATCCTCATCATATTATTGGTTGACCATAGAATTGATGATTGTATCATATCATATAAGATTGTGTTGGAGCTATCGATGGAACCCATATACCAGTCACCATCGATGTTGACATGCAGGGTAAATATCGTGATAGGAAAGGTAACCTGTCGCAAAATGTTATGGGTGTGTGTTCCTTCGATTATAAGTTTCAATACTGCATTGCTGGTTGGGAAGGGTCTACTGCGGATAGTCATGTTCTAGCTTCAGCTCTGTCAAGAGAAGATCCTCTTGTTGTCCCCCCGGTAAGCCAAATCGTAGTTTAATATACTCAAGGGTACAATCAATGTTTCAAGTTTTAATAATATACTTTATTTATGTAGGAAGATATTTTCTAGTGGATGTTGGATATCCCAATGCACCTAGATTTCTTGCTCCTTATCGGTGTACACGCTACCACCTGAAGGAGTTTTCAAGAGAGAATCCAATAAACTCTCGACAAGAGTTGTTCAACCACCGACACTCCTCTCTTAGAAACTCAGTAGAGCATACATTTGGTATTCTCAAGGAGCATTTTCCAATCCTAAGGCATGCCACATCTTATTCTATCATGACACAAGCCCATATTTTATTAGCATGCTACATACTACACAACCACATTACGTTAGAGGATGACATTCCATCAGAAATTGGAACCGAAGAGGAAGATGATTGTGATGGGATAGATGTACCAATGTTGGAGACATATGGGTTGTCTCAGCATGATAGAGACTAGTGGACACAGTTCCGAGATGATATAGCAAGTAGAATGTGGGAAGAGTACAGATCTCAAGAATAGTTGTTCTTTTATGGGTCAAGACTACATGATGGTTTCCTTTTTCTTATGTTTTTATCTGCAAGTATTGTACTTTTATGGGTCAATGTGTTTTATTTGAGTAAACTGGTGTATGAAGATACTTTGACATACATGATGGTTTCCTTTTTCTTTTTTTTGTATCTGGAAGTATTGGACTTTTATGGGTCAATGTGTTTTATTTGAGTAAACTGATGTATGAAGATACTTTGATATACATGATGGTTTCCATTTTCTTCTGTTTCTATCTGGAAGTATTGGACTTTTATGGGTCAATGTGTTTTATTTGAGTAAACTGATGTATGAAGATACTTTGTTTTCCATCATGGTTTCCTTTTTCTTTTGTTTGTATCTGGAAGTATTGGACATGTTGGTTTTTTATTTGCTATACTATACCGATGTATGCAAATACAATGATACAATTATATGTACATAAATATATTCCATGTTGTATGTTTATACCATTAACAACAATATGTACATTGTGATCAGCTGATCTACAACATGGCATACACAAAACTAATGATGAGCATGGATGAAATTGGTAACACGAGCCAAATATTTTCTTCCTCAAAGAAGATAATGTGGATAATAGAGATGGAATACAAGTTTCTAGACTTGCTTCTCGAGCAAGTACAGCTAGGAAGAAAAGGTGACGGAGGATTCAAAAAAGAAGCGTGGACCGCCATTGAGAGGAGGTTCAACACGGATATGTCAATTTAATAAAGGACAACTTCAAAAATAAGCTAAAAACATGGAAGCTTGCATATAGAGTGATGAAAGAGCTAAGAAATATAAGTGGTTTCACTTGGAATGAGGCAACTCAATGCATGGATGCTGAGGATAGCGTGTGGGGTGCACTTCTGAAGGTAGGTTGATCTCTCTACTATTTTGATGGAAATAATATTGCCTTCTTATAAAGTTAATAATGAAAGACAAAGAACCTAATCCATTTATTTATGCCAACATGTAGAGAAGATAATTCAAAAATGCCAAAGTCTATAAGAGGCAGCCCTTCCAATACTTCAATGAATTGGGTGCAATTGTGGGTAATGACATTGTTGAAGGTAATGCAGCTACGATGGCCCATGAGACTAAAGAAGGGAACCCTATGGAAGAGCCATTCAATGTGCATGATGAAGAGGACATTGGTTTCATTATACATCTTGATAGTGTTGTTGATTTGGACGAAGACCCTTATAATCCTTCCAATCAGTCCACTGCAACTGCAAGTGCTAGAGGAACTCCTACATCATCAATCTCAAGGGTGGGAAAGCGGAGGAAGGCAAGTATGGCTGCTTCCTTGGATTCCATGTGTGAAACAGTGAAGAAAATAAAAGATGGCATGAACAATGTTCACCTTCACAAAATTGATAAATCTGATGATGACAATGCTTTGACGGGCGGTCCAAATGATCATGTAAGACATTTTCATAAGAAAGAAAATCACCAAAAGACCCCCCAAGACCAAAATGACCTTAGAAGAAAAAACTTATGCTATAAATGTCAAGAACCATAGGGGACAGGGCATATCTACCATAAGGAAGGATTAGACAGTAAAAATACATGTTATAGATGCAAAGCAAGATGACAGCCTGGCCACAAATGTGAAAGCCAAATCCATCAACTAGAAGTAACTTTGGAGGATGAGAGAGAGGATAAGGCCAACAAAATGGCAAAGTATGATAATGAAGAACAAGTAACTATAAAACCCAAAACATCGCCCTTTTGTATTAAAGGCACCCTTAGAGGGAAAAAAGTTATCACCTTGGTAGATAAAGGAGCTTCTCATAATTTCATAAGTGAGAAATTAGTGGAAAAAAGGAAACTAAAGACTAAAGACTTCAGGGGATTTTCAAAAGTAACAACAATAGAAGCCTTGGTCAAATGCACAAAATTGGTACCCCAATTAGAAGTGCTCATAGGATAGTACCCCATCAAAGAAGACTTTTATGTGGTACCATTAGATTTCGACATGATATTGGGCACTCCATGGATATATTCATTGAGACTTTTTTGTTTTGACTTTCCAAACTTAACAATTTTCTTCTGATGTGAGGGACAAGAAGTGACATTGAAAGGTGTGTGTGTGAAAATTGTACCTGATCTATAGACACAACACTTCAGTAAAACATTAGAGGTTAGCAAAAACAAAATCATGCAATAATTGAAATCTAATCTAACCAAGCAATTTACTGCCTTCTAGTAGGTGCGAGATTGATGTTCTCAGATTGCTATCGAGATCAGTGACCTAGACGACACCTAAATGAAGGATTTGAATGCAATTGATCTAGATATGAATTGAATGCAATTAATCTATTTTCTAGGATTTTAGATGCAATAAGAATGATGAAAGCTAATATGAATCTATGATATGTAAAAACTGATATGCTATGAATTGATCTAACAATAATATGAAAACAAAAGTGATCTCACAATAATGTTGATTCGCAATAAGCTTTGATCCTTCCAATTGTAATTCTCCAGCGTGATTGTGCAAAAATATGAGATCCTTTGAGATGCAAATTTGAGAGATTTTAGAGATGAATTATGAAGAGCTGAGCCTTGTTTTTATAGAAATCCAGGGCTTTGGAGGTGCATGGAAGAAAGCCATAAATCACTCAGATTAACTCAGCTTGATTTTTGAGTTATCTGATAATAAAGATAATTTAATTCACAAAAACATGCAAAAGCTAAGTTTTAACTCAAAATAGAGTTTCGCTTTAATTGATAATTGATAGTTGTCTACTTTTATGATTGTGCATGTTTTATTTATGAATTAATTTAATAAATAAAGTGATTTATGCTCAACTTAACTGCTTTTTGAAATAAAATAATTAATTTATGGGTTAATTAACTATTTTATCAAACTTTTATTAAAAACTATATTATTAAATAATGACAATTTGCTTTAATTAATTAAATAAAAATTTAATCAATTATTCATAGGATATTGGATTTATTGTCAAAATTAAATAATACAATTAATAATAGATAGAATTAAATTTAATTACACAATTAAGTGGCAAGATATTAAATCTAATTAATTAAATATGAAAATATTCAATTAATCAAACTTAGGATAAATGTGATTTATCACCAAATAATCATTAAATTAAAGATAATTAAGATAATTAGGAATATTGCTAAAAATATTCCTCGATGCAGAATTTAAGATAATCAATTAGGATTCGATGATGTTTAGATGTGCCTTAGGTTAGGACTTTGATGTCGATTTCATTTGAATTGTTGATATAGAAGATTAATGAACTTATAGCCCATTTTTGGGGTATTACAAAAGGGCTACCTGGTGGGTCTCCGAAAGTGTTCTCTTGCAAGAGGATGGAAAGAATCTTCAAAAAGGGTCAAGGAGAATGGGCATCTCAATGCATGATCCTTGACAACTCAACTCCACAAGGGATGGCTATTCTCATTGATATAAAACCTATACTAAGGAAACACAAGGTCTTTGATGATATCCCTCCAAGGCTACCTCCCAAAAGAGGATTTGAACACATTATAGAATTAGAAAAGGGAGCACAACCAGTAATTACCACTCCACACCGCTGCCCACAAAATTTTAAAGAGGAGATAGAGAAAATGATAAATGAACTACTAGAAATGGGCCATATACAACCAAGCTCCAACCCTTTTGCATCATTGGTTGTACTAGTCAAAAAGAAATATGGGACTATGAGAATGTGTATTGATTATAGAGCTTCAAATAAGAATACTATTAAAAATTGATATCCTATCCCTAGAGTGGACGAACTCATTGATGTACTCCATGGGGCCAAATACTTCTCAAAAATTCACTAAAGGTTAGGGTATCACCAAATAAGAATGAGGGAAGAGGATATTCCCAAAACAACATTTAGATGCCATTATGGACACTTCGAGTTTCTCATCTTACCCTTTGGGTTAACCAATGCTCCAACAACATTTCAGTCTTGTATGAATCATACCTTTAGAAAGAAACTTAGGAAGTTTTTGTTAATATTTTTTTATGATATCCTCATATATAGTAAAACTTGGGAGGATCATCTTAAGCATATTGATGAAGTATTGAAAATTTTGGAGCAAGAGTCAGTTTATGCCAAAGCTTCAAAATGTGAATTTGGATTGACATAAATCCTATACTTAGGCCACAAGATCAGAGAACAAGGAGTGTGCATTGATGAGGAAAATATCAAAGCTATTAAGGAATGGCCAAACCCTAGACTCAATTACGAGGGTTTGTAGGACTCTACAGTTACTATAGGAGGTTTGTGATAGGATTCTCAAAATTAGCAACACCCCTTAAAAATTTAACCAAGAAGGGAGTTCTTGGACAGAATGAACAAGCTCAACAAGCTTTTGAAAATCTCAAGAAGACAATGACCTCATATCCGGTACTAGCAATTCTTGATTTCTCGCTACCATTTGAGTTACAATGTGATGTATCTAGAGAAGGCATCAATGCAGTCCTCATGCAGAATAAATACCCCATTGCTTTTGAAAGCAGGATGTTCCACCCCACTAAGAGATCTTAATCTATCTATGATAAAGAAATGCTAGAAACCATGCATGCCTTAATGAAATTTAGGCAATACTTGGTTTGTGGGAAATTAACGGTAAAGACATATCATAACAGTCTATAGTTCTTTCTTAAACAAAAGGATCTTAATGATCGTCAGCAAAAATGGGTAGAAAATTACAAGCTTACAACTTTGGCATAGAATATGTAAAAGGAAAGAATAATGTGGTGGCAGATGCACTATCCCGAAGGCCCTACTTGTGTACCATAACATACATCACAATAGATTGGAAGCATTCCATCATCACTAAGTATACGAAAGACTCACATGCCAATGATATCATGGAAGGAAACATACAGTCAGAAGATTACAAGGTAGCAAAAGGCATTATCCTATATAAGAATACTGTATACCTCACCCTAGGCTCAAAAATCAAAACAACTATCATTAAAGAATTTCATGACAGCCCCCTCGTAAGACATCAGGGTTACTGCAAAACATACAAACGGGTAATGGAAAAGTACTTTTGGAAATGACTTAAGGATATACTTAAGCATGTGCGAGAATGTATGACATGCCAAAGGAACAAGGTAGATCAAACACATCCCACCGACCTGCTTCAATCGTTGCCAATACCAAATAAAAAATGGGAGTGTCTCCATGGACTTTTTAGTGGGCCTCCCTAAAGTACAAGTGAAAGATTGTATATACGTAGTAGTGGATCGATTGACCAAATAAATACACTTTATGACCATATCTACATAATACAGAGCACCTCAAGTTGCAGAAGTTTTCTTCAAAGAAGTGTTCAAATTACATGGATTACCTAGAAACATTGTTAGCAACAGAGATAGCAGATTTTTTAGTACGTTTTGGTAAGAATTCTCCCGCTTAGCAGGCACTAAATTTTAACCAAGTACAAGTTACCATCAACAAATTGATGGACATACAAAAATTGTTAATAAATGGATAGAGAGATACTTAAGAAACTATGTTATGGGACAACAAAATACATGGGTGAAATGGTTACACCTTGGTGAGTACTGTAACAATACAACACACCATCTATCTATTGGAATGAGCCCAATCCAAGCTTTATACAGTTGCAAAGCCACTTCTTTTGGGAGTCTAATTCTTCTAGAAAGTAGGGTTCCAAGAGCTAGAGATTTTGTACTACAAAATATGGACATCATGAGAACTCTCAAAGATAACCTACACCATGGACAAAACCAACAAAAGATTTATGCTGACAAAGATCAAACTCAATGAGCATTTGACGTGGGAGACTTAGATTTATTGAGGTTACAACCTTATAAACAAGGGTCTATTAGGACTAGTGGGGCAGAAAAACTTAAGTCACGATTCTACGAGCCCTACAAACTTTTAAGGAAAATTGGTGAGGTATCCTATGAACTAGAGTTGCCTAAGAACAACATAATCCATAACGTATTACATGTATCATGACTAAAGAAGGTCCATGGGCAACAAAATACTCCATGAAAAGAATTGCCTCCAATGGATGATGAAGGCAAAATCATCCTAGAACCAAAAAAGAGTCCTTAACATGAGAGAAAAGAAGTTGAGAAATAAAACCATTCCAGAATACCCGATTAAATGGAAAGGCATGCCCTACCAAAAGAAAATGCAACTTGGGAAGGAACAAAAAATTTTGAGCACCCAAACCTTAAATTGCTTGAAGATAAGCAAATTTAGGAGAGGTGGACTATAATATCCCATGTATAAATATTTAATAAATAAATAAAATCAGTATATTTAATATATTGATCAACACATCAATTGAATAATTGAATAAATAAGAATTAAATAATAAATAAATGATTATTAATAAAGAAGTATTAATTATAAATGATTATTACTTAATTATTATTAATAAATTATTAATTAATAAATAAATGATTATAAGTATTAATTAATTAATTAACAAATAATTATTAATGAAAAGCACGAAGGATAAAAAATATAGGAACAAACAGTGACGAAGGAACCGACAGACAACAAGTCCACATGGATACTACCACTGTGCCAATACCATCAGTCAACAACCCACATACGTAGTTTCATCAACAAGTAACGAATCAATTTACTAATCAAACAACAACTTGAATAGTCATGTTAACAAATAATCGTTAGGCATATAATTTACATAAACAGATCCGCCTTTATTATGAGGGGATACAATCGATCATGGAGAGACATATCCTTTAATTCCCAAACAATGCAACCAGTACCATATGCAAGATACAAAAGGGAGATTGAATATGTCATTTGATGCATGGAAGAGTTTTTGCGGAAAAACCATTCAGTAGGAGTCTACTATTCAGACCATTATAAATTTGGGATTATGCAACATCATAACTGTATATGTGCAGTAGCAGTAGGTATGCCAATTATGACCATCATTTTTTATATTAAACACTGGCTATTGTTGATGAATTAAGGAAAAAAGATATCTATACATATATATAATTGATCATGTTTAGACTTATCACCTTGTTAGATTAAGAGGAGGAATGCAAGAATGTCTCCAAGGAGGGGTTTGTCTAAATCCATCCAATAGCTTTTTGTCCCAAGATTGTGTAGGAGTCAGTGTCCCAAAAAATTTGAGAGCATAGTCCCAAGATGAGATATGGGCTTGGACCTATAAACCTTACGGGAGCCTATTGGAAGTGGTCTCAAGGCACCTTGGTTACATTCCCAAATCTGTCTTTCTTATGTTAGCAAAGGTAATAAGATGGATACGAATGTTGTTGATCACATGTGTCTTGATATAATTAGATATTTCTCTTGTTTGATTAGTTAGGCAGAATCATAAATTTGTCCATTTAGCACATTAAATAGTTTGTGACAATTTAAGTCTTCAACTGACAAGGGATATTACACAAGTAAAAGTAAGAATGATCTAATGCTTTTCATGAGAGACATTAGAAAGTCAATAATAAGCAAGTTACAAGAAAAAGCTCACTTCATTGACTGAAAACGGTGTTCTTTCTTTTTGTTTTTTATTAATAAATTGGGGTTGCAACAAGGTCTACCCCACTAGTTAAGCATCATTGATCATAGTACAACCAAAAAATAAGAAAGCAGTAAAAGCCTTTTGAACTCAAAATGCTTTTCTTTGCATACTTACATTCACAAGATTCAAATGCAAAGGAGATTTTGTTAATGTACTGTAGATTCCACATTACACATGATTTTTGGAAGCCATCTATGTGCAAGTAAAGATAAGGTACATATACATACGCAGGTGTATAAGACTACCAAAAGTAGCTAATTTATCACATACTAGATACATCTTTGCATGTCTAAATCCCATCCACCTTATCATCTAAGGATTTCACACTGAGATTGAAGGCTATAATTGCTATATAATATTTAATAATAATCTTCAGCATAAATGGTGAGATGAGTTTGCTTGCTTCATGTGAGTTTGTTTGCTTGCTTCACATCACAAAAAATACATAAATCCTTCATTCATTTATTATTCAATCTACATTTGGACTATGTCTATCTATCAAAACCTTTATTGGCACCCAAGAAGGAATTCTTAAGAATTAGAAAATTTCCATCCTTGCAACGAAAAACTAAACATAAATCACATTCCATACATTGCGAAACTACAACTGCCTAGAATATTGAAAACTTATATCTAGCTTTACTTAAAATATTCAAAACATATCGTGCATTGCTTTAAGAAGTACTACACATTCACAACATGATGCTGCACAACACATACACAATTGTAGATTATGGATAAGCCATAAGGCCCAAACTTACCTGACAGAGCATAATTCACATGGAGTACTTTTGCTAGGGCAGCCATTTCTTTCATCCCAAGTTGACAAGGCTCACACCTATGGATCCTTTTCCTTCTCTATTTCCACATGACGGAAAGCGCATTGCCAAAGGGAAGTGTTTCACCACACTCTAATTGCCTTCAATCATTTGCCTTAGAGATTTAATTATATAAATTTTTATCAGGATTCAACTGCATAGTTTTGATTCAATTTTTATTGACTGATATTTCTTGATTTGGTTAAGAAGAACCCATCTCTCATGAGCATGAATGGTGCACTTATCACTCATTGCATCTAGGTGATGCTTACAAAAGTGAAGTATTGGGATTTCCTAGGAGGTTGAGTACTACTTAAGCATGCCTAGCCATGGAGTTTCCCCCAAGATCAAGTCCACTTATCATTAGTGCATTTTATTGCCAATCCCACATGCACAACTAACTCATATAATGCATTCTTCTTAGATGGGTTGTACAATGACTTTAACTACTTGAAAACTAAAAATGTAGTAGAGCTTGACACGTGCAACAAGCCATCCTTATACACTACATTTAGATCCTTGACATAGTGGGTAATGTCTAACTATTGGCACCCTATAAGCTATGGTTCTTCACAATGTAAATGAAATTCTACTCTTAGTACCATTACTACTCTCTAACTCCAAGATCTTCGTCTTCCTCTCTTTGATCCCTCGACTGATAGATGTAATTGTCTCCCAACAGTATCAAGAATTCAATTATAGAGAATTTTCTTTTTTACTATTGCCACCAGTTCGTATTGGAAGTCCGTTTCAAACGAGGCTCAGGTTCTTTACCAACATCGCCTTCCCCTAATTCTTTGATCATCGCCACCATAGCTGGAAACTCGATGCCAAATGGTCTCCTCGAACTGTGGGCAGACATAACCTCAAATGAGAAGTTTCCATAGTAATTTATTTGCCATATTCTCTCTAATGGAAAGTTATACATGTGAACCAAAATTTACCTTTCCAGAGATTTGGCTTTTGCTAAGGCTCCGTCCTCTCCCTCCGTGAAAGTTTTTGTGTTGAAACTTTGTGTCATGACGGAGTGCATCCTGGAAAAGTATTTCCTTATGCCTCATCAAAGTCTCCACAGCTGCAAATATGCGCCACATGTCAGCATGGTGCACGCTTGAGTTAAGCCTTCTCTTCTCTTTGCTGAAGATTGTGCTGGAATGCCACATACCTACCGAAGGATATATCCACATATCTTTTTGTTGGAGGGCCCGAGATTTGTATAAGCGTTAGATCCTACTACGCAGGGTTACACGTGGTTGTTTCACAATTTTTTGGGAGAATGATTTTCCCTTCTCAAAGAAGGATTCACACCCACCCATCATGTGTCATCCTCAATCAGACAAAGACCCTAGAAGGCGAGACTTCCACGCATACTACGTTCACAAGCTTGCTTCTGATCATTCCAGGCGTGATTCCCAATTATCATTTCAGATGCATGTCACAATGATTGTTTAGGAGGTTGTTATTGAACAAAATGATGGCAGTTTGATTCTTGTGCAAATAAGAGATTAGGGGAGAGGACCCAGTAGTTGAACACGTTCCAATGGTTGTGATAGTAGTTCTTAACTTAATACCCATAGTTGTTGATTTAATATCCAATATTTTTGACAACATTGTACCAATGGTTGTGACTTTAAAGTTGTTTTTGCTAATCATGACTATCCATAATTGAATGAAATGTACCTTTTGTTCTAAAAAGCAGCCAATAGTGTGATGCCACATCAGCTGCACAACTATTGGGGTACCTAATTCACTATGATTGGTCTCACTTTTTTTTTGGGCTGTTTTGGACACCTTGGCAAAAAGCATGCTGAAGTGGCATCATATTTGATGATGTGGCTCTGAAACCTTAGTTATAAGTAGGAGACTCGCCAAGTAAGCTACTGTAAAAAAATGGGAGTGATTTGAAATTTCCACGTAGGTTTTTGAGAAGCCCAAAGTTAGGGTGCACAACTACTGGGTCCTCTCCCCTAATTGTCGACACTAGGAGCTAGCGATGGTGCTTGTACCTTCTGAACCGTGCAGATTGAGACACCTAGCGCAACTTCAAAACTACTTTCTATTAGAAGCGTCAGGCCTTGTCTTGACCTAGAAAGGGGAAAAATCATGGTATAAAGGCAGAGTGAGAGGAGAGTAGAAAGAGAGGATATACAGGAGGACCATTATTATTTTTAGCATGGAATTTTGCAAATAGAAGAACTTTGATAAATTTTAGTTACAAGCCTTAATCTATATTTTCAAGCATTTGAAATTTGAATCAATATAATATCTTCAATCATGTCGTAGGCCCTTTTTTTTAATTGAGATTTTGTGTTTGAATTAGTTTTTGTGCCATTTAATTTACCTTAGCAGATGTATCTTTGGTTTTTATTGAGTGTATTATGCTTTAAGCTTCTCTGTTCTGTGAAGGCCTCTGTATGATTATTTCAGTATATGGAAGTTTTCTGAAATATTTGTGATTGTATATAAAAGTAATGGTTGAAGGATTGCCTTGTTGTTTCACCCTTTGGAATAACCTGTGCAGAGGAAAGCATTCTAAATCTTGGTGTTTCACCTTTATTGTCTTAAGCATGTTTTCTTACCCTTAATCTCAAAAACACAAAGAATTGGCTTCTAAAATCTTGGAGGTCACTCAATGAATGTGCATAAGGTCCCACTCTCACTGAACTTCTCATAAGGTTGTTCACCTAGAAAAAATTTTAAGCATCAACAATATACATGAAAGTTTTACCAAGAAAAAAAAAAAAGAAATACCCTTGCTATGAAAACAAAACCTCTAACCAACCTCTTGCATCCAACTCAATAAAACATACTGCCAAAGATGATGCTATAAGTAAAAAAATCACCATCAAAGAGCAAAACATTAGATTTTGGTGAAGATTGAATGTCTTTCTATTGATGATATTTTGTGGCTGTATGTATCTCTCTGCAAATGGAAAGTGTATGGATTATGCGACTAAGGGAACTCTCTGATGAAGTTAAACAACATTTTAAGTGACATGCCATTTCAATCCACCACACACAAACAAGATATTTTACTGAGAATCAACACTATTATTTTAATTCCAAGCCTTGTATAGCTAAGCTATCATGATTAAGGAGGCAATGCCCCTCCACAAATCAAACAATGTGTTGATTGAGAAAGAGGTAAGATCTTGAGAAACACCTGTATTTACTAGGAGGTCCACATGGCATAACATTCTCTATAGCAATGTTAAAAAAGAAATGGTATTGATCCTAAGCATTAGGGCTCTTGCTTAACCTAGGATTCTCTCAATTATCTAGCTTGCAATTTTATCCTTCCCCATTTTTCTTTTATGATGAACAGTCTCATTCAACAATAAAATTTTGAGTTCCTTCCTCAGATGACACTTTCAAACTTTGTAAACGTGTGATGTCCTCAGCTTCATTGTTCATTAACTAAGTATACATAAGGATCCTTCATCAATGAATATCCCATTTTGATACTTACGGAAACATCCAGCCCCCACCACTGAAAGTTTATTCGGTAATTTTCTTTTATTCCTTTTCATCTCATTGGCCCTCAACAGATTTGGTTGAAAGCATTGTTATAACAAATGTGGATAAACATTCACATAATCTCTCTATGCTATGAGAAAAATCTATACTATGAGAAAAATCAAATCCATTTCAGGCTTCAGCAATGCCCCAAAGACACCACAAAGAATTGCCAATACTAGCAGACTAAAATGGATGACCTACTTTAAGGCCTCCACTTGAGAAAAAATGATGCAAATCAATGTGAAGGATGTGAAGTTACTTGTACTTAAATGGTGTGTTTGATTAATAATGAGAGGCCTGCATGTATAGATTCACTTACCTGGAGACTAACTATATTTGATATAGTGTTGAAGATATCATATCTGAATGTACACGACATCTTCTTTGTGCAAAAGTTGAGACAGTAACAATTGTATGTATACATGCAGGCAAGTCACTGAAGGAAGCAATAACGTCTTATACATTTTATAAACTATGTATAAAAGCCCGATAAATACTATGCCAAGATGCCAGGTCATAAGCAAATCAACACCAAAGGCGTTAGAAGTGCGTCTGAAGTTGTATACTGCCAGAGTATGCAATTGATGGATATATTGATAACAAAACAAAAGATGATGATTATCAAACAACGCACACCTTCAAGTATTCCACAGGATAATTACACAGAACGAGTCAAGATGTTCGGAAAGTTATACAGAGGAAACGATGAGTTTAAATATTTATCGGGATGTGATAATTACACTAATTTTGGAATATGGGTTCTAATTTCGGAATAACATTTTCGGATTAGTGAATTCCCTGTTTGTGTCCATCCAAACAAATAGGAATTGGAATTTCGAAATTCCAATTTTGCCCACAAAATGAGCATTTCATCTTCCACTTGAAAAGGTGGAATTAGAATTAGAGGCTCTAATTCCCATTTTTGAATGCCCATTTTATGTGCCGTCGGGTCCGCTATTTGCTGTTTATAATATTTTGACTTCCGAAATTTTATTTTCGGCCGCTCATTTCATTCTGCTATCATTTTCGTTTTGCTAATATTCAATGGTATCGGCGATCTGCGTATCATAATGGTCGGACAAGAAGAGCTCCTTCACGCCGTGAAATGGTCGTCGACCACCAATAGATTCCTCCGGCCTGTAATACCATCGTACTTGAACCCTAACATGACCATTGCTACGCGCTTCGTTTTCAATCTTCTCCACTCGTGCTACGTATGGTGGGTTATCGGGATCCTAAGCACGCATGAGCACGATATCCCCCACTAAAACAAAGAAAAAAACAAAACATCGAACTCAGCCACAAGCCATTACTAGGGTTTCAAGATCTACAGTCAGTGACGAAGTAATTCTATCACAGGAATTAAAATTCCTTATGCATTTTCTTAGTCATCTTCCGGGTGAACCAAACAGGTCATCCCATATTCTAGAAATCATTTTCAGAATTTGTATCTTCCAGAATTGCAGCATCTTCTAGAATTGACTATATCTGACATTTGGTATTCCATGCACCAAATGGGCCTTTGGTTGGGGAATTAGAATTTGAGTCAAAACCTGATTATCTCAAAATCAGGTTTTGAAATTCCGGTTTTGTGTATTCGGAAGATAGTTTGGACCGTTTGGTTGACTCGGAAGATGACTGAGATAATCCATCTTCTGCGTTTGCTTGTCATTTTTGAAATTGGAATTAGAATTGAGAAATTCTTATTTCTGTGTTTGGTTCTACAATTTCAAATTGGAATTGGAATAACATTATCTATTTATGTGTTTGGTTCTACATTTTGAATTGGAATTGGAATTTGACAAGAAAAAATTTAAATTTTTTCTTGTATTATTATATAATGTTTAATTTAATATTTTATTTATTTTCTCCATTTTTAATTTATTTTTTATTTCATTATATTTTATTTCATTAATTTATATTTTTGTATAGTAGATCATAAACAAAAAAAATAAAATTTATCGCTTATATTGTGAATAGTGAACTTAACTTTTTAAATTATTTTATAGATTATTATAAACAATATTATAACAAGAAAATAATCATTGCATTGCTCGATATTACATCAAAATATAAATAAGTCTTATAGTCGACATATATAACTATTTCTGCATAATGACCCAACAAAGTAGTACTATTGTTGCACAAAGAAAACATCGTAGAAACATGACATCGGCTTCATAGGTAGCCTCTACTTTTGTCATTGATGTCCTCTAGACGATAATAGTTGTCTCGAGCGCCTTGCAAGACTTGCACTCATCATTCACAACAGGTATCTGTGTAGAACGTGCAGATGATATAGACAGAGATGGGGTGTCAGCGGCCCACCTAAAGTAGTCACATCCACCGCTATCCTACAATATAGATCTAAGTTAGTATTGCTATAATGACTAATATTTATTCTTTGTAAACAAAATATTGTACAATTAACAACCTTAATCTTATTTATGCAAGTCCAAAATTTACGCTCTGGATTAGTGTTTGTGTGTGACGTCCTCAACACATAGCGCACTCCATCACCACAGTCACACATAGGGACATTTATCGTAGCCATCACCACTGTATCAAACAAATTTTTGTTCATTCATACTATTGAAGCAACCAAACTTATTATTGGAGACAGATAAGAACATTCATATAACAAATGACTATTTTCTATCAGTACAAAACCAAAAAGTTTCATTTATGTTGATATTACTAATTTATACATAAAATACAATGAAACATCTATAGCATCAGATAGAAGTTGGGGAAGAACAATATCCATGAACTGAATGGTGGTGTGAAAATACACCGTTAAATAAGAAAACGCAGGGAAATCCACGCTCTACGCCCTTATGCCCTCCTACATCTACAAACTAAACATGATAGAAAAACTAAAATTTGTTTATTTTTAAACGGAATACACCAAGGAGTACCATCAAAAATATTGACCGTTTACAAACATGAACAGTAAACAATAATCAGATAGCTCATTTTTTTATCATCATATGTGGATAGTTTTGGCATCAATGTTTGAAATAGCTTTTGCATTCGATTGTGTAGATGTTGTTTGCATCAACATTTTGGATCACACTCTGTGATCCATCATCAGGATGAAAAAGAGCAAAATGATTGCAATAGAGAAAAATGATGGACTTTTCTTTCAATCCTTTTGCTCTCTTTCATCTTGATGAAGGATCACAGAGTGCGATCAGAAATGTTGATGCCAAAAATATCTACAAAATCAAATCTAGAAGCTATTTAAAACACTTTTAATGTCAACATTTGTGTAGTATTGCAATATCATAATATGTGTGGTCTCAGAACTATCCATTTCTGTTTCTGTACCTATCACGTGGTTTTAAAAAATGAATGAAGTATCAAAAGAAATTCAAGATGAAATGAAGCATTGAACAAAGTAGAATTACTCCATTTAATTTTGTAATGCAAAAGTAATAACAAGATGGTTAGGGTATATACATATAACATGGGACGGAATCATGAACAATACAGTCATCTACCAAAACACATTTATATCACCATCTCTTCTGAAGAACTAGAAATGGATAGTTCTGAGAGTACACATTGACAATGCATTAAATTAAGCTTTCATCATGTGGTAGTCCTTGGTGTATTCCACTAAATATGTTAAAAGAAACAAGACGAGATATATACCACTAAATATGTATTCCACCAAATATGTAAAGATGCTTTTATACAATTGATACATATATAAGGTTATGAATGCAAATGTCAGTTACTAGATAGATGAGGGATATTTTCATTTTATTTTCATAGTTTCATAATGTAGTAAAATTTTCACAATAATACATATATATACCATTTCATTGCTAGTGGACACAGAGTAAAGATGTAATCCCATCTAGCAGTGCTTGAATTGTGATAAAAGTACACATGGACTTGACTCAACAACCATCGAATAATTGATAAAAGTACACATGGACTTGACTCAACAATCATCCAATAATTGATTTAAATGTCTGCTTGTAATGCAATATGATCTTCATCAAGATTGTAATGCAGTATGGTGTGAATCAAGATTGTCCTCAAATTGATCATTATTCCATACATGCCTACTGTTGAAATTTATAATCTTCATGAACATCATACTGCTTTACAAGCAGATTGTAATGCAGTATGATGTTCATCAAGATTGACCTCAGATTGATCAATATTCCATACATGGCTACTATTGCAATTTGTAATCTTGATGAACATCATACTGCATTACAACTCAGCTTGATCATTATTCCATACATGCCTACTGTTGCAATTTTTAATCTTGATGAACATCATACTGCATTACAACTCAGATTGATCATTATTCCATACATGGCCACTGTTGCAATTTGTAATCTTGATGAACATCGTACTGCATTACAATCAAATTGTAATGCAGTATGATGTTCATCAAGATTGTCCTTAGATTGATCATTATTCCATACTTGGATACTATTATTCCAACAGTCATCATAGTGGTCATCGTAGTAGGTACATTTGAGGTATAGTGGATTCATACAGTCCAATCAGTGGATTCATCTTCATAACCCATCAAACCAATACCTCACAATCGGGTGCTCACTAGGCCTAGTTTCCTAGTAGCCTTCTAGACTGATTTCACAAGGTTCTTGCCAGACTTTCCCAAAAGACTCAGGAAGATAATCACATATGGATATAATACAATAATATGATCATATCATGATCATCCATGCCAAGAAATGGGGTTCTCCAATGTACCAATCCTTCAGACCTTGACTGTCCCCTCTACAAGTGACCCCAAAACGGCTTATCCAAGAAATCAGTGAACTGATTCGCTTCTCCCCTGCCTACCCTGCATTAAAACACTTGTGAAAGCACATAAAATAATATAATAAACCTTTGGTAACTCCTTTTCATCATAGAAACCAGTGAATACCGTCTAATCATTGTTTCTTCATGGTTTTTCACTGGTGTATTGTTCAGGAACAGTCACTCTTGATGGTATCCAGCACATCAAACCTTCTTCAAGACCCTTGCACATTCATCAAGGGATTCCATTTAATGTCAACCATTCCAACATAATCACAATGCATGAAAAGGAGATAATATTAAACCCAAATTGCATCAATTTAACCTGACTGGTGTATACCCTGACTATACAAGGACAGTCACGTCACAACGATTTAAACACCTTCCAAACTCAAAGGAAACTATGGAAGAATTCAAAGTAAATGAATCATAATATCATTCCAATCCATTTAGATCCATACCAATCATTTAAAAGATGAATTTGTCAGCAAATACTCTGACTGTACCCTTACGGGCAGTGACAGGGTCTTTAGGAAAACAATTTACATTTCATTATCTTAGAATATATTAAATTGATTCTTTCCTTACATTGATTCTTTGATACCTATCTATGTAACTGTACAGCAAATGAAAGTTAAATCACTATGAAAAACATTATACTGCATTACAAGTAGACATTATACTATGATCATGCACATTGAATGGCTCTAACACAATATTATGATCCATCCAAAATACTATGATCTAACACAATACTATAATATCATTCTCCATTTAGATCCATACCAATCATTTAAAATATGATTTTGTCAGCAAATACTTTGACTGTACCCTTACGGGCAAATACTATAATATCATTTAGATAATCACATATGGATCTAACACAATACTTTGATCCATCCACAATACTATGATCTAACACAATACTATAATATTATTCTAATCAATTTAGATCCATACCAATCATTTAAAAGACAACTTTGTTAGCAAATACTCTGACTGTACCCTTACGGGCAGTGACAGGGTCTTTAGCAAAACAATTTACATTTCATTATCTCAGAATATATTTGATAAACAAAAACTATGTTTGATAAAAAATCATCAACCATAAACAATCATAAACAATTATCAACCAAAACACAGTTGTATCAGTGTATGTGAACAAAGTATGATAAAGTTTCAACTCATGATAAAGTTTGATAAAGTATGTAGAAAATAACTATAATCCACCATATGTGGCTGTAATCCAATCCACTCTCTTGTCATCAGTCATCAACAAGAACCCTTTGGCTCTTTCACGTTCAACCACGAAGGTGTCATATACCCTCAGGAATACACCTCAACTCAATTTAGGGATGGATTTGAGAGAGGTATATGCTTGTCATTTTGGGATGATGTTTCTACATTCAAAGTTATCTCTATGGCATCTTCTAAGGTGGTTGGTTTGAAAGCGACCACTAACCATCTTATGGATTCTTTTAGCCTATCCACAAATAGATAAGATATTTTTTCCTCATCTATCCCTATGACTCCTGTCGAATTTCTTTGAAACCTATGAATGTATTCATCCATTCTTCCTGTTTGTACTTGTGTTAATTTCTTGAAATCTTTATGTGGGTGTTTCCGGTCAAACCTTTTGATTAATGTTTGTGTGAATTCCTCATAAGATATTATGTTGTCATATCCTTGGGTGTGGACCCCATGGTGCCACCAATGATGGGTTGTGTCTTGCAAGTGTAGGACGACAAAGTGAATTGCATCTTCTTCCATCATGGGATTGAGGGTCAAGTAAGTATTTAATTTTAGCAACCATCACTGGGCGATGATTCTATTAGATCCATTAAAATTTGGAATGGTCACTTTATTTTCCTTGTGTTTTAAATCCTTATTAGGTTGTTCCCTTACCCTTCTAGGGGCTTCTAATTTCTTCACTTCACAATAGTCCCTGAAAGATACATCCCTTTTTATTGCAAGACTTAACCTTGAGTACATTGCTACTAGTTCTTCCATGCTATGAGGGGTTTGATTGTTTCCTTCTTCCTTCCTTGGTGTATTTCTTCTAGTGTAGGAATTATGGTTTTTTATTCTTGGTGTGGATGTCCTACTATTATTTTCTAAGTGATTTGTATTAGCATCCCTTCCACTAGGGTGTTATCTAAGTTTGTTGATTGAAGCATTCATATTTTTCAGAGCTTCCATCTGTTCCATTAAGGTCTTTGTTGTTATTTCCATGAATGACCTCATTTATTCACTCGTTGGTTGGTCCATGGTCTTATTTGATTTTGAGTTAGCTTTTACTAGTTTCCTTTTTTCTCTTTCTAATGCCCTTTGACTAGTTTGCATTAACTACTTTCCACAGGATGGCAGGAAAGATGCTTTGATACCAATTGTAATGTCCCTTGTCTGTTTAAGACTTAAATTGTCACAAACTATTTAATGTGCTAAATGGACAAATTTATGATTTCTCCTAACTAATCAAACAAGAGATTTATATAATTATAGCAAGACATCTACATGTGATCAGAAACATTCCTATCCATCGTATTACCTTTGCTAACATAAGAAAGGCGGATTTGGGAATGTAACCAAGGTGCCTTGAGACCACTTCCAATAGGCTCCTACAAGGTTTACAGGTCCAAGCCCATATCTTATCTTAGGACTATGCCCTCAAAGTTTTTGGGACGCGAACGCCTACCCTATCTTGGGACAGAAAGTTATTGGCTGGATTTAGACAAGCCCCTCCTTGGAGACATTCTTGCATTCCTCCTCTTAATCTAGCAAGTTGATAAGTTTGAACATGATCAATTATATATGTACGTGTCTATATATATACATACATATATGTATATACATACATATATGTATATACATACATATATGTATATACATATATATATATATACATATATATATGTATATACATGTATATACATATATATATATATATATATATATATATATATATATATATATATATATATATATATATATATATATATATATATATATATATATATATATATATATATATATATATATATATATTTGTATGTATAGATATCCTTTTTTCTGAATTCATCAACGATAGCCAATGTTTAATTGAAAGAATGATGGTCATAATTGACATACCTGATGCTACTGCAGATATATGGTTTTGTTGTTGCAGAATCCCCAATTTATAATGGTCTTAATAGCAGACTCTCGTTGAACATTTTTCCTCCAAAAAATTTCCATGCCTCAAATGACATATTCAATCTCCCTTTTGTATCTTGCATACGGTACTGGTTACATTTTTTGGGAATCAAAGGATATGTCTCTCCATGATCGATGGTATCCCCTCATAACAGAAAGGGATCTATTTATGTAAATTATATGCCTAACGATTATTTGTTTACATGACTGTTCAAGTCGTTGTTTGATTAGTAAATTGATTTGTTACTTGCTGATGAAACTACGTACGTGGGTTGTTGACTGACAGTCTTGGCACGGTGGCAGTATCTACGTGGACTTCTTGTCCGTCGGTTCCTTCATCACCGTTGGTTCCTATATTATTCATCCTTTGTGCTTTTCGTTAATACATGTTTGTTAATTAATTAGTTAGTACTTATAATCATTTCTTTATTAATTAATAATTTAGTAATAATCATTTATAATTAATACTTAGTTATTAAGAATCATTTATTTATTATTTAATACTTATTTATTCAATTATTCAATTGATGTGTGATCAATATATTAAAAATATTGATTTATTTATTTATTAAATATTTATACTTGGGATGTAACAACTTGCCAAAATCCCACAAGTAAATTGTTAAGTAGAAGTCCTAACACAAAATGGATATGTTAAGGGGATTGATGTGAAAATGAAAGGAATGGGATAATTGAGGAGTTACTTTTGTTGTTGTAGCATTGATAAATGTGTTAAATATTGTTGGCCATACCTAGATTTTCACTTTTGAAAATAACTTTGTTGGCAAGTGATGTTTTGGGAGCACTATGGATCACTTAAGGGTTGTCATTTATGGAAACACTTATGCTAGAATGAGCGCATGAAGTGAGAACAGGTATTGGAGACCCAGTCATGAAAATGACTAACTATAGAATCAAAATAAGAGTATTATGTAGTACAGTTTTGGTTAGCGAAGATGGTATATGATGTATTATGGCTTGCGAAGTTACAAGAAAATAGTTTGGGAGATGTAGGACCTTCAGTTAAGGTCACACATGTTTTGGAATTGATATCAATAAGATACAGTGTTGTAAAGGTATGTGAAGACAAAGAATCAATAAAAGAGGGTATATGAACAGTTGCGATTGTTGAGGGAAGATCAGATGGAATGGTAACATGCTAAGTCAAATGAAAGTTGTATATTGCTGACAGCTTGGTTATAAGATCGTCGACTCAACATTTATCATTTGCATAAATATTTATTATGTTTTGTATTGTACTTGAGAGCCGACTGAATGGCTGAATTGATATAAGTATAAAGTATTTTGTAGAAGCGATAAGTATGCAATTATGTGATAGAAATGGATGTGAATTTGGGATGTCAGTAACGGAAGATAGAAGATGTGAGATCTGAGTTTAATAGAGCTATAACTGGAACTATCAAAGCATAGCAGATGCTTGTATTGTTCACAACTTGAAGAATACTTATGTGACAGAGTTTTGATTGTAAGAGTTGTAAGCTCACCACCTTTAATAGGGTTTTTGTATACCCCTAACAGGGTTTTATATTCCTCTAACAAGGAAATGTACTATGTAATACTCAGCTCCTAATAGGGCTAGATCTCCTAACAGGCATTCAATATTTTAGTGCATAATTGTGGGTACCATCCCCATCAAGGTTTTTCCTCAAAAACAAATCATGGTGTTATGAGTTATGTGTTGTGTATTTATGTTCTTTTCATTTCAACATTAATATGGTTTATTTGCAATTGGTTGAAGTTTAATTTAAAGTGTTGTAATAATGATTCACCCCCTCTCAGTATTACCTAATCCTAACAATTACTATCAGAGCTATTGGCCCTTGGAGAGAAAGCCTAACAACTTAAGGGAGATCAAAATGGATTCAGTAAGTTTGCAAAAGAAATTTGAAGCAGCACGTCGACCTGGACAAACAAAAGGCTGAGAATGGCGAACTGAAATTCAAATTGAGAAGAGCAGAAGGTTTCATCAAGAAACTAAAGGAACAGCTTAAAATTTTAAGAAGTTAGAAACAAGACCTTATGGATAAGATTAAAGATGATTCAGACAATGATACATTTGATCAAGTAAAGAAGCTAGAGCAGGAAAAAGAAAAAAATCAATCTTCTGATGATTAAAGAGATTCAACATGAAAAGGATGTGAGATACAAAGTTGAAGAGATACTAAAAGAAGCAAATGTGCAGATAGGACAAATGAAGACTGAACTTGATCACTACAAGGATAAAAGTCAGGAATTGGAGAAGTACAATCAGATCATAAAAGGAGAACTCGCTCAATCTAAACTACACATTGAGAAGCTACACATGAGTAGTGATAAAATTGATGAACAAGGAGAGAGACAGAAACCTAAAGGAGACATGACTGGAATCAGATTCAATAAAGATGAATGTTATAAGACTAATGAAGAAACACATGAAGCAAAGACTGAAGAAAGACCTACTCTTGAGAGACCTAGAGATCAGATTAGACCTTTCAGGGGTAGATTCTTTGGATGCAACAAACTTGGACACATGAAAAGTGATTGCAGGGGTAACAGATCTTTCAAACCCTTTTCTAGTTATTATCATAACTATTATGCATATGGACATAAGAAAGAAGAATGTAGAAAACCTGATCATTCTAGATATAAACAAGATTACATCAGAGAAGAATCAACATCGAAGATCACATGCCACAAATGCAATAACTTTGGGCATACTACAAGGTATTGTAAGTGGCAAGATAATTAGAACAGAAGACCACCTACATGTTTCAAATGCAACAACTTAGGACACAGTGAATTGTTGTAGGTATAATGGAATGAAAAATAGAAGAGGACCACCACCTGTAGTTATAAGGAAGAATATTGGTGACAATGGTAAAAGTCTTAATGATTATATAGATGAGTTCAAGAATCATTTCAAGAAATCAGAAAATGAAGAGGATGAGAAGATATGTAAGATAAAAGAGTTCAATAAGGATTGGTTCAGGGAGAGACAATAGATGCTACTGTGTCTTCGCATGATGATCACATTGCTACATCGACCTAGAAGGTTTCATGGCCTTATGGGGAGCATTGGATGGAGACACCAGAATATATCTAGCCCCTGATTATGTGGAGTAACCTCATGCAAGCTTAGATATGGTGTGTACATACACTATGGAGTTTATGTTTGTGATCGCAGCACTTGGAGATTCATATTCTATGTTCATAGGATTTGTGTTGACTGGACAACATGTGAAGTTGAGCTACCTGTGATTAATGCATTCACTCACCTTGCAATGGATAAAACACCTTGAAGTATATCATTTATGCACCATTTGATTAGTAGTGACCAAGGAGAACAAAGTTGAGAAGAACTACAACGATCTAGCAGATACATTGTGTGATCATTTGAAGCAAATTTCTAGATTTCAACGTATTAAAGGTATTTAGATTTTATACTCTTCAAGAAGATATGGATGCACCTATGATATTTGATGTTGTAGATAGACCGAGGTATAAGTTCAAGAAGCACCTATTTAATTCTTGCGAGGATGATCTGGAAGGAGCATTTTTGCAAACCCCTTACGACGTGGTACATGTTGAAGATATTAGGGCATACATCCACTGCAAGTATGAGACTATTAGGGATGTAGATATCTATAGAGAGTTAGATGAAACGATAGATTCATATGGAAAAATGAAAGAAGGATTCAAACATTTGGAAGAACAATCAATTATCAAATTAACCCTCATGAATGAGTTTTACGAAACCGAATGGCTCAAAATCATTCTAAGAAGAATACATGACCAATTCATTTGGATTAGAGAGCAGCCTATTAAGATATGTATCCAATTGATTCATGAGATAACTGGATTGGATAATTCTAGAGCCCTCCCAGTAGCAAAGAAAAATATCAAAAATCAAGTAGAAACCCTAACACATTCTTAAGTGGGATAAGAGAGTGATGACAATGAATGACATCTTTCAACAAGATGTGAGATTGGTAGCAATGCTAGTAGGTTACAAGTTGTTCTACAACAGAAGACCTAATTTTGTGTCAGAAAGAGTAAAAATGATGGCATACAAAATGGTGAAGGAAAATACAAAATATAACCTTTGTGAAATCCTAGCACAGCAATTCTTGGAAAATGTAAAGATTATCAAGAAAGATAAATCGAAGGCATTCAGGTTTGGATCACTTTTGGTTCACTTACATCCACATTGTATACAAATTTCATGGAATGCACCCTAGGGCATGGAAGGATAGTGTACCTATTGGTATACAAATCTCAAAAAGCTACCGAAGACAAGATAAAAATTGGGTAGATGGTGAACTATTTGCAATGACTAAAATTCTTCAAAGCAAAATGAAGGAAAGGAACATGATACCTAAGGAGATAGTTGAGAAATACAAAGACCCAATTTGTTTCATGGTTGAAACTAACTGTGTATGCTTTGAGGCAGTTGAACCAAGGAAGAAATAGTGCTACCCTATGGGGTATGAGGTCAGTTCTGAGGTACTAACAATGCAAGTTGAACATGTACTAGCAGCTGAGATAGATAGATCTAAAGAGAGATGGGGAACTTACTTGGAGAAGTCAGAAAAATTAAGAGAGGAACATGACAAGGGAACAAGGAAGAGAAGAATAGAGAAAATAGTTAATGACATTATTGTGAAGGTAGGAATTACAAAGGAGCAGCTGAGAGAGGTAAGGAAAAAGATGACAGAAGGATCCTCTAGCTTGGTAATTGAGGCACTTCCTCCTTCTATAGCATAATAGATAGTAAGTCCTACTACTGACATAATTTATTTATCAGTTGCACATGAGAAGATAGCACAAGTAAATGTACCTACAAGAACACCTAGGAGATCTACAAGATCTAATAAACCAAGCAGCCCTAAGAAACAAAAGGTAGAAGTAGAGACATAGAAGAAAGAAGAAAAAGTGATTGAGAAGAAATAGGAAAAAGAAGTACAGAAGAGGCCACTGTACACACTAAAATATGCACTTCTATGAACCATTACATGCAAGGTTGCTCAAGAATGAGGCCTCACAAAGCGGCTCATAGCTCTCTATGCATGGAGTTGCAAGGGACTATGAGTTTTGCTCTCAGCTAGAGCTACAAGAAAGTGACCTTGCTAGTCAACCACACAATGAGAGATTCACAATGAAGACAAGGGCAACAATGCCAATATCTCCAAGAATCTAAATGGAAATGAAATGCAAATGTAACTAGTATGAATGTGCAAGACTAATCTATCAAATGAAGTGCAAACTAAGCTATGAAAAGAAGTACAATAGATTCTAAGCCCCTAATTAAGCTATGTGAGATCTATTCTATTGCATAAAAGGAAATCTAATCTATGATGCCATGAATGTAACTATGAAAGCAAAACTATTATGAAATGCAACTAAAATGATGAAAGCAACAAGTCTTCAATGTCTTCAAAAAGCTCCAAATGTACCTAGAAAACCTGCAGCATAACAATAGCATAAAATATGGATATCCAAATGAAGGAAAGAGCTCTCCTTTTATAAGAAATGAGGAGAAATGGACCATGGAGATTAAGAGGCAAAAAGTCTTAATCAGCGGTGGAGGTTGAAAGAGGAGCAATCCATGTGCACAAGCATCCTCCAATGAGAGTGAAGTGTTGACTTTTGAGCCTCATGTGAGACAAAAAGTGCTTTTTCCCTTTTTATAAAATAGGAATAATGTTTTATTTGTGCAACTTAGGATAAGAGGAAAAGTGGGGCTTTTTATTTAATCAAAAGGGGAGGAAATATTCCTTTTAATTAAATAAAGACTTAGGATAAATGGTTAGCCCATAGGATAAAAATTCAATATTAAGACTTGATCAAGAAATTGATAATGTTGAAAATATTGATTATTGATAAAAATGATTCAGGATTGATAAATCAAATAAATGGGGCCCAAAGTCTAGGCGACCATTTTAGGGTGCATACATTTGCCCCTCTTTGACTAATGTGTGATCGATTTGGGAACACATGCAGTCAAAGAAGAATTGAAATGTGAGATTGATTTGGGATCACAAAATAACTCAGATATGAGATCGATTCGGGATCACATCCGGATAAAACATAAACAAAAGCTTAGACCAACACCGTCGTTGCTAGGTGCAAATCAAGCTTTAGACAAAACTATCACCGTCGCTGCTAGGCAATAATCAATGTCTAAAAATGAGAGATAAGAATCTCAAGTTTTGAGCAAAAGCTCACAAAAGATATCTGAATCAAGAGAATCAAGGAAATCAAGGATGAGAATCCCACAAATACTGCCCCCTCGGAATCGAAATCGAAATCAAGTAGAGGAGAGACAGAAAATTGATAAGGTTGATCAAATCATAATCGAATGTAAGGGTCAAATAGGTTAACCATTAGGCAATGAAACATGCCCCAGTGAGGAAGTAGAAGAATAGAAATAGAAGACTAGAAATAGAGTGGATGAAAGACTAAAAGTTTGGAAGACATGAAAAGGAAGGAATGACGATGTCCCAGCAAAGATTATTAGGCCTCAAAAGATCAGCCAACTGCGCAGAAGGGGGGAAGATTTTGAAACGCGATTTTGACTATGAAGATGACCTCGAATTTCGATTTTGAGTCTGAAAATGGATCCAGGACGTCAAAATTAGCTAGGGGTGTAATTTTTGCGCAATTCTGAGGTGTTTTGAAAATTAGGTCAAAAAGTCAAAATGCTATAAAAGGGGTCAAAATGTCAAAAATCATTTGTCTTTTAGCGATTTGAGAATTTCAGAGCTTTAGAGAGAGAAAATGGCTCAGCAAGCAGGAGTTCCCGTCCACAGGCATCGATTCGAGCGCGCCCGGTTGCACAACCGGCCACCACACTATCCTGCCCCGGTATGTTTTCGAAAAACTCAAGCTTTTTGGTCATTTCTAGCATTTAATAGCTTCTTTTAGCACGTTTTTTTTCAAATTTTAAATTTCAAAATTTTGTGTTGAGCGAAATATCGCGCGATACTTTAGAAGTATCGCGCGCTTTGGGGAGAAGTATCGTGCGATACTTCGCGTGCCCCAAAAGTATCGCGCGCTTTAGACACCAGTATCGCACGATACTGGGCGAAAGATCGCGCGATACTGGGCGAAGTATCGCTCAACATAAGGTTTATCGCCCCACTATAGGGAGAAGTATCGCACGATACTTCTCCAAAAAAGAATATCGCTCAATTGAAAAATTTGATATTTAATGCATTTTTGAGCAAAAATGACATGGGTCTAGACAATGTTACGTTTTTAAGATGTTTTATACTGAGTTTTTGGACATCCATCATGATATGTGCTAACAACGGGCTTGGTTTTGGCTTGCAGGAGGTTTTTCCGGTGCTCATTATCAGAGCGCCGAAGGTGACTGGGTTGCGGTGTGTCCAAGATCTGGATGATTCGGGCAATGCCGATATCAGGGCCATGAGATTTCGGTATCTGTTGCGGTATCCGTATATCAGAGCAGATCATGGGTTGTTGACTGTGCTGGCCGAGAGATGGCACAGCGAGCACAACACCTTCCACCTTCCTACAGGCGAGGTATCTATCACACTAGAGGATGTCTATAGGATCCTTCGAGTTCCATGCCACGGAGAGCCTGTAAGTATAATCATGTTTTTAAGATAGTCATGTAAAATGTAATGTTTCCAAAAGATGAAAACTAACATGATTTATGTGTTGTCACAGGTATACTATGATCAGGATGTCACTGAGGGGCGTCGGTTAATTCAGGAGATGTTTCAGGATGTGACCATCCTAGACAGGCATGTCAGCTGGGAGCGACTGCTTGATGAATTTGGCAGAGATTATCCGGTGCCATGCATTGTGGCATCTATCATTTCACAGATCCTGATGACTGATCGCAGTCAGAAGGGATTCCCGCTCGGATGGGGTAGGTTACTGGTAGACTTGGTAGGCAGGCCCCGACGGATGGCATGGGGGCCTGCGATCCTAGCAGAGATGTATCATGAGCTGCATGAGATCGTCTACAGGGACGGTCGGACATGGGCATGTGGTGCCATCCTGGCACAGGTATGGGCATGGGAGCACATTGCTGTGGTGCGCCCCAGGGTTCAGCCGAGGGAGAGGAGGTACCCCTTCATTTACAGGTACATCGGGTTTATATCACATGCCCATTCAGGGGATGTGACCTATTATCGGCAGATTCTGGATGAGATAGCCTCATTCACATAGAGGCCGTACAGGGAGGTTGAGGTTTGGGGGGATGCCGCAGATGAGCTGAGTTATATGCTGTGCAGTCAGCCACTGGTAGGTCGATATGCAGAGATCGTAGAGAGATTCTGCATCACTCGGGTATGGCGGCAGTTTGGGAGGCAGCAGCGAGTCTCGACAGAGACTACCACTTATGCCAGAGCCAAGGATGAGGAGGGACATGGGTGGCTACCCATGTTAGATTATCAGCAGGCTGTCGCAGAGACAGCAGCTATCAGGGGTGAGCCTTGGGATTATTTCCCAGATGTGGCAGACGCAGGGGCTGATGGAGCCTACAGAGCAGAGTGGCGGAGGGTACCATTCCCTCGATTTACAGTACCAGATGCACAGGTGCCAACGCCGGGAGGAGACGGAGGAGACAGAGGGGATGGAGGGGACGGAGGAGAGGAGGGAGGAGATGGCAGGAGGGGGAGAGAGAGGAGGATGGAGAGAGGAGAGGGGTCGAGATCAGGTGGCCGAAAATGGTCATGGGGATAGAGATCGGCCACACCTAAGGAAGAGGCGAGACCAGCTCGCCGGCAGGCAGAGGTACAGCAGGAGCAGCCTGCGGGGGGAGAGGACCTGAGAGCCCAGATACAGGCTCAGGAGGCAGAGATACAGCAGCTGCGGACCACTATAGCTGTGAGAGATCAGTAGCTCCTAGATCTGAGGGCAGAGCGGGATTAGCAGATAGCTGATCTCAGAGCAGAGATAGCACGCCGTGAGGCGATGGCACAAGCCGAGGCACTGGAGCTCCGACGGGAGTCAGCGAGAGCTGCTTATTATCACGGGTTATATCTGCAGGTCGTCCCAGAGGGTGAGAGAGCACCATCATACTCTCAGCGGGTAGGGGTATCAGACGTGGTACTCGATAGGAGAGCTATGCCTCCTCCACCACCACGAGTTCCTCACGAGGGTGGTAGCGAGTCTTAGGTTTAGGTTTTAGATGTTTGGACATATTTTGAGACTGTTGATCCAGATTTTGGGATCTCATATTGGATGTCATGACATTGTATATTGATTTATGAGATTACTGGATGTTCGATATATCATGTGTATTTGTCTCACTTGTGATGGATGTATCAGTTTATGTATATTGTCTTGTCATTTTGCTCAAAAATGCTTATGTATGTGCTTATGTATGTTCTCTCTCATAGTTGTATGTTTAATTCTCATATGTATGATATAGACTTATGTTTCTTGAAAATGACAGTTTGTGATATAGATATGATGATGTGATTAACCCCTTGTGATGAACAGGAACAGGTTCGAGATGAAAAAGACAAGGAGCGAAAGACATGATCAAGAAGAAGAGAAGGTGAGCGCAGTTGACTGACAGGTCCACGTAGGATGAAAAGGAGAGCTCTCTCCATGTGCAAGATGCAAGACTAGACTAACATGAACCTAAAAATGCAAGGTACTATGAAAGTGGTTGACTTGCAAGGTCACAATGCTTATAGACATCTAATTATCATCATTGAGCGTTATTGGTAGCGTCGTAAGATCATACAATGCACACTAGTGTAACTATGTGGATATGAATATGATCTTTATCAGATAGAAATGTGGAAATCTCACCTAGGTATCAAAGACATGTAGGTCCAGATGACTAATGCAGTGAGATCACCTAAGTTTTGATATGGCGAGATTATGCTTGTATCAAGACACATGAAAGTCAGGATAGCTAGAAGCATGCACTCGCAAAACAATCAAGGATAATACCTTGTCAATCCATAGTGTCAAGTAAGACTAGCATAAATGCTCATGACAGTTAGGATCAACAAAATATACCCACAAGCAGATAAAGAAAGAAAACATGTTCTCATACCCTCAGTCTTCTAGCTATGCATCATCGAAAACTTCTCAGGGAGAGACCACTCATTAAAGAAATCCTCATAGACAGCACACAAAGAAAAAAAATAAAGTCATCATATCGCCAGCGAGTTGATTGTTTAAGTGCGTGTGTGTTGGTCATAGAGTCAAACTCTGAGTATCGTATCTGCTTAGTGAGAAATATCACATTACACTTTAGACTATTGGGTAAGACACCTGATAAGTGTTAAGAAACACTCGACGCAAGGGTAGTGTTGAAAAACACTATTTGAGGTGGTGTTGAAAAACACCTATTGTGAAATGCCCCAAGAGACAAATGCAACTAAAGGACCAATGTTAACAATGATGCCCCCTAGACAAAGACAAAGACCAATTCCAGACTAAGCCAAATAAGGTGAAGGAATGATGGGAAGTGGCTAAGTGTCAAGGATGCATGCTAACAAATAGGGGTGCAAAGGCCACAAGTAGCGCATGTTTCCAGGTTTTCACCACTTGGATTGTTTTTTCATTTTTTCATTTTTTCATTTTTTTGAGATTTTTTGCTACCAAGGCGCCTATTGCTAGGTTTTCACCAAGGCACTTTTTCTATTGTTTTTGATTTTTTTGAATATTTTGATTTTTTTGTGTTTTTTCAGGACTTTTTATGCTTTGTAGGATTTTTTCAGCATCATATATTAATTTTTTTGGTATTTTTTCAGGATCAATAAGATATATACAAAGGATGCCCCCAGACAGAACGGGCATCAAGGATAGAACTTCTTAAGGTGCACAATGTTGATGGGATCAGGGAGCTGTTCTCCATCAGGATCTGACAGTAAATACGCACCAGTACCAAAAGCAGCTGTGATGACATATGGTCCAAGCCAGTTAGGTTCAAACTTGCCCTTTTGCTCTCTGTTTTGTTGGTTCTTAGGGTTTTCTCGTAAAACAAGATCACCTATTTGAAATTCTCTAGGATGAACCTTCTTGTTGAATGCCTTGGACATACGCTTCTGATACACTCTCATATGATCAAAAGAAGCCTTACGCTTCTCATCTAGAAGTTCTAGTTCCTGCAACCTCATGGCACGGTAATCCTCATCTGTAATCAAACCTTTGAGTGAGACCCTAAGGGATGGTATCTCGACTTCTAAAGGCAATATTGCTTCAGCGCCATAGGTGAGAGAGAAAGGAGTGGCTCCTGTAGGTGTGCAAATGCTTGTTCGGTAAGCCCATAGTGCTGGATTGATTTGTAAGTGCCAATCCCTACCATTCTTGTGTACAGTTCTATGAAGAATCTTAAGAATGGTTTTGTTAGAAGCTTCTACCTGTCCGTTTCCCTGTGGAAAGTAGATAGAGGACCAATGTTGCTTGATTTTAAACTTTTTGCATAGGTGCTTTAGGTCCTTATTCTTAAATTGACCTCCATTGTCAGTAATGATCTCAGAAGGCACTCCAAATCGGCAAATGATATGATTCAATATGAACAAAGAAATGGTCCTTCCTGAAGCAACAGAAAGTGGTACGGCCTCCACCCATTTTGTGAAGTAGTCAGTGGCAGTAATAATGAACTTGTGTCCACCTGATGAGTTGGGATGAATCTGCCCAACCAGATCAAAGGCCCAGCGCTGAAATGGCCAATGAGAAATAGAAGGAATCAGCTCCCTACCCGGAGCATGAATCAGGTTGCCGTGTTTCTGATATTTTTCACATGACTTAGCAAAGGTGACTGCGTCCATCTGCATTGTGGGCCAATAATATCCCGCCCTAAGCAACCTTCGGGCCATGGCAAGACCATTAGAATGCCCACCACAAATGCCCTCATGGATGTCAGCTAACGCTTGGTTGGATTCCTCCTTTTCCAAGCACCTAAGGAGTGTCCCATCTAAACCCCTCCTATATAGGTCACCAGAGATGAGGGTGTGGCGAGAGGCGTTACGGATAAGGTTTTGGCGTTCGAAGCAGGTGAATGTGTCAGGGATGATGCCATCATGAAGATATGAATAGATAGCACCATATCGGGAAGACTCGTGTGTGATAATGGCACAAATGACACGGCTTTCAGATGAGTCAAAGATGGGATGGTGTAGTTCTTCCACCAGGAATTCAAATCTGGATTCATGTGTCTCCAACTGAAGAAGTGAAGCTAATGTGGCCATGGCGTCTGCAGCTTTGTTCTCTGTCCTAGGGATTTGTTGAAACGTCACAAAGGTGAAATAGCGTTTCAAAGAATCAACCATCTTTTTATAGGGTATCAATTTGTCATCCTTGGTTTGATACTCTTCATTGACTTGGTTGATGATTAACTGAGAATCCCCAAAGACATGTAATTCTGTGATATTCCATTCTATAGCCATTTTCAAGCCATTAGTTAAAGCTTCATATTCTGCAATATTATTGGTACATGGGAATAATAGTTTATAAGACTTCGGAATGTTGTACCCATGTGGAGAAACAAATAAAACTCCAGCACCTGATCCATTTTGCATGCGGGAGCCATCAAAGAACATTGTCCAAGTGCGAGTAGTGGTATATAAGATGTGTTCATCTGGGAATTCCACTTGGACTGGCATACTATCCTGGATTGGAAAATCAACTAATTGGTCAGCAATAGCTTGCCCTTTTATTGCCTTCCTTTCAACGTACTCTATGTCAAATTCAGTGAGGACCATCATCCATTTAGCAAGTCTACCCGTCAGGGCAGCCTTACCAAGCAAGTATTTAAGGGGATCAATTTTGGCAACCAAGTGTATGGTATGAGCAAGCATGTAGTGGCGCAACTTTTGAGAAGCAAACACCACCGCGAGACAAGACTTCTCAATATTATTGTAATTGATCTCATAAGAGACTAGAGTACGACTGATATAGTAGATGGCCCGTTCTTTCCCAGTATCATCTGTTTGAGCCAATAATGCCCCCAGGGAAGTGTCTGTAGCTGAGATATATAGGATCAATGGTTTCCCTGGAATAGGAGGCATTAAGATCGGAGGATTAGCCAAGTATTGTTTGATCTGATCTAGGCTCTTTTGACAATCCTCATTCCAAACACAAGAAGCACCCTTATGCAATGTCTTGTTGAAGGGTTGCGCTCTATCTGCAAGCTGAGAAATAAACCTCCTAATTGATTGAAGACGTCCCTGAAGACTTCTCATTTGGCTGATATTTCGAGGAGGTGGCATATCTAGGATTGCTTGGACCTTTTCGGGATCAACCTCGATACCTTTTGCTGATATTATGAATCCTAAAAGTTTGCCTGAGGTGACGCCAAATGCACACTTCTTTGGATTCAATCTGAGTTGAAATTGTTCCATACGATCTAGAATTACTTCCAGATCATTGAGGTGTGTGTCCCTTTTTCTTGATTTTACCAGGGTATCATCCACATAATCTTCCATATTTTTGTGCATCATATCATGAAAGATAGTTGTCATAGCTCTTTGGTAGGTTGCTCCTGCATTCTTTAACCCGAATGGCATGACGTTCCAACAGTAGGTTCCCCATGCACATGTGAATGCTATTTTCTCTTGGTCTTCAGGAGCTATTTTGATTTGATTATACCCCGAGAAACCATCCATTAGGGAATATATGTCATAGCCCGCCGTCATGTCCACTATCATGTCAATGTTTGGAAGTGGAAAATCATCCTTTGGGCAGGCTTTGTTTAGATCTCTAAAATCTGTGCAGACATGAATGGACCCATCATGTTTAGAGACTGATACTATGTTTGAGATCCATTCTGCATAATCTATGGCTCTAATAAATCCAACTCTCAAAAGCTTTTCTAATTCTCCTTTGACAAGTAGAGCTATATGTGGATGCATTTTTCTTAATCTCTGTTTTACTGGCTTGACTCCTGGAGCTATAGATAAGTGATGCATTATGAGATTCGTGTCAAGCCCTGGCATGTCTGAGTAGGTCCATGCAAAATTAATTTTCTTTTTCTGTAAAAATTGTACATATGCCTTAGTCTCTTCATCTGATAAAGACTGAGCAAGATGGACTATCTGAGGATTTTCTTCTGTGTTTAGATTGACCGGCTTTGTTGGTTCAATCAATATTGATGATCTATCCTGGAAATAACTCGGCAAGTTATTAAGTACCCCATCCTTAGGTGCCTCAAAGAGGTTTTCACCTTCGGATGCATCATTTCTTTTTACTATTTTTGGTTCTGACACCGCCACAAAGTGGTTTTCGCCATCAGACCTATTTTTCTTTTTGTCTTTTGTTTTGAGACTGAGGTACTTAATATCAGGCTCTGTCATGCTGGTTGTTGGTTCACTAGTGGAAGAAGCCACGGGTTCGAGAGCATTCAGATAGCAAGAAATTTCATAATCATTGTGAAATGTGAGGAATGTGGGCTCTTGGTGGCGCTGAGACAAGTCAATCAGGTCAAAGTGAACAAGGGGTAAGTCAATGGTAGGTTCGATGTTGTTAATGCGAAAGGTGTCATCTCTGGTGACCATATAATCGGAGCTCATCAAGTCTTCTCCTAAGATACCTGAATTAGGACTCATCCTATCAAACGAAGCGTCATCTACTAAAGTGATTTGAGGAGCGCAATCCTCTAGTCTGACACTAGGATCGTTAGTCGCATCGGGTTGGGTACTATAGGCATGGATAATATCCACGTCTAGATCAATTGTTGCATCTGAAAGTGAATCCCATTCATATTCATGGGAGTCTATCTCTGAGTCATCATTTAGGCCTCGTGATGTAGAAGCTTCAAGGTTAGGAAGGGTTTCCCCCTCTCTAGTGCTAGTATTGGTACTATCCGTCGCAGCTAGGACAGTAACACTTTCCTTTGTCGATCTAGAAGTCACACAATCACTATCCGTCGCAGCTGGGATAGTAGGATTATTAAGCATCAAATCTGTGGAATCTCCCCAAAGGAGATTCGTTGAGGGCACCCAATCATCAGACACATCTTGTTGGTTGGAGAGATCGGGCGTATAATCTGCATCACTGTCACTGTCCGTTGCAGCTGGGACAGGGATACCTTTCTTCTTCTTATTCTCAAAACCTAAGCCGACCGTGGACTTATTTTTGCGTCCAAAAAGAGCATGATCAAGAGGCTCAGCTTTAGCATCCAGCCTATGACTAAGGGGACCAAATCCCGGATATCCCATATTTTTAACCAGTGTATATCCTTTCCCATAAGTTTCAGGTGAAGGAGCAAAATTCTCATTATGTTTGTATTTCTCCTCGCGATATATCCAGTCCCTTACAGCAACTTCCTCTTTCTCTTCTTGAATGGGGACCGAAGACTCAACAAATTTCCCAAATAACGTCATTGCTAATGATGAAGGCTTCACATTTGGGGATGGTCTCCCATAAGACCTAGGAGAGATTGGCATTTTTGTAAAAGAATCAATCTTATAATCTCCCATCCCAAGGTCCATGGTCTTGAATTTCTGCTTGCATTGTTCAAGTGAACTACTAGGACTGTCAGCTTCTCTATTCAAAGGTACATGTGATCCCGCAGAAATGTTATTAACTGATAGAGCACTGTCTCCAGGGATGCAAATTTCTACACCATTATGGGGAAACTTAACACACTGGTGATATGTCGATGGGACTGCCTGCATTTCATGAATCCATGGCCTACCTAGCAAAATGTTGTAGGCTAGAGGTCCAACATCAACAATTTGGAATAATATGTCTTTTTCTACGGGACCAATACGAATAGGCAAAACAGCCAATCCCTTAGAACTTCTTTCTGCTTCGTCATATGCTTTGATTGTGATTCTTTTCTTTGTGTCAATGACGTTCTCAGAATATCCTAGAGCTAGCAGCAAACTCAGGGTACAAATATTGAGCCCCGCACCCCCATCTATCAATACACGCCTAACGCGGGTTTTATGAATCATGACCTCGATGTGTAAGGCCAAATTATGTGGGTGGCTAATGGATTTGTCATCTTCTTCTGAGAAGGTGAGGAAATGAGGGCTAGCCAAATGGTTGACCATGTTTTGGAATTGGTCGATATCTAAGTTATTAGGGACATTGGCCGCTCGCAAAGCATCCTCGAGGACGCGCTTGTGCTTAGGAGACAATTCTAAAAGCTCAAAAATGGATATCTGAGCGGGTATACGTTGTAGTTGGTCAATAAGATTATAACTGGAATCAGGACCAACGACAGATTTTGGAGGAGCACCTTTGGACACGGGCTGTTTAGACTTGCTAGTGCTGGGACCTTTGATGATAATGGGTGCTTGGGCCTGACCCCTAGTGACAGCATTGAGGGACTGGGGCATTCCTTGTGAGTGAGGACCTCTTATCACCACAGCGGGTCTTTCATTAGTCATAGGAATTGAGTCCACATTATGTCCATAAGGATCTTTCTTTCTCACCAAGTTGATATTATCGTCAGCCACTTCAAGCATGTTAATCACATTATCAGCATGTGTGTATGTATAGTTAATAGCCGCCTTGCCATTCTTACTGCTAGAATTCTCTCCTTTTTCATATTTAGGCAAGGGCTCTTTAAAGGCTTTATGGTCTGCATTAGTAGTTAACCCATCCACTTGTAATTGTCCTTTCTCAATAAGGTCTTGGACAAGATGCTTGAGTTTAAAACAATTTTCTATGTCGTGTCCAATCCCATTATGGAAAACACAAAAAGCCTTAGCATCCCACCAATGAGGTAAAGGATCTGGTATTCGATGTTTTGTAGGATCCTGTGGGTGCGCCAAATTATGAGCAACTAGTGTCTTAAAAACATCTGCATAGGATTCTCCCAATTTAGTAAATTGTCTTTTCTCCGTTTTAGATCTCTTTTGATACTTAGGTTTGTCTTGTTGCATTGACGATGTTTGCAACTTCATAGCTTGAACTGCATGAGAGAGATTAAGAACTCCTTCATTTTTGACCTGAGATGAATCAACAACTCTGTCGTTGACGACCTGCTTGTTTTTGTTCCAATAAGAGTTCTTTTTGTCCTTGTTACCATTAGTATTGTTATTTTGGCTATTGTTGTTATTTGTTGGTTTAGCCAAAATTCCTTGTTCTTTTAGGACATCCTCAATGCGACATGCCACCTCTACCATAGTATCAAAAGAATTAAATGGGATTTTCTTGACTTCATATTTGAGTTCTGGTATTAGATTGTTTACAATGATATCAATTCTCTCTTCTTCAGGGATTGTCCTTGGGTATTTCGAACACAATCGCCTCCATCGTTGTAAAAAGGTGACAAAAGATTCCCCTTGATTTTGTTTAAGTTTATACAAATCAAGCATTGTGACCGACCTAGATAAGTTGTAAGCGAAATGCTGAACAAATCTTTGGACAAGTTCTTTAAATGTCTTTACTGGAGGGGAAAGGTTGGTGAACCACTCCATGGCTTGACCTTTTAAACTCCTTGGGAATAATCTCAGCAAGTAGGAGTCTTCATGGTGAAAGGAAAAGCTCATTATGTAGAATTGTCGAACATGGTCGTGAGGGTCACCAGTGCCATCATATTTGTCGTATGTTGGGAATTCAACTTTCTTAGGAAATTCTACCATCACCACACTTTTGTCAATGGGGTTAGGACATATGGAGTCCAAATGAAATGTGCTCTTGGGAGCCTTCATTCTGTCTATATCCTTTTGCATTTGTAAGATCACCTCATCAGTTGAAGGATTCTATTTCTTGATCTTTTGGTGAACATCAAAATTATATGGAACTTTAGCGCCTTTGTTGATAAGACTTTCCAAGAATTGGTCTTTGTTTTGTTCCACGTATTGCTCCACATAGGCTTGAAAGGATGGTTCTTGTTGCATAGTCATGAAGTCCATATGATCAAATTTAGCATAACTGCCTCCATGTTGTGAGCCATGATGTGCTCGTTGGGAGGGTTGCTTTGAATGTTTATGAGACGATTGTCTCCTATGATGGTCATATCTTGAAGTCCTTCTTCCTCTAGGACTTGGGGATCGTGAGGGTGTCTTTGATCTTCTTCGAGGGCTAGGGGAAGGGGTAGATGGGGGCGAGTTGATCCCACTATTGGCTCCCCTCCCGTTAAATTGACTTTGGAGTTGTTGTGCATAGAGTCTATCTTCTTCTTCTTGGGTGACTCTTTTCTGTATATCCAACAATGCACGTTCCTCTTCCTCTAGTTGTCAGAATTTTTCCTTTTTAGCAGCCTGTTCATCTAAGTAGGCTTGCTTCTCTCTCTCAATGCTTCTCAACCTTGTATTTGCATATCGAGAAGTGTCTTTAAGTGGGGAGGTTTGTCTTGAATGCCTTATTGCATTAGCTGCGTTGATATGGTGATCACTAGATTCGTTGTTCTGGTCTTCGTGTTGTGACCCTGAATCTGAGTGAGCTGACTTATGTTGTCTTTCAGCCCGTTGATGAGCATCAAAATACCTCGCATTGTTAGGAGGTGACCCGGGTGGACTGGCATGAGAAGAACCACCATACTCTCTTCTGTGTCGTTGAAAGATATCCTCGAGAGTTTGATTCATGGCTTCTCTTTGTTGTCGGGTGAAAGTGTAACTCATGTCCATACTTGATGAAAGTGGTATAAAAGAGGTGCTCACTTCACTAGGGTTAGCTCCCGGATTGAAACAAACCTCGGATTCACTCTTAGGAGATTGATCAAAAAGGGGTCCTTTTCCCTTAGGTTGTCGACGAGTCTTGATAGGTGGTAACTTGCTAAAGGCAACAGGGGGTCACTTCCCTTGATTAACTTGGTACCTTGTCGTAACTGACATGAAAGAGAGATATTCTCAATGATAAGGTGACCTTTCAAAGTGTCAACACCAAACTAGGATAATCAAAGTTCTCTATTGTCCAAAGAGAAATGAAAAAGAAAAAAAAAGGGCTTTACCAACACTGTCAAAGAGGTGCTTCAAATCAAAGGGTGACTACCCTTGCACTTTTGAATCAGGAGGTTGGACTAGGCCAAAAGATAATTGAAAATGAAAGCGATTTGGACAATAAGAGAACTAAAATTTTCCCAGAATATAGCTAACAATTTTAAAGTTGGACCTTGGCACCAAGAATGGCTTTCTAACTTGACAATTATTCCAAAGTGACTTTGTAAATCAAATGATGCTATCCCGAAGAACTAAGAACCAGAAATTTGGAGTCAAGATAGATCTCAAACGTCAGGGTGAGAAGCCTGCTCTAAGACCTGGCCTAATTGACAGCAACTGAAACTGACCAAAATTTAAGCACGACAAAAATGAACCAAGCGATATACTCCAGGCTACTGGGGCGATAAACCTATACCCGTGCGATACTTCGCTCCATGACAGGCGATACTTCTTAACACTTTCGGGCGATATACTCCAGGCAGGTCTGGCGATAGTCCGTCGGGGGTGAACTATCGCGCGATATTTCTCTTCAAAGGGGGCGATATTTCTAGCATGCGTGAAGTATCGCACGATACTTCGCCTTACAGGGCGCGATACTGTTGCAGAATTATTCAACTCTTGACCAGAATTGTGTGAAATTTGCATTTTTGGGTCTGTTTGGTCAAAATTTTCAGTCTGAGGGTTGATGTTTTTGATTTCAGTCATGGTATCAGCAAAATTTCGGTAGGTTTGCAAATAGCAAGGGATCAAAACGTGGTCTCAAACACTTGAAACAAGAGCAAAAGCAACCTTGCCAAGGCAAACACTTGTAATATCAAAATTGAAAAAGCACCCTATGAATGCTACCGATTGTTTGTATGTTGAGAACGTTTACACTGGTATCACACAATCGAAGACAATTCAAGCAATTACTACCTACAAGACAAGGCTCAATACTTACCAACTTAGCCCACAACTTGATGCCCCCTCGCCTCACACCAAGTGGTTACCCACAAGAGATGTTGGCTTTGTCATGGAAATGTCAAAATGACACAACCAAAGGGACACATATGGTGAGTATCTTAAGGTGATCCGGGTAAACCACTTGGATCAATCCTTGCACTAAGAAGATAAGCGGCTAAAAGAGGGTGGCTTCTATCTAATGGTTCTTAATAAGGATTTCCGTTCACAACACCCCTCTTGCTCCTCATAAAGGACTAGGACCTCGCGGCCTCAAGAGTACCTTAAGCATTCTTGTTTAATGTTTTCCTCATGGTCGCAATCCCATGAGCTACTCACATCAAACAAAGACAAGTGTTATGTCTATCAAGATTTTTGGTGTCCTTGATAGCCTTGAGATTATAGTGAGTTGGAATCACTTGCCACCAAAGAAAATGATGACAAGGTTGTCCCCACTTGAGTCGTTTCTCTTGATTGCTCAAGAGCAAGCCCGCTAAAGGATTCCTAAACTAAACAAAATGGATCAAATCTTGAGGTTCAAGGTTTTTGATTCACCACAAGGGTGAAGAGCATACTCCCCTATCTCAAGAATCTCTCCCAAACACACCAAGCAAAGAGATCAATTACCCCTTTGCTTCCAAAACCTTAAGATGGGTCAAGATTTTCTGATTCACCTAAAGGTGAAAAGCATACTTCTCCTACCACCTCAAGATCCCTTTCACAAGGTATTAAGATTCCTAGTACAATTAGTAAATGCCACAAATGAAAGGAAAATAACAACAAGCAAGAAATGAAATTTTTTTTTTTTGTTTTTATGCTTGGGCAGCCCTGCAAAAACTGTTAGTAGCCCTCTTTGACATGCGTTTTTAGCAATTTTCAAGCAAAGGAAAGCACCTACAAACACAACTTTTTAGACCCACAATGTTAGCAAAATCAAAATCCAAATGTAAATGTGCAATAATCTAATGGATTCAAGTTAAAAGATGCAGGTTAGACCTATCTAAACAAAGCAAAACAAAACAGCAAGCTAAAATAATCAAATTCAGACAAAAAACTTGAAAGCGCAAGTCTCTGCCAGATCAGGCGATATTTCTCAGTCTTCAACAGTATCACGCGACACAGTTTCCTATAGTCGGGTGATACTTCTCAGTCAAGTGATACTTCGCACGATGACAGGCGATACTTTGCCCGGTGTCAGGCGACAGAAGTCAATACATTCGTGCGATACACTTTCCGAGCGAACTATCGTGCCAAGACAGGAAGTATATCGCGCGATATTTCTGAGAAGTGTCGCGCGATAATCTGAGACAGAAAACCAGAGACAGATTTTTTCGAAAATTAATCCGAAAATGATGAAAAAATGCAAAATTAAAGGGACAAAGCTAATCTACTCGGCCCCACGGTGGGCGCCAGAAATGTACACACTAAAATATGCACTTCTATGAACCATTACATGCAAGGTTGCTCAAGAATGAGGCCTCACAAAGCGGCTCATAGCTCTCTATGCATAGAGTTGCAAGGGACTATGAGTTTTGCTCTCAGCTAGAGCTACAAGAAAGTGACCTTGCTAGTCAACCACACAATGAGAGATTCACAATGAAGACAAGGGCAACAATGCCAATATCTCCAAGAATCTAAATGGAAATGAAATGCAAATGTAACTAGTATGAATGTGCAAGACTAATCTATCAAATGAAGTGCAAACTAAGCTATGAAAAGAAGTACAATAGATTCTAAGCCCCTAATTAAGCTATGTGAGATCTATTCTATTGCATAAAAGGAAATCTAATCTATGATGCCATGAATGTAACTATGAAAGCAAAACTATTATGAAATGCAACTAAAATGATGAAAGCAACAATTCTTCAATGTCTTCAAAAAGCTCCAAATGTACCTAGAAAACCTGCAGCATAACAATAGCATAAAATATGGATATCCAAATGAAGGAGAGAGCTCTCCTTTTATAAGAAATGAGGAGAAATGGAACATGGAGATTAAGAGGCAAAAAGTCTTAATCAGCGGTGGAGGTTGAAAGAGGAGCAATCCATGTGCACAAGCATCCTCCAATGAGAGTGAAGTGTTGACTTTTGAGCCTCATGTGAGACAAAAAGTACTTTTTCCCTTTTTATAAAATAGGAATAATGTTTTATTTGTGCAACTTAGGATAAGAGGAAAAGTGGGGCTTTTTATTTAATCAAAAGGGGAGGAAATATTCCTTTTAATTAAATAAAGACTTAGGATAAATGGTTAGCCCATAGGATAAAAATCCAATATTAAGACTTGATCAAGAAATTGATAATGTTGAAAATATTGATTATTGATAAAAATGATTCAGGATTGATAAATCAAATAAATGGGGCCCAAAGTCTAGGCGACCATTTTAGGGTCCATACAGCCACAAGATATGTGGAAGCTGAATAGCTAGATGTTGCAAAAGAGAGTACTAAGAGATGGAAATCTGAAGATAGAAAATAGATACTATGAAAGGTATGATTCAGATAATCAAGCAGTAATTGAGTACTTATTAGTTTTCAAGAAAACATTGCTAGAGATAGAAGGAAGTATCCCTAAGGACTTATATAGAAAGTTAGAAATAAGACAATAGTTAGCACAGTCTGAGGATGAGAATATAAGAAATAAGGCTATTGAAGACATGTTACCTATAGTCTCCATACAAGAGAGGGAGAGAATCATTAAAGAGTTGAAACCTCTACTGAGAACAAAGGCTAGACTTGTAAAGATAATGGCAAGAAAGTATGATGAGGTTACAGAGGAAACACAAAAGGTATTAGACCAAATTATTATGTGCAACATTCCTAAGAAGACTTCACCTCCCAAGGTTACCAAGCCTACACCATTAGGAATGGGAGAACGATCTAAGACAACTGAAGTGAGTGAAAAAGCAAGCGTCGAAGTTGACAAGCAACCAGATTTCTTCATTTCTGGTATGCCTATTTCATTAGACACCTCACTTGATGCAAGATAAAATGGATAGTGTGATCATAGTAGAAGAGGAAGGATGGAAAGAGGAAGAAAATAAAGAAGATAAATAGGAAGAGAAAGAATAAGAGAAGGAGAAACAACAAGACAAAAAGTAGGAAGAAGAGACAAAAGCAGAAAAATTAGAAGAGTTGAGATCAAACAAGAACTGGATACCTCCTCCACTCTATTGCTGGAAAGTATGGCCAAACCAGTGAGTGCAGATGTGGAAAGCATGGATGAGGATGAACTCATGAGGTTATCCTTCATGGAATTTTCTAAGGCAAAGGAAAGGTCAGAACAAAAAGGGGACAAGAAGGTAAAGGTGATTGCTAGGGCAGTAGAGACTGTGAATAAGATACTCCCTACACCTCTTATTTTTCAAGTAAATGATGATGTTGAGAACTTAAACATGGCTCTGGACAAATTTGACAGTCATTTTGAGTCATTGTTGAAGATCACACAGGATAAGGCTGAGAAGAGATACTTAGAAAAGAAGTTCAAGGAAGTTTGTCAGTCCATCTCATGGGACTTGGACATTCTGAAATCAACTACAATCAAAGCTAAAAGTTGTGTGGCACATGAAAGAAAGGTATACAACTACTACATAAATCCTAGTAGACATGTTAGAAATATTGGAGATATCATAGCAAAGGATAGGGCTACCTTAGATAGCTTAATGGACAGTTGTGAAACCTCTTCACAAACTGTGTTGGATATGGACAAGCAGGCATCCAATATTTTTGATAAGTGTCTTGAATACATAGGAAGGGAGAGTAGTGGAAAGATTTGGTTTGCTAAAGATTCTAATCACTCTGAAGCTATCAATTCTTGAAACTCATCTTACAGAGATGTAGAAGATAGAAGGGTCAATGAAAATTGTGTACCCACCGAGCTGTATATAGAGAAGAAAGAAGAAGAAAAGAAGAAGAAAAGAAGAAAGGATATGTATATAGAGAAGTAGAAGGAAGATAGTGTTTTAACACTTAGTCATTTTTTGCTAAGTGTTTCCATCAATGCCAAAGGGAGAGATTGTTGGCAAGTGATGTTTTGGGAGCACTATGGATCACTTAAGGTTTGTCACTTATGGAAACACTTATGTTGGAGTGAGTGCATGAAGTGAGAATAGGTATTGAAGACTCATCATGAAAATGACTAAGTACATAATCAAAATAATAGTATTCTGCAGTATAGTTTTTGTTAGCAAAGATGGTATATGATGGATTATGGCTTGCAAAGTTATAGGAAGATAGTTTGGGATATGTAGGACTTTTAGTTAAGGTCGTATGTGTCTTGGCATTGATATTAGTAAGATACAATGTTGTAATGGTATGCAAAGAAAGAGAATCAGTGAAACAGGGTATATGAATAGTCGTGATGATTGAGGGAAGATCAGATGGAATGGTAACGTGCTAAGTCAGATGAAAGTTTTATATTACCAACACCTTGGTAATATAAGATCGTTGGCTCAGTATTTATCATTTGCATAAATATTTATTATGTTTTTTATTATATTTGAGAGTCGACTGAATGGAAAAATTGATATAAGTATAGAGTGTTTTATGGAAGTGATAAATATGAAATTATGTGATAGAAATGGATGTGAATTTGGGATTTCAGTAAAGGCAGATAGCTCTGAGTTTGACATAGCTATAACTGGAACTATCAAAGCATAGTAGATGCTTGTATTTTTCACAACTTGAAGAACACTTTTGTGACAGAGTTTTGATTGTAAGAGTTATAAGCTCACAACCTTAAATAGGGTTTTTGTATACCCCTAACATGGTTTTGTATTCCTCTAACAAGGAAATGTACTATGTAATACTTAGCTCCTAACAGGGCTAGATCTCCTAATAGGGTTTCAATATTTTAGTGCATAGTTGTGGGTACCATCCCCACCGGTTTTTTCCCTTGGCCAGGGTTTCCTCAAAAAAAAATCATGGTGTTATGATTTATGTTGTGTATTTATGTTCTTTTCATTTTAGCATTAATATGGTTTATTTGTAACTGGTTGAAGTTTAATTTAAAGTGTTGTAATACTAATTCACCCCCCTCTTAGTATTATCTAATCCTAACAAACTTTCCATCTTTAAAATACAATAATATCCAAAAATAACTAGCTTCTTTATTAGGTTGGTACAAGGTAGATTAGATTCAAGAGGATATGATGGTAGAGCTATATTTGGCTACACTTCTTCAAATGTCCTTGATATGCTCATTAGAGTGCCAAGATCTCCAAGGTAGTGAAAAATGTTTCCCGAGAGGAGCTTTAGCCATATTAAGAGCATAGATATCCCTGAAGTGATGAACCAACATGATGGTTCTTTACATTAAACAACATTTAAGCTCTCAGAGGAGGCTGTAAAGTTAACATGTATAATCCATATTGCATAGGAGCCCATAGTAACATGTTGGTTGTATATCAACTTCTTGTTGATGTTGGAGAAATCAAGATGTTAAATTATAGTGGGCATCAACTACTTCCTCTTCTCAAAACATAGATCCCACAAGTCTTGTAAGATCAACAACTAAACCCACATCAAAACTAAAAATCCAAGTACAAGAAAAGGGATGTGGAGAATATACCTATGTAGACTCCTTCTATGTAGGCAAGTTACCTATTTCACGCTTCTCATGTGGAAAACCAAGGCAACCTCTAGAGAAGAAGCAATAACTAACAATTATCTATCCACCAATGGTTTTTGTAAGATGGGGTGATACACATGAAGAAATCATTGAAGACAACTTATCTTCTTGGTTGTATAAAGATGAAAAAACCCCTAATTAGATCAAAATTATAGTGCATAAATATGGATGGGGGTACACTATTGTTTAGAAATAAGGGTATAATGGGTGTTCTAGCCTAGGAGGAAATGAACAAGGAATTGTGGAGCCAGTTGCTCCTACCCAAAACCCAAGGCATTACAATTTAGGCTACAGACCACCTACAGACATCATTTTGAATATCTCATTGCCCACTAATATTAATGCTTGTGTTTACAATGAAGTTGGGACATTTGAAGAACCTCATTTAGACACAGACTCGAATGATTGTGATTAGGATACCCACAAACAACAAATACCCTAAAACTTAACACTGTCATTTCCTGGTTATCTTTACAAGAAAACCCCACATATCAAAAAACATGGATTGAACAATTTTAGAATATATTTGAATCCTCATTCTCATCTGAAACCTATGAATCAGTAACTGGTTCATATATCAATACATTGACCAAACTCCTAATTTCCTCCTTCCCAATCAAGGATAGCATAGCCTTAGTTTACCCTGACCTCATTGATTGGGAGTAACAAAATCCACCAATAGTATATGTTTTCGAGAATGATGAAGCTATTGTTGAATTAGTTAGACTAAGACAATGCATACCTATGGGAGACCACAAGGAAAGCTTCAACATTGAATTAGATAGAACAACATAATTCAGGGAGTTATTGTTAGAATGATTTTAGAATAACTCAGAGGGGGGGTGAATTAGTTATCCTCAGGTCTAGATGTACCAATTTAACTTTTCAATACTTCAACCGATCCATTCCATAATCAACTCAGTCTTTATAGAATATAATCAGTAACATAAACTTGCAGTCCATTGTCCAAAAGTAATCAACTTTCAGAATATAAAACTCTTAACTGTAAAACACATCAAATAACATTCACACAAGTATGACACCAAGATTTAACATGAAAACCTAATTTGGGAAAAACCACCAGTAACATGCAACCAAATTTTCACTCTTTTGAAGTGAGCTCTGTGAGGAACCAACCCTGTTAAAGGCTACAATACACACTGTTAGGTGTGACCCTTTTGAAGGATTTAATCACCCTATTGGGAGTGGCCTTATTAGAGGTTTTAAGAACATCCCATTAGAATGTCACCTTGATTAAAGGATTTACAAATGACTATTAGGTCAACCTTGATTAAAGAATTTTGACTAATACAATGGTTAGAAAGTAACAATAGGTTTTGATCTAAAACATACAACTCACTTTGAAAATATAGATCCAATGTAGCTCATATATTGATCCACTAACTGGCCTTCATTATCATCACCATCTCTAATCTTCTTGGAAATCCTTCAAGAAACCACTTCACAACTCTTCTTAGCTCTTCACAGCTCTTTCAGCCTTCTGCTTAGGTTCACTAATAAACTTAATCAACCTCTACATAACCTATAATTAGGTCATCCTTATACCTCCTTGATTAGGCAGTTTAATCTTTTACCTCTTAATCATCTCTGTAGATCTTAGGTTTAGGTCAAATTCATTGAATACTTCCAACATTTTGTTCACCTTCTTTTTATCCTTCTAGATACTTCTTGAAACTTCTCCTTGAATCCATAATGAAATGGTTTACCATGCATTAAATGCTCCAGGTCATTCATCCTTATCTTCAACACATTTTACATATCCCAAAAATTCAACTATGTTAGTTGGGAATATCAAATTCTTTCACAAACTGTAAAATACTGTAACTCGGTCATCACTGTGTTCATCTGCTTGGTCTTCACTGGATAGCTCGGTCATCGCTAAAACTATTCTCCTCAAAAATTACTAATTTCATTCGGTTAATTTGTGATACTCAAAAATTACTGATGCTTGGTCAACACTAAATTTTCTCCTCTTATACAGGTGCTTGGTCAACACTAAATTTTCTCCTCTTATACAGGTGCTCGGTCAACACTATAATCACTCAACCTATACTGAATTTCCTTAATCTTCTTCTCTTTTTCTCTGTCAAGCCTATGCTTATAGTCTTCCTTTCCTTAGTGTTATAGATAAACAACACATTACCTTGCCAATGTGCCAACTAATCAAGTACCCATTGCAATTTATCATAACTCAACCTTTCCACTAGGTCTTCTTGTTATCTCCTCTTTTCAAATCCTCTTCATCAATCAAGTGATATGGCACTTTACTAGATAGCAAGTGTCTCACCAATTAAGGTTTGACATCAATGACAATATAAAAAAATTTCAATTGTAGTTTCCAACAATCTCCCTCCTTGGCATTGATGGAAACACCATATAATACCATATTCTTAATTGTTTTCATAGTTACCATACAATCCAAAAAGTAAACATATGAAGCAAATTTTGTCCACTCTCTCTAGTTATGATCTTCATTAATATCCTTGGCTTCATCTTGATTCACATACAAATATCATCTCCCTCTTGGATAAATTTCTCCCTCTTTGTCTGTGCATCCATTTTACTGAATCTCTCTATCTCTCTCTCATCTGAATCTCTCCCTCAAGTTACATAATCTCTCCCTCATTTCCTGAATCTCTCCCTCTTTCTCTTCATGAATCTCTCCCTCTTTGACAACAATGTCAAAGACACTTTCTTCTTTCTCATTCATCTTCACCGTGTAGATATATATGTGTTATCTTTCTGAAAGTATACTCCCTCTATCATCTTTCTTATGACTAATTGAAATTTTGTGTTTTATTCTTCACAACTTTAGGCAACTCCTAAAGTGTGACCTCCTTGCATCAATTTGTCAGATGTTTTGATTGATACATTTGATGCAATGCTCCTACTTGAATTAGGTAGTGTCAGTTAGGAGAATCACCCCTAATTTACCTCTTAGATACTCATGAGCATCCTTAGGTAAAGATTTAGTGAATATATCTTCTAACTGTTCCTTTTATTCACATACTCCAATCTCACTTCTTTATCTTGAACTAGGTCTCTCAAGTAATGATACTTGATAGAAATATGCTTGGTCTTAGTGTGCATCACCAGATTCTTTGATATATTGATTATACTCGTGTTATCATAGAAAATAATAACTGGCTCAGTGATTTATTCCTTCATTGCTTTCAACAATTGCTTGATCCACACTATGTTTGAACAATTAACTGCTACTGCTACATATTCAGCTTTTGTTGTAGATTGAGAAATGCAGTTCTATTTATTGCTTGTCCATGAGACTAATCTCTTTCCTATAAATAATGCTCTACCACTTGTACTCTTTCTATCATCCACATTTCCTTCCCAATCCGCATCAATAAAAAATTTTAGTTCAAACTTTTCATTCTTCTTGTAATGCAATCCATAGTCCTTTGTTCCTTTTAGATATCTCAATATCCTTTTCACTTCCATCATGTGATTCTCCTTAGGATTGGCATAAAATCTTGCAACAATCCCAACTTCTAATGCAATATCTAGTCTTCTATGAACAACATATTGTAGCTTTCCAATCATTGACTTGTACAAGGTTTGATTTACTTCTGTAGTATCATCAGTCTTTGATAGTTTATGTCCAATAGCCATAGGTGTACTCACTGGTCTTGAGTCCTCCATGCCAAAATTCTTCATTATCTCCTGATATATTTAGATTGAATAACGTAGATACCTTTCTTCATCTGATAAACTTGGAAACCAACAAAAAAAATTAATCTCTCCAAACATAGACATTTCAAATTCAGTTTGCATCTCATTTGAAAAAGTTTGGCATAGTGCATCTTGTCCTCCAAATATGATATCATCAACAAATATTTCAAATAATAATATCCCTTTACCTTTTTTAGTCTTTAAGCACAGATTTTTGTTGTCATTTGTCCTTGCAAAACCAATTTTGACCAAATAATTATGCAATCTCTCATACCATGCTCTAGGGGCTTGTTTCAAGCCATATAGTGCTTTGTGTATCTTGCAAACCATTTTCCTCTTGCTTGGATCGACAAATCCTTGTAGTTGTTCAATGTATACTTCTTCTTCTAGTTTTCCATTTAAAAATGCAGATTTGACATCCATTTGATACACTTTGAATCCTTTGTAAGCTTCATATTCAAGTAGAGTTCTTAACTCCTTCCAATCTTGCAATTGGGGCAAATATCTCCCCATAGTCAATGCCTTCTTCCTGAGCATACCCTTTGCATACCAATCTAGCCTTTTTCCTTGTGACTTCTCCATGTTCATTCATCTTATATCTGAATATCCACTTGGTTCCAATAACATTCTTGTCCTTTGGTCTAGGCACTAGTGTCCAGGTCTTGTTCTTTTCTATTTTCTCAATCTCTTCATTCATGGCTTGAATCCAATCTTCATTCTCTAAAGCATCTTTCATTGTTTTAGGCTCAAACTCACATAACAAGCATGTTTGGTTTTTCAACTTACTTCTTGTCAAGACTCCAGATTCTCTTTTTCCAATGATTTGATTCGGCTTATGATGTCTTCTCACATACTATGCTAATGTAGGCTCTGGTCTCCTTTCTCCTTGTTGTTAATCTTCAGGTTCATCTTGCAAATTCACTTCAGGTTTATTTTGTGTCTCTACTTTCTCTTCTGATTGCTCAGTAGTTACCTCCTGATGTTTGACATCTTTTTGTAACTCAACAGACTCTTGTTGTTGCTTGATAACCTTTTTCTATGTTTCAAATAGATTTTTGGGCTCTCCTTCATTCATGTTTATAAAAGATCTATAATCTTCAAGTTCCTGCTTGCACTCGACTTCATTCTTTTCTGCATATTCATCAACACTAACATTTGCACTTTTCACAACTTTGTTAGTGTTAGAATTAAAACACTTATAAGATTTTCTCTTAGTCGAATATCCTAGGAATATGCCTTCATCACTTTTAGAATCAAGTTTTCCATTCCTATTTTCCTTCAGTATATAACATTTTCTTCCAAAAAATTTAAAGTATTTCACATTAGGTGCATATCTGTACCATAACTCAAAAGGTATAGCATTTATACCTTTCTTGACTTGTACTCGATTCAAGGTATAAACAGTTGTACTTACAGCTTATCTCTAATATTTTTGTGCAACATTTTTCTCTATCATCAGTGTTCTAGCACAATCCATAATTGATCTATTCCTTCTTTCTGCTATACCATTCTATGGAGGTGTCCTTGGTCCATACATTTGTCTCTGTATTCCTATATCATTGCAGAATATGTTGAACTCATTAGATATGAACTCTCCTCCTTTATCAGATCTCATACATTTCAAGCTTTTACCTGTTTCTTTCTCAACCTTCGCCAAATACCACTTAAATAACTGAAAAGCATCAAATTTTTCTTTAAGAAACATTACAGTCATCATTCTAGAGTAATCATCAACAAACAAAATGAAATATTTATCACCACAATATCTTTGCACTCCAATAGGTCCACAAAGGTCAGTATGAACCAATTCCAAAATATCATCACAAGTATAGGTTTTGCTCTTGAAACTAGATTTTGTCATTTTTCCCAATTGACATTGCTTACACATCACATTATCGGGTTTATTCAATCTTGGTAATCCTCTTACTCTTTTCATCTTACTAATGCTTACCAAATTATCAAAGTTCATATGACACAACCTCTTATGTCATAACCATACATGATCATCAAATTGTGCAAATAGACATGTCTCATCAGATAAATCTAGATAGAACAAATTACCTCTTTTTTTTTCTCCACTTCCAATTAGTTTACCAGTGGCATCAAACATCTTAGCCTTTTTGTGATGGAACTCAACTTGATAACTAGAACTGTTCAATTTTGCAACACTCAACAAGTTATAGTTAATTCCTTCAACCCAATAAGTATTGTCACATCTGATCTTATCAGTCAATATTATTGATCCTTTTCCTTTCACAAGACATGGTGCATCATTACCAAAATTAATACTACTACCTTTGTAATGATTTAAGATTTCAAACTTACTTGTATCACCAGTCATGTGATGTGAGAAACCACTATCAATTATCCATCTATCACCTTTACTTACATATGAAATAAGTGTAGTTTTTTCATCTTCATCAATATCATCTTTCATAGCAACATAAAAAACTTCTACATCATGATCATCAGACTCACTAGATTCACTATAAGTTTCATCTTCAGCAATATAACAGGATTTCTTACCTATGTCCTTGTAGTCCTTATATCTTATGTAATCTGTGTCATCTCTTTTGTCTTTATACTTACTTTCCCTTCTTTTATCCTTGGCATTCCTATTAGGACATCTTGCTGCAATATGGCCAACTTTATTACATGGAAAATAGATTATAGGAAGTTTACCTTTGAATTTTCCTTTTCCTCTAGGTAGTCTTCTAGCCATCAGTGCCTCAAGACCATCAAGATCATCATCAGAAGTATCATTGTCACTGTTCAAACATTGTTCTTTTTCTTTCTTAGACTTATGAAGAGCCATTTAAGATTTGAATAGTATGAGGGGTGAAGTTAACAAAATTTGACAATTCAAAAGCAGTAAGTCTACCAACTAGACCTTCCAATGTTAAGTTGCTACCAGGTGCACATCTAATTTCTTATATTGTAGAAACTCTAATAGAATAAATAAGAAGTAGGGTTCTCAATACCTTTCTAATAATAGTTTCATCATCAATAATTCCATTAGCTGGACTCTAATAGAATTCATAACTTCTTTAATTATGCCACAATATTGCACAATAGTTTCAGCTTCTTGCATTCTCATTTCATCAAACTTACCTCTCAAGCTTTCAAAATTTTCTCTTAGTATATTTGTGTCTCCACCATAGATAGCTATCAGTGTATCCCACATTTTCTTTGTAGTAGTACAATCCTTGATGTCTTCAAATTTAGGATAACTTAGAGCTAATGTAATCTCTAACATTGCCTGATTGTGTTTTTTCTTTTCCTTCATCTCTTGAGCTATCATAGATGCAGGTGGTGGTATATAACCATTTTCTGCATAGTATTTTTTTGCATCTCCAATTCTGGATAGGTGTAACTTCATCAAACTTTTCCATGCAAGGAAGTTCTCCTTGTTCAACTTTGGCACCTCCTTTTTGTATATCTTGATCTTTAGCTTCAAGTACCTTCAAAATTTTTCTTTACAAGTACCACAAGCTCTGATACCAATTGTTAGAATGATTTTAGAATAACTCAGGTGGGGTGAATCAATTATCCTTGGGTCTAGATGTACCAATTCAACTTTTCAATACTTCAACCAACTTAGATCCATTCAATAATGAACTCAGTCTTTATATAATATAATTAGTAACATAAACTTGAAGTCCACTGTCCAAAAGTAATTAACTTGCAGAATATAAAAATCTTAATTGTAAAATACATGAAATTACATTCACACAAGTATAACACCGTGATTTAATGTGGAAACCCAATTTGAGAAAAACCACCAATAACATGCTACCAAATTTTCACTGTTCTGAAGTGAGCTATGTGAGGAGCTAACCTTGTTAAAGGTTATAATTGTAATACCCCAAAAATGGGCTATAGGTTCATTAATCACCTATATTGACACATCGAATGAAATCGGCATCGAAGTCCTAACCTAAGGCACATCTGAACATCATCGAATCCTAATTGATTATCTAAAATTCTGCATCGGGGAATATTCCTAGTAATATTCCTAATTATCATAATTATCTTTGATTTAATGATTATTTGGCGATAAATCCTATTTATCCTAAAGTTTGATTAATTGAATATTCTCAATATTTAATTAATTAGATTTAACTCTGCCACTTAATTGTTTAATTGAAGTTAATTTTATTTATTCTTAAATTATATTATTTAAATTTGACAATAAATCCAAAATCCTATGAATAATTGATTAAATTCTTATTTAATTAATTAAAGCAAGTTGTCAATTTTTAATAATATTGTTTTTGAATAAAAGTTTGAAAAATAATTGATTAACCCATAAATCAATTGTTTTATTTTTCAAAATCAGTTAAGTTGGAAATAAATCACTCTATTATTAAATCAATTCATAAATAAAACATGCACATTCAAGAAAAGTAGACAACTATCAATTATCAATTAAAGTTGAACTCTATTTTGAGTTAAACTCTGCTTTTGCATGTTTTTGTGAGTTAATTATCCTTTATTTTAAAAATAACTCAAAAATCAACTTGAGTTATTTGAGTGATTTTTGGCTTTTTTTCATGCACCTCCAAAGCCCTAGATTTCTATAAATTAAGGCCTCAGCTCTTCACAAATTATCTCATGAATTTGCAAACTTACTCTGCAAGAATCATAGCATATCAAATTTGAAGAATTTGAATGATTGAAGCTTGAAGAATCATCTTGGGAATTCAAGTTTGTGAGATCATCATTATTTTACATAGCATTGCATATCATATTAGAATTTCATTTCTAGATTAGTATATCATATCAGTTTTTACATATCATAGATTTCATATCATTTTTCATCACAATTGCATCTAAAAATAAAAAAAGATAGATTAATTGCATTCATTACATATCTAGAGTTTGTATTCAAATCCTTCATTTAGGTGTCATCAAGGTCACTGATCTCGATTACAATCTGAGAACATCATACTCGCACCTATTTGAAGGTAGTAAATTGCCTGGTTAGTTTAGCTTTCAATTCATTGCAGCTTTCATTTTTGCTAACCTCTAATGTTTTACTAAAGTGTTGTGTCTACAGATCAGGTACAAAATTCACACACACATTTCTGGCACCCACCGTGGGGCCCTGATATGGGTTTCCAATTCAATTCTATCAATTTCTATCTTTTCTTCTCGATTTCTGAGCCAAAACTTCAATTTTTAAATTCTATCCATACAATTTTCGTACGAGTTTCTGACAAAAGTTGTCTCAAACTATACCCACTATTGTACGATAGTCTATTGGATCGAGAATTATGCCAAACTGTACACACTATTGTTTGGAAGTTCAACTGTCGTATCATCATACACCCAATGTTGTATGAGTTTCTGGACTGTCGTCTGGAAGCAGACCCATTGTCGTACGAGTTTTGGCACCAAGTTTTCATTATCATTTCATTTTTCAGAGCAGTTTGTCAAATTTGATTTTCAGATTTCGACTAACAGCTAATCTTAACAATTGAAATTCTTTGTTTTTGATTGACTCCTACTGGTTTTGATTGGAAAAAGCACAAGAATTGCTAAAAATAGGTAAAAATCTACTAAGCGCATTGCGAGGAATTTAGGTAATCTTCTCAGCTGATAAGACTTCAATTTTGGATCTAAAACGAACATCTCATGTGTCTAGCTTGAGTGACTTTTATTGCTTTCCCATCACAGACTTCATTTAGGCTCTAAAAATGAACATAGATTTACTTTCAGCAACTTTGTTACACATAGTAAATAGGCCCTATGAACACTATTCGTGGCTCTTGAGAGAGTGAGTTTCCAGTGAAACTCTTCTCAATGAAGGAACCCTTGTAGGTAGGGAGGATACTGAGGGAGTCTCACGTTCCACTAGATTTGTGTGTCTTCAACTTTTGATCGAGGCATTCTCTCTCCGGAAAGGTTGATAGATCATGAGGGGTTGACATCATAGATCTTTGTGAGATAATCTTAGTCTTAGTGTGTCAAATTTATCTGTCTACTTTGTTTGGGTTAAAAGTGAAAAGGCTAGGGGATTAATGCTCTACTTCCTTTTTGGATAGTACTAGAAACCCAAATCCTTGAATCTGGAACCAATCTCCATGTGGTATATCTTGTGAGTCACCTTTAGAGAGGGTTAATCATAGTGGACATTCCCTTAATTGGGTCGACCATGTTGACGGAACCTCAAGCGGTAATAGCCATTTTCATCGTGGTAGTGACAACCACTATATAAATGTCCTTGTGGAAGAAATCTTCACAAGTGTGGTTCATTGTTGGGTTGTCAGATCTCCCTAGCAGCTCTTGATTGATTAAATTCTTGGACTGTGTCAAAACCTTGGTGCGCCGAGATTGGAGTTCACCCCTTTGGATCATAAAAGTTGCAGAGTCAGACCATTACTAAAAACCATAGTGAGGCCAAATTTTCATTTTCAGGAATATGTGTGTTATTGCAAAACTTTTTTGAACATACACAATTAGCACTCTCAGAGATTAGCACAATTCAGTCACTTGATTGTTCATGTGCAAGGTTGCTTTTTCCCTTGTTCATTATTTTTAGACGTGCTTGAAATCACTTGCTTGTTGTTTTGCGTGCTTGTTTATCTATTTGGTTACTAAAAATGAACAAATCTAGTCTACTCTTCAAATCTGGACAGTACCATTTGCAAACAATCCAAAATTGAAAACCCTAAATTTGCAAAATTTGGAGTGAAATTCCTTTCTGGAGTCAAAAGTCATCTCAAGAGGTCAAAAATTCATACGATTTTTTATCAAATGTCATTTCATTACTGCCCAACTGTCGTATGGTAAAGAACCCAGTGTCGTACGAGTCTTTCTGCCAGTCAAATTCAAAAAATCAAATCCTGCTAGCAACTATCGTGAAAGGTTTGCAATTGTCGTACGAGCTTTTCAACTGTTGTTTCATAATATACCCACTGTTGTACGAGTCTGCAGAGTGTCATTTGGGAAAATTTTGAAAAGTTGTCAGAAAATTGTCAGAATTGCCAGATACTTAGCTTTTTCAGCCTATTTCCAAAATTGGTCGAACAAATCACTATGTCAGGAACATAGCAGTAGCTATTGAGAATCCTATCATTTTCCAAAAGTGTCCTTTTGAATCCGATTCAGCCTTCTATTTAATTGATTTGAGTCCTTTTCATCTTGTGTCAAAACCTTGTCAAATCTATCAATCTTCTATCAAATCTTCAAAAATAGACTAAGTGTTGTGAACTTGTGTCCGCTATCTTTTGGGCAATCTACCCATACATCCAGGGCACAATATCCTTCACCCACATCTAATTGAATCTTCAAACCAATCATAATCTTGACAAGGTTGCGTCATCTAATTTTCTTGCATCAAATCATTCTTCAGTTGTCTTCATCCTATTCTCTTCACTTCACCTAAGGTTAATGGTGGAAACCAGAGCTTCCTCACACAAGAAATTAGGAGAGACATCTCAGACCTTACCTTTGACTAATATCCAGGGTCCAACTCTTGAGCAACTCATCAATTCTAGTCTTTACGAGGATGATGGTCTTGGCAACTTTCGATTGAAAATTGGTTACATACCTCCTCCATCAACCCATGGAGGTAATCAAAAAACTCCTCCTCGATCTATCTCAGGGAGTCCCAGAACTCCTACCATGTCTCAAGCAGGGACGAATCATGGCTCTCAAGGAGCTCATTCCCAACATGGTGCAGATTAGGAACCCACACCTGAAGAAATTGCCCGATACCAAAATGATGATGAATTCAAGAAAATGATGAGGCATTTCTTGAAATAAAATAGAGAAACATACTTTTTGGAGTTAGCTCATCAAGGAGCTAAGCTTCCTCCTAATTTTAATGTCAAAGATATCATCACACATGAGGAAGAAACTTCGATAACGGCCATGATGAAATAGATGCATGCTTTACAAGTCAAACTGAATAAACTTGAAAAAGAGAAGGAACCCAAGGAGTTCTCCATGGAGGCTCTATGTCCTTTTCCATTTGACAAAGACTTGTACATGCCACCATTTCCAAAAAGAGTGGAGATGCTGAAGTATGATAAATATGATAGACACTCTGATCCTCAAGATCATGTCAGAGAGTTCTGTACACAATCCATGGAGTTCATGCATGAACCGACCTATCCGATGTGCCTCTTTCCTAGATCTCTGGGTGGAGCATCCATTCATTGGTTTTCTAGATTGCCTCCTACGATTAAAAATTTTGAGGAGTTGATTAAACTATTTTATCAACAATACTCCTACAATATTCAACACCCAGTCACCATGATCAATATCTGTAACCTCAAGCAATATCCAGGAGAACCATTCCTAACATTCCTCAAGAGATGGAAAAAGAAGTTCTCTCTATATGCTAGACCAATTCCCAAAATGGAGAAACTCGAAATCTTTATCAATAACCTTGTCCCAGAGATCAACTACCCATTACAAATGCAAGATCATACATCTTTTGACAAAATGGTAGATAATGCAATCAAGATTGAGAAAGTACTTGTCAAGAAAGGAGATATCATGCTTCAAAAGGACAGATACGAATTTGGATCTAGTTCCAAAGATAAGAACAAAAATTGGAACAAGAACAAAGGCATCATCACAGATGGTGTTGTTGACACTATCCGTGCCCCATCAAAGGCACCAGCCTACAACCTAACTCTTGGTTCCCAAGCCATTAAAGCTTCAAAACAAAAGTCATCTGAACCATTCCAAAAGAAGCCAGAATACAAATCTTGGGATAAAAAGTGAAAGTTCACTCCTCTTGGATAATCTTTAGAATTAGCTATAAGAACTCTACTAGCTGATAACATCATCTCTTTTCCTGCAATCTGACAATCTGATCCAGACCCTAAGCCACATTGGTGGAAAGAAAATGAATTATGTGATTTCCATCAAGGTAAAGGTCACAAAACTAATAACTGCTTACGGTTGAAACACACCATTCAAGATCTGATCGATAGTGGAGACATCATAGTTGACAATCCTAAGAGAAATAACGATCATACAGTATTTACAGAACCATTTTCACAACATGGTCAAGGAGTTTCAACTTCTCAGCCTAATATGGGGGCAAAAGTCAATTATGCCTACCCTGGAAATAATGTTGTCATCAATATGGTTGAACCATGTCTCTCTGAAAGTTGCAATTTCATCATAATTATACAAAGAGAAAGAGATCATTCCTTAGCTAATGCAATTACTCGATCACAAGCTTAGGCACATCTGAAAGGACAAATCCCAGATTCATCTAATGTCCCTAAGATACCCTTCAATCTTTCATCTGCTTCCAAGTCTTCCAATCCAAAGGATACAAGGCCTACATCTTATAGCATTGTTCAAAAACTCCAACACACTAATGCCAAAATCTCCATGTTTGAGTTGCTTTGAATATCTCCAACTCACAGAGCCATTCTAGACAAAGCTTTGCTCGAATCCAATGTTCCTGATGACCTTGATTTAGACAGGTTCCAGACTATGGTTGGACATCTTACATCTCTGCCATATATCTCCTTTTCAAAGGAAGATGACAACTCCTTGAGTCACCCACATAACCAGCCCTTGCATATAGAGGTCTTGATCTAGAACTGTAGGGTCAAATGTGTGTTGATAGATGGAGGCGCTGGCCTAAACATTTGTTCTTACAGCTTGATCACACAATTGGGATTTTTAGAATTGGCTATTGATCCTAGAAAGAAAATAACTATCAAAGCCTATGATGAACAAGAAAGATCTTCTAAAGGCACCATTGTCTTACCTATCAGAGTAGGTCCAGTTATCAGAGATGCTATATGTCAAGTTCTTGATCTACCTTTGGCTTACAACATTCTTCTAGGGAGACCATGGATACATGAGATGCAAGCTATTCCTTCTACATACCATCAATGTTTGAAGTTTCCTTATTAAGGAGTAGAGATTACTATCTCCGCAGATCTGAATACAACTTGCAATACATTGAAGGAAAGTGTTGATAAGCTTGTTCCCAATAACAGAGAATCTTCTACTGAACAACTAAATGTTGCTTCAACATCTAAAATGGAAGACATTGCTAAGGAGGTCAATATCAAAGAAAATGGGATGGGAGAATATACTATAGAGCCAGTCTTATCTTTGACCTCTCTCCCTATCTCACCTAAGTCTTATGGATAATCTTTGAAACAATCCAAGCCTGAACCTAAGGAACCTCTTGAAGCATATAAAAAGAATTTTGTGGCAAAACAAGTATCCAAGCAAGAGTTTGAAGAGGATGAAACTATGCTATCATGGCTATACAAAGATGAACTTGAATCCCCAATCATCCAAACTCGTGATTCTACAGTATCCAAAGATCCTTCTAAGTTATATGGCCTAGGAGATAAATTAATAGCTAAGATGCGATATCTAGGTTAAGGACCTCTAGGAGTCAGAGGAAAAGGTCTTGTGGCACCTATTTCACATACGGGTAGGGCAAATAAGAATATTGTTGGCCTAGGCTTTAAGAAGAAACCCTTCCACCTCAAAGGTAATTGTTCTCATGTCATAGAGCAGATCACACCAGGAGAACCTCTTCTTAAGAAAGAAGAAACATAACCATCAGATAGTGATTCAGATAGCTCAGAACTCATCCCCTATGAAAAATTGCCTAAAGAGCTCAAAGATCTTCTTGATGATAAAGATGATCCAATCAAAAGAATTAATGTAGTAGAAACACAAGAACCTACTACAACCAAGAGATAGTTGCAACACAAGAACTAGCTAATCTTGAAAACAATCAAGAAGAGGGAGGTGGTAGTGATTCTGAAATTGATTCCCATGAGTATGAATTCAAATTAGAAACTGAGGGTAACCCTTCTTGGGGTATTCACCCTAACTTTACTCATATTCTAAGATTTCCTAGAGATCCTGAATCAGAAGCTGAATCAAATGACTGTGAATGGGGAGCCATTCCAGAACCAGATGAGCTTATTACAGAGAAACATGTTGATGTTATTCACCAAAATGCACCTAATCCCAACGTAAGTCTAGAGCGAAATGAGGAACCTATCGAGTCTGATCCACCTATGGCTGAATTGGACTCCCACAATGACATTGAGCCTATTCATGAATTGAATGTCTTAAGTTGTAATATCATCTTTGAACTCAAGTGTCGGGTTAGGACCAATGATGATAGATCCATATCCATAAACACTATCTCCCAATCTTTCCCCACTTTGACTATCCAATATCCAAAACTTATTGATCAAACCTCCACAAATCTGAGCCATGGTGTTTACACCTTTCCCAATGACTATGCCCTTGCTTGCTACCTCAATGCAGTTGAGCCTATGAGAACTTCCATCAGTGAACCAAGCATCAGCATGACCAATTCAGACATCAAATATCTTAGTCAAGAGAATAAAAATAAAAAGAAAAAGAGTTATGAGGGTGAAAACCACTTTGTGGCAGTCTTAGAACCTACAAAAGTAAAAAGAAAAGACATATCCAAAGGTGAAAACCTCTCCGAGGCACCTAAAGATGAGATATTTGATGTCCTTCCAAGTCATTTACAGGATAGATCTCCAGTTCTAATTGAGCCCACTCAATCTATCGATTTGGGTACAACAGAGGAACCACAATTGGTACATGTAGCACAATCATTATCAGAAGAAGAGAAGTGAAAATTTACTACATTCCTAATAGAGAAAAAGATCAACTTTGCATGGAAATACTCAGATATGCTAGGGTTGGATCCTAATCTTATCATGCACCATTTATCTATAGCTCCTAATATAAAACATGTCAAGCAAAAATTGAGAAAGATGCATCCTCATGTTGCACTCTTGGTAAAATTTGAATTAGAGAAGCTACTAAAATCCGGGTTCATCCATGTTATAGACTATGCTGAATGGATCTCTAATATTGTACCTATTTCTAAACCAAATGGTTCAATCAGAGTGTGCACAAACTTTAGAGATGTGAATAGAGTGTGCCCTAAGGATGATTTTCCACTACCTAACATTGATATGATAGTGGACATGACTACGGGTTTTGAGATGTATTCCTTAATGGATGGTTTCTCTGCATATAACCAAATAAAAATTGCTCCAGAGGATCAAGAGAAAACTACTTTCACATGTGCATGGGGTACCTTTTGTTGGAATGTCATGCCATTTGGGCTTAAAAATGCTGGTGCTACATATCAAAGAGCAATGACATCTATTTTCCATGACATGATGCATCGAACTATGGAAGATTATGTTGATGATACTTTAGAAAAATCTATGATTAGAACTGAACATCTAAAGGACTTGAGCATGATCCTAGACAGAATGGAAAAGTTTAGTCTCTGACTAAATCCTAAGAAGTGTGCTTTTGGTGCCACTTCTGGAAAGCTCTTAGGATACATAGTTTCAAAGAAGGGCATTGAAGTTGATCTAGCTAAAGTCAAGGCTATAATAGAGATGTAACCTCCCAAGAATATCAGTCAAATGAGAACCTTACAAGGGAGAGTACAATCTATCAGAAGATTCATATCACAGCTTGCTGATATATCACAACCTTTTACAAAAACATTACATAAAGGTGTGACCTTTGCATGGAATGAAGAATGTGAGAACAACTTCAATCATATCAAGAAGTATCTATCAAATCCTCCTATTTTGATGCCTCCTATTCATGGGAAGCCATTAATCTTATATGTCTCCGCTACAAATACATCACTGGGGGCATTGCTTGCACAACATGATGAGAACAAAAAGGAAAGAGCTATATACTATATCAGTAGAACATTGGTTGCATATGAGAAGAACTATTCAATGATTGAGAAAGCTTGTCTAGCTATGATCTTTGCATCACAGAAATTGAGACATTACATGTTATCTCATACCACACATTTGGTAGCTAAAATTGACCCACTCAAGTACCTACTAAGTAAAGCTGCTCTCACAGGTAGATTAGCTAAATGGGTTATGCTCTTAAGTGAATTTGACATTGAATACGTGGAAAGAAAGGCTATAAAAGGATAGGTTATTGTTGATCAATTAGTAGATGCACCTATGATTGATGATACACCAATGCAAATGGAATTTCCAGATTCCTCTATCATGACTCTTTCTTCTAGAGAATGGCAGTTATTCTTTGATGGCTCCTATACATAGAATGGATCTGGAGTAGGCATATCGTTCATAACTCCTCAAGGATACTCAATCCCAAAATCATTCAAATTAAATAATATGAATCCCTTTTGAATGGTATGAAAATAGCAATTGAATGGAGAGTAACAGAGCTACACATTCATGGAGACTCTCAACTTGTTATTCATCAAGTCAATGATGTGTACCAAACTAAAGATGAAAAGCTCATTCCTTACAAGAGAATGGTAGATGATTTAAAGAAGTATTTCATATCTATCACATTTGAGCAAATTCCTAGAATGGAGAATAAGGCTACCGATGCAATGGCAACATTATCTACTTTATTACAGCAACCTGAACATGAGCTATGCTACGAGTTCCTAGTGGAAGCACTATCTTATCTTGCATATGATTCCCCTAAAAATTACATGATCTGCACTATTTTTGGTCATGATTCATCCCGATACAAAAACCTATTTTCCTATCTCCAAGACCAAATCATTCTCAATACCTTCAACCGCCATGAAAAGAGATACCTTATCTGTAATGCCTCCCGATATGTCATCATTGGTCACGATCTATACAAATGAGGTCTAGATGGTACGCTACTTAGATGTTTAGAACGGGAAGAGTCTCAACATGCGTTAGAGGAAGTCCATGATGGTATTTGTGGGTCACACTTGAATGGTTTAACACTAGCTCAAAAACTTATTAGGGCTGGGTACTATTGGCCTGAAATGGAGAAAGAGTCTATCAAGTTTGCTAAGAACTGTCAAAAATGTCAAGTGCATGGCAACTTACTTCATGCTCCACGGAGAGATCTAATTCCCTTTACTACACAATGGCCCTTTCACCAATGGGCATTTGATCTTATAGGAGCTATACATCCTCATTCTTCTAATGGACATACCCATATAATCACAGCTACAGATTATTTTACAAAATGGGTAGAAGCAGTCCCTTTGACACAAGCAACTGGAAAGAAAATATCTATGTTCATATTGAACTATATCATATGCAAATATGGGATACCTCATTCCATAATCATAGATAACGGTGGCCAATTCAAGAACAAAGACCTAGATGATCTATGTGCCAAATTCAAGATCACACAACATTGGTCTTCTATCTACTATCCTCAAGGGAATGGACAAGCAGAGGCATCTAATAAGAATCTATTGAAATTCTTGCATCGAATAGTTAATAAGACAGGAAGAGACTGGCATCTCATGATCAATCCAGCTCTCTGGGCCTATAGAACAAGTATCAGAACACCTACTGGGGCTACACCTTTTTCTTTAGTTTATGGGTCTAAAGCGGTACTACCTATTGAGGTTGAAATCCCATTACTAAGAATCAGAATGCATGGTCTAGTAATTGATGATGACTACAGAGTGTCTTAGTTGCAAGAACTTGAACTACTAGATGAGCACAGACAAGTAGCATATGATCATCTCAGAGTATATCAGAAGAGAATGTCTAGAGGCTACAACAAGAAAGTCAGACACAGAGAATTTTAGGTTGGTGATCTAGTATTGAGAGAGAATCCTAAAAATCAATCACATCGAGAATGCAAGGGGAAGTTTGAACCCAACTGGCTGGGTCTCTTTGTTATCACTACTACTTTTGGCTCTAGTGCCTATCAACTCTCAATGACTGAAGGAGAATAGCTCTGAGAACCAATCAAAATTCTCCATCTGAAGAAATTATATGCCTAAGGCATTCAATGTATGGTAAAATGTCTTGAAAAAATCTTAAAAATTAGAAAAAGTCTTGAAAAAATGAACATCTTGGTGAAAACCTAGCAATAGGTGCCTTGATGATTCACAAAAAAAATTAAAAATATCAAAAAAAAATTGAAAAAATGAAAAATACAAAAAAATGAGAAAAAGAAAAAGTGCCTTGGTGAAAACCTGGAAACAGGCGCCTTGGTAGCAAAAATAGAATCTCTGCCAAGATGGTGAAAACCCAGCAAATGAGCGCCACTTGTTTCAAAATGCTCCATCTATTAGCGCAATCTTGGTCTTTCCCAGCTTTCAGTCTTGCTTTAGTTTGTACATATCTCCCAATTTGTTTCCGCATTTCCAGTTTTCAATAAGTCAGTTTGTACACCAATCGGCTCAAGCGTATGTATCCTATCAATATTCAAACTTGGGGGCAATCAATGTCATATCAAATGGCCTCCAATATATCTTAGATGTGTCATATCCAGTCAAAGTCCTTTGAAGCTATATCCGAGTTAGTCAGTCAGTCTTGTCTCTAGAAAGGATTTTGCATCTACAACAACGCAATCAAACATCAAACACAAACTGAAAATAGTCTATGCTTTTTACAATGCTTTTATCTCCTTGTATGCTTACTGATTCGCATTGAGATTTTTGCATATTGTGTCCCTTTGAGCTCTTCGATGATGTCCTTTCTAGGATTTAGAGAGTGATGACTAGGGGCATAATCTTTTCTTTGTCTTCTGCTTATATGTGAAAATCTAACAACTTTGGAAATTTTGGATTGAAATGGTGTCTGACTGTAAGAGCCTCTATCTCGAATTGGATGGCCATGCGTACCTTGACCATTAATACTTGGAAAATTCAAGGAAGTTTGATCTAACTATTATCTTTTTGAGTGAGTTCTTTCTCCTATTGTGAAATGTGATCTTACCTAAGGATGCGAACGATAAAGGGTCACTACGGGTAATTCACATTGGATTTTGAATGATCTCTTGACTGCTTGATGTGTTTGAACTGCAAGGCGTATTCTGGTCATCATGACATGTATGTTTTGATGCTTATACAAATTGCTATATCAAAATGGACATGATATTCAGGTCATCCTGGTGCTTGTGCCTTGGTGCTTATATCTAATTTGACATTTCGAAAACAAAATCAATATTCATATATCCATGGTTGTTGACCAGTGGGTGTTGTATTGATTCTTGTGCATACAAATCGATATTCATATGTCTATGGTTTCATAGCTAGTGGGCATTGTATTGATTTATCCAATTACCTAAAAGTTCAATGATGATAACAAATCGACATATGAACAGTGACTAGGTCCTAGGTCTTAGGTTGCATTTCATATTGCATGTCTCTTTGCATTTTTGCATGTTTGCATGATCTCACTATGGCTGAATAAATTCCATTGCTTAAACGATTCTTCAATCACATCTTCAAATCTAACAAGAGCTGAATCTCACACGAAGGTTCCTCTAACAAAACAACAAGTAGAATCTTTTTTTAGGATCAAAATCAAAATCTGAGATCATTCATATTATTAACTACTTACATAATTGACCTTCAATCATCACAGAAATCTAGTATTCAACTTAATTGATTATCTTACATCAAACTATCAAAATTTCAACTTGGTCAACTCATGGTTTAACCTAGTCAAACTTGGTCTCCAGGACCTCCAAATGATGCAGAATGCATTCTCAGACATGTATAACCACTTCTCAAATCAATTAACATGCTTCTAAACCATTTAACACTGACTTTTCTTATCAAATTTCAATTTTAATCCCGAAGGGGGCATGGTATTGCACATCATTCAAAGTCTATAAATTTAAATCTGCTATCTTTCATCAGTAATCAAGACAACAACCACGTCTAGTTGCTGATTCATCAAAAGTCCTCATCGCTCGGGGCAAATCTATCATCACTTGGGGCATATCAGATTCATCGAGATCCATATCAATCTGATATTCTCCTAATCTTGTAAACTGTATCAGTTTTTCGTAACCATCGGTTCATTAGTGTTATTTCCTTGGTTCTTCGATAACTGAAGGGTTCAGATGTGATACCTATGTGATTCTTCTAAGGACAATTGAGTCTGGAATCGGTCACTCACTTCTTCACAATCATAAGGTTCGAAATCAGACGTTTTAACGCTTTTGTTTCATTGGTTCATCGTTGTTATAGTTAACATTATCTTTGGTCATTCAAGACCTATTATCTTCATATCAAATCTTTCAATCAGCTTCTGTCTCATATCAATTATCAATTTCAAACATCAGTTTCAACATCATACACAGACTATCTTTGAAACACTGCACTTCGCACAGTAATTCAAAGAGGGGCAAAATGTAATACCCCAAAAAATGGGCTATAGGTTCATTAATCTCCTATATCGACACATCAAACGAAATTGACATCGAAGTCCTAACCTAAGGCACATCTGAACATCATCGAATCCTAGTTGATTATCTAAAATTCTGCATCGGGGAATATTCCTAGTAATATTCCTAATTATCATAATTATCTTTGATTTAATGATTATTTGGCGATAAATCCTATTTATCCTAAAGTTTGATTAATTGAATATTCTCAATATTTAATTAATTAGATTTAATTCTGCCACTTAATTGTTTAATTGAAGTTACTTCTATTTATTCTTAAATTGTATTATTTAAATTTGACAATAAATCCAAAATCCTATGAATAATTGATTAAATTCTTATTTAATTAATTAAAGCAAGTTGTCAATTTTTAATAATATTATTTTTGAATAAAAGTTTGAAAAATAATTGATTAACCCATAAATCAATTGTTTTATTTTTCAAAATCAATTAAGTTGGAAATAAATCACTTTATTATTAAATCAATTCATAAATAAAACATGCACATTCAAGAAAAGCAGACAACTATCAATTATCAATTAAAGTTGAACTCTATTTTGAGTTAAACTCTGCTTTTGCATGTTTTTGTGAGTTAATTATCCTTTATTTTAAAAATAACTCAAAAATCAACCTGAGTTATTTGAGTGATTTTTGGCTTTTTTTCATGCACCTCCAAAGCCCTAGATTTCTATAAATTAAGGCCTCGGCTCTTCACAAATTATCTCATGAATTTGCAAACTTACTCTGCAGGAATCATAGCATATCAAATTTGAAGAATTTGAATGATTGAAGCTTGAAGAATCATCTTGGGAATTCAAGTTTGTGAGATCATCATTATTTTACATAGCATTGCATATCATATTAGAATTTCATTTCTAGATTAGTATATCATATCAGTTTTTACATATCATAGATTTCATATCGTTTTTCATCATAATTGCATCTAAAAATTAAAAAAAGATAGATTAATTGCATTCATTACATATCTAGAGTTTGTATTCAAATCCATCATTTAGGTGTTGTCAAGGTCACTGATCTCGATTACAATCTGAGAACATCATACTCGCACCTATTAGAAGGCAATAAATCACCTGGTTAGTTTAGCTTTCAATTCATTGCAGCTTTCATTTTTGCTAACATCTAATGTTTTACTAAAGTGTTGTGTCTACAGATCAGGTACAAAATTCACACACATAATAATGCACACTATTAGGTGTGACCCTGTTAAAATATTTAATCACCCTATTAGGAGTGGCCTTGTTAGAGGGCTTAAGAACATCCCATTAGAATATCACCTTTATTAAAGGATTTACAAATGACTGTTAGGTCAACCTTGATTAAAGGATTTTGATTGATATAATGGTTAGAAAGTAACAGTAGGTTTTGATCTAAAACATAAAAATCACTTTGCAAATATAGATCCAATGTAGCTAATATGTGATCCACTAACTGGCCTTCATTATCATCACCATCTCTAATCTTCTTGGAAATCCTTCAAGCAACCAATTCACAATCCTTTTCAGCCTTCTGCTTAGGTTCGCCAATCAACTAAATCAACCTCTGCATAACCTACAATTAGGTCATCCTTATAAATCCTTGATTAGGTAGTTTAATATTTTATCACTTAATCATCTCTGTAGATCTTATTTTTAGGTCAGATTCATCAAATCCTTCCAACATTTCATTCACCTTCTTTTTATCCTTCTAGATACTTCTTAAAACTTCTCCTTGAATCCATAATAAAATGGTTTACCATGTATTAAATGATCCAGGTCATTCATCCTTATCTTCAACATGTTTTACATATCTAAATAATTTAAATATGTCGGGTAGGAATATCATATCCTTTCACAAGATGTAAAATACTGTCACTCGATCATCATTGTGTTCATCTACTCGGTCTTAACTGGATAGCTCGGTCATCTTTAAAATTGTTCTCCTCAGTAATTACTGATTTTTCTCAGTTAATTATTGATACTCAGCAATTACTGATGCTCGGTCAACACTAAATTTGCTTGGCTTATACTAGCGCTCGGTCGACACTAGAATCACTCAGCTTATACTGAATTTCCTTAATCTTCTTCTCTTTTTCTCATTCAAGATTATGCTTACAACCTTCCTTTCCTTACTTAGTGTTATAGATAAACAACACATTACCTTGCCAATGTGCCAACTAATCAAGTACCCATTGCAGTTTCTCATAACTCAACCTTTCCACTAGGTCTACTTGTTATCTTCTCTTTTCAAATCCTCTTCATCAATCAAATGATATGGTACTTTACTAGATAGAAATTGTCTCACCATTTAAGGTTTGACATCAATGACAATATAACAATTGTTTCAATTTTAGTTTCCAATAGTTATATCAATCCTCTAATCAAAAAAATGAAAAAGAAAATGTAAGACTCTTAGGTGAAAATTGAAAGGCACCTACAAGTCATAAAATAGTAAAAAGAAAAGATATATCTGAGAATGAAAACCTCTCTGAGGTTCCCAAGGATGGAGATATTGATATACTCCCATTATTAAGGAATAGTCACCACCTTTGGTGGAGAAAACTTAGACAATCAACATTAGCACTATAGAAACGCAAAGAGTGATCCACTTGGTAGAGTCATTAACACCAGAGGAAAGAGAACAATTCATTCAGTTCTTCAAAGATAGAAAAATCAACTTTGTCTTGTCATACTCTAACATTCTTGGATTAGATCCAGAACTAGTGCTTCACCATCTGTCACTAAAGCCAGAGGAAAATCCATACAAATAGAAACTCTACAAGATGCATCCCAAGACTGCATTGTTGGTCAAACAAAAATTAAAAAAATACTTGATGCATGTTTTATAAAACCTATAGACTATGCTAATTAGATTTCCAATCTGGTACCAGTGTCCAAATCTAGTGGAGCTATAAGAATCTGTACTAACTTCTAGGACTTGAATTTGACATTTCTAAAGGATGATTTTCCCTTGCCAAACATTGACATGATCATTGGCCTCACTTCTGGATATAAGATGTTATCACTCATGGATGGTTTCTCCAATTATAATTAGATCAAAATTGCACCAAAGGATCAACACAAAATAACTTTCACTTATGCATGGGGTACCTATTGTTGGTGTGTCGTGCCTTTTGGTCTAAATATGTTGGTGTCAGGTATCAAAGATAAATGAAAACTAGTTTTCATGATATGACACATATCACCATGGAAGATTATTTTCATGACATCTTGGAAAAGTCTCTGGAAAGGAATAGGCATTTATCTATATTATAACTAGTATTTGATAGGATTTAGGAATACAAGGTCCAACTAAACCCAAATAAATGTGTCTATGGAGTCACATTAGGAAATTTATTGGGGTTTACTATCTCCCATAGAGGAATAGAGATCGACCCTGAAAAGGTCCAATCCATAATTACAATGCCTCCCCCAACAACATTGAAGAGCATAAAAAGCTTACAGGGAATATTACAGTCAGTAAGAAGGTTTATCTCACAGCTGGCAGAGAAGTGCCACCCATTCCAATACTTATTGCACAAGGACTTAAAATTTGAATGGATAAAAGATTGTCAAAAGGCCTTCCAAATACTTAAAGACTATCTTCTATCAACATCAATCTTAGTGGAACCCATTTAAGATTAGCCCTTACTATTGTACATCTTGACTACAAAGCACTCATTGGCAACATTAATGCCACAGACTAACTCAAAAGGAAAGGAAAGAGCCATATACGACATCAGTCAAACACTTGTGGCTTATGAACTAAACTATACTACTATTGAAAGGGCATGTTTGGTTGTAGTTTTTGGTTCACAAAAACTTAGATACTACATGTTGAGCCACAAGATGATCCAAATTGGTAAAATTGACCCATTGAAGTATCTGTTGAGAAAAGTATAATTTCCCCTTTTTGTAATTAGGTGGACACTACATGGATTAACAAATGCAAGGTGCAGATATGAAAATTATGACAGTTAATTATGAACACAAATTAATGAATTATGAATATGATTGGTAATTCCAAATGCTATAACAGTGGAAATGTATTAATGAATAATAATGTAATGGTAAATGGGATAAATATATGTGACTAGTAATTCCAAATTCCACGATGGAATACTAATGGTAATATTATCACAATATAATGATAATGTAGAGATAAATATATAAATGACTACAATGTATGCTTTCCATTTTGAAAGAAATACTAAATGCAATGTATATAATGGCATGCACATTACCCTAAGAGTCATCTTTGATATTCTATTTGATACGTGTTGCAACTTATAGGATTATACTATTAGAATGATTTTATAATAACTGAGAGGGGGGATGAATAGGTTATCCTCAGGTCAGATGTACCAATTCAACTTTTAAACACTTCAACCAACTTAGATCTATTCAATAATTCACTCGGTCTCTATAGCATATAACTAGTAAAATAAACTTGCAGTCTACTATCCAAAAGTAATCAAATTAGAGAATATAAAACTCTTAACTGTAAAACACATCAAATAACATTCACAGAAGTATGACACTAGGATTTAATGTGGAAACCCAATTTGGTAAAAACCACCAGTAACATGCTACCAATTTTTCACTCTTCTAAAATGAGCTTTGTGAGGAGCCAACCCTGTTAAAGGTTACAAAACACACTGTTAGGTGTGACCATGTTAAAGGATTTAATCACCCAATCAGAAGTGGCCTTGTTAGAGGACTTAAGAACATTCCATTAGAATGTCACCTAGATTAAAGTATTTACAAATGACTGTTAGGTCAACCTTGATTAAAATATTTCAACTGATACAATGGTTAGTGTTACCATCATTTTTCTCAAATTTCAGTTATTGTCTTGGTCAGTTGAAGTTGAACTTGAACTTGAACTTGGACTTTTGTTAAGTTGGTTCAAGTTCAAGTTCAACCTGTTACCACTTCCAAGTCTTAAAATGTTCATAGTTGTCTTTGCCTCAAAACGTCTGTCGGTCTTGAAGATGAAATTGAACTTGAACCCAGTCCTGAACCTCAAGTTAGTTCAATTTCAAGTTCACGTTTGTAAGAGGACAACTTATGCATGGAGAATTCAGAGGGATTGTTTTATTTTCCAAAAAGAAGGTTTATGTTGTGTAGTTCTCTGAGTGTTTATTCAGTTTTGGAAATTGTCGTACAAGATGCTCTCATTCAACTAGATGGCTCATGCATGTGAAGGATTGGAAATGACAGTTGATGGCATGACGTAGAGGGAGCCATTAATATTTAGATATGGTGATCAAGGATATTTCTCGAGAATTAAGTTATTCATGCTGAAATAGTTGGTGGCTTAATTAAGCTCGGCCGAACATGTCAAATCAATCATTTCTCAATTAAAACATTTATTATGGACATGATTTGAAGATTTATTAAGGATCCCATAAGGCATTTGTGAATAAATGAAGAGTGATTTAAGTTTTTCCGTTAAGTCATTTTGTCTGGAGAAGGAGGAGGAGCGATGGATTTGGGATTGAGAAATTTGCAGAGAGCTGGTGTGTAGTATATTGGTGAGTTATCCTGCACCCTTATAGTTTTAGTTTTCAACGACTTTTTCTATCTTGCAAATCTTTTCTATTCATTTTTGGTAGGATGAAGTTGTTCCACCCAAAACTTCTAAAAGAAGAGAGTAGAACCCACCTACTAGTTTCTCTTCCAAACATAGGTGATACCTTCTTGTTGAATGCAAATCTAGGAGAACTCTGTGATAGAGCCCGAATTTCTTCTAAGGGTTCTTTTTCTAGGAAATTAGCTGGGAGTGCTCTTTTAGAAGCCGATGCATTTCCTCTGGCTCTCATTTTCCCTAAACTGGAGTTGGAGTGCACAAACAAATATGACTCTAAGAATAGGTGTATTAAGGATGTGTCAAGAGAAATCTTGGTAAAAATCAGTCGAGAAACATTAATGGTGACCCTGAGAGTTCCAAACAAGGAACCATATTAACCATGGACCTATGAAGAGGTAGATCATGTGTACGAGGCTGATAAGAAGAAATATAGCTCCTCAATAGCCTAGGTATGGCTTGTGAAACTAGAGAAAGGAGGAAGCAGGTTGCCAAAGCCACTGACAATTGAACACTTCCAAAAAGACATTGTCGATATGGTGCTTCTTCTGAATAGGGTGAAAGGAAATCCCCATGCATTTCATTGGGAGAACTAGATGTACTTTTTCATCCAGAAAATCATAGAAGGAGATAAGTTTATTGATTGGGCTTACCTGATAGCTAAAAAGCTCCACAAAGAACTCTTAAATGTGACAAATCTAACTACATTTTATATGTCTTCCTACCTTGTGTATGTCTTAGCATGTTGCAGAACCTAGGAAGGATTACCTCACGAATTGTGGACAAGTGATATGAGGATATATGATTACTTCACATGCTTGCAAAAGGAGAAGTTCTCTAGTGTGTTCAAAACTATAAATGATAGGTTTTCAGGAAGGTTAGTTTTTGAGTTGAGAGGGAAAGAAAACTGCAGGCTTTCCGAGGAGGCCAAGCAGGTGATTAATATTTATGGCTATCATTTTATACAATTTCCAAGATTTACTTATCTAAGAGTCAGAGAATTTGATGAAGATCTCCTACGGATTCCCAGATTCTATTTAGATGATGTAATCCTAATGGAGCTATGCAGATAGCTTGTGCTAGTTGAACAAAAGGCTGGGACCCCAAAGAAGTCCTCAGGTGTTCTTTTCCCTATTGAGTTAGGGTACTATAGATGCAAAAAATTTTAGGATGTCGTGGCTGTCAAAGAAGAACTGGATGCTTTTTTTTTGCAAAATTATACTCCCAAGATTAATTTTGATTATAGAGGCTTTGCAGGAGCAAACCTCAATGTCCTAGAGATGTTTACACACATCCTTGAGCTAGAAGATTTTTGGGCTAACTGTTCTAATGAGCTAGAGGTAAGGAAAAGACTCTGGTCCCGGCTAACTTTGAAGCAGATCATCACTTTCAGGCTAGAGCTGGATATAGATGGAGTAGAGGAAGACAGTGAAGTTGATTTTGTAGATTCCCAATATTCAGAGAAGGTCAAAGCCCTCCCAATTCTTGAACTAGATTGGAAAGAGCCAAAAGAAGATGATTTGTATAAGAGAATGAAAAGGGTGATTGAAAGAACCGAAGCATGGTTGGTTAAGAAAAGAACCCCTATTGTTCCTTTGCAATTAGCAAAGAAAAAAATAAAAACCAAGAGGAGTTCAACCAAGAGGACTTCTATTTTAACTAACTTAAATGTTGATCCATCTTGTTCAAGTTCAAGTTCAAGTTCAACTGCGGCCTGAACCTGAAGTTCGAGTGACCAGATCAAGCCAAAGAGTAAAAGAAAAGGTTCAAAGGTAGAGAGTTACTCCCAGTGTCATCATGGATTTAGATTCATCAGACCCTGATCCGAAGGTAGTTTCAGTGGAAGACCACAGGGTATCTAGGATGGTCGATGATCAATAGATGTAAGAGGAAATAGGAGGTACTCCAAAAGACTCATTAGCTCTGCTGAGAGACTATGACACCCAAAAGAAGACCTTTGCCGCTCCACCATGGTTGGAGACCCTAGTAGCTAGGAAAATGAATATGGTTCCTTTATCAGTACTTATTGATGATGTAGTAAGCAAGTATCTGGGAAAATCTTCTAAGGTCAAGAAAATGAATATGGAATCTAGAATTGATTTTGATGAGAGCAGCGGCCACTGGATGGCTAAGATTGCAAAACCTAAAGAAGATAGAACTAAAGGTGAAGCTTCAGTCTAGGACTTTCAAGTATCCAAGGTGGACTTAGGGAAAGACACTAGAGCCGCCGATATGAGGTTTTTCGAGGTGTCAAACAAGAAGATTGCTAGCAGAGTGTGGAAGGATGCCAAAGATAAACAGGAAATGAAAGAAGTGATGAAGAGTATGGTTCAGTATATTAATGCCATTCAACATCTAGAATCTTTCCCCCTGAGCAAGATGCCAACCTCCATCGACATGAAATCCCCTAATAATCAATGATTTCTTGATCAGGCTCAAAGAAGTAAGGCGGTGAGCAAGGCATTTGATGATCGGGTGGAGCACATAAAAATAGAGGTTGTGCAGAAGCTAAGTAAACTAGGTCAAACCCACAGTGAAGGAGACCAGCTGGTTAAGGAAGTAGAAGATAGCATTAAAGAATGGGAGCTGGAAAAGACTACTTGGACCAAGGAGCTCCACTAGATTGAAGAAATTGAAGAGTACGGCTTGCAGAAGTTCCTTATGGAAAAACCAATACCAGGACTGGATGACACAGTTCTTTATGTTATAAAAGAATGCATAGATTGGCAGAATGAAGCCATGGCTTTGGGAATCTTTGAGGTAAAAGATCTCATGAAGGGGCTGAAAATGATCAAAGAAATCATTTCTAATGATATAAAGTGGATTACTGAGCAATGCCAGGAAGCTTAGGAGGCGTTAGATAAAATGGATCAACAGGTAATCAAAGAGGTAAACACTTGGTTCAGCGAGCTCAAAGGGATGAAGACACCTACAGATGAGCATTTCACGAAGATTGCCCGAATGGAGTCGATGATGATCATTCAGTAAGATCATTCGGTTATGCACTCAGGAAAGATAGTTGAGGTTAAAAAGGAGAAGGAAGTCTGGAAGCAGAGAATCTATTCTATCGGTTTGCCACATCAACCAGTCATCTTCATGTTCAATGCTGCATTTGAAGATTGGAAGGCAACGCATCTTGCAACGGCTTCAACTCCTTAACCGTCTGAGACACTTGGCAATTTTTGGAAGGCATTTTTTGCTCCAGTCCAGTTTTGATGCTTAATGCTTAGGACAGTTATTAGAAGTTATTAGAATTTACTTTCAAGTAAGACAATTTTACGAAGTCAGTTATCGAAGCCCTCCGAGGCTATTTATGCAAAAACTTAAAACTGTTTATAGGGTTCAGCTCTCTGAGTTTGAGAGAAATTATTTTCTAAAAACTTTACTTCAAGTTTTTAGGAAACTGATATTACAGAATGTATGGAATATCTTATGGTGTTACATATATGTCTAAGCTTTTAAAATGATGAATATTATTGTTTATCTGATGTGATTTGTTTTCTTGTGGAAGTAAGTTATGTTGAATGAAGCTTAGCTGTGATTGAATGAATTCTAGGCTTAGAGATGGCAGAGAGGATTGTGATTAAAGTTTAGATTTAACAAATTTGAAGCTTTTGGAATTGTGATTGAAGTATGCATTTACTCTAAAATTTGCACATTCTTTTTCATGTTGACGAACTGAATGTTTCTCCTTAAGTGTTTTCTGGTGAAAAGCACACATGATGTTTTTTTTCTATGCTTGATAAGAACATGTTGAAAATATTTCTAGAAGGTAGCTGCACCTTGTAATTTGCAGAGAGTTGGCTTTTAGCAACTCATTTGTTAGTGTTAAAGTTTTTTCTCTTTTCATTCTTTAAGGAGGTTTGAAATTGATTTAAAGGAAAGGGAAAAATGGTATGCTAACAGTTAGAAAGTAACAATAGGTTTAATCTAAAACATACAACTCACTTTGCAAATACAGATCCAATATAGCTCATATGTTGATCCACTGATTGGCCTTCATTATCATCTCCCTCTCTGATCTTCTTGGAAACCCTTCAAGAAATCACCACTTCACAACTCTTCTCAAATCTTTTGCTTAGGTTCGCCAATCAACTGAATCAACCTCTCGCATAACCTACAATTAGGTCATCCTTATACCTCCTCAATTAGGTTGCTTGATCTATTTTTGCTTAATCATATTTTTAGATCTTAGGTTTAGGTCAAATTCATCGAATCCTTCCAACATTTCATTCTCCTTCTTATCCTTCTAGATACATCTCAAAAATTCTCCTTAAATCCATAATAAAATGGTTTACCATGCATTAAATGCTCTAGGTCATTCATCCTTATCTTCAACACATTTTACATATTCCAATAATTCAACTATTTCGGCTAGGAATCTCAATCCCTTCACAAACTGTAATATACTGACACTCGGTCATCACTATGTTCTTCTACTTGGTCTTTACTAGATAGCTCGGTCATTGCTTAAATTGTTCTTCTTGGCATTCACTATTTTCACTTGGTTCAATTCCTGATACTCGGTAATTACTGATGCTCAGTCAACACTAAATTTTCTTGACTTATACTTAAGTTCCTTAATCTTCTACTCTTTTTCTTAGTCAAGCCTATGCTTTCAAGCTTTCTTTCCTCATCTCTTCCATGCTTCAAGTCAACTATCTTATTCACTTAGTGTTATAGATAAACAACACATTACCTCACCAATGTTCCAACTAATCAAGTACCCATTGTAGTTTCTCATAACTCAACCTTTCACTAGGTTTTCTTGTTATCTCCTCTTTTTGAATCCTCTTCATCAATCAAAAGATATGGTACTTTACTAGATATCAACAATCTCACTAGTTAAGGTTTGACATTAATGATAATATAACAATTGTTTCAATTGTAGTTTCCAACAATATCCCTCTTTGGAATTTATGGCAACTCCATATAATACCATATGCTCAACCATTTAATTAGTTACCATACAATCCAAAAAGTATGTATTGAAGCAACTTCTATCAACTCTCTATGTGTTTTGATCTTCATTAATATCCTTAGCTTCATTCTGATTCTTATCCAAATATCAGCTCCCTCTTGGATGGATTTCTCCCTAGTCATTACTAATCTCTCCATTTTCTTATGGTAACTTCTACTTATCTCTCCCTTTTTCTATTTATGAATCTCTCCCAGAACTATTCATGGTAACAACTATTGTATCTCTCCCTCTTTGACAAAAATGCTAAGGACATTTTCATTTTCTCATTCATCTTCACCATGTAGATATCTCTATGTTAGTTTTATGAACTATATGCTCCCACTGTCATCTTGCATATGATTGATCAACATCTTGTCCTTATCTCTTCATAGCTTTAGGCAACTCCTAAAGTGTGACCTCCTTGCATCAATCTTTTAGATACTTTGATTAGTACATTTGATGCAATCCTCCTATGTGATTTAGGTAGCCTCAGTTAGGGGAATCACCCCTAATTTAATTCTAAGATACTCATGTGCATTCTTAGGTAATTATTTAGTGAATATATCTGCTAATTGTTCCTTTGTATTCACATACTCCAGTCTCACTTCTTTGTCTTGAACTAGCTCTCTCAAGTAATGATACTTGATATCAATATTCTTAGTCTTAGTATGCATCACAAGATTCTTTGATATATTGATAGCACTTGTGTTATCAGAGAAAATAATAATTGGCTCAGTGATTTCTTCCTTCATACCTTTTAACAATCACTTTGATACTAATTGTTAGAATGAGTTTAGAATAACTAAAGGGGGGGTGGGGGAATCAGTTATCCTTAGGTCATATGTACCAGTTCAACTTTTAAACACTTCAACCAACTAAGATATATTTAGTATTTCACTCGGTCTCTATAGCATATAACTAGTAACATAAACTAGCAGTCCACTGTCCAAAAGTAATCAACTTGCAAAATATAAAACTCTTAACTGTAAAACACATCAAATACAAATTTTTCACTCTTCTAAAGTGATCTGTGTGAGGAGACAACCATGTTAAAGGTTACAAAACACACTACAAGAGTGGCCTTGTTAGATGACTTAAGAACATTCCATTAGAATGTCACCTTGATTAAAGGATTTACAAATGACTGTTAGGTCAACCTTGATTAAAAGATTTCAACTGCTACAATGGTTAGAAAGTAACAATAGTTTTGATCTAAAATATACAACTCACTTTACAAATACAGATCTAATATGGCTCATATGTTGATCCATTGAATGGCCTTCATTATCATCTACATCTCTGATCTTCATGGAAACCCTTCAAGCAATCACCACTTCACAACTCTTCTTAGCTCTTCTCAACCTTCTGCTTAGGTTCACCAATCAAATGAATCAACCTCTCACATAACCTATAATTAGGTCATCCTTATATCTCCTCAATTAGGTTGCTTAATTTGTTTCCACTTAATCATCTTCGTAGATCTTAGGTTTAAGTCAGATTCATTGAATCCTTCCAACATTTCATTCTCATTCTTATCCTTCTACTTCTCAAACCTTCTCCTTGAATCTGTAAGAAAATGGTTTACCATGCATTAAATGCTCTAGGTCATTCATCCTTATCTTCAACATGTTTTACATATTACAAGAATTTAACTATGTCATCTAAGAATCTCAATCCCTTCACAAACTATAAAATACTAACACTCGGTCATCACTGTGTTCTTCTACTCGGTCTTTACCGGATAGATTGGTCATTGCTAAAATTGTTCTTCTTGACACTCACTATTTTCACTCGGTTCAATTCCTGATACTTGGCAATTACTGATGCTTGGTCAACACTAAATTTGCTCAGATTATACTGGTGCTCAGTCAACACTAGAATCACTTAGCTTATACTTAAATTCCTTAATCTTCTACTCTTTTGCTCAGTCAAGCCTATGCTTTCAAGCTTTCTTTCCTTATCTCTTCCATCTGTCAATTCAATTGTCTTCTTCACTTAGTGTTATATATAAACAACACATTACCTTGCCAATGTACCAACTAATCAAGCACTCATTGTAGTTTCTCATAACTCAACCTTTCACTAGGTCTTCTTGTTATCTCCTCTTTTCAAATCCTCTTCATCAATCAAAATATATGGTACTTTACTAGATAGCAACTATCTCACTAGTTAAGGTTTGACATCAATGACAATATAACAATTGTTTCAATTGTAGTTTCCAACAAATACTTGGTAGAAGTATGTTGTCTCAAATATTCTAATATAAATTATGCAAATACTCTGTACATGAGTCATCTCTAATATGTCTATAATATTATATGATCTTTGATTGGTGACGTCTCTAATATGTAATTATTATACTTGCACTAAGATAGGTTGTGATAGTAATCAACTATGCTCTTATATCAATTGGATCCCACAAAAGGAGATAAGTTTATAAAATCAATTCTTCAATTATTCTTTGGAGAGTCGATCAGCTTGATATAAATATGTTGTGAAGAGGAAGTGAAGTTAGGTAGAAAAGGATATGCATCATTTCCACATCTCTTCTTCAAACTAATCACTTCTCTTTAATATTATTACCATTAATAGATTCCTTAATCTTTCCATCTATAATAGTTATTAATAAACATTATATATTATCTTAGTGACTCCATCACACCATAATTATGGATTGGTATTGCAACCCTCTTAATTAAGATAAATTTGGGTCAACTATGGCAATTACTTATTAATTCTTATCTTTCACGGCTACTTGATACACTATCAATGCTATGTTATCATCCTATCATCGTAAGTAGTATCTTCATAATACACCAATATTCGTTGCAATGTTACTAGTATCCATACTATCGTTGTTCTAGGTCTTAGCCAATACCCTATTGTTCTTAATTTATCTATAATTGGCTATTGTACTTTCTCACCATAATCTTCTAGACCATCCAAAATGAACTGATACATGATAACTTCTTTCATGGAAAGTTCTATAGTATTGTTGACAACTTCCTTGTATAATATATTGTACACAATGTCCTATTCATTTTATCGATTAGTCACTAGTGTGCATTCATTCAATACCTAGCAATGGTCTACAAAATGTGTTGATTACAATATGTAGTTTGTCATTAATTATGAGTGCTTGATATCCTTCTTCATTATATTGTGTGTATCTTTTGATCGATGGTTCCACTTATACATATTGAAGGGTCAATACCCTCAATAATTATGTATCCTTCTAGGGTTCTCGGCCATATTAACAATGGGATCAAACTTCCCTTCATCAATTTATATGTATACCATGTCTTTGATGGAGAAGTGGATATTTCTTCATTATTGCTAAAGATGTATATTTATTTTTAAAACTAGTATATATAAATTTCAATATTTAATTAAAACTTATATAATCATATATTGCTTGTTGGTCTAGAGTTGGGGATATTATAGTCTCCCCCTCTTGGAAAATTCTTTCCCATGGGAATTATTATATTTTCAATGATTCTTGGATCCCAAACTTGAAATTTCCATCCTTGTATAGCATAACTTCATTGATAAGAATGATTATTCATTGTGATGGTGGTAGACATCTGGATAATCAATCTCCATGATCTTAATAGATCTTCCATTATTGGTGTCTTAATTAGAACACAATGATGGTGATACTCATCCTACATAAAGGATGTGATGGTAGTATACTTCACCTTTTCTATCAAACTTGAATAATTAGTTGTTGTCCCTTGATTCAAAGAAATAATCTTTTCCTCAATTGTATCTTTTGGTACCTTAAATGGAGAGATTTTAGTGATGGTGCTATGAATTATTTTTTTTCCAAACATTTCTCAATGATTTCTTGACGGACAATGCACCAAGATCCCATAATTTATTTTCATCTTTGATTTTTTATGATTTCCAAATAGGTTCTTTCTTTACTTCAAATAGTTGGTTGGCATAAATTTTGTCCTCTTCAATATGTTGAAGATTATCTTTGTCTATAAACTCAAATTCATTATCTTATGACCTCCCTTCATTTAATTTCTACGAGTAATCTTTCAAGCTATTATCATCTTTCCATTACTTTAGTGTTAATGTCCCATTTTTACCAACCTCAAGAAGATGAAGTGAAATTGTAATAATTTGCCTAAAGCAAAGAATGAAAATGCAAAGATCTAGAAGCTCAATAGATAGCACAAGAGAGACAAATATGATATGATCAATGATCAAATAATAAGGAATAATAGATTGATTGATTGATTGATTACATACAATGTAGGAATGTCTAAATATATAGGCAATGTGATAAGACTACATAATAATAAGATGATAAGCTATCAACCACTCTAGGTGGAATCAGATGTCCACCAAAGGTGGATCATCCTCTATTGTACATCAAAGTATGTGCGACATGTGCAACAATGAGAGGATGATAATGTGATAAGAGCACTAAAGGTGGATCTCACACACAAAGAGGTATGATATGACAACTATCACCATCTAAAGTGGAATTTCTCCTAACCATGTGCTACAATGAAATGAAAACTCCTAGGTGTCTCAATGACAACTAATACACAAATGCATTATCCTAAGTAAACTTAAGTGTAATTAGTAAATACTTAATTGCACCAACACCCCCCCCCCCTAAGTGAAACTTAAGGGAATGCATTTAAGCTCACAAAGCTAGATGACAATTCATGATGGATCCCAGCTACTAGGCCATGTTAGGTACCCATGTACAAACTACAAGAGTAATGCAATGCGATCTCTCATAAAGCAGAGAAAGAGGGAAAACCTCATGGGAAAAACCCTCCCTCCAAAATAGAGATGAATACAAGAATAGAATATGAGAGAGAATACCTCATGTGAGGAAAATATTCCCCCCCCATAAGAGAGAAGAAGTGGAAGAGAGACCAAGTAGCCCCCTCCCTCAATGTAGAATGAACACCAATTGTAGATTCTCTAGGATTGATGTAGAAACTGCTCCATGAGTGTAGAACAACATTCCTCCCCTTAGGAAGAAACAAGATAAAATGTGTATATATGAAGCCTCCTCCCCAATATATAGGAAGAAACCTCAAAATGTATGGAATCTCTAAAACTTTCTCAAGTGTCCCCATGTTAATGTTGAAAGGTGCTTCATGTGTACTAAGACACTCTACTGAAAAAGAAAAATCAGGATCAATCAAGGATGAATGTAGAACATGTGCCAAAGACCCAAGTGTCTCCTTTGAAGATAAAGTGACCTCCTCCAACTGTTGTATCAAAGTATGCACAATCATGTCACCCTCGAAAGAATGATCAAGTAGAGAATAAAGATGAGTGTTAGCATGCTCCCCCGCAACAACTAAAGAAGGATCATCTTTAGCAAAGAGAAGATGAATGTCATCAATGAAGTCTCCCAAATCTAAAATGTAGGACTCCACAAACAAACCTACAATGTCTATCAAGTAGGCATCCCATGGAACTATAATTGGAAGATAAGGAATATCCTACTACTAAATCAATTGAACCCATGGTTGTATGATTGCAAGCATCATCAGGAGCAAGAGAATAAGTAGTCTCAATAAGAGGAGATGAAATGGAAGGCTCAAGAACTTGATCATGAGTGAGAATATCCAAGTTCAAGTAGACAAAACTCTCCTCAAAATCTGAACCGTCATTGTAAGTGTGATCATATGCTAAAGAATCAATGTCATCAAGAGGAACAAAATCTGCAAAGCAGTACAACTGAGAAGAGTGATACACCATCCTAGTAGCAATAACTGATCCACTCTCCAAGTCCTTGATTAAAATTGAATCAGGTGTAAATTCCATAGTCTTCTTTATAGAACCATTTATGATTTGATAGATATAAAGAAGGCTATTGGTCAAGTGTGGAACACACAACACATCATTGAAGTGTCCCTCCCCAACATCAATACTTCCTTTCCCAATCACATTCATATAAGTGTGATTGCCCATCAAAATAGGTGGACCTTTGCAAGGCTCAAATGATGAAATTATGGACTATGAAGAAGCTATATGATGAGAGGCCTCTAAATCTAGAAGCCATCTACCTAAATCGAGACTTGAAGAAGCATAAAAAAGCTTGTCCTTTTTGTGTGACAAATGTGTGACCCTTTCCTTTATCTTTTTCTGAATTTTGTGAAGAAGAAGTTAAGGTAGACATCCTAGGAGGCAAATTGATCTTGTTCTTTACAAGAAAATTCTTCAATTCATCGGTGTCCTTCTTATAAAAAAAGTGTTCTTCATGTCCATCATTTTTGCAATGTGCACAAAATCGCTTCTCCTTCTTCGAAAATTCACCCTTTTGAGGTGATGTAGAAGTGCCATGTTGTGTGGAAGTTGATTTTTCACTTTCTTGTTGAGACTTAGGCTTCCAATTCTTCTTCTTATTTTGAATTTGATTTCCTTTAATTTCATGATTAGCCACCAATGCCTTGGAATTTGAAGACTTGAGAATCCCCATACTCATTAATTTGGTTTGCTCCAACATCAACATTTCTCCAAATACCTCAAATGAGGGTGTAGAAAAGGCACTTCCCATGTTCATCTTATGAGTATTGTAGCTTGACACAAAGGTTGCATATTATGAAGGAAGATTTCTCATCATATGATGAATCAATTGTGAATCCTTGATGGTGATTCCACAATCCTTGAGTTGTGCTCTCAACTCATTGGCTTTGTTGATGAAATCTTGAATTGTGTCAAATTTCTTAGGATCCAATTTGAGAAGTTGTGCTTGAATTGTGAATCCCTTATCCTCATCCACTTTACCATACAAATCTTAAAGTTTATCCCAAGCATCCTTGGCATTGCCCAAGGAGGAAATGTGAAACAAGAGATCTTGAGTAACACATGCTATTATAATTGCAAAAGATTTAGAATATTTAACTCTCCAATTAATTAATTCCTTATTATACACATTAGGTGCTTTAATTATTCCATCCACATAATGATTTAGTCCTTCCATTAGCTTGCTCCATACATTTTCTTTCCATGTAGCATAGTTATGTGGAGTTAATGTTGGAAATCCATAAGGACCCATAATGAAAAACTAAAAGAGAACTAGAGAGAAAGAGACACAACCAGAAAAGGCACCCCCCAAATCATGCAATCAAAGAACCCCCCAAAAAATAGATGATTTGGACACTTCATATATAATGCATGTACAATTTCCACTTGTCAAAATGGACCAAAGTAGACTTCTGATTTTGATGATTACAATAGAAAATATGAAGCTATAGAAAACTCAATAAGATAAGACACAAGATCACTCAAAGATCTAATCAATTACAAGTGTCAAAATAGGCCAAAATAGACCATACTCTAAAAGTACTATGTCCATTCAAAATTTCTCCAAACTAATACCATATTTGGAAAGTACACAAAAAATTATGCACTTTCAAAAAAAATGCACTTGAAAATGTGTTTGTATGAGCCCAAATGAAGCCTCTGAAGTTGCAAAAATAGGGATCAAACAGGTGTAGTCACCAAAAATTGCAATTTCTACAAAATTTGTGCACCAATACCAGAAATAGTTGTACCACTAAATTTTTTAGGAAATTCTACCTAAAATAAAAAAAAATACACACAATTTGGAATAAAGGTGGATGATAATGTGATAAGAGCACTAAAGGTGGATCTCACACACAAAGAGGTATGAGATGACAACTATCACCATCTAAAGTAAAATTTCTCCTAACCATGTGCTAAAATGAAATGCAAACTCCTAGGTGTCTCAATGACAACTAACATGCAAATGCATTATCCTAAGTAAACTTAAGTAAAGTGTAATTAGTAAATACTTAATTACACCAACAGGAATAGACAAAGTGACTAAATTAGAAGAATTACTTCTCACTTTCTCACTCATGAGTGCTAATTGTTCTTTGGAAGGTGAAAGAGAATTATGATTGGTGACCTTCACATAAGATGAATTTATTTCAACCTTTATTATGTCATCTCCCATGTGTGATCTTCATGATGATGTTAGGTCAACCTCATCGTACTCATGGATCCATGTGCTTAACTCATTTGTGATACATGAAGAATCAATAGTCTCTTCTTCCTTTCTTTGTACTAGTGGTGTTTGATGATCATTTATTATATCATCCTTCCTTTGGTTTTCAATTTCACTTTCCCCCTTAGATGTAACTACTAGCACTCTCTTCGATGATGTATGGATGAGAGACTCATGGTGAAATTATTGTGTTGCAATCATTTATCCTTTGTTCCTTATAATGTGTAGGCTTTTCAACTTCCCTCTTGTAGTTCAAGAGATGATTGTTATATCTCTTAGGAGAGTATTTAATTTGTAGATCAATATAGTCCTCTAAAGTAATATCTTTTTGAATACTACTATAGAACCAATCATGCCAAACTTTCTCATATACATCTACTATTTTTGGATCTTGTCATCATTGATCTTGTAAATCAACAAAAGTAACTTCTTGTCATTCTTTCTTTGGAAGGAAAGTAGGAAGGTTTAGTCTATATTTAACGGCATGATGTCTTGAATATTCATCATTTTCTCTTTGCTCTTGTATATGATGATTATCCACATGTTAAGAACAAGTTCAAACATGCAAATGTTAATGATAAAGAGCATATTCAAATCTATTTTAGCATGTTCATAAACTTGTAAAAACACTGATTTTCCCACAACCTCCGATGAGCAATAAGTAAGTGCACCCAAGACTTGCTTGATTTCAGCTCTTAGAGATATTTGTGGGTGTGCTCTCCCAACACAAGTATAGATCCCACTAAAATGCAAGGATGATGAAGATTTGTGATGCTCAAGAAGAAGCCATAGAAGTAACTCTCAAACACTCAAATACAAGAGGCCACAGAAGCTCAAGGAGGAGCTATGAAAGCAATCCTCAAGCTCTATGGCATGAAAATATGCAACGCAAATGAAGTTAAAAGCATGGAATGAGACTAATTCTACAAACTTGAAAGAAAGTTAGCAACTACCAAATTGTTAGAAAACTCTATGAAAGCAATTCTAAGTCTAAACTAGCATAATAACTCTAATGCAAAAAGGAATTAATTTTGCTTGAGACAAGGGTCCTATTTATAGGATTTTGGAGGCTTGGGGTGAGGTGGCATCTATGTGGAATCCACATAGGTGCCACCAAGGAGACACATAAGCCATGCAAAGTCCAAGACTTGCTCACACATGTGTGAGCAACTTGGGATGTGAAAGGTCAATGTGTACTTCAAGTACATGTGTAAGTGTGTGTAAGAGATGTGTAAGTGAAAAAGTCCATTTTCACCATTTTAGAAAGTGTAAGAAGTGTCATAAAAAATGTAAGAAACCTTTTTTGTGTAATTTTAAGAATTTTTGAAAAGGCCATTTTTGGAAATTTGCTCCACATGTGTGAGCAAATGATTAGGACTATTGGATGTAGGAATCCAAAAATTAGCCTAATTAACCTTAGTTAATTAGTGGATAGGTTTATTAGATAGAAAGTGATGTGTGTAGGATAACATCTAGGTTGGATTTAGGATTAAATTAAATAAAATTTAATTTAATCATGGTTTAGTAGAAATAAAGAATGTGAGGGGATTAAATAAATTAAAAATTTATTTAAAAGGGTACTATGGAGGAACATGTATTAAATTATATTTAATACATTATGAAAGGTAGTATTTAAATTTAATTCAAATACTATTAATTAGTGAATTTATTTAATTAAATAAATAGATCAATTTAACAAATATAATTAACTAAAAAATTAACTATAATGTTATTTGGGATCATTAGCTAAATTAAATTAAATTAATGTTAAAAGGATGAATTTAGGTGTCTACATTTTGCTCCTCTTTGAGGCGGTGTCAAAAATGACATCGTGTCAAAGAAAAGAAAATATAGATGCCCCTGAGGAAAAATGGGACCTAAGAGGTGCATAAAGGAAAAGTCAGTAGGAGGGTAGTGCCCCCTTGGGAAAATAGGCCAAAAAGATAAAAATTTTGGTCAATTTTCATGAAAGGAGGGAAAAGGACTTTGCATGACTTTGACAGAGAGGAAGGGTCAACCGACGGGCAATAGATAGGAGTGATCCATTGAGTTCAAAAAATCCATCATCATTGTGGCTCCAGTTTATTGTGTCGGGGTGGGGGGGGGTTGGCAAGAGAAAAAGGGAGAAGGGGGCATATGACAGAACGGGCATCGCCACTTGGCAAAGGGAAACATCCAATGGCGGAGGAGCCATTAACGATAGACAAGAATGGATGCATGATGAAGAAGGGGAGAGCCACCCATTTAGAGATGGGGTCTCCACTCAAGGTGGAGCCATTGGATAGGTGTCTCCGCCCGGGGCAGAGCCGCCTAGCTATCAACAGGTATCTCTGCCTATGGATAGGCATCTCGGATACAAAATTAATTACTGAGCTCACCCAGCTTGTCAAATCAGATTCTAATCACCACCATTGCAATCATGGTTTCTTGGTGTTTCTGAAAACATATTATATGCCCATATTCGGGCAAAAATGGAGCACTAGACATCATTTTTCACCGACAGATGTCTCTACCTGGTGGAGCTACCCATCCCCTGATGGGCGTCTCTACCAAGGTGGAGCCACCCATCCCCAGATAGGCATCTTCACCTAGGGAGAGGGAGGGAGGGGGAGAGAGAAAGATGAAAGAGAGGGAAGAGAGAGGAGAGAGAGAGAGAGAGAGAGAGAGAGAGAGCACGTGGAAGAGCCTCCCATTGCTAGATTGGCATCTCCGCCTGCCAGAAGAAATGAGGGTGAGGATAATAAATCTACTTGCCAAGGGGGAGTTGCCAAGGAATGGGATTTGTAGGGATGAAGGTCAAGGAGGGAAAATGGGAGGTTTGCATTGGATGAAAAAAAAAAAAAAGGGGGAGGGAAGGGTAAATAAGTAGAACCCTTGTCTCAAATAAAAATGCAAAAAAATGAACTAACAAAAATGCAACCTAGCTACGTGATTTAGTGGGATCACTTGTGTTTGTGATGGAGAGCACACCCTAATTTGATATTGCAATAGGAGGTATGCATCATGTGTTATAAAAGCACATATGACCTTGTTTCATTGAGTGGACTAGACTCTCAGATAGTTGTAGAAGCAAAGATGTAGATTTCCTGACTATGATGGAACCTATGACATATACTTATTGGAGAGGTCTGGGCACACTTAGGTATTGTAAGGTACATAAGTATGCTAACCCGTCGTCCCCATTAAGATATGCATAATCATAATTGGGAAACCAACAAAAATGCTCCTAAAGTATCCACAAACAGATCATACTACAATTGACACTTGCATCATATTTCATCGGTCACAATGCACCAAGATATGGAAGATTGAGGTAATCGTGAGTAGGTTCTACTAATACAAAAAGATAAAATCAACAAAGAAGGCCTCCTGACCAAGTGGTCATTCAGTCCATGGTTCTTTCCATGAATGGGATAAGATTGATGAGATTGATTCAAGCGAACTGAGGAAGGACGCATCCTACAGGGCAAAGATTGATTTTTTGAAATGGATATTCATTGGAAATAGATGTGAAAGGAACAATAACTTGGAGATTTGATTTTGATGTTAATTTTGATAAGCACTTTTGTGATCACTATGTCTGGGAAAAGCTCAGTGTGATGGGGTTAAGCTCAACATGTTGGGAATTGCAGATGGATCCTTATGGCTATGGGGGAAGTGATGACCAAAAACTAGGACTAGGATGAGGATGGATATGTACAAGGGATGAGGAGACAATGGATCTGAATCTACTATCATGGTGCTTGAGATAGGTTTTCACCATAATACTTGCCCAAAGTGCTTGTTTGCCAAGTTTTCACTTTTGGATGAATGTTTCTTCTTTTTTTGTGTGTGTAAGGTGCATGTTTACTAGGTGTGTACCAAATAATGATTTTTTTAGGATCATTATCTTATTTTTAGGATTTTATGTTTTTCTGATGTTTAGGATTTTTTCAGGATCTCTTTCTGATTTTTAGGTTTTTTTGCTGAATAACACTATACAGGAACTAAATGTTGAGTTACGCATAAAAATGCTTCAAATGTAGGATATTTACAGGATCAAGGAGCAAATCTCCCTTAGGTGTTGCAATCTGAGATGCCCCAGAACTGATGCCACTATTATTTTGTTCACCAATTGGCGCTAGTATTTGGAAGATTTTGTAGTCATCATCAGTAAGGAAAATTTGTAGAGACACCCTTAGTGAAGGTATCGTATCCAAGGAAAGACCATTCTAGAGAGATCCATAAATATGCTCTTGAATCACTCGTAACACCTTGTCAAATTCCTCGCATTCTAGACACCTGAGGAAAGTACTATCTTGATTTCTCTTGAACAATTCATTAGTGATGAGGAGATACAAGGATGCACTTTGGATTGTAAAGGAACTTGCAGGGGTGATTTGGTTTTGGAGAGAGTGGTAATGGTAGCAAGGAGTAGCAAAGGTAATGATGGTGCAAAGAATTTAGGAGTGAGGTGAGTCATAGGAAGGAGATGTGAGCTTGAATGTCAACATTGAATTTTCTTTTATATCCAAGTCTTTTAAGAGAGACATGGGAATCCACATAGCCTTTGATATTTCTTTTCTTTGAGATGAATTTGATTGCACTTCTTCTAGGATGGATTTATGAATCCATAATTTCTTTGTTTTTCTTCTTTTCTTAAAGGACCCTTGTGGTCTCTTGAATATTTCTTGTGTTTTTGTAGTCACATGTCGATTAGATAGGACATGGTGACCTCTATATGTGAGTGGATTCTTATTTTTCTTATTTTTATGTTGCACATTCAAGCTGCTTCTGGAAGACTCAAGAATTATGGATGAATGAGGCTGATGTGACAGGTTTAAATGGATTGATGGAAGAGAAATGGTCCAGCCACTTAACTTAGGAAGGATGAGAGATAAATGTTCAACAGGTTCAAGTGCAAAAACACCAGTATCATCCTCATCATTCATGAAATCTAGAAAGTTATCCTCCATAAAGTGTTGTCGATCATGAGTCATCCTTGAAGAGTTAGAGGAGTTTAGAGAAGTATTTTGTGAAGCTAATCAAGATGATCTAACCCTAGAACTATGTCCTTATTCTCATACTTGAGTAGCCATTTGTGCCAAAACTGTATGAATAGGAACCATCTCAATTCGAGACCTCCCTAAATTCCATGTTGTTATCATAGGATGAGGTCTCATGTATCCATGGTTTATTTGATCAGCTAGAGTAGAAGTAGATGACCTAGAAACCATAGGAAGGATCTCTGTAGAAGGGTGAGAGTGTTCCTCATCATCTGGTTGTGCTTGAGAATTAGAGCTTTCTCCCCTTTTATAATTTGTGAAAATAGCATACTTGTGCACAACATCAACTTGAATCTCCATCGTAGAATTTGACCGTGAGTCCCAATAATACTTATTTAATTTCGTCTCACCATTTTGATATTGTCTAATGTAATCAACAAGAGTGATTGTAGGAGGGAGATCACCATCATCATCACTATCTATCTTAGGAGGTGAGTCGTTAATAGGGCCTTGTGACTGTGTAGCAATAGGATCTTGTGTAGTAGTAGTAGCACCATCTATAGTATCAAGAGCATAGTTTATAATAGGTAGCAACATATTTGAGATGTGGGGGATATCAACAATTTGCCCCCAATTTGAATGCATGTGATCAGACTCAACAATGTGTTTAACCGTAAGAGCAATATAAGAGGCTCTATTTGTAGCAGTAGGATCTTTCTTAATAGATGGGATAGTATCTCTCTGAGTAGGACTAGGATCATGCTCTTGAGATAATTATGATGGCACATAGGGTTCCCCTTGATAACCTGGATTAGCGGTTTGAATTTGGAGAAGTCTTTCATAGGTCATCGGTTGAATCTTAGCTTCTTCTTCCTCAAATGAGTCCTCACATGTAGGAGTGTTGCTGCTAGGCTGGTCAACTTCATGTGTATGATGTCCTAGACTAGTCTATCTTTGGGAGCTCTGAATTCAGCATGAAAAGGTTGTAGGAAATCCTTTCCTTTTCTAGGTGGACTCTATCTATCATATCCCATGTTGTGCATAATTTGGTAATCCATATCATATTTGTCAGGCAAGATATCAGTAGGTTTTATTTGTTCATCCTCTTTTTATAACACAATAATCTCTTCCTTTTCTAGTTCTAGGGAAACTTTAGCCTTGACCATGCCAATGTCATCATTAGGTCTGCATAGGATTCCCTTCCCACAAGGTTCTTTTCCCTTAGCTTGATTAAGCATCTTTACTTCAAAAGAAGTATGTTGTATGAGAGTTTCTTATGGAATAGGATGAACACATTCATTTAGTGGGCAATAGTTTGATTGCTTGCCTTTAGTCTCTTGCAATACTTGAAGGGTTCATGATCTCCTGGGATGGTTATTTCAGATCCATGATGTGGGTAAACACTGGTGAAATGTGGATGGGACACCTGAGATAGCATGTGTCCATGGTCTACCCAAAAGGATATTGTAGGGTAGATCTAGATCAAGTACTTGACAAGTAGTTTCAATAAGGGTTGGGCCCACTTGTAAGGGGAATGTAATGAGACCTTTACTCACCCTTTCTCTGTCATCATATTCTTTTATTGTTATTCTTTTAGTTACATCAATGAGGTCCTCAGAAAGACTGATATTGCAGACCATGCTTAAAGTACAAAGGTTCAGTCAGGATCCATTGTCTATAAGGACTCTTTTAATTCGGGTGTTATGGATGGTGACTTGGATATGCAGTGGTTTATTATGATGAGGGTTAGGACCTTAGAAGTCTTTGTTGATGAAAACTAGGTGTTGTTGGGTAGCCAAATTTCTGATCATTGCTTGGAATTGAGAGGCATTGATATTTTCTAGGACGCAAGACTCATTTAGGGCATTCTCAAGGACCTCTTTGTGAATGGGGGATGTATGTAAAAGCTCTAGTATGGATATCTGTGTAGGGGTATTCTTCAATTGGGAAAGCAAGACATAACATGAGGCAGGTCCTGTTGAGGTAGATGGTGTAGTAGGTGGATCCACAATAGGTGGATTGACAATAGCTTGTACAGTTACGCGAGGGCGATGAGTAGTAACATTGCAATTTGCACTCTTTAAAGTCAACGTGTTTACATGAGTGTCAGATTGTTCAATATGGCCACATAGTGAGTCAAAACCACAGACATCATTTTCGGCTAATTTTCCACTAGTGCGTTCATCCCCTAAGATTTTGTTTGTTAAAAATTGTAAGAAAAACCCTTGGATGTGGATGCATTGTTTTGATTATGTTCTGGAAAAGGTTTAGAATACATTTTTAACTGGGCGTTAGACATAGAGGCATTTTGTCTTTCTACTTCAATTTTACCATCATCAATCAAATCTTGCACAAAATGATGAAATTTCATGCATTTTTTGATCTCATGCCCTTTTATGCGATGATAATCACAGTATTCATTATCCTTATACCAGATGGGTTTAGGTTGATTTTCGTCAAAAGGCCTAGTGTTAGGATAAACCATCATCCCTTGGTCAACTGGATGTCAGAAGATCACATCAAGGGAATCTTCCAGCTATGTAAATTGTCATCGTGGTTGTTGTCGATTGTTGTTGTTGTTGTTATTGCCATTATATCGTGAGAATAGAGAGCCACAATAACTAGATCCTTGATTTTGATTCTAGTTATTTGAACTATTCTGATTGTTTTGGTTATTCAAATTGGTTTGATTATTGTTGCGATTGTTCTGATCATTGTTATTGTGATTGCCTTGGTTACTATTGTTGGATGCTTGAACATTTTGGACATGTTTATCATCGGTCACTCCATCATTAACAACAGCCTTGTTCTTAGACCAGAACTTGGGTTTATCACCAGTATTGTTAGATGAATTAGGGGTGTAGTGTTTAATTGCTCCTTTCATCAAAAGTCCATCTTCAATAGACTTCCCCTTTTTAATGAGTGCCTCGAAGGAATCCGAGGTAGCCATCTTCATCTGAAATGACATTTTTGTAACCAGATTCTTAATAAAGATATCAACTAGATGTGAATCTAGGATTTTCCAAGGCATGCAATTGGCGAGATGTCACCACCTTTGGAGAAAATTGGCAAAGGTTTCTCCATTTCTTTGTTTCATGTTACACAAATCACTGAGGGATGCTTGATGTTTTATGTTATAAGAATATTGTGTAACAATTTTTTTGCGAGATCATGGAATGTGGAGATAGAACCCAGAGGAAGGTCCAATAGCCACTCTAAGGCTGGTCCTCCAAGACTTCTAGTGGAAAGTCTTAGGAGAAGATGGTCGTTGTGGGAAACTCCTTGTGTCACTACATAGAATTCCTTGATATGTTGCATAGGGCATGAGTCTCCCTTGTATTTGTCAAACTTTGGCATTTCAAAATTGGCGGGGAATGGCTAGAGAGTGATTGATTTGTCAAAAGGATAAAGACATATTTCTGCAAAAGAAAATTCCTTCTTCCCACCTTTCTGCATAGCCAACATCATGCCTTTGAGCTTATCAATTTGTTGGACTAATTTAGGAAGATTATTGGTGATCGTATGGGCTTGAAGTGTTCCTCCTCCTAATGATCCATTATGTCCCCCTGGAGGGGGAAGATTAGTGTTATGTCTCTGATTGGTTTTATTTGCTTGTGCAAAATTTTGATTTTTTAGGACTAGACTAGGCTTCAAGAAAATAAAAGTAGAGCATCGTCCTAAGGACCCTGGTTGTGGTTTGGGTACACGGCCTACATTTGAACTATTGTTACTCACCCCATTGTTTGAGTTAGGCTTGTTTAGGAGTTTTTGGATTAACTCAAGCGTATCAGGGGGAGGTTGAGTTGTGTTATCAGATGTTGATGGCGCTACTTTGCTTTTGTTGGTTCGAATCAAGTTGTTCTCAAGGAAAGTTTCATTGAAATTATCAGGGAGGGTAACACCTCTTTGGACAAGATTCATGAAGATATTGACATTGTTGGCTTGGATTAGGTCTTCCACTAAGCTTAAGTTGTTAGGGTCCTCAAAAAATTCTTTAGCTTGTGGATTAGCACTGACACTTTCAAGTATTACTGTGTCAGATTTCGTGTGAGGTTCTTCTTCATCATTAAAGTCTTCTTGATAGACATTTTCTTGATCATTATCCATGATGAGAGATTCTTGTCTTAGCTTGGCTTGTGATCAGGTAAGTACCATGCACAAGTGACCTTAGGATGGTTGAATTGAAGAAGGGCGAATAGTTGATGAGGTATGGAAAGAAAAGGATTTGGTGAACTAGGAGCAACTTGGACTAATGATTAGGTCTTGATGATTGATTGGATTGATTGATTTGATTTAGGATTAAATTGATTGATGAGATTGGATTAAAGAGGAACTAAGCCTCAAGGATTGATTGGATTTAAAGGTTTGGAACAAACCTAGGTGAAACAAGACCTTGTGATTATGAAAACATAGGATTGGTTTTGATTTAAATTATTCTTGTGTTTGGGTGATAAATTGATGATCCCCAAACAAAATAGGACTGGATTAGGACTACTAGAGAAAGACTCAGTTCTCAAAGTAGTAAGGGATTAATGTTTTCTTTGGAATTAAGGTCTATGAGACACTATTGGAATGATTCTTTCACCCTATGGCTTGATGAAGGTGTGAAAGATGGATTGATCTTATTCTGATTTAAAGTCCAAGATTCTAATTAATGCTCCTAATGTTTTGGGATGTGGATGATGAAAGGGATCTTAAAAGATGAGAAAGGGATGAATGACTTGAAGAAGATGAGGAATGAAGGTCAAGGTACTTAGTCGTAGAAGTCCCAAGTGACAAAGGCCATGTTCACTTTGTTCTTGGCAACAAAATTAGCAACCCAATTTTTGTAAAGGATTTTATCTGATTTTTCAACAGCTTCTAGAAATTCTCAAATGGGTTTCAAATAAGATTGGCTGGCTTTAATCCTTTGATCAACGATTTTCTTCTCTCTATGGACTAGTGTAACTGGGAGTTTTTCTTTCTTATGTTTAACACTATTTGTCATGACTTGAGGATAATATCTTGATAGATCAAAGGATGTTCTTGGCAAGAACTGATTTCATACATACATCAAATGTTTGGGTTACAAGCACATTTGTTGAAAATAGTCCTACAAGGGACAAAGCAACCTTACAGAATTCAAGTATACCGATTTGTTTTTGCAATGAAAGTAACAAGCACACTCTTTATCCCTAAAAGGAAGTTGGCTGAGAGTGAAAACCTTTGCTCACTAACTTAGGAACACACCCAACAACTCCTTAGAATGCAGCCATCACCAAGCACACAATGGCTCCATGATGTCATATTATCAGAGTGTTAACGTTGAAGGGGGCTCGATATGGTGAGTGTCTTGGGGAGATTACTATTCTCCTCACACATAGATTATCAACCTTTCGAAGGTGAACTAGGTGGCTACTAACTAATGGCTTTTAGTAAGGATCTACATTCAAACACACTCTTTGTGTCTGTGCAAGCGCGACTAGGACATATAGCCCCACAAAGAACCTTGACACAAGTAGTCACATAAATGTGATTGAGACCGCGAGGCCCTACTAAATGTTAGGTGAGAGCCGTGTATAAGCTCAAATGTCATCCAACTTCTGAGGCTTTAACCCCAAAAAGAAAATTTCATTGACGTGAGTTGGAGTGGTGGGCTTACACCTTGTTCTCACGTGGGTCATTCCCGGGAGCTTTTTAGCTCACCGGCAGGCCCATCTAAAGGATTGAAAGTAAATACATGGATTGGCCCCAAGAAGGAGTCTAGATTTCTAGTTTTCCCTCAAGGGGAAAATAGCATAATCTCCTATCCAATGAGGTTTTCTCCCAAATGAACCAAACAAAAGATTAATTCCAAGTCTTTTCTTCAAGGCAACAATTCAAAAGGTTCTGGGTTTCTGGTTTTCTCACTTGGAGAAAAGAGCATAATCCCATAGCTAATGAATCATTATCTATAGAAAAAAGACTTCCTATTTAATGCTAGGTGCCTAAGAAATCATTAAGAAAACACAATGTTTGATTGAATCTCCTTGGCAACCTACAAAACAACTTTGATAAGTAGTTTAGTGTGTTTGGTCTTCTAACAACGTCCTGCAAAACAAACAAGTTAGTAGTCTTAGAGTGGTCAAATCTTGGTCAACATTCTACAAAATTACTATTAGAAGTCACAAAATGTCAGTATCTTCCAAAAACTCAGATCAGAAAACTCAAAGTGCAAGATAATATAGAAACATGCAGAAATCAGGTAGAGACGCCTGTCTGTTAGAGATGCTTGTTTCCAGGTAGAGACACCTGTGTAAAGGTAGAGACACATGTCTATCAAAGATGCCTGTTTATAGGCATAGATGCTTGTGTACAGGTAGAGATGCTTGTCTGCACAAAACCAAAAGTTAAACACCAATGTTTGAAATTTTTATCTTCTCATTAAGTTTTGAATGCATAAAAAAGTTTCTTATAGCAAAAATACAGTGATTTTTAACCTTAATATGTCAAGAAATTTTACTTAATCAACTTTAAAAAAACAACACAAAGGAAAACTCCCTCTTCTAGCAAAGACACGTGTGTATGCAGAGACACCTATCTGCACAAAAATAAAGATTTTATTAGCTTCATGTATTTTTCTTCATTTGTAGATATAGTTAAGTGTTTTAATACTTATCATTAGCCTTAATGTGATTATGAAATACAAGTTTTGCTGATTAAAATAAACTAAAATGAGAGAAAAACTCTTTCTGGTGAAGACGCATGTCTGGAGGCGGAGACACCTATTTACAGGCAAAGATGCCTATGTGCAGAGATGCTTGTTTACAGGCAGAGATGCATGTGTGTAGAGACGCTTGTTTCCAGGTGGAGATGCCTCTGGTCGGGTGGAGATGCTTGTCTAGAAAATTTATGAGAAACCTTCACAAAATCAAGAGAAATAGTTAGTAAATGGGATTGTGGGTCCCACCGGGCGTGCCAAAATGTATATGATGAAAATCCACCTGTTAAGAACAAGTTCAAACATGCAAATGTTAATGATAAAGAGCATATTCAAATCTATTTTAGCATGTTCATAAACTTGTAAAAACACTGATTTTCACCACAACCTCTGATGAGCAATAAGAAAGTGCACCCAAGACTTGCTTGATTTCAACTCTTAGAGATATTTGTGGGTGTGCTCTCCCAACACAAGTATAAATCCCACTAAAATGCAAGGATGATGAAGATTTGTGATGCTCAAGAAGAAGCTATAGAAGCAACTCTCAAACACTCAAATGCAAGAGGCCAAAGAAGCTCAAGGAGGAGCTATGAAAGCAATCCTCAAGCTCTATGACATGCAAATACGCAAAGCAAATGAAGCTAAAAGCATGGAATGAGACTAAGTCTACAAACTTGAAAGAAAGTTAGAAACTTTTAGAAAACTCTATGAAAGCAATTCTAATTCTAAACTAGCATAATAACTCTAATGCAAAAATGAATTAATTTTGCTTGAGACAAGGGTCCTATTTATAGGATTTTGGAGGCCTGGGGTGAGGTGGCATCTATGTGGAATCCACATAGGTGCCACCAAGGAGACACATAAGTCATGCAAAGTCTAAGACTTGCTCACACATGTGTGAGCAACTTGGGATGTGAAAGGTCATTGTGTACTTCAAGTACATGTGTAAGTGTGTGTAAGAGATGTGTAAGCGAAAAAGTCCATTTTCACCATTTTAGAAAGTGTAAGAAATGTCATAAAAAATGTAAGAAGCCTTGTTTATGTAATTTTAGCAATTTTTGAAAAGGCCATTTTTGAAAATTTTCTCACACGTGTGAGCAAATAATTAGGACTAATGGATGTAGGAATCCAAAAATTAGCCTAATTAACCTTAGTTAATTAGTGGATAGGTTTATTAGATAGAAAGTGATGTGTGTAGGATAACATCTAGGTTGGATTTAGGATTAAATTAAATAAAATTTAATTTAATCATGGTTTAGTAGAAATAAAGAATGTGAGGGGATTAAATAAATTAAAATTTTATTTAAAAGGGGACTATGGAGGAACATGTATTAAATTTAATTTAATACATTATGAAAGGTAGTATTTAAATTGAATTCAAATACTATTAATTAGTGAATTTAATTAATTAAATAAATAGATGAATTTAATAAATATAATTAATTAAAAAATTAACTATAATGTTATTTGGGATCATTAATTAAATTAAATTTAATTAATGTTAAAAGGATGAATTTAGGTGTCTACAACTCTTCTTGTTTTTTATTGTTATTGGTTGGTATTAGTAATGCAAGGAATTGATCTAATTTATTGTGTGTGTTTATTGACCATGCATTGAAGCATGTGGTTGCATAGTTCTTATCTTTTCCTATATTTTGAAGCTTTAAATTAGTTCCTCAATTGCTTCCATTTTCTACAATCTAAATGTTCATCCCACAAGCTGGCAGGAATATAAGCTCTGGTACCAATTGTAATGTCCCCTTTTTGTAATTAGATGGACACTACATGGATTAACAAATACAAGGTGCAGATATGTGAATTATGAACACAAATTAATGAATTATGAATATGAATAGTAATTCCAAATGCTATAAAAGTGGAAATGTATTAATGAATAATAATGTAATGGTAAATGGGATAAATATATATGACTGGTAATTCCTAATGCCACAATAGAATACAAATGGTAAAACTATCATAATATAATGATAATGTAGAGATAAATATATTAATGACTACAATGTACGATTGGTAGTTCAAAATTAATATTGAATTCAATATATATATTGGTTGTTCTTTATTTATCAATGTAACGACATGCACGTCACCCTATGAGTTGTCTCTGATATTCGATCTAATATGTGTTGCAAGTTACAAGATAAATACTTGGCAGAAGTATATTGTCTCAAATATTCTTATATGAATTATGAAAATACTTTGTACTAGATTTGTCTCTGATATGTCTATAATATTATATGATCTTTGACTGGTGTCATCTTTGATCTTTAATTATTATACTTTCACTAAGATAGGTTTCAATAGCAACCGGCTATGTTCTTATATTGAGAGGATCTCATATTTAGGGATACAAGTTTATAAAATCAATTCTTCAATGATGCTTTGGGGAGTCGGTCAGCTTGATATAAATATGTTGTGAAGAGGAAGAGAAGTCAGGTAGAAAATGACATGTCTCATGTCCACATCCCTTCTTTAAACTAATCACTTCTCTTTAAGATTATTATTGTTAACATCTTCCTTAATCTTTCTATCTATAATAGTTATTAATAACCATTATATATTATTTTAGTGACTCCATCACACCATAATTATGGATTGGTGTTGCAACCCACTTAATTAAGATAAATTTGGGTCAACTATGGTATTCACTTATTAATTCTTAGCTTTTAGGGCTACTTGATACACTATCAATACTATGTTATCATACTATCATCGCAAGTAGTGTCTTCATAATACACCAATATTCATTTCCATTTTATTGGTCTCCATACTATCGTTGTTTTGGGTCTTAGTCGATACCCTATTATTCTAAGTTTGTATGTAATTGGCTATTGTACTTCCTCACATTAATCTTATAGTACATCCAAAATACACTAATACACGATAACTTCTTTCATGGAAAGTTCTGTAGTATTGTCAATGACTTCCGTGTATAATACATCGTGCATGATGCCCTATTCATTTTATCGATTAGTCACCGTTGTCCATTCATTCAATACCTAACAATAGTATCCAAAATGTGTCAATTACAATATGTAGTTTGTTGTTAATTTTGAATGCTTGATATCCTTCTTCATTATATTGTATGTATCTTTTGAATGATGATTCCACTTGTGCATACTGAAGGGTCGATGCCCTCAATAATTGCATATTCCTTCTAGGGTACTCAGCCATATTAATAATGGGATCAAACTTGTCTTGAATTATACATATAACATGTCTTTGACAATGAAGTGGATGTTTCTTCATTATTTCTAATGACATATATATTTATTTTTGGAATTAATATATATAAGTTTCAATATTTAATTAAAACTTATATAATTGTATATCACTTGTTGGTCCAGAGTTGGGGATATTACACAAAGCAACATTGAAAATATGCCTAGCTAAATGGGTCATGATCCTAAGTGAGTTCGACATAGATTATGTGGATAGAAAATCAATCAAAGGTCAAACTATTGTCGATCAATTAGCAAATGTGCCTTTACCTTCTAGTCATCAAATGTTGATAGAATTCCTTGACAAAGGAATATTTTCTATAGAAGAGACAAAACAATGAAAACTATATTTTGATAGATCTCACATGCAAAAAGAATCAGGTACTGACATAGTCTTCATCACTCCTCAAGGAGAATCTATTCATAGATCCTATAGACTAAAGTTTGATTGCACCAACAATATTGTTGTGTACAAAGCACTACTCATTGGTCTCAAAATAGTTGTCTAGTGGAAGAGCCAACAATTATAGGTTTATATGGATTCTCAAATAATTATGCACCAATTCAACGACAGTTATGACACCAAAGATGAGAAAATGATTTCATATAAACCCATGGAAGAAGACATCAAGATACACTTTAAACTAATAATATTTGAGAAAACTCCTAGGATTAAGAACAAGGAAACAAATGCCATGGCCATTGTAGGATCTTTGCTAAACATGTTGTCTGATGTGACTCATGATGAGTCATGGTCAAACAACTCATGGTCCCTTCCTTTGAATACCTCAAGTCTGAGGTTTTGTGCAAAATTTTTGGTCCCAATTTGCCATGGCACCAAGATATCTATGCCTACCTTACTAGCCAATTCATTCCCCTTGACCTCTCCCATAACCAAAAGAATTCCTTGATAAGGAAAGCCTCCCATTACACTATCATTGCTAATACACTCTACAAATGCAGTCTAGATGGTACACTCTTAAGATGTCTCAACTCAGAGGAAGCACAAGTGATGATATTACAAGTACACGAGGGTATTTACAGTGCCCACTATAGTGGCTTGACCTTAGATAAGAAGATTTTAATAACTGGGTATTATTGAGCCACCAAGGAAATATATGGGCTCTTATTTTTCCATAAATGTAGAAAATATCAGATTCACGATAACCTCATCTATGTGCTAGCTCAGGAGCTGCAACTACTCACTTGACTGTGCCCATTCTAGTGATGGGGGTTCAATCTCATTGGAAAGATCCATCCATTATCCTTTAACGGTCATAATTACATCATCACGACCACTGAGTATTTCACAAAGTGATTTGAAGCAATTGCAATGACCTATAATACTAGCAAATAGATTTAAAAGTTCCTTTTGAACTATATCATAATTCGATATGAAGTTCCATAGACCATCATCACATATAATGGTTCCCCCTTCCAAAATAAGAAAATGGATGAGCTTTGTGCAAACTTTCACATCCATCATAGCTAATCTTCATGCTACTTTCCCCAAGGTAACATCCAAGTTGAGGCTATAAATAAGATCATTATAAAAATCTTAAAGAAAACAATCAATGAAGCTAGTAAAGAATGACATGTTCAACTCAACCCCGCCTTATGGGTATACCACACTATTTTTCATACCCCAAGAAGTTCCACTTCATATTCACTAGTATATAGTATTGAAGGTATTTTTCCAATAGAGGTCGAAATACCATCACTACGAATATCCCTTTAGCACATCATTTCAAATGAGGAATTTTACAAGTAGTGGTTTTTGTTGCACCAAAAGATTGACCTATCAATGCTCGATACAATCACTAGACTTATAGAATCCACATGAGGCAATTAGTCCCTTCTCACAAATGTTGAGGGGATTGTTGACCATTTTTTCAACAATCTCCCCCGCAACGTTACCTGAGGGTATTCAAACTTATGACCAAGCTCTAATACCACTTGTTACTAGTGTAGTTGTCATTGCACCAAAAGATTGACCTGTTAATGCCCAATATAACCACTAGACTTATAGAATCCACAGGAGGCATGAATCCCAAGGGGAGCGCTAACCATTTTTCCAAAAAGGAATACCAAGTATCTCAACTACATGAACTGGAGTTGCTAGATGAAAAGAGACAAAATGCACTAACACGCCTACAAGCATATCAACAATATCTTAGGAGAACATATAATAAAAAATTCATATCACGATCTTTTGAAGTTGGTGACTTGGTACTAATGAAAAGTTAGAAAAATCAAATGGAAAGATAAAACCAAGAAAGTTTGAACCAAACTAGTTGGGTCCCTATAACATCATCACAACAGTCTACAGATTTTAAGCATATCAGATATCCACATAAGAGGGCCAACTCCAATCAAGTCCATTCAACATCTTTCATCTACGCAAGTACTATTCATTACTCTTAGAGTAGACTCGTTTCAAAAATTCAAAAATTCAAAAAAATGTTACCTTGGAGAAAACCTGGCAATTAGGCAGCTTTGGTGACATAAAAATAGAAATACAAGATAAATAAATTCATCCTATGGTGAAAACCACTTCGTTGGCACCTTGGACAAGTACCATGTTGAAAATTGGGTAATTCAACACCTTGTGTAAATATCATTTCTCCTTCATCTATCATTGCTCCAACTTGGTATCATGTGTCATTGCACCTCATATTCTACAATAAAATCAATGGTCATATCTATCATGGCTTGAGATTTTTCAATGATCTTTTTCTTATTATATCCTATCACATTTTGTACCAAGTCAATCCATCACGACCATTCCACAATAGATTACCCAATTTGTCTTGACTAGGGGCACACCAATGTTATGATCCATCAAGTACTAAAAAAATACCAAAAACAACAAAAAATGTCCAAAAAAAACCAAACACATAAAAAAGTCCTTCAAAACAACAAAAACATAAAAAAAATATCCTAAGAAAACAACAAAAACATTGCAAGATGTCCTCAATTTGTTTTGTTAAAGACAACCAAATTTTTAAAAAAACAACCAAATTTTTTGCAATAACACTCCTTTGTACATAAACCAATCCCTTTTCATTTTTAATAGACATTGAATGACATCATACAACAAGTCTAAGCTTCAATGGAACCAAGTTAAAAACAAGTCAAACTAGTCAATGGGTCCTCAACTAAACTGAACAAAATGTCTTATCTATCAACCAAGTCCCATAGAAAAGTCTTTTGTTAAAAATCATGTTGTCTTGGATAAGGGAAGGAACACTCAAAATGAGATAGGTCGGTCTTATATAGGGTACCTTATTATTGAAACCATACAACATCAACAAAATATGAAAATTTAATGTCCAAACTACTGCAAAAATACAGACACGTTATCAGTATGGTTGTAACTTTTTGAATCAAGTTGGTCTTATTATGTCTTGATTTTCACAAGTCATGTTCTTATACATCTTCGGGATACCCATGAGTGATTAGAGATTTTGTGATGGTTCATGACTTAATTTTATTTACCTGATATATATGGAATGTTTTCCATGAAGTCTTAAAATATCATTTTGAATGTCTGTGATAAGAGCCTTCACATACACATACAACATCTAATTGCAAAAAATATTACACTAGATGATTTGTTTGTGATACATCGCACATACCTCGACTCTTAATGCCCAACCTAGATGGATTGGCCCACATTCCTTATTTATTAAAAGTGTCATTTTTAATGCAAGAGGATAATCATACTGTGTACTAGAAATTGTACCTTCATAGAATTAGTATTGAACAATAAATCAAATAGAAACTAAATAACCACAATTAGCAACTCTATTTAGCAAATAAAGAACAATTAAGCATTATATGGCTCTCTAACTAAGAGTGTTAATGGTAAAGCTCTCAGCAAGCCTCCATTAATGACAGTCCTAGAATGAGAAATGAGTGATAAGCTAAGCTAATTAATTCAATTCCAAATTGAAATGCTCAAATTAACTTCTAAATTGCCTTTCTAGCTATAATTCTCAAGAGGTTAGATGCAATTCTCAGATTTGTGGATTATTTATGAGTGATTTATGCCTTGCTTATATAGGATTTGGCAAGGGTAGGGGGTGTAGTAGAGTTGATCATGATTAGGCTTGAGTTGATTCTTTGGTTCCACCCTTTGAAGACAATTTAAATATTGTGTCCTCAAAGCTTGGGACAAGAAGACAAGATGAGTGGAAAAGATGTTATTTTCAATTGAGTGATTGAGATTCATTTTGGCTTGATCCATGTGAGCTCCTTTTCTTAAATCCTATTGGTTGAGGCTTTTTCCTCCCATGTGGTGTTGAGAGAAATTAGGACATAATTAATTGATTTTAATTTATTTATTTAGCCAAGTGTACCCTTTGAATGGGTTGATTTGATTTAATTCCAAACTATACAATTAATTGAATTAATTGCACATTGATTTGATTTAACTTGATTAAAATACTCTTGATTTTGATTTAAATTGAATTAAAGATTGATTTTAATTTTGATTGGCTAAATGCTCATTTGGATTCAATTGCTTTGATTTTGCCTTAATTTGCCTTGATTAATCACTTGAATGATCCTGACCACTTTTTGGTGATTACAAATGCCCCTCTTTGAGTCGACATGCGAAGCATGTTGATTCAAAGAATGTTCTCATTCAACTGATAAAAGGTACTGGTTCTGTCGATGGTCGATCTTGATGTTCGATACGAGATGCAGATATTTTGATGATAGAATTGATGTAGTTCTGATTGATTTGACATTTTTGATGGTCAATTCAATGATAGATTTCTTGATGTGATACCTGATTTGATGTTTAATGCCCCTTTCAATTGATTAGCGAATAATTTCCTAATAAAAGGTTGCGCTCAGATTTGATGATGTTGATGTTGATGCTAATTATCCAAGTATATGCCCCCTCAGGAAATGAATCGAAATGATTTTGGATGATTTGGTTGAGAATGGGAAATTTCGATTTGTTTCCTGATATAGAAATTTGGAAATGCCTTGATCATGAGAGGATTTGATGAGAAAAGATTTTATTGATAAGATGTTGATGATCCAGATAAGTTGATGATGGTTTGGTATCATTTGATATCAGTCAAAGTCACTTGGTTGATGTTGATGTCAATCTGATAGGATAAGTTGATGGGTTGATATTTCGCTCTCAAGATCTAGAGAGACAAAACAACGATTTTCCTTCCTCAAGATCTAGAGTTAGGAGATTTGATGTGCTTAAGATGAGAAAATTGATGATAGGATAAATTGATTGACATTAGATGATCAATTGGATGATTTGACTAATTGATATTTGATATTATATGATTAGATGTTTTGATGATACAGAGTTGATTGGATGTTCTCATGATGCAAAATATGGATTGATAGAAGAGAAGATAATGAACAGAATTAGGTTGCCCCTAGTTGATCAAAATGATTAATTATTGATGATGTCCTTGATGAAGCATGAATCATTTTGATGATATATCTTGATGACATTGATGTACCTTTGATGATCAGATTGAACATGATTTTTGATGATGGATACTTCAGACATTGATGATGTTGATCAGGACTTTGATTATACATTGATGGACATTTGATGATGTAAATCTCAAGAAATTTTGATGATGCACCATTGATGATATCATTGATCACTTGATGTATCTTGATTTGGTCTTTTGATGATAATAACTCTACCCCCTTTATGTTTCTCTTTTTCAAATCTATTTTCAATCTAAGAAAGGCAAATACCTTAAATGCATTCAATCTAGGATGTATACAGCTAACTGTCACTATTTAGGATTAGGAAGCTTATTTTCATCATCGAGATTTTGGAACATGAAATTTGTACAACCCTCATTGGTTCAACCAGGATGATATGAATACCTCTTTCCTTAGATTTTAGCAATTTCAAGTAAACAGACAAAGAATTGATCCCTTTCATATACAAATGTCCTCGATGATTCTTTGATGACCATGTCATTAGATAGATTTGCATACTTCTATGAATCAACCAAACAAGCACTCAAGTAGAAATCAAGAAAATATCATGTCTTCATCATTGCTCATCTAGTCAACCATCATTGATTTGCTAAAAAGACATGATTTCACCAATCAAGTAATCACTTTGAACATTTTTTTGCTTTTTGTTTGTATATCCATATTTCAAAAACTTTATCCACTTTGATCCTTAGTTATGTTTAAACCTTTTAGATTTTGATCTGATTTGTTATTTGAAGATTTGATGTGTCAAATATTGTTGTTTAGATCAAGTGTTTGGATGTTTGAAATGTGATATTAATCAATAAGTTCAAGTGTAGCAATTTTTCAATTTTGATGCAATAATTTTGAGCCAACTTGTGTCTATTTTGATAAGCTCGTTGAATTTCGATTGGTGCCCCTGGTTTGATTTGGAAAAGATAATGCTTTGTTGGGCAATGCAACTTTTGAGTGTTTACTTAAGATTTGCAATTTTTTTATTTTCTTAAAAGATTTTTGACTTTTTTTTATTTTCAGAGATTTTTGATGTTTTTGGATTTTTAGAGATTTTTGATGTTTTTGAATTTTAGAGATTTTTGATATTTTTTGGATTTTTAGAGATTTTTGATGTTTTTGGATTTTTAGAGATTTTTTTATGTTTTTTGGATTTTAGATATTTTTTTCTTTATTATTTATTTTTGGATTATTTGAGGAATATTTTCACTTTTTTTTTAATTTTTAGATTTTTAGAGATTACTAGTTCTCAAACAAGATCACATTGAATTTATCCCCAATGTCTAGCAAGGTATAGGACATGAAAGATGGATTTTCAAACTGATGATTCACCAATGAATAGGCAATGATGGATGAAGCACGTGTGTTACCCATAGGACCATCTCCTCAAGATTATCCAAGCTAGGGAAAAATGATATCTCAATATAGGTCAATGATGTGGTGTTGGATAACATATGGAATAATGACCTGGTGTCATGACAATGGTCCAAAGGATTGGACATATCAAGAGACTTTTTCTAACATTTTTTTTTCATTTCTTTTATTTTTCAATTGGATCAAGATTAAGGGATCAATGTGGATAGGATCACACAATCATGATAAAGGGGTGGTGAAGGCTATGAGTGAATGGTTTGGGATTATGGGAAGGCTTCTTAGGAATAATGAAGGTGGCTTTAGGATAAGCAAGATCATGATAAGGTAGCATGAACGCAACAAGTGAATAGACTAATGGATATGATATCTCATGTCATGATACTTAATGCTCATGGATATGTTCAACCTTGTCAAGATCAAAGGTGAAAGATGGAGTACAGATGCAAGTGAGATCAATGGTAGAAAGGTGGAGGATATGATGGATGAAACTTTCCCCCAAGTGTAGAGTGCAAGAGAGAGGAATTACGCATGACGTCTGTTTGCCAAGTTTTCATCATGGTAATTGTCCAAGATGCCACAATAAGTGGTTTTCACCATAGGATGGATTTCTTTTCTTTTTTCTTTTCTTCAATTTTCTCTTTTTGGATGGACTCAAGCCTCATGCTCTTTGTATAATCCTTGATAGGGTATGATATGATGGGCCAAAACCGCTGAAAGGTATGCTCAAAGATGTTGATATGGTGATGAAAATGTGATATGGTGGATAAGGTAGAGGGTGGCTAAAGATTTATGCAATGGATTGGATAATGAAAATGGAAGGATGATGGAGAGGATAATAAGTCTTTCAATGTGTGGGCATGAAAAATGGAATGGAAGGATAAGGAATAGGAGGATAAGAAGTATTATCAAGATCAACATCAATAGACACCTTGAAGGGTAGTGGAATAATGGAGGAAAAATGGGTGAGATAGCTTGAGACTTTGATGTAAGAGAGGATATGGACCTTGGAACACAAGGACTACAAATAGATGGATAAGATGGAATGTGTTTGGGAGAATGTGGAGTGGAAGCCTTTGGAAACTTGAATGTCAATTTTGATTTCTCTTTTGTGTGTAAGTCCTTCAAAAGTGACTTGGGAATCCACACTTTCTTTGATTTTTCTTTCCTTTTGGATTCTTTAGAAAGCATTTCTTCAATGAGGGATTTAGGAATCCACATTTTCTTTGATTTTTCTTTTTGCTTGATGGACCTTTGTGGTCTCTTGAATATTTCTTTTTTTCTTGCATGCACATGTCGATTAGATGGGACATGGTGCTCTTCATACATAAGTGGATTCTTGATTTTCTGATTCTTATGTTACACATTCAAATTTATTCCAAAGGACTTGGGATTGGTGGATGAATAAGATTGATATGGATGGTTCATATGGATGGGTGTTTGGTTTCTCAAGAATGTATGTCTTTGTTGATCTTGATACATGGTAAGGTAAGGGGATAGTGGGATAGAGATGGTAGGAAAGGTTTATGGAGAAATGTAAGGGCTCAATATGGATTTGGAAGATGTATAAGGTTTCAAGGTTGGGATATAGGGACCAAGGATGGATTTAGAGGATGTATAAGGAATATGTTTATGCACAAATGGAGGTAAATGGGATGTGGGAGGGATATTAACATCTTTATTGTGAGCTGCATGGCCAATGATTTTGTCTTTTGGATTTATCTTTGTACCAATAGGATTATATGTAGCTTTGATAGGAGCAGTTGAATCTTGAGATAGATATGGAGGCTTATGAAAAGTGGATGTTGGGGTACTTTGATCTTGACAAGGATCTTTTGATAGCCTAGGAAGAATACTTTTCTTTTGATTTTCAATAAGTTCATTACAGATGGAAGGAATACCTTGATATTGCTTATGAGATGGGTATGATATAAGAGGTGAAGGAATATGGGGTACTTGAGATGGAAGGATATCTTCTTGAAATAAATTGAAGGGTATGAAGGGTTCATCATGGGATTCTTGAGGTGTGGGACTTTGGTCAACTATAGGATAAGGAGAGAGATTATGTTGATCTTGATCCTTCATAATACTTGTTTCTTTGCACTTTTGATTAGTCTCTTGACATGGAGCCACTTCTAAGGACAATGTAGGAGTTTTGATCCGCATGAGGGATTCTTGAAGGGATGATGGATGTTCATTTGAAATAGATACAATAGGCATTGTAGAACATGAAGGCTTGGAGTCTATAACCTTTGAAGCATGAAAGAAGTTTGTAGAAAGATGTAGGTTAGCTTGGATCTCTTTTAGAGGTAGCCCTTGAGGGTATACATAGTCATTATGAAAACTGTTTGGATCTTTGTTTGATGAAGGAATATTGGATAGCTTTGCTTCTATATGAAATGGAGGAATGGTGGAATAGGTGAAAGCTATAAGAGGACCACTACCAGACACATGTTCATAAGTTTGATCTTGCTTGAGAAAAGTATCTTCATTAGATGATTCATTAGGATTTTCAATTTCAATTAAGTCATAATCAATAAGATTTTGGATTTTATGCTTCAAATCCATGCAATCTGAAGTTTCATGTTCATTATGTCTATGATATGCACAATAGTTTCTCAAAAAGATAAAACCACATGAAGTGATTTGAGGCAACGTGATGAGATCATTTTCAAGGAGTTTTTCCAAAGCTGATTGGTATGAAATTCCAAAAGGAGTAAATGATCTATCCCAAGGATATTTTGATGTATTTGTCTTTCTTAAAGAGCTGTCATATAATGAATATTGTTGAGATGGGACTAATTCCTATTGATTTCCTTGATCAAAGATGAGATTCTCTTGATATTTTGAAATAGGTTCTTCATCAAATATTGGTTTATCATTAGGATATTCTTGATCAAATATAGGGTTTTCATGATATTCTTTTTGATCAAATTTTGAATTATCAAAGATATGGCGTTCATGATGTTTTTCTTGATCATAAAGGTAAGGAAACAATGTTCTTAATGAGAATTGGTTGGATAATGTTTCCATTTCTTTTTCCATTTCTTGAATTCTTGTGAATAGAATATTCTTTTGAATCTTTATTGTTAATTAATTTTTGGATCTTAATGGATTGTTTTCTTGGCAAGATGGTATTCATTTTTTTTATAATAAAGTGGCTCAATGATGAAAAATAAATTGCTCAAATCAATTGGAATTCAAACTTGGTTAATAGAATTTAAAAGGCTTAAATTTGGATTCATTCTCATTTTCTCCCATCTCCTAACTATCATTACTATCAATTCTCTCTATTAGTCCTAACAAATCCTTGTGATAGAGTATCATGATATAACAAAAATGCTACATCCTAAATCTACAACATATTAGTACACATGCATCATAAAGTACATATCATAATGTATCCATCCATCTTATAAATGCATATAGAACATCAAATTTATTTATCATTTCATCTAATATGCATCACATCTAGTCACATCGTATAAAGTACATAGGAAAAATACAAAAAAACATATAGCACTGTAACATAACATTTTGCATCTCATAAACATCATAGATACTGTTATCATAGAAAACAATCATAATAAGAATAAACAAATAGGAACCATGTAAATCCATGAAAAATGCATCATATATATCTCAAAATGTGCCATGATACAAAGTCATAAAGAGAATTCGCAAGCTCACAAAATTTATGCAAAAAGATTTCTACATAAATCAACTAGCTGCCTCCGCCCTCTAGTCTAGGAGGCCTAGGTGGTATTGAAGTTGAAGTCCCTACCCCAATATGTCTCAGATGAGCACCTATCATTGATGGTGATTCTCTACTAGGCTACACCATTGCACCACTACCCTAAGATCTTTGTGTCTGCTAAGAGAAATGAGAGGCAATGTAATTAGAAATCCTCTATGCAACAAGCACAACCTGATCATAAGCCACCCACTAATAATCTATCTCCCTTTGCATCTCCTAGGCATGTCTATTGGCATTTGTACCTCCTTGAAGGAGCCTATAAATCAATTGGTGCATAATAAAATCTTGTACACTGTCAATAAATGACCTCATCTCAACTATTGATACCTGAGCTCTACCCTCTTTTTCCTAAGCCCTAGCCTCTTCTTTCTTGTAACTTCATCCTCATGTTGTCCCTCTTTGCATCTAATTTATCCTATCCTTCAAAGTGGTCACCCTCTTGGCATACCAATAGATTTGTGCATCTGTCATTTTATCTCTACCATCTACCTCAGCAACTCTAGCCTCTTCCCGTGTAACCCTCCTCCAAACACCATCTAATATGCTATGTAGATCTCTGTAATGTTGTCTTAAAATCTCAATATTTGTAGTATCTATGTCAAAACCATCTTGTCCCAACCCAACATCCACTTTGATAGGTATATCCTGTGCTGGCTCATCAAATCCACCCATCACCACATCCATAAGTTTGGTGTTATCTCCTCCCATCAGTCCATCAATCAAGTTGACATCATCTCCTCATGTTGCCTACCCCATATCATCATCATCATTGGAACTATGGTTTCTCTCAGTATCACGGCTACTCCCCATCTCCTCCGAGATACTACCAGTCACATACACATCCTCATCACTACCTCCTATCGCTAAGGGTAATACTAGTATAGCACTAGAAGAAACCAATGGGGAAATTGAAATTGTAACTACCTCACCAAAATAATCATCCCTATCACCACCATCTCCACTATCTCTATCTCCATCTCTACCACCACCTCACCCACCATCTCCACCATATCTACCACCATCTCTCCCTCCCTATATATCTCCTCTCTGACCTCATCTTCCATGTCTCCTTTTAGGTAGTTTGACTCATCAGATCATCTCTAAATGAACCAGTAAACCTAGATCCATATAAGGAGTAGGAATGTGCATAGACACCATGCATCATACTTTTGTGTGATACCAGAATCTACTATCATTGATCACCAATCTCATCTCATAGGAGCTAATAAACTAATTGTACCATGGTTGTCACAATAGGGATCATGGGTCTCCAACCTCTAACATCCCTCAAACATATGGAAATTTTTCTTGACCCCATTAACACTCCCTTCCTCTCTCCATACTATCTCAGTACCCTATTCAGGAGCTATATCTCAATAATCATAGAATATTGAGTAAACCAGATAATCAGATTTCTATCATATCTAAAAAATGGGAGATACTCATCCTCATCATCCCACACAGGGAATCTGATATAGGGTCTCCAGGAAAACACCCTCAATGTGTCCAACAAATGCCTCCAATATCTAACATGGGCCATATGCTTGTGAACCAATGCATCATATTAATATACATAAGGATAACCTAGCTGCATCACTGGTCTGTCAAAAACTAAACAAAATATAGCTATATACTCAAAGGTCCACACCTGTAAAAGTGTAATCCTGTATCCCAAGCTTCAACCCCCATGGTAAGAAACCTCATGAAACTAATGGTATGCCATCACTAATACACATAGTTCCCATACATATATTGTCTCGCTAACCCACATCTCTAGCATAATATCTCCCCTCCTAATAGGAAATCCATGCCCTTGTCTATCGAGAAACAATACACTACCTGTAACCTTGCAAAGCATCACAAAGTATGCATCATATCCTAACATGCCTACCCATCTAATATCATAACTCGGGGCACCCAAGTCTGTAACAATATAATAATAAAAATCTCCTAAGGCTTATCTACCTATCCAAACATAGTACACCACCCTCTCCCCCAAATAGGAATCTGTAGTATCCGGTATACATCCTCTAAAGTGATTGTGCACTCCCGAGTAGGAAAGTGGAAGGAAGACATCTCTGAGTACCACCACTTGCATAATGCAATCACTAACCCCCTGTTAGCCCTAATCTCAAGCATCAATGTCACATGCAATAACCCCAGGATCCACAAATGATCATCTCATCATTAGATAGTCTATGTCTATAAGATAACGTAGGAGGATTATTCTCCTGAGTAATCAGGACATCATCCCTAATTTGTAAATCTAGTCCAATTCCCTAGTCAATCCCTATGCAAATAGGATTCATGCTAACAACATGCTACATTATACCTATCTACACATATTGCATACACATAAGATATAAAATAAATCCATTCATTTACTATTATGTTACCCCCTATTATCCATACATTAATTAAACTTGCATTCATTTAAAAAAAAAAATAAAGATACATATTCATTTTTCATTAAATAAAAAAGCCAATATAATAGTCATTTGTGTCATTTTGTGCACACATTGCATATAAACTATCCTATATGTGTGTTGATCCAAATTAACATGTGCAAAAATCACGTCACATGTCTGGGTTGCCCTAACATCACGAGTGTGGCTCAATTATAAAATGAGCCCTATTTGCATGGTTTTCATTTATGTCGATCTAACCTAGCAAGTGCGGCATTTGCACCCTATATGTGCATTTTTTACGCTAATTTTGTCCAACCTAATCTATCAAATTGCATGAATAATGAGGAAAATTAAAAATGAAAAGTATAAAAAATACCGGAGGTGGGGTGTCAACTGGATGTTGATAGGTCCTGACTTGTTTGTTGATGTGAACTCCATCCTTGTAAGCCATCATCGCTCCTCAAAATGCTCAAAAACTACTCCTTCCACTGCTAGTTCTCAAAAATATCAATGTGCACAATGACTTTGAAAATGACCCCAACTCCCTATTTATACCCTCCCAACCCTACCTCGATGGACATGCACACTTTGCATTTCTATTGGTCATGATGCTTTTTACCTTCCTGAGTCCATAACTTTTCCATACAACCTTCATTTTTTATCTATGAGTTGCGTTGTGATCCTGATCACAATTTCAACCAAATGAGCTCTCCATTTTATTTTTCACTCATTTTCTTGAGGGGGCACCATAATACCTAGTTACTGATGATTTTCTAGAGGGACATACTAGGGTATTATTTTTATCAAATTTTCTTTGAAACAATGCCTAAAAAGCATTATATCAAAGAGAGGAAAAATGTAGACACTTGGAAATGGCCAAATGCTTGTACACATTGACTTTACTAACATTCCTTTTTAAATTTATTAAATAATCTTTATTATTTAATTAAATTGTGTCTTTCTACTATATTTTGAATTCAAAATCATTATTTCCCTATAATTTCATAATTAAGTGATTTTAATTAATTGCTTAATTATTAAGCATCCAATCAACATTTCATCAATTATTCATCTATAAAATAATTAAATTATTAAAATTATTTAATTATTCCCTATGCCATTATATTTTAATTAAATAATCATATTATTTAATTAATGTTTCGTTCTTATTATTGCATTTATGTAATAATTAAATCAATTCTCCACTCATGATTAAATAAATGATATTTATTAATTTAAACTAATTATTCTGCTAAAAATAAATAAACAAGTAATTATTTATTTATATCTCTCCACATGTGCAAATAAATTAGTTATTTTATTCATTTAATCATATTTATTCCTCCAAATAGTACTAATACTAACTTTCACTTCACTAATCAATTGAATTTCCTAACTATTCAATCAACTTTAAAACTCCACAATTCTCTATCCTGACTAATCAATCTATCCAATCTTCTATTCCACCTCATTAATTAACTCTCCAATCTATTCAATCAACTATTCAATTTATCCTCTTAACTCTTCAATCTATTTTGCTAACAGATCAATCAAATCTATTGACAAAGCAATAAATTAAGTTGAACTCACACTCACTTCGAGTTTAACTCTTCAATTAGAGATAATCAATCCCATAAATCAGGGAGTCTTGATTGGAATCTCTAAAATTCTATATAATGAGAGCCTTTTCTCATATTTTGGTAATCATAATTGCTTTGAATTCATATCTTGACACACTTCAAGCTCAATACTGAGAGCCCAACATTGCATAGAGAAGGAAAAAAACAAGGAAGGACTACATGGTTTGCATATTCATTTGTTTGAAATGATTTCATATTATTGATAATTTATGCTTTATATTTTCATTGCTTCCTTTCTTGGTATTGGGAATACTAGTTCTACCTAATAGATCTCTTTGTGGTTGAGATTTTGATGTTGTAGCAGGTACTACAAATCCTTGTTACATTGTTTACACTACTCTCACCAAAATTTCTTCATAAACATGTTGGAGTCTTTTTTTCTCATGGTATGAGAGTGTGTTTATACCAAAACTGATGATCTCCTTATTGATCTAGTTAAATTGGTTTTCAATATCAACTTTGAACTTAAAAATATTCTTTAAGACTTTTATATTCCACTCTTTAATCTACATTTATATATAACAAAATTTCTTGGTCATTTGAACTAGAACAAAATGCATACCATACCACCATGACTTTAATAGTGGGAGAAAGGAGGTGTATCTAAACCACATTTTTTCAAACTTAAACACAACATTAGGTTTCTTTAAAGGAGTAGCAGATGTGATTGTAGCTTAAAGAGAAAAAGGGTCTGATCCTAAGAATGCAAGAATTTGGCTCACATAGTGACCAAATTTTGTTATCCATTTAGGATTCACAAATAATCTATCAATCCTTTCATCAATATGCATAAAGTGAGCTCTTTTATTGGTCAAAGTAAACTGACCATTAGATGGGATGTAGTCCACCAGACCATTGTTTGAGAAAAACTCCTTAAATTCTAACAACATTTTCATAAGTGGGATTATACCACCCTTTTATCTTGCAGGGATAAGATGACATTAAAATTCCCCCCAAGCATGATTGGTATATCTAGAGAAGAGGCACATGTTGCTATTAAAGAGTTCAATTTTTTTTTCCAATGGTAGAGTTAGGCCCATACACATTAAACATATGAAAAAAGCATTGAATTATTTAACTTGAATTTTCTACCAATTTACCTTAATTGAAACCTTTTTCACCTTGATAAATTTGTCTTTCCACAAAATTTCCAACCCCTAGAGGCTCCATTAGATGGGGAAGTAATATAATTCCAATTCTTCCACTTGGAAATAGTTGAAGGGTTTTGTATCTACAAACTTTGTTTCCTAGAGGAGACTGATATCTGATCCACTCACCTTGATTTATGATTTGTTGAGGCAAACATTTTTAGGGTCATTTATGCCCCTAACATTCCATGTGATAATCCTCATCACTTTCATGGTGAGTGCCTTGCTCTCTATGGGATGATATTGTCTAAAGTAGCATGAATGTTTCATTTGATTTCATCTTTGATTAACTTATTTTTAGATTCACTACAACAAATCCATGTGAGTAGCTCCTTTTTTTGCTCCATTTCTTGCTTCCACCCATAGTTTCAATGTATTTTTCTCCATTTAAAAAAAAAATTGACACTATTTATCAGATGGCACTATTTTTGGCATTTTTTGCACCATATATAACAAGTGGGACTATATCAGGTTCTATTTAGTACCTAAATTAGTGCATAGTTTAACACTTAATTTAGTGCCTAAATTAGCACCTAAATTATTGCCTAAATTAGTAGAACCTAAATTAACACCTAATTTAGTGTCTAAAATAGCATTTATTTTATTGCTTAAATTACTGTCTAATTTAGCACCTAAATTAGTGCCTAACTTAGCACCTAATTTAGTGCCTAATTTACCACCTAAATTAGTAGCGCCTAACTTAGTGTCTATTTTAGTTCCTAAATTAGCACCTAATTTACCACCTAAAATAGCACCTGATTTACCACCTAAAATAGCACCTAATTTACCACATAAATTAGTAGCGCCTAAATTAGTAGTGCCTAACTTAGTACCTAATTTAGTGCCTAAATTGGCTCTGAATTTACCACCTGAATTAGCGCCTAAATTAATAACACCTAACTTAGCACCTATGATATGGGAAATGGTTATCAAGGATAGATCCCCACTTCCCATGTACATTGGAAAATAAAACCCATATACTCTTCTCCTTAGTTGTATCTCCTTGGTGAACCATGTGGGATTGGTGAATGCAGTGACAGGCTCATATGGGACAATCTTCAAAATAGAAGTTGTTTCTCTTTCATCTTGAATTTCTACCTCTTCCCCTTCTTCTTTCTCTAGAGATTCCCTTATTTTTGAATTTTTTTTGTCCTTTAGCTCTTCCTCTTTTGCTTCCTGAAGCTATTCCTCAGTAGTGAGATTTGGTTCTTCTGGTATGTCCTCATGAGGAGGAGTAATCTCTTCCCTTTCACACTCATTTTCACAGTCATTAGGATCTTGTTGGGATTCTACATCCTTAGATGAGCTTGTCAATATCTCTACCCATAAACTTGTTACATGTCTCACCCTTTTGTGTGAGAATGGTGTAGACCTTGGTGGTGAAGGGGCTTGAGCGGTTTGAGTTGAAGAAAACATGGGAACTAAAGGTGGAGGAGTAGGAATTTGAACGGAAAGTGGAGGTGTAGGATGTGAAGTTGGCGGAGGAGTTGGTGTAGGAAGTTGAGATGCACTTTGTTTTGTTGTTATAACAACTACAGTCTCCTTGTCAACTAGTGTCTCTTGTGGTAACTACCCTTGTTATGATTCCAACATCTGCATATCTAGGATATCCTAAGTATCCTCTATTTCTATTTCCTTCTCCATTTTCATTAACTCTCATGTGGGTAGAGGTATTTATGTATCTGGCTCTTTCTCAGCAACTGATTCCTCCAATGGTTGTTCAATAGTGGGGGAAATGAATTGGGATGAAGGAGTGAAAGTAACTCTCTGAGTAAATGGAACTTGTTCTTTAATATTTGTCTATACAATTTGTACAGTTTGTTCTACCATTTGATCCTTGTATCCAGGGATGTTTTCAAAATTAGAAACATAAAATTTGTCTGGACCAAGAGAATCCCGAGGATCTACTTGCTCCTCTTATGCACGTGTCTACATCAGTTATAATAATCTCTTCTTGAGCTCTTCTTTTAGCGCCTATTGTTCCTAATTGTGTTCTCCTTTCCAAGGGTACTTCATCATCTTCTTTGTCTTCTTCAAGAAAAGTTTCCAACTATAGAGATGTAGAGGATCTCTTTCTTTTGTATAATTTTCCCTTTTCTACTTGAGTAGTTCTAGGTCCTGTTACTTTTACTGTTGGGGACCTTCCTAAGGTAGATGATTGTCCTTTTGCAACAGATGAATGAGTGGTAGGTGGAGTAATACTCCCCATCATTCTTGTTCTTGTTGATTTTTCCTTTGGATTTGAGCCATATACTATTGGTCAATCATGTCTATAAACTATTTTTGGATTTTGAGGAGAAGTGTCTTTGAACTTAGGCATTATTATTTTCTCTCCCTTCCCCTTCTCACCTTTAGAATGTAGGTCAAGTTATGGCCTCATTGGTACGAGATCCATTTTGAAAGGCCTCTTGATCCACTCCTTAGTAGTCTTTATCATGTGTCTGGCCTTGAATTCAATAATGCCATTTTGTTATTTATCTACTTCTTCATTCAAAATGGCCTTTGCAAATATCTTATATTAATTGTATAGTGGATCTAGGACATCTTCAGTATCCATCTCCTAGACTTTAGGTGAAATACAAAGATCTAGAGAATCTTGTGCAAGCTCGAGGGATATTTTGCAATAGTCTCTGATCCTGACCTCATAATCATCTACACAGTTTGTCCAATGATCTTCAATTTGAGGCTCATGAACATAATGCCTACCCATGATGTGGCTGTAAGTTCCTATGGGATCAACCCTAGTTCTGATCAAATTAAATGGTTGTAAGAGACATTCATCCCATTCAACGATTAGAGACTTTCATACTTTCATGTCTTGTAGAGAGTGAGGGATGATAGAAATAGGGAAGTCCCAACAACATTTATTCTTATTCTTAATATGTTCATAGGCATTAGAAAGTTGCCTATCCATCTCCAAAAGAATTATTCTATCTAATAGGTACTTGGGAAGATTCTTTGAATTAATAGTACACCTTGCCACTATGATGTATGTGAAAGTTTTGAATTGAATATAGTAGGCACCTATCGCCCAAACTTTAGCAACAACTTCCTTTGAGAGTCTCTTTGCATAATCGCCCTCAATTGAACAAATGATCGCAAATACAAAGGCATCATTGTCAATCCTGTATTCTGAGCTATCTTTATCCAACTTCTGTTTCCTAACTAGCTGTCGATATATAGTGAATAACCATGCATTGGGTTGATCAAAAGTTCCTTATTTTACTAACCCTAGGCATTCTGCCTTGGCGGCCAGTAGATAGACCACATAGGAAGTCATATATAAATGAGGATTGTTATTTACTACAACCAATTTCTTGTCCAAGTTATCACTAAGAATAGAGGCCCAATCAAATCTATCCCTTCTCCCCTTAATCCTTTCAATAAGAAAATCATCTAGTGTTCTGGCTGGATAGATTAAGGAAGTCCATATAATCTTCTTAGCATAGTTACTGCTTCCTAAATATTATCTTTAAAGTATCCCCTCCTCATGTCAATTCACCCAATTTGTTCTTCGGAAGGATTTGTTCTAGATACTCCTTGTTTATAATTTTATAAGAGAACTCAATATTTTTATTAAACCATTTGAAGCCCTTGTTGATGGAGAATGAGTAAAATTCTATCCATCCTCTTTGGTAAGTGAAGCACATCTTCAATATTGTCTGCCCTGATATCAAAAGTAATATCTCCTATTTTATTCTTCACTACCCTCTCATTAGGATCATAGTGTTTTGTGAGGGTCATGATCAGATCTAAAGATAAGATGGAGACTGGATGAGTTGCGTGGTTGACAAGACTTGAAAGCACAAGAGAAGTATAGTCAACGCATCTTCCATCAGGTTTAGAACACTAGGTGAGGAAATCATTCTAGTCTACATTCCCAATGTTGGTATATGTGACTTCATTGTGCAGATTCCCGACCTTAGAAGGAGCATGGTATCTTCTGAACAAGAACTTCATTGCTGTCACAACTACCTTTTTTGGAATTCTGCAAGAAAAAATGCAACCATGGACAAACAATAATTGAAATAAACTAAAACTAAGTAAAAGGATCTTAGTGAACCCAAAGAATCAAACCCAGAAGCTTGAAACCAACAAAAAACCAAGTTTAACTCTATTTTCAGAGGTTCAAAGTTGCAAAGAGCAAACAAATTTGTGGAAATGTCAGTGGTCACAAGTGTGAAAAGGTGAAAAGGTTAATGAAAGACAAAAAATGGAGTTTTAAAGTGCAAAAAGGTTATCAGAGGCCGAAAGGCTGAAAAGAGTGATGACCTTGTCTTTGGTGTTGTGGGGTTTCAGGGTACGAAGTGTCTTTCAAAGGCCAAAATCCCATAAAGTTGAAAGTGACAATAGTTTAGGATATCTCTAGTGTTTTGATATTTGCAAATCTTGATTACTTATCGATCCTTCAACCTTTCAAGGGCCAAAAACTATGGGAACTGAGATGAACAAACAATAAAAAAACCTAAACCTAACCTAACAATGCTAAAAAAATGAGCTAGACCTAAATGAATGATGATGCCTAAAAACTAAAACACTAAAAGAGAACCCTAGCAAACCCTAGAAAACCCTAGAACAAGCCAAAATAATAGAAAACCTAAAAAAATGGTCAACTTCTAAAAACAAAACACCTACATGCAAATAAGGGTGCACAAGAGAAATCTATGACCAAACTTGAAAGTGACACAACAAAAAGTGTATTTTGAGAGTGAAAATCCCACTGGGCACCAATACAAACTTGTTGAAAGGAAGCACAAAATTGCCAAGGGTTTCAAGATGACAAGTCTCAGAATAAAAAAAATACTGAACCCTTTGTGTTTTTATAACCCTCGGGTCCAGTGACATCACCATTGGGTTTCAGACACCGAAAGTGCAAAAACTGTGAGTCATATGTGATCGGGCTTTCAAAAAATGAAAATTTGAAAAGAATTTTCCTTAGCATATAGTGTTTAGACTTTTAGACTTTTGGATCTTCAGAGCTCTAGGGAACATCAAAAGGTTGAAAGTCAAAAAAGATTTAAAACACACTTTTAAAAGGGGTTTTACCCTAAAAAAACTCAATAATAGGGGACCAAATAAGGAAACCTATAGACTAAGAAAGAAAAAATAAGAAAAAAGAAGGGGGGCCATGGCCAAGTGGCCAAAATGTGGGGTGTGTTGTTGAACCCCAAAAAATAGCCCCAAGAAAAGAAGAAATGACCAAGGCATTTCCTTATCAGCAAATGACTACCAAAACCATCCGAAACCAAGACAAACACCAAAATGAGATAAAACAATAATCTCTTTTTTACTTTCAACATTTAGGTTCGTTGTTATTTCATTTAGTGTGTGCACAAGTGTATTCATTACTTTTGACAACTTTGACAAGAGCAACTGAAGTTAATGCGAACTGAAACCAACTATCACATGAAAACTTGGATTCCCCGATAAGAGCTTTGCTGCCAATCAGACATCCATAGCCCTGACAAAGTTTCTCGTGAAGCTCATTTTAACCTTTCTCTATTGTCGGTCAAGTGTCCATAGCCCCGTTAGACGTTGCTAGAGTCACCCTTTTATCATCTGACTAGATTTTGAATTGATAATTCTTCAGTACTTTCTTTTTGACAAATGCTCTTAAGTGTCAATATTCTTTTTCCTTTTTCCTTTTTTTTTGAAATTCCCTAGGCAGCGCTTAGACTATGCTACCTGAGGGGTGACACTATTCATTTGATAGGATTTGTGCAATCATTTATCGAGGAATTGATTGCACCTATCTTTTGTATTTTTTTCTTTTCTTTTATAATATCTAGTCAGGACAAAGGATTTTGGGACAAGTGTTCACCTAGATTACCATGTTCAAGTTGTTTCCAACAGACACCTTCCCAAGTAAACTCACACCAAAGGGCCATCTTTAATATGTATCTAGTGATGAGAATGATTATAATAAACACTGAGATGATCACCCACCAAAGATCTTGTTAAACCTAATCCATGTACCAAGCTTGATGTAAAAGCAAATTTCAACAATCATTTTGATGAGGAAATACCTCTACCTCTTATCAGACTACTTATGATAGAGCATTTGCCGGGGTTAGCCTCAACAAAAAACATGCACCTAAAACCTAACTTGCAAATGCATAGTTTTACTTCAAAAGTGTCTAAAGACCTAGCAAAAGCGTAAAAATATTTCAATTGCACTACTTAATATAATAGACATGTAGTTCTAGCCTAATCTGTGGTGGTTCGTAGTCCTCTAGTTTCTCATGTGCCCTAACTCTCTTTGCATGGTGACTTACCACTAGAATGCCTGACATATCTCTAAATGCTCAGTAAGCTCTCTAAGTGCTACTAGACTCGCAAAGGTGATTGTGAAAATAAGGCTTGTGGATCCCTCCCTTTTCCCTTGTAGTCCATGTTGACCTAGTGTTGAGCCATGGATATTTTTGAGCCTTCCATGACCCCTTGCTTTTCCCTTCCTAGCCCTTTTCACATCCTCATTGTTGCCTAAACATGTTTTCGTAACTAAGTCATCCTATCAAGAAATTAACCTCATTTTCTTTTTTGCTCAATTTATTGAGGGGGCATCCCTCCTTACCTTGATCCTTTGGGGACATACTGGGGCATGATTCTCTACATTTTTCTTTTTTTCTTTGAAACAATGTTGAAATTTGCATTGAATCAAAGAGGAGAAAAATATTGACATAAAAAAGTCAACCTTCCATTATTCGTCATAATCTTATCATCCTTTCTTCATGATTGATTTAATGGTTCCTAATTATTTAATTTCTACTAATCATCCCATTCTTCTAATGTTGATTATTATTTTTTAATCTTTAATTAAGTTGTCATTTCCCCTTGTTAAATAGTTTTTAATTATTTAATTAATTCGTCCTTCTTGATTACTCATCTTTTATAATTAAATAATTCTCATAATTATGTAATTAACATACATTATTCTATAGTTGAATGAATTATTTCATTTTTCAATTATTCACATCTCCCTATTTATCCAAAGAAATAAATACATATTTTATTTTTTCCCTCTTATACATGAGATCAAATAATTTAAATAATTTGATTTTATTTTCTATCACTAGCCACTTGTCCACACCTTTCTTCCAACCACTTCCCCACTTCTCTACTCTCTTTTCCATCTTTGACCACTACTTTTCTCCTTTGCAATTTGAGCCATTCATCCCTTCTAGGCTAGATTCAAACATGACTATTGATCTCATTTCCTTCAATTCTATACATGCAAATTTCTTCCTCTATCACTTATTTAACCACAATTTATGAGTTTTCCTTTTATCACTTGAATATACTGCTTGCACTTTTAGAGCAACATTATACCATTTTTGAAGAAAACTCATGAACAATAGGGATTTACAATATGAGTTTATTTGCTTTATGTTTTTTTTCTTGCATTCTCTTTATCAAATTCTTCATTGTGTGATTAGTTGATCAAGGGTTTGTGGAGGATGTTTGATGAGTTTATTTGTTTTATGTTTTCTTTGATTTTTCTTGCATTCTCTTTATCATATTCTTCATTGCATGACTAGTTAATTTTGCATAGATTCAAGGGTTTGTGGTTGTCTTAGGACGATCTAGTTAGTTGGTTTTTCTTTCATATAGTCACAAGCCTAATCCATATTTTGTGAGTAAAAAACCAAAGAAGTGACATGTTAATAAAAGGAAAGTAGTTTAGAAAAGCTCCAATTCAAATCTTTGTTATATTTTACTTTGAAAGATGTACTTTCTTGTTATTGGTTTAGATTAAAAAATTTCTTACTTTTTCATTATTTTTTCCTTCAAATATAATAGTACACAAGGAAAATCATTGCATACCATTTGAAGAACTTAAATATATCCTCTTTAAAACATTGTCTTCCCAAATCTAAAATTGTAAAAACACATAAAACATTCACATTCTTTCTTCTCATAATTTCATGATCAAGATCCATAAAAACATTGTTATTAATTTTATAAAATATTCTCACTTCCCATAAAAGAAGGGTCATATAGTGGAGCACTCTAAATTTGTGCTTCCTAAAATCTTATATGAGTATGTCAAATCACTCTCAAATTTGTACACAATTTACTTGTCAAGTCCCCTCTTATAAAATATGGTTTCAAGCCTACAATTCAAATATAATGGCACATCAAAATTCTTGTATGTTGAATGGTCCAACACGATCCCCAAAAATTAAGACCAATAGTTATTCACTATATCACATTTATTAATGGGTGATGTGACACCATATAACTAGTTGCTTATTTAGATTCATAGAATTATTTTTAGAATTGATACTAACATAATTATTTAAATGCTCTACTATAAGATTCCCTTTAATCAACTACTATAAGAAAAATGAGAGCTTTCCTAACATCCTCCTCAAAACCTATGATAAAGATCTTCTTTTAGACAATTCTTGATCATTTAAATTACATGATCTCCTAAATAAACAATCTAAATAAACTATTTAAAAAAGCAAAACTTCATTTAAAAAAAATTTAATTTACTAATACAAATACACAACCAAAAAAATCTTTAAAAAACTTTTCTCGATTTATGCGTGTCATCCTTGCGCAGGGGCCATGCTAATCTTCTCTGTATCGTTCCAATTTTATCGGATGTCTCCTAAGAGACAATCTTAAAAAAACTTGTTAACAATAATACTCCTAATCTTATAAACGAATAATTTATAAATTTCATTAAAACCATTCATTCTTTTCCCATAATCTCATCTAATCTAATGTGGTGATAGAAGTGCGAATTTTTGATTTATCATTTAAATTTCCCACACGAAATATGAGGATCGGAGTATGATAAGCGCCCCATCCGTTGGTGTTAATCACGTTTATCTCTGTTTGCTCAACAGGTCGAGTCCAGCAATCGAAGAAATGATGTGTGTGCAGTACATTGCCTAGATTTTAAAGATGATAAAGAAATTGTCAGTGAATGGGAGCAACCTCTGGTTGCTGACGAGAAGTTGCTCATTTTACTCTTCATGTGAAGGAAGTGCAGCTTCGCCCACATTTGCATGGAAGGTTGCAGGGGAAGTTGCCTCATCACAAAAGCAATTGAATGGCGTCCATGCTTTCCAGTGTCCGGTAGGATCTGTAAAACTTTGTGGTGTATTCCTGTCATCTCAACTGCTCTCGCCCTAGAATTTATGGATAAGGCTTTGGTGTCTTTCAGGACAAGACAGGAATTATGGCGAAGTTGACAGAATGCATAGCCTCTCATGGCGGGAATCTCATTAATGGGGACGTCTTTGTCAGCAGTCAGAAACAGGTCTTCTACTCTAGGAGGTGTATTTCAACACACCCACATTTTAGATTTTTATCTCTGTCTCTGTCTCTAATTAGTCCATTACAGAATGCTCTTTACATTTTTTAGGAAGCCATTGTCGTGAACTACCTGGTTGTTTTGTCCGATAAAAAGGTCGTCTTGGGTAAATTAGTTTTGCTTTCTGTTCTTGGTTTCGTAGAATTTGATGGAGCATCTCATTTTTGGCACCTGTTTTCAGTGATTTCCTGCAACAATGAAAAGCCATTAGATGGCGTCCTTTCTATTGATAAAAAAAGATATAAACCATGAATCTCCTTTTCAACCAATAGATTGTAGATTCAGTACATTTGCTGTCATGGTTCGGGATGAGTTGGATCCAGACCTTCAGCCCGTGGCGAGGGTCTCTGTTGGGTTCTTCACATGCATTTGGCCTGGTGCCGTGATTAATGTGCTCATGCCTTCCCTGAAAGTGGATTAGCCTATCTACAAAAAGCATTTAAGAACATGAATATAGATCCTCATTTGGAGACCTTGATAATTTTGGCAAGCTATCCTTTTCCTCTATGGCACATATATGCATTTTGAACTTTGCTCAATTTGGCAAAAACATAGTCAGTTGATCACCGCTATGCAGTCCAAGTTGGGAATCTTGTTGGAATATATAATGTTTATTTGTGTTCGTTCCTTGGATCTGTACACTGTTGTATCTTTGTACCAGTTGTCCACTTTTTCTTATTAATTCATTTAAGGGCTCATGGAATTTGCTTAGAACCTTTGACTGGGTGTTCTCGGTGTTTCACATCCGTGCTTGTTTATTCACATACAACACAATATGCATGTAATATGTAATTAAACTTCATCAGGATACCATTCGCCGTTAGTGTGGTGATTCCTGGCGAACTACCAAGACCCAGATTAAGGTATGATTCAATGAGGCTGAAGAGCTAGAATACACCTTATACTTGGCAAACAAGCAAGCCGTGTTTCAAATATTCACGATATTTCAGTTTTTGTTTTCACAACAGGTTTACACAGTGCACTTCAGAATAAACATATCAACATATATATCAAACAGGGAGATCTTGTTGTTGTAGAATGCACCATCATTATAAAGGAATTTGCCTACTCTAAACATGTTGTGTTGTTTGACTCCTGTGAAACAGAATCACGCACCTTGGAGTTGAGAACAACTCAATAAGCTAAACAATAAAAACAGATTCAGCACTCGGTGAAAACATTATCAATAACTTTGCAAGAAATTTACACTGCTCATTTACCAGAGAGCAGAGCTATACTTGGAAGTACTCAGCCACCCAGGAAGAGAGAGACGTGGGAAAAGGTTGAAGGTCACACAAAGGAGGATGGCATGTCACATTGAATTCAAATTCGTTTGCACATAATTAGGAATGTCTTATATGTGCTTGTTGGATTTTTTACACAATGACAGAAAAATTCCTTCCCTTTGCTCTCACATATCTAAATTTTGTAGATGTCCACTGCTTTGTTACCTAGATTCTAGAGTACCATTTGGCATTTTTTTGATAATTAATGGATACTGGAACCACTCTCTACATTTGATCAGTGTTTGTGGTTATCTTGAGATGTTTTGGACGCTGTATGTGAAAGGTCATGTTTGAAATCGCAGAAAGCTTGCATTGAAATGTCACATGGTGGTTGAAAATTTTATGTTACTTTTGTTTGTTGTCATGTTTGTCTGTCAAGTTGTCATGTCTGTATAAGCCTGGCCTCATGACTTAGGCTGTAAATAGTTTGTGGATTGATTGCCATTCTTCAATGTTTAAATAGTTTGTGGATTGATTGCCATTCTTCAATGTTGTAACAACCATTCGCCAAGTCAGAGGCGGAGGTAGAAGATAATCTAAGCCCGTGCAAAGCAAGAGGACTGGTTTGAATGTTGAACAATTGAATTAAAGATGTTAATTAGTGTAAAGTGGCTAAATCAGGCACCTGAGGGAGATACTGACAGCTTTCAAGTGGCAGATCTAATATGAAGGAGCACCTGGGAGACAGGTAATCAGATTTAAGTGGCATACGTGCCTAAAATAATCACCTGACTAGCATACTCAGTCCTTTATGTTTTAAAGGTAGTCCTCTAAGTGTTGAATGTAACAAAATTTAAGTGATTGGGTGCCTGGCTGTGACAAATATGACAGTGAACTAACATAAATAAGTGTAGGAGGTGCCTTAAGCATCTTTCAAGTGACAGCAGTGGTATGAAAATGTGCCTGGGAGACATACGGGATTCCATATGAGACATAAGTGAGTGTTTGCCTGAGAGAGATGGGGGATGGCCTTTAAGCTAAGTTGCCGAATAAGGAATGGGAATGTGTATGGGTACAAAACGCCGGTATGGCAGAATTTTTTTGGGGGGGTTTGGGTACGTTTTCGGTACATTCATACAAATATATATATGTATGTATGTATGTATATGTATATGTATATGTATATACATATACATATATATATATGTATATACATACATACATATATATATGTATGTATGTATATGTATGGGTATGTATGTATGTGTGTGTGTGTGTGTGTGTGTGTATGCAGCTAAAAAATAGAATTAAGTTTAGAATGTCATATACCAATCCATATGCTAAACAAAACCATTACAAATTTCAAATTTTGAAACATATCATTCTAATTTGAATTCAGGTTTCTGTATAAAAAAGATCAAGCCAAAATCTCATGATAGATAAGTTCAGAGTTCGCTAATCAGCAGTCTATGTCTTAAAAATATCTAAAAGATCAAACTAGAATCACTAAGCATGTCGGCATTTAAAAACACAAATCCCAGATGTGTACCCACAGGTGATTCGTTTCAGAATCCGATGCCGGTACATTTTGTGGCCGGAATCGCCCAGAAAAGTCCCATGATTCAGCAACTTAGCCTTTAAGTGACAAACATTCTTAAGGCATGGCTAGACACTTTTTAACTGACATGATTATCCAAAGTGCATGCCTAGGGTGGAAAGGACATCATTCAAGTGGTGAAGGTGATCAATGAGTGTGCCCAAGACCAATAGAATATTGTTCAGTGGGCAACAGAAAAGTCCCACGATTCAGCAACTTAGCCTTTAAGTGACAAACATTCTTAAGGCATGGCTAGACACTTTTTAACTGACATGATTATCCAAAGTGCATGCCTAGGGTGGAAAGGACATCATTCAAGTGGTGAAGGTGATCAATGAGTGTGCCCAAGACCAATAGAATATTGTTCAGTGGCAGATCTGACAGAAATGGGCACTTGCTGGACATTTAAGTCAATAAAGAGGGAATGGTGTGCTTGACTCTGAGTTCAGGCAGGGGTAAGTGGCAGAGTTGGTCGGTGCAGCTGAAAGTATAATGATATTTTTTAAGTGACAAAAGTAGAAGAAAAGCACACTTGGCTCGTGAAAGGAATCAAAGGATGATTAATAGTGACATAAACACCAAGATGACATGCCTAAAAGAAAGATAAAATGTCTTCAGTGATAGGAGTCACATAAATAGGTACCCGGGATGCTGATTAGTGGCAAAAGAGACTATGATGTGCCTGGGCAGTGATCAGTGGTTTAAGTGGCATAAATGCATGAGATTGGAGTCCAAGTCTGATATAGGAGTGCGGTAAGTGGCAAAGGTAGCCCAAAGGTGCGCCTGGGAGGAGATTTTAAAGGTTTGAATGACAAGAATACCAGCAAGAGACATCTAGGACCGTTTTGGGTGAGTTTGACTGAATGGAGTACAAGGATGGAATCTATCAGGGTTTTCAGCCTCCTATATCAGCCAAAGACAGTTTTACAGTCATCTGTGACAGCACTTTCATTACGCATGATGGCAGCTTCCATCAACAGCCCATGCTCTATTTTTCAAGCCTAAATCAGAAGAGTCAGAAACAGCAAGGGATGAAGGACATTTCAGGTACACATTTTGTAATTTTTGGTGAAGTCTGTGCAGCTAAGGTTTAGCTGATGCAAAACCTCTATTCTAAAATAAGTCTGCAGTGCATCCATTGGTTTGGTAGTAAGGTTTGACCGAGGGAAATAAGCACGTGCAAGCTGTTTTTCCAACCATATTTTCAGTCTTTACAACTCTCTAGGACAATGGTTTTTCATTTGACTGATTGGAATAACGAGGCAAGGTTTCAGATTTGAGTCACCAAGATGGTCGAGGGAGTTGAATTAGTAAGGTCTCATGGTGATTAGGGTTTTAGATTCTTCAGAGGATTTGATGGTTTCAGGGGAGGAGCTACATCAGGATCATAGAGGATGTTCCTGTGCCAGATTGCTATTCTTGGACATGACTGTTTATGGTAGTTGCTGTTTCTAGAGGTCCAATTTTTGGATGGAGAATTAGGGGCCTATTTTTAGGTCAGTTTTAGTTAGAATTTATTTATTCTTTCATTATATTAGTTTATGCTTTAAAGTTCTTTCCTGCTTTCTTTTTAAAAGCTTTCAAGTGTTTGTGCTTTAAAACATTGATTTTGGGATAAAACAATGATTATCCTAAGTTCCCAAAATAGAGCATTTTGTAATTGTTGACCTGGTGGTCAGCACCTCCTTGGGGACTCGTGACATGGCTTAACCACCTCCTGTGGGTCAGGTTAAATGTGGCATTTGTATTGGGCAGTGATAGTTCAAGCTTTTGGTGCAACGACAAATGATTCCAACAATTAGTATCAAAGGCTTGGGTCACAGGTTGGAGTCTCCCTTTAGTGGGTGCTGAAGGCTCAATCGGTGCTAAGGGGGAGATTGTTGACTTGGTGGTTGACACCTCCTTGGGGACTCATGACATGGCTTAACAACCTCCCGTGGGTTGGGTTAAATCTAGCATTTGTATCGGGCATTGATAGTTCAAGCTTTTGGCACAACGACAAATGATTCCAACAACTAGTATCAAAGCCTTGGGTCACGGGTTTGAGTCTCCCTTCAGTGGGTGTTGAACGCTCAGTCAGTGCTGAAGATTGTTGCCTTGGTGGTCAACACCTCCTTTGGGACTCGTGACATGGCTTAACCGCCTTCCGTGGGTCAGGTTATATTTGACATTTATATCAGGTGTTGACAATTCGAGCTTTTGGTGCAATGACAAATGATTCCGACAATTGGAAATCTCAAATGACTCCCTTCAGTGGGTGATGAAGGCCCAGTCTGTGTTGAGGGGAGATTGTTGACTTGGTTGTCAGCACCGCCTTGGGGACTCATGACATGGCTTAACTGCCTCCCATGGGTTGGGTTAAATCTGACGTTTGTATTAGACATTGATAGTTCGAGCTTTTGGCACAATGACCAATGATTCCAATTGTAAGTTCTAAATAAGTTCTCCTGGCATAGAAGTTCTTAATGATAGTTGATATCATGCTTATGTTGTTGAAATATTTTCTCATGTGTTATTTTTGTGTCTATGATATTGTGTAATTTCATGAATTTCATGAATTGAATTGAAAGTAGATAATAGTGGCCAACTTTTTATCAGCGATATTTGTCTATCTAGGATGTAACTTTCATCCAGTGTAGCTTTTCAGATCTTGTGATAGTGATCCAAGTTATTCTCTTAAAATCTTGTTTGCGTCAAATTTTTGGTCTCTGATTTAGCTAGTAGGAAGGCGTTGCATCTAGGTTGGATATAATCTTGTTTGTGAGATGAGCTATTACTAGTCTTATGTTCATCCCTGAGACCGAAAGACAAGCATTCAGCTGTTTCATTTATGCAAAACCCCATAAGAATATTGTATAGTGTGTATAATTGTATATTTTGTTTATAACCTAGTGTCCAGGGTAGTTTTAGGTCTCAGGGGGCTTCCTTGTATAATTTGAAGAGAGGTTTTATCTCACATGATGTTCTAGTCTGAGTTGTCTCAAAAGAGACAAATTAAAATGCTTACTTGTAGCATCAATTCCTTTCCTTTCATGTGCGATTTTGAAAGAATTAGAACTTCCAAATATGTAATAGCCCTACCAATAGATTTTATCAAAAAGAGTTTGGTGAGACTTGTAATGGAACTATGTGCACAATTAACTATTAGCCTTTATTTTCCTTGAATTATTGCCAGATTTCAAGTGATAGAAAAATGTAAACAACTAAATAGAATGCTAGAAACCATGGAAAGGAAATTTGCAGAATTCTTCTTGATCATTTTTACTGTAATTTTTGAAAATATATGTAAAAACAAATATACAATGCTTGGACAAAAGGACAACAACATCAAATCTAGAAAAAAGAAATAAACAAATAGTAATAATAGTATCTCCAAGGACACCCCTATAGGCGGACGTACCATGATGGTGATCTCCCAAGTGGATCCAAACTCTGGACGAACATATGTAAATGTAAGACTCTTCTGTCTAAAGGAGCTTTCTGGCAAATTGGAAATGGGAGATCTATCAAATTTTGGAATGACCACTGGATTGTGAACCAACCTAACCTAGGCTGCAGATTCAAACCTCTTATGGACTACCTCAGACCTATCCTGGGTAACAGAGTCTCCAACTATATCATTGGTAGGGATTGGGAGGATATATCTAATCGGGTAAGAAACAGACCGGACCTGTAACAGTTAGCCAAGGATCTCATGGAAATTACGGCTAATGTCAGAATTTTCGAGCTTGAGGACTCTATTATCTGGGCCCCCACCCAGGCTGGTACCTTCTTTGTTAAGTCCGCTTACAATCTGCTTCTGAAGGAGGAGAGTAACCCGGGGGACTGGAAGGTGTGGATTCCCTAGCTCATACCGAAAATAAATTTTTTTTGGTGGACTTTAATGCATGGTAAGGTCCTAACCCCAGATAACCTAATAAAGAGGGGCATCCCCATGGTGAACAGATGTATCCTATGTAAGAAGGAGGAGGAAACGGTGAACCACTTGTTCATCCATTGTGATTATGCCTCCAGAATATGGCAAGAGGTTATCGGCAATTTGGGTATTTCGTGGGCCTTGGACAGAGAAGTGCATCAATTTAACAACTGGAAATCCCCCTCCAATCACCCCTTGCTCCAACTCCTCTGGCGTATGCTACCCCCTCACATCTGCTGGGCCATTTGGAAGGAAAGGAACAACAGGCTCTTTAGAGAAGAGTAACTGTTCTGAGACATGTCTCCATATTGGTACTAAGCTCCTGTGTGAGAATGCCAGGATGGCTAAATGGAAGCTTCCCCCATGTCCTCCTATTGCCTGGGAAGTGAGAATTGCTGACAAATGGAATATCCTTGATGGGTTCTCCAGATTTGACGATGCTAAAAAGATAGCTAGAAAAGCTACCAGATGGGCTGCCCCCCCTAGAGGATGGACTAAATTAAATTTTGATGGGGCGGAAAATAACATGAGCCAAGGTGGGGGTGGTGTTCTAAGAGATCATAGACGTGATTGCTTGCTGGCTTATGCTGGGCCTATCAATAACTGCACTGTCACCCAGGCGGAAGGAATGGCCCTTCTCTGGGGGATTAAATTCGCAAAACAAATGAATGTCAGGCAGCTGGAAATCGAGGGGGATTCCAAAGTGGTTGTTGAGGCTGTCAAAAGTGGTGCTAGTGTGGGGTGGCGGGCTAGACCTATTATTATGGAGATCAGTGAATTGATTAATAGCTTCCAGAGCACCACTATAGCCCACACGTACAGAGAAGGGAACTTGGTTGCTGACTCAATGGCGGCAATGGGCCTAAAACAAACTAAACTCAATAGTTGGAGGGTGGTTAGTGATTTACCTCTAGTGACTCAGCAAATCATTGGGGGAGAAATGAATATCAATGTTTAAATGTGCCATGCCATCTTATTCATTGCGAATCCTTACTAGATCACGTGCTGGCGTGTTCCGATGATTTTTGTGATTATAGAAAGGAGAACCCAAATTCCCATAAAAAATCATAATTACCCTTTAAACATGTGGAGTAGGCGCTGTCCAAATAAGAGGGCTTACTTGGCTAAAGAGGACAACAAGTGTGTCCCTGGTATTATTACTATTAATGGCACCTGGAGATCGGTTAGATCTGGCGGTACGGAGCCCGTTTTCCAAAACTTTTCGCCAAGCCAGCATTTTAAGCATAAACCTTCCTCGAAAAGGCTTTGCAAAATCAAAGGATTTTTTAAGTTCTGTAGAAACACTCGGCTCTTTGTTTTCTAGGATATTCTGGCCCAAGAGGGTCTGAACTTTGAAATGGGAGGCAACACTCTCCGCATTGAGCCTGATAAAATCGATGAAGCCTTCACCTCTGATGCGCTGGTGACACATTATTGCAAGGAGAGCGACATTTGGGGTTTTATGGAGAGAATGAAGGGTGGGCATGACGAACGAATCTCCAAACAATTCGTGTCGTCCTGGAACAACAGGAGTGTCTCTGTTGGAGGCATCCACTTTCAGTTGAACGAGGAGGTCATAGCCAAGGTGACTGGGCTTTCTATGACGGGGAGAAAATACAAAAAAACCAGTTGAACTCTTGACCCTACCAGCCTCAACCAGTTCTTCAAGGACGAAGAGCTGCCGGTGAAAAAGTAGGGGGGCTTCAACAGGGAGGAGCTGCTGGATTTCTGGCCAAAAATTTGCCTCATAGTGATGAAATACTTTATGTTGGAAGGTAAGTTTACTGTTTTTTACTACTACCACTTACCGTTCCTAAACCATGTTAGAAACAAAGATTTAATTTCCATCCCTTTCTATCTTTTGCACTCCATAGAAAGTAATATCCTTGATATTAAGGATAACCCGGATAAGCCTATACCTATCCTCCATTAGGGTCTCCTTCTCTGCACTTACCAGTTCCACAAAGCTATTTTCTCGGCACCCCAACCCCCCCCGATTATTCAGGAGCTGCCCTAGGAGGATTCCCCGGCCAAAACTGAAAATCCCACCCAGTCCTCCTCCCAGTCCATCCGTGTCATCCAGGAGCCTGCACCGCAAAAAATGTGTCAAAAACCCGTTCAATAGAAAGGATGGCCAGGAGGTGTCCTATGTCTCTGAGTCTGAGGAAATTAAAGATAGGAAGGAGGATGACAGTACTCTGGAGACCGAATGTAGGCCCAAAAAAAGGAAAATAATGGAGAGCTAGGTTAGTCTGGAGGTGGATTTGAGTGGCTCGGGTCGCAGGAGGTCAAACAGACTTGCCAAGGAGCAATGTAAAACTAGGCTATTGGAAACGACATCTAAAGAACATTCCATGACTGAAAAAGACTCCCAAACCACTGGGTCCATGAATGATTCCTCGGATGATCATATGAGTCCCCCTAGGACTAGTAACAACCCTGTTCCCGACCCCAAGCATGCCATGGAAACCCCCAATATTCCTACCCCGCCCCTAAGTCCTGCTCAAGATCCCTAGGAGCCCCCTACCTCTGTTTACAATACCAAGGCCCCGGAGGACAATCTCAAAGGTACTCTTAAAAGGAGGTTCGCGAACTTGGACAGAGATATTGCGGAGATCAAGAAAAATATGCAGGAGCTGATGAACCAATGCATGCTGACCAACAAATTTGGCTTGAAGGTTATGCACGCTTCGGCTACTACTCTCTGTCATGTGTAGGAAAAGCTGGCGGGTGGTACTTTGGAAGCGAACGAGGACAACAAGGATCTTTTCCTATTTCTGCAGGAAGAGTGGGCAAGGACCCTGCTGTCTAAGCAGTTGGGTGGGAAAAATTAATTCTGGTTCCCATGTGCTGGTTAATTTTGACTGGGCCTGGCCCTAGGATCCTTTGTTTTGTTGTTGGGGTTAATGTTAGACACTTCTGTGGCACATTAGTTTCCGTCACAGCTACCCTTTGGAAATTGGCCATATATGCATCCATTGAACCTTGGGTTTGTAACTATGCTAACTCCCCAGTGCTTGTCTGGTTCTTGCCTTTCAAATCTATCGGTCAACGTCTAGCAAAACTCCTTGGTGATATGGCTATGGCTTTGAGTGACTAAGTCTTGATGCCACCACTCGTATACAACTCCTAGGTGAAGGATCACAATTCATTTACTTCCTCTGTAAAAACAGACCCTAACTTTGTTTTAATTTTTTTTTGGTGAAAGAACAAATGATACAAATGCAAATAGAAACCCCTGCTGATAAAACTTCTGATTATGAGTTTCCCGAATCACATAAACTGCTGTCATAGATTTCTCAATGGACATTCATTCAATTTGAGGCTGCAAATTCAAACAAAATATTGACAATAATTATCTAAATGAAATTACCTTGAAAATATTATTACAAGTGAGCATGCTGGTTGAAGATAATGTAAAGAGACTGAGATAGCTCTGCTGTTCCTGAATCGCGGAATATGGCAGCCTTCATAGACACTTAGAACCTCCTTCACAGGGTCTTTTAACTCCCATTATGGTTAAAAATTAAGACACTCTTATAGCTTTGAGAATACCTCCAAAATGCACATGACAATCACTTCTAGGTCTGTTGTCCTTGGACCAAAGTTGCTGGACAGTCACATGGTCATGGTGCAAGGCAGGGGGGGGTGGGGGTGATCTGAAAACTCCCTCAAAATCATCTCCAACTGATCAGAAACTGAGCACAAACACCTGTAATTAATTGTAAGGCATAGATGCCTCTTCATGGTGCGCAATAGCTTTGAGAATACCTCCAAAATGCACATGACAATCACTTCCAGGTCTGTTGTCCTTGGACCAAAGTTGCTGGACAGTCACATGGTCATGGTGCAAGGCAGGGGGGGGGTGGGGGTGATCTGAAAACTCCCTCAAAATCATCTCCAACTGATCAGAAACTGAGCACAAACACCTGTAATTAATTGTAAGGCATAGATGCCTCTTCATGGTGCGCAATAAATCTCCAAATCCACATTGATAAACTACACAAATTCGCACGCCAACACTCTAGACAGGTCTCCTGCACAAAATGTTATGACCTTTCAAAAATTCAATCTGCAGCCATAACTACTGAAAAACAACATTTAACTTGATCACCCAGTCATGAGGAAGCAAACCTAGAAGGAACTTGGAGTTTATACAACATTTTCACCAATTTCTCCGAATGGATAGGTGGTACAACCCTCCCTAGGTAGCTGTTTGGCCAGGCTGAAACCCGGCAATATCACCAACAGAACACTCCAAAAGCTTCTGAAAATTAGTACTCAGCATCACCAAAATATGTGCTTCAAAATACCTTCAAAATTTTCATTTTTTCTGAAACCCAAAAATCCAAAACCTCTGTAAACCAATGTGATTTCTGTCTGAAATCACTCTACCAGAAAGGATGGATCTTTCACCACTGAGACTATTGCTCTTTGATGAGGGTTTTCATCCTTAATCAACTCTTGGAAGAACTCTCGGTTCACTCTGACAACATCTTGTTATGTGTGAAACTGAATTAATACCAAATGAGAGTCAAAGTCCCTTTTATATAGAGTTGGAGGGAAAACGAGCAATTTAAAATTCAAATTAATTCATTTCCTTCAAAAAGGCCTTTTACAACTTTTTAAATTAATCAAATCCAAATCCCCTTTCCCTTAGTTGTCCAACTTGGGGGAATATATTATATAAGTTATAACATCACTTTATTTAAAATTAAAACACTAAAGTAAATAATAGAATGTTACTTTATAACTTTAGTGCAATAATTAAGATAATATTGATGATATTGTGGAAAGCAACGCCAAGGTATCAAAAACTGAAACTGATCATACCAATAATATACTGTCATGTCCCCTCTCTAGATCTGCTGAAGCTCAGTGAATAATTCGCTAAGTGTAGTTTTCCTCCAGCACTTAGACGATTTTAGTGAATAAAGAGGAGTTTGTTTTCAATAAGGTGGCACGTTCATGTTCACTTAAGTGAGTCCCTATTTTTCAGTCGTTGGGTTGGGGCCATTTACACTCAGATTTATTATCCTTTAAGTGATATTTTCTCCTTATTGCTGGGCGTTGATGACTTAATTTATTTCTTACATTTTTGCCTGATTTATAGGCCTTTTGATGGAGCACAAGCTTTAGGGTTGCTGGGCGATATTTATTGGGAATTTGGAGTTTGTGAAAGCATGTTATGAACTATTATTTTCTTATGTCTGCTCCACTTGCTGTCTCCATCAGTTCAGAAGTTCAGGACGAAACCCCTGGTAGCAAACAACCTTGGATGCCTACCTAGGATTAATCACCATCAGCTTTCCAAATGTTTCAGTATGCTATGATTCCAGATAGGAGAACAATGCATTAAATTGTAAGACTCAGCCAAAGGTTCAGCAATAATGGGATGAAGGAGAACAACCACTCACCATCGCATGCATATCACCTGCGATTTCTCTATTTAAATCAGTAATAAAAGTGCGGGTATTCTTCAGATCTTCCTGTGATTCATTGATATTGTTTTAAGAGATTGTTATTGCCATTTTAGTACTTTCAGTAGAAGTTCGGGACCATTAATCATATTCAAAAATTTGTAAGGAATAATCTTGTTTTCAGTTCTGTATAAGGGTTATGCTTTTACTATTCTGATTCAAGAATTCTTTCAATTCAATACCCTAGTTGGGTTATTTCAGATATTGATGCTGAAGAATGATGTTGGGTGTTGAATCAGGGACATACTAAAAATAGTAGTGTCCTCCAAGAATTGTGGAAAACAATTCAAAAGGCCAAAAATGATACAAAGAGTGTTGCCATGAAATGACCCTAACCGGTCATTTACTAATTTTCTCAACCAAATCACATGTAGTTTCAAAAAACCAATAACACATGCAAGTATCCAACAGATAAATTCGAATAACCAGCAAATATAACTTTATTAAATTTCTCAGAAATATGGTTTAGTATTATACATCAGCAATACATAAACCAAACATCACAATATCCAATCCAATCCGAAATACAGCAAAGAATAGTAAGACTGGATGATAAAGAACCTGATATAACAATGGCGAACTCTGAATGAATCTGCACCGGGATGAATCGGGTTTCTGTCCAATCCACCAAGAAATGCTGAAGGTTTCCGTCCTCAGATTTCTGATTCAATAGCTGAAGCTTCTCGAATTCTCAAAGAGAAGTAAAATCCATAAACTGAAGCATCCTGAATGAGTCTCCAAAACCTCCTCTTATGGCTGCAGCTGTGACTCTTTAGTTTCTCCACTGTGACTCTTCGTATGCCCATTTCGTCTCTTTATAAACTCACTTTAAGTCACTTTAAATAAATGACCGTTGAGTTATAAAGTAAAATAATAAATAAGTGAGGAAAACTTCCGACATCAAAACGAGAGCCCAAACGAGCTCGGATGCCGTCGTGTGATAGCTTGTTGGAAAGCTCTCGACGAAACACTCCAAGTCCACTATTGAAAAGCCGAGAATTTTGAACCCCTGCTAACTTACTATAAATAGTAAGTGCCCTAGAAACCTGCAGAAACTGCACCGATTGGCTTGGAACTGAAACCACCTAGGCCGATTATCCCTTGGAACACTGCCACGCCATGGTTAGCCCTTCGGGTCAGGGTAAATAGGCTAACGACACGGCTCAATATAATGTACCCCGAAAAGGGGACATTACAATCATCCCTTCCTGGAGATTGCTTGCCCTCAAGCAATTGGTATCTACCTGCTGAGATCAAATACCGGGATCCCAAACCAACCTCTGGGAGGCGACTCCACCAACCAAACATGTGAAACTGACCCAATCATCATGTTCCGATCTGTGAAGCCACTCATACAATAACCAAACAACAGCCCATATAATGTCGGAATCCCAAATCACTATAGGGTCTGTCGAACCAATCTGCCTTGCGCTGCTAACATCTGTAAGAAGGATCTCAACCCAATTGAGGACCTCACTCCAACTGAGCTCTCCCACGCCTCTATGGCCATATGTCGGGGAAAACCAAATCTCATATTGATCGGCTCCAAAAATGAAAACCGTCCTTGAGCATACCCCTCTAATTTGCCTGAGCCCGAAATTGCGCTGAAGAGGCAAATTGTCAAAACTGCCGGATAAGGCTCCCACCGCTGATGCACTAAATAGCTCTGCTGGAAACCCCAAAACAGCATAAGGACTCCATGACGGCCTCTCAATACCTGGAGTCACACAAAGTATACCAGTGTGTGAAAAATTCACACTAGCCAGCATAGCCAGCGTGCCAAACTCGATAACCCCGTACTGAAGAAGTCCTACCTGATCAACATCCTCATTGGGTGGTAGTGTAAGAAAAGACATAGCTCTCATCATGCCACCAGATGTAGTGACCACTCCTAGATTGCGGGGACACAAACCACACTGCCCATCAATTGAGCTCATCCTGCTACTCCAACCTGATGACCGAGGCTCACCTCTGATGATTGCACCTGGGTCCTAGACCCTGCGACTAACATCGTCCTCATCCTGGGGATAGGAAGTATCTCCCTCCTCTAACTCAAAGAGGGGATTATCAATAGTCAACTCCGCACCCATATCAAACAAGGAGTTATCCATGTTCTGAAAGTGGTCTAACTCATCACGAAACTTCCAATGACCCAAAGATCTTCTTGGACAACTGTCCAAGTCATAGGTCTGCTATATGCTGTCCAGCTCCTGAATCACCTCCTGATAGAATTTAGACCTATCCCTGTCATCTTGCTCCCTGTACTGGCTAGAGACCACAATCTGATTTCTCGCCTCCTGTAGAGCGATACGAGTATGCTCCAAAGTGCTCCGAGTAGCACTAAGCTCCTTATTGAGCTTATTGATCTCAACCTCCTCCCTCAACTGCCCAACATAATTCCCGGCAACCTGTAACAGGTGGTCACGGTCTGTAAGTAGTCTCAAATACTCCGACTTCCAATCCTCAAAAGTTGTCCTGACTCCCTGTAAACCTGTAGTATAGGATCCAATCCCTCTGCTGTCTTGCCCTTGATCTCTCTAAGCTGTCCTGTACATATCATCAATGATTTGGTGAGTGCTATCATGGTGAACTAGCATTGCAATAATGGCATCATCACTAACTTTCAGCTGACTCTTTAAGACACACTTCTCATCAGCGTTACCGCACTGTCAACTGGGTCATCCATATCCATGTGATGCAAAAGTGAAGTGCTTCTAAAGAAGTCACATGATTCCTCATTACCGGAATCGCTGAAGGTCTCCAACTGGTTACCACAACCTATAACCTTGGAGTTATCAAACTCCGCCATCAAGTCACCGAAGTAGAATTTTGAGTACTCACCACTATGTCCCGAAAGTGGGTTAGTCTCAACTGTAATGTTTCTGTCACTAGGCTGCCATCTACCTTCCCCTTGTTTTGTAATGTCCCCAGTGGTGTCCTAGGATTTCTTAAAATTTATGAGACTTCTCACTGTGTACCACACTTATCAGATTTAATGTATATATTGAAATGTTTTTGTGTTATACACTTATATATATGAGATATCCAAATATGCTGATAGAATTGTAATCATGTTAAGGATGATATGCATTACTCTTGTTATTTGGTAAGTAATAATAATTTGTTGATGTATTCAAGTATTAATATCATGTGTATATTGTATCTTTGTATTTATCTAAACTCAGAAGTTAATAATAATCTACATATGAAATTAGTCTTGATTTTGTAAGGGGGGGTCTTCCTTGTTTTGATATATTTATGATCTTCTCTGATCTGAATAATTATTTTATAAGAGTTCCCATCGTGCCTTCATTGCTTGTTTGGAGTGCCTCCTTATATCTTAAGTTTAGGAGTGATAAGTCACGATGCCCAAGAAACACTACTTATCATTGATTCCTTCGTATCATTTCATAACAAATCACTAATTCCTGTTGGCATCTCCATTAATTAATTTTCATATTAATCAGTGCATCTTTCCATTCCAGCGGTAATCTCCATTAGTAAGACAAATCACTGAGTCAAAACTAGCTATCGATTTCTTTTAAGTATACGAAAGTCTGTTGATAGTCTTCATTAGCAAATGATATCAACAACTATTATAACCTGTATGTGTGTTGCTATTAACGTCAATGAATAGATTGGTTAGTAGCGGCCTCCTTTTCATTGCCGTATTACCACTGGTATTTCTCTGTCTTTTTCTATGTTGCGGAGATGCTAGGAGAGCTTCGTATCCCTTAGATCACCTGCGGATTTGCACCCACATTAGAGTTCTATAATGTGTGGTTAATTTGTCCATAGTATCTCGAATGAGAATTATTCGTACGAATATTAATAATCATTGTTTTATCCTTTGAGTAATCTTTATAATATTTATTATTAATTATATAACTTTGTTATTAATAATAATATATTATTATTATTATTATTTTTTTTTCTTTTTGTAAAAGGCCAAGGCCAAGATTTTTATTGATCCTTTAAACAACTACAAGGACCCCACTCAGTGCAGGCGCTGGTAGGGAAGAGCGGGGTTGAGAAATCCTCCAGCCTTGCCTGGGACCTTAGTCCGGTTTTAATACATATAGGAGGGCATACCCTTCCTTTACATAACAAAAGATATTCTAGTTAACATAAACCATCGTGCTGAGATTGTGTTCCGTCCTGTCTGCTTAAAAAGGAAATCCTTCCCTCCTAGTGTCCCGCTTTAATTTGGATCATGCTTTGATTAGATCCTCTGCTAGAGCTGTCATAACAGATATAGGATGACAATGCCTACAGTCCTAGTTAGAAAATCAAGAGCATTATAGTATCTTAACCAGTTAGTTTAGAAAGAATAGCGAGGAGAGGAAGGAGATAGATACGTTGCCTTCATGAATAAAATTCCTATCAGCTAATCTTTAAGCTATAGAAGATGTATATAGAATCAAAACAAACTATATGCTTATAAGATTAAAAAATATCCCCAGAACTACTCAATCCTAGAAAAAAGTCTAATCCGAAGTTGTAAAAAATCCAACTGAGAGAGTAACCTTTTTCTGTCAAAAATCAATCATACTCTGCCTGGATATGGAAATCAGAAAAAAACCGAAAATCCTTATTCACATTATGGTTTCAGAGACGAAATCAGAAATGGAAAAAAATAAAAAATAAAAATAAAATAAAATAAAGACAGCTAGAAACCCCTAAACTGCACCAAAAGGAGAGATGAAAAGAAAACTGAGAATCTACAAAGCAAACCTTCTGTCTTACTACCAACTTCTAATTTCCCAGATAATCCTTAATTTGAGGTCAGTATACAATCCCTGTATACCGACTTCAAGATTAACGACTATCCAAGAAATCATGTCTAAATATACTACATGCTCACTCTCGACATTAAAAGGCAAGAGGAGGGTTTAATGATAAATATCTCCAGAAAAAGAAACCACGGTGATATGGAAGAAACCACCTTTGTTAAAAAAAAGCCAGAACTCCCTATTGAATAAAAGAGGTTAAAAGGATAAAATAGAGGATCTTAGTTTGGAGAAAGATAGTATAAAAAGGAACAAATAAAGGTGTATAACGGTGTGTAACGCAGGAGAGCCCAGAATTCAGATCTAAAGGATAGCCCGACAAGTCTGTTAAAGGAAACATTAGAACAGCTAAAATAGAGTGTTTCAAAGAATCATAATTATCAGAATCAAATTTATCTAATATTAGAGCCTACTGAACACTACTATACCTACGACTAATGTACAAGAATAGAAGCAAACTGTCAGAAAGACTTTAATTTTAGAAAGTGCCAGAGAGCTTTAATGTGGACTGTAACAAGAAGGAACTGCTAGATTCTATAAAAATTGGAGAAATTATAACAGAGTAGTTACAATGTGTTAGAGAATATCCAGAAAGAGATCATTTGTCGATATGATAGCTATGTCAGTGAAGTTTAGAAAGAGCCTATACCTGAGAACTTATTTAAATATTTCCGTTCAGATATAAGAACATATATAAATATCTCAATTCAAATATTTATTCCTCTAGAAGGGTATTAATCTCAATTCAATAAGTATGAAGAGAACGTTACTAAAGACTGAATTTAACCTATCAAAAGAGAAAAAGTACTGTTAAAGTAAGCTTGTCCAATAACACCAAAAATAATAAAACTAAAATTCTTCAAAAGTTGATTGAAAGAAAACCTATTTCTTGTTAAATCCCTGTCATATCTTATAGTGCTTCACTAGCTGAATATGAAATCATGAATTAAGCCATAATTAGTTTATTCAGCAAACCTAGCCCATGCTTACTTTTCTAAATTGATCATATGTAAAAAGACAGGGCGGATTCCTTATGTGGGAGAGTTTTCATTGTAGCTTTCTTATTCCTGTAGCATTATATTTCTTGTTCTAGCTAGAAGAGCAGGAAGACGTTGATGAGTGTTTATCTTCTCTTACCAATTTGAGCCCTATTCCATCTTCCACTATAAAACCATTCATCCAGTTTTCTTCCGGGGGAGGACGGAGATGAGTAAAGAAAAACAAAAAGTCAAGATTCCTTCTAATGGAGGGAGTTTTTTCAATGTATCTATCCCAATCCTCTACCTCTAGAATAGGATAAGTGGGTACTGCGCTTCGTTCATACCTATTAGGTTTTGGGATTGTTAAATCCAACCTAATGCTTTTTAAGACTTTATCTAGATCCCTTAGATATCTTCTCTTGAAGATTCTTTTGCATAAGTTTCCAATAGTCTCAATAACCGGATCTAATTGGAGGGCCGAGGCTAGGAACATTGTTGGGATATTCGTATTAACTCTGTATTTGTTTGAATTCTCTTTAAATTCGCTTCCCAAAATTACAGAGACTGCTCTGACAACGATACTAAACTTGATCATTAGTATCCTTCTGATCCTACTTGAGGAAATAGCCTCATCAAAGGCAATTTGTTTATGAAAGCTCCTCAGCTTAATAGGGGAAGACATCTTGCTTAGCTGCTTAGAGGCTGCAGGATGACAATCATGTTGCCCTCGCTCTCTCTTAAAAGGCTTGCTCCTTAAGAAGGAGGATTACAAATCTCAAGCGGTAACTATAGTTAAGGAAGGTGAAAAGACGCTAACCTACCTAAAGGACAATAATCGCTAAACCATACCAGGCTATGCCTACTAAAGGACAAAAGTAAGGAAAAAATCATCTTTTAAATCCGTAGCTAAATCTAGAGAAAATAAAGGAAAAATAAAGTCCAAGATATTAAGAATGTAACAGAGGGTTAAATAAACCTGGAAATCTTATGATTTTGTGTAAAACAAGGAGAGTAATAAGATGATTTTAATCCAACCTGCGAAACCACAAAACTGTAAGATTTGAAGTATAATAATGCCCATCAAAGTTTATGAATTTTTGAAACATATATGCCGTGATGAAATTTTCTAAACTACTGAGGCTCGAACAGATAAATGCAGAAGAAAATAAAGACTAAATACTTAAAAAATTAAATCTAGGGGGACCAACTTGTAATTATATAATAATACTGTGATGTATATATATAAAGTCTTTAAAGTGACATTACTAGAACACACCTGCTATAGTCTTTCTATTTTTTAAAAACCTTAATAATTTCCGAGAATCATACTAAAAGTTTTATACTGTCTTGATTTGTCAGAGCAAAATTAACCATCTAAAGCCCATTTTAACATGTTCTACTAATCTCTCCTGATAATTTTGCAGTCCCAATCCGTATCCTTTTTGTGGACGATAATAATTTCTTCCTTCTTCGCCTTGTATTCTCTAGAAGATTTCTTGACTGGTGGCCCTATGACCCTAATATCACTTGACGATGCCATGTCCATTTCCAGCGGAACATCAAATCCTTCTGCTCGCCAGTAGTCGAGAACTTCATCAAGGTCCACCTCTTCCCTGAGCACCGTGGCTATGAGGAAGTCAAGATTCTTTCTCATGGCGGGCCAAACTTCATCAAATTTCTTTTCATCTTTGAAAAAGAGAATTGGGAGTCTTTGAAAATTGGGTATGGCAGGGAGGTCCTTCAACTCCATATACAGCTCTGGGAATGGAATGCTTAGATTTTTATCTATTCCATGTACCGCCTTTTCCAAACCTAGTAGGAGTTCTTCAAAGATTTCTCTTGTTGCTCTGATAACCCTATCCTTATCAGTGCTATTAAAAATTGCCAAGGCTATGAAAAGACCAATAACTTGCCCATTGACTCGGACGGTAAAGTCATAATCAAAGTGCTCCTCTCCTAGCCCTTTGATCAACGCCCTTCGAACTATGTCTGAAAGCGGTTTGAGGATTATATTCAGCCTCTCAGGCTTCACCGCACCCTTGAAAGCCATTTGCCTATTTTCCTTGTTATGAAAAGTGATAATTCGAGATTCCATAATTGCACAGAAAATTTTTAAACAGAGCTTTCTTCTTTCAGCGAGTTTTATGTGGGGATATGAATACAATGCCTCGCTTAAAGCTAGATGAAGCCGAAAATTTCGATGTGAAGTCCGGAGGTTTGTGAAAATACGATCCATGAAGTTTCATAATTACTTCATACATCATCTTGTGGAGATAGTTGTATCTCAACTAATTTTCATACAAGTGAAGTTACTTGGATTTGCGAGCTACAACAGGTAATGATAGCTTCTAATTAATAGTTGATCCCTAGAGATTTCCCCCTTAGATGACGGCTACAAAGTCTCTATTTAGCAGAATTCTTACTTTGTATGGGAATGAATTAAGTTTATAATTTTATTTTTCTACCTGAGAACAAAGTAAAGGAGGAGAAATTGTAAGAATTAAGAGGATAATAAAAGGTTTAGCTTTGATCGGTATTGGTAACCTCTTAAAGCTCTAAAAACTAGTAGTGGTACGACAGCTAGTGGTACGTCAGCTAGCCCCTTCTAACTTTATCTACCATTTTTATACTCTTCTATCTAATGTTATTATTATTTAATCTTTAACTTTCATTCTCTACTACCTTAAGTTTAAACTTGATCAACCTATCTGGGAGACCTATAAGCTCTGCTACTAGAATTAGATAGTTCCAATGTTATTGGTGTTTGATTAAGGTTGAAAATATCCAAATCCTCTTTTATGACAAATTGCTCTAATCCTAGGAGTACATTTTTGCCCAAATTTCTATGTTCATTCCTTAAGAGGCTGCTTTCCCAGTCACTGTTCTAGGACTGCTTTAGGAAGTATGTTTGCTGTATTAATTTATAAACCTACTACCCTTAGGTGGATGCCTGGTGCTTCCTTGATCTTGACTCAAAAGGGATCAAACTTGATTTCACTTTTTTTTTAAAGAGCTTGAAAACATGCTATTATGGTTAAGAGTCTGAAAATAGTATTCTAGATTTTTAGACATTGAGGGTTGTAACTTATTTGACTTATAAATTTACATTTTTTAGTTATGTCAAAGAGATCCCATCCGCACCTAAGTTAGCTAATTCGTCAGCTCGTTTATTACCTTCTCTATAAATATGGTTAATTGATATTTCTAAAAAGGAATCACAAAGGGTCAAAGCTTGGGAAAGGAGGGAGTTTAATCTCCAATTTGGAGTTGCTTTTTTCCTTAGTGCATTTATGATTATTGCAGAATCACCTTCAATTTCTAAGTATTTTAATCCCAAGGATGTACATTTATGAAGACCCTTTATTAAGGCATAAAGTTCGGCCCAATTATTTGTTTCTTCTCCTATAGGAGCTGCAAGTGCTGCAATTTCCTTGCCTTCATGGTTATGTATGCTACATCCGATACCCGCAATTCCCGGATTTCCTCTGGAAGCTCCATCAAAATTAAGTTTGTACCAATCATTCTTTGGAGGTTTCCATATGCAATCCTTCCTTTTTGATGAGATTTGAGGATTAGCCCCTATAAAAGGTGGTAAGACTAAACCTTCCCATTTTCCCCTCATCTTACCATCCCACTGACTCATCCTAAGATCTGTTTTCATGATTTTGAGTGTGTTACTATTCATCTTTTTGATAATTGCTGCTTCGATTTTATTGCATAGTTGTTCCCATTCCATTTTTTCTCCTCTGAAGATTCTTCTATTGCATTCTTTCCATACTTCCCATATTAATATGGATGGGGAGAGAGACCATAGGTTAGCAAAAATGCTCTTTTGTTTGATGATTGGCCATGCTTGTAGCATAGCCCTCAGAGAATGGGGAAAGGCAGAGGTCCAACCTAAGTTCCCTTGCAACCAATTCCAACATTGATTTGTGAATGGGCAGTTCAGAAATAAGTGGTCACCATCTTCTTCATTTTCTTCACAAAGTGGGCATCTGCTAGGCCCTAAAAAGCCTAACTTCTTAAAACGATCCGTTGTTAAAAGTCTATAATTCATTGCTAACCACGTACAAAAGCTTGCTTTTGGGGAGCATTCCTTACCCCAACACAAGTGGATTGGTAAGGAGGTTTTTGGTCTATTATAATTTTGGGAGATGATCTATATCCACCTTTTGTGTTGTATTCCCCTGTTTTTGAGCCGTCCCATACTAATTTATCTTTTGAGCTGTTCAGTGATATCTTTCTATTTTTCAGAATACCTTTTATTGCTGATTCATCCAAAGCTGAGATCCCATATTTTCCCAAGGATTTCCAATCCCAGTTTCCATCCTTAAGGATGAGGTAGTCTTTAAGTTTGAGACCAATCTTCTCTTTTAATGAATTAATGAGGGTTGGGTTGCTTAATTTCTTAGAAATAACTTCATAGCCTCCCCATGAGTCATCCCAGAATAGAATCTCCTCTCCCATCCCCGGGCTCCAAGTTAACTTTTCCAGAATAATGTTTCTGCATTCCATCATAAAATTCCATATCCTTGATCCTTTTGGGGGATGGGTTTTTCTAAAGATATTTATGGGTGAACCATCTTTCAAGTATTTGTGGATAAGTATTTTTGCCCATTTTGCTTCAGGGTTTTTAAATAGCCTCCATAGTAATTTGGCCCCCAGGGCTTTCCCTTGGTCTCCTAAGTTCTTGATGCCTACTCCTCCCTCGTCTTTGGGCTTACAAATATTCTCCCAAGAAATGAGTGGAATTTTCTTATTTTCATTGCTTCTTTGCCAGAAAAAAGTCCTTAAATGCTTTGTGATTTCAGATTTCTTATTTGAAGGTAAGTGCATACATGATAATTGATAAATTGGTATTGCAGCCAAAATTGATCTTACCATAGTAGTTCTGCCAGTTGAGGACAACCATCTCCCTTTCCATGAACTCATCTTATTTTTAATTTTTTCTATTATGGGATCCCAAACATTTATTATCCTATTATCCTTAACTAGGGGAAGACCTAAATATTTACAAGGGAGCCTACCTTCTTTGAAGTTGAGGATACTACATATGTCTTTTTTAGTACTTGTATCAGTATGAAAAAAAGAAAATTTCTGATTTGTTCGGGTTTATCTGTTGTCTAGAAGCTATTGAATACGTTTCTAAAATCCTTTTAAAAGATCTAGCCTCCCTTCTTGTACTAGCTCCGTATAGCAGGGTGTCATCGACAAAATGTTGATGTGTAGTAGGCTCCAAGTCACTGGTGATGGAGATTCCCTCTATTGTCTTTTTTTTCCTTTTCCTCCAATACTGTCCTTCCTAAGGCTTCAGCCATGATTATAAAGAGGAAAGGGGAGATTGGATCCCCTTGTCTTAGTCCTCTAGAGATGCCAAAAAAACCCTATGGGGTTCCGTTTACTAAGACCAAAATCTTGGGAGTAGATATACATTCGAAAATCAAGTTGATCCAGATTTTGGAAAAACCAAAGGCTTCCATACACTTGCATAGAAATCTCCAATCTACCTTATCATATGCTTTTTTAATATCCAATTTGATTAGCATGCTAGAGTCTTTATTTTTGAGGATAGAGTGAATGGCCTCCTGTGCTATGATTACCCCATCAAAGATGGATCTTCTCGAAACAAACCCTGTCTGTTCTTCACTGATAATTAAGGGGAGAAGTTTTTGAAGTCTCAGGGCCATGGTTTTTGTAAATAGTTTATATAATGTGTTACATAAGGCTATAGGTCTAAAATCATCGAGACTCAAAGGTTTCTCTTTTTTAGGTATAAGAGCTATAAAGGTGTTATTTACTTCTTTAAGTATTCTTCCTGAATTTCTAACCCCCTCTAATGCTCCCGTGACTTCTTCGCCTATGAAGTGCCAACATTTCTGAAAGAAAATAGCCGAGAATCCATCCGGTCCTGGCGATTTATCTGGATTCATTTGCATTAAAGCTGAATGAATTTCATTTATTGTAAATTTGCTCGTAAGCATTTGATTGTGTTGTTCAGTAATGACTCTGGGAATATTTCTGAGAAGTTCTCTTTGACTTCCTAGATTTGATGTCTCCCTATTATTTAAAATGTTATCAAAGTAGTTTATTGCTTTGTTTGCTATTTCTTTGGGATCTTCAATAATTTTACCTTCTTCATTCTTGATGCAGGAGATCCTATTAGCAATTCTTCTTTGTTTGGTGCTATTGTGAAATTTTTTTGTATTTTTATCCCCTGCTTCTAGCCAAGTTTCTCTAGATTTTTGTTTCCAGAAGATTTCTTCTCTAGCTAGAATTTCTTCATAATCTTTTAGTAAACTTTTCTCCTTATGATAAAGGTAATCATTCATCCCATCTTTAATAACCTGGGAATTGATTATACCTAGTTCCGATTCAATGTCCAATTTGTTCTCAAAGATGTTACCAAACTTTGATGAATTCCATTCCAGTAATTTTTTTTTAATCCATTTGAGTTTATTTACTAATCTATATAACTTAGAACCCTCAATCTAGGGTTCTGACCACCAGATTTCTATTAGCTTTAGGAGTTCTGGATCCCTTAGCCATATTTGTTCAAATTTAAAAGAACTTTTCCTCGGTTTTGTTTGTGTTAGGATATTGAGAGTAATTGGATAATGGTCCGATCCGGATAAGGGAATGATGTTGGCCGTAAGTGAAAAATCATGATCAGATAAGCTCCCCTTAAAGAAGAATCTATCTAATTTTTCTGGAATGTTGCAGAAGCCCAGTCTTCTGTTATTCCATGTAAAGGAGTTATCTTCTATTGGAATTTCAAGGAGGGAGTTGCTGTCTCTCCATTGTATGAAGTCTCTGGCTGCTATTGGAAGGGAACTGGCCCCACCTCTTTTCTCAGAAATCTTAGTTATAACATTAAAGTCTCCTCCTAGAAAGTTGAGTGTGTCCTTAGTTTGATCTAGGTATGTACCAATCTCATTCCAAACCCTAAGTTTATCTTTGTTCTGAATAGGTCCATACACATTTATTAAATTGAAAGTTAGATTAAGTCTAAAGTTTCTGATTATTCCACTCATCCAATATTGTCTTCTCTCTGAGATATTTATTGAGATGTTACAAGGATCCCAAATAATTGCTAGGCCTCCTGATGCTCCTATAGCCTCCGTTGCTTCAATTTGTCTTAATCCTATTTTTTTTTGAAAATTATTTATCTCCAGATTGTCTAACTTTGTTTCTTGAATTAACATAATTTCAGGGTTGTGAATTTTGATGCAACGTTTAATTAAACGTTGCTTGTTAGGGGCATTCATGCCCCTAACATTCCAGGAGAGGACATTCATGATGCTGTGGGAAGGCTCTTCCCCTTCCCAGCATTCAGATTAGATGTAATCTTTACCTGTCTTGCCGCTTCCCCTGCCAAGCCTATTAATTCAGCATTAGGTTTTCTTCCTCTCCTTTTTGATTTTTTTGCATAGTTCGGAGAAGTCTTACTTTCAATGGTTTGCGCTATGCCAAGAGGCATCTGTTCTTTCAACTCTTTTTCTTCCAAATTAATTAATAATTCTTCTATAGGAATTTCTGAGTTTTCACTGTTCAGTTTAATGATCTCCTCAAAGAGTTCCTCTTGATGCTTAACATCTTCTAAGTCCCAAATTTCATCCATCAATTCTTCCATCAATTCTTCTGGTAATGTTTCCTTTATGTAGTTTGTTATTAGATTAACTTCTTCAATTTTTTCTTTTTCAGATTTTGAGTTTTTAGAGTTCTCTGTCTGATCCTCAATGTGGATTGCTTGTGTTTGGAGTTAAACATTTACTGGTTACTAACTTAACCATGGAGGGGCTATTTGTGGGGATTACATCTAACCCCTTAGCTTCTGTGTCATAGGTCGGAGGAATACATTCAGGATTAATGTCTTCGGTTTTCTCCTGCCCATTTGAACTTTCAATGTTAAAACCCAAAAAATCCCTGATTTCATTTTCCTCTCTATCACTGGTGCTCTTTTTATCTAGGTTCCTGTTTTCTTCAAAGTCTGGTCTTTTGACATTCAAAGGAGTCGGATTATAAATTAGGACTTGGTTCTTTTTGAGTCCTTCCTTAACTAAGTTATCAAAATCATTGTCCTTATCATCACCTTTTTCTGAGGGTATTGCTGCTGCTTCTAAAATGTCTTGGAATGATAAGGATGAATCTTCTCTCATTAATGCTTCAATAAGTAAGCTTTTTCTCCTATTATTTTCTTCAGGGTCGCTCGATTCATCATCTGATGATAGTGAGAAATCAAAGCCCTCTTGGGCCAAATCTATGTTTTTCTTTAGTTTGTCTGTTACTGAGACCTTATAAGTTTTTGATGGTTCCCTTGGGGATTTTTCCTTTGAACTTTTGTTGATCTCGGGTCCCTTTCCTAAACTTTGAAATTCTTCCAAAGAAGCACTCTCCTCCAATATCAGCTCAACCTCCTCTTTGTCCCCTGTTCTTTTATTGTTATTTGTTTTTATAGGGAGGCATTTCTTATTTTTAAGTTCCTTAACTTGTTTGCTGATGGGGTCTGTCAAGCAGAAACCTCCTGAGACCTTGTTGAACATTACTCTGGGCAACTTTGTTGTAGATACCGGGAACTTAGGGTAGCTTTTTTCTACTCCTTTATTTAATTTCATATCTTTCTGAGGTTTTGCTATTTTCTGTTCCAGAATTTCTTTGAGATTTGATGTATTTAAGACTTTCCTTCTATCTAATTCTGACCCCGAGAAGAAGATAATATTTTCTGTAATGCTTCCTCTAAAATGTTCTGCCAGAAGATGGTAAGAGGATCTATTGCTTATGAAATTAATAGTAGTTGGTCTGGGAGAAGAGTTAGAGGATTTGATCAAGAATTTTACCTCGGAGGAATCTAAATAATTTTCTTCAACACCTAAAACTTCTCCAAAGCTTTCCCCAATTTGATAAATGATTCTACTATGTAATAATTCTACCGGTAAATTAGGAATTCTAATCCATTTCGGGGTTACAATGTTGTTAAAGACATCCTCTGTAAAATTGGGTATCCATTTTATAAATTTAACTGTATGCCCTAGAAAGAAAATTAGAATTTCATTTAAAAGTTTGTCTAATGGATAAATCCTCACATTCAAGATTAAAACAGTTATTCGAGAGAAGAGTTATACTTACCTGTGACTTGCAGGCCGATTGAAGCCATTCCTTGATCCCCGTGAAAGCCTTCCTAGTGCCGAACCATTTACCAAAAAGCCTGAAGGTTTTGCATTGATTCCATTGCCCTTCCGTAAAAATTCGGAGCCCTTTAATGGTTTTTGCTCCTTCCTTGTTATGCGGGCTAATTCTACGATGAGGAGGTGTGTATTTATCAGATAAAACCGATGAGCATAGTGGTTTACATCCTATGTTGATATCGTTTTGATTCCTCTTGTAAGGTGGAGTGTAAGGCTGGGCTATATGAGTGGGATTAGTTTCCTCCTTATGCTTATTTTTATGCCCTAGATTTGGGTGCTGATGCGGTGGAGAATCTACTAGTTTATTCTGGTGGTGGTTTCTTTTATCTAGGGTATAGTGTTGCAGGAAATGAAACTGATTATTAAGAGGGATTTGGAATGTGTGGATATTACTGTAGGGGAGTTTGTGCTTCTTTCTTCAAGCTCTTCTGGAGTTTTGAAGAGCCGCTGGTTTCCACTCCTCCGAGGATGGGGGAATTTGAAAACACTGTCTACCATATGAAGGAAAACTAGGGTTCCTCTGAGATCCATGTATATTACTGCCATTAGAAGCTGCATATTTAGTCTGTCGGAAGAAGTCTATTTGCTTGTCCAAGGATTCTATGCTGCTGAAGAAATTCCTGCTGCTGCCGGAGAAGATGCGCGAGTATTCCTTTTTAAACGCAGGCCAATCTCCCCGCATTTCCGGGCGAAGATTGTTATTCGCGAGCAGAGCCATCCCAAGCACATATATTTTATATATATATATATTTCAATATATATATATATATATATATATATATATATATTTCTATTGAAATACAACAAGCATCAACCTCAAAAACAACACCGAAGAGCAAAACTGACGAAGACCAGAATCGAAGAAATCCCAAGCTACCAACCAATTGCTCAAAATCCAACCTTCTCCCAAAATTTCTCTCAAACCTGTGTAATCGAACAATGGCTAAACCCTCAACACATAAAGGAATCTCCTTTCACATGCAAGAGTTCAAACTCGACTCCAAGAGATATTAATAATGTATTATTATGAAGTTTTGTTATTACATATTATATTATTATTTCGATAATATATCTACTAATAATAATAATTATTTATTGTTTATTTATTAGTGTATTAACAAATAGGATAAATGTTATATTAAGTATTATATATTGTTAATTTCTTTAATGTATTATTATGTTATTATAACATTATTATATTCATATGATATTATATTCTTTCATTGATTTAATAATAAATTATATTGTAATTTAATATTATTTATTCATTTGTGTTTATTATTTATTTATATATATATATTTTTATATTTTGATTCTTTATTTATTTGTCTACTTTAATATTATTATTCATTCAATAATATTTAATTATTTAATTATTATTTATTATTAAATCTTATTTGAGGAAGGGGACATTACAGTCCGCCCTTCCCAAAATTGCTTGTCCTCAAGCAATTCAAAACTCCAGTGTGAATGGTGTCTTGCTATGTCGATATCCAATCCAATGATCCTGAAATGACAATTTCAACTTGAGGTTAGAACTGTAATATATTCATAAATATAACCTTATCAACTTGAAAATGTTTCATCATATTATTAATTTAAGAATAATTCAAAAAGATAAAACTTATCTTGATTTTTTTTGTAGCACGTATGTTCTCCTGTATCAGGTATTGCTTTGTTCCAAGAACGTCTAAATCAAGTTTTGACACTCACCAAGAATGTCTCTTGATCAAGCTCTAACACTCACCAAGAATGTCCTTGATCAAGCCTCGACGCTCACCAAGAACGTCTAAATCAAGTTTTGACACTCACCAAGAATGTCTCTTGATCAAGCTCAGAAACTCACCAAGAATGTCCTTGATCAAGTCTCGATGCTCACCAAGAACATCTAAATCAAGTTTTGACACTCACCAAGAATGTCTCTTGATCAAGCTCAGACACTCACCAAGAATGTCCTTGATCAAGTCTCGACGCTTACCAAGAACGTCTAAATCAAGTTTTGACACTCACCAAGAATGTCTCTTGATCAAGCTCACTCACCAAGAATGTCCTTGATCAAGCCTCTACACTCACCAAGAACGTCTAAATCAAGTTTTGACACTCACCAAGAATGTCTCTTGATCAAGCTCAGACACTCACCAAGAATGTCCTTGATCAAGTCTCGACGCTCACCAAGAACATCTAAATCAAGTTTTGACACTCACCAAGAATGTCTCTTGATCAAGCTCTAACACTCACCAAGAATGTCCTTGATCAAGCCTCTACGCTCACCAAGAATGTCTAAATCAAGCTTTGACACTCACCAAGAATGTCTCTTGATCAAGCTCAGACACTCACCAAGAATGTCCTTGATCAAGTCTCGACGCTCACCAAGAACGTCTAAATCAAGTTTTGACACTCACCAAGAATGTCTCTTGATCAAGCTCTAACACTCACCAAGAATGTCCTTGATCAAGCCTCTATGCTAAGCCTGGACGCTCACCAAGAACGTCTAAATCAAGTTTGACACTCACCAAGAATGTCTCTTGATCAAGCTTTGACACTCACCAAGAATGTCTTTGATCAAGCCTTAACGCTCACCAAGAACGTCTAAAACAAATTTTGACACTCACCAAGAATGTCTCTTGATCAAGCTCTAACACTCACCAAGAATGTCCTTGATCAAGCCTTGACGCTCACCAAGAACGTCTAAATCAAGTTTCAACACTCACCAAGAATGTCATTATATATTTCATTGAATGTTTATTAGCAAATCAAGTTTACATAAATATATTAATTGCTACTTTTTCATTACTGACTAACACAAAGTTCTGGTTTGTTATCACATCTAGGGGTGAGCCTCCTCAAATCTCCATTGGTCTTCTGCTCCTCTTCCTGCATGGACGTCATTGAGATCTTCTTGATCATACCTTGTTCTCTTAGGTGGTGATTCTTCATCTTGTCTTGCTTCAATTCTATGGATTTGGCTCCTTTTCCCACATTTGTGCCCTCGTTCCCATGGCTCTTTGCACCTAAAACATATACCTTTCTTTATTATTTCATCTCTCCCTTGGCATCGATGTCCTGTATCCCATTGTTCTTTGCAGAAGTAACATTTTCTTCCCCTCTCATCATTCTTTGATTCTTCATACCTGTGTTCTGTCTTAGTAGAGAAGTTCTTCGACCTTTCTTTTGAAGAATTTGATTCAACCTTCTTAGCCTTTCTGATAGCTTCATCTAGTTTTTGGGGTTCAAATGGTTTAACCACATTTTTGGCAGAATCTTTCAGTCCTTCTATGAACATATAAGTGAGTCTCTTTTGCAAAAGATCAAGTACCATAATGGATAATTCTTGGAATTTGCGGGCAAATTCTTCCACAGTTCCGGTTTGTTTGAGCTGGGTGAGTTCTTGGAAGTACCATTCTGGTTCCCTTTGATCGAATCTGCTAATGAGCTTTTGAGTGAATTCACTATAGGTGTTGATACTTTTATGACCCAATGTGATTATTCCATGGTGCCACCAATTGTGGGCTTCCCCTGTTAAGTGCATTATGGCAAATTTGATGGCATTTTCTTTTGTCATTGGGCTGAGTGATAGGTAGGTGTAGTTTTTGGACCCAAGCTTGAGTTGTTTCCTTCCTTGAACCTTCGAAGTGCGGAAGGGACATTTTTCCCACTTTGGCTTTAATGTCCTTTTCCCCATGATTTCTTTTTTGTCCATTACTTGCCATGGTTTTGGTTTCATAGTATTCCTTGAAGGGAATGAGTCTTTGTAAATTAGGTTCTAAATTAGCATACATTTGGGCGATTTCTTCTACTGATTGGGTGGAAGGGACTTCACTGCTTAAGATAGGTTCTTCTCTTGGGAGGAATGAGGGTATGGTAGGTCTCATGGTGGAATCCTGGGACGGAGGTTCATTTTTTGAGTGATTAGAATGTAGATCCCCTCCTACTGGAGGGTATGACGTTCCTGGTGATTATTGTTATTATTCATATTTTGGATGGCTTGTAGTATTAATTGATTAGTCTGTTCAAACCTTTCATTAGTTTGTTCCATGAAGCTCCTTAATGCGTTGGCTAATTGTTCGGCCATAGCTTTTTCTCATTTCTTCCTTTTATATGTTTGCATGAATTGTCTTCCACAGGATGGCAGGATTATGCTCTGATACCATTGTAATGTCCCCAGTGGGGTCCTAGGATTTCTTAAAATTTACGAGACTTCTCACTGTGTACCACACTTACCAGATTTAATGTCTATATTGAAATGTTTTTGTGTTATACACTTATATATATGAGATATCCAAATATGCTGATAGAATTGTAATCATGTTAAGGATGATATGCATTACTCTTGTTATTTGGTAAGTAATAATAATTTGTTGATGTATTCAAGTATTAATATCACGTGTATATTGTATCTTTGTATTTATTTGAACTCAGAAGTTAATAATAATCTACATATGAAATTAGTCTTGATTTTGTAAGGGGGGGTCTTCCTTGTTCTGATATATTTATGATCTTCTCTGATCTGAATAATTATTTTATAAGAGTTCCCATCATGCCTTCATTGCCTGTTTGGAGTGCCTCCTTATATCTTAAGTTTAGGAGTGATAGGTCACGATGCCCAAGAAACACTACTTATCATTGATTCCTTTGTATCATTTCATAACAAATCACTAATTCCTGTTGGCATCTCCATTAATTAATTTTCGTATTAATCAGTGCATCTTTCCATTCCAGTGGTAATCTCCATTAGTAAGACAAATCACTGAGTCAAAACTAGCTATCGATTTCTTTTAAGCATACGGAAGTCTGTTGATAGTCTTCATTAGCAAATGATATCAGCAACTATTATAACCTGTATGTGCGTTGGTATTAACGTCAATGAATAGATTGGTTAGTAGCGGCCTCCTTTTCATTGCCGTATTACCACTGGTATTTCTCTGTCTTTTTCTATGTTGCGGAGATGCTAGGAGAGCTTCGTATCCCTTAGATCACCTACGGATTTGCACCCACATTAGAGTTCTATAATGTGCGGTTAATTTGTCCATAGTATCTCGAACTAGAATTATTCGTACGAATATTAATAATCATTGTTTTATCCTTTGAGTAATCTTTATAATATTTATTATTAATTATATAACTTTGTTATTAATAATATATTATTATGAAGTTTTGTTATTACATATTATATTATTATTTCGATAATATATCTACTAATAATAATTATTATCTATTGTTTATTTATTAGTGTATTAACAAATAGGATAAATGTTATATTAAGTATTATATATTGTTAATTTCTTTAATGTATTATTATGTTATTATAACATTATTATATTCATATGATATTATATTCTTTCATTGATTTAATAATAAATTATATTGTAATTTAATATTATTTATTCATTTGTGTTTATTATTTATTTATATATATATATTTTTATATTTTGATTCTTTATTTATTTGTCTACTTTAATATTATTATTCATTCAATAATATTTAATTATTTAATTATTATTTATTATTAAATCTTATTTGAGGAAGGGGACATTACATGTTCACTCTTGCAAACATGCCCCTGTGACCAACTCTCCTGGCATAGGAAACAAAACTGTCCTGCAATCACTGAGTCCCGGCCTATCACTATAATTCTGCAACCTGTAAGCCTAATGCTGCTTGTTCATTTTCAGATAATGAACTCATGAATCTTTCAGCCTGAAGCTTAATTAATTCAGCAGAGAGTTCATATGTCATGGATGCTTTCCTTATTCCTCCTCTCCATAATGCCAACAATTCAGATCACAATTGTTTGCATATGTCGCAGTCCTCATCTAAGATCGAGGATAAGATAGTCATAATGCATGTTTTCACCTCATCTGAATGACGCTCCCTGTAATTGTCTAGGAGACACCGAAATAATTGCTGGATCATTTTGTCATAACCAAGATTCAGCATGTGACTGAAAACTCTAGTGCTGTTCACTAACTCCAAGATTTTTACCTATGTACCAAAGGTAGAATCTTTGTCATATTTCAGTCCATTCAAGCTATTTACAATCAGCTGTAACACCTATCTCCAAATGTGCTCGGTGTAAGGAACAATAGGTGTTGTAATTCTAGCGATCTCACTGAGACATAAGGCGATTGCAAGCCTAACATCTTGAAGTGGATGACTCATAAGTCTGCGTTGCACTAAGGCAACCATTGTGGGATGCATGGCCCAATTAAAAAGCCTGCAATCAGCCTGATCAATTCTGGATAAATATGAGTTTATTTCATCGAGCTTGGCCAACAGGTTGCTTGCAATTTTCTGCTCCTCCAGTTGCCATCCAAGGCAACACAATACATTTCCTATTTCCATTTCCTTTTGGATATCTCTGATTTGCACACCGTAAAATGTGCCATTGAATTCGTGCGAGAACACTAGAATTTCTAATGACTCCATGATTAAGTTTTCTCCAAGCTGTGCCAATATTGAATCGTTGAACCTATAAAATAATTTTGATTACCTCTCGTGCAAATTCAGGAATTCAACTGTAATGGCCTGTCTTAGTCTCAACTGCAATTTTACTGGTTTACTGTGATTGAAGGGATTCCGAAATAACTTGTAGGTGCTGCTTGATGTCTATCTACCAGATTTCAGCATATTATGTACTTAGGCATAGGCGTCATGTACGTAGCAAACACCGATTACTAAAAATCAATGCAACTAGGTTGCAAGGTTCTTAATGAACTCACCATTGACCCAGAATTTATTTTCCGCAAGAAATGTAGCCTTCCTTACTGAGAACTATATAATAATCGAATAGATTATTTTGTATATTGAATAATGAATGTTTTACAAAGAGCTAGAAGCTCATATATACACTACGAAGGATATAAAAATAACAACTATCTAAATACATCAAGATACACAAGATAGAGCATTAAAGAAGCTCTCGAATATTAGAAACATTCTAATACCCTCCCATAATGCTCAATCTGTCAATAACACCAATAGCCTCCTTGAATTTTACAAATTTATTAGAACTGAGAGACTTGGTGAAGATATTAGCGGACTGCTCTAAGGTAGGGACATACAGCAACTGAATAGATTTATCTTCAACCAGCTGACGAATGTAATGACAATGTGTTTTGACATGTTTGGTTCGTTCATGGAAGACCAGATTCTTTGCCAGTTTGAGCACTCCTTGATTATCACAGATTAGAGGAGTCGGTCCTGACTGAGGAACATGCATATCTGCAAGCATCCACCGAAGCCAAACGGCCTCACAAGCTGCTTTGACGGCTCCGCGATATTCTGCTTCGGTGGATGACAGAGACACTGCCTGCTGTTTCTTACTCGTCCATGTGATAGCACCGGACCCCAAATTGAACACATATCCAGTGGTAGACTTACGATCATCAACAGAACCGGCCCAATCTGAATCTGTGTAGCCACATAGTGTAGGAGCAGAACTTTGAGTGTACAAGAGACCATAGTCAAGAGTACCACTAACATAGTGCAGGACACGCTTTGCAGCTGTCCAATGATCAATTTTGGGTGCTGTCATAAAGCGGGATATGTAGCTTACCGCAAAACTAATGTCAGGTCTGGTGGCAGTAAGGAAAATGAGGCTGCCCACTAGTTGTCTAAACAAAGATTCATCCACAACAGGTGAATCGGACTGAGCTGATAATTTTAGCTCGGGTTCCATAGGAGTGAGAGCAGGTTTGCAATCCTGCATTTTGAACCTGTCCACAAGACTTCTAGCATACTTGTACTGAGAAAGAAAGATACTTTGCTCAATCTGCCAAACCTCAACTTCGAGACAATAGTGCAAGAGTCCCAAATCTGTCATATCAAAAGTGCGACACAAATCCTGTTTGATCTCAGTGATCAAATGTGCTGAACTTCCAGTGATGATCAAATCATCCACATAGACAACGATAAACAAGACATCATCACCTACATGTTTGATATATAGGTTTGAATCCGATGGACTCTGAAAACCATGATCGGTTAGATATTTATCAATTTTCATGTACCAAGCCTGAGGAGCTTGTTTCAGACCATAGAGAGCTTTGACAAGTTTATAGACTTTGTGTTCTTGACCAGCAACCTTAAATCCAGAAGGTTGCGTCATGTAGATCTCTTCCTGAAAGTCACCATTCAAAAACGCACTCTTAACATCCATCTGATGAACTTTCCAACCAAATTGAGCTGCTAAGGCAAGAACAAGCCGTATGGTACTCATTTTAGCTGTGGGAGCAAAAGTCTCCTCATAGTCAATACCTTCCCTTTGTGAGAACCCTCGAGCAACAAGACGAGCCTTATACTTGTCTAAGGTTCCATCAGCTTTGTATTTTACCTTGTATACCCATTTGTAGCTAACGGGATTTTTCCTTGCAGGAAGATTGGAAAGGACCCAAGTGTGATTTTTCTGAATACTCTGAAATTCAACTTCCATACCTGTTCCCATTCAGGGATACCTTTAGCCTCGGAATAAGTTTGGGGCTCATAAACACTATGAATGTTAGACATAAGAGCAAAATTAACTGTTTGTTTGCTCTTATTTGGAGAAATTCTACCTTCGATGAGCTCATCATCCCTGAGATCAGTAATAGTTTTAACCCACCATTTGGGTCGAAGAGTAGAAGAGCCAATCTCCAAAGGAGCTGGAGGAGGTTTAGGAGCAGCAACAGGAAGAGGGTCATTCTCAGGAGCTTCAACAGGATCAGTATCAGGTGCCCCAGGGCAAGCATTAGTTGTATCATCCCTCCCATCAGATGATGCTAAAGGAAGAGGAACACTATGAGGCTGTTCTTCAGAACACTGCTCAGAAGAAGACAGAAAAGGTCCTCGAGTTTCATCAAAAACAACATCACGACTAAAGATAAGATGACCAGTGTCGATATCTATCAATCTGTAGGCCTTATGGTTGTCATTGTACCTTGTGAGTCTTGGAATCTAATTTGGAACGTTTAGCATTAGGAATCCAAACATAGGCAAGAGAGCCAAAAATCTTCAGGTGGCTGATCTTGGGCTTACGACCAGACCACAATTCTTTGGGAGTTGTGTTCTTGACAGCCTGAGTAGGGGAACGATTAAGAAGGTAAACAACAGTAAACATTGCTTCTGCCCAATACTTATTAGGAACACTCCTGTGTTGTAACATAGAATGAGCCATCTCAACAATCGTATGATTGCGACGCTCAACAACACTATTTTGCTGAGGAGTGTAAGGTGTGGTGAATTGGCGTTTGATGCCATGTTCAGCACAAAAACCGGAGAATGCATGAGAATAAAATTCCCCCCCATTATCTGTTCTAAGAGAAATGATACTGCAGCCAGATTCGTTTTCAACCAACGACTTAAAATTCTGAAATGTACTAAATGCATCTGATTTTTGTTTAAGAAAGTACACCCACATCTTTCTACTAAAATCATCAACAATAATAAAGTATTTGCAACCAGTTACTGATGATGTATTCATAGGACCGCAAATATCAGCATGAAGTAGTTGAAGTACTTGAGATGCACGCCAAGAATCGCCATCTTTGGAGGGAGTTTGATGTTGTTTGCCAGCTTGACAAGTGTCACATACTCCAAGATGTTGTGTCTGAATCGGAGGTAGACCAGAGACAAGTTCCTCCCGAGACAGCTGAGATAGATACTGGATGTTGAGATGTCCATATCGCTGATGCTACAAAGTACTGAGAGATAAATCACGGGCTGCCATAGCTATTTCAGGAGAATCACCAGTTTCAGTAAGCCGATATAGGCCATGATCCTCTAGACCAGAAGCAACAGTAAGACGAGTCGTGCGATCAATAATGGAACATTTGTGGGCACTGAACACCACATCCAACTGAGGGGAATTTCTCATGATCTGACTCACAGAGAGCAGATTGAGTGCCATACCAGGAACGTAGCATACATTGAGAAAGATGAGCTGACACCTACCAGACTGTATCTGAACATTTCCTCTGCCAATAATTTTGAACTCCTCTCCACCAAACACAACTAAATCACTGTAGGGATAGAAGTCCGTAAACTAGTCACGCCGATGAGAAAAATGACGTGAAGCACCATAGTCGATATACTAAGCAGACGATTGGGATAAATCAGAGGGGCTTTTAGCCATAAAAGCATAGAAAGCGGACTCCTTTTTCTTAGAATGTTCAGCAATATTTGCTTGTTGATTTGACCCTCCCAGCTTCTTTTGTTCGAAAGCGAGCCGCTTACGGCAATCCTTCTTCATGTGGCCGTACTTATGACAGTAATGACACTGAACACTCTTCTGCTGAGAATTGCCTGAGAATTGATGTGAACTGCCTTGTTGTGATGATTGAGAAGACTGAAATTTTGCTGCAAAGGCTTGTTTTGACGAGGATGAGGAAGTACGGTTACCAAATTGCTGTTTCCAGCGATCCTGTTGTAGAAGTTTGGTGCACAACTCTGCAAATTTCAGATCAACATTAGTTGAGGTAATGTTGAGAGTCTCTATGAAATGCTCATAAGATGTTGGTAGACTTTTTAGGGTAATGACTACCATATCTTCTTCCTCCATCTTTTGACCAATGGCTTTAAGCTGATCACGAATGTTCTTAATCTTCATGAGGTGTTCCTGTAAGGACATACGTTCATCGATCATAATGGAGAACAATTGATTCTTCAAAAAGAACGTGCGACTCTTGTCGGATGTCTCATGCAACTCCTTCAAATATTTCCAGATGTTTGTAGCAGACTTGCCAGAGGAAATCTGAGGCAACTGATCATCTGTGACAAAGAGCTTGAGAAGCATAACGGCTTCTCGATTCCGATCATCGAATTTATCTTGATCTGCTTGAATGGAGGTCGGACGGGTCTCTGTGCCTAGAACAAGTGCATCCAGACGATGGTACTCGAAGATGGTCAACATTCGCTGCTTCCAGGTGTTGTAATTGCTGCCATTGAACCGTTGACTGTTTTCTAGGATCAGGTTGGTCAAAGACGCCATCAAATGCAAACTTCAAGAAAAGAATTTAATAGGCACTGATTCCAAGACAAATTTTTGGCTGACCCAGAAAAAACCGATAAGTACCCAAAAAAGCTGATAAAAAATCCAGAAGGAAACTGAGATCAAAAGTCAAATCCACTGGCTCGAAAATCGAGGCATGGAAAACGAGGTACCTAAAAAATTTTAACGAAGACCCAGATATAATCTCGAAAAACCCACCATGAAAATGTATTTGAAATTTTTTTCGGGTCCCTAAAATTAGGGTTTTAGTGGAAAAACGGCTCTGGTTATACAAAACCACAAATAGGAGCCACAAAATGTGATTGTAGAGGAGTTTCGAAGGTTGCGGATGCCCTGCAAACAGAAGCCCAGTCGCGTGAAGACACCAGGTCGCGTGAGGGCACATGCCACCAGGTCACGTCGGGATTGAAGACCTGGACGCAAGCAAATAGGTCGCGGAAGACTGAAGAGCCAAGGAAGCTCTGCAACAAGTCACGGACGTGGGAATAAAACTTGAACAGGTCTCACAGAGAAAAATATTTATCAGATAATTTCGAAAAACGAAATTATAATATTTTAGCTCTGATAGTCTCAAAAAAGAAATCACTGCTCTGATACCATATAATAATCGAATAGATTATTTTGTATATTGAATAATGAATGTTTTACAAAGAGCTAGAAGCTCATATATACACTAAGAAGTTTATAAAAATAGCAACTATCTAAATACAACAAGATACACAAGATAGAGCATTAAAGAAGCTCTCGAATATTAGGAACATTCTAATAAACTAGAACTGAGAGTTGTTATCACAAGATTACTGATTCAATTTCTCCACTAACTCTGATTGAAAGCTCTCATATCAATCTGTGGAATGTATTTTATTGTAGAATATTCCGAATATGCAAGAAAACACTCTCGAGGACATAATAGCTCCAACAAAAACGATACTCAATAACAGTGAGTTAACTCAGTCAACAATATTATTCAAGTACCTGAGTGCCAGTAAATTTTTTATAGTGAAAGTGCAATCTTGGGCATATTGAATATAAACAATAAGTTTGGTGCTCGACACAGACTGCAGATCATGCCTTCAGTTGAATTGTAGACTGATGGACATTCACAACGAGTCGTATCCTGTTCTGGCTTCTCTCTAGCTCGTTTCCAGTCTTGCTCGTAATGACTGGTATCCTATGCATGAAATGCCAGACCTCTGCGTAGGTGTGTTGCGCTGCTGTTATGCGCACTTGCCACTTACAACCCAATCTCCGAATAATCCTTTCCCCCAGCGTCCGTTTAGAGAGGTTTCTCTACCGCTACCGATGCATATGAAAGTTCTAAGGATTCACGGCAAAATCTCTTCGAAAACTTATCAGAAACTTAATATCCTCTGCTACATCCGCAACCAATGTTTGGTGTCTACTTCACACAACGATCGTTGTTGTGTGTTTACTGACCTGAAGCTGCTAACGCAGCTACTCCTGCTCCTGTCAACTAAGCATTGTCGTGATACATGCCCAAAAATTCATATCACGGAATTGTCGTGAATGCTCCCAGACGACATGCGTTGTGCCAAACATGCCTGATATCCTTTATACTCAGCGCACAAGGCACCTCTAACTTGTCCAGTGAAGTGCTCTGTTTTTTTTTTGTTTTTGTTTTTGGAAGATGAAAGGCCCGATAAACTGCTAATATTTGCTCATGCCAGCAATATTAACATTCCACCTCCAAGCAATAAGAACGAATCGCTTCCCACGGGAAGGGAACTTACACACAGTAACTTTGGTTTATAGTATTCAGGAACCTTCGAATATCCTTGCAACTCACGGCAGGTATGGACGCTGCAGTAATGCTTCTTGAGGTAATAGAAACGCCTTCTTGAATATACACCTCAGACTTTATGAATTCCAAGCTTCACATACTAAACATATACGTCACTGTATCTCCACGACAACTCACGTTTTTGAGATATTTGAGCTTGCGCAACAAAATGCCAAGAGCTCGTGCATTAAGGAAGGCCCGCGATAGTTATTTACGGCTCAATTAACTCTTACGCGATTAACCTTGTATCTCCGCATAGCAAAAGGAATATAGAGATACTCCTTCAATGCGACTGGATATCCCCTTAACACTGTTTCATGCTGTATACCAGACCATTATGGATTACGAGTCTCAGTTCTGCACTTGTGATTGTGTTTGGCTTGATACTCGAAATCTTGATTGCGTGAACAATCTCCAGACTGATTGACTGTGAAGTCTCCTTAAGCTGCAATGTCGAACTCCTGAAAATGTTCTTTTCATTAGATACACTAATTTCTGAATACGAAAATTCTTTCACTCACTGTGATCACAGACTTAAATTGGATCCTCAATAAATTATCTCTTGGAAGCATATATTTTCATCCCTGAATCGGCACCACCCTTACAAAGCCTTGGAGCACATAAAAATGACTGTGACCTGGAGATATTATATTTCTGCAAATATTCCTCAAATTCGACTATGTGGACTCAAGAAACCTCACAGGCTGGCAGGAATACCAGCTCTGATACCACTGAAATGACCCTAACCGGTCATTTACTAACTTTCTCAACCAAATCACATGCAGTTTCAAAAAACCAATAACACATGCAAGTATCCAATAGATAAATTCGAATAACCAGCAGATATAACTTTATTAAATTTCTCAGAAATATGGTTTAGTATTATACATCAGCAATACATAAACCAAACATCACAATATCCAATCCAATCCGAAATACAGCAAAGAACAATAAGACTGGATGATAAAGAACCTAATATAACAATGGTGAACTCTGAATGAATCCGCACCGGGATGAATCGGGTTTCCGTCCAATCCACCAAGAAATGCTGAAGGTTTCCATCCTCAGATTTCTGATTCGATAGCTGAAGCTTCTCGAATTCTCAAAGAGAAGTAAAATCCATAAACTGAAGCATCCTGAATGAGTCTCCAAAACCTCCTCTTATTGCTGTAGCTGTGACTCTTCAGTTTCCGCACTATGACTCTTCGTATGCCCATTTTGTCTCTTTATAAACTCACTTTAAGTCACTTTAAATAAATGACCGTTGAGTTATAAAGTAAAATAATAAATGAGGAAAACTTCCGACATTAAAACAAGAGCCCAAACGAGCTCGGATGCCACCATGTGATAGCTCGTCGGAAACCTCTCGACGAAATGCTCCAAGTCCACTATTGAAAATCCGAGAATTCTAAACCCCTGCCGACTTACTATAAATAATAAGTGCCCTGGAAACTTGCAGAAACTGCACTGATTGGCTTGGAACTGAACCACCTAGGCCGATTATCCCCTGGAACACTGCTACGCCACGGTTAGCCCTTCTGGTCAGGGTAAATAGGCTAACGACACGGCTCAATATAATGTACCCTGGAAAGGGCACATTACATGCCACCAAATAGAACACCAATTGATCACACTTTTGTCTTGAATCCAAGAGAATTGATATCGAGCTCTCCAAGAATGTTAGATCCCCTAACCACCACTGATGAAGGGTACTCCCCTTATTTAGCCAAACACACACAACACGATAGAGAAATAAACATAAAATTGCAAGAACAGTTTAATGGCAAAAACAAAAACACTTGCTTTCTATTATCCTCAATGAAATGGCATTACAATATTAAAAAAAACAACATGCTATAGCCACATGGGCATTTTCATTGCTATAATCTGCAAGAAAAAGCCACAATCTACCTTTTGGAACTGAACCCTAAAATTCCCCTTTAGCCCTATATAATAGTAGCACAACTAACCGCCTTAGAATATTCTAGAAAGGGAAATTTTCCATTTTGGTGCCCAGTGGTTCAATTTCCCGCATTAAGTGAATTTTCTCTCTTTTTCGCTTGTATTGAAACTAGAGTCCTGAATGTCCAACTTTTGAAAACTATAACTTGTGAACCATTGAGTCAATTTGCTATTATGAGACCATTTCAAAAATGGCATGAAGCGCTTTATGCCCTAGGCTAGCAACACAGTAGCTAATCAAAGTTTCACCCCTTTTCGGAGCTTCTAAAGCCTTCAAAACTGAGCTCAAAGTTTTTGTACCACCCCGCCAAAATAGAAAAATGCAATAACTTCAAAACCAGACTTGACCCTGTCATGAAACTTTACCAACAAGCTTATACATCCAAAATGAACCTCTAGGGAAGCAAATGGAACAATTTGTGCTCAAATGAACAACGTAGTAAAAATAGTAACCCTGTCCAAAGATAGCCCTTATTGAAACAAGACAATATTTTTGGGTGATGCAAGATTGCTCTTACACCTTGGATGCTCCTGCATCAACCACCAATTAGCCTATGGGAACCCAAGAATAGGCTAATGGGAATCAACAACTTACTAGGTTTGAAAAGGGGACAATACATCCTCCTCATACCTATGGCTTAATTAAAAGTAAGTTTTCAACTTTTGGATCCAAGCTTGGGCCGATTCTTATTTGGATCCATCAAATGAGGGATAGTAATCTTCTACAACCTACCTTGAAATCTTTATGAGGTCTAGTCAGGGTGGGTTTACTTCCTTTCCTAGTTTTGGGTTTTTGTATTAATTTACAGAAATTCATAAAGGGAATTTTGAGTAAATTTAACACTTCTACCTTGTATTCAGCATGGAGAGGGTCCAAGTCCTCCTGCTAGTTGTCCAAATCATCTTTTGGCAGTGCAACTTCTTTTTGAAAGAACATGACTCTTGGTCTTGATTTCATTGGGTCTTGTGGTTCATTTTTGAAAATGAAGATTCCCCTTGCATACCTATACTTGAAGATGTAGTAGCATGGTTTGGTTCCTTTGCTCCCTTACTCTGAATACTTTGTGAAGATGAGCTATTGCTGCCCTTAAGGATTTCATCACATTGAAAAATTTCTGCTTGTGTCACATTTTCTATATTCTTTTGTTCACTTAGTTGATAGCTGATTTCTTTATCACTCACAGACATATAGGAACCTTTTATACAAATCGCTTAGGTAGCCACATCTTAGCTTTTATACCACTGTAAAAACACTTCAGCAATGATTTTTTTCCTTCTAAAAACTGTTGGCTAAAAATTTTGTAAGTCGCTAAGACTACACCTTACAAAATTGTAACTTTAGACAACGGTATAATGAGATAAATCTCTCCTCTCAGCAATAGGGGAGGCTCCCTTCTCACCGTAGGTGGCTTCAATAGGATTTCAACAGGAATGAAATAAGGATGATACTTCTAATCTTTTCCTCTTTTTTCAAGAAAAGATCTATAGATAAACACAATTTATTAACTCTACAAAGATTATCTACTGCTACAATAATACTGGTGACTTAGCAATTGACGTAGGAACAACTCCTAAGGCAGCAGTTACTAATAAATTTGGTGAATTAAGAACAAGGGCCCAAAGTCTCTTATTCAAAGTTGCATGCCTAATGCACGTGCAACCTGATTACATGAAATGACTATACAGGTACATGTTATCCTGTATTTACAAAAAGTTTCACTTCACACAATCTATCATACTTATTCTACTTTAAAGCATAGAAATATTAAAGACAAACATGTCTTTACACAATATTTACAAAGTCTGTAAACTTCTGAAGAGACTCACGAACAACTGCTTCATCTGGACCCCTTGTATGCTGTGCAATAATTGTCACCCTCTGATTTAAATTTGTACTTTCAGCAATAGCATTCTTTTATTCAATCAGCTGGCTTTGCAAATGATCCAACGAGATTTTATAGCCAGTTAGTACATCAATCATATCAAAGTCAAAATTATCTGCATCTAATTGTAAGCGAATAACTTTCGTGAACATAGCTAAAACAGCTTTGTCTTCAATGAGTTCTCCCCCTTCCATGATTAATTGACACCTTAATTGATGAAAGACACCATTAATCATGTTCTCATAACTTTTAAGGTGTTCACCCGCCCCATGACTCTCTGTCTTCAACCTTTGCAGCACTTGTTCTTTGTTGACCATCAAATGCAGAAAATCACAATACATCCCTACTGAAGAGATGATCCCAGAGGCACATAAATCATCCAGGCTAATCTCTGTCATGCTCCTCCAAACATCAAGATTAGCATCTAAGAACCTAAGTTGTCGATCAAAGGATGTAAGGAGCTCATTCAACTTGAAGGAAACCACTCTTCCTCGTTCACAAACATTCATTGCATTCTGAATCACTTGCAGACCTTGTGATTCCAAACGGTTGCCCTATTCATCCATGGCCTTAGCCTTTTGATGATGCTTATAACACTCAGGATGTGAAACTAAAATGGGAGCGACATTTTGTGAATTGTTCATCATGTTGATGACTTCAAGAAGGCGTGCATTTTCCTCCTTCAACTTATTCTTCTTCTCCCATAGCTGATCATTCCTTTGCGTGAGTTGTGTAACAACATCTTGGGCATCCTGTTGGCAACTCAAACATGTCTGCTTACCCAGTTCCACCTTTGTGATTCTAAAATTAGAGGGCTGCCCATCTTCTGTGATTCTATCAACCAAAGGCTCAGCAATCTCAGCATATTTAGCATTGTCCTTCACCACGATCCTTGAGACTGTTTTAGCCTTTTTGTTCTTTGGAGCTCTCGGCTTGGAAACTTGCTTGAAATCAAAGCCCTCCAAAGGAATCTCTTCTTTCTTTCTCTTCTGTGTTATAGCACTGAGCCAAGAAGGTAAAGAGAAAGAAGAAGACGTTGCTTCTGCAGATGTAATGGCTAGAGTAGTAACCGGATCTGTCTGTGCAACTGTGGCCACAAGAGGAGGAGCCTCTGTTAGGATCGCCATAGGAGTAGGACTACCATGTGTAACCTCAGAGATAAACTGCTCCATCTGTATTGAAGTGGTGTCTAGCACTGTCACAGAAGAGATGGCCATAGAAGGAATGGTCATAGAGTATGCATCAAAAACACTCTCAAAAGTGTGATAAGAATCCTCCTGTATGACAATAGGGGCAGCCGATGAGATGGGCAACGCAGGTGTCACCAAGACTGAATCTATAGGAGGAACCTGCTCTATAGTAAATTCATTTGCAGCTGTACCCGAAGGTGAGTCGGGAGACTCGTCTGATGCCGGTGCAGAATCAGGAATCATGGTGGTAGCTGAATTATCCGCAGGAGGAGGTACGTTAGGTGAGGATACCTTAGGTGAGTTAGGCATCTCATCATCACTGGATACAATTTGAACCTTTTCAAGTTTTGTGCTACTGACCTCAAGAACTCTTCCAGTGTCCTTGCCTCCCTTAATGGTAAGCTTAGGAAGAGTAGATATGATAGGATTGACAGGGTCAGCTGCTGAAGAAGATGCACCATCTTTGCTTCTTCCTTTGATTTTTGATCTCCTACCAACTAGACCACCATGATCAAAATCTTTACCCGCTCTTACCTTGATACTTTTCAGCCCTCTTCTTTTTAACCAGATGTTGGTATTCACAAGGATGGACTGGAAACGATCCCAAATAGAGACTCTCTTTTCCTGACCAGGAAGGAGACAAAATAGGCAAATCCTCAACATGATTACGAGTATAATCACGATCAAGAATGTTATCATCATCTTCAACCCCCGGAGAAATATCTACAAGATTGAAGTCAATAATCTGCTTGATAGATAGGCGGTGATAATCCATTCTCCGTATGTTTGTCTCAGTGCAGAGATCAATTCATATGTCCTCCAACCTGTACACATGTACAAATTGCCTTCTCATCTTGTCATTGAGCCCTCGCTAGTCGAAGTGACTCCTAGCCATGAACTTTTTCAAGGTGATCCTTTGAAGCTCATACTCCATGTTATTGGCTTTAGGGACTGTATCTATGGAGTATCCCCCAATCTTCAATGGATTTTGTGAAGAAATCCCCAGACCCGGTCTATGTAGTGCATTCTGGTGCAGCTGAATAGCCATGAGCTGCCTGGCCAACTCCATGAGTATGATTTTATCTGTAGGATACCTCGGAAGTGTATGTGGCTCACCCTTGAAGTAGCCCACCTGCATGTAAGTGAAACTAGGGAATTGAAGAAACAAACAACCATATTCATTTACCTTAACCCATGCCTCATCTGACACACACCTGTTTAGGAGACTTTTATCGAACAAGCACATGAAATGCCCATAAAAAGCATCCTGTACTCTGCAGTAGTGAGAGCGGCTAGCCTTCAACACGAGCTAAGGAAAATACTCCCACATAGGAACCAATGACCTATCCCCTTTAGTGGATAGTCCAGAGAAAGAACCAAGAGAGGCAACGATATATACAAGATATGAATTCAATTTCATGTAAAAAGTGCAAGTGTCAACAACTTAGGAAAGTTGTTCACACAACATATCACTGATCATCTCTCCCTAGAATATCCTTTTCTTTGACCGGACAATAAGAGAAATGTACTTGTACATCTAGGGCTCAAAGATGTTTGATGTCTTTAACCCTGCTAGGTAGCTGAATAAGGTAATGAGGTCACTGATCTCCTCCTTGAATTCGGTGCATCGAATTCCTTTTGGCCATCTTGCAATATTTTACCTTTTATTGAGCAGCCAATTTTCATTAATAAACTTTGTGCATGAAGGAGTGTCTTCATTCCATCTGTCAAGAGCTTTCTGCTTGGTGATATTAATAGTGACAGGACTCAGTGGCACTTGGAAGATTCTGTCCACTGTCTCTGGATAAAGACTAATGATAGTCTTACCATCTTGGTCCTTGATGGTTCTAGATGTAGGATCGAAGTTCTTCGCACATGCAAGTACGAACTCTGGCTCAAGGGGAGTCAATGGAAATGTAGAGACAAGGTGAATGCTGTTCTGTTTGATTGAAAGCATGTCCTCTGTAACCGCATCATCTACTCTTTGAAAAAAATCTTAAAAGTTCATGTGTGAAACATCTGTATCTTTAACTTCATCACAATATGAATCATTTGTGAAGGTGGGATAGAATTGTGATACGAGTCATATTGATATTTCATCTTTTTCTTCTCCTTTTCCTTTGCAAGTGTGATCCCTTTAGACATAGCAACTTTATGTGATTGAGAAGCTGTAACATAAAAATCCCACAAAATGAGAACGTCTTCTTGAGAGGGATTCATCATAGAATGACAAAAGGTGTATGGAGATGACTGATTTTTGGGGAAATGGATGGTTTTCAGCTCAAAGAGAACTAAAAAATGAGTTTCTCATGGGTAATTACATATGGGGACAGCGAGAGATATGTAGAATAAGATAATAAGTGAATGGAGGGATATCATTTTATAATGAAGTGTTAAATTGACCACCATTATGAGTTTGACGTCATATGGCAGTGCTAGGGACAGCAACTTTATGCAAGTGGATTTGGAAAATAGCACGTGTAAACTTGCATTTGGTTTGTTTCCTTCATAGAACGGGGTTTTTAATCAACATGATGAACAATTCACAAAATGTCGCTCCCATTTTAGTTTCACATCCTGAGTGTTATAAGCATCATCAAAAGGCTAAGGCCATGGATGAATGGGGCAGCCGTTTGGAATCACAAGGTTTGCAAGTGATTCAGAATGCAATGAATGTTTGTGAACGAGGAAGAGTGGTTTCCTTCAAGTTGAATGAGTTCGTTACATCCTTTGATCGACAACTCAGGTTCTTAGATGCTGATCTTGATGTTTGGAGGAGCATGACAGAGATTAGCCTAGATGATTTATGTGCCTCTGGGATCATCTCTTCAGTAGGGATGTATTGTGATTTTCTGCATTTGATGGTCAACAAAGAACAAGTACTGCAAAGGTTGAAGACAGAGAGTCATGGGGCGGTTGAACGCCTTAAAAGTTATGAGAACATGATTAATGGTGTCTTTCATCAATTAAGGTGTCAATTAATTATGGAAGGGGGAGAACTCATTGAAGACAAAGCTGTTTTAGCTATGTTCACGAAAGTTATTCACTTACAATTAGATGCGGATAATTTTGACTTTGATATGATTGATGTACTAACTGGCTATAAAATCTCGTTGGATCATTTGCAAAGCCAGCTGATTGAATATAAGAATGCTATTGCTAAAAGTACAGATTTAAATCAGAGGGTGACAGTTATTGCACAGCATACAGGGGGTCCAGATGAAGCAGTTGTTCGTGAGTCTCTTCAGAAGTTTACAGACTTTGTAAATATTGTGTAAAGACATGTTTGTCTTTAATATTTCTATGCTTTAAAGTAGAATAAGTATGATAGATTGTGTGAAGTGAAACTTTTTGTAAATACAGGATAACATGTACCTGTATAGTCATTTCATGTAATCAGGTTGCACGTGCATTAGGCATGCAACTTTGAATAAGTCATAAGTTTTCTAGTAGATAGTTGAATAAGTCAAAGTGGTTAAGGGTTTCCCCTTTTCTCTCCACTTTTCTCTCTTCTGTTTTCCTATATAAAGAAGGGAGTTCTTTGTAAATATTTTTATCTTTTGTTGAAGCAAGCAAGGCTATACTTGAGAACTTGGGTGATGAAAACTTTGTGTTTCATTGTATGAGTTATCAAAAGTGAATAAAAGTGACAAGATTCTTCAAACTTTGTGTTGTAGATCTTGAGATTGAATGGTGTTTTCTTACATTGCATTGTTCAATCTTTCTTAAATTCATTTCTAAGCTAAACTTGCATACATCATTGGAGGTTTTAATTCATCTTTTGAGAGACTTTGAGCTACAAAAGGAGAATTGTTATAGTAGTAGTGGCTGCGAATACTGAGAGTGAAGACTTTGAGCTTCAAGTCTGAGTATTTTTCTTTAAATTTCAGAATCATTAGTGAGAGACTTTGAGCCTCACTATTGATTCTCGCTGTCTCAAAATAGGATTAATCGCAAGAGACTTTGGGCCCTTGTTGTTAATTCACCAAATTTATTAGTAACTGTTGCCTTAGGAGTTGTTCTTACATCAATTGCTAAGTCACCGGTATTATCGTAGGAGTAGGTAATCTTTGTAAAGTTAATAAGTTGTGTTTATCTATAGATCTTTTCTTGAAAAAATAGGAAAAGATTAGAAGTATCATCCTTATTTCATTCTAGTTGAAATCCTGCTAAAGCCACCTACGGTAAGACGGGAGCCTCCCCTATTGCTAAGAGGAGAGATTTATCTCATTATACTGTTGTCTAAAGTTACAATTTTGTAAGGTGTAGTCTTAGCGACTTACAAAATTTTTAGCCAACAATTTTTGGCGACTCTGCTGGGGAACATACCTCGTTTGTTCTTAGAAACAATGAGGAATGTAGAATCCAGACCTCTAAGTGCCTTCATCTACTCCATTGGGCTATAGAATTAGGCGACCAAAAACAAAAAGACTCAAAAAAAACTAAAAATCTAAAAAGACTTGGACATTTATGTACAAAGGGTACTTATTTGGAGCTCATTCAAAATAATGCTTTAGATGCTGCACACTATATGGCAGTGCGAGAGGAGTTCCATGACGATAAGCCAACAGGAAACTGTTTTCTCCAACTACTTGATGAATTGTGAAAGGACCTCGCCAAAGAGAATCAAAGTTGCTATGCATACCTTTTGGTTCTCGCCTTTTATCCCATAGCAGAACACAATCACCAACTTGGAATTCTCTCTGCTTAGCTTTTTTATCAAAAAGCTTCTTGACTTGCTGTTGATGTGCTGTAAGTCAATCGACCACCCGAATTCTTTGCTCCTCCAACTGGTGTAAGAACATGATTCTTTTATCCAGAGAACTCTTATAAGTTCCTTCTTCAATGGCCTTAGCCAACTTAAGAGTAGGAAGCTCTAAAGTTATGGGAATTTCTGAATTTAAGCCATAAAGGAGCTGAAATGGTGACATGCCAATAGCTCTCTTAGGTGTAATCTTGTCTGCCCACAAAGCGTCAAACAAAGCCTTGTGCCAGGACCTTTGATTATCATCCACAAAGCTTGCGAATGATAGTAACCAGATTTTTGTTACTAAATTCAGCTTGACCATTTCCCTGCGGATAATAGTCAGATGAATGTGAAAGAGTAATATCGTGTTCAAAACAAAACTGAGCGATCTCCGATGAGGAGAAAACTGAAGCATTATCTGTTACAATTTTATTGGGTACTCCAAAGCGAGAAATAATATTCTCCTTCAAAAATGAACATACTACTGATGATGTTGCATTCTTGACTGGAATTGCGTCCACCCACTTAGTGAAATAATCAGTTGCAGTCAAAACATATGTATGTCCTGCACTGGATACTGGATTAATAGTACCAATGAAATCAAGGCCCCATTGCTGAAATGGCTCCTCAATCACCACCGGCTTCAGAGGTAATGTAGCAAGCTTTTGTTTTCCCACAAACTGCTGACAATGATCACACTTGCGTACCCAACTGTAAGCATCTTGAAAAAGAGTTGGCTAGTAGTATCTTGCTCGCAAAATCTTATGAGTAGTCACAGGTGCTGAAAAATGCCCACCACATGCCAAATCATGAAATGATTCTAGCAATCTATCTTGTTGTACTTTATCCACACAACGAAGGAATATGTCATCAATGGTACGCTTATACAATCCACTGTCCCATAAAACAAAGTGAGCAGCTCTCAACTTTAAACTTCTTCTTTGCTTGTAAGTCAGATGAGCTGGACACTCGCCATATGTGAGAAAATATGCAATGTCAGAGTACCATTCATCAGTTGTACTTACAAACAAAACTCTGCGTAAATCCTTAGAAGTTGCTTTATCAGGTTCATTTTCAGCCATCAGCTGACACAAACCTTTACCACGAACTAGCTTAGTTGGTTTGATCTCAATATCATATTCTTGAATCTTGGCAATCCAATTGCCTCTCTTTGTCCCAAACTCTTGTTGCGTCAAAATTGACTTGACAGTTGTATCAAGAACCAAAACTTCAACATGAGAGTTGAGAATGTAGAATCTAAAGTATTTGACTGCTTTTACGACTGCAAAAACATTCTTCTCCATTAGCGAATATTTCAACTCATGTGACTTAAGAGGACAACTCATGAATGCAATAGGAGATTTTATATTTTCAGCATTCTTTTGCATGAGAATAGCTGACATAGTATGCTCGGAAGCATAACTATACATGATAAAATCTTTAGTATATGACGAGTTTTTTCTGCAAAGTCTAGAACAAATCTCCGTAGGAAATTCACCTTTCCAAAGAAAGAATGAACGACAGTTTTACTTGTGGGTAATGACAAATTTTGAATAGACTTGACCCGTTCAGGATCAATCTTTATTCCTTCTTTGGACACAATATGTCCAAGAAGTTTTCCTTCTGTAACCCCAAAAATTGACTTTTTAGGATTAAGAGAAATTTCGTGCCGCCGACACCTCTCCAACACTTGACGTAGATGATACACATGATCTTGCCTTTGCTTGGAGAAAATAGTAAGATGATCAAGGTAAACCACAATGAATTTGTCCTTGATATCACAGAAAGCTAGATCCATTGCTTGTTGGAAAGTAGCGCTTGCATTGATCAATCCAAAGGGCATCCTGTTGTAAGCAAAGGTACCCCATGGAGTTGTGAATGTAGTTTTGTATTGATCATCTTCCCTAACTTCAATTTGATTGTAACCAGAAAATCCATCAAGCATGGATAACATCTGAGAACCAGTCACCATTTGCAAAACATGATCCATGATCGGCAAAGAATAATTATCCTTCAAGGATGCTTGATTCAGATTACGAAAATCCACACAAATGCGAATTTCACCATTCTTTCGCACTGGGACGATATTAGCCACCCATGTAGAATGCTGAATTGGGAAGATTATTCTAGCATCTAACTTCTTCTGGATTTCTAACAGAATAGTGCCAGAGATTTTCAGATTATACTGGCGCTTGTTCTTAATTCACCAAATTTATTAGTAACTGCTGCCTTAGGAGTTGTTCTTACGTCAATTGCTAAGTCACCGGTATTATCGTAGCAATAGGTAATCTTTGTAGAGTTAATAAGTTGTGTTTATCTGTAGATCTTTTCTTGAAAAAAGAAGAAAAGATTAGAAGTATCATCCTTATTTCATTCCAGTTGAAATCCTGCTGAAGCCACTTACGGTAAGAAGGGTGCCTCCCCTATTGCTGAGAGGAGAGATTTATCTCATAATACCGTTGTCTAAAGTTACAATTTTGTAAGGTGTAGTCTTAGCGACTTACAAAATTTTTAGCCAACAAAAACATAGATCCAAATAGAAATCTACCTATCTGATACAACTTATTGGGTGCATCCAGTATGGTAATCTAAACTCCTTTGTTGATCTTGGAAATTCTGCAGCATGCAAATCTGATAGCTTTGATGATCAATGCCATTTTGTATGATCTTGCAGATACTTTATACCATGAATGGCTTCCTAAAAATTTCTGTCTCTACGATAATCAAGGTGACATGCTTGGAGGTTTTGTCTCCACGTGTCAAACCTGCATCTTTTGTTTTTCCTCCAATGCTTTCTATACTCTGCCTCCTATGTCCTTCAGTCATAGGCTATATAATTGACCTATTGATCCCTAAAAGTTGATGACAAAGTCAAATTAAACTGAAACTGACTAGTAACTGCTATGTGTGAGACAACTCCCTTTTTCCATTAATCAATTTTTCTTTACTGATAGTAATTATAGTTCGAACTATCTGCTACTCCTATGCCAACATTCCACTCGGTAAACATTTGTTTGTAAGTTTGTAACTTAAAGAAAATCCAATCACATATCTTAAATTTCTTAGTTTGATTCTGGTTCTGCTGGGCTTTTTTCTATCCTGGGGTGTTTTGAGATTTGCATAACTGTACAAGGTATTATGAAGCAACGTGGCTATAGTTGTATTCTTCCGATTCTCAGTTAAATGCAGCTATTATGGCCTTGAAGTTTTCTTATGTGCAAATATATCCTTAAGTGATCTTCTACACACTTGTTAAAAATATCAGTTCTTCCATCTGTTTGAGGATGACTTTTGATATTTGGGGTCAAAGTTGTTCTAACAACTTAAAACAATTTTGAAAAATTACTTGTAAACATACATCTTGATCATAACAATGTTCTTTGGAACTCCATGCAATCTACAATATGCTGCATAAATACAACTGTTGGCTAAGAATTTTGTAAGTCACTAAAACCACAACTTACAAAATTGTGACTTTAGGTAACATTCATGAGATTTCTCTCTTCTCTCAGCAACAGGGGAGGCTCCCTTCTTACTGTAGGTGGCTTCAATAAGAACTTAACTGAAATTACAAAAAGGGACGGATCTCTTAATCAATTCCTCTTTTTTCAAGAATGATTTTACAAACAACAACTTTCAATTTAACAAAAAGGTCATATTGCTACGATAATATTGGTGGCTCAGGGGTTGACATAAGAACACTTGACACAACAGTCTACTTACACATTTTGTGGAACAAAACAAGAACCCAAAGTTCCCTGCGCTTGTCTCAAATGAAGATTTACTAATTGGAATAACCAGTAAGGCACAAAGTCTCTTACTGGAAACTCTCAAATTTAATAAAAATACCTACAATTGAAGCCCAAAGTCTTCAATTTTAAGTAATTGCAACCACTACAAACTATAGCAATCTCCTGTCTTGAAGCTCAAAGTCCTCAAGAAACTAAATTGAACGCTCAAGAATTTATGAAAGCAAAACCATTAAGTGATTCAAAGATAGATTGATTAATGTAACTTAAGAATACATAAAAACAATCTCAAGCACCACAACACAAAGTTTGAGATAACTTGCTTTTTTTATTCACTTCTGAAATTTTTGTATTTGAAACACAAAGTTTTCAATTTACAAGAATCTTAGCATAGTCTCCTTGCAAAAATAAAAGATGATTATTTAAAATGAGCTCCCTCTTTTATATAGGAAAAAATGATAGAAAAAAATGGAGAGAAAAGGGGAAACCCTTAACCACCTTGACTTATTTTGTAACTAACCAACTTTGACTTATTCTATGCTACAAGGCTTAAAGCACTTGCAACATGATTACATGAAACAACTTTGCACGTGATACTATCACACGCAATTACATCTTGTTTTTACATTACATGTAATCTATCAAATACAAATTACAAATATATGATGAAAATATTCTAAGTACCTAACAAGACACAACTTCTATTACATCATCTTTTATTGGTCCCCATGCTACTACAGGATGCCCGATGGTTGATATGCTCTAGTTTGGTAAAAGCATCTTAATCTGGAACAAAAACCTGCATCCTTGGTTGTCTTGTATCATAATAGTTGTTTCTTAAAACACACATTTGTTCCTTTCCATCTCTGTCTTGAAAGCATTCTATGCCTACAATTAGTCCATCTTTCATCCCTTTTTTTGTATGTTGTCATTCTTTAGTTACTAGAAAAAGCCAAAACATGGTCTTTCAAGCTCAAACTTTGCAGATCTGGAAGACTATTTGTATAGGATATAAGTGGAAGACCTTTGAGCAACAAAGGATGAAGGATTTTAAGCAAAACCAGCTCTTAAAATGAAGGAAAAACTCAAAAACGAGATTTTGGAGGCATTGCATATGAGTAGACAGCAAGCTTTAGGTGAGAAAATGAAACATGGATAGGTATATATACATGAGGTAAGGTATCTTACTTATAGCTGGGGTTTTTATGTCCTACTACAAGTCAACTGGAAAGTTCATAATGCGTATAAATGGGATTTTTAAGTCCATTTACAGCCTTGGCAAAAAGAGGAAAAGTGTATGCAAAACACTTAAAAAGTGGGCTTTGTAGCTTGCATTACATAATGGGGAAAAACCTTGCTCTTTTCATGTAAGACATGCTTATGGACGGGATTTTTATGGCTGACTGCATATGAGTGTTTAGAGCCCCTTCATGAAAGGGGAAGTACTTGTATCTCTTCTTGAATTATTTTGGTAAGAACTTGTATTGTTGTGAGAACAATACATTCAAACTTCTGAAGCCAAAAATCTTCATTTAAATTACCAATGCTCTCATTCCAAGATTACACAAATCTGCAAATGCTTGAGCTTGATACAAGACGCAATGGCAAACAAAAACGGCCCCCAAGGAAGAAGAAACGTGGATTTGAATGAAGAAAACAAGATGGAAATTCCGTTTTTGTCAAAAACGTGCCCTAGACAGGCTTTCAAACTCCAAACGCAGCTCTTAAAACTTGAAATCTTTCATCTCCAAGCTGTTTTTGATTTAAAAACGTGCCTTAGATGGGCTGTTTTTTGCAAAATGCAGCTCTTAAAAGCATGCAAATGCTCCCAAAATTGCCACCAAGAGAAAACACAGCTATGAGGAGAATAAAGACGTGCTTTTACATATGCATTTTGATGTTTAAATATATTCAAAATTACCGCCTTGCTCTTAGAATCACTTAAGACACACTTTTCAAATGCATTTGCATGTGTTTGATTAAAAAGATATGTAATAGAAATCAAAGTGTTTTTAATATGTGCAATCATGTTTAAAAAGGCCATCAAGAATAATGACAAGCTATTTAAACCCTTTTGCTTGTGTTTACAACTTTGATTTTAATACATGTATTTGCATTTAAAAAACCCCCCTTTATGACTTGAGCGCAAAATATTGATAGCGGAAATAAAAAGGTGACTTGCATATGTGATGACATGCAATGTTAGATAAAAACTCCACTTTATTGCATAAAAAGTCTCTCATGTTTTAAATTTACATGTAACTATAGTTTAAATGAAGAGATATGTAATGGGATTGGAAAAGCCCACCATTACATTAGAAAATTATTAAAACCTATGTCTAAATCTTAGTAGAATGATGTGAAATTTTAAAATGATGTTTTAAATCCACTTTAAATATAAATGACATTTTTATTTCATGCAATTATCAATAAAAAGCCCACTTTTGAGAGATTTTTAATTAAAGAACACGAATATGCAGTCAGGGCCCAGGCCGGAAAACCCCATCAAGAATAATGACGGGCTATTTAAACCCTTTTGCTTGTATTTACAACTTTGATTTAATACATGTATTTGCATTTAAAATGTTGATGTATGTAGCATCGGTCAGATAAATAAATCTGACTATATGATTATTATGAGAAATAATTTATTATATATACATATATATTAATAAATATAATAATTGATATTATTTTATATATTAATATGCACATATATATATAGTTAATCTATATTTATTCTTATAATAACTATATAGTTAATTAATAAATTAGATTAATGAATAGACATGTCCCATGAAGGGACATGTCTCTTGTGGTCTTTGCCTTGTATATATACAATAGATCGATGCATTTGGAAAACACATACAATCAGATAGTGCTATTACATTTGCAATGATCCTAAAACTTTAACATGGTATCAGAGCAAAGTTGCAAATGTAAGAGAGTAGTTTGTTGATGGTGAATGTTTGACTGTCTCAGAAAATACAGTCTCGGTATGAGGACCATATCTCACAAATGCACCGTTGGATTTCACTGAATTTTGGATATGTTGGTGATAAACAAATTTAGAAGAATCTCACCAGAGCGATTGGCAAGAAAATGTCAGGTTCAAAATTTATGACCGATTGTGTACAAGTCTATGCAAAAATCTGCAAAAGAGTGAGGTTCCTTCTTTAAAAGCCTAACTGCTTGAAGGAAGATCCGATTATATTGAAGGTTTTCATAGTGTATAGAACCTTTGGATATTAAAGATAGGTCATGTGAAGAATTATGGTAATGTTCAAGAATGACATCATTTTGTGAATTTGCATGATATTTTCTATATTGGTTCACCTTACAAGACGAAATACTTGAATTTTATAAAAGATAAGTATTTCATGTTTTATTAATGCACATAATTTTTGAGTTTGTAATTCATGCTATACTATTGGTTGGTAAAATCTTGTATGCTTCTATCATTGGTATGTCCGGTCGAGATAGTTTAGTGAGCTATTTGTAATCTCTCTTTGACATACCTTCAGGACAGAAGCACAAGATAATTGCATTCAAGGGAAAAAGAACTTAATGCTTGCAAATGAATTGATGATTGAGACTAGATGCAAAGGGAGTCTGACATTTCAAAAGAGGTCAAGAAGTTGATAAACTTTAGCTTCAGAGGGAGAAGATGGTTCAGTCAACTTGTGACAATCTTGATCATATTGATTGAGAGGGAGTTCACTATTGAAGGTGAAACACTTCTGAGGTAAACTTGATAGAATTGATTATTATACTAATAAATCATGAATGATTTTAATGGGCCTGCCCCCTATGTAAATCATGAGGAAGTGACAACTTCCAAATGATTATCACTTGTATTTGTAAAAGTTATTGGACGGTGACGATCTTACAATAACTTGACCTTCTATTGTGATAGACATCTTGTGATGGTTGAAACAGATCATAATAGATAGAACTTGTGGATAGAATCGCCGATTGAGACAATCCACATTAAAGCTTGAGAAGCTTGTGGATAGAATCGCCAAATGAGGCAATCCACCCAGGAACTTGTGGATAGAATCACCGATAGAGGCAATCTGCACTAAAGCTCGCGAGTTTGTGGATCGAATCGCCGATGGAGGCAATCCACACGAGAGCTTGTGGATCGAATTGCCGATTGAGGCAATCCACCCAGGAACTTGTGGATAGAATTACCGATAGAGGCAATCCACACTAAAGCTCATGAGTTTGTGGATAGAATCGCCGATGGAGGCAATTGACACAAGAGCTTGTGGATAGAATTGCCGATGGAGGCAATCCACCTGAGAGCTTGTGGATAGAATCATCGATGGAGGCAATCCACACGAGAGCATATGGATAGAATCGCCGATGGAGGCAATCCACCTAAGAGATTGTGGATAGAATCATCGATGGAGGCAATCCACATGAGAGCTTGTGGATAGAATCGCCAATGGAGGCTCCACACGAGAGCTTGTGGATAGAATTGTCAATGGAGGCAATCCACATCTTGAGACTATGTTTCTATTGATTACATCATGAGGATGATGCTTCTATTGCTTACATCTTAGGGTTGATGCTATCAGGTGTCATAAGTGTTGACATTGGAATGATTTATCCTCCCTAGCTAAGAGGGAGTGTTGATGTATGTAGCATCGGTCAGATAAATAAATCTGACTATATGATTATTATGAGAAATAATTTATTACATATACATATATATATATATATTAATATATAATAATTGATATTATTTTATATATTAATATGCATATATATATATAGTTAATCTATATTTATTCTTATAATAACTATATAGTTAATTAATAAATTAGATTAATGAATAGACATGTCCCATGAAGGGACATGTCTCTTGTGGTCTTTGCCTTGTATATATACAAAAGATCGATGCATTTGGAAAACACATACAATCAGATAGTGCTATTACATTTGCAATGATCCTAAAACCTTAACATAAAAACCCCCCCTTTATGACTTGAGCGCAAAATATTGATAGTGGAAATAAAAAGGTGACTTGTGTATGCGATGACATGCAATGTTATATAAAAACTCCACTTTATTGCATAAAAAGTCTCTCATGTTTTAAATTTACATGTAACTATAGTTTAAATGAAGAGATATGTAATGGGATTGGAAAAGCCCACCATTACATTAGAAAATCATTAAAAACTATGTCTAAATCTCATTAGAATGATGTGAAATTTTAAAATGGTGTTCTAAATCCACTTTAAATATAAATGACTTTTTTATTTCATGCAATTATCAATAAAAAGCCCACTTTTGGGAGATTTTTAATTAAAGAACAAGGATATGCAGTTAGGGCCAAGCCGAAAAACCCCATCTACAATATGTTTAATTCCTTAATAACTTTAGCTAGACAACTCCATTTGAAGCCTAAGATAGCTAAAAATGAGTGGAATTTCAAACTACAATCTAAGACAAAAAGAAAACCAAGCACAAGACCAAGAAAAAACAACTAAGAATGCCTTAGAAAATTTATCCTATGGAATTTTCCGAAGGGTTGCCCCAATTTTGTGAATACAAAATTGAGGACAACAAGTTCAGCCATAGTTTAACTTGGACTTGGTGAAAACTCAACAACCTAAAAATTATCGTTCAATCATAATTTTTGTACTATAATCATCCCATGAAAGATTTGCAAAGAGAACATTTGGATTGCTTAAACAATTCTTTTATATGCAAAATGGGTTCATATTGTTTTTCTGCCAGCCACCTGGCCTAGAATCCTTATCAAAGGTTTTGTCACCTAAAATAAAGTAATATGAATTTTGAAATTAAAATCAATAAAAGCATGAATGACAACAACAAATAAAAAGTAAATGAAAAATCTGAGTTAAATGTTTTGAGTTCTATAAATTATGAACATGAAGTTTTCATTTTCCATTGAATTAGATAGTAAATGAAATTATTAAAAATTTCAAAGCAAGGGAGTTGATTACTTTGTAAGTTAGTAAATGTTAAGCATAAATTTACCTTAAGAATCTCGTCCACGCTTTTTTCAAATCCGTATCATTAAAAACAGTCTTCATGGGTTTTTCCCCTTCTGCCTTCTTTGAATATGGAGACTCCAATTGCATTGTGCTCACAACCATTAGAGTAAGAGACATCAGCAAGGCTGCAATACTTTGCAATGTGATGAAGTTGGTGGTAAACAATGTGATGCTTGATTGTGCATTTTTTTCCGTTTGGTATGCTCTCTCATCAAGTTAAGCATCCAAGGGTGTTTGCAGATAAGTATTTAGTTATAGTTTGTGCCTTTTCTAGCACTGTCTTGTGCCCATCCAATTTCGTGTGTCTTCAAGTAGAAAATCAATGCAATGCGTTGTAGAATTCTCCTTGTTGCTATGTATGTTGTTGCATTGTTAGCAACAACTTAAACAACATTCTTGACATCCACTTCCATGACCACTACCTCCAACATATTGCACAAGGTCTCAATGGTTTTCATTTCATGGAAGGCATTAGTTTATTATAAGAACACTAATTGTCCGCCTAAGGACACTAGAAAGTTGATAAAGTCGTGGTTCCTACCATTAGAGAAAATACCAAAGCCGTATTTTGCAAACTCAGACTTGGAGAGTACTTGGGAAAAACTTGGCACAAAAAAAAATACTATTTTTTTGCAAAATAGCTACAAAATTCATCAAATGGGTTTGGTGAGGGTCTGGGGGCAATACTTCCAGTGGGTTCAAGGGGGTAGGACCCCTCACAAGGTCATTGGAGTAGTGTTCCCAATGGGCTTGGTGGTCTAGGGGCAGTACCCTTTGGTGGTACCCTAAATTTTGAGAGTCCAAATCCATTATCAATAAGAAAGTTTCTCCATACTAAAAAAATCAAAGGAAGGAAGCTTTATGACACAAATAAATAGAACTAACTAATCGAAGCCTTCAGAAAATGCTGGAATTTCGACCTGCTTCAAAGATGATGCCTACAGAGCCTGAAGATGGTCGCATTTTAAAAATCTAAAAACGACCCAGTTCGGGAAATCAAATTTCATATCTCCATCAAAATCTTAGCTTTCCACAAGGTGTTTTGGTTTTTCGACCAAACCCAAATCCGAAAGTTAGGTAGTTATTTTTTAGTTAGTTTATTGTTTTTCAAAATAATTTGTAATAAGGGTTGTGTCTTTTCACCCTAAAGAGGTGTGAAAGCCACTCAAACACATATATATATACATAATGTAAAATGTAGAGAGAGTGACATATCCGAATAAGCAATTAAAAGAAGAATATTTGTAAGGGAAGATGTAAATATTAAAGCATGACTTTAATATAAATTTCAATATTATATTTTAATAATAAATAAAAGGTCCCTTTTTCAAGGCAAAGAGATTGCAATTAAAATGTGGATTCGTCCTTTGTGATCAATAAATAGATTATTGAATTATTCTGATAGAGTTTTATTTCTGCATTGGATATTTTCCTGCATTCTTTGTTCGACAATCATGATAGTGTGAAATATATATGTGTTTCCTTATCTCTGTCTAATCGGACTTCCAGTCGGAGAAGTTAAATTCCTTTTGACTAACAAAGAATTGTATATAAGATTTGTCTTTTGCAGAGCTTAGGAGTAATTGATGATATTTTTATAAATATTGTCTCATAAAGTTGTATGTAATAATCCTTGTTATAGTTGACTCTATCGCCTGGATAAACAAAGGCACTGGTCATTTAAAATCATTGGAATATAATTATTGGAGTTATTAGTTGAAGTCATAAATCTATACACTGCCTTCTTGCAAGCATCTAATCAATTATTGATAAACCTTACCCAAACATTCAAATCATTTCAAGTAATCACATAACTTTATATTGATTGAGTTTTGAGGATTTTGTCAACCGGAGAACTCATAAGCTTAAATTCGCTATAGAAAAGCCTTGAACAAAGTGATCAGGTTTGAGGTGAAGGTTTACCCGCCTAGGTGTAGCAAGCCTAAAGTGCAGGGGAATTTGGAGAACTGATTTGGAATCCTATTGGAGAATTGACAGGCTCTTGGATTTCTAATCTATGGTTTTGGGAACCAACACCCCTGACGCATTCCCTATCAAAATACAGGGGGGGTTGAGGTTGGAGTCCCTGCCACCAAGCCAAAATCGAGACCTTCAAAGCTACACAAACCTTATGATGCGCACTATTTTCCTAATTTTATAAAAGGCAAAAAAAGAGCTTTTGCAGTGTCTAACTCTCATTTCTTCCTCAATTTCGACATGTTAGCACCATTAATTAAATGGAATAACTTTTTGATTTTTTGGCAAGTCTTAATGAGTACTTGCCAAAAAAGAAGCAAGCCTTTCAAAAAGGCTGAACTAAACTTGACCATGAGAAAGCTGCCTTCTTTGTCAAATCTATCAAGGGTATGACTAGCTATGAAAACCCCTTCACATACCTCTTGTAGTAATTGCAAAGACCATAGAAACCTCTCAATCATGTTAGGGTCTTCAGAGAGGGCCAATCTAGGATCGTTTGCATCTTTTGTTGATCCACGCAGACACCTTAGGCAATGATTATATGACCCAAGTACAAAATCTTTATCATCCCAAACTCACATCTGGATGCCTTGGCGAAGAAAGACTACTATTGAAGAATGCCAAGTATCTCATCAAGATGTCACAAGTGATCCTCCCAAGTCTTGTACAAAGTAAGAATGCCATCAAAGAATAATTAAAAAAACCTTTTCAATTAGCTTAATGAATACTTGATTCATACAAGATTGGAAAGGAGTAGGTGCATTTGTCAAGTCAAAAGGTATGAAAAAACACTCATGGTGCCTATAATGACATTTGAATGTTAATTTTGTGCACACCCTTCCGTTTTACCCTTATTTGATGGTACTCTAATCCGGAACCAATATTAGAGAAGTATAATGTTCAACTCATTGGTTCTAGGAACAGGCTATTGATTCGTAATTTTTTTTAGTTGAGCTTTCATCTCCTTTGTTTAATACAACATCAATTTACCATAACATTGTATTAGAGCGGGTCGATGGGATTTTATAAAATGAGCCTCTTTTGATCTGGAATTTTTTTCCAGAAATTTGTTTTTTAATTTTTTAAAATAAAAATCGTTGGAAGTATTTTATGAAAATCTGGTGGTTCATCTTCGAAGATTTTCGCTGAAAATTGTGAGCCTGGTTGAGGGTTTTGATCATGCGATTTCCTGGTTTGAGCAAAAGTCTCTGGTTTTCAAGGGTTGCATGTACTTGCATGTTCTCACATGTTGCTTGCATGTGCTTTTTGCGAGTTGCATGTGTTGTTTACCATGTGAAGTCTGGTGTTTTGTCGCTTGAAGGTTTCTCTAATGGGTTTTCATAATCTTTTCCCTTAAAATTTTTTTGATGGGTTTTCGTAATTTTTCCCCTTCAAAAATTTCTAATGGGTTTTCATAATTTTTTCCCTTTAAAATTTTTTTGGTGGGTTTTAATAATTGTCCCTTGAAAAAATTATTTCGGGTTTATAATTTTTTCCTCAAAAATAAAGGATTTGCTCCTGTCAGGGAGGGCTCTCTAGTTTCTAGAAAGGTTTTACTATTTTTCCCTTAAAAATGATGTTTTGTATGTTGATCCATCATCCATGTCCTGGATTTTGTGCCAACTATCTATTTGTTTTTTCAATTTTATCCTCAAAAATCATTTTTGGATTCTATAATTCACAAAGTGGAGTGGGATTCCTTTGTGGGTTTTTACCGATTTTTTCGAAAAACAATGATTTGTAATCTTGGGTTTGACAATTTTACCTCAAAAATTGTGACTTTTTGCTTTCTGTTCTGGGCGTCGTGCTCTTCTGCAAAAATTTGGAGGGTTTGCTGATTTTTCCTCAAAATCGTGACAACTGTTCTTGGTGTGTGTCTCAGGCTATAGGGAGGGACAACTCTATTATCCAACATCAGATTGGATGTTTTGTGATGATTTCTGCTTAGAAATTTTGCAGATTCTAGGAGGGTTAGTGGCAGACTCATTTCAGTGGCAGAGTCAGTGGCAGGCTCTTGTCTCTTGTTGCAGAGCATTTTGAAGAAGGGGATAGCTTTCTCTATTTTTTCTAGACAGATTTTGGCTACTCTTGGTCATTGACATTCTATAGATCCAGGGAGGGTCTCAACAACAATAGAATGTTATGAAGAATTTATGACCACAAGACATGTATAGTCTTCTGTAGGGTAGCTAGATGATGATCATTAAGGGAGGGTATTAGAATATTGTAATGTTTCTTTAATGGTCATCTTAGTTAGTCTTTCGTTTATTATGCAGTTTCTATTTTTGTCTTTAGTTCACGATTGTTTCTTTTAGAAACATCGTCTTTGTAAATCTATATAAGGAGATTTCATCTCCTCTGTTTAATACAACATCGATTTACCATAACTTTTATCACCAATGGATGAAATTGTGGATGTCACCAAGCAATGTGTTTTCCAAGCTACTTGTCCTTCGTGAAATGATCTTTTCATCCTCTTTGTTGAGACACCTCTTGGGGCTTTATTTGCAATATGTCAAAAAACTTCTTCCTTTCTCTCTGATTTGAATTTTAACTCCATAGTCTGGTAGTTCCAAACTTCTGAGTGAATTCCCCAAGAGAATGTAATTACTGCACACCTCAACTATGTCAGTCTCTCCTAGAACCACAACATAAAAGTCATCACACACCTTGTGTTTACTCAATATGTTATTCATTTTCTGTATCCTCTTCGTGCAAGGAATGGTGAAGCCATCTTCTACTATTGCATTGAATCCTTCAAAGTTCTCTATTTCCAATACTCTTCTGGATACCAAATCCTTATCTATGAAATTGTGTGCTGCCCCACTATCAGTCAATACTATATGCCCCAATACCAATCAACATCATATTTTTCTGCTCATGCAGAACTCTACAAACTTTGAAAGGATGATACTTAGGAGCTTTAAAAGTGTGGCAAGTGTGCCTCTTCTTCCTTTTTTTCAGGTTCTGGTTCCTTCTCTTCAATCATAGGTGTAGGGTTCTCTGTTTTTGCTTCTTCATCTGATATGACCTCTATATAATGTACTTGTCCTTGGCCAAGACATTTGTGATCAGCCATTTATGGGTCCTTGCAAGAGAGACACAATTTTTTTTCCTCCTAAGCTTGTTCTTGGACTCCTTTTCTTTACTTGTTCTTTGTGTCAGATCCCTTTGAATAGGGATTCTCAATTGAAAATTTTCTTTTGGCTGTCCCAAGTTGGTGGCCTGGAGTACAATTTGTTCTTAGATACTGAAGTCTCCAAATTCAGGGTTCTCTCAGTGGCTTCTTGCAAAGATGGAGGATCGAAGGCCTTTAACAACCCCTTGAGAGGATTCAATTAATCTTCCACGTTTAGGACAATGAGTGTTTTATCTAACACATAAGGTACCATGATTGGTAATCTTTGAAATTCTTCAACAGCTATCTTTTTTCCATATTGCTTAAGTTGGGCCAACTCTTTGAAGTGGATCTTCAGATCTTTCTTGTCAATCCTTTTTGCCAATCTTTGGGTGAATTCTTCCAATGTGGAAATGGAGCTATTGCCTTGTATGATCATACCATGATATGGCTACTCGTGCTACTCCTAAGTGGAGGATAGTGACTGTAATTGTTTATTCTTCCTACTTAGGGTTTAATGAAAAGTAGGTGTCGAATTTCTGCAACTAAGATTTAGAATATTTGTTGGATCCATCATATATAGGAATAGTGATCTTACCCAAAAAGTGTTGTATGTCTTTGTGGTGCTGATTTTGCCGAGTTCTCCTGCCTCTCGTTGGACCATTCTTCTTCATTAGGCCACAAAATTCTCAAAAAGTCAATCCATCCCATACCGCTTGTCTTAGATCATCATATTCTTCATGATATGTTTCAAAATCACCTCTCATTGGAGGATGCTGTAGCTCTTCCTCTTCTCTTTGTCATGCCCCCGCCAAACTAGGGTTAATAGCCTAAATTAAAACCAATCACAGCCTGCATCAATAAATAAAATATTCCAGGCAATAAAAAATTAAAATATAATAGCATTCCTTGTAAAAGGCCAATCCAGATTAAAGGACTTACAATAATAGCAATATCATTATCAACAATTAATATAAAGAGCTCATTGTAAAGGGCCGACCTAGGTAAGAAGGAATATAATTATCAATGATTAATTAAAAGAATGCAAGCAACACTTTACGAAGGGATGCATCCCTTGCCACTTGAAGAGGTGTGACTCCCCTTCAACTTAAGATATAAATTGGGGAGATCAATTTTTTTGAGAGGATATAAAAGGAAGGATAATTCAGTTTATATGAATCAGAGCAGAATCAAGGAATAAAAGTATTAAAAGAAGTGATTCAGATCCTCAATTTCAAGCAGCAACTCAGAAGATAAATTCAGAACAACAGGAGAGAAATCAATTAACAATCAATCAAGCATCACTCTATAATTCAATTCATCAATTCAAGGCAGAATTCCAGAAATACACTCAGCATTATAGATAACTTCAGAAATCCATTCAAGGATTATTCCTAAGAACACTAATATTATTTAAGGAATTGACTGGTAATTTAATCAAGAAATATTATTTAGTAATAGTCTAGCAAATATTCCAAGTCATCAATTTTGAATTCTAGTTAGTATTTGTGAACCAGATGGGGTTTGGGCCCACGGGTGGGCTAAAGTCTGGAAGGACATGGTCTCTTCCTACCCTTTGGCAAGCTAGGGGTGGGGTTCTTGGTATTGTCACCGAACAGTAACAGTGTTTGGCCTAATGAGTTGAGCTAGGGTTTGGAGGACAAGGTCTCTTTTCTACCTTTGACAAACTAGGCACAAAGTCCTTGGTTTCATCACCATTGAGTTAGGGGTAGGGTCTTTTAGCTTACTAGATTTGCAAGGTATATAAGGGGAATTCACGATTTGAGCGACTTGGGTATTTTGCAAGGATGTATTGACTTGAATATATTTATATAGATTGCAATTTTTGATAAAATACTATATCTTGAGTGAATTCTATTATTTTAAAGAATATCTGCAAAAGGGGACATTACAATTGGTATTAGAGCTTTGTTCCTACCAACCCGCAAGATGAAAGATAGTTTATGCAACTAAGCCAAAGAATTCAAAGGGTGTTGGAAAGGGAAAGAAGACGACTTGTATCAAGTAATAACTTTACTCAAAGCAACAGAATAGGTGAACAATTGGGAGATGAGTTGAGCGCTTTCATGGAACACAACGAAAGAACAACTCAAACTTCTATGGAGAAAAATAAAAAGACAACCCAATTACTATACAAACCCTCCAAAATATGAATAACACAATTAGCACTCTTAGACCCAACCAAACTAATAGGAGGGATGACACTTGTAACCATTTCGAAAACGACAATAGAGCTCCACTAGGGTCAGATCTAGGTTAACAAGACCCTCTTTCTTACCTAGAGAGGAACCACTCAAAGAGGAAGAATAAATTGATGCACTAGTCAATAACTTACACAAGTTTGCAGAAGCTTACTTAGACTGGACCCTAAAATAAGGAATATTTCATTTAGAGAATATTGTGAAGTTGGTGTTGGCAAGAGACACTTCACAGGTTCTTTGGTGTTGTAATTGATGACAACCCAAGTTAGTGTACCCATCCGCATTACATCATTTGATCATACCGGAAGTTAGATTGAAGACTTGTTCTAGTCTGGCAAGTTGAGAATAGAGCATATGGCAGTGTTTAGTATTTTGGTTGGTACTTATTTTCAGGTTAACGTTTTGTGTTGTGGATCTAAGGGAAAGATGATGGATGACTAGACTATCTCATTCTTGAGTTTTGGTGTCTGGTGATGATTGGTGTGCAAGGTAGAAGCATTTGTGTATCAGTTTTTGGTTTGACAGTGCAAAACAACCAACATGTGCAGTTGATCCTTATGCGGATTCGATGGAGCGGTTTTGGTGATTGTTTTTGTGATCCAAGAAGTTTGGCCGACATATGTGGTAACGTGTAATCAATTATTTTGGTCCGCATTGGTATTTGCACTTAGATTTTGCCGACAACTTGTACACATTTGATTAGTTTTCTAAGTGTTCTTGTGCCGACATGAAGCCGATCTAATTTCTTGTTGCGGATATATAAGATCGATGTCTTTGGTCATTTTGGTGTGTGTATCGATTGTGCACAGGATAATGATTTGCGCTCCGAATCAGAGCAAGACAGTGTAATAGAGCAGTGAGCAATGAAGTGTATGAAATTTGTGTAATGTGCTTAACCGAAACTGTATTTTGAAATTTGGAGATGTTGTTTCTCAGTTCAAACACTACTGTGATATTGTAATTAACTTATAGGTAGTTAGCCTTTTTCATTTTGAGCAATGAGCTCTAGGCAGTGTGCTTGAATGCATGTGCATTCTCCATTGTACTTCTGTAGAGTATACTTATCTTGTGGATTCCTCCTCACCATGGTTTTTCCCTTAATCAGGTTTCCATGTACAAAAATCTTTGTGTTATGGTGTTGTGGTTGTTTGTGTTATGTTCTTGCATCTTTCTTTTGATTATGTGTTAAGTGGTTGAAAGGACATATTAATAAAGATAAAGATTACAGAACACTGATTCACTCCCCCCTTCTCAGTGCTCCTTAATTCCAACAATTGGTATCAGAGCCTAGTTCCTTGGAGGAAGATTCAAAAAGGTGGTTCAATGGATTCCGATGGTACTCAACAACAACTCCTAGTTGCACTTGATGATCTTGATCAGTCCAAAGCTAAAGTCCTGGAATTGCAGAAGAATCTTAAGGATGCTGAAAATACCATACAATCATTGAAAGGGTAGCTAAACAAATCCATGGAAAAGAGAAAGGAGCTCTGTAAACAACTAAAACAAAAAGGAAGCATAGATGATGGTCATCCGAGTCAAGCCTTGAAGGAGAAGACAGAAGAATGCGAGAAGCTTACAAAAGATAATGCAGTCCTAAAACATGAAATGGAATCTATGGTGATGGGGCGAACCAAGGAAATTGAGGAAAAGAAGAATGAAGAGAATTTTAATCAATCCTTGAAGGAAAGATCTGATGAATGCCATAGACTTAATTGTGAGATTGGCCAATTGCAACTTGACTTGCAAGAATCCAAACATAATGAGGAAGAACTTGAAAAGCAAATTGACATTCTTGGGAATGAACTTGTGACTGCAAATGAGTACAAGGAGAAGTTCATGATTAGCTCAGCTAAGCTTGATGTACTACTTGAAAGCCAGAGGAAGGAAAATAACAAGCAAGGTCTTGGATTTGAGAAAGGTGAAAACTCCAGATCTGGTCAATGCAATCCTAAGTCAAAAATCAAAAGAACAAACCTAAAAGGTCTCCCGTAAGACAACCTAATGCTCAAAGGTATTCATCTTTCAATGGTAATTGCTTTGTGTGCAATAAATTTGGTCATAAAGCTATTCAATGCAGAAATAAAATGAATGACTCATCTTTTTCGAGTTAGTGTTTCAAATGCAATAAGTATGGTCATAAGTCAAGTGAATGCAGAAGTGCGATCGATAACTCTTTCAATAGAGGGTATGCTAGATGTTTTGCATGCAATAGATTTGGACACATTGCTAATCAGTGCAGATCAAGTAACTTATAGGTATGGACAAAGAAATGTTGTATGCTACAATTGCAACAAATCTGGTCACATAGCAAAATTCTGCAGAAGCAAGAATGTGGACAGGAAGGGTCTTGTAGGAAAAAAAAAAATGCAGAAAGATGACAAAGGAAAAGAGAAAGTAATTGTGGATGAGGTTAGAAAGCAAATGAACAAGACATGGGTGAAAACAAGTGAGAATGATGCAGGAAATGGGTTCGCACCTGAATTTGGTGCTGAAAATTCCTCTGGCAATTAATTTAAGGCCTTTGGCCTAGGGGGAGTTTTCAAGAGAATTTTATAACTCCTTGATAGCAGTTAGTGCCTGAATCCGGCAGGCTGACACAAGTTGTATTGGGCTATTGTAGATGTTTTGGAAGGATTTCTAAAAGAAATTGAGTGGTATTGAAGATCCATAGAACTTTTGCGAAATAGTTTGAGAAATAGGGTATCTAACAAGTTTAGGGCAAGCACATTTATTGAATCAAAAATTTTAAGTGTGCGAATGATAAAAGGTAACTTTACCTTCTCATTTGTCACTTTGCATCTTGAGAGAGTGAAAGAGAGAGCTCTGCAAGCAGATTTTGGAGAGATCGAAGGCGATTTCCATGCAAACCCTAATTCGTCGAAAAAGATATTTCTTTGTGAAGCTTGTGAACTTGAAATTTCTGAAATGGATACTCCTTTGGTTGTTGAGATCACTAAAAGACCCTGACCTAAATTCAAGAAGCACCCCTTCAAATCTGTAGAATAAGATCCATTAGGTGCTTTTTCAAGTGTTCCGTATGATGTTCTTCATGTTGAAGATGTTAGGGCATATACTCATGCAAATCTTGAGGAGTTAGGGACTTCACAACTGTGAATCTATACTCCAATTGGCTATTAGGAGATGATTATAGGCTTAAGCAAGAGTTTAAGGTGTTGGAAGAAAAGAACTTTGTTCAGGTTGTTAAGTTCCCGCTGTTTGAGGAAGATGAATGGGTTTGGTATGTTTTAAGTCAAATTCATGATGAATTTATGTGGTTAAGCAAGCCGTTCAAGATTACCAAGGATGCTGTTAGGGCTATAATAGGTTTGAGCTCATCCGGTGATTTGCTTGTACTGAAGATAGTGAAGAATCAACTCGTTACAGATGCAATTGGATCTAAGTTTTATAAAAGGGCAATGGCGATTAATGATATAATTGAGCCAGATGTAAAGTTCGCTTCAATGGCTATTGGTTACAAGATCTATTGCTCCAGTCGTGAGAATTTAGTCTCTGTTACGGCCATATATGTAGCTTATCAGATGGTGAGAGAAAATGTAGAGTATGACCTATGTGAGTTATCGTGGAGCCAACTAATATGGAATTTGACCAAGATAAAGGATAAGAAGAATTCTTTCAACTATGACACTCTGGTCTTGTGTCTATTCTTCTATTTCATGAACGAGGTTCTGGGAGTTGGGAAAAGTTCATTGGTCAAATGATTAACCGGTAGCTGTACAAATCAGAAAACTCTTATAACACATTAGTGACAGTAAGGCCCGAAGAACTGCTCTTTGGGGTACCTTTAAGAATTTTCAAAAAGAGATGCTGGCTAGGGAAAGGATCCCTAAATCAATTATTGAGAAATACAAGGACACAATCTGTTTTATGGTTGAGATTGATCAATGCCTAATGGAAGCTGTAGAACCTAGGACAGTATGGATCATGCCTATGGGGTATGAAGTTGATGTAAAATTACTTGACATGTATGCTCAACATCTGTTGAGTAAACCCATTGATTCTTTAGAGGAGAGATTTGGCACTTTTGAAGAGAAAGACTTAAAAGTGTATACAAAATTGAGGAGACCAAAAATAAAGAGAAAGGTCAGAAGACATGTTGAGGGATTGGTAGAGAGTATGGGTGTTCCAGTAGAAGCAATTAGGGAAGCAAGGAAGAGAGCTATACAAGCTGCAGAGGTGAAGCCAATCAAAGTTGAAGTAGCTAGTCCAAATGCCTCTTCCTCCAGATCTAGACAAACAAGAAGCTCTGCAACCTCCTCTGGTGTCCCTAAGCCAATTAGCACTAAGAAACCACAAGCTGAATCATCCGGCACAAGAGAGTATTTTGCTGTTACTGTTGAGGACGATGAAGAAACTGAATTTGATGAAGTAGTGAAGGAGATAAAGACAAAGGGCACTGAAGCTTCAAGAGTCTCCAAGGACAAGCCATCCGAAGAATAAAAAGTAAGTAAGAAAATGAAGATTGATTCAGACAAACTTGGTATGTTAGTTAATGATGTTGAGAAAGCCATAACTGTGCATGATAATTTGAAATCACTCTCTAAATTCTGTGACAAGTTTGATGATGCTGGGAAAGAGTACTTGACGAAGCCACTATTAAATATTTGAATATATTCAATAGGGCTCTTGTTGAAATTATGTCTGAGATTCCAAAAAGTCTGTATGATATTCTAGAAATGAGAAGAGTAAATGCTAAGGCTGAGGATGAAAGCTTGAAAGAACAAGTGTTGATCAGTCTATGTCTTGTCATATTAGTAGAAGAAATGAATTTCATATTAAAAAAGGCTAAGAAAGAATTTAGGAGAAAATCAAGAATAAATAAGCTAATGATTGGGCAGACAGACAAGGATGTAAAGAGACATAAAATTTTGAAGTTAATCCTAGAAGAGAACAAATTTTATTTTGTCATAGAAGTCCAAGGTGGTGATGATATATTTGTTCTAGAAGTTGAACCAGTTGAAGTCAATGTCTCTACTGCTCTGGAAGGTAAAACTGAAGGAGAGATGAATAGAGGTGAAGAAGCAGAGAAGATAATTGAGGAGGAGGAGCCTCAGATAAAAATTGAAGCAAGAGACACTGCAGGGGCAGTGAAGGAGTTTCTAGAGAAGGATAGTCTGGAATTGGATGATCCTGAACTTACTCAAGGGCCTATCAATTTGGCCACTCTTTCTCCAATCTAGAAATTTAAACTTGCATCATTTGCACAAGCCAAGGCAAGAGAGGAGATCCTGAGATCTCACATTGAGGACAGTGAGCTGCTAGATCTTTCATCCGCTGTCCTGGAAAAGATAATGCCTACATTTGTCAAGGACACATCTGATTCTCCCACCGGATAGTTGAAGAGCCTTATAAATTTTGTAAGTACTCACTTTGAGTCTTTAGAGAAGTCAGCTAAGATTAAGGTTTGGAATGAGTTTGATTGTAATAAATTTAGAAAGTTGAAGGGAATGATTGCTAATGATAGGATATTGTTGGATAGTAGTGTAAAGTGTATTCAAAATGCCTTATCTGAAGGTGACAATGTATATAAATCTTGTTTATCATTTTCTAAATTTGTTGAGGATATTGAGAAGAAGATAAAGGAGAATGGGAAGTAGTTAGCAGATATTTCTTAGTCCTTTGATCCTTTAACTGTTTTTGCAACTAGTCAAGAAGGCCAAGCCATATCTTTGCTTGACAAAAGTACAAGTTTGGTGCATGAAAGGGATAAGATTGTTGGCAGAGTTGGTGAACTTCGGAGTCTAATTGCTCCAAAGTTGGAAACAATGTTCAATGCTTTAAATGAAGCCAAAGAAGCCATGGTCACCAATGACCCCTCGGATCTTCAGGTAGCAGAAATGCAAGCATATCTCTTTTGCGGTCATATTTCAGTTTTGGAGAGTCTCAAGCAGGGTTGGGACAATAATTTGAAGTAATTGAAGATCATTTTTGCAAATATATTTAAGTTCATGTAAGATAGAGGAGTCTGTTTGTACATATGGTAGTAAAAAATGTAACATGGGAGTGTAAGGCTGTATTCATCTCAGGGGAGTATTGAATTTTTGAGTTTTGAAGCGTATACATATGTGGTACTGATTTCGATACTTAGTAATTTTTCACTAAGTGTTTCCATCAATGCCAAAGGGGGAGATTGTTGGCAAGAGACACTGTACAGATTCTTTGGTGTTGTCATTGATGGCAACCCAAGCTAGTGTACCCATCTGCATTGCATTGTTTGATCATACTGGAAGTCAGATTGAAGACTTGTTCTAGTCTGGCAAGCTAAGAACAGAGCATATGGCAGTGTTTAGTATTTTGGTCGGTACTTATTTTCAGGTTAGCATTTTTTTGTTGTGGATCTAAGGGAAGGTTGATGGATGATTGGACTATCTCATCCCTGAGTTTTGGTGTCCAATGATGATTGGTGTGCAATTAGAAGCATTTGTGTATTGGTTTTTGGTTTGATAGTGCAAAACAACAGACTAGTGTAGTTGATCCTTATGCAGATTTGATGGAGCAGTTTTGGTGATTGGTTTTGTGATCTAGGAAGTTTGGCCGACATATGTAGTAATGTGTAATCAATAATTTTGGTCCGCATTGGTATTTGTAGTCAGATTTTGTCAATAGCTTGTCCACGTTTGAATATTTTTCTAAGTGTTCCTGAGTCGACATGAAGTCAATCTAATTTCTTGTTGTGGATATATAAGATCAATGTCTTTGGTCATTTTGGTGTGTGTATCAATTGTGCGCAGGATAACGATTTGCGCTCCAAATCAAAGCAGGGCAGTGTAACAAAGCAGTGAGTAATGAAGTGTATGAAATCTGTGTAATGTACTGAACCAAAATTGTATTTTGGCATTTGGAGATGCTATTGCTCAGTTCAAACACTATTGTGACATTGTAATTAACCTATAGGCAGTAAGCCTTTTTCATTTTGAGCAGTGAGCTCTAGGGAGTGTGCCTAAATGCATGCACATTCCCCATTGCAATACTTTTGCAGAGTATACTTATCTTGTGGGTTCATCCCCATTGCGGTTTTTCCCTTAATTGGGCTTCCACGTACAAAAATCTGTGTTATGGTGTTGTGGTTGTTTGTGTTATGTTCTTGCATCTTTCTTTTGATTATGTGTTAAGTGGTTAAAAGGACAAATTAATAAAGTTAAAGATTGCAAAACACTGATTCACCCCCCCTCTCAGTGTTCCTTAATTCCAACAGTTGGGACAAGAAGTAACCCTAGAAGAAAAAGGGGTTAACCTTATAGAGATCTACACCATAAAATAGGCAAATTGACTCCCTATTTTTGTTGGGTTGGGAAAAGTCACCGCCCATTCATGGATCCAAAATTGGACACATATCTATCTCTCATTCCTAGGTCCAAAGAAGATACCATCAAATTTGCCATCTTATGTTTGGAAGGGGTTGCACATGATTGGTGGCATGATGGTTTGATTACTACTCCAAAACATAACAACATATGATGAATTTACACAAAAACTCGTGGACTGATTTGACGAAAAACACCTCGAAAGACACTTCAAAGAACTGAGACATTTGAAACAACAAGGGTCAATAGAAGATTATGTGGCAGAATTTGAAAGAATTTTAGTCATGATACTGGGTGTTACCAATGAAAGGCTCAACCACCTATTTATTGAAGGATTAACAGAGTCACTTTGTGGCTTGGTGGGTGCTCTTAATTGTACTTCCCTACAAGATGCAATCAAAACGGCATTAAGGTTAGAAGTCTCAACCAAGGTGAAGACCTGTACCAAGAATATACCATTGGGATCACATATTCAACCCTTTGATGAGGATAATTTGCAACCAAAAGCATTACCTCAATCCTATAAGGAGGAAGAGTTTGCGAGAGAGCTTCAAAAGAAGAATTTATGTTTCCGTTGTAGAGAACCATGGAAGCTGGGTCATCAATGCTTCAAAAGGGGACAAGTATGCCACATAGATGCAATAAAAGATGAAGATTTTGAGGAAGAATGTGAACCTAAGGAGAAAAAAAAGAAAACAAGGAAAACAAGGTGGAGAAGAGTTCGGAAGTGGTACCTTGGCTACACTTTCAAGGCCACACAACTATCACCCTTTTAGAATTTTAGTGTTCTACAAGGTCAAAAAATGATTGTTCTTGTTGATAGTGGCTTCTAACATGACTTTAACATGACTTTAACATCTATGTGTGTCATGCTTCTAACTCTAATCTCTCATGATTTTAACATGATTTGTTTTCAAAGATCATTTGATTTGGTTCTACACAACTAAAGTCCGCAAATAAATTTCAATAATCAGCACAAATGTGACCTCCAGATGGAATCACTTCACATGGATGAGGGTTTTCATTCTCAAATCCAACGGAAACCAACAGGTGTTTTGCCTGCCAGATCTCCCAAACAAAAGGGTTTTCTTCCTCAAGCACTCAATCTGAAAACAGAATTGATGCCAACAATGGATTATACAAATGACTAATTCACCCTCCTTTTACAATCTCCTTTTGGACCCTTAATTCGAATGTCGTTTTTTCTCTCCAAAGTGTTTAAAAACACTTTTTACCTCTAAAACATTGTTTAGAATAAAATAATAATATTTAAGGTGCCCTTATTATATAGAGTAATTGGGCACAACTTAAAATATTATTAGTCATTTTCCACATTTTATTCCATAGCCTATGGGAAATGAAAAAATATGTTATGGGTTCTCCCAATGGATTTAACTTCGCAAAGGGAACATGACATAATTTGAATAGCCATTTAAGTAAGAGAGTTTTCATATCTTTATGGTTGTAAAAATAATAGGGGATTTTTAATGGGGGTCCTACACCAGTCTGAACTGGCAGGATCCATGATTAGGTAGAAACACAACAACAATCATCAAGCATATTATATTTATCTGGTTTTCCTGCCCCCTTATACAGTACTTGGCCTTACAATATTGTATCTCTGATTAGGCTTCGGTATTTCAAAATCCCATATAGTATGTCATAAGCCTTCCAAGCAGCAAACAAAGGCTCTGATTATGGTACAGATCCTGGTTCATTAGCAGCATTTTTCGTGTGGTTCCCCTTGGAAACTCCATTACTTTTTTCCTTGGTTTTATTTTTCCTCTTCAGGGCATTATCACCCTGGTGAGCACTCACATTACATACTAAGTGCAAATGGTTTTCCTTTCACAACAGGAAATAGATATAAGGAATTACGTTGTATTGCAGGAGAATTTCTTGTCCTCAAATAATACTTATTTAGATAATCTCATTCTGAGGGTCACAATACTACAAAGCCTCGTGATTCTATGCTAGGTTTAGTAAGATTATTTGTCTTTGATAAATCAGATATTTTTCCTCTTGCAGGTAGGAATTTAGATATTTTTAATATCAAGCAGGAATTATATTTAGCTTCCATGTTTTTCTTCTGCAAACTAACCAAAATGGATTCTCACACAGAATGTCAGTGAGTTTGTCTATGATCCTTTGCAGTGGCCACGGGTAGCTATGGATGAGGATTTTGGGAAGCTGGCAAAGATGTTCAGCGCCCAGAAGTCAATTGTGAGAGTGCCAGAGATAGATGCCAAATTTAAGATTGCTGTCCTGGTTTCACGACAGGTATCTTGTTGCCATGATTGGTCTATAGATTTAAAATAGACGAGAGCAAATATTCCTTGCATTTATGCGCCTTCATCTGACTTCTTTTAAGTCTTTGAGAAAGAGTCTTACTTCAATATTTCCATTTGATGTTTGTCAAGGACAAAATATAGTTTTTGCTCAAAACATGGTGTCTATTAGAGTCTCAAGGGACAAAATCAAGGGATATGCATGGTTAGGATTCTTCTATGCTATACCAGAATAGCTATTGAATCTTTTAAAGTCTAATGTAATCATTGCTTTTGGATTATATATTAAGAAGCCACTGGAATTAAGCTTCTCTGTTGTCATTATTGAGCTTTATCTGAGGCAGAACATTTTCTTAATCAAACTCATGGTGGACAGGATCATTGCTTGGTTGATTTATTGCATGAATGGCAGGAAGGGAAACTTCCTGTTGAAATCACTTGTGTGATAAGGTAAGGCTTAGTCTGAACTTTGTGTTGATTTTCTCACGCCTCTTAGAGTGTTGGGAGCTATTTTTTTCAGGCTTTCTGATCTCTGAAGTATTTAATATTTAATTTAGTTTCCTCTATTGTCAGCAACCACAATAGAGAGCCAAACACTCATGTTATTCGGTTTCTTGAACGCCACGGAATTCCATACCATTGTTTTCCAATAAGCAAAGAAAATAAGAGGGAGGAGGAAATCTTGAAATTGGTTGGCAACACAGATTTCTTAGTACTTGCTCGATACATGCAGGTATATGCTCCTTGCAGTGAATTTTTAGTCTGATTTCATATTTATGAGTTTGTGACTTAATATTGGGGTGTTCAACTTCACTCTATATCATATTGTACTAGTCATCATTTGAGTTCAGTCTACTGTTTCTTTGGTAGAAAATATATAGATTTGTGTGTTTCAGCACAGGCAAGCGGTACATTTCTACCTAAATTTAGTGTGGTTATGTAATATTTGATTTTTAAAATTCTGTAATGGAAATCAAGAATCCTTTTTTTTAGAGGAATTCTGAGAATGACTGAAGATTTATTACTAAGTTGCCTATCCTGGTACTGATACGGGTTCGGATTTAGATTCCTGGATTTGGCAAAAACATTTTTTGGGCAGGTTCTGGTACTGTGGGTATATATATATGTGTGTGTGTGTGTGTTCATAGATTCATACATGTAACATGTTCAATGTTCATTCATCATTGGTTCATGTATATTCATAGAAAAATGCTACAGCTGTAGAACAAAGCAAAAATGGTGAAAAATGCTTGAGAGATGAATGAATGATCATCAAATGATCAAATGCACGCTTTATGGTCGAAATTAGATGCTTATTAGATTTTTTTTATTTTAAAAATGGCATGTGTGGCCCATTTTTGAGCGCCCACAGCCTTGGGTGCCAGTGGATTCTGGATGGGCATCCGGATTCCCTGTGGGTATCAGAAGTTTTGAGAAAATCATTTTTTTGAGCACAGGTTAAAAGATTTTTTATTATGACTTTATCAACAAGTTGAATTCATATTACATTTCTGGAAAAAAAAACTTTGCCTAATTTATAGCCTTTCCAAGCTATACAACAATTTCAAGAATTTCAGATAGTTGAATATTTAGGCAGTCCAACTGAGAATTATACCTGACCGTACATCATCATATGACATCAAAGCCCATATACTACCGAGTATATCAGAGTTCCCAGCAGTCTTTTTGATGTAGGACAGGTAAGGAGGATCCAATTAAGGACAGTCCTCACAAGCAGCCAAACACCACAATGCGGAATTCTCAACAAGACAATGTTTTCAACTGAATTTTCATTAACATGCCCGGCTGTAAGGCCTTCCGGGTTAGGGCCAAATACAATCAAAGTATTTCTGCAATCTTCCTCTCAGCTAGTCCAGCCCTGAAACAATCAGCAACTGATGGAAAACACTAAGGCAGATCTGAACTTGAGCTCGCAAGCCTCCAAGCAATCTCCTTGTTTCCAAGCATGCAAACCATTAGCTCTGCTATACAAACTATTAGATAACAATCTGATCTCCAAGATCTCGCAGGATCCAGATCTAAACTCTCCAATCTGATGAATCTGCCTCCTTAAACAACTACCCAAACACTCCTTAAATACTAATCCTCAGCCACAAGTCGGCTAGAAGAAACAATTAACTCCTAAGCCAAGTCGGCTCCTATTACAAACAAATATTAAATGCAACAACTGTCGGCCCACAAATAGCCTTACAAACATTTAATTCTCCATGTCGGCCTCTAGATCTACATAGGAGAGTACAACAAAAACTACCAACAATAAATGCACCAAGTCGGCCAACCAGATCTCCAAGAACTCCAGTCGGTAAACTAGAACTACCGAGCACCAGAGAAACAACTGAGCACCAGTGAAACCACCGACCAAGCCAAGCAACACCGAGCAACACAGGCATCACCGAGTACAAGTTCCACCGAGCACAAGAAGTTTCACTGAGTCCCTTCAGTGACCGAGCTTCCTTTAATAACCAAGACCGTTGGTTAAAGCTGCAACCGAGTAACACAGAACCAAACAACACACCTCCATGCAGATTCACTGAGTACCCTAGAATGCCCTTGCATCACTTTTTATATTATTTAATTTAAGTTAAATTCTTGGAATATATTAAGAGGCCTCAACCCATAAAGGCATAAACAATTACCAGAATAACATACTAAAACAGATATGAAAATGCTAGAGTTGCTCTCAAAGGAGTCTAGCAGTCAAAAATCAAGATAAGATAGATCACAACCACATAAATGACCAGCAAGAGACCTGCTTAACCGAACCTAACAAGGGTGAAGCAGGGGAAGGCCGGCTGATGCTAACACCAAATCTTTTGAAATCTCAAAACTTGACTGCAAGGATTTCTTCTTTCTACATTTTCTATAAGAGAATGGTGTCCAAATATCTTAATCTAATTCAGATCTGACTTGGACATTGATGACTTGTTGACAATTACCCAGTCCACCAGAGGAACCCAAAGTCAAATGCTGCAAGGAATGATCCAGGGTGGGAGGAAAAGGAACTGCATGAAAGACCATCTTTTGTGAGGAAGAAAGCAGGAGAGAAATGCAATCTCAAAAAGCAGCTTGCTCCACAGAATGTAACAGAGGAAGAGCAGCAAAGTCTGAAGAGGGAAGAACTAAGGAATACTTGAACCCTTAGGAACCTTTAACCCCACCTTAGGGGAAGGAATATTTAGAAGCCTTAGGGGCCTTCAACCCTAGCGGAAGAAGTCTTAGAAGCCACTCTAGCCACCACAAGAGGAATGGTTGAAGAAGAGGGAGTTGGCTAGTAAGGGAGGACCCAATTGGCCTGTTGAGACTGTAAGGGAGCCCTAACAACCATTGCACAAATTGAAAAGTGGGAAGGATTAGCATCCTTGGACCATGTAGCTTGACAATGAGATTTTTCTTTTATGAAGGATTAACCATTTGCCATATGACCTATGCTGAAATGCTTGTGGCATTGAATCCAAAGTTGCATGGATACAGATGCAGTTACAGATATACATAAAACCATTTTTCAAGACCTCTAATATGGATATGGCTAGATACGAATAGATAGAAAATTCATTAAAAAGGCATACAAATTGATATTACGAGTGTTATTAGAGGAGATTTTCATTACTTTAGAAGAAATATTGACAAATAATATATATATTTTTTTGATGGGTAAGGCGCAGCCACCTAGAGGCTGCGGAGGGTCACATCGCTGGATCGAACCCGCAAGCACATTAGCCCAGCAAAGACACAAAGCTTGCGAGCACATTAGCCCAACAAAGACAAGGCTTGTGAGCACAATAGCCCAGCAGGGTTTGAACCTTGGTTGTTGTGACACCAACGAAGTGACTTGACCACGACATTGCATCCCATAGGACAAATAATTGCTACATATCTGAAAATGTTTATATTTAGGTATAATTTCATCATCAAAGGAGAATTCAAATACATTGATAGAATCAAGTGCTATTTAAAAATATCATCTCTATTCATTCAAAATTGGAGTTTTAGATCATTAAGATTCTCAGAAGAGCCAAAATTATTGAATTTAGTACAACCATCAATTAGATTCTAAGAAACAAATAAAGTTGTACCAGAGGATCCTCTGATTATGTTAGAATTCTCAATAATGGGATTGAAATGTGTCAATGCATTTATAGATACATTAATGGTCACTCATCTCAGACTACACATCTTAAAGTCTACTAGGTCCCTTTATGTAGTTTGTGAAGGAAGGCAACAGGAGATGAAGATTGGAATGGACACATACAAGGTCCCCTGATTTACATCAAGGGGCTCAACAAATGCAACCCTCTACACAACAAAATTGTAATGTCCCCTTTTCGGGCACATTATTTGGAGCTGTGTCGTTAGCTAGTTCATCATGGTCCGGTGGGCTAACCGAGGCTTTGCAAGGATCAGTGAGGTATTTGGCCTAGGTAATTCCAGTTTTAGGCCATTCAGAGCAATTTTCTCAGTACTATTTATAGTAAGTCGACAGAGTTCAGTTTTCATGACATTTCAGTAGTGGAGTTGGAGCATCTCGCCGAGAGCTTTCCGGCAAGCTATCACACGTCATCTTCCGAGTTTGTTTGGTCCTCCGTTTTAATGCCAGAAGATCCCTTACTTTATTATTATGTCACTTTATGACTTAACAGTTATATTTATTTAAAAGTGACTTAAAGTGGGAATATGAAGAGACAGAGAAGGGAAACTGAAGAGTCACAACTACAGCTTTAAAAGAAGGCTTGGAGTCTCATTTGGGTATGCTTAGTTTTATGAATTTATTTCTCTTGGAGAATCCAGGAAGCTTCAACTTTCGGTTCTGAAACCTGAGGACGGAAACCTTCAGGCTTTCTCGGTGGATTGGACGGAAATCTAGTTCATCGCTAGGGCGGATTCATAGCAGAGTTCACCATTGTGTTTATAGGTTCTTGATCATCCAATCTTGCTGTTGCATTTTGTATTTCGGATTGGATTATTGTAGTTTCATTGTTTCGTATTGTTGTTGTATAATACGATAACATTTTCTAAGTTATTTAAATGGAATGTATTGCTGGTTATCTCTGTGAAAACAATATTTTATTGCATCCTTGTGTTCATTTATATTTCTGAGATTTATTTGAGAAGTTTCGAGAAAAAATATCAGTCTGGGATATTACAAAAATCCCCAATGCCATTAGCACTAGATGAAGGCAAGAGGAAATGAGGTGATTGGTGGTGTCATTGCCACTAAATAATGCCCACAATGGTTCCAAATGTTTCATGTAGCTATCATTGATTGTGCCATTCACATCAAGTCCTATGCAAGAGAAAGAAACTGATTGAGACCCGACTTGTCTAAGGAACAAAAGTGCCCCTCTTCCAGACCAAGCATTTAATTAAAAGTCATTGCCTTCCTATCAACATTGATAGTGGAATATACATTCAAAAACCTAGGTCTTACAACTAAATCATATCCTCATTTACATCCATTGGGAGGGTTACACTATGGAAGGATATGTTTTTTTTGATAGATAATAGTTATATCTGTATTGATTTTCAGAAAAGCTTATACAATCAATGCCTCTCCCAGGCAATAAAACATACATTGCTAAAACATTGAACCTTATACTAATCCCACATGATCTCTCACTGGGATAGAGATTCAAGAGTTTCCAAAACATGTTCAGTTCTTACAATATGCAATACAAAAAGACATCTTAAGCAACATGGAAAAAAACTAACAGCTGAAGGCTTGGAACAGAAAACATCAATCAAACCAATGAGCTGCGTCTTCCCTGGTGAAATACACTATGGATTACAACACCAATGCACATTTGACTATGGAATCAAGCTCATGTGTGATACATCATTTGTGATCAAGGCCATCAGAACCTTTTGACATTCAACTTGATAAGCTGTACGTCTATTCTACGATGGTTTAAATAGAGCTAAGTACATAGCATTGCTTTTCCAAATTCAATAACTTCATCCTCCACATTTTGAAATCTTTTCCAAGGACTAAAGTCACTTTGGTATGTTCCAAGTAAAGCAAAATGATTGTGTCTGAAGCACAAAAATTTGTATTTTCTCATGGTTCACCTAGAAACACTTAAGCACTAGAGTAACCTAGAAACACTTAAGCACTAGAGTATGTGTGTATTGAGAACATGCCTAATTTTGTTCGCGACATAACAACTTGACAATCTAATGCAATAGTATGGAGATTAGAGTTTTAAATGTTTTGGGGTTTTGATCCATGTGGCATTAATCATCTCAAGTTGAGCTCGATTACACTGATGACAATTTTTTTCATTTTGTAGTTAATAATTACAAGGAAAGAGAACATAGTTAGCATGGATATGTCTTCAAAGAACCAAAAGGCATTTGAACTCATTGTGTGGTGCACAATCTGATCATCTTAGTTCCAGGATCTCCACTTCCAAACAACTGTTTCTTTTCTAGATCAATGTGGGAGTGGTGAGATTCATTATCAAATTGAAGATCAAGAGCTCAATGATCAAGAAAAGATCAATCCAAGATCTTTTCATTGTGATCGCTTGATAGTCCTAGCATCAAATTTTTTTGGTTCACTGGCATGCCCCGCCATGGAGATATCCATACCTTAGGAAAAATCATCTTGCCTCAAGACTTAACAATTTTTCCTGAAGAACAATCAGCAAACATTACTGATGAACGACAGCTGGGTGAATATTAAACAGCGATGACATTGAGGATGAAGAGCGACTATAACATAGCAATAAAATGATCTTAACTATGTAGCGATCTTAAGGAAAGCACTAAGTATTTAGTTAATGGCATGCAACCCATCAAGAGGTGTGATTGCAAACTAATTATAATAACTAATGATTAATGACAGGACACCAATGAGGAGACCCGACCCTCAACCATTCCAAAAGTATCACCACTTGAGGGGAATGATAGGATATTAAACCACAATGGGAAGGAGACATCAAGACATCGAATAGGAGAAAATCAGGCATTTGATCTAGTGTCATGTCCCCTTCTTGAAATAGGATTAAATAATAAATAATAACAATTAAATAAAAAATATAAAAAAATAAAATAAAATAATAGTTAAATTAAACAAATGGTCAAAAGGCATGTATGGAAAAGTTGTGTATCCCTCAAATGAGAGGTATAAAAGGGAGAGAATATAACTTAATTTGAGGGGAAGAGGAAGGAGGAAGAGAGAGTGGAGCATAAGAATTAACCAAGGATTAAGGGAAGAAGAAAGGAAAGGGAAGAAAATAAGGGAGTGACTTTCAAAAGGTGAAGGGTTCAAAGGGTGGAAATTGTAAAAGGGTGTGACCATTGCAATGGGCAGACATGGTGAAGAGGTGTGACCCTTCCTCACAAAAGATATAAAGGTGAAGAAGGATCAAATGAAATGGAGTAGAGGAGATCTAGTGCAGATTTAGAGCAGAACTATAAGAGGGAAAGGATGAAGGGGGGAAACTAGAGGTTATAAAATATATTTGATACTCTTCACAAGGAAGAGATGAGAAAGGAAATGAATCATTCACATTGCTGGAAAGCATTGTGACAGCAAGTTATACCGTAATGTGTCTATGAGTTAACTGCTGATTTACAGAATGCTATATCTGAATTCTATTTGGGATAATGAACTGTTTTATGGTCTAATCTATACATATATCATATATGTGTTAATAATAGTGAAATCAGAATTATATATTAGTTATATTTTGTGTGTGTGTGTGTATAATTGTAATATATGATATATGAATATATATACATAGCCCTTTCCTTAATCACTCACTAATACTATTAAGAGGATAGGCTGGTTTTGGCATGGAGAGGTGGAGTGAAACCTCCCAAGGTAGGGGAATCCTAAGATGGGGTAAGGACATGTATCACGGAAACCTTGAGGGAGTCAATAGATGGGTATGAATATGTGTTCCGGAAACCTTGACGGAGCCTACATGTAAATTGGTGTCCAATTGCCCTTAAGGACAAGTAAATTCCCATCCTTCTTAAGGTTGATGATTAGGAGAGAAGTAGGGAATTTGGGGCTTGAGTATGCTAACTATCAAATGTATCTAAGTTACCTTGGTTCGTCCCTAAACCCCTCCGGACCAGCCTAGGTACGAACTGGTACTTGGTCCTGGTCCGGTCCACCTGTTGGTTCGGGCAGGGTTCGAATTTTTGGATCCAATTTGAACTTCTGCCACGGACGATTGGACCCGGGCAAACCAGCATGAAAAAAATCGAACCCACAACGAACTTCGACGAATTGGGACCCGTGGATGTCACTTAAGTGACATGTTTTTGCAAATTTTATAAAATTTTGATATCTGGAATCCTAAAAGGTGGATATGAAAGGCTAATGTTTGCTTCTCATTCTCATTTGTGGTGTGCAAGTAGGTTATTTTGACTTGAGCAAGAGCAAAAGAGCAAGTTCTTGGTTGTGCAAGGAGTTGGAAGATTGGTTTGTGAGCTTTCTTCAAGTGTTTGTGCCTCATTCGTACACCTTTGCAAGTTTACAATGAGTAGAGGTAAGTTCTTGTTCCATTTTTTTTTGTTTTTGTTTAAGTTTTTTATTTTTTTCATTTCTCTTTCATTCTCCATAAGATCTTAGCCATTTTTTCTATAATTTTTCATTCTCTTACTTTTAAGTTTTATATTGAATATGTATACAACTTGAAATTTCTTGCCATAGGAAAAGGAACTACAGTGGCATCTACCTCTTCCTCAGTAGGCAATACCGAACAAAGAATAGAACCCCACTCTGATTCTCCTTTGTGGAAGCATGTTGATATTATAAGATCCCTTCCAGGAGGTGGTGCATTTCGTTGGAAATGTCGGGGTTGTGATGTAGAAAAAATTAGTTCATATTTTTGTGTGGTAGGCCATTTGTGTGGATACCCTGGTAGAGGAGTCAAGAAATGCCCTGGAAAAAAGGTGCACCTATACCAAATGAAACTGTACTAAAATATATTGAAGAGCATGAGGCAAGATAAGAGAGAGAAGAACGTAGGCAAAATTCAACCGATGGCATTGGCAATAAAACTAAAGTAAAAAAAAGAAAAGGTAACGCAACCCTCCAGAGATGTTGTGATAGAAGACTACTCATTTTTTAGTACCTCAGCTAGCCGTGAGCCTGAAAAAGAACCCCTTGGCCTTACACAAAAGAAAGGGACCACTAGAAATTGCATTTCAAAATCAAAGTCGGGAAATTGCTGGCATTGATGTGGCAAGATGCTTGTATGCAAATGGGCTGTCTTTTAATGTTGTTCGCTCTTCATATTGGAGACAGATGTTGGAAAGTGCCAATGAAGCTCCAAAAGGGTATAAGGGCCTCGGTTTTGAGAGAGTACGAACCACCTTGTTGGATCAAGAGATCAAGTCGATTGATGATCAATTGAAGCCCATAAAAGATTCATTGATTGAGATAGGGGTACCAATTGTTTCAGATGGGTGGAAAGATGCTAGAAATCGTCCCTTGATCACCTAGCGGTGTCCCCCTAAAGGGTCAATGTTTTTAAAAGCGGTGGATTGTGAGGGGCAAGTAAAATATGGGCCATTTATTGCTAATATTCTCATCTCTGCCATTGAACAAGTGGGTGCTAGTAATGTTGTCCAAGTCATAATGGACAACGCAAAGAATTGTAGAGCTGCTGGTTTGTTGGTTGAAGAGCGATATCAACATATCTTTTGGACACCTTGTGCAGTCCATTCACTCAATCTTATGCTACAAAAGATTGGGAACACAATTGAGTGGATCAAGGAGGTGTATGCAGAGGCTGAGGACATCTAGATGTTCATCACAAACCATCACATGACTCAAGGAATATTCAGAAAGTTCTCATGTTTGGAGTTACTGAAGGTAAGTGAATTTGAACTAAAGTTAGTAATTTAATTAAAAAAAAAAATCAGTATCTTACAATTTCTGATTTTCTTTTTTTTATTGTGTAATGTGTATTCTTTTATAAAGTATGTATCTAATAGTTGTATTTTTTTGCTCTAATTTATGTTATAGGTTGCTGAAACTTGTTTTGCATCAAATTTAATCGTCTTGAGACGACTTGTGCAAGTGAAAGAGGCACTTTGCAATATGGTAATCAACAACAATTGGGCTATATGGAAGAAAAGCAACAGTGAGAGGGCAGCCAAAATAAAGCAAAGTATATTGGATGACTTATGATGAGAACATATGGAATATCTCATTAAGTTCACCGAGCCCATTATGAGCATGCTTAGGTACGCTGACATGGATAGGCCTTGCCTTGGAGAGATCTATGATGGCATAGTCTTAACGCTTGAGAAGATCAAGCAAATTGTAAATGAAAAAGAGCAAGATCCCGAAGAGACCCTCTTCAAACAATTGCAAGCAATTATTGTAGAACGATGAAAACAAAATGACCACTCCTCTACATTTGCTTGCCTATGCATTGATGCCCAAATACTATAGCAACCAATTTCTTGATCGACTAGGAAGGCTACCACCCTATAGAGATTTAGAAGTGTCTGATGGATACAAGACAGCATTTGAAAAACTCTTTCCTGATGATGATATGAGATTTGATTACGGATGAGTTCATGGAGTTTGTGAATGCAAGAGGTCTAAGTAATGATGCTCTTCGTCATCGGTTTAGGAAGGATGCTCATAGTTGGTGGTACCTCCATGGCCAAAGATTCCCAACATTGCAGCCCCTTGCAATAAAAGTTATATCACAAGTTTTATTTTTTTAAAAAAATTAGCTTACTTTATCTTTATGACTAGCAAGTAATTTTTATAATTTTATTTTGTAAGATTAATAATTTTATTTTAATTGTTTACCATGTCTTGTCTTCATAAGTTGCTAGTTCATCTGCATCAGAAAGAAATTGGAGCCCATATTCTTTCATCCACTCAGTGAAGGGCAATAGATTGCAATCAAAAAGAGCAGATAACTTGGTATTTGTGTATTACAACTTGCATCTTCTCTCACACAAGACTAAAGAATACAAAGAAGGGTACATGAAGAGGTGGGATGTAAATGCAGAGCTTGCAGACTTGGATGCTTCCACTTCTCGGCTTGCACGTGATGAATTTGAAGATTTTGATGGCAATACTATTGTTGCTGCTGCTGATCCCATTGGCCTTAGCTCTATTGCTAAGTCAACTAATGCTGAAGAAGAAGATGAAGATGACGAAGAATATTAATACATTTTTAATTCATTAGTTGAACTTGAAACAATGATACTTGAACTTGATGTTATGATTTAGTTTTAACTTTTAATGTTTTGAATCTTTGATGTTGAACTTGAAGTATATGATGGTATGATCACGATTCATGATGCTATGATTACAAGTTTATGGTGTTTTTGTTGTTTAAATGTTTTTATGATACTATGTGACATTCTAATTTTAACTCATTCTTCATAAATATGTGTATATATATATATAATTTTAAATTTTTTTACACGTTTCTTCGAACCCGAACCCAAACCCCTTTTCAAAATTTTGTCGAACTTGAGAACCGGTTCTTCGTACCCGAACTTAGAACTGAACTCGAACCGGTAACTTAGAAATGTATTATGGATTGTTTCTTAGTTTGACCTGATTTAATGGCATGGTGATGTATGATAATCATTGAAATTTGGCAGCTTCCTAGCATGGGACATTACATCAAGGTGGAGACTTTGAGTTTCATAATCAATAGAACTAGACTGCAGACTTATAACTGTTCAAGTTATTGGTATGATGCATAGTGCATGTTATTCTGATCTGGCTGTTTTATTATCTTATCTTCCACTTGATAGGAAGTAGGAATGTTATGCAGATAACATATGGCCACTAATATATATTTATCTATTGCTATTCTTTCCACTATGATGTCTATGCATAATTGAGTATACATGTAAGATGTTTTTGTACTTTAAACAACAAACTATCTCATTATGGAGGATAGGATGGAATACATAATAAGGGATGAACGTAGCACATAAGTTTCATTCAAGTAAGGCAACCCTGGGTGGGGCTAGGGGGCCAAATGGCGGATGTTATTCCATGCTCTTGGGCTTGATGAAAAGGAATAAGCTCGATGTGCCTTATATGTTTTTCCAAGGGACTCATAAAGAGGATAGGTTGTTAGGGAAAGTATTATTGAATCCCATATGCACATTATGAAAATTACAATGGTGATTGGAATTCTCTTTATAATATTGCTGGTTATATGTTATTTCATCTTTCATAATGGTAACGGACCTGGTTGCATGCCCTAAATCAAGATATAAAGTTGGCAATTTACATTCCTAAATATACTCCATACCTTATTTGGGAACTCTAGGGCAAAATAGAGTTAGTCCCAATAGGGGACATTACATCCATGCCGCTTGTGCATTGACTGTTGCGTATTCAACAAAATCACAGTGAATAATCAGTATCCACTATCACATAGAGATGATCTTTCTTGCTAGCTCTGAGGAGCATAGTTCTTAACCAAAATTGCCTTGAAGTTTGTCTCATCAAGTTCTTGTCAATACTAAAGACATTTGGAAAATAATCTTCAAAATGAAAGGAGATTGTATGAGTGGTTGGGTATTATCAAAGCACCAACAACAATCATGCATTGTTGGATAACAAACTCCTCCATCATTGTCTACTTGTATGATATCCTCATCTTTAGCAAGATTTGGGAGGAGCATGCTGGTCGTGTTTCATGTGTCTTATACACATTGTGCCAATAAAAGTTGCTAGTCAAGAACTTGAGAAAGTATACATTTGGTGCCGCATGGATCAAGTACCTGGGTTACATCTTTGGCCGTGCTGGTATACATGTGCTCTTAACACCATTGCTGGTTCAAATTAGGTCCTAGGAAAATGTATTTGTTGTTTTGAATACCCAAGTTGGAACAAGAATGACTCTTTGTTTATTCTAGTGGATAGATTTTCTAAGACGGTTGTGATAATTGCTTGTAACTAGAGTGTTAGGGCATCAGACAGCAGTTTTCAGCCATTTTTAGCTTCACTTTGGATTTCCATCATCCATCAATCTGCTGTGAGCCAAGGTTTATTGTTCACTTCTGGCATGCCTTGTGGGAGATGTTGAATATTCAATTGGATCGGTCTACTTCTCTCCATTATTAAAAAGACGGACAACTAGAAAATGATCAATTGTGGCATTGTTGATTTATTGTCTATGCCCAAAAGTGCACATCTGCATACCTAGCATGATAACATGCCCTTCTTTCAGCATTGCCTACAACAGAGCTCTGCATAGTTACAAGGCATAAACTATTTAAGACATGTTTGGATCCAGACATCTGTGTATGCTGACATTGCTCAACACACACTTATCAGCATACATTTGTATGCATTAGAGAGAAGTAGACAAAGCAAAGAAGTGTCTGGCATATTCAACAAGTGCATCAGCAATTTTACCAGATTCTAGTGCAGCCAACAACAAAAGTATGAAGTATACCATGATACACAACGCATGCCTTAATGGGGGATTTGGTTTGGTTGCAATTTCACAAAGAATGCTTTAAAGTAAATTCAAGCCTTTGGACCAATGTATTTACATCATATCGCATGCAGTTGGAAGGAATATGGAATTCCTCAAGCCATCAGCATCCTGGTCTCTGGCCATCTACACATCCAATGGTTGATCTTGGAGACCACATTATTCAATTTTTTTTTTACATGCCTTATGCTTTATAATGTTATATGCAAAAATGCTCTTTCAAATTTTAAGATAACAAATTGATTATGACTCCTCTTGTTTATATTGAAATGGAAGAGGTGATTTCGTAAGGGAAATATTGAGAATTTGAGACAATTCCCTTAAGTTTGAAATTAAAAAAATTAATAGAAACGTCTTTGAATTTAATCAACAATTGAACCATGTAAATAGTTACTGCTTCTTGAGCTCTTTCGGAACCTATCCAAGGCCTTCTGCCAGGGTTATAAAAAGGTAAGGGAACAACTGGACACTTTGGGTTTAGCTCTTGAGACACATTAAGATACTCAAAAAATCAACCATTCAAAAATTCCACAAAGCTAGGCAAGAAGCAAGCTTGCAATCTAGTTGTACATCTCAAGAAGCCCCATTCCACTGTCACAATGTCTTTAACCTGTTCAAATGTGGCTTTCTCTCTCCTGTATCAAATGGACAGCCTCTTGGAAATTTGTGATACCGTCCAGGACTTTCTGGCCCTTGTCAAAGCCACACTGCTCTGACAAGATAACCTGAAGTAGATCATTCTAGAACACCTTTAGGCTTTAAGGCTATCTATCATCAGATTTGTAATGATTTCTATGGACCATATTATGTAAGATAGTGGATCTAAAAGCATCAATGAGCAGGCAAAGTCCTTTTCTAGTGTCCTTGTTTCTATTCTCTCAATGAACTTCAATTTCAAATTTTCAGGTATCTCATTACAATCTCAAACTTGTTATCATCTGTCTGAGATTTATGAACTTCATAACTACTGTCACAACCAAGACTGCAAACCTGACCCTAAATCTGGAGAAACCCGTCATCTTCCCGGTGGTCTTGAATTTATGTTGGGATTGCTAAGAGGTTCTCCTCCTAGAGGAGATGTACTCATTTTCTTTGAAGGGAAACCTTGGGCCAAATGCCCACAGAGATGACATTCGTTCCATTGGAGAGGCATGGCATCGCAATCCAAAGGTTGTTCCAGTATCATAATCCTCAAGCTGGATATCCATGGCTTCCATTATAGGCTTGCTAAAATTCATTTCAACACAGGTTCGTGCATAGGCTAGCTTTAGCTCCTAAGCAAGCTGCAATGAGCCCAAATAATTCCCAAGGTCATTCTCTATTTACCTTAGTATATTTTCTTCCAACAAACTGAAGAAACATTATACACCCTGATCTAAACTAGAATGCTAAAGTGCACATCCTTCATTAGATCAACCCACTGTTAGTATAGCTTGATGAATAAGCCTGTTTGCTTATAGAAATATGGCCCAGATATTTAGAAATGATCTTGATATATACTCTTGCTTGCAATTTTGCAGATCCTGTCCCAAAATTTTTTAGATAACTATGGAAAGGATGTCATAAATATTCATCACGGGCTTTTGCCATCTTTCAAGGGAGGAAACCCTTTCAGACAGGTCAGGAATCTCGGTTCTTGCTGTTTTCCCTTGCACTGGAATCATATTTCCACGTTTTATCTGACTTACGAGTATTATGTTGCTGTATGGTTGATATCGTCAATGTTGTCCAGGCTTTTGATGCAGGTGTGAAATTGATTGGTGCGACAAGTCATTTTGTAACAGCAGAACTTGATTGTGGGCCTATCATAGAGCAAATGGTAAGAGAATGACATTGAATTCCTATCTGTTGCATTCTTCTGATTGTAAGGGCCTGAAGTGGCATCTCATCATAATTATTTTGTTGCTTATTTTTTATGTACTATTGATGAGTGTGTGCAGGTTCAGCGCATCTCTCACAGGGATACATTGTTATCATTTGCACAAAAATCTGAGAATCTTGAAAAACAGTGCCTTGGAAGAGCAATCAAATATTACTGTGACCTTCGTGTTTTGAGGCTGGGTGATACCAAAACAGTTGTGTTTGACTGATTATTAAAATTTAAGAATTGAATTCCTGCATCAGTTACATATAATTAAGGAAGTAACAGATTTAAAATCATAACGATGTCCCCAGTAATTTAGTTTACAAAAGTATCTCCAGATCCAAATGGATTATTAATTCAATAATTTATTCTGTAATACTGTTGGATCCTGCTGAAACATGCTCAAGTAATGCAGTTTTGTGCTTATACAAGCATGCATCACCTATATATATGTGGAGGACAAATATTTATTAGGTCTTAGCAATTCATATTGAGAATGTTTTCCTTCCCCTAGGGATTATGAATTGGCTCAGCTTCAATTATTTCCCTAATATCCGGTTCATAAATTATAGGTTATTCTTGTTTATGTTAGCATTTTAGTTTTATGACTCGATGGGTCATAAAATAAGATGCTAACATAAATAGGTGCAACAATCGAAGTTTTTTTTCCCTGATGAAATAGAGTATATATTTTACTTTTTAAAAAAGGTTCATCCTCAAAAATAGTGGATGGAATGGAATTGTGACCCAAAGGCACACAAACAGAAGACAGACAACATGGTCCTCCAAAAGGAAACATCCTCGGCCTCAGCAGGAAAACAACCGGTCACAATGTTATAATGTTATGAATCTTTAAAAAAACATCAGACGGAATGGAATCACGTCTCAAAGTCTCACAAAAAAAGAAGTCCACATTGTCACCCAAAAGGAAACGACACAATGTTTTACTCCTCTCTAATAAAGCGAATACTTCGAAATAAAGACCAAAGATGATCAACTAAGGAGTGAACTACTTTTCTTAACTATGCAAAGTCTATTTAAAGAGCTTGACGTTTGCAAGCAAAACACAACTGTCTTGTAACTACTTGGAAGCCGACTAACAATTGCATAGACAGATAAACCATATTAACAAAACATAATGAAGGCATTCTACACTGACTATATCCATCCTCTCCAAAGAAGTCTTTTTCCTGACGGCAAAGAAAACGAGTAGTCATTTAGTAACATTAGTTAGGATTTTCCAAACTTGTAATGACATCGTAGAGGAAATAAGATTTTTATGTTGACCCTTAATGCTGATAACTAGAACAACTAGATCATAACCTAATCAGTTGATAACTAGTGAGCATTCCATGATAAAAGAGAAGAGATGAAGATTCGGAGCGATTGTTTTAATTGAAAGTTTCATCATAAGTAGATGAAACACTAGCATAGTCAGAACATAGGACTGTGCATGGAGAACGAAATTGCCAGTGACCATACGATGTAATGAACTGTGGCTGAGGACCCAACAAACAAGGAAACCCAATCCGATTGTACGCCAACTTTGAAAATGATACTCAATAGAGCATTGCATTCAAATGGTACCATAGACACTTAAAAGTTATCTCCACCACAAAAATCCCTACTTTTATCAGAGGCCCGGAAAGTGTCTTCTCCCAATTCATAAGTCAGTACGAAGAATATAATATTGTTGCCAAAATCATATTCTGAGGGAGGACCAACTACAGAAAGATCATCATCATCCCATAATGAGCGTACTATTGAGGCAAAATGCATAAAATGAACATTTGTTGGCTGAAGGCTAGATGTTTGTATGACTAAATCATGTGCAGCTTGGACATTTTGCACGACAGAAACTGAATAGTTGTAACTCTGTTGGGTAGACCGAGCAATAGAAACAGAGAATCGTATGTCAAAAAATAATAAGAGAATTCTGGTTTGTGTAGACTACATGGCAGAGAAAGATGTAGAAAAGTGCAACAGAAATACAAATAACAAGAAAATTTTAATAGAAATCTGTTAAAAAAAATGGTTAGAAAAGCATAGACCAATGTGTTGAACAGTATTAAAATATAACATGTCTTCAAAAGAATGTACATCAAAATATTGCATTGCAGAGAAATTTACAATAGAATGTTGTATGGTAGAAAAGGAAACATCGTACAATAGTTTGCAAGACTCGTTTAGTAGGCTAAAATAGAGTTCTCTCTAATTCTTAGGAATATTAAATTCAATATTTTAAAGTCATCGGTAGCCATACAGTGAATGAGAATAGGGTTTTATTATTATTAGTACTTGTGGGTAGGCTAAGTACTACTGATTAAATGAACTCTTCTACACCAATTAAAATAAACTATATTTTATATTTCATTATAAGTTTTTTCATTTCTAAAATATAGATACAAATTTTTAAATTTTATAATATCTAGAAATTATTTTTTTGTCATTTCATTGGACGAATGTATTTGAACTTTTATACACGGATTTTTCGCATTGTGAATATAATATTTTATGAAAACAGGAAAATGGATGACTCACAAAATTAGGGACGAATGCCACGGGTTAAAAATCAGGAGGAATGGAAGGAATAAGGTTTTGTTATTTTGAATTTTTTTTAACTTTATGGGTGTAAATTTTTTATTGGTAATATATTATATAAATTAATAACTATTTTTGAATTTTTTGTTAATATGTCATACTTTTACAAAATAAGAATTAAATATTGGATATATAACATGCAATAAATAAATATATGGAGTCTAGTTTAGTTAGAAGAGTAATGAAATTAACTATAATTTTATACGTAATTGATAAGAATCTTTATATGAGTGATAATAATTAATTTTTTAAAAATAATATACTAGTAGCCTTTAGTTTTATAATTAATTTAAATTTATATCTAAATATAATTCTAATATTAATAAATGTATTATAATTATTAAATATATTTTAATTAATTATAAAACATAGCACACTTTATAAAATAACTATTAATTCAATTATATATACTATTTATAATAACTATAATAAAATAGATTACAACGAAACTTATAATTAAATACGGCAAGTACTAGCCACTACGTGGCATTTGTTTATTAATGGCTTGCCTCACAATTTTAAGAGAGACATTTATTATTTGTTTTGATTTGCTCCTTAGGTAGATGGTTGTACAATGGTAAAGGAAGATTTTTTATAATGTATTTTATTAATATTTGTCATTTTCACCCAATAAAGACTTGAATTTTTATTATTTAAAAACTTTTACTATTTTTTTAGTTTTGTTATTATGGTGTTAAAGTATTTTTTTATCTAACTTTTTTTTTGGTAAGTAAGCTTGTAGTAAGGGCCACATCTTTATATTATCTTAAAATAAGTTACATATAGTTTCATTACACCACCAAATCTAGGATTGTGCTCTTTTGGTAGGCCTTAGGAATTAGGATGTTAATTATTATAAATAAAATATAAAATAAAGAAGATGGGAATTATACAATCATAAATTTATGCATTACACAAGATATACATGGGAAAACCCTTTGGGGTGAACAATTTTATAAATCATCATTCTTCTCCTAACTTCTACATAGTTCATAATACCTTCTCTGCAAAGTGATATAACTCACTATAAGCTCTAAATTAACACTCTCAAATGAAAGAGAACCTCTTTAAATATAGGAGGAAGGATGGCTTCACTAGTCACACATTTTAAATAACCTCTATTCATACATAATCAATAATGTAATACTTATTAGATTATAATTATTTCAAATGGGACATGTTTAAAATGGGACAACTTTGTATTAGAACAATATATATACATGTTATAAGGATAGGACCCATGATAACATTATGTTCTAATATTACCCCTTAAAGTTAATAGGAAGCATCACATGTCAATTTCCCTAAAAAATTGAAGTACCCTTATAACGTAATTCTAATTTGACAATGATAATTGATAAGAAAGGAGACAAATATATGCCATCATAAAGATCATGCATTTGGGGCTACATGACAGTCATCTTGTCCTAATATATAGTCCTAATATTTTGAAAATGATGTTACGAGGTCTCATAACAAAATATATTGGAGCTATACTCTCCTCAAATTAGCCTCTCCCTAGATTCATTACATAGTGTACGCAGGTCTTAATAGAATGTGCATGTAGGACTTAATACAATGCTTTTACAAGTGAAAGATTTATAGAGAAGAATTTGCAACATACCCATAGGACTTAAAATATTTGCCTAGAGAACTAAAAAATGTGCTCGTAGGACATTAAAAATCTACTTAAGGACTTGTGAAAAATGTGCCCGTAGGACTTAATGCCTAAAGGTCTTATATTATGCCTATTAAGACTTACATTTAGGATTTAGTCCCTAGGTGGTGTCATTGACATGCACACTCCCCCTCAATGGCATCACATAAGGCTAAACAGTGATTTGAATTTGGAGCATATAATGCCCAAAGGTCGTATGCATATTAGGTTTTACATCTATAATTTAGCCACTAGGTGGTGTCACATACACTTCCCTTGAATGACATCACCTTAAAGCCAATCATTCCATATAGATTTTGATATGTGATGACTAATATTCAATCTCTTTTATTTCATAACATACTTTCGCTTGAATAGAACTGGAGAGAGATTTAATGATGGAATACTTTTGCTTGAATCAAACACCCATGATCTTCAATGTGCTTCTCTCTTTCAAAATTAAATTCTATGCAATATGTATAATAACTTCAATTATCATATAATAAGATGATACTTTTACACGTATCTAATTGGAACTTTTCCATAAATCTTCAAATCCATATTGATTCTTCAAGAGCTACTTTTGTATTTCGTTCTTTTGCAAAAAATAGAATTTATCTTTTTAAAAGGTATTGCACCATCCATGTAATCACACCTGCATAATTATTTTGAAGGCATGGTCTATGGTAGATTTTCTAGAAAAAGAATCACCAAAATAGTCAATAACATAATAATCAAGAAAATTTAATTCATGGCATAGGAATAATGTAGACCACAATGAATTATGTGTTATTGTCATTTTCAATGAGCACAAAGTATTCCTCATAGTTATTGTGATCATAGGTAAAATAATAATCATTAGCAATGATCTTATACAAGATTTTTATAAACACGAGCAAGAATAATTTGTCTTGTGCCTTTCAAGACAAAAATAGCCTGCTCTTGAACACTAGTAATGATCTATAAAAAAAAAGCAACGAGTGAGCTATCATTTTTAGGCTTGCTCCCCGAACAATGTATTAGGGCGATAGCCACACATTATAATAAGTTGATTTACACCCAATAAATTTAGAGGATATTTGAAGCTCATAATTTTTTTAGTAAAATTAAAAGAGACAAGAAAATAAAATATAGTAGCCAAAAGATACTTTGAAATTTTATACAATTCTACTCTTTCTATAGATTTGTAGTAAAATGCAAATTATATATCATCTTTGACTCGATATTCTTATGGTTTATGCCACCCATCTATCATTGTACAAAATCTAAATTGTATAGTCATAAGATTATGAAAAGTCCAAAACATGGTAGATTTTATCAAGGTAGAGAAGATTATATAATATTAGTAGTAGAAACTAATTACCTTTGAATAAGAGAAGTCAAAAGACATATTTATTCTGTCACATTAGTAGGACACTATCTACTTAATTGTTTAACTAGCTTAGGAACCTTCTCCTAAGTCCTTTCATTTCTTAAGATTACATGGATAGAAGCTTTAGTTATTTCTTAACGAAAATTAAAACTACATAATAGCATTCTGAATCCCAATAAATTTCATACGCCTTGTATAATCAAGCCAAAGAAATATTTGGAAGATCAATTTTTTATTAAGAAAAGTTGTTTTCTTGTAATGCAAAAACATTATTTGTTATGGAAACAACGAGTTTTTTCGGTATTCACCCAGAACTAACATCATCTTGGTGATACTTCGTAATGGCTCCCACCACTGCTGTGATTAGGGCTCCTGCCTCTTCTGTTGCGAACGAGACTGTAGCCATCGCTTTTGCTGCAGTTGCTACGTTGTGGGCACCAACTTCATCTCCACCTGCTGCAATTGGGGTTGCAGCTGCTTCTGTTGCATTTAGGGTTCCAACCTCTCCTCCTGCTGCAAATGGGATCTTTGCTGCTGCCGCTAATGGTGGTCATTGGTAGTCTGCTCGTTTTGCTGGGCATGTGGAGGTTGCTTCTCTGCCTCCCACACACACTGCTCTTGATTCAACCCCGCCCCTTCCTGCGTTGACAACAGCTGGGGTTGTTGATTCCCTTGGTGCTCCTTTGGTTAGTGTTGGGGAGAAAACTGGGGGTTCCTCTTTGCGCAAAGCTTCTGCTCTTAAACAGTCTTTGGTTCCAGGACAAAGGTGTGTGGCCCCTTTTCGTGTCTCTAACCCTCTGATTCTTTCTCTGGATGACAAGGTTGTGAAAGACATTGAAGGTGTGTCCTCTGTTTTTACTGAACATGGTCTTATTTGTAGGTTTAAGGGCTTCTGGCCGAGTCTTTCTAATTTGCATGCTTGGATTACTCACCAATGGGAACCCATAATTTCTAAAACTGTTCACATTTTCCCTCTAGCTAAGGGTTTTTTCATTGCTAAGTTTGAAAATCCTGTTGATAGGAACCTGATTTTATGTGATAATTTTTTTAGTTGGGATGTCTAGTTCATGCTCATGATGAAGCCTTGGCATCCTGACTTTGATGCCTCTTTGAGACTTTTTCCAAGGTTCCTACTTGGGTGCGACTTCCCAACATCCCTCTTCATTTTTGGGTAGACTTTTTGCTTGAGGCTATGGGTGAGGCTCTTGGGGACTTTTTGATGGTTGATGAGGAATCTAATGATATTTTTCATTCAACTTATGCTAGGATTTTGGTTGATTTGGATTCTTCCAAGGGTCTTCTGGAAAAGATTATGTTGAAGCATCTTGGATCCAATCCTTAGATTATGAGGGACTTCCCTTTAGATGTAGGAGATGTTTTAAAACTAGTCACTTAGCGGATCAGTGTGGATTGGAAAAGGTTAAGAAACCTGCTTCTTGGTGGAAAGGGGCCTCCTCCCAACATTACTCTATTGTGAAGGACTAGTCTATCAGGAGCTTTTCTCAGGAGATTGCTAAGGCAAATGTGCCTCTTGGAACCGCTGCTAGCTCTTCCCTGAGTGTTGATTCCATTCTTGGATTGCCTCTTTGTACAGATTCAGTTGTTCAGAGTTGTGATGGTTGTGAGGCTTTTGCCCCTTCAATTGTCAATACTTCATTGGTTCATTCTGGATTGGATACTATTGATTCACCTATTGAATCAGCTTCTTTGGATACTTCTGGTCCTATCCTGGATCATTCTCTTGATTCTCAAAACTTGGACGTCTCGATTCTTGATTCGATTTCTTGGCAGGATTTGGCTAAGAAAGCGGAAGATGGGTGGACTTCTATGAAAGGGAAAAAAAAATCTAAACATTTTCCCTCTTTTGATATGTCTCTTCGTTCCCAGCCGGGAAAGAAATAATTTTTCTTGGGTTTTTCTTGCCGAGTAGTTGGACCTTTATTGGATGTATTTTTCTTTTCTATTCGCTGGATGTCTTTGGGCTGCTGGACTTAATTGTTCTATACTTTTTTTGGTAGTGGTTGTTCTTGTTGGGGATCCAAATTCTTTTTTCTTTCTGGTTCTTTCTTATTCCAGGTTGTGGGAGCCTATTGTAAAACCCTCGGTGTGGTCTTGATCTGTCCCATGTTGGAATATTTTTTTGAATATCATAATCTGACCTTTTTGTACAGGGTTTCGGGGCCCCTTCAAAACCCATTTTTCCTTAATCAAAACAAGTTTTTTTGGTTGCCAACCCAAATACAACCTTAGCTAAAAATAAAATTTGAGGCCCAATTTTATGAATTTTTACCCCAAAAAGAGTATATAATAGTTATATAATCATATCCTTAACTATTATTTTCTAATACAATATATATCTCTATATTAATTTTCAATATGAATGTTTTTGATTAATGCAAAAAAAGGTTTTGAAGGGACCTGAAACCCTTTACAATAAGGTCACAAAAGATATTCGATGAAATCCCTCAACAAGGAACGGATCAAGACCAAAATGAGGTTTTTACCAGTAGACTCCCATAACCTGAGACAAATGCTTCATGAAAAGAACCAACATGCATCCAAAAATAAAGAAAAGAAGGACCAAAGAAAACTCCAGCCTCAACACCATTACCAGAAGCCATTAAGAAATACCTTTGTTTGTACCTTTATAGAAGTGAAGGGTCATGTCAAAAGAGGGTGTAGACGTCTTAGACTTTTTACCTTTTACAATAATCCAATCCTCTTCCACCTTAGCAGTCGCTTCTTTCCAGGCCAACGAATCCAGTGCTGGAGTCCCAACAGCCCGAGATGAAAGGCCAACAACGCCATTAGAAGAGCCAGAGATAGATCCAACAACACCCTGAGAGACAAGACCAGAAACATCTAGAGAGATAGCACCAATAACACTCTCAACAAACAAAGCACACCCTCCAAAAGGAGCCCTATCAGAAGCAACAATATTCTGGGAAAAAATAGGTGTAGAACCAACAACACTAGCCATCCCAACAACACCAATGCCAATAGATCTAGTAGTCCCAAAATCTCCCTTCCTGCAAACGGAGGAAGGGACATAACTATCCTCAACAACCAAACCACCAGAAACACCAGCTTGAGAAGAAACCACAAGATCCTATACAACTACCTGAGAGAAGCTCAAATCAGATTTCTTCTCAACCGCGTAATGCTAGTTCAAGGCGCCAATCTACCAAGAAGCCGAAGAACTCTTCTTCTCAAACCCACAATGCTCAGTCGAATGTCTATTCTTAAAACATCTACGATATTTGAAGGGAATCCCTTCATAGTCCAAAGGTTGAACCCATCTTCCCTTAGGATCTCAAAAGGAAGCCCCTTTGAAACATCCATCTCAACCAAAATTCAAGCATAGGTGGAATGAAGAATGTCAGAAGATTCTTCATCCACCAACAGAAAATCCCCAAGAGCATTACCAACATCCTGAAACAAAGAATCAACCCAGAGATGAAGGAGAATGTAAGGAAGATGATCCTAAATTGAAATCTTATCAAACTTTTCAGAAGAAGGATTGAACTCAGGGTGCCAGGGTTTAACCATAAGCGAATATTTTTTCTTTATTCTAAAAAAATGGTCACCCAATATTTTCTTTCTATCCTTTGCAATCTCAAATTTTGCAAGGAAAAAATCTCTAGCCATAGAGTAAATGTGAACTCTACCAGTGAGGATGAGCTCCCAAAACTTAGAAATCTAGGCACGCAGTTCAGGGAGGCTAGTCCAATAACCCCTAAACTGAAATATGACAACATGAGAAGAAAATAAAAACACATTACGGTCTATTTCCTCCTTCGTACCCTTGTTCAGCTTCAAATGTATAGCACACGACATTGGAATGTAACATTGAGTAGGAAGATGCCTTGAGGGCACCAAAAAACCTCCCGAAACACCCTAGACAAAAGAAGCCCAAGCAACAGAGTTCGGGCCAGCACCAACCCCACTAGCCGTAGGATTGGGGTGAGCCAAACAAACAACAGAATCATTAAACACATTTACAATAAACATGGATGAGAGAGGCCCATTGTTTGGGCAAGAGAAGCTCAAACATGTAGGGAAAAATTCATTTGTAGCTAGGCGGGAGCTGTTAAGAAGTAGACATGTTCAAAAAGTTTTACCTTGTGTTTTCAATATGAATATTTAAACAATAGAGTAGATGGTGTTAGGCTCATTTAACTTTAGCAACTCATACGAGATTATAGATCTATAATTAAGGAAAGTTAACCCTTCAACTTTTGTGACTCTAACAATGATATAATGACAAGTGTAAAATAATAAATTATTATTCATAAGAAAAGGAAGATAGTTGTTGAAGGAATATGATTAGAATCGAGACACTCTCAATTTCCTTTTTCTATTGTATGTAATAGATTAGTTTTTAACAATACAACATAAGATGACTGTTAATTTTAGTTCTTGTCATAGAACTATAATGCAGGTTATGTGTTTAAACAATGATTAGTAGTTCCTTTCTCCAGCCAATCAGATTTGTAAACTTTGTTGTTGTAAATTGTTTTACAATGTCTAACATGTAGAAGTTGATCAATTTTAGCTATTTATAATTAATTTTGTGTTTTTGTTAGATTTTGATTGGTGGAGAAATTGGTCATCACAAATTTCAAAGAAAGAGAATGCACAAATGCCTATGCACTAGCTTTGAATTGATGTGGCATTTCTCTATCTTCATTCTTCTCTATTCATGATTTTATTTGGATTCATAGACTGCATATTGTCAGAAGCATGGTTTGAGCGAGCTTCCTTGAAGTGAATTCCATTTCAATCTCCTTGAGAACATCTATATTTAACATGACAACTAACAATCGGGTGAGTTAGGCTTCTTGTGTGTTGAAAAATATACATATATGCAATCCCTATATGCAGAGATGGCCTGCACATAAAATATGTGGACAAGTGGGATCAAAGATTAAAGGTTCTCCCATACCACTTTTCTCCAGAGGCCTAGACAAATGTTTGAAGGTTGTAGATAGTAGCGAATAAAGAATTGATGGTGGCAAATGAGGGAGACAAATACATAATCCTTAGCTAGGACCAACCTTATTGAGATGTTCATATTGGGTTTTAATCCAACAATTTGAGATATAGTAGTTGTGAGGCTCATATTGCAGTTTGATGTTTATACGGGGATTGAACTCATATACATATATGGAAAATGTGGAAGCATACAAAATGAATGCCAACTATGTAATAAAATTTTGAAAGCAAGGATCACATCATGGAATGGTATGATTTCATGGTATGCTCAAAATGGATTTGTGGAAGTGTTCTCAAAGCTTTTAAATAGATGCAACAATGAAAAGTATTAAACAATGTTGTCACTTAGTTAATGTCTTCCCTCAATGTCCTCAATTAGGAGATCTATAATAGGTTGAAGACATTCATGCCTATGTTTGTACAAAATATTTAGCTTCTTCTCTTCCTAAAGTGCTTAAATATGGTACTTGTTTTCAATCTCATGATGGTTCAAAATAGCCCAACCAATACTTAGTTGTTTTTGACATTTTGCAAAAAGAAAGTCCTGAAGAAGATTCTTGTAGCTCGTCACACAAATAGATCTAGGATTTTTCTTTCACATCAAGAGGTATAATGTAGACTAAAGTAAACAATGTGTAATAGTCATTTTTAACGAGTATAAATTATTCCTCATAGTCATTGCGATTATAGGTAAAATGATTATCATTAACAATGATCTTTATACAATATTTTATAAACATAAGAAAGAATAATTTTTCACGCTTCTTTCAAGCCAAAAATAGCCATGTTATTAAACACATAGTAATGATCTATAAAAATTAAGCAACATGTGAGCTATCATTTCCGAGCTTTCTCCCTGAACAATGTATTATTGTGAGAGCCACCCATTATAATAAGGCGATTTACACCCAATAAATTTAGAGGATATATGAATCTAATAAATTTCTTAGCGAAAGTAATTCTTAAAAGAGATAAGAAAATATAGTAACCAAAAGATACTTTGAAATTTTATACAATTCTACTCTTTCTATGGATTTGTAGTAAAATGCAAATTATATGTAATCTTTGACTTTCTTTTAAAATTGTTTATGCTACCCATCTATCATTGAACACAACCAAAATTGTATCTACAACAATAAGACTATGAATAGTCCACAACATGGTAGATTCAATCAAGGTAGAGAAGATTCTACAATATTGGTAGTAGCAACTACTTACCCTTGAATAAGAAAAGTAGGAAGACATTTCTAATCATGTCACATTAGTAGGACATTATCTACTTAGTAGTATAATTAGCCAAGGAGAATTATCCCAAGTCCTTTCATTTCTTAAGATTTGCATGGATAAAAAATTTACTTATTTCATAATGAAAAACAAAAGTACATAATACAAGATAATTTAGAATCCCGATAAATTTCATAGGCCTTCTATAATCAAGCTAAAGAAATATTTGAAGATCAATTTTTGATTACTTGAAAGGTATTTTCTTGTAATGTGAAAACATTATTTGTAATGGAAATAATAAGTCTTTTGGGTTGCTAGCCCAAATACAACCTTAGCTAAAAGTAAAATTTGAGGCCTAATTCTATATGAATTCTTATCCACAAAAGTGTGTATTATAGTTATCTTGGGATAAAAAAGAAATATTTATATCAACATATATAGTTGATGGAACCTAATATTAAGTGTCATATAATGGACCAAAATAAAGGGTTGGTATGTAGATGGTGTGGCCCAAATGTGGTGGATAATGTGGAGTTCTACCAACATCATGGGTTGGCATGTAGATTCACTAGTCTCTGACCTTCTCTTCTATATTTGCATCATTGGACTACAAGTTCTTGGAAATCCTTAGTCTCTGGTAATATTGAGCTTTTCCCTTGTGAAAAGGGGCTTTTTATTATTGTGTTTTCTTCCTTTGAAGATCATGATTTGGTGCTGAGAAATTTGTGGGTTTGGGGGAATCACTCTCTTTTTTCCAAATACTAGATAGTCACCTTCAACCCCTCATTGAACTGCTCAATGTGCTCTCCATGTGAGTTCTTATTCCTAATCGTCCACTCCATTTTTGGGATATGTCTTACTTTGAGGCCATTGGAAACTCTATTGGCCATTTCTTGAAAGTGGATGAAGCTACGACTTTGATGGGTTGCTCTACATTTTCTCACATTTTGGTTGACATGGATATCTCCACACTAGTGTTGGGGGATGTGGTGAAGATGGTTGGGGATAGGAACTTGGACTCAATCACTATATTATGAGCGCCTCCCCTTTCAATGTTGGTGATTCTTCTCTACTGGACATCAAGCTACAAACTGTTCTCTTTTGCATCATAAAGGTGTTGCCACTTGGTGAAAGGATACAAATGATGATCATTTGACCATCTAGGCTTTTGATTCTCTCTATAAATCTACCTCTGAGGACTCCTCACAAGATGATGATGAGGATGAAGCTCCTACTGCAAATCTGGGTGATACTCCTGCTACAAATCTAGGTGATACTCCTGCTACAAATTTGGGTTATGCTTATGCTACAAATCTGGGTGATACTCCCATTGTAAACCATGAGGATACCACTCTTTCTCCTACTGGTGCAACCCCTATAGCCATGTGGACTAGTCTTTGCATTTTTCTCTTGCTCTGCTCTAAGTTTTTGTTGACTATGTACAATTTTCTCAACACTTCGGCCATTGTGATGATAGATTTCCAAATTGAGTTTCGTTAGTTTCTCCCCCTTGTGGTGGGGATCCTAATGAAATTATTGCTTAGACAGTTGTTTGAAGGAACATAAAAAATAGTTCTTTAAACTCACACTCCTCTCCACATGCGGTGGGTGAGAGGCCCTCCCACTCTTGGGGAAGGCTACTAGCCAATGTGTTATTATTTTGTTTGTTTTTATATTTTGTTTTGAAAACACCTATTTTTTTCATGTGTTGTTGATAATCTGTTGATGGTCTCTAATTGCCAACACCCCTATTTTAGTGTTGTTCTCTTTGACACCTTTGGGTTGTAGTTGTGTAAGGAACAACCCCCTTGTTAGGTTGTTGATTATAATAAAAAACATAAAGGGCATAGAATAATTCAAGTGATGTGGACCCTAGCACATAAAAACATTAAATTATGGGCCCATATTTCCTTAAACAAAGTAGGAATTTAGTTTATTAAAATAGAAAACTTATTGATTTACTATAACACGTTGACCAAATAAAGAAATGATCTACTTGAAGAAACTTTAGTACATAATTTTAATGCAAGTGCAATGGTTGTTACAAGTAGTGGTTGTCTTTACACCAAAATATTGACCTATTAATGCCTGATACAATCACTAGACTTATAGAATCCACAAGAGGTAGTTAAGCCATGTCATAAATCCCACAAGGGATGTTGGTGCACTACCAACAATTCCCCTACTAGTGTCACTCACCGTGACTTGCGTAGATTCGAACCTATGACCAAGTTCTAATACCACTTGTTACATGTAAAGCATCTGACATTGAAATTTGGTTGCCTCATAGGTTCTTCACTTTGATTCTATGATAAATTAATTTTCCCACCTGATCTAGAAATTTCTCCCTTCTCAAAGCCAAGTCCTTGTGTATCTCCTTTGGGTCTTAGAATTTCAAGCTGAGCATCATGCTTCTCTTAACTAGATTTGAATTTTTTGTTGAATTCATTAGCTGCAACAAGCTCACTCCTAAGAATTTCATTAATTCTTTCAAGTTCTTTCTCATTATGTCTTGCTTCATAAAGATCAAGCTACACCTGTCCAATTCGACAATTCAATTTTTGGCATTCATATGACTTGTATTTTAAGGATTTTTCAAGATGTTCCTAATTCCTTTTCTTTTCCTCAATCTCCTTAGTCAACTTCATCATCATGGCTTCCATCTCATGTTTCAAGATATCCTTTTCTTTCACAAGCTGCTCACACTAATCATATTTCTCCTTCATGGTTGATGAATCATTAGTGCTTCCTTTTAGCTTCAACTAATCAACAAGATCTTTCATCCTTTCTCTAGATTTTTTCAACTGCTCCTTCAGATTCTCTATAAAGCTTTTAGCCTCTTTGAGTTTCTCTTTTAGCTCAATGTTTTCAGCATTTTATGTGTCGACATCTTCATGTGCAATCAAGAGATGCTTTGGAATACTGTTGAATCACCCATCATGACCTTCCTCAAGATGCTAGACTTTCTCCAAGGCACAAGTCTCTAATACCAAATGTTGGTATTAAGGAACACTGAGAGAGAGGGTGAATCAGTGTTATAAAATTTCTATATAGATGAGTCTGATTCTTTAACCATAAACTAAATGAAATAAAAAGTAAACAATTGAAATACAAAAAAAACATCCACAAACTCATAACACCATAATTTTTTCATGGAAACCAACTTAAGGGAAAAAGCGCGGTGGGGATGAAACCCACAATTATCTCTGTAGAAATAATAAGGACCCAGGTAAGGGAAATAGTACAAAAGGGAATGCACTTTGCATTTGGGCCTACTTCCTAGAGCTCATTGCTCAAATTACAATACATAGAGGTTCACTTCCATACAAATGTTTGGATTACAATCCAAAATTAGGAACTAAGAGATAGCATCATCTATGCCTATATAGTTCCATTTAGGTACATCACATATATATCAACCTAACCTTATATATTAGTTTCTTCAAATATATATAGAACATCAATATATCATATCTGATCTTTGCATGATATCCTCTTACTATCACATCTCAAAATCATAACAAAAAATCATCCTTATATACCCAATAGCAAGATATAAGAAGTTATCCTATCAGCTCCAAGAACATAAATAAAATGGTATGTTAGCTAAATCATCTATCAAATCTTCATGCTAACCTTGATCGATGTCACAAATATATTCTATCATGTCATCTATACCAAAAAGAACTAGATCATCGATCTGTTAGGATCATTCATCGATCCAACAAGTGATTATCTCTGCTCCTCATACTTCACTGTCAACCCGATACTCATTTTCATAACTTATGAAAATCATAACATAAACACGCATGATCCCATAATAACACATTATATACCTTGTAGAATCTTCCTCTAGCTTTGCAACTCGAGACACTTATGTACTTGTCTATACCGTTCTTTTTACTGATCTATGTATATTGTTCCTATTCTTCCATACTTAGCCAAATTTCTATTTCGATCTTCGGTAAAACCAAAAATGGTCAAGTGGCCATAAGATATGTATGTAGTTACCATCAAGGACACAATACAAATAATTAAATACAATGTCTCTTGCCAACAATCTCCCACTTTGACATTGATGGAAACACTTAGTGAAAAATGACTAAGTGCCCAAGAAAAATGTCAATCACCAAAAAGGTCTCCTCTAACCAAAAATATGAGCTCCCCCTAAGATAAATAACTCATTTTTCACTCCTTATCTCTCCCTCTTTGACATCAACAACAAAGGTTGCGACTTCTCACAAAACTCATCTACCAAAAACCTATATCATCCTCTTATGTACACATAGGAATGCAAAATATACCTACAAAAGTTTGAAAATGTCATAGAAATTGCTCCTCAGAGCTACAAAATCTACATCCCAACTTTTCTTAATGCTCTAAGTAATCTGAATTTGTCCACAAACTGCATAAGCCAACCTTTCTACTTTGATCAAATTTGGTGCATAGAGATATTCATAGGTTGCAACTGATTCCTTCAAGCCTCTTAACAGAATATGCAATTTAGGAACTATCAGATTCATTAGTTCACCAGTCCTTCCCTTAACTTTTTTCCTTTCAGTGACGAGAGTTCTAAATTTATCATTGAGTTTTGTCACTTGTGCTGCATGAACCAATACTAATTCCTTAAAAGGATCAAATCCTTGTGACATTTCAGATAGCTTAGCTTCACTCTCCTTAATAATTTTATCTTGATATCTGCTACATGCTTGGAATAATCAACACAAGATTGATAAAATTTATCTCCTTCTATCAATGCATCCTTCAGTTGCTGAATAGAAAATCCCAAATAATTCTTATCCTTAACAATCGTGATATTCGAGTGGCTAAATCTACTGGCATTGAATTCATTTTGAACTTTTATTACTATATATTTCTCTAAGTTTTGAATGTGAGTGTGAAACACATCTAATTATCCTTCTAACAGACTAGATGTAGAGTCACTTGGATCAAATTTATGAGCTGGTATGATCTTACTTAAAACATTTTTTTCCCTAGATAGAAGTGTGTTTCCTTTTTCATTAGTCTTCAAAATCCACTCTCTTGCTTTGGCATGAGAAACCATAGAAAGTACCATCAACTGATCTTCACTAAGAGTTTCCAATTCATTTGGACCTTGTATATGCATATCGGTGACATCCTTTCCAAGAATGTAGGAACTGCCTCCATAGTGTCTGTTGCCTCTTTAGTCTACTCAATTTTTACTTGCTCAACCTTCTCAAGGGTCTAATCTTCAATAGGATATGATTCTTCTCTCACCTTTGTAATCACCTAAAAGTGGGCTATTAGAACCTAAGGCCCTATTTGCCCTTAATTCAGCACATAACCTTGATTATGTTAATTTGATCTTTGATTATTAACATAAACCCCCAAAAATTCAATAAACTCCTTCAAATCCTAAATCAAGCATTTACCACTAAGGTTGCAAGCAAAATCAAGACAATTAACTCTAGGCCTATTTAATTAATTCAATCCCACCAATGCAAGGCTAGAGTTATTAATTAAAAGAAAAGCATAAATACCTCCTAAATCAAATAAACACAACAAACACACTCTCATGATTAGGAGGCTTGCACATGGATCAAGGATCAAGCCAAGATGCATCTCAACCACTCCTCCCAGATGCATCTCAACCGTCGAATCCCTTCAAACTCCTATAAAATAGAATTTTCAAAGGCTTCTTTTCTTCTTCTCAATGTTTTCTAAATGCTTCTACATGCTTCTAATTTGGCTACTCTAGCTTATTTTGGCATTTTGAGATTACATGCTTGAATTGTGAGGCTTCATAATCCATGATTATTGAACTCTCATGCTTGGAGGATTTGCTCACTAATGTCTTAGTTTGTAGATGTTTTCATGCTTTTCATGCTTAGTTAAAGAACACTTCAATTTGGTTAAAATGGAAAGAACTTTACTTGCATACATGTACTCTTGAATCTCTCATTTTAGTGTAGATTGTCACTATTTAAGGGTTAAATCTGAGAGCAAACTAACCCCTTATTTCATACTCACACTAATTAGAGAGCAATAGGATGTTTTTTCTTGTTAATTTCTTCAATTGAATGCTTATTTTCTCTAACAAGTGATGTCATTATCCTATTGAAATGTTGTGGTGCAGGCCACAAACTCACACACACATTTCTGGCACCCACCGTGGGGCTGAGCCCCAGATTTTCCAATTTTCTTGCATTTTTAACTAACTATCGCCATGCAATTTTCTATCAGAGGATCATATTTGGGAAGATCAATCGTATATAGAATTTCTTGGATCGTATCCTGGATTCGCGGATCACATCCGATAACTAGGTCGCATCTATTTAAATCCACGATCGCATCGTGTGATCCAGGTCGCATTAGGGAAATCCAGTCGCATTTGGGAAATTGCATCATTTCTGGAAATTGGGGGGAAAATCTAGGATCGCATATGGGAATTTTTATTTTATTTTTGGGTTTTCTAATGCCTAATGAATTTCATTGTTGATTTCTCTAGTTTTTAGTAGCTTAACTATGGTTTGCAGGTTGAGAAATAGAGACCCAAATGCTAAACCTTGTCTTTGATTTGCTTTGAGGATAAAATGAACTTTATGTTTTTGTTTTGAGCACTTAATGGCAATTTAATTTCACCTTGTAAACCAATTAGAGGAATATGCTCTTTTCCCCTTGAGGGAGAATCAGAAACTCAAAAATTGGCTTATATTTTGGAATTAAATTGGGGAATGAATGCTAACAAATTGCATATTTAGTTTTCCTTAAAGCATTTTCTTTTGATTTTTGGATTTCTAACAAGCTAACAAGCTAATGGGTGAATTTGATGTTTGCATGTGATTTTGAAAGCTTAACAATTGTTTGTAGGACATTTTCCCAAGACCAAAAACAAAAGATTACTAATACTTGTCATGCAGGTTGCCTCTAAAGCAAATTCGACACAAAAACTTTATGCTTGATTTTTCTAGGAATCTTAAACAATTTGAGATCAAGTTGCAAATCAGCTAGAGGATTATGCTCTTTTCCCCTTGAGGGAAAACCAGAAACTCAAACGTTGGTTTGTTATTTGGCATCAAATTGGAGTAATTGAACTTTAAATATGCATGATGTGTTTGGGATTTGTGGTAAAAGTAAGGAGATTATGCTCTTCTCCTTCATGGAGAACCATAAATCCAGAGCTTACTATCATTTATCCATTTTCTTTATTGTATACCTTTAGAGGGCCTACCGGTTGAGGAAAAAATCTCCCGGGAATGACCCAAGTGGGGACAAGTCTTTCGCCGACTCTTCCACCCCACTATAAAATTTGACACTTCCTTGAGGCTAAAGCCTTGGAAGACATGATTTATCTTGTCTTGGGAGATTTATGATCAATCCCAATGACTGACTTGGATTTCGTGTAGAGTGGAGCCGCTTAAATCTCACTTTTCAAGACTACACACTTTCAAGTTCCTATAGGGTTAACAACCTCAATCCTGCTTGCGGGACTATGGGAGATAATTGTGAATAGATGCCTTCATTAAAAGCTCTATGTTAGATGCCAGCCAGATCACCCCCAAAAGGTTGTTATCACTTGTGTGAGGCAAATAGTAATTACCCCAAGAAATTCACCATATCGAGCCCCCATTGACATTAACACTTGGAAAATATGGCCTCCAATATCCATTGCGTGTTATTGGATTGCGATATTCTGAGGAGTCTTTGGGTCTGTTCCTAAGTTAGTGAACAAGTGGTTTCAATCTCTACCTAGTATAAGGCAGGTTAGGTGTGTTTGATTTAAAATGATTGCTTGATGTGTCTTAAATACAAATTCATTTAATTCCCCCCAAATGAACAAGCACGCAACATTTACAAGCATTTACAAACACCTGATAGTCAGTGGAATTTGACAGACATGGCACATTTTTTGAGAAACACTGAAATTGCAAATTCCCCGTCATCATAAGATCACATCCGGTATTCCTGAGTCGTATCCTGCATCTCGGATCACATCTGTTCAAATCTTGGTCACATCTCGTAGTCACACCATTTCTTGAGTCACATCTGGTGCATATTTCATTTCCTCAGTCGCATCCCGTATTTCTTCCGTCACATCCAGGGTCCCAATTTGTTTACCAGTCACTGGTTAAGATCGCATCTGGGATAGAGAGCACTTCCGTACCTTCCAGAAGAAATTTTTTCACATTTTTAGATACCCATTTGGCTCATTAGTAAGTTCATGTTGTCAAAACACAGTCATTTGATACCCAGAAAGAGTCATCTTTGAGAACGTCTTGTCATCTTGCATGGTCCAAACCTACATTGTCCAATTGTGGAGTCATTTTACCCAATCAGTTACAACCAAGTTCTCAGCTCATAAACATGGCACTTTGACACCCTTTGACACTGAAACTTTCACACTATCGGACCCATTTTCACATTGGTTCCCAACTCATAAGCAGGGCATTCTAACCCCATTTGATGTTGGATCCACAAAACAACATTTCAAACCCACTCTTGCATCCTTGGATTCACAATCAGAAATTGCAAATAATCAGACCCACTTTTAAACACAAGACACTCATTGGTTCCCCAATCCAGATTTCATGGTTATTACAATGCATAAAACTTAAAATTTGGAGACAAACCCGTTCTCGAAAGAAGTACCCATATTCACATTAGAAATAGGAGAGAGTTCAAGAATCAATCCTTTACGGTACTACACCTAGCACTACTCATATAGCAACACCTGAACCAACAAACACGAATACTAATGGGATGAAAGATTTCATGAAGAAAATGAACAAGCTGAACGTAACAGACAAAAAGAAGAGATACAATACTGTGAAAATATCATAATGATGATGATGATGATGATGATGATGATGCAGATCTCACTGAGAAAGAATACAATATAGCTTTAAGCAACAAACGATTTCACAAAATCATTGAAAGAGCTTTGGATGAAAACAAAGAAAAATATTTCCTTGAACTTGCTTCTAGAGGTGTGAAGTTACCAAAGGACTATGATGTGAGTCAACTCAAGCAAAAAGAAGACCTTAGTCCTATGTCAATTCTAACTAGACAATTACTTGCCATGAAAATAGAAATTCAAGAGCTTAAGGAAGCAAAGGACAAACCAAAACAACAATACTCTTTGGAGCACATATGTCGTTTCCCTTTTGACAAGGGACTCAAGATGATTACATTTCCCAAGAATATTACAATACCAAAGTATGACAAATACATGAGAGATTCAGATCCTCAAGACCATATAAGAGAATTTTGCACAACTAGTATGGAGTTCATGCATGAACAAACATATCTCATGAGGCTATTTCCACGGAGCCTAGGTGGACAAGCTATGGATTGGTTTTCCACACTACCCATAGGAATTAAAACATTTGATGAACTAGTGCAAAAATTCATACAATAGTACTCCTATAACATCCAACACACAGTCACTATGTTAGATCTATGCAATACCAAGAAGAAAATGGGAGAATCATTCTTGAACTTCCTACAAAGATGGAGGAAAATATTTGCACGATATGCTAGACAGATACCTAAAACTAAAAAGATGGATATCTTCATTAACAACTTGGTTCTAGAAATGAATTTCCCAATTCAATTGCAAGGACCACCAAGCTTTGACAAAATGATAGATAGTGCTCTCAAGATTGAGGAAGTCCTAATCAAGAAAGGTGACATTACCATCAACAAGGAAAATAAAGACAAGTACTATCCCTCCAAGGACAAGTACAAGTATGCAAACAAGAACAAACATGTGGTTAATGATGGAGTGGTTGATACTCCTAATCCAAAACCCAAACCAGATGTTTTTAATCTAACAACATGTCTTCAAATGAGCAAGAGTCTGAATCCTACTGTGACTCCAGGAAAAAACAATACTTTCAACAAACCTCAAAGAGAACCTTGGGCACTGAGGCCTAAGAGAACATTTACACCATTGGGAGACACCTTGGAAGTGGTTTTAAAATCACTTGTGGAGAACAAAATTATTACAATTACTGATCTTGGTAAACCTTGGGATCCAGAGGACAAACCCAAGTGGTGGAATGATAATGACTATTGTGATTACCATCATAATAAAGGACACACAACCAATAATTTCTTAAAATTGAGACATGTTATTCAGGATCTTATTGAACAAGGCAAAGTCAAGGTAGATGGACATCACACGAACAATGATCACAAAGAATTTCAAACTCCACTACCTAACTATGAAAAAGGAGAAACTTCTAAAAGCAATAAGATTAATTACACGTACACTGATGGTGACAATGTAATCAATATGATAGAACCATGTGAATATTCCATCAACATGATCACTCTCAAAGGAGTGAAAAAGAAATTTGAATCCTCAAATGTTGTATCATGAAGCCAAGCAAAGCTTACTCTTAAAGGAGTTTTAGCATCTAACACACCAGCTACAACAACAACAACATCTAAACAAGCTGTGCCATCTCCAAAATTCAATCTTGTGGAACAATTGCAAAAGACACTCGCATAGATATCTATCCTAGAATTGTTGAAGATCTCCCCTAGTCATAGGGAGGTTCTTGATCATGCCCTATTGAGCACCAATGTACCAAAAGACTTAGATGTGGATAGATTCCAGGACATGGTTGGTCACATGAGTTCCCCACATTACCTATCTTTTTCTGAAGAGGATGACAAATCAATGAACCAACCACATAATCAACCCCTTCATTTAGAAGTTCTTATTCATAAACACTGGGTCAAACATGTCTTGATAGATGGAGGTGCTGATTTGAACATTTGTCCTTACAACTTGATAAAACAACTGGGTTTCTCAGAGCACACAATTGATCCCAGAAGAAAGATAACAATTAAAGCCTATGATGAGGAAGAAAGATCCTCTAAAGGATTAGTTGTCTTACCCATTAGAGTAGGACCAGTGGAACATGATGTCCTTTGTCAAGTTCTTGATCTACCCTTGGCTTACAACATTCTTCTTGGAAGACCATGGATACATTCAATGGAAGCAGTGCCTTCCACGTATCATCAAAGCCTAAAGTTCCCTCATAATGGAGTGGAGGTGACTATTCCAGTGTATACCACATACACCAGTAATAACCTCAAACAAATGGAAAGCATGGTTCCCCATAACAAAGAAGGGTCCACTAAGGTAGAAACATCCAAAGAAATGGTCTTGAGGAGCTTTGCTAAGAAGATCAATATCCAAGAAACAAACATGGGTGAATACAAGATGGATCCCACAATGTCTTTAACAGATCTTCCCATTTCTCCTAGGACACAAGGGAGACCTTCATCTACATTTATACCTTCCAATGGTAGCACTTTGACTATACATGAAGGAACCAGAATGGTGAAAGAAAAAGTATCCCTAGAAGAAGAAAATGAAGAAAAGGTTGTTTTGCAATGGCTTTACAAAGAACTCAAAGAAGATGGGAATGCTAAACATGTTGAAATATATCCAATAAAATATGGGAAATGATATGAACTTATGAAACAAATGGGGTAAAAAGGAAAATGACTATTGGGAAAAAATAACAAAGGACTAGTAGAACCCCTACACATGGATTTCTGAAATCCTAAGGAGAAGACTGGACTAGGCTTTAGAGAAGCTAGATTTCATCCTATAGCAGAAAGGGGTGCTATATTTGATAGATCAAAAGATTTTGAGGATGAAGAAGAATTGGAAGGACAACCCATTCCTTATGAAAGGTTGCTACTCTTACAAGGAGACCTAGATGTCACATTTCTTGGTACAAGTCTTGAAAAAGAACCAGAAAGAGAACAAATAAATGAATATGATGAAGAACAAGAACAAGAACCTCTTATCTTTGATGCACCACACTTCGATGAAGAACCAGAAGAAATGAATCCACAAGAACCATTGCAAGAAGAGGAGAACCTTGCTAATGAAGAAAATGAGGTACCCATGACTATTGCCCACTTTTTGGGAGTTTCAGATTATAGTCAGGTAGACTCACATGAGTACGAATGGGATGTTCTCTCTGATGCCACCATGGACATAGAAATAGATGTGATACACAAGTTTACTCCTAGAACCTTGATTGAAGAAGGAGAAAGTTCTAATGTTAGATCACTAGAGTTAGATCCGCATAACATCAACATGAACTCTAATAATAATGAATCTGACTCTAATAATCCTAACACTTATCTAGAAACAAACTTAATAGATGATGTCTTACAAGTTACAAACAATGATAACAATGCGGTGTTGTCTCTTGAACCTGTTGAATCTTTGTCCTTGAAATACCCTGACTTGATAGACTGGGATGAACCTACAAACACAAGCTTTCTATCCTTTGACAATGACTATTCCATAGCCTTTTATATTAATGCTTGTGAACCATTCCATTCTTCCACCAGTGTAATGAGCAAAATCATGACTGAAGAGGATATCAAGTTTCTTGGTCTTAAAAAGAAAAACAAAAAGAACAAGAGGTCTGATGGTAAAAACCACTTAGTGACAATATTGAAAGCTGGATTCATTAGAGCTATTGATTATGCAGAGTGGATCTCCAACATAGTTCCTATTTCTAAGGCGGACAAATCCATAAGAGTGTGCACAGACTTTAGGGATCTCAACAAGGCTTGTCCAAAAGACAATTTTCCATTTCCAAACATAGACATGATTGTGGACTTAACAATAGGTTATGAGATGTATTCCCTAATGGACAAATTTTTAGGATATAATCAGATCAAAATTGCTCCTGAAGACCAAGAGAAAATGACATTCACCTATGCATGGGGAACATATTGTTGGAATGTGATGCCATTTGGTCTCAAAAATGCAGGTGCCACTTATCAAAGGGCAATGACCACAATATTCCATGACATGATGCACAAGAATATGGAAGACTATGTTGACGACACTTTGGAAAAATCAAGAATGAGGGCTACACACATAGAGGATCCGAGGAGAATCTTTGATAGGATGGAGAAATTCCAATTAAGACTTAATCCTAAGAAGTGCACATTTGTCGTGTCATCTGGAAAACTCTTAGGATTCATAGTTTCAGCTAAGGGAATTGAAGTGGATCCAACAAAAGTAAAATCTATTCTAGAAATGAAACCACCAAAGAACATTAGCCAAATGAGAACTTTACAAGGCAAGCTATAATCCATAAGGAGGTTCATATCTCAGTTGGTGGATAAAGCACAACCCTTCACAAAATTAATGAGGAAAGGAACCATATTCACTTGGGATGAGCAATGCGAAGAAAATTTTATCCAAGTCAAGAATTATCTGATGAATTCTCCAATTTTGATGGCACCAATCTGTGGAAAACCTTTGTTTCTCTACATATCAGCCACAGATACGTCACTAGGGGTACTTCTTGCACAAGAGGATGAAACCAAGAAAGAAAGAGCCATATACTATATCAGTAGAACTTTGGTCACATATGAGCTAAACTATTCAATGATATATAAGCCATGCCTTGCAGTGGTGTTTGCATCCCAAAAGCTTAGACACTATATGTTGGCACACAAGGTGAAACTAATGGCTAAAATTGATCCCCTTAAGTACCTATTGAACAAAGAAATGCTAATAGGAAGACTTGCTAAGTGGGTCTTGATCCTAAGTGAATTCGATATTGAGTATGTGGATAGGAAAGCCATTAAAGGACAGGTGATTGTTGATCAACTTGCAAAGACACCATTGACTGATGACAAGCCATTACTTGTGGAATTTCCAGATGAATCTATCATGCACTTAACAAAATACCCCTAGAAAATGTACTTTGATAGATCCTTCACACAAAAAGGATCAAGAGCTGGTTGCTTATTCATCACACCACTAGGATATAATATTCCCAAGGCATACAAAATGATTTTTCCATGCACCAACAATATAGAAAAATATGAGGCTCTTGTGAACAGGCTCAAGCTTGCAATAGAGTGGAAAATCATTGAATTACACATCTATGGGGATTCACAGCTCATTATCAATCAAGTGAATGGTGATTATCATACTAAAGATGAAAAGCTCATGCCCTACTAGATAATGGTGGATGATTTGAAAAAGTACTTTGTCGTCATCATGTTTTAGCAAATTCCTTGATCAAAAAATAGAGCAGCCGATGCGATGGCTACTTTAGCATCCACACTACAATTGGAAGAACACCAATTTCACTATGACTTCCTGGTGGAAGAACTCCCTTTCCCAGCTTATGACTCTCTTGAATGCCAAATTGTTTGTGTCCTTGAAACTCAAGTGTTATCCAGATATGCCCATATCTACTCCTATCTTAAAGACCAAACAATTCTTGAAGGCTATTCTAGAAATGAAAAGAGATCCCTCCTAAGAGCAACATCACGTTATGTAATCATCGCTAATGACTTGTTTAGATGTAGTCTAGATGGCACACTTCTTAGGTGTTTAGAACATGAAGAGTTTAATTGTGTATTAAAAGAAGTTCATGAAGGTGTGTGTGGATCACACTCAAATGGTTTTTCATTAGCTAAGAAACTCCTAAGGGTTTGATACTATTGGCCCACCATGGAGAAAGATTCTATCCACTTTGAAAAAACCTATAAGAAATGCCAGATCCATGGCAACCTCATACATGCGCCAGCTAGAGAGTTGATTCCTTTCATAACACATTGGCTATTTCAGCAATGGGCCTTTGATTTGGTTGGATATATTTACCCCAATTCATCAAGCGGACACAAATATATCATCACCGCAATTGAGTATTTCACTAAATGGGTGGAGGCTGTCCCACTGTCCAATGCAACATGAAAACAAGTTTCAATGTTCATCTTGAATTACGATATTTACCATTATGGTGTACCCTCATCGATTGTGACTTACAATGGGGGTCAATTCAAGAACAAAGAAAAAGATGAGTTGTGTCTTTAGTTTGAAATCACTCAACATTGTTCCTCAATCAATTACCCTCAAGGTAACATATAGGTTGAGGCATCAAACAAAAACATTATGAAAATCTTGCATAGGATAGTAAACAAATCAGGAAGGGATTGGCATTTGCAAATCAATCCAGCATTGTGGGCTTACAAGACAAGCATTAGAACACCAATTGGTACAACTCCTTTTTCACTAGTCTATGGATCAGAAGCAGTCTTACTAGTTGAAGTAGAGATTCCATCACTGAAACATCTAGTCACTGATGAGGACTATCAAATCTCTAGACTGCATGAACTTGAATTGTTAGATGAGTGCAGACAACATGTGTTTGATCATCTCAAAGCTTACAAGAAGAGAATGTCAAGAGGATACAACAAGAAGGTAAAACCTAGAAGTTTTTAGATAGGAGATCTAGTTCTTAGAGAAAATCCTAAAAATCAACAGCATCAAGAGCAAAAGGGAAAATTTGAACCCAACTGGTTGGGTCCCTTTGTCATTACAACATCATTTGGATCATGAGCCTATCAATTGGCTACACCTGAAGGATATGTTTTACTAGATCCAATTAATACTCTACATCTGAAAAGGTTTTATGCTTAACATTCTTGAGGAAGCTCCTGTACAGTGAAAAGAGTCCTAAAAAAAGTTCAAAAACAACAAATATGGGTCTTGAAAAAAATAAAAAACAATGGAAAAAGTCCTGAAAAATGACTATCTTGGTGAAAACCTAGCAAAAAGGCACCTTGATGAGTCGAAAAGAAAAAAGAAAATAGAAAAAAAAAAGAACAAAAAAATTGGAAAAGAGAAAAAGTGTCTTGGTGAAAACCTGGTAAATAGGCGCCATGATAGCAAAAATAGAATGAAACTGTGGCCAAGTGGTGAAAACCTAGTAAATAGGTGCTACTTGTAATCAACACTCTATCTATCAAGATGATGCTTGCACCTTTGGCCTATGTAAATATCAGTTTGTATACATCCCTTAGTCACTTTCGTGACATGCCAAATCCTAAGAGAACTATCAGAGAATTGTGCCTTCCTAAGACAGGAATATGTCCACATTAGGGTCTTAGGTAAACTATTTTTCCCTAGGGAACATTTGATCAAATCACATTCGTTGACAAGATGTTACATTCGCAATTGACAATAAACTATGAACAAACGGTGTTTTTAAACACCAACCAGCAAGATCTAAAAATGTGGTTCTCAACACAATGCCATGCTGAAAACAATGTTTCTAAACACTAAAACAGGTGAGACACTTATGAATGAAGGAATGAATCTTTGATTGATAATAATTCTTATATGTGTGTTTGCAAGATTAATCAAGAGTGTTTTTAAACACTATAACCACAACTGTCTATTTCTATTATGCAAATACAATGATCATGTTAAAGGACAACGGAATTTTCCTATTATCAATTTTTGATTGTTATGTTTCCTTGAGTAACTTTATGATGTCTACAGACTAAGAGGAACAAGGACTAGGGGCATAAAATTTTCTATCTTCTATTTGTGGTGATAAATCCAATGATCTTAGGTGATCATGGGAATGGGTGTCTACTATAAGAGCCTCCAGCATGATTGGAACACCATGTATACCTCGACCTGTTTCCTATGAAAACCTTAGTGAGGTTGGATCTATTTCCTTGCTTGTTTAAAAACTAACAAAGATGAACTATTTCCTAGTAAGGTGCATAGTAAATCAGATTATACCCTAGGATATGAATACAAAATGATAGGTCATTGTGGGTATACATTTACACATTGTGCACTAGAAAAGAAATGGTTTATGTCAAACAGGAAGTAACTGACAACATTCTATCTAGGTGCTTTAATGTTTAGGTTGTCTTCCAACATGGCGAATAAAAAGGATGTATTCATATTTTTAGGATTGCTAAATCTATTTGTGAAAATTGTACTATCCTAATGAGGTCCCGCTAACAGAGCCTCTATGATGAAAAAACAACCTGCCTTGAATAAACAATGACTGTCCTAGGTGTCTTAGGTACATTTCATTGGTTAATTGCATTAAGGTTCATTTTAGTTGCATATCATATTAATTTGCATTAGGTTCATTTAGATGCATTTCATTTTCTTTAGTTGCATTGAAATTTATTTTAAATTGCATTCATTTTAGTCTTGCATAAGCATGAAAATGTGGATTCAACTATCTAAGACATTGATACGAATTGAGAAGCTATCTAAAAACATTTTGACATAAGCTAAAAATTCTAAAGCATGAAACATTAACCATTTGACATGTGTGACCAAGTGCATCATGGAATCATAAAGCAACTAAACCTAAAATGATTGAGTATAAATCACTGATATCCATTTGCATTCATAAACCATTTCATTTCATAAAACCATTTGCATTTTGCATCCATATTCATTCATACATAAATAAAAGTGAGATGTCCATACATCACATCTTATACATCTTATACATCCATACATTCATGAAAACTTTGAAAATAACAAAAACATGAGCATATATCAGTGAAATATATTATGACATCATTTTATCATCACTTAATATAAGGTTGACCAAGTACAACAATCACATGAATATGAAAGGCATAAAACAAACATCAGATATCACATGTGCAGAAAGTAAAACCATCAGAGATAGCAAATGAGATGGATCAGAATTAGCATGAGCATCAATATACCATCAACAATGGCCATAAACAGAATATCAAGAATGTCCATCAGCATATCAAATCATCAACAATGTTAGAGTATCAATATATCAAAGAGCATGGATAAAACAATGAGATAATGTATCAACAAAAGTCCAAGAGTCCGGAGGACATGAAAGTACATCGATAAAAAATGGTACAGATACAAGATATGCAATGAGGTATAATGAGTCCAGGGATACAAAATATAAACATGATAGAGGTCTACACCTCACTGGACCCCTCATCCTTAGCTAGAGGATCAGGAGGGGGTGCATCTGCTCTGCCAGGCAGTGGTGGTGGTGGCATGACACCCTCAGACTGCTGAGCAATAACAGAATATAATAGAGCCCTCTAAGCAATAGGAACAACACCGTAATACAAAGAGAAATAGTATGTCACCCTCTATCCCTGGTGGGTGGCTGTATGCACATATCTATCTCGCTCAGCTCTCAACTGTGCAAGCTGTGTGTCCCTACGTGCCCTCATCTGTGTCAATTATGCATCTCTATTTTCTCTTAGCTGAGTAATCTAGGTGTCTCTCTCTGCTCTGACCTATGCCAGCTATGAGTCCCTCTCTGATAGCTGCGCTGTGAGGGTAGCCACATGTAATCTCAAAGCAGCTCTCTCCTTCTCACATTGAGACCATCTAACTCCGTCACCACCTACAGGGGGATCCTGTCATGCCTGCTGCTGCTACTGATCTCCATCACCTCTTGCAGGTCTCTGAGCATGCTCATCTCGATGTAATAATGGCCCTGTATCTCTCTGAGGAGGAGTGACCCGTACTCTGCATTGCCTATGACTGGTATCTCCCCCAGAGGCCCGTTGTCTACTACCACCTACTGCACCACCACCACCACCCCTATCATCTCCACCATCACCTCCATCACCTCCATCTCCTCTACCCCTGTGGGCCCCATCTCCATCTCTCCCTCCACCTCTGTGGGCTCCATCTCACCCTTTCCCCCTGTCACCTCCTCCAGCAGCTCGGGCTTGACCCCCAACATCATCATTTGGATCATAGTCAAGTGCATCCTCAATATGCGGAATGACATTGTCAGGAGTAGTGAACCTAGGATACAGATGCTTGAGATAGTGATCATGATACTCATTAGTGACACATGCATCACGAACAACCACCTGGTAGTCCCAGTCAACGCGATCCATATGTGAGATCTCATATACTATCATCTCAAATATCAGTCGGCCTCCCCATTGAGCCTCCTCACTTCTAATTCATGCATAAAGACATGTCTCCGGGGACATGCCCTGTACTCTCCCATACTGTCGACATACTCTGGTGATTAGAAAAAACTCAATGATGTAGCGGGTCCTCCCAACAAGATACCTCATTTGAAAAAAGTATGGCATATGTCTGGCATCTGAGGGCCAAGCCTCACAATCTAAATATGGTCGCCACTCTACATTAGTCACGTCATCAAGAAGACGTCGCTAGTACTCTAACTTGCCTAGGTGGGGCTGCTTAATGAAACCATAATACATATAAATATAAGGTAACCCGGCATCGCGATGCTTATCTACAATGGGACGGGTCATGGCGATATGCTCCCATGCCCAGACCTACAATACTATACTCCCTACAGTCATAGATCTAGAGTGCTGATAGACAATCTCGTGAAGCTCACGATACATGTGAGCTAATATTTAGCTACCCCAAGCATATCTCCTGGGAGACTCAATCATCTATCCAATCACTCTAGACCAGCCACACATGAAACTGTGCTGGCCCCTATCAGGCATCATAATGCCACCTATCAGACCAGCTAAGTAAATAGGAAAAGGGGCATAGTTGGCGACCATGTGGTCCCAACTCAAATAATGACCTTTGATCATGTCATCCTGAAAGACTCTCCTCACATCGGCAATCGCCACAAATGTAGATGCCTCGTACTCTATTCGAGTACCCATCACATATACATGCATAATCCTCCACATGTCCTTAGGTGTCACTATCATCTCATAGGTCAGTAAATGAAAGGTGTTATGCTCCGAATGCCACCTCTCCGCCAGTGCTATAAGAAGACCATGATTTACTTGAATATGAGGTAAATCGACAAGATTCCAAAGACCACAATGCTGAACTACCTGTTGATCCTCAGGATTCATCTGATCATGAAGAGCCAAGACCTGGGCTGGCCTCGGGGATCTAAATAATATGACAGAAAAATCAGCCTACACAATAGAAAATGAGGGCACTATGTCAGCATTAGACAAAAGAAATTGGTTGAAAAATTGCTCAAAGTTCAGAAAAACAAATGTACTTGGCTCAGAAATCAAGAAAAACCAAATGCGACTTGAAATCCCAGATGTGGATCAAGAAATTTGGGATGTGATCCTAAAACTAGATGCAATTCTAGAAATCCTACATGCGACATAGGAAATTCAGGAAGTGATCTGAAATCTGGGATGCGACCTTGTTATTAAAATTGACCTAAAAAGCTTTAGGAATTTAAATTTTATCAGATGCGACCCGTTGGGGTGCGATCCGTGAAATCTCAGATGTGATTCAAAATCCAGGAAGCGACATTGGTTTTATCTAATGTGATCCTAAATACGAGATGTGACTCAAAATAAAATTCCCTATAAAATGCATATAAATGCGTGAAAATTAAATTTTTCAAATTGAAAAGGTTCGTTATTGGATACTCATAGGTGCTACGTAGTGCTACGGTCGGTTGTATCGCCTAGCCATTTCAAATATGTGCTTCTCCACTAGGAACACCATGGTTGCTCAGAGCTCAGTAAATTCTCAAGGGGTAAAAGTGAAAATGAATAGTTAAAAGTCACTTTTTGACTTATTTAAGCCTCCCGGAAGCCCTAGAACCCTAAGGGACATTTATCCATAAGACGTCACAAAGGCTCAATATCGGGATGAAAATTGAAACAGGTGATTTATATTACCCAAATGCAGTAAAAATAGAGTTACAAAGCAAAGTCAACATTCAGAAGGCAAAAGTCAAAATGGTCAAATTGCAGTCAAACAGGGGTAAGAATGGAACAGAAAGTGATTTTCTCAATACAACATCAATGTTTTTATGCTAGGATATTGCTTAAACACAAGTCAAAGTCTCTCAAATTCTTGGTCAAACTTGGTCAAACAGTGCTTCTGGGGCACTAAAATCGATCTAAATGGCTTGAATACTTGTTCCAATTGATCTATGCTTGATCCAAAATCATTTCAATCACTGCAAATATTTCTAAATGCTAGAAACTAATGAATTTATTCAAATTTGTTCCAATTTCAGTTCTGAGGGGGCATAATCATACCAAAATCCAATGCTTTGAATCAAATTCTTCAACACCAGGGGCACGACAATTCTCTTCAATCAAGCTGAGACTGTTAATTTTTAATTGAAAATTCTTTTCAAAATCTCCTATCGACCTTCGTTCAATCAATCTCGGAGTCGGTATTGTCAATTCTTGTCCAATCAAGTTCAGAATTGATAGTTTCTAAGCCAAGAAAAATTTTGTTCGATCAAGCTTGGAATTCTTTTATCAGTCTTTGTTCAATCAAGCTCGGAATTGGTAATGTCAATTTGGGTTCAATCAAGTTCAGAATTGACAACTTTTTTTTAATCAAGAAGGATTTCATTCAATCAAGCTCAAAACTCTCAAATTCAGAGTAGTTCTCGCTACTCTATAAATCTCCTGAATCACACTTTGAATCAGATGTTCTTTGAATCCCTGTGTTGTTCGCAAAGCAATTCAAAGAGGGGTAAATGTAATCACCTAAAAGAGGGCTATTAGAACCTAAGGCCCTATTTGCCCTTAATTCAGCACATAACCTTGATTATGTTAATTTGATCTTTGATTATTAACATAAACCCCCAAAAATTCAATAAACCCCTTCAAATCCTAAATCAAGCATTTACCACTAAGGTTGCAAGCAAAATCAAGACAATTAACTCTAGGCCTATTTAATTAATTCAATCCCACCAAATGCAAGGCTAGAGTTATTAATTAAAAGAAAAGCATAAATACCTCCTAAATCAAATAAACACAACAAACACACTCTCATGATTAGGAGGCTTGCACATGGATCAAGGATCAAGCCAAGATGCATCTCAACCACTCCTCCCAGATGCATCTCAATCGTCAAATCCCTTCAAACTCCTATAAAATAGAATTTTCAAAGGCTTCTTTTCTTCTTCTCAATGTTTTCTAAATGCTTCTACATGCTTCTAATTTGGCTACTCTAGCTTATTTTGGTATTTTGAGATTACATGCTTGAATTGTGAAGCTTCATAATCCATGATTATTGAACTCTCATGCTTGGAGGATTTGCTCACTAATGTCTTAGTTTGTAGATGTTTTCATGCTTTTCATGCTTAGTTAAAGAACACTTCAATTTGGTTAAAATGGAAAGAACTTTACTTGCATACATGTACTCTTGAATCTCTCATTTTAGTGTAGATTGTCACTGTTTAAGGGATAAATCTGAGAGCAAACTAACCCCTTATTTCATACTCACTAATTAGAGAGCAATAGGATGCTTTTGCTTGTTAATTTCTTCAATTGAATGCTTATTTTCTCTAACAAGTGATGTCATTATCCTATTGAAGTGTTGTGTTGCAGGCCACAAACTCACACACAAAACCTTATCTTCATTCTGATCACCATCATGAATTATCTCTGCCTCAGTTTCTCATTTTTCTAATTCTTTTAGTTTGTCATCTGTACTATACTACTTCCATTACCTCCTTATACTCATATTTTGTCATAATAGCCTTATAATTTATTTCTCTAGGTATTATCTTCCTCATCATCTTTTTTTGTTGAGAGTGTGATAGGCACACTAGAAATAAAGAAATTGGTTTCTTCATCCATTATCTAAAATCCTGTATGCATCATGGATTCATGTGTCTCTTTCTTATGCTCCTTTGATGATCCTTCATACCAATTCTCTAATAGTATTTTACTGATCAAATCTTTAGTCTCTTCTATGACTTCATCAATCTTACCAACTCATAATCAGATTTATCCTTGTCTTTGTTAGCAATTCCCTCTTAGCTTCTTCAAGAAGTATCTTGAATTCATCTGTTGTAATAACTGGACATAGTTTTTTTATGACTCCCTCTTTGATTATTTTTTCCTCTTCCAATGCATTCAATCTTCTTTCCTCAAGCTTAGCAAATAGATCATTAGGGATCTCCCCTTTGATCTTAACACATGCTTTGTTAAATTTATTCATATATTTTACTGTTCCTTCTTCTAGTTTTCTCTTCTCTTCCTCATCATATCTATGATAATATATCTTTAACTGAACTAGACTTCCATGCACAATTACTTTATTCAACACATCATCCACAATAAATTGTGGCTTACCAATAATAACTTGTTTAGGTATCTTACCTATCACTATTTTTTCTTCCTTTGTTCCTTTATTTCTTAGCTTCTTCTTTGAATCATTTGATTCAGTGGATTCATATTTATCGTCATCCTTGGTTCTCTTATGTGGCCCTTTTCTCTTGTTCTTCACCCTTTTCTTTAATGGTTCAAAAACTATCTTCGATCTGACAGATTTAGGCTTAGTAGCCTTCAGTGTGGATGTCCTAACCTCTAATTTGAATATTGTCTTCTTCTCTAATAGACTGATTGATGACTTCACCAAACTTCGAGTGGATTTGTTGAATGGTATGTAAGGTGGAGGTCCATCATCATCCACATGAATAGGCTTTTCTACTTCTAATTTCTTCTTTTCTTCCTCTTCATGCTTTCTTCTAGCTTCAATCATTTTCTCTTTAGTGAAACCCATCCTTTCGCCCATAGCTACAACTTATTTTCTCACTTTAATCCTTTTTATACAAGGTATGTTCAAACCTAAGTGTACTTTCAAGATTTTCTCTTTGTAGGTTCCAATCTATTATTTTATCCATTATGTCTTTCACATAAGCCTCAAGTAGAACAAGATATACTTCATAACCCATAGACATACTCCAAGAAGTTCGTGGGTGAACTGCCTTCGCAAGACAATCATCAGTTTCAACCATAAAACAAATAGTGTCTTCATTTCTTTCCACAAGCTCCCTCGGGATTCTACATCTCTTTTTGAAAGGTTTTGAATTTTGCATAAGGTAATAGTGACTAATTTGTATTGCCACTATTATGTCTTTCTACTATGTAATTTCACTGATCCTTGGAAAGTATTTCATGAAATAGAAGAAGATGTGTATAATCAATGATCCATACATGAATATTTGTTTCATGTCCTTTATCTTCCCCAAATTCTCCAAAAGTTTATTTCTTAAAATATCACAAACATCATGTTGAGCCTTCTCCTTAACTATTCAGTATGCACTGTGAATTATGGTACTAGAGATAGAGTTCTATCTGCTAGAATGATATACTTTATACCCTAGAACCATTGAAGAAAAATTTACATCTGGTTGTCTAATATCATTGGTTGTCATGACTCTCTTATCCCATTTTTGAATCGGTCAAGCTTGTTACCAAGTCCTTCTTTATATTCCTTAAGGAGGTACTTCCCCATTAGAATTAAAACCATTTACTACTTCTAGTACTTCCTTGGAAATCTTGTATGGTTTGTCAATCCAAATGAATTGATCATGTATTTTGTTGAGAACTAGTCTAACCCATTCTAGTTCATCAAAGATATGAAACTTCATGACCTAAGCTAGCTTCATAGTTTCAAAAACCTTAAATTCATCTTTCAATTTGCCATCAACACTCAGGGATTCTTACATCTTAAACATTGGATAATCGCCTAGCTCCTTAATATTTCAATGAATGTAAGCCCTAATGTCTTCTACATGCAATACATGGTAAGGCACATGAGAAAAAGCTCCATCATGGTCATCTTCCATGGATTATGAAAGTGTCTCTTAAATTCAGGTCGTGGTCTATCCTTGACATCAACTACCATAGGTGTATCCATTGTTACTGATCAAATTTATCAAGTCACAAAGTGATAAATACATTTTTACAACAACAACTAGGGTTTGCAAGTTCAATATCTGAAAATGCTCGAACATTTTCTCAAATAACCTTAAAACTCTTTGTAAGGTCATTCAGAAGATAGAAAGGTGCCAAATGATGTCACAAAATTCCCTTTTAATCCTTTGCATGATTCAAAAAATAATCTCAATAAATGCGTTGAACCCTAGCTCAAAAAGCTGCATACAATCGGTGATCAAAATTTTGCCTTCGATCCTCAATAACCAATCATAATTCATCAAAAGTGGTTTCAATAAGATCCAGAATAAACTCTTCATCTAAATCCAAGGATCACTTCCATTGATCCTTCAAATTCAGGGGTAAGGTAAGATTTTTCTTGAAAAAATCCCCCTTAGGTCTATGACCTAGTCAGTTTGCCAATGAGCTATTCACACCAGAATCTGGTGCGATCCTTCCAGTAGCATCTATATATTCTTTTGTTACCCATTTCTTTCTTATTTATTTCTTAACTTCTTCTACATCAACAATTTGTTTTCCTTTATCATCATGTACTTTGTCTATCTCAATCGATCCTCTTGTATTCATATTAGCTTTTTTGTACCTATATTTCTTAGCAATGTTACCAAAATTATTACAATTGAAACACATCACATTTGGATTCCTACACCTTGGATTTGCTTGATTAGTCCTTAATCTGCACTACTTCACCAAGTCTCCAAAATTGTTGCATTTGTAACTGGTTATATTAACTTGGTTCACCTTAGCTTTGCATTCACTTGATTTGTGTCCATAGTTGTAGCAAGTGTAATAGTAACTAGAAAATGGTGTGGCATTGAGTAGGCTTCTACACTCCTTCGCTCTATGACCAAATTTGTTACATGTATATTGTTCTTCCCTACTTAGTTGAATTTCCATTCCGACCTTCGATAAAACTAAAAACTGTCAAGTGGCCATAAGAGATGTATGTAGTTGCCATCAATGACAACATACAAATCATCAAATGAAGTGTCTCTTACCAACAATGGTGTCCTCTCAAATTGGCAAAATTGTATGCAAATAAACCTATCTTGTGCATGACATATATAAGATATAAAATAGCCTTTTGATTAAAAAAATTATAATATCAAATGTTATCAAACACTTAGCCATGAAAATTTCTCAATAATTCTTATCAATTTATTTCATATACATGATTATCTAAAATCAGAGCTTCTAGATATGATAATATCGTATATGTATACAAATATATACATACATACATACATATATATGTATGTATATATATGTATATATATATATATATATATATATATATATATATATATATATATATATATATATATATATATATATATATATATATATATATATATATATATATATATATATATATATATATATATATATATATATATATATATATGCACCCTAAAATGGTCGCCTAGACTTTGGGCCCCATTTATTCGATTTACTTATCCTGAATCAATTTTATCAATAATCAATATTTTCAACAATATCAATCTCTTGATCAAGTCTTAATTTTGATCATATACTGGATTTTTATCCTATGGGCTAATCATTTATCCTAAGTCTTTATTTAATTAAAAAGAATATTTCCTCCCCTTTCAATTAAATAAAAAGCCCCACTTTTCCTCTTATCCTAAGTTGCACAAATAAAACACTATTCCTATTTTATAAAAGGAAAAAAAGCACTTTTTGTCTCACGTGAGGCTCAAAAGTCAACACTTCACTCTCATTGGAGGATACTTGTGCACATAGATTGCTCCTCTTTCAACCTCCACTGCCGATTAAGACTTTTGCCTCTTAATCTCAATGGTCCGTTCCTTTGCATTTCTTATAAAAGGAAAGCTCTCTCCTCCATTTTCAGATCATGTTTTGAATACTAATCTTATGCTGCAGGAATTCTTGGAGACCTTTTGAGCTTTTGGAAGCCTTATTGTTCTTAGTCTTTCATTCTTGCATTTTAGTTTCATTTCATAGCTTAGTTTCCTTTGATGCAATAGATTAATCTCACATAGTCTAAATAGGAAGGTTGTAATCCTTTGCATTTCCTTTCAATAGCTTAATTTGTACTTTCATTTCCATAGAATAGTTTTCATTCTCATTTAGATTTGCATTGCATACTTTGATTTCATTGAAGATATTGGCACTCTTGCCTTTGTCTTCATTGTGAATCTCTCATTGTATGGTTGACTAGCAAGGTCACAAGTTTGTAGCTCTAGCTGAGAGCAAACACATCAGTCCCTTGCAACTCCATGCATAGAGAGCTATGAGCCGCTTTGTGAGGCCTCATTCTTGAGCAACCTTGCATGTAATGGTTCATAGAAGTGCACCATTTTAGTGTGTACATCTTTGGTGCCCACCGTGGGGCAAAGTAGATAGGCTTTGTCCTTTGTTTCATTGCATTTTCATCATTTTTCAGATTATTTTTCAAAAATTTTGCAGGTTCTAGTTTTCTGTCTCAGAGTATCATGCGATACTTCTCAGGAATATCGTGTGATATACCTTTATATAGCAGTGTAACACTTCGCGTAAGAGAAGAATCACTCGCCAGTACTGAGGTATATCACCTGGTGTTGTGAGAAGTATCACCCGCCCATAGTGCAGAGTATCACCCAGACTGAGGTATATCACCCGGCTATAGGAAACTATGTCGCGCGATACTGGTGAAGTCTGAGGTATATCGCATGATCTGACAGAGACCTGCATTTCCAATTTTATCATCCAAATTTGATCATTTTAGTTTGCTGGTTTATTTTACGGTATTTAGATAGGTCTAACCTGCATCTTTTAGCTTGGATCTATTAGTTTATTGCATATTTACATTTGGATTTTGATTTTGCTAACCTTGTTGGTCTAACAAGTTGTGCTTGTAGGTGCTCTCATTGCTTGAAATTTGCTAAAAACACATGTCAAAGAGGGCTACTAACAGTTTTTGCAGGGCTGCCTAAGCATAAAAATAAAAAAAAAAATCTTGCTTGTTTATTTGCTTTCCTTTCAAGTGTGGTATTCACTAATTGTATTAAGAATTTTTAAAACCTTGTGAAAGGGATTTTGAGGTGGTAGGAGAAGTATGCTCTTCATCTTTAGGTGAATCAAAAAATCTTAACCCATCTTAAGGTTTTGGAAGCAAGGGAGTAATTGAATCTCTTTGCTTAGTGTGTTTGGGAGAAGTTTTTGAGATAGGGGAGTATGCTCTTCACCCTTGAGGTGAACCAAAAACCTTGAACCTCATAAATTATCCATTTTTGTTTAGTTTAGGAATCCTTTAGCGGGCCTGCTCTTGAGCAATCAAGAGGAACGACTCAAGTGGGGACAACCTTGTCATCATTTTCCTCGGTGGCAAGTGATTCCAACTCACTATAATCTCAAGGCTATCAAGGACACCAAAACCTTGATAGACATAACACTTATCTTCGTTTGATGTGAGTAGCTCATGGGATTGCGATGATGGAGAAAATATTGAACAAGAATGCTTAAGGTACTCTTGAGGCCGTGAGGTCCTAGTCCTTTATGAGGAGCAAGAGGGGTGTTGTGAACAGAAATCCTTATTAAGAACCATTAGATAGAAGCTACCTTGTTTAGCCACTTATCTTCTTAGTGCAAGGATTGATCCAAGTGGTTTACCTAGATCACCTTAAGATACTCACCATATGTGTCCCTTGGGTTGTGTCATTTGACACTTCCACGACAAAGCCAACATCTCTTGTGGGTAACCACTTGGTGTGAGGTGAGGGGGCATCAAGTTGTGGGCTAAGTTGGTAAGTATTGAACCTTGACTTTTTAGGATAGATTTGCTTGAATTGTCTTCGGTTGTGTGATGCCAGTATAAACATTCTCACATACAAATGATCGATAGTGTTCATAAGGTGCTTTTTCAATTCTGATATCACAAGTGTTTGCCTTGGCAAGGTTGCTTTTGCCCTTGTTTCAAGTGTTTTGAGACATGTTTGATCCCTCACTATTTGCAAACCTGCCAAAATTTTGCTGATATTATGACTGAAATAAAAAACATCAACCCTCAGACTGAAAATTTTGACCAAGCAGACCCAAAAATGCAAATTTTACATAGTTTTGGTCAAGAGTTAAGTAATCTTGCAACAGTATCGCGCCCTTTAGAGAAAAGTATTGCGGGATACTTCACGGGTTCGAGAAGTATCGCCTGCTTTGAGAAGAAATATCGCACGATAGTTCAGCCTTGGTAGACTATCACCCAACCTACCTGAAGTATATCGCCTGACTCTTATAAGGTATATCACCTGGCATAAGGTGAAGTATCACATGGTTATAAGTATATCACCCGAGTAGCCTGGAGTATATCGCCTGGGTAATTTCTATCGTGCTTGCAATTTGGTCAGTTTCAGTTGCTATTAATTAGGTTAGATCTTAGAGTAGGCTTCTTGCTCTGATGTTTGAGACCTGTCTTGACTCTAAATTTTTGGTTTTAGCTCTCCAGGATAGCCTCATCTGATTTACGAAATCACTTTGGAATAATTGTCAAATTAGAAGGTCATTCTTGGTGCCAAGGTTCATCTCTAAGATTGTTAGCTACATTCTTGGAAAATTTTAGTGCTCTTATTGTCCAAATCACTTTCATATTAAATCTCAATTTCAATCATATTTTGGCCTAGTCCAACCTCCTGGTTCAAAAGTGCAAGGGTAGTCACCCTTTGATTTGAAGCACCTCTTTGACAGTGTTGGTAAAGCCCTTTTTTTTTATCTTCTCATTTCTCTTTGGACAATAGAGGACTTTGATTATCCTAGTTTGGTGCTGACACTTTGAGAGGTCACCTTATCATTGAGAGTATCTTTCTTTCATGTCAGTTATGACAAGGTACCAAGTCAATCAAGGGAAGTGACCCCCTGTTGCCTTTAGCCAGTTACCACCCGTCAAGACTCGTCGATAGCATAAGGGAAAAGGACCCCTTTTTGATCAATCACCTAAGAGTGAATCTGAGGTTTGTTTTAATCCAGAAGCTAATCCTAGTGAAGTGAGCACCTCTTTTGTACCACTTTCATCAAGTATGGACATGAGTTACCCTTTCACCCGACAACAAAGAGAAGCCATGAATCAAACTCTTGAGGATATCTTCCAAGGACATATAAGAGAGTACGGTGGTTCTTCTCATGCTAGTCCACCTGGGTCACCTCCCCACAACGTGAGGTATTTTGATGCTCACCAATGAGCCGAGAGACATCATAAGCAAGCTCACTCAAATTTAGGGTCACAAAATGAGGACTAGAATAATGAATCTAGTGATCACCACATAAACAAAGCCAATGCAATAAGGCATTCAAGACCATCCTCCCCACTTAAAGACACCTCTCGATATGCAAATACAAAATTGAAAAGCATTGAGAGGGAGAAGCAAGCCTATTTAGATGAACAAGCTGCTAAAAAGGAAAAATTCAAACAACTAGAAGAAGAGGAACGTGCGTTGTTGGATATAAGGAAAAGAGTCACCCAAGAAGAAGAAGATAGACTCTACGCACAACAACTCCAAAGCTGATTCAACGGGAGGGGAACCAATAGTGGGACCAACTCACCCCCATCTACCCCTTCGCCAAGTCCTAGAAGAAGATCAAGGACACCCTCACGATCCCCAAGTCCTAAAGGAAGAAGGGTTTCAAGATATGATCATCATAAGAGATGATCACCTCATAGACATTCAAAGCAACCCTCCCAATGAGCACATCATGGCTCACAACATGGAGGAAGTTATGCCAAATTTGATCATATGGATTTTATGACTATGCAACAAGAACCATTCTTTCAAGCATATGTGGAATGATATGTGGAACAAAACAAGGATCAATTCCTAGAAAGCCTTATCAACAAAGGTGCTAAAGTTCCATATGATTTTGATGTCCACCAAAAGATTAAGAAATAGAAGCCTTCAACCAATGAGGTGATCATGCAAATGCAGAGGGACATAGAAAAGATGAGGGCTCCTAAGAGCACATTTAATTTGGACTCCATATGTCCCAACTCGATTGACAAGAGTGTGGTGTTGGTTGAGTTCCCTAAAAAAGTTGATTTTCCAACCTATGACAAATATGACGATGTTGGTGACCCTCATGACCACATTTGACAGTTCTACATAATGAGCTTTTCTTTTCATCATGAAGACTCCTACTTTATGAGATTATTTCCAAGGAGTCTCAAAGGCCAAGCCATGGAGTGGTTCACCAAACTTACTCCTCCAGTAAAGTCATTTAAAGAACTTGTCCAAAGATTTGTTCAGCATTTTGCTTATAATCTATCAAGGTTGGTCACAATGCTTGATTTGTGCAAGCTTAAACAAAGTCAAGGAGAACCTTTTGTCACTTTCCTACAAAGATGGAGACGTTTGTGCTCAAAATATCCCAGGACAATTCCTGAAGAGGAAAGAATAGACATCATTGTGAGTAACTTAGTGCCAGAATTATGATATGAGGTAAGAAAGATACCATTCAATTCTTTCGATACCATGGTAGAAGTGGCATGTTGCATAGAGGATGTCCTAAAAGAACAAGGAATTTTGGCTAAATCAACTAATAACAGCAATGGCCAAAACAACAACAATCATTGTTATAAGGACAAAAAGAACTCCTATTGGAATAAGAATAAACAGGTGGTCAATGATGGAGTTGTTGACTCACCACAACCTAAGAATGAAGGAGTTCTTAATCTCTCCAATGCGGTACAAGCCATGAAGCTGCAAGCATCCTCAGGACAACAAGAGAATAAATCCAAGTATCAAGGGAAACCCAAGAAGGAAAAGAGACAATTCACCAAACTTGGGGACTCCTATGCCGACATTTTCAAAACACTAATTGCTCATAATTTGGCGCAACCTCAGGATCCTTCCAAGCACCGCATACCCGATCCTAAACCTCATTGGTGGGATGAGAAAGCCTTTTGTGTCTTCCACAATGGAATTGGACATGATATCGAAAATTGTTTTAGGCTTAAACATCTTTTCCAAGACCTCATTGAAAGTGGGCGATTACAAGTTGATGGTTTAACCACTAATGTAGATCATAAGGCTTTTAAGGAACCCTTGCCCAAATATGAAAAAGGGGAGAATTCTAACAACAAGCATGGCAAAGCTACTATCAACTATGCCTACACAAATGTTGAAAATGTGATTAACATGCTTGAAGTGGCTGATGATAACATCAACATGATGAGAGGGAAAGATCCTTATGGATATGATGTGGACTCAACTCCGAAGACTGATGAAAGACCCACTGTGGTGATAAGAGGTCCTCACTCATGAAGAATGCCCCAGTCCCTCAATGTTGTCACTAGGGGTCAGGCCCAAGCTCCCATTATTATTAGAGGTCCTAACACTAGCAAGTCTAAGCAGCCCATGTCCAAGGGCGTTCCTCCTAAATCTGCCATTGGTCCTGATTCCAATTATAATCTTATTGACCAATTACAATGAACACCCGCGTAGATATCTATTTTTGAACTTTTAGAATTGTCCCCTAAGCATAAGCGTGTCCTTGAAGATGCTTTGTGAGCAGCCAGTGTCCCTAACAACTTAGATATTGATCAATTCCAAAATATGGTCAACCATTTGGCTAGCCCTCATTTCCTCACCTTCTCAGAAGAAGATGACAAATCCATTAGTCACCCACATAACTTGGCCTTACACATTGAAGTCATGATTCATAAAACCCGTGTCAGGTGTGTACTGATAGATGGGGGTGCGGGGCTCAATATTTGTACCATGAGTTTGTTGAAGGCTCTAGGATATTCTGAGAACGTCATTAACACAAGGAAAAATATCACAATCAAGGCATATGATGAAGCAGAAAGAAGTTCTAAGGGATTGGCCATTTTGCCTATTTGCATTGGTCCAGTAGAAAAGGATATCTTATTTCAAATTGTTGATGTTGGACCTTTAGCCTACAACATTTTGCTAGGTAGGCCATGGATTCACGAAATGCAAGCAGTCCCATCAATGTATCACCAGTGTGTTAAGTTTCCCCATAATGGTGTAGAAATTTACATACCTGGAGATAGTGCTTTGTCAGTCAATAACATTTCTACTGGATCACATGTACCTTTGAATAGGGAAGCTGACAGTCCTAGTAGTTCACTTGAACAATGCAAATAGAAGTTTAAGACCATAGATCTTGGGATAGGAGATTATAAAATTGATTCTTTTACAAAAATGCCAATCTCTCCTAGGTCTTATGGGAGACCATCACCAAATATGAAACCTTCGTCATCAGCAATGACATTATTTGGAAAATTTGTTGAGTCTTCAGTTCCTATTCAGGAAGAGAAAGAGGAAGTTGCCGTAAGGGACTGGATCTATCACGAGGAAAAATACAAACACAACGAGAACTTTGCTCCTTCACCTAAAACTTATGGGAGAGGGTATACACTGGTTAAGAATATGGGTTATCTAGGATATGGTCCCCTTAGCCATAGGTTGGATGCTAAAGCTGAGCCTCTTGACCATGCCCTTTTTGGATGAAAGAATAAGTCAACAGTTGGCTTAGGTTTTGAAAATAAGAAGAAGAAAGGTTTCCCTATCCCAGCTGCGATGGACAGTGACAGTGATTTAGACTACACACCTGATCTTTCTAATCAACAAGACATGTTTGATGATTGGGTGCCTTCAACAAATCTCCTTTGGGGAGATTCAAAAGATTTGATACTTGACGGTCCTACTATCCCAGTTGTGACGAATAGTGACTATATGACTGCTAGATCGATAATGGAAAGTGTTGCTATCCTAGCTGCGACGGATAGTACCAATGCTAGCACTAGAGAAGGGGAAACCCTTCCTAACCTTGAGGCTTCTACATTATGAGGCCCAAATGATGATTCAGACATAGACTCCCATGAGTATGAATGGGACTCACTTTCAGATGCAACAGTTGATTTGGACATGGATGTTGTCCATGCTTATAGTACCCAACCCGATGCGGCTAACGAGCTTAGTGTAGGACTAGAGGATTGTACTCCACAAATTGCCTTAGTGGATGACGCTTCATTTGGTAGGATGAGTCCTAATTTGGGTATCTTAGGAGAGGACTCGATGAATCCAAATTGTATGGTCACCAGAGATAATACCTTTCACATACATAACATTGAACCAGTCATTGACCTACCCCTTGTTCACTATGACCTAATTGACTGGTCTCAGCACCATCAAGAGCCTATATTCCTCACTTTTCAGAATGATTACAAAATTTTCTACTATCTAAATGCTCTTGAACCCATGGCTTCTTCCACCAGTGAACCAACAACAAGTATGATGGAGCCTGATATTAAGCACCTCAGTCTAAAAATAAAAGAGAAAGAAAGAAATAAAAATAGGTCTGATGGCAAAAACCACTTTGTGGTGGTATTAGAACCAAAAATAGTAAAAAGAGATGACGTATCTGAGGGTGAAAACCTCTTTGAGGTGCCTAAGGATGGGGTACTTAATAACTTGCTGAGTTATTTCCAGGATAGATCATCAATATTGATTGAGCCAACAAAACCAGTCAATTTGAACATAGAAGAAACTCCTCAAATAGTTCATCTTGCTCAGTCTTTATCAGAAGAAGAGACCAAGGCATATATACAATTCTTACAAAAGAAGAAAATTAATTTTGCATGGACCTATTCAGACATGCCAGGGCTTGACACAAATCTTATAATGCATCACTTATCCATAGCTCCAAGAGTCAAACCAGTGAAATAAAGACTTAGAAAAATGCATCCACATGTAGCTCTCCTTGTCAAAGCGGAATTAGAAAAACTTTTGAGAGCTGGATTCATCAAAGCCATCGATTATGCAGAATGGATCTCAAACATAGTACCAGTTTCCAAACATGATGGGTCCATTCGTGTATGCAAAAATTTTAGAGATTTAAACAAAGCATGCCCAAAGGATGATTTTCCACTTCCAAACATCAACATGATAGTGGACATGATGGCGGGCTATGACATATACTCTCTAATGGATGGTTTCTCAGGATATAATCAAATTAAAATAGCTCCTGAAGACCAAGAGAAATTAGCATTCACATGTGCATGGGGAACCTATTACTGGAACGTCATGCCATTTGGGTTAAAGAATGTAGGAGCAACCTACCAAAGAGCTATGACCACTATCTTTCATGATATGATGCACAAAAACTTGGAAGATTATGTGGATGATACCCTGGCAAAATCAAGAAAATGGGACACACACCTCGATGATCTGGAAGTAATTCTAGATCGTATGGAACAGTTTCAACTCAGATTGAATCCAAAGAAGTGCGCATTTGGTGTCACCTCAGGCAAACTTTTAGGATTTATAATATCAGCAAAAGGTATAGAGGTTGATCCCGAAAAGGTCCAAGCAATTTTAGACATGCCACCTCCAAGAAACATTAGTCAGATGAGAAGTCTTCAGGGATGACTCCAGTCAATTAGGAGGTTTATCTCACAGCTGGTAGATAGAGCACAACCCTTTAATAAGATGCTGCATAAAGGTGCTTCTTGTGTATGGAATGAGGATTGCCAAAAGAGCCTTGATCAAATAAAATAGTATTTGGCTAATCCTCCAGTTTTGATGCCTCCTATTCCAGGGAAGCCATTGATTTTATACATTTCAGCAACAGAGTCTTCCTTGGGGGCATTGTTAGCTCAATTAGATGATACTGGGAAAGAACGAGCCATATACTATATTAGTCATACTCTAGTCTCCTATGAGATCAATTACAATAACATTGAGAAGTCTTGTCTTGCAGTGGTGTTTGCTTCTCAAAAGTTGTGACACTATATGCTTGCTCATACCATACATTTGGTTGCAAAAATTGATCCTCTTAAATACTTGCTTAGTAAGGCTGCCCTCATGGGTAGACTTGCTAAATGGATGATGGTCTTAACTAAATTTGACATAGAGTACGTTGAAAGGAAGGCCATAAAAGGGCAAGCTATTGCTGACCAATTAGCTGATTTTCCAATTGAGGATAGTATGCCTGTTCAAGTGGAATTCCCAGATGAACACATCTTGTATATGACTACTCGCACTTGGAAAATGTTCTTTGATGGTTCCCACATGCAAAATGGATTAGGTGCTGGAGTATTATTTGTTTCTCCACATGGGTACAATATTCCAAAGTCTTACAAACTTTTATTCCCATGTACGAATAATATTGTAGAATATGAAGCTTTAACCAATGGCTTGAGAATGGCTATAGAATGGAACATCACAAAGTTACATGTCTTTGGGGATTCCCAGTTAATCATCAACCAAGTCAATGAGGAGTATCAAACCAAGGATGATAAATTGATACCCTACAAAAAGATGGTTGACTCATTGAAATGTTACTTTACCTTTGTGACATTTCAACAGATCCCTAGGATAGAGAACAAAGCTGTAGATGCCATGGCCACATTAGCTTCACTTCTTTAGTTGGAGACACATGAATCAAGATTTGAATTCCTGGTGGAAGAGCTACACCATCCCATCTTTGACTCGTCTGAAAGCCATGTCATTTGTACCATTGTCACACACGAGTCTTCCCGATATGGTGCTATTTATTCATATCTTCATGATGGCATCATCCCCGACACATTCAACCACTCTGAATGCCAAAACCTCATCTGTAACGCCACTCACCACACCCTTATCTCTGGTGATTTATATAGGAGGGGTTTAGATGGGATGCTCCTTAGGTGCTTGGAAAAGGAGGAATCCAACCAAGCATTAGTTGACATCCATGAGGGCATTTGTGGTGGACATTCTAATGGTCTTGCCATGGCCCGAAGGTTGCTTAGGGTGGGATATTATTGGCCCACAATGCAGATAGATGCAGTAGCCTTTGCTAAGTCATGTGAAAAATGTCAGAAACATGGAAACTTGATTCATGCTCCAGGTAGGGAGCTGATCCCTTTTGTTTCTCATTGGCCATTTCAGCACTGGGCCTTTGATCTGGTTGGGTAGATTCATCCCAATTCATCAGGTGGACATAAGTTCATTATTACTACCACTGACTACTTCACAAAATGGGTGGAAGCTGTGCCACTTTCTGTTGCTTTAGGGAAGACTATCTCTTTGTTCATCTTGAATCATATTATTTGCTGATTTGGAGTGCCTTCTGAGATTATCACTGATAACGAAGGTCAATTCAAGAATAAGGACCTAAAACATTTATGCAAAAAGTTTAAAATCAAGCAACATTGGTCCTCCATCTATTTTTCATAGGGAAACGGACAGGCATAAGCCTCTAATAAAACCATTCTTAAAATTCTTCATAGGACAGTGCACAAGAATGGTAGGGATTGGCACTTGCAAATCAATCCAGCACTATGGGCTTACAGAACAAGCATTCATACACCTACAGGAGCCACACCTTTTCCCCTTACCTATGGCACTGAAGTAGTATTACCTTTAGAAGTAGAGATCCCATCACTCAGAGTCTCACTCAAAGGATTGATAACAGATGAGGATTACTGCGCTATGAGGTTACAGGAACTAGAACTTCTAGATGAGAAGCGTAAGGCTTCCTTTGACCATATGAGAGTGTATCAGAAGCGTATGTCTAAGGTATTCAACAAGAAGGTTCACCCTAGAGAATTTCAAATAGGTGATCTTATTTTGTGAGAGAACCCTAAGAACCAACAGAACAGAGAACAAAAGGGCAAGTTTGAACCTAACTGGCTTGGACCATATGTCATCACAACTGCTTTTGGTACCGGTGCGTATTTACTGTCAGATCCCGATGGAGAACAGCTCCCTAATCCCATCAACATTGTGCACCTCAAGAAGTTCTATCCTTGATGCCCATTTTTGTCTCGGGGCATCCTTTGTACATATTTATGGATCCTAAAAAAATACCCAAAATATTGATATATGATGCTGAAAAAATCCTAAAAAGCATATACAGTCCTGAAAAAATACAAAAAAATCAAAAGTTCAAAAATTTCAAAAAAAATAATAGAAAAAGTGCCTTGGTGAAAACCTGGAAACAGGCGCCTTGGTAGCAAAAATCTAAAAAATGAAAAAATGAAAAAAGATTCCAAGTGGTGAAAACTTGGAAACAGGTGCTACTTGAGGCCTTTGCACCCTTGTCTTTTAGCATGCATCCTCGACACCTAGCCACTTTCCATGATGCCTTGACCTTATTTGGCTTAGTTTGAAATTGGTCTTTGTCTTTGTCTAGGGGGCATAACTGTTCACATAGGTCCTTTAGGTGCGTTTGTCTCTTGGGGCATTTCACAAACAGGTGTTTTTCAACACCACCCTAAACAGTGTTTTTCAACACTACCCTTGCGTCGAGTGTTTCTCAACACTTATCAGATGTCTTTCCCAATAGTCTAAGTATGATGTAATATTTCTCACTAAGCAGATGTGATACTCAGAGTTGACTCTATGACCAACACACACGCACTTCAACAATCAACTCGCTTGTGATATGATGACTTTATTTTTTCTTTGTGTGCTGACTATGAGGATTTCTTTGATGAGTGGTCTCTCCCTGAGAAGTTTTCGATGATGCATAGCTAGAAGACTGAGGGTATGAGAACATGTTTTATTTCTTTATCTGCTTATGGGTATATTTTGTTGATCCTAATTGTCATGCGCATTTATGCTGGTCTTACTTGACACTATGGATTGACAAGGTATTATCCTTGACTGTTTTATGCGAGTGCATGCTTCTAGTTATCCTGACTTTCATGTGTCTTGATACAAGCATAATCTTTCCATATCAAACTTAGGTAATCTCACTGCACTAGTTATCTTGACCTATATGTCTTTGATGCCTAGGTGAGATTCCTACATATCTATCTGATAGAGATCATATTCATATCCACATAGTTATGCTAGTGTGCATTGTATGATCTTACGACGCTACCAATAACGCTCGATGATGATCATTAGATGTCTATAAGCGTTGTGACCTTGCAAGTCAACCACTTTCATAGTAGCTTGCATTTTTAGGGTCATGATAGTCTAGTTTTGCATTTCTTGCATATGGAGAGAGCTCTCCTTTTCATCTTACGTGGACCTGTCAGTCGACTGCGCTCACCTTTCCTTCTTCTTGATCATGTCTTTCACTCCTTGTCTTTTTCATGTCAAACCTATTCCTGTTCATCACAAGGGGTTAATCATATCATCATATCTATATCACAACTGTCATTTCCAGAAACATGAGTCTATATCATACACATGATAATTAAACATACATCTATGAGAGAGAACATACATAAGCATGTACATAAGCATTTTTGAGCAAAATGACAAGACAATATACATAAACTGATACATCCATCACAAGAGAGACATAAACACATGATACAATCAAACATCTAGTAATCTCATATATACATCAATGTCATGATACAATATACAATATGGGATCCCATAATCTGGATCAATGTCTCAAGATATGTCTAAACATCTATCAACCTAAGACCTAACCCTAGGACTCACTACCACCCTCGTGAGGAGCTCGTGGTGGTGGAGGAGGCATGGCTCTAGTACCGCATCTGATACCCCTGCCCTTTGAGAATATGATGGTGCTCTCTCACCCTCTGAAACGGCCTGAAGGTAGAGTCTGTGATAATATGCTTCTCTCGCTGACTCCCGTCAGATCTCTAGCGCATCTGCCTGTGCCATCACCTCTCGGCATGCTATCTCTGCCCTAAGATCAGCTATCTGCTAATCTTGCTCCACTCTCAGATCTAGTAACTACTGATCTCTCACTGCTATAGTAATCCAGAGCTGCTACATCTCAGCCTCGAGAGCCTGTATCCTCGCTCTCAGATCATCTCCACCCGCAAGCTGGTCCTGCTGTGCCTCTGCCTGCCGGTGAGCTAGTCTCACCTCATCCTCAGGCGTCGCTGATCTCTATCCCCACGACCATTTTCAGCCACCTGATCTAGATCCCTCCCCTCTCTCCATCCTCCTCCCTCTCCCCCTCCCACCATCTCCTCCATCTCCTCCATCCCCTCCGTCCCCTTCGTCTCCTCTGTCCCCACCGTCATCTCCTCCGTTCCCTCCCTGTGCTGGTACCTGTGCATCTAGTATCATAAACTAAGGGAATGGCACCCTCTGCCGCTCTACCCTATATATTGCATCGGCCCCCGCATCTGCCACATCTGGAAAATACTCCCAGGGCTCGCTCCTGATACTCACTGTCTCTACGACAGCCTGCTGATAGTCTAACATGGGTAGCCACCCATGCCCCTCCTCATCCCTAGCCTTGGCATATGTAGTAGTCTCTGTCAAGACTCGCTGCTGCCTCCCAAACTACCGCCACACCTGAGTGATACAAAATCTCTCCACTATCTTAGCATATCGACCTACGAGTGGTCGAGTGCACATCATATAGCTTAGCTCATCGGCTGCATCTCCCCAGACCTCCACCTCCCTGTATGGCCTCCATGTGAAAGAGGCTATCTCATCTAGGATCCTCCTATAATATGTCACATCCCTAGTATGGGCATGTGATATGAATCCTAGGTACCTGTATATAAAGGGGTACCTCCTCTCCCTCAGCTGAACTCTGGGGTGCACCACAGCGATGTGCTCCCAAGCCCACACCTGTGCCAGGATGGCATCGCAAGCCCAAGTCTGACCGTCCCTGTATACGATCTCATGTAGCTCATGATACATCTCTGCCAATATGGCAGGACCCCATGCCATCTGACGAGGCCTACCTACCAAATCCACCAGTAATCTAGCCCATCCAAGCGGGAAACCCTTCTGACTACGGTCAGTCATCAGGATCTATGAAATGATAGATGCCACTATGCATGGCACTGGATAATATCTACCAAAGTCATCTATCAGCCTCTCCCAGCTGACATGCCTGTCCAGAATCGTAACATCATGGAACATCTCCTGGATCAGTCGGTGCCCCTCAGTGGCATCCTGATCATAGTACACCTGTGCCAACAAATAAATCATGTCAGTTTTCATCATATGGAAACATTACATTTATGATTATATCTCAAAACATGATTATACTCATAGGCTCACCATGGCATGGCACTCATAGGATCCTGTAGACATCCTCCAGAGTAATGGATGCCTCTCCGGTAGGCAGGTGGAAGGTGTTGTGCTCACTATGCCATCTCTCAGCAAGAGTAGTCAACAACCCATGGTCAGCTCTGATGTAAGGATATCTCAATAAATACCAGAATCCCATGGCCCTGATATCGGCATTGCCCAGATCATCCAGATCTCAGACACACTGCAACCCAGTCACCTTCGACGCTCTGATGATCAGAGCCAAAAAGACATCTTGCAAGCCAAAAACCAAGCCAGTTGTTAGCACATATCATGATGGATGTCTAAAAATCAGTATAAAACATCTCTAAAACGTAACATTGTCTGGACCCATGTCATTTTTGCTCAAAAATACGTCAAATATCAAATTTCTAACTTGGGCGATACTATTTTTTGGAGAAGTATCGCGTGATACTTCTCCCTATAGCGGGGTGATATACCTTAGGCCGCGCGTTACTTCACCCGGTATCGTGCGATATTTCACCCAGTATCATGTGATACTGGTGCCTATGGTCATGCGATACTTTGGGGACCCGCGAAGTATCGCGCGACACTTCTCTCCAAAAGGCGCGATACTTATAAAGTATCACGCGATATTTCACTCAACTCAAAAAATTTGAAATTTTAAAAAATTTGAAAAACATGATAAAAAGGTATTAAATGCGAAAAATGACTCAAAAAGCTCAAGTTTTTCGAAAACATACCAGGGCAGGATAGTGTGGTGGCCGGTTGTGCAACCGAGCATGCTCAAATCGATGCCTGTGGATGGGAACTCCTGCTTGCTGGGCTATTTTGTCTCTCTAAAGCTCTCAAGATTCTCAAATCACTATAAGACAAATGATTTTTGAAAATGACATTTTCACCCCTTTTATAGCATTTTGACTTTTTGACCAATTTTCAAAACACCTCAGAATTGTGCGAAAATTGCACCCCTAGCTAATTTCGACATCCTGGATCCATTTTCGGACTTGAAATCTAAATTTGAGGTCATCTTGATAGTCAAAATCACATTTTAATTTTCCCCTTCTTCTGCGCAGTTGGCTACATCTTTTGAGGCCTAATCCTTCAATCTTTGTTGGGGCATCGTCATTTCTTCATTTCCATGTCTTCCAAACTTCTAGTCTTTCATTCATCTTCATTCAATTCACTCCTTTCTCATGTTTGACTGCATCTTTCTCAGTCAGGCTGGGGCATGTTTTAATGGTTAACCTAGTGACCTTTACATCCGATTATGATTTCATTCTGATTTGATCAAATCTTTATCAATTTGCTATTCTCCTCTCTATGATTTTGATTTTGACTCCGAGGGGGCAGTATTTATGGGATTCTCATCCCTGATTTCCTTGATTCTCTTGATTCAAACATCTTTTGTGAGCTTTCACTCAAATTTGAGATTCTTATCTCTTACTTTGAATGTGATCCCGAATCGACCTCATGTTCAAAGGCCTTTGTCTATGTTTGTCTGCGTGTGATCCCGAATCGACCTCACATCTGAGTTGTTTTGTGATCCCAGATCGATCTCACATTTCAATTCTTCCTTGACTGCATGTGTTCCCAAATCAATCACACATTAGTCAAAGAGGGGCAAATGTATGCACCCTAAAATGGTCGCCTAGACTTTGGGCCCCATTTATTCGATTTACTTATCCTGAATCAATTTTATCAATAATCAATATTTTCAACAATATCAATCTCTTGATCAAGTCTTAATTTTGATCATATATTGGATTTTTATCCTATGGGCTAATCATTTATCCTAAGTCTTTATTTAATTAAAAGGAATATTTCCTCCCCTTTCGATTAAATAAAAAGCCCCACTTTTCCTCTTATCCTAAGTTGCACAAATAAAGCACTATTCCTATTTTATAAAAGGAAAAAAAGCACTTTTTGTCTCACATGAGGCTCAAAAGTTAACATTTCACTCTCATTGGAGGATACTTATGCACATGGATTGCTCCTCTTTCAACCTCCACCGCCGTTTAAGACTTTTGCCTCTTAATCTCAATGGTCCGTTCCTTTGCATTTCTTATAAAAGGAAAGCTCTCTCCTCCATTTTTAGATCATGTTTTGAATACTAATCTTATGCTGCAAGAATTTTTGGAGACCTTTTGAACTTTTGGAAGCCTTATTGTTCTTAGTCTTTCATTCTTGCATTTTAGTTTCATTTCATAGCTTAGTTTTCTTTGATGCAATAGATTAATCTCACATAGTCTAAATAGGAAGGTTGTAATCCTTTGCATTTCCTTTCAATAGCTTAATTTGTACTTTCATTTCCATATAATAGTTTGCATTCTCATTTAGATTTGCATTGCATACTTTGATTTCATTAAAGATATTGGCACTCTTGCCCTTGTTTTCATTGTGAATCTCTCATTGTATGGTTGACTAGCAAGGTCACAAGTTTGTAGCTCTAGCTGAGAGCAAACACATCAGTCCCTTGCAACTCCATGCATAGAGAGCTATGAGCCGCTTTGTGAGGCCTCATTCTTGAGCAACCTTGCATGTAATGGTTCATAGAAGTGCACCATTTTAGTGTGTACAATATATATATATATATATATATATATATATATATATATATATATATATATATATATATATATATATATATATATATATATATATATATATATATATATATATATATATATATATATATATATATATATATATATATCTTATTTTAGAGGTGATGCACTTTTTCTTATCACAATTATTTTCTATGTTTATAGTAGACATAATAATAAAGGCATTTATTTAACTATTGCTTCCATCTCTTAAAAGACATCAACACTATTAATGATTTATCAACTATTATTTTCTATTATAATACATATCTCTATATTAATTTTCAAATATGGATGTTGAAACATAGAGTAGATGCGAACAACTTATAGCACACACACTAAGTGCAGACTTCTAGGCTAAAAGTGTTAAACACTCAGAGTTGACTGATATTCTCTAAGCTTATTATGTTGCTTAATATATGTGGTTTAAGGGGCACCAAGTAGATGGGGTTTGGAAAATTTAGCTTTAGTAACTCATAAGATGTTATAGATTTATAATTAAGAAAAATCAACCCTTTTACTTTCATGACTCTAATGATGATAGAATGATAATGATGATATAATGATAAGTGTAAAAGAATAATTTTTGTTCATGAGAAAAAGAACATAATTGTTAAATAAATATGAGTAGAATTAGGATACTCTCAATTACTTTTTTTTATAGGCAATAGGCCGAATCCAAATTATTTATTAATAATTTTAAACCTATTACAGTCTATCTCACTAGGGGCACTAGTAGGAAAGAGCTGGACAAAGAAAACCTTTGGTCTAGTCCCAAAATGAAAGAATTTTTTCATAAAACTTTACATCTTCCCATTTAACATGGGAGATATTTCTTAATTAGATTACAAACCACCCATTTATGGGTTTCTTTCATCTTGTTATGTGATAATTTATAGTGATACACTATCAAACCTTCTTATATAGATAGTCAACAATGTCTTCTACCATAATGTCCTTGATAGTGTGTTTGGTTCATCCTTTAATAATTACCACATTGTGAAGCTCTACCATTTCCTACATAATAAAAGGGGACTCCTTCTGACAAAAAGACTTGTCATCTTTGTTAGTACCCACCTATATTGATGTCCTATACTAATTTTTAAGGATTTTCATAATATCTTAATTGCGATTCATCAAGAACAACACTATATATAAATAGTCCTATGCAACACTAAACTGCATTACTTTCCATTAGAGAGATTCTTTAAATAGAACACATATTATTGTTAACACATGAACTAGACTTTTTATAAGACTACATTTCCTAACAAGCTATGTCAAGGTATACAATTACCCCAAATAAGCCCTACTATTTATAATACTACTGCAAAATAACCTTATTAAAACACCCATGATTATAGTTGCAATCATTATCATTGCTTAGACAACCTAATTAAGGCCAACCATTCAAAATGATTAAACATGGAAGAATGCCACATCATTAATTTTATTATGCACATAAATAATTACTTTATCGATCCCACCGAATTTCCCTTAATCTAGAAATAAAGAATAATGCTAACATTACCATTAACTACTTATGTTAATAATCAAGTCACGTATCAAATGGAACCAATGGTTCTTAGTCATTTCCCAAATAAAATAACAACACCTATATTCTCATCATAGACATGAATAAAAAAGATAGGTTAACACTCCATTAGATATCAGTAGAGATAAATCACACTTCAATCAACAATAAATCCATATGAAAAATTCTATCAAATCCCACGAGTCAAAATCACAATTCACCTTGTCCTTGGAGAAATTAATATTTACATTTGATTTCCAACAAGCTTAATTCTACTGTAAGAGATAAATTCTAAATTGCAACACATAATCAACTATTTAAGTTTTATATTTTAAATAAGTAGCCTCTCCAGCTAAAATCCCCTAACCACAAATGAACTACCAATTCACAAAGCTAGGATAGATCTACCATCAAATCCAACATAGTTTTACCTAACAATGTTCAAAGGAATAGGAATAGGACCCAAAGAGAGGGATACAAATGAAAAAAGAACATAAAGAGAATACACGAAACAGAAAGAGAAAACATATATAATTGAGGATGCAAATGGGAAAGGGGAAAATGAGAAAAAAAAATAATTGAAAATATATAATAATATGAATATATATATGTATATATATGACAACAATATGTAATAAAGAGAAAAAACCAACCTAGACCTAATCTAGCTAGATAGAAAATCAAAACCTCATATAAATGTATATGTAGTATGTATTAACCAGCATTAAACCATTCCCATAGATCTTTATCAAAACTAATCAACTAGAGTTCAACCTCATATTTACCACATAGAAAGTGAGTGTCCAAATTGTCAACTATATAAGTCTGCTAAGTAAGCTAGTAGAGAATGCAGACAATAAAACAGAGGAGATGTTCTAAACATAAGAGATAATATCATAGGGGATCAATCTGTTAGAATAACTAAGAGGAGGGTGAATCAGTTAGATCAGTTATCCTATAGTCCCAAATACAAATATGTACCTTATAAAATAATTCCAACAAATTATGTAGCTCAGTAACATACAATATCAATCTATCTATTCAATTTACCGATTACCAGTAAAAAACTAACTGTGATTACCAACCAAATCCACTATGAAGTATGTAAAGTATGATAGAAAATATAATCATCACAAATAACACATAACACAATGATTTAATGTGGAAACCATGCTAAGGGAAAAACCACCTGGGACTGGTAACCCAAAATAATTCACTCTTTTGAAGTGAGCTCAGGGAAGAGCCAACCCTGTTAAAGGTTACAAACACACTGTTAGGTGTGATCCGGTTAGAGGATTTATCACTAACAGTTAAATATTGACCAACATTCACTATGGGATCAACAAGATAATAATATACATTCTCTAAATGACATAGTGCAAAATATAAGACTACTAAGTCCACTCAGTTAAGAGATTTTTTGAATAATGGTTAAACTGATATAGCATGATCTGATTCAAATACAACTTAATTGTAAATATTTAGATCTATGCTAAGCCCATACAAATCCTCTGATCATTAATCAAATTCACTTCCTCAATATTCAACTTACTTTCACTTGGTTAATGGTTCTCTAATGCTTAGTAAACTCTGCAACTCAGTTCTTTCAATAACCAGTCTGATTAGGCATGCATGAATAAAGTCCTCATGCGATATCTCTGTAGTCTTCTTCTTCCAGAATGTTTCAACAATGAAACTCATATCTCTTATATAGACAAGTAAACCATTTTTCATATCAGCTATTAGATTTTGTCGCTTAATCTCCTTCATCTATTTTTCCTCTTAAACCTTCCTTGACAGATGTATCATTAACACATTTCAATCTCATCCTTTAGATCTTCTCCAAATTTTGTCAGCCGTGGATCTCATAACAAACTTAATCCTTAATCTCAAAATCATAACAATTTCTAGCTCATCAAATTTAGTCATCTGTTCTTAGCATTTAACATTTTCATCCATTCTCGATTAATATAGAAATATGTCAGTGATAACTAGTTGAACTAGCTCAGTTAATACTGTCAGTCGGTATACACTACAATGGCTCGGTGTATATAGAAATTTTTAATTACCGACCACATTGACTTGTTCAATTTCAAATCTCTTCTTCATAATAGATTAATGTAACATGCTCAAGTCAACAATATAAAGCCATAGAATCATCAATAAGTTACCCAATGTTTACCTTATCTGTCATATCCATCTTTTTCTCATGTAGATATCTCAGTTCTTCATCTTTTCTTCCTTCAACAAATGTTTAGATGTTTGTAACTAACATGATACATACTGTCAAGACTAGTTGACATCAATGACAACATATTGACCGATTTAATCATCTTACATATCATTTCAGTACTCAGTGATCTCTAATCACTATTTCTTCAATTCATCTAGATATTCAATCAGTTGTAGTTCATCAATCTCTCCCTTTGGCATTGATGGCAACACAAGCAATATGAAAATATGCCAAACACATACCAAACATGTATTCTAAAACTATGCAAGTAAATGTTGTAGCTCGGTAATCATTTAATATGTTTAATCACTACAAAACATAACAACATTACAAGTGCAGACTCTCGCTGTGGATTTGATCTTTTTAGTTCTCATATGCCCTTTGTTCTCAACAACAAATATTCAAGTCTCTCCCTTTCAACAATCTCTCTATTTGTGTTCTCAGTAACTGATTTTCCATATTCATTCTCTCTCCCTTTGACAACAATGCCAAAGAAAATATATAAATAGCTCTATAGCAGCCAAGTATTCTCTATTGTTCGGTTCATATCATGTACCTTCAGTGTACATATAAACAAATTTCTGATCCAGATTCTACAATCTTTCAAAACCTTAAAAAAAATACAAAGTGTGAGCTATGTGCATCAACATGAATGATCTTCTGATAAGTGTAGGTTGATGCAACCTCCAGATCACCTCAGTGACTGGTAGATAGGGGACGGACCCCAAGTCTAGTTCTCAAATATTCAAATGTGTCATTCGGTAATGGTTTAGTAAAGATGTCAGCAAGTTGTTCCTTAGATGTTATAAATTCTAGTTGTACTTGCTTCTCTTGAACTTGTTCCCTTAAGTATTGATTCTTAATAGATATATGCTTTGTCTTCAAATGCATCACAGGATTCGTAGAAATATTTATAGCATTGGTGTTGTCACAATATATAATCATCGGGTCAGTGATTACCTCATTCATTCCTTCCAACACTTGTCTAATCCAAGCTATATTTGAACAATTTACAATAGAAACAACATACTCTGCTTTAGCAGTGGACTGAGAAATGCATGCTTGTTTCTTTCTAATCCAAGTCACAAGACTTTCCCCTAAAAAGAATGCTCCATCGATTGTGCTCTTTCGGTCATCTATGTTTCCAGCCCAATCTACAATATTGGTGTAAACTTTAAGTTCAAATTTGCCTTCAAATGTGTACCATAATCCACAGTCCTTTGTTTTCTTCAAGTATCTCAAGATTCTCTTTATAGAAATCATATGTGAATCTTTAGGATTGGCAAAAAATCTTGCCACAATACCTACTGCATGTGCAATATTAGGCCTACTGTGTACAACATAAATTGGTTTACCAATCATAGATCGGTACAGGGTCTGATTTATCTTGGTAGATTCATCATCCTTTGTCAATTTACAATGAGTTACCATCAGTGTTCCCACAGGTTTAGCATCTTCCATGCCAAATGTTTTCAATACTTCTTTAATGTATTTTGATTGAGTGATGAAAATTCCATCTTTCTATTGTATAATCTGCAAACTTAGAAAGAATTTAATCTCTCCAAACATAGAAATCTCAAATTCCTTTCTCATTTCATCAGCAAAAGATTTGCAAATTTGATCTTGTCCACCAAAGATTATATCATCAACAAATATTGCAGCAATCAAAATGTTATCATCATAATCTCCTTTCATGTACATGTTACTATTTTCACTAGTTCTTACAAAGCCAATACTAATAAGATAAGCATGTAATATTTCATACCATGCCCTCAGTGATTGCTTCAGTCCATATAAAGCTTTGTGTAGTCTACATACCATGTCTTTCTGATTCAGATCAACAAACCCTTCAGGTTGTTCTATGTAGAGCTCCTCCTCAAGATTTCCATTCAGAAATGCAAATTTCACATCCATTTGATATACCTTAAATCCCTTATGTGCAACATAAGCAAGTAATATTCAAACTCCTTCCAGTCTAGCAAATGGTGCAAAGGTTTCATCATAATCAATACCTTCTTCTTGTGCATATCCACTGCAGACAAGTCTTGCCTTATTCCTTGTAACTTCTCCATTCTCATTCATCTTATTCTTGAAAATCCACTTAGTACCGATAACATTTTTATCTTTTAGTCTAGGCACTAAGGTCCATGTATTATTCTTTTCAATTTGTTCAATCTCCTCATTCATATCATTTATCCATTCCTCATTTTCAACAGCATCCCTACATTATTCGGTTCAAACTCACAAACTAAGCATGTGTTTTGTCTTAACTTACTTCGGGTCAGCATGCCAGCTTGCTTATCTCCAATGATTTGGTTCTCAAGATGGTGTCTTCTAACAAATATTTCTAGCACTTGATCTCTTCTCTATTCTTCATTCTATTCAGGTACAATTTCATGCTCGGTAGCTTCTTCTTGATTCTTGATTTCCATTTGCTGATTCTCGGTAGCATTTTCCTGATGCTCAATAGACTCAGCCTATGGCTTCAGTAGATACTCTGGATCTTGAACATAAGTGAACCTACCATTGTCTCCAGGCTCCTCCATGCTTTCTACATCATTCTTATTAGCAAACTCATCAACTTTTACATTAGAACTTTCTATCATCTTATTAGTAACTTTGTTCAAATATTTATAAGCTTTACTTTTAGTAGAATATCCTAAGAATATTCCTTCATCACCTTTAGAGTCAAATTTTCCATTCCTATCATCTTTCAGAATATAAAACTTGCTACCAAAAATTCTAAAATAACTTACACTCGGTGTGTATCCAAACCATAACTTGTAAGGTGTCTTGTTTGTGTCTTTCTCTAGTTGAACTTAGTTCAGGACATATACTGCAGTGCTAACAGCCTCTCTCTAGTATATTTGTGCAACATTTTTCTTAATCATCAATGTTCTAGCACAATCAACAATAGATTGGTTTCTCCTTTGAACAATTCCATTCTACTGTGGTGTTCTAGGTGCAGAAACCTGCCTTTTTATACCATGTTCATTATAGAAGGTAGTGAATTCATCAGAAACAAACTCACTTCCTCTATCAGACCTTAAGCATTTTACTTCTTTAACCCTCTATGCATTATCACATCTAATTATATCATTCAATAGAATAGATCCTTTTCCTTTAACCATGCAAGGTGTGTCATTTCCCATTTTTACTAATCCTCCATTATAATGCTCAAGATGATCAAACTTATCTTCATCACTAGTCATGTGATGCGTACAACCACTATCAATGATCCAAGTATCATTTTTACTAACTTTAGAAATAAGTTTTGTTTCTACATACCTTTCCTCTTTAGAATCATCTTTCATTGCAACAAACACTACCTCAATATCATCATCAGTGTCAGTGTAGTGTCATCTTCTTCAACAAGATAACATGCCTTTTTGCACTTATCTTTGTGATCTCGATTGTCTCTTTTGTAGTGTCAGTAACCTCTATTGTCCCTTCTTCCATAGCTTCCATCACTAGATTAGTCTCTTTCTTTATCTTCCTCTTTCCTATTAGGATATCTACCAGCAATATGGCCAACTTCTTTACAATTAAAACAAGCTAAAGGTAACTTTACCTGTAATCACCGAAAAGTGGACATGATCATTTAAGTGATTAATCAAGGAAAAATCAAAGCAATAGAATCGAAATGAGCATTTAGCCAATCAAAATTAAAATCAAGCTTCAATTCAATTTAAATCAAAATCAAGAGCATTTTAATAAGTTTAATCAAATCAATGTACAATTAATTCAATTAATTGTATAGTTTGGAATTAAATAAACTCAACCCATTCAAGGGGTACGCTTGGCTGAATAAATAAATTAAAATCAATCAATTAAATCCTAATTTCTCTCAACACCACATGGGAGGAAAAACCCTCAACCAATAGGATTTAAGGAAAGAACTCACATGGATCAAGCCAAAATGAATCTCAATCACTCAAATTGAAAGAACATCTTGTCCACTCATCTTGTCTTCTTGTCTCAAGATTTGAGGATACAATATTTAAATTTTCATCAAAGGGTGGAACCAAGGACTTAACCCCAACTCAACCTTGATCAAATCCAATCACACCCCCTACCCTTGCCAAATCCTATAAAAGCAAGTCTAAATTCACTCATAATAAATCCACAAATCTGAGAATTGCATCTGACCTCTTGAGAATTATAGCTAGAAAGGAAATTTAGAAGTTAATTGAGCATTTCAATTTGGAATTGAATTAATTATCTTAGCTTATCATTCATTTCTCATTCTAGGACTGTCATTAATAGAGGTTTGTTGAGAGCTTCACCATTAACACTTTTAGTTAGAGAGCCATAGAGTGCTTAATTGCTCATTTATTTGCTAAATAGATTTGCTATTTGTGGTAACTTATTTTCTATTTGATTTATTTGACAATACTAACTCTATGAAGGTACAAATTTTAGTACACAAAATGGCGCCCACCGTGGGGCATTAGGCTTCACTTTCTAAAAATTTGTAAATCTCATTTTTGTTCAAATTTTTGCATGTTAAGCTCTTTGTTTTGCAGGTGAAACAATGATTTTGAGACTTTAAACAACGTGTTTGAGCAGTTAAACAACGCTTCTAAGCACTGTAACAATGCTTCCACGACAAAGTTGTGTGCCTTTGCATAGAGAAACAATGCTTTCAATTCTTTTTGGCTTCTATCTAAATTCTATCAGCGCTTATTCCCTAACTAGCCACCGCATTTGATCCAATCTCCAGTGTGTTTGATCATTTTCTGATGCCTTTACATAGGATTTCAATGCTTTTAATCTCTATTTCTACACTTTTACTATTTTTGTTAGCACTTTTAATTCAATCTCTAGCGCGTTTGAGAATTTAAAGAGCACTTTCAATAGATTCAATAGCGCTTTTTCTTAATTTGAAAATAAACAAAATTTGACTGTCAGAAAATGTTTTCTATCTCTGCAGGATGTCCATACATAAAAGAGTAAAAAAACTAGAGAGTGGATTCAATTGAGAAGGCAAAGCTTTGACAAGGAAGATAAAAAAGGAGAACATTGCTCACATTAAGCCGGTTCTTAAGGATTCACAGTAGGAAAGTCAGGTATATGATCATTACATCAAAGTTATAGAAGCATATAAGGGAAAATTTATTTCATTAAATTGGATATTTTCACCTTAACCAAGTTTTTCTTAAATTTGACAAATAAGGCTTATAAATTCAATTTTGTCTTGCTTTCTTCACTTTTGCTGGTTTTGTTGACTAACTTGTTGGAGGAAAAGCACATTGGAAAGGAATGATCACCAAGGTAAGCATTAAAACATGAAAATCACTCAAAAATACCCCTAGCCTTTGCTAGCTTCATTTGAAGGTAAGCCTAAACTTAGTCATTTTTTTACTTAAATTATGGCTTTGTTGTTTTTAAAATCTAGTAATTAAAAAACAACCTATCTTTGTTTGAGGAAATTTAACATTAGGCCTATTCTCTTCACTTCGTTTAGTGAATTAGAATGCCAAAAGTGTTAAAATCTTTGATTAAGAGGAAAGGTTAAGGAAATCAAGCACATAATCAAATAAACCCCTTGTTTGTAGAAAAGAGTAGCAATACTCGATTCTCACTAGTTAGTGGGTTGGAAATTGAACATTGTTAATTATGTTTGGGGATTGAGAAGTAGATAGGGATATGCTCTTCACCTTTTTGGTGAATCAAACTCCCACAACCTATTTCTTCACTCCACTTTCTTGCTTTTACATGAACATGCTAGATCATTAGTTGGGCTCGCCTCCTGAGATTTGCCTTAACGAGGCCGGTGAGAGGGACAACCCAAAGTGGGATACAATCACCTTTTCCACAATCATCCAACCCACTATAAAAAGAAATACATGCATCCTTAATGGGGTGTGTGACAAAAGGGTGTTAAATTTTTGAACTTCCTCGAGTAGTCCTTCGGGATTGCACAAAACTCTGACAAAACAGTGGTGGGAAGCCTCTTAATATAATTGGAGGATGAAAATTTAATATCCATTTTGAATGGAATCCATACTAAATCCTTGATAAACTAGCAAGCCTACCTCATTAGAGCTATTTTAAAAGCCAAATTTGACCTTAGGTAGATTGCTTGGAAGAATTTCTTGTGATAATTGATAAAATCATTGTGTTGTGCTTGAAGGTCTTTGATTACAAAAATAAAACATCCATTAAGATCCAAAAATTAATTAACAATAAAGATTCAAAAGAATATTCTATTCACAAGAATTCAAGAAATGGAAAAAGAAATGGAAACATTATCCAACCAATTCTCTTTAAGAACATTGTTTCCTTACCTCTATGATCAAGAAAAACATCATGAACACCATATCTTTGATAATTCAAAATTTGATAAAAAGAATATCATGAAAAACCTATATTTGATCAAAAATATCCTAATGATAAACCAATATTTGATGAAGAACCTATTTCAAAATATCAAGAGAATCTCATCTTTGATCAAGGAAATCAAGAGGAATTAGTCCCATCTTAACAATATTCATCATATGACAACTCTTTGAGAAACACAAATATATCCAAATATCCTTGGGATAGATCATTTACTCCTTTGGGAATTTCATACAAATCGGCTTTGGAAAAACTCCTTGAAAATGATCTCATCACGTTGCCTCAAATCACTTCATGTGGTTTATCTTTTTGAGAAACTATTGTGCATATCATAGACATAATGAACATGAAACTTCAGATTGCATGGAGTTGAAACATAAAATCCAAAATCTTAATGATGATGACTTAATTGAAATTGAAGATCCTAATGAATTATCTAATGAAGATACTACTCTCAATCAAGATCAAACTTATGAACACATGTCTAGTAGTGGTCCTCTTATAGCTTTCACCTATTCCACCATTCCTCCATTTCATATAGAAGCAAATCTATCCAATATTCCTCCATCAAAAGAAGACCCAAACAGTTTTCATAATGACTATTTATACCCTCAAGGGCTACCTCTAAAAGAGATCCAAGCTAACCTACATCTTGCTACAAACTTCTTTCATGCTTCAAAGGTTATAGAATCCAAGCCTTCATGTGCTACAATTCCTATTGTACCTATTTCAAATGAGCATCCATCATCCCTTCAAGAATCCCTCATGCAAATCCAAACTCCTACATTGTCCTTAGAAGTGGCTCCATGTCAAGAGACTAATCAAAAGTGCAAAGAAACAAGTATTATGAAGGATCAAGATCAACATAATCTCTCTCCTTATCCTATAGTTGACCAAATTCCCACACCTCAATAATCCCATGATGAACCCTTCATACCCTTTAATTTATTTCAAGAAGATATCCTTCCATCTCAAGTACCTCATATTCCTTTACCTCTTATATCATACCCATCTCATAAGCAATATCAAGGTATTCCTTCCATCTGTAATGAACTTATTGAAAATCAAAAGAAAAGTATTCTTCCTAGGCTATCAAAAGATCCTTGTCAAGATCAAAGTACCCCAAAACCCAAATTTCATAAGCCTCCATATCTATCTCAAGATTCAACTGCTCCTATCAAAGTCAATCCTATCAAAGCTACATAGAAGCCTGATGGTGCAAAGATAAATCCAAAAGACAAAAGCCTTGGCCATGCAGCTCAAAATAAATATTTTGATATCCCTCCCACATCCCATTTACCTCCATTTGTGCATAAGAATATTCCTTATACATCCTCCAAATCCATCCTTGATCCCTATATCCAAAACTTGAAACCTTATACATCCTCCAAATCCATATTGGGCCCTTACATTCCTCCATCAACCTTTCCTACCATCCCTATCCCACCATCCCCTTATGTTACCATGTATCAAGATCAATAAAGACATACATACTTGAGAAACCAAGCACCTATCCATGTCAATCCTCCATATCTGACCATCCATATAAACCAACCATATCAACCTTATTTATCCACCAATCCCAAGTTATTTGGAAGAAATTTGGATGTACAACATAAAAATTAGAAATCCAAGAATCCACTTATGTATGAAGAGCACCATGTCCCATCTAATCGACATGTGAATGCAAGAAAAAAAGAAATATTCAAGAGACCACAAAGGTCCATCAAGAAAAAATAAAAATCAAAGAAAATGTGGATTCCTAAATCCCTCATTGAAGAAATGCGTTCTAAAGAATCCAAAATGAAAGAAAAATCAAAGAAAGTATGGATTCCCAAGTCACTTTTGAAGGATTTTCACACAAAAGAGAAATCAAAATTGACATTCAAGATTCCAAAGGCTTCCACTCCACATTCTCCCAAACATATTCCATCTTATCCATCCATTTTGGGTCCTTGTGTCCCAAGATCCATATCCTCTCTTACATCAAAATTCCAAGCTATTTCACCCATTTTTCCTCCATTATTCAACTACCCTTCAAGGTGTGTATCAATGTTGATCTTGATAATACTTCTTATCCTCTTATTCATTATCCTTCCATTCCCTTTTTCATGCCCATGCATAGAAATACTTATTATCCTCTCATTCATTATCCTTCCATTTCCATTATCCAATCCATTTCATAAAGCTTTAGCCACCCTCTACCTTATCCACCATATCACATTTTTGTCACCCTGTCAACATCTTTGAGCATATTTTTTAGCAGTTTTGGCCCATCATATCATACCCTATCAAGGAGTATACAAAGAGCATGAGGTTTGATTCCATCCAAAAAGAGAAAATTGAAAAAAAAGAAGAATAAGAATAAAAAGAAAAGAAAAATAAATCCATCCTATGGTGAAAACCACTTCTTGTGGCATCTTGGACAAGTACCATGATGAAAACCTAGCAAACAAGTGTCACACATAATTTGTCACACATAATTCCTCTCTCTTGCACTCTACACTTGGGGGCAAGTTTCATCCATCATATCCTTCATCTTTCTACCATTAATCTCACTTGCATCTGTATTACATCTTTCGCCTTTGATCTTGACAAGGTTGAACATATCCATGAGCATTAAGTATCTTGACATGAGTTATCCTATCCATTAGCCTATTCACTTGTTGCATTCACGCTACCTTATCATGATCTTGCTTATCCTAAAGCCACCTTAATTATTTCTAGGAAGCCTTCCCATAATCCCAAACCATTCACTCATAGCCTTCACCACCCCTTTATCATGATTGTGTGATCCTATCCACATTTATCCCTTAATCTTGATCCAATTGAAAAATAAAAAAAATGAAAAAAAAAATGTTAGAAAAAGTCTCTTGATATGTCCACTCCTTTGGACCATTTTCATGACACCAACTCATTATCCCATATGCTATCCAACACTGCATCATTGGCCTATATTGAAATATTATTTTTCCCTAGCTTGGATAATCTTGAGGATATGGTCCTATGGGAAAAGCACTTGCTTCATCCATCATGGCCTATTCATCTAGCATCCATCAGTTTGCAAATCCATCTTTCATGTCCTATACCTTGCTAGACATTGGGGACAAATTCAATGTGATGTTGTTTGAGAACTAGTAATCTCTAAAAATCTTTAAAAAAAAAAAGTGAAAATGTTCCTAAAAAAATACAAAAAAATACAAAATATCTAAAATCCAAAAAACATCAAAAATATCTAAAATTCAAAAATACATAAAAATCTCTAAAAATTCAAAAACATCAAAAATCTTTTAAAAAGCAAAAAAAATAAAATGTAAAAATTGCAAATCTTAAGTAAACACTCAAAAGTTGCATTGCCCAACAAAGCATGATCTTTGCTAAATCAAACCAGGGGCACCAATCCAAATTCAATGAGCTTATCGAAGAAGACATCAATTGGCTTGAATCATCACATCAAAATTGAAAAATTGCTACACTTGAACTTATTGATCTATATCACATTTCAAACATCCAAATACTTGATCTAAACAAAAACATTTGACAAATCAAATCAAAATCTAAAAATCTTAATCAAATAAAAAAATCTTCAAACAACAAATCAGATCAAAATCTAAAAGGTTTAAACATAACTAAGGATCAAAGTCGATGAAGTTTTTGAAATATGGATCTACAAACAAAAGCAAAAATGTTCAAAGTATTACTTAATTTTTGGAGCCATGTCTTTTTAGCAAATCGATGAAGTTTGACTAGATGAGCAATGATGAAGACATGGTATTTTCTTGATTTCTTCTTGAGTGCTTGTCATGTTGATTCATAGCAATATGTGAATCCATCTAATGACATGATCATCAAAGAATCATCGAGGACATTTGTATATGAAAGGGATCAATTCTTTGTCTGTTTACTTGAAATTTTTAAAATCTAAGGAAAGAGGTATTCATATCATCATGGCTAAATTAGTGAGGGTTGTACCAATTTCATGTTCCAAAAGCTCAATGATGAAAATAAGCTTCCTAATTCTGAATAGTGATAGTTAGTTGCATACATCCTAGATTAAATGCAATTAAGGTATTTGCCTTTATTAGATTGAAAATAGATTTGAAAAAGAGAAACAGAAAGGGGGTAGAGTTATCATCATCAAAAGACCAAATCAAGATACATCAAATGATCAATGATAACATCAATGGTACATCATCAAATCTATTAAAATATACACTATCAAATCTCCATCAATATATAATCAAATTCTTGACTAACATCATCAATGTATGAAGTATCCATCATCAAAAATCACGTTCAATTTGATCATCAAAGGTACATCAATGTCATCAAGATATATCATCAAAATGATTCATGCTTCATCAAGGACATCATCAATAATAAATCATGCTAATCAACTAGGGGCAACCTAACTTTATCCATCACCTAAATCTATACTTGCACCTACACCAATGGATGACCCTTCTCTCCTCCAGTCCATAATTTTGTATCATGAGAAAATCCAATCAACTCTGTATCATCAAAACATATAATCATGTCATATCAAATATCAACCAGTCAAATCATCCAATTGATCATCTAATGTCAATCAAGTTATCCTATCATTCATTTTATCATCTTGAGCACATCAAATCTCCTAACTCTAGATCTTGAGGAAGGAAAATTAGTGTTTTGTCTCTCTAGATCTTGAGAATGAAATATCAACCCATCAACTTATCCTATCAGATTGAAATCAACATCAACCAGGTGATTCTTCCTGACATCAAATGATACCAAACCATCATCAAATCATTCCCAACATCAACAACATTTTATCATTCAAATCTCTTCTCATCAAATCCTCTCATGATCGGGGCATTTCCAAATTCCTATATCGGGAAACAAATCAAAATTTTCCATTCTCAACCAAATCATCCAAAATCATTTCGATTCATTTCTTGAGGGGGCATACACTCAGATAATCAGAAACAACATCATCATCATCAAATCGGGAGAATGACAATCAAATCAGAATGTAATCTTTTATCAGGAAATTTTTTGCTAATCAATCAAAAGGGGCATCAAACATTGAATGGGGCATCATATCAGATAACCTAACATCAGATCAACCATCAGGACACCAAAATCAATTAGAACTGCATCAAACATCATCAATATTAGCATCTCATATCAAACATCAAGATTGACCATTGACAGAATCAGGACCTTTTATCAATTGGATCAAAACATTCTTTGAATCGACATGCTTCACATGTCAACTCAAAGAGGGGCATTTGTAATCACCAAAAAGTGGATAGGATCATTTAAGTGATTAATCAAGGAAAATCAAGGCAAAATCAAAGCAATTGAATCGAAATGAGCATTTAGCCAATCAAAATTAAAATCAAGCTTCAATTCAATTTAAATCAGAATCAAGAGCATTTTAATCAAGTTAAATCAAATCAATGTGGAATTAATTCAATTAATTGTATAGTTTGGAATTAAATAAACTCAACCCATTCAAGGGGTACACTTGGCTAAATAAATGAATTAAAACTAATTAATTAAATCCTAATTTCTCTCAACACCACATGGGAGGAAAAAACCTCAACCAATAGGATTTAAGGAAAGAACTCACATGGATCAAGCCAAAATGAATCTCAATCACTCAAATTGAAAGAACATCTTGTCCACTCATCTTGTCTTCTTGTCCCAAGCTTTGAGGACACAATATTTAAATTTTCTTCAAAGGGTGGAACCAAGGACTTAACCCCAACTCAACCTTGATCAAATCGAACCACACCCCCTACCCTTGCCAAATTCTATAAAAGAAAGTCTAAATTCACTCATAATAAATCCACAAATATGAGAATTGCATCTAACCTCTTGAGAATTATAGCTAGAAAGGCAATTTAGAAGTTAATTGAGCATTTCAATTTGGAATTGAATTAATTAACTTATCTTAGCATTCATTTCTCATTCTAGGACTGTCATTAATTGAGGCTTGCTGAGAGCTTCACCATTAACACTCTTAGTTAGAAAGCCATAGAGTGCTTAATTGCTCATTTATTTGCTAAATAGATTTTCTATTTTTGGTAACTTAGTTTCTATTTGATTTATTTGACAATACTAACTCTATGAAGGTACAAATTCTAGTACACAAGCAAAAGGTAACTTTACAATTAAAACAAGCTAAAGGTAATTTTACCTTATATCTACCTTTACCTTTCTGCAGTCTCCAGGCCATAAGAGATTCAAGTTCATCAAGCTCATCATCAGTATTACTATCACTTTCATTCATTATACTATGCTTACTGATAGATTTACCAATCTTTAGAGAAGACATAAAAGTAGACTCAACACTCGGTACCACACTATTATCAAAATTGTTCAGCTCAAAAGTTGTTAACTTTCCAATCAGACTATCAAGAGTAAGAGTGCTACCAGGTCCAGACCTCATTTCATGAATAGCAGATATTCCGATTGCATAAGAAGGAAACAAGGTTCTTAGTATCTTACTTACCATTGTGTCTTCAGAAATGATACCACCAGCTCCTTAGATAGCATTGACTACTTCTTTGATTCGGTTTGTGTACTGTGTAATGTTCAGTCCTTCCTTCATTTTCATGTCATCAAATCCACCTCTCAATCTTTCATCTTTGGCTCTCATCACATTTACATCACCACCATAAACTAGAGAAATTTTGTCCCACATTTTCTTTGTTGTAGTACAATCCTTGACATCCTCAAATTTAGCATCAGATAGAGCATCAACAATTTCTATCATAGTAATATTATGTTCATGTCGGTCTCTCAATTGATCAAGAGTCAAAGGTCCAACATTCGGTTGTATGTAGCCATTGTCCAGTAAGTGTATCTCAGATTCTCCAATTCCAAACATGTGAAGTCTCATCCAACTTTTCCATGTCATATAGTAAAGTTTTCTTTGTTTAGCTTCGGCACTTCCCTCTTATACATCTTGTAATCTTTCTACTAAAGTCCTTAAAAACTTTCTTCCAAGCAACCAATAGGCTCTGATACCAATTGTTAGAATAATTGAGAGGGGGGTGAATCAGTTAGATCATTTATCCTACAGTCACAAATACAAAGATGTGCCTTATAAAATAATTCCAACAAATTATGCATCTCGGTAACATACAATATCAACATGTCTATTCACTTTACCGATTACCAGTAAATAACTAACTATGATTACTGACCAAATAAACTATGCAATATATAAAGTATGATAGAAAATACAATCATCACAAATAACACATAACACAATGATTTAACGTGGAAACCTTGCTAAGGGAAAAACCACTTGGGAATGGTAACCCAAATTAATTCACTCTTCTGAAGTGAGCTCGGTGAAGAGCCAACCCTGTTAAAGGTTACAAACACACAGGTAGGTGTGACCTGGTTAGAGGATTTATCACTAATAGTTAACTTTTGACCAACATGTTATGTATGTGGAGCCTAATCAAACTTTTCCATGGGGTCAAGGGGCAGAGCCCCTTGCGGGGTCCTGGGGCAGTGCCCCAGGTGGGGTCAAGGGGTAGAGCTCCTGATGGGGTCAAGGGGTAGTGCCCCTCTAGGGTGGGGTCAAGGGGTAGCACCCCTCGATGCTAAGAATGACTTAATAATATTGTAAAGTGTCAGCCATCTATTTTCTATTAGTCAGAGTATTTTTGCCCTAATTTCATTATGTCAAAAATACTTGTAAAAAGGGCTTAGGGTTTGAGATTGAAGGTATGAGGGATTATTGTAGCTTCTTGCGATGGTATTGAGTTGTAGGTTTCAGATTGTAATCACTAGATAATAATAAAGATATTGGACTTGTTGTTGGTGGACATAGCCTAGGGATTGGGTGAACCACGTTAAATTTTGTATTATTCTGTTCTCTCTTGTTTGTTAATATTTGCATTTTTTGCTTATTACCCTAACACAACATTCACTATGGGGTCAACAAGATAAGAATGTACATTCTCTGAATGACATAGGGTAGAATATAAGATTGTTAACTCCACTTGGTTAAGAGATTTTCTGAATCAATGGTTAAACTGATATAGTATGATATGATTCAAATACAACTTAATTGCAAATATTCAAATCTATGCTAAGCCCATAAAAATCCTTTGATCATTAATCAAATTCACTTCCTCAATATTCTTCAACTTAATTTCATTCGGTTAATGTTTCTCTGATGCTTGGTAAACTCTGCAACTCGACTCTTTCAATAACCAGTCTAATCAGGTATGCGTGAATAAAGTCCTCATGTGATATCTCTGTAGTCTTCTTCTTCTGGTATGTTTCAACAATGAAACTCATATCACTTATATATACAAGTAAACCATTTTTCATATCAGTAGATTTTGCCTCTTAAACCTTCCTCGATAGATGTGTCATTAACACATTTCAATCTCATCCTTTAGATCTTCTCTGAATTTTGTCAACTATGGACCTCATAACAAACTTAATCCTTAATCTCAAAATCATAACAATTTCCAGCTCATCAAATTCAGTCTGCTGTTCTTAGAATTTAATGTTTTCATCCATTCTTGGTTAATATAGAAATGCGTCAGAGATAACTGGTTGAACTAGCTCAGTTAATACTGTCAGTCGGTATACACTACACTGGCTCAGTGTATACAAAAATCTTCAATTACCGACCACATTGACTTGTTCAATTTAAAATCTCTTCTTCATAATAGATTAATGTAACATGCTCAACTCAACAATATAAAGCCATAGACTCATCAATAAGTTACCCAATGTTACCTTATCCTTATCTATCATATCCATCTTTTTCTCATGTAGATATCTCAGTTCTTCATCTTTTCTTCCTTCAACAGATGTTCAGATGTTTTTAACTAACATGATAAGTAATGTCAAGACTAGTTGACATCAATGACAACATATTGACTGATTTAATCATCTTACATATCATTTCAGTACTCGGTGATCTCTAATCACTATTTCTTTAGCTCATTCAGATATCTAATCAGTTGTAGTTCATCATAATCTTTATAAAACCTACAAAAATGGTGGCAATATATTACCCACCCACCAAAATTAGATCATAGTGCATCCTAAAGTAATATTATTAATTCTATATCTCTTATTTAATGATGATAATGTCCTCATTCGATCCTTCATCCTCTTCTATTGATTCTTCAAACTCCATCTTACATTTTTCCTTTTAGATCCTTCTTGTTGGGTTTTCCCTGTACCCAACTGTTCTTGATGATTGTTGAGGGAATGATTTGGATCTTATCCAAGTCCATAGTGTCAAAGGACAAAGTAACTTCAAAACTTACTTAGATTAAATATTTTATTTAGACTAAATTTTTTTAAAAAAATTGTGTTAAAACTTTTTTTAAATTAGATTTTTATGTTTGTGTGTTTTGATTTATTTTTTCAAGGATCTAATTTTTTTCCTTGTGTTTTTGCGTAGGTGCTAATCGATTTCTTGAAGACATTATTTTGACTCAGAAAATTGCAACTTTTGAACATTCTGTGAAATTTAAATTAATGTATACAAGACAAAATTTCAATGATTAAACTTTTATCCTTGAATCAATTTGTATAAGTTTTGGGGATTTCTTTTATTTTGTCTGCCTTGTGTCGGACTAAAGTGTGTGGCATGGAACAATTGCCACTAGGTGAGTATAAAAAAAATGCAAATAAAAATTCAAAAATGTGTCTAGCCTTTGCTAGCTTCAAATGAGGTAAACCTCATCCCTTTGCATTTTGCTTAAATTATGGCTTTTCAAGTTCAAAATCTAGCTTAATTAGAAAGTCTATTATTGTTTGATAAATTTTGGTGTTAGGCCTATGCTCTTCACTTTCATAGTGAATCATCAAAATGGATCAATAGAAAGAAAGACTAAAAGAATGAAAAAACACTAAAATTTAAGCCTCTTTATTTGTGGATAAAAATATTTGGCCTATGCTCTTCGCTTTCACAGTGAATTAGAATGTCAAACATGCTCAAATCCCCTAGATTAAAGGCTTGAGAAAGAATCTTCTTAAACATGTTTGGAAGTAAGTAAGTAACAGGGATATGCTCTTTCCCTTCTTAGGGTAATTAGACTCCTAGACCTACTTCTCATTTCAATTTCATTTCTTTCATGAACATGCTAGTTAAATTAGAACTTTAGAGGGCTCGCCTCCCGAGAACATGCCTTAGCGAGGCCGGTGAGAGGGACAACCTAAAGTGTGATACAATTTCTTTTGCCACAATAATTCAACCCACTATAAAATAAAATACATTCATCCTTAATGGGGTGAATGATGAAAAAACTTGAGAATGATACCTCCTCTAGTAGTCCCTTGGGATTGCGCAAAACTCCAACATACCGGTGGTGGGAGGCCTTTGTAATGGGGGATAGATTCAAGTCTTTCTAAACGAAATCCTTACTAGAACCTATTTAAGTAGTAAGCCACCTTTTATAGCCATGTTGAACCAAATTTCCCTTAGGTAGATTGCCTAGTATCTATTCTTCTGCAAGACTAGTGGAAACGATTGAGAACATACACTTGCTACATTATATTTTAGGATTATTGGTTAGAGTGTGTGTTTTGTTTGGTTATCTTTTTTGTTATGTTATCTAAATTTAATTTTGTATGACTGTTGTTAACAAGCCTTTCAAAAAAATTTGAAAGCTCGACATCAAGGACTACAAATCCTTAGAGCTGACAAGTTAATCAACCAAACAATCTTAAACCATAGAGGTGCATCTTCATCTATAAATACTTTATTTAAAGACACACTTAAAGATTTTGCAAAACTCATCAACTTCAGCCAAAGTCAAACACTTTCAATGAGTAACTCTTGGGATCTTCCCATGCATACTCTCGGTCGTAGACCCATCACCAGGTCTAGATCCAAAAAATAACTAGAAGAATCTTTCATCAACCCCTTCCCCCCATGGGATGAAGAACCAGATATTAACCACTATGAACAAATTGATCCGTTTGTATGCCATGAAAACATTCTAGAATCATCCCAACCTCGCGGATCAAAAGAATTCCAAAATATAACTAAAGAAGAGCTAGAAGATGTTGAACATGATGTGTATTCATCTCTAGTTATAGAGAATGTAGTCAGACATAATCCCCAAAAGCACCTAGCAATGCTTCTAAGAAAAGGAGTCACACTTCCTTCTGGGTTTGATGTCTCTAAAATATGACTTGAGCAGGGATAACTTTAAGAAACCCCCTTTTAGGAAAAAGTGTAAAATCCTAGCGAATCGTACATTATTTTAAGGGGGAATTTGTTTTAATGCAGGCAAATTTTTTTTTCAAATCCATGATTTTTCATAGTTTGTATTGGCAATTTTTTTCCCGTCGAATGAAAATTTCATAAATTGCTGGTGAATAATTTTCTTTTGAAGTAAAAAATTAAAATATTTGAGGCGAATAATTTTCTTTTGAAGTAAAAAATTATAATATATGAGGTGAATGATATTCTTTTGAAGGGTAAAAAAATAATTGTATTGGCGAATTTTATGTACTATTTGAAAATTTATTTATATTATTGGCTAATCGTTCATTAATTATGACAAAAAAAATATTTTTTTGGCAATTTTCAAAAGATGGGACATAACACGGACATGTAGCCTAACCTAACATACCTAACATACATACATTATTTTATAATGTTAAATGTATTATTTGAGACCGTCTGATGATCCAAGATCAATGGCTAAAGTTTAATTTCAGCTCTAATTTCTTGAAGGAAACAGAGTTGTTGAGGAAGTCACCGGAATGTTGACACGTATCAAATAAGGGTAACTTGTCTGTAGACTGCAGTGTACACATGTTGGTATCGATAATCACGGTCCTATTACTATAGTGCAACTTGTAACCTCTTAACTCGGTAAGAAATAAATGTCTTGTCAGTGACAAGAGACATTCTTTAACTGTCACGCACCACTTCCAAATTTGTACAGATGATATAACCGATTTCTGATAGTTTTGCATTTACGAGAAAGATTTATTGCCAGATATGAAAGATTAAGGACAAAATTTTAATTTCTCACACGCATGCATTTAGGGGAAAGATTTACATGAAAGATTTAGAGGCATATTAAGGACAATGAATTCAATACCATTAAAGAAAGAATAATTTATTGCTAAGTAACGATCAAGGATTCAAGGGCTATTTATAGATGATCTAGCTTCATTATTCATCAATTCGTCTTTGCTAGATAATTTGTTTGTTTAGGGTCTGCACTCTGCACTCTGCACTCTACAAATAATTTGTTTTTAAGTTTTTTGAAGTTTTACTATTTTAGATGGACACTCCAATTAGGCTTAGATGCACATCTGAGGAGGCCCAAAAGGCCTTTCTGGGTTCCTTTCCTGATGAAACTTTAGAATCTATTTGTAAGGAGGGTGGGCCTTTCATAATAGAGGCTATAAAAATGGTGTTGGGTCGAGAGTTTCTGAACAATGAAGATAGGCACCAGGTCAACACAAACATTACGTCCTATTTTTTGGCATCTCTTCTCGACCTCGAAGGAGAGAAGGTGGACATGTTAATGCTGCTGATGAGGGTTTTTAAAGAAGAATACCTGGGAGACAATGTTAATGTTATCGTGTTTGCAAAAATAGGGGTGGGGATCCCTTGGACAAGTGAAATACCCAAGCTTCTCCTCCCAGGCCAGAATGTGGCCATGCAACCTTTTCTGTTGAGCTTGACTGCTGGACAGTTGAAGCACCATAGGAAATGGGCGCTGATTGCTAGGGATTTTCTTCATAAGTGGTTTATGCTTGATGAAGAGGAGGCTCAGGCAGGGCAATACAGGTGGCTCAATGAATTTTTGTAGTTAATCCTCTCTATAGAATTCTACTTAGATGGAGTCGAAGGGCAAAATCACTAGTGGACTACTAGTGGTTTTTTTTTATAAAAACATACCTCGTTTATGGGTTTTTTTTGTTTATAGTAGGTTTCTCTTTGTAGTATTGTATTGGAAGTGGACAATGTAATTATATTTTTATGAAAAAGTACAATGAAAATTTTGCAAGCTTTAGCTCATTTCAATTTGTGTTTTATGGGTACAAAAAATGGTTTTTAGACTTCTCTGTCACTGTGATTGCAATATTTTAATTAGTTGCTTTATCTGTGTATTTGACATGTATGATGTAACTTGTAAGTATGTTTTAGTAGAAATAAGGAAACATTCAAATGATGCCGATGGTATTTCCATTTTTAAATCTGAATATTTAAAATGTATCATAGTTGTACAATGTCGACAGTTGTAGTTGATATGAAAGATTTACAAAATTTTGAAGGACAAATGAATTAATAAGGTTTGAGAAAGAATTTATGGTTTTCTAATTATAATGTATGAGAATTATATGTGATTATAATTATCAATGTTAAAGTTATAATCAATAAAAAATATCATTTTAACTTTAAGTGTACTATATAATCAATAAACAATATTACTTTAACTCATGTTTGGGAGACATAGCGAGTCAGCAACCACAGAAATGAGAAATCTCATAATCTCTAAACACTAACTTAAGTAATATTATTAAAAAAATAGTGCAACTCCATTTTGAATTGTTACTATTCAATTAAATACCTTTAAATGTTATTAAATTATTATCCATTATTAATTAATATCTATAAAGGAAATAATAATAGTATAACATTTAACAATGTCTATTGCAAATAACTACTGTTGGATGAGCATAGATCGATGATGTACAATGGACTTCGGGATGAAAGGGAAAAACAACCCCATCTTTTCAAACCCATTATGGAATCATGACATGCGTCACTAAGCACGTTCCACTCATAGTCTCGCACAGTCTACCAAAAATGTCATTTCAATTTGATGATGACGTGACACGTCTGACTCATGAGGTGAGTCAACCCTACTAGGTGAGTTAATGGGACCCACGGGGCCACCACACCACTCAGTGCACTCCCAAGATAGTGACTAACAATGACATAATGACCATTGGATGATCATAGATCAATGACCGAAGTTGTATTTCAGGCCGAAAGGAAAAAGAAACCCCATCTTTTCAAACCCATTTCGAAATCATGACATGTGTCACTAAACACGTAACATGTTCCACTCACAGTATCGCATGGTCTACCGACAATGTCATTTGATGATGATGTGACACGTCTGACTCGTGAGGTGAGTCAACCGTCAAGTGACTAGGTGAGTTAATGGGACCCACGGGGCCACTACACCAAATAGTGACTAACACTGACATTATGACCGTTGGATGATTGAAGATCAATGACTAAAGTTGTATTTCGAGCTGAAAGGGAAAAGAAAACCCATTTTTGCAAACCCATTCCAGATTCATGACGTATGTCCACTGTCCACTCACACGGTTAGTGACAAGTGTGACGACTGTAGATTGTACAATTTTGGCACTTTAAGTTTCACTTTCAAGTTTCCAATCTAATTTTTAGGTATATGCATAAAGATGTGGGACCAAAAAGATGCCACTTTTCTTTTTGGTCCCCCATCACGCATAGTGCGCACACCCTATGGCTTGGGTTACCCAAGCCTTAGGCTTGGGAAATCCAAAACAAAGCGTGTGTGACCTATAGGGTGCACACGCTTTGAAAAAAGCCTTCTTAAAGCTTTCTGCGGGTTGGAAAGCTCATTTTTCTTTCCTCAAACCCATGTTTGCAGCTAAGAAGGGCTTCCCAAGCATGCACACACTCTTCTTTTGGCTTGTGAATCCATTGTTTTCATTCATCCATCCACTAAATGGCCCCACGGTGTCATCAAGTTTGATCTGAAAGAAGAGGTAAGTGTTTTTACAACCCATGCCTCTTATTTGTTTTAAAATTTCAGTTTTGTAGCAATTTGTTTTTGTTTAAATTTGTGTGTAATGAAGATTTTAAAATCTAGTTTTTTTAATTGCCAGGAAGAAATAATCTCCCTCAACCAAACCCTACACCAAACTCTCCATCTCCTCATGAAGAACCGAATGAAGAAACAAATGAAGAAAATGAACCTCAATTGCCTCCACCAATCGAGAAACCTCCTCCTGGAACACAAGAAAATTTGATGAACCAAATTGAAAGAGGGCAAAAATAATTAGAATCTTTAATTACTATGTTAAAAGATTCTAGTGGTACAAATCTTGAAAGGAAAAGACTTGCAAAATCATTGGAAGCAATCTTGACCCACGTAAGCTCGGTTAGTAGGCAAATTAATTTATGGCGGGATAAAAGAGAAGAACAAAAACAATATTATGCCAATAAATTATCTTATGCAGACATAAAAAAGAAAAAAATCACAAAAGATGACATTTGCAAGCTATTTAAAAAACCAGGGAACACAGATACTCTTAGAACTACAACAAGGAGGTTCCCAATTCATTGGTGCTTAAATGAAGACATTAAAAACATTTTTTGGGAGAGATGGTGGATGGACTTTGATTCACCTCCTTGTAACAATCATGAGGTTCCTATATATTTCTTGAGGAAACTCTATTGTGAGTTTGTACTCAAGGAGGTGCCTAATTATTTTGACTATCTAGATTCCCAGGGTAGAGGAGGGGGGTCATCATTTGATCAAGTGGGGGCACATCATGACCCTAACACACCTAGGGTTCCTAGTAGCAAGCCACATGCAGATCATGTTACTATTCCTTCCGTTGTGAAGGAACATGTAGAGGTAGACACACTAGGCACGATTAGTGCTCTGACATAGACTCTCATTCAGTGTGCCACTCCTTTAGTTGAGAGTGACCATGGTCAATCCTTGAGGGGGCATATTTGTTGGTCATGTGGATGCTTGTGTGCATTTGGTACTGGCAAGAGAGAGGGAGATGATCTTGGAATGATGACTGGTAGCTTTCTAAATATGGCATTTGGCATTGACACACAAGTAAATATTTCCAAGTTCATTAAATTGCTTTGATCATATTTCATTTATAAAATAATAACTAATTAATTTAGTATCTATTGATTATGATGAAAATTCAGGGCAAGAGTGTTAGTGGCAGTGGCAGTGGAAGTGGCAATGATCCTCATGTCCCCTTCTACACATCGTCGTCAATTCCACAAGTATGTATTGAATAAAACATTTTAATTAACATATTTGATTATTATGTAATTATATGAATAATTGTATCATAACTTATTGTGCATGTGCATTAGGTGTTCACTGGTGGACCATCGATGTTCGCAACAAATAGCGAAGGGCATCGTGCCACTTTCCTTGGGGTATCTTTATTTGCATGTTAATTTGATTTACTTGATTATATTTAATTAATAAATGAATGAATGACTAAATTACTGGACAAATTATGATCAAAATCCAAAGGTACAATGCTCACATTCTTTCACCTGGCTTTGTGATGTCACCATTGAGTCCACGGGTATATATGTAATAATGCATTATAATTAACATGTCAGTAGTACGTTCTTATATGAATGGTTATCTTATAATTTTCCATGTACATGTGCACTAGTTGAATGTTGGAGCTTCGACTTCGACACCGCACACCACACACAACACTTGGAGCTTTGACTTCAACTTCATCTTTGACACCGCACACAACACTTGTTACTTCTCTATCTAAATTTTTTGTGTCAGTGTACATGTGCACTGAAGAGCTTCTATCACTACTTGAGCTACTAGCAGATGGTGAGTACTCATCATCATCATCTGACATAGGCTCACACACATATCTTACTTCTTTCCTTTGCCGCTTTCCCCTTCCTAGATCTTCCTCCTTATCTATAACTTCTATCATGGGTCCAAGAAGCTCTTCCCACTCTTTCCCATTAATTGTGGGCTTTGTCTCTTCGTCCTGAGTAATTGGCATACCTTGGATGGCACCAAGATAAGCATTTTCTTTTGAAATGTCCTTTTCTCTCACATTAATCTCTCTATTAAGAAGATTTTCTATATCTTCCTCTGTATATTGAATAGATATAGCTGCAATCCCATGTTCATCAAGAATATTCATTGCACCATTGAGTAATATATCATGCAATTCCTTAATAGTTTCATTCTTAACTAAATTCATAACTAGATTTTCCATAGCCAATTTTCTTCTTGATCGTTGCAATATTTTCTCCTCAACTAAACATTTTGTAATCAGTTGATATACAATCACAATTTTCTCTTGGCCAATCCTGTGGGCTTGTGATTGAGCCTGTAGATCCACAAAAGGGTTGAAATTTGGATCTAGTGGAAGAGTAGTATTAGCAAGAATTCATTCACTAACATCTCATCTTTATAACAACTAAATTTGGATTCACTAGAAGCATTAGTTCTCAAAAAAAAAAATAGTAAACATACCATATATAATGACTGTGTTGGCACTCGGTTGCATCATATAATAAGTTGAAATTAGATAATCATAAAACACTTTGTAAAGTATAGCCTACATATCATATACAACCACATCAAATGAGTTCAAATTAATATTTAGAATCTTGGACTGCATCAAGAAATAATTTTTTTTTCAAAGTCTTTGTAATTTCTCTATGGTTGGTAGCCAATTGCTTATTCACTTATTTTTTGCTTCCTCAATTGGTCAAAAGCTGTATGGATACATGTCATCACACTGTCACCATCTAATCATAGCAAGGTACAGAAGCTCGGGAAAGGTGTAACGAATTAATATGCAAATATTTTTGTCCGTAATAGTATTTTTTGCATTTATTATGATATTGATCCGATTTGATGCACCTTCGCTATTTGATCCATACTTCCCTTTCATTTCACTTGCTTTGCTCATTTTGCACGTCATAGGCTAGGATTTGACAACGTGTATGACCTTGGTACTACCGGTGTTAATGATAAATTTTACCTTTTAGCTATTAATTTTTTGTCATTTTTCTTGTATGATGCTTTTGTATACGAATTGTGGATATTCTCTGGGAAACTTTTCATTTTTTCCTGTAGGATGCCTTTGTATACAAATTTTGGAGAATCTCTGTTAAAGAGTAGGAAAGGATGGCTAATCTGAGTGCAATGGAGAGGGAGAGGACTAAATTGAGAGAGTGGAGGCGGAGAGTGATAGCGACAAAAATATTTCAGGGCTTGCGTAAATATGGAAATTATAATCTTCCTCCTAGGGCAGACATTAATGAAGTTCTTCATGCCTTAGTAGAGGAAGCCGGCTAGATTGTTGAAGTTGTTAGTACTACATACAAAAATGCAGTATGTATGTCTTGCATTGATTTGAATCAGATTTTAAATCACTATTTTCAGCACTATCATGGTTTGGGGTTCCTAAGTCACTATTTTGATTGGAATCCAATAAAGATGAGCATCATCCCATGAAAGTAAAGGCCTAACTTTCATGGAATGAGCATATCTAACATGTACAATACAAATCTAATGCTTTGGTGTGCAGACAAGTGAAAGAAGAAGTGATCACAATCAGCAAATGGTGGAAAATACATTGAATTTCATGGAAAGGGTATAGCACCAGAAGATTGGTCTTAAGGATAGGGATATCTGATGATTTGGATCATCTTATATTGTTCATTTAAAGGTTAATCAATAACCATTTGGACCTGGAAGTGATTGGAGGGCACCAATTTGAGAAACCCTTGGTTTAAGGGTTTGAAGAGACCAAATTTGGGGTTATAGAAGGTCTGAGTATAATTCCTTTGGTATTTAGAGGTTTTATGACATAATAAACACTTTCTATAGTTTTAAGTCTTGGGGTTAATTATTTCATATAGTTCCTTTGTTAAATCACTCACTTTTCATGCATTTTTGGAGCCATAGGGGTGAGAAGTAGTACACGGTCCAAAACAACTATATATTTCCTTTGGATATGACAATTTAATAAGAAAAGGGTATTCAAAAAATTAATTTATTTGATTAGTCCTTTGGAAAGTTTCAAAGATAAGTGGCATTTTCCTTCGCTGCAGGGCTACTAGACAGGGAAATTCATTGATCCATCCCCTTTATGTATTTTTTGTCACTTGGGGATGGATCCAAACCTTGTAACTTAGTATTCTAACATTGGAAATGCAAGAAATAAGAAGAGTTTCAAAGTTGAGAGTGATTGAAGGAGTTTGATGAGTTTGAAGGGTGCATAAGGGTCATGAAATTGGTGCAAGGGTACAATAGTAGACATTCTAGCCTTTGGAGGGGGGTATTTTATGTATGAATCCATCATAGGATGGTCAAATGATTGTGAATCAACTTTGATTCAGTTTCTATGGTGTTGGGAGATGAGACATTGGGTGAGCCCTAGTTTCTAGGGGCTTTTGGGACAAATTTGGGACTTTTACATCTAGAAGTGTCAAATATTCAAATTGATGGTAGAATCCTCTAATTAGAGTCATTTTAAGACACTATTAAAAGTGGCAAGGTTTGGGAGTGAGTCCTTAATAGGGCTTCTTTCTTAATTGAGCCTATTAGGCCTAGTTGGGAAACATGATTCAACAATTTTAAGGTGTGATGTTCCAAAACACATAGTCTTTTTTTTGACATATGTTATGCAACTTGAAAAAGGGTATTCAAATAATTTGATCACCATTTGAAGAGGTGATAAAGAATTTGGTTGATGGAACCAATTGGCAAGCTTAAACAAGCATGAACCAAGAACTTGTTTGATATGGTGGATATGGAGTTGTTGAAGGAAACCTAAGGTGTGGAGTCTTAAAGAAGATGGTATGAAAGGATAGAATGAAGTAAAGGATTCTCCAAAGCTGAGAAAAGAAAAGAAAGTGATGTTCAAGCCCACAAAGGATTCAGTAGTCAAAGCAATGAAATGTGAGAATAAGAAGAAGAAGAGGAAGACAACTGTAGGAAGTTACAAAAGGTTTATATACAAGGTGTTGAAACAAGTGCATCCCTCCAAGGGAATATCCAGTGCTGCCATGGATATCATGGAGAGCTTCATGATTGATATTTTTGATAAGATTACTCCTAAGGCTGCTTCTCTACTAAAATATAACAAGATCATGACACTTTCCTCCAGAGAAATTGAGACTGTTGTCAAGTTTGTTCTACCTAGGGAGCTGGCTAGGCATGCTACTTCTGAAGGAAGTAAGGTTGTTACCAAGTTTCCTACTGCTCTGGGTTAGGTTTTGTTGGAATATTTTAGGTTTTTTGTACGTGGTGTTTATGGCAGACTTGTTTAGAAGTTGGTTTTGGCTTGTGTTTATGTTAGAATGGGCCTATCTGGATAAACCAAAATGTAAACCTTCCATTTTTAGAGAGGGAGAAGTTGGAAAGGAAATGACATAGTGCATCCTTGAATTGAGTTGGTTGTCATTAAATCTTACAAACTTCTCGTTATACATACGGGGTAATGCATGAGCAATTTACAGTCCACCCAATTTACAGTGCTATATAAATTTGACATGTTACAATATTTTGTATCTCCATTTAGTCCAATGAACCAATTGGGTCTGCCCTACCCTTGATTGTCTCAAGTATTGCCTCGTGGTCTTACTCACGAACCTTCCAATGAGTTTTATTATGCGGTCTTCCCCCATATTTGATCAAGTGGACATTTGATGCAACGACGAGGTTTGAATAATGAAGAATCTTTCTCTGTGTCTCCCAATCCTCAAACAACCACAACCTAGCATTCCTCATAGCATACCGTCCAAGCCATGTACCAGTTATAACCACTTCTCCTATAAGGTATTCTAATTCTTCACCATCGATAACCGAGTGATCCAATTTCTTTTTTGCCTCAACACAATGACACAAATAATAATTTGTCCCTTCTTCATTGTCTTCAGGTGCAATAATAGAAAAAACATGGCCTGTAATGATATAAACATAATGAGGACATTAGTTTACTGAATATTTACGATAAATAACTAAATTTGAGATTATTTGTATGTGGAAAATTTTACCTAGTTGTACAATATCAGATAAGCAATCAAAGTCAATGGATGATTCCATTTCTGTCAGTTGTAGTGATTCATGGGGATGATAGGAGGCAAGTGGACTCAAAATACATGTATACCATTTGTCAACCCATTCCTTTGACTCACACCCATCCCAATCTTCATCTACACATGATGAACAAAAGCATGCCATATGTTGTGTGTTGATACTCCATGAACCTGCATTACAACTTCTAAAAGAGTGTAGCTCAATCGATTCTATCAATGTACAATGATCCTCATATGGTGCAATGTTAGTTTCATCCATCAACCAAAAAAATCTATGAACCATAGACTCACCTTCATTACCTGGACCCATTGTAGCGTTACACCACTAAAAAATACATCCCGCATTTGACAATGTTGCTTTCTCTTTGTACTTTAATTCTTCATGTGCTAAGGCTCTTTTAATACATGCACCTGTGCCATCGTGCTCTCCCTTTCCATGACCGGCCTCTATGAAATTCCACATATATTGAATTCCAGTAATCTTATGCATCCTACACAACCAATAAAATATCTGAGAATTCTTGAATTGTGATGCATAATTATTTGACCATATGATATGTCGATGATATTTTATGCCCCTGTTTGCCAAATGACCATAAAATAGTTGAAACCAACCATGTACAAACTCAGTAGAATGTGAGTGGTCATCGTTGATATAAAAATGATACTCCCTCAATATCTTCTTGTTCTCCTTTGTACTGTCTGGTGCATGCATGAATGCTATATGAACAAATATAGCAACCTATTGAGAGCTGTAATACTTTTCTTGCACCTCATTCTGTGGTTGTAGTGTGTAGTTCTTTGCAAAGTCCACAACTGAAACAATGGTATCAAGTGGGAATGTGTCTTTGCACAACTTGAATTGCATATCCAACCATCGCACTCTATGTGTATGCCTTGCATACTCATAAATAATTTTTTTACAAAAATCTCCATGAACTGATACACTAGAATTTTTTATATTACTAAATCACATCTTTTAGCCTCTTTTCCATCTTTTAGATTGTATGTCACGGTCTTATATTTTCCAAATCCCACTATTTCATTACCGATTGCATGCGTACTCTCCATATGTTGAAAAATTGGCAAACATCACAAACCTCCACAATCTATGCATGTACCATTCAAGCATGAGAGCTTGTAAAATTGTTGACCATCCACTCTTTCACATAAAATGGTAGATATTAATTCCCTTGAAGATCTAGGTGGGACATTTATGTTACAATCCTGCAAAACATTGTTAGAGTGAAAATCTACACATATATTCCTATAAACTTCAAAATGGTTAGTTACAGCCATTTCAAAATTATTTTTGTAGACATTGATTTCCAATGCCCAGTGAGATTTTTGAGTGGTTTTATACCCAAAAATGTGGTATTTGGGTTAAAAATGTGGTTTTGCTTAGTTTTTCTTTGCAATATAAAATAAAGAATTCATATTCTTTATCTAATAGAGTCTGTTTATAATCCTCCCAAATGTTTAGAAACAAAAAAATGTAATTATGTTCATTTGGAAAGCATTGTCTCCGTGTAATCAATTTTGTCTAAGTATTGTAGAGTGTTGGTTCATTTTTATTGTTGGGAGGTGTAAAGCATTTCATTAGCTTTAACACAAAATAATATGGTTGTCAATTTGGCTGAGCAAGTTGTAGAACTTACACGTGTGATAAACACATTGACTGATAAAGTTAATGATATAGCAATTCAATAACTTCTTGGTCCTGAAAGCTGCCGTCCTTCAGCGAAATGTGAAGTAAATATCTATGATGGATCTCACGATCCTGATGTGCTCCACACATGGATTCTTGATATGGAGACATGGTTTTCATACAATGAGATCCCTGATGATCACAAGGTTCCTTTTGCAAAATTAAAGCTCTTTGGTGTTGCTAAGGTTTTGGTCACTGAACGACAATATGCTCAAGCCCCCATCAGCACATGGAATCAGCTTGTCACATCCTTAAAGGATACATTCTATCCTTCCAACTATGAGGAATATTTTCACATCAAGTGGCTTCTATTATGACAAGGATGACATATGTTAGTGCAAGATTATATATATCAGTTCAATCGCCTAAGAATAATCCTCCGAGTCCAAGAACTAGTTGTTACTTTAATCCTCAAGTTCAAGAGTGGCCTACAAGAACATTTGTTCTAGGAGTTGAAATATACAACCATGGAGACACTTGATGCTACATTCAATCAAGCCCAACTAGCATAAGAAAATATTGTCTCTCAATCTTGTGCTCCTTGACATTTAATTTCTATAGGTATTCCCAAAGATTCAAGTTCTCAACTGCAGCAAAAATTTTCCAAAGATAAAAATTCTTCTCCTTCCTCCTCTTTTCAATCTCCTTCTTTGAATACTAAGAAACCCAAATTTTGTACTTATTGTAAAAAGAAGGGACATGAAAATTCTGAGTGCTTTAAGTTGAAGAAGAAACATTTGTTTGTATAGTCTCATGATGAGGTAAATAAAAATATTCCCATCGAGACTTATGGGGATGATAGGAGTTATGATGAGTTGAAATGTAGGCTCTATAAGGTCACCTTAATGAATCATCATTTTAGCTCACGGGGGTGTGACAATTTGTTTTTCACTCGAGCTCATTTGACACATGATTTTTCTATGGGTTGTAACATCGATAATGGCTCACAGAAAAATTTAATTGCGAAATCCATTGTCGACAAACTTAATTTGCAGATGGATCCACATCCTCATCCATATTCACTTGGATGGAAGGATATGGTTCATCTTCACAAATGACACACACTTGCACTGTGTCTTTTGCATTTGGTCCCAAATTCATTGATAAAGTCACATGTGATGTGACCACCATGGATTGTTGTGGTTTGTTGCTTGGAAAATGCTATCAATATGGTAGGAAAGCTCACTATGATGCCTTTAATAACACTTATACATTGCAACAACATAATAAGACATATCTCATAAAATATACTAAGAGCACTGACAATCTAGTACTTAGTTGCAGACAAGCAAGAAAAGCTATTAATCAAGCAAAAGAGCTTGCCTTAATTTTTTTAAGGCCACAATTTGATAGTTCTAAGGAAAATTCTATGATGTCTAAGCCACATGCTTCATTGGGAAAATTATTGCAAGAATATTCACATTTATTTGAAGAGCCTTAATCACTTCCCCTAGAATGAGCAATTAATCATTGCATTGATATTGTTCCTATTGCATCCCTTCCTAATGCTCCATTATATCGACAATCAATTCTTCAAAGTGATGAGATAAAAAGACAACTTCAATGTTTATTGTCTAAAGGTTTTATTAGACCAAGTACATCTCCTTGTGCGTCACCAATTTTACTTGTGCTCAAGAAACATGGAACTTGGTGACTTTGTATTGATTTTAGAGAATTAAATAAGATCACCATAAAAAATAGATATCCACTTCCACACATTGATGATCTCTTAGATCAACTTCAAGGTGCCAAAATATTTTCTAAGATTGATCTAAAAAGTTGATATCATCATGTTAGAGTTCAGGTAGAGGACACATGGAAGACTACTTTCAAGACCAAGATGGGTCTTTTTGAGTGGCTTGTGATGTCATTTGGTCTCACTAATGCTCCTGCCACATTTATGCGATTAATGAATGAGGTGTTTCGTGATTGTTTAGACAATTTTTTATCATCTATTTAGATGATATTCTCATATTTTCTAACAATTGGAAAGTCCATCTTCAACATTTGGAGCATGTTCTTTGTACTCTTCAGCAGAAAAATTTGTATGCCAACCTTTCTAAGTGTTATTTTGGTCAAACATGTATCTCATATATGGGATATATCATTGATGCACATGGTGTTCAAGTAGATCCTACCAAAGTGGAAGTTCTTTGAAACTAGCCTACTCCAAATATTGTCAAGTTGAGGAGTTTTCTTGGTCTTGCCAACTTCTACCACAACTTTATTCTACACTACTCAGACATTGCATCACCTTTGCACCAATTAAAAAAGACCAATGTTGCATTCAAGTGGAAAAACATTCATTATCATGCTTTCAATACACTGAAAGAGAAGTTTTTTTCAACACCTATTCTTGTTCTACTAGATCTCTCACAACCTTTTGAGATTGAGATAGATGCTTCACAATATGCACTTGGAGCTATTCTAAATAAAAATGGTCATCCTGTGGCTTATCATTTAGAAACTTTTTTTTCTGCCAAGAGGAACTACTCCACATATGATAAGGAATTATATGCCTTAGTTCAAGCCATCAAATATTGCAGGCATTATCTTTTGGGAAAAGAAAGTTGTTCACACTGATCACTTGACTCTCCAATTTCTTCAATCTCAAAATAAAATTGAAGAGGCAAGGCATATGAATTGGGCTTCATATTTACAACAATTTCACTTGGTCATCAAGTATAAGAAGGAGAGCACCAATAATATTGCAAATTGTTTGAGTCAGCCTCCTACAGCTCACGCTTTAACAATTATGTCCACTTCTCATTTGGGATTTTAGAGATGGTTTTCTGAGTATGCTCAAGATCCTAATTTTGGTGTCACATACACAAGTCTTCAAAATCCATTGACTTCCAATTTGAGACCTTATCAAGATTTCCATATCAAGGAAGGGTTACTCTACAATTTGGATAAACTTTGTGTCCCTCAAGATCATCGAGTTTCACTTCTTAAGGAGGCACATTCTACTCTTTATGGTGGTCATTTTGGTAAATAGAAAACACTTCATCATCTATAGATATTATTTTATTGGCCACATATGCAACATGATATTCTTCATTTCCTCAAAAAATGTGCAGTTTTTTGCCGCTCCAAACCAACCAACAGAAAGGTGGGCTTGAGTGTTCCTTTTCTTATTCCTTCTCGTCCTTGGGAAAGTATCTCTATGGATTTGGTTAGTGGATTCCCATTGAATATTCATCACCATGATTGTGTTTTTGTGGTTTTTGATCGATTCAACAAGATGGATAAGTTCATTCCATGTCGCAAGACAAGTTTGACACATGATTTAGCTCAACTCTTCTTTGACTTTGTTTGGAGATCCTTTGGTTTACCAACTAGCATAGTTTTTTTATCATGAATCACATTTTGTGGGCCATTTTTGGTGATCATTGTGGAATATTTTAGGAGTTTCCCTTAACTTTTCTACTGCTTTTCATCCTTAGTCATATGGTAAGACTGAAGTTGTGAATCGAACTCTCATCCAAAGTTTGAGGATTTATCACCACACTTCTCCTACCAAGTGGGATTTGAGCCTAACCCACATAGATCATGCTTACAACTGAGAAATTCACTCATTTATAGGTCACTCACCTTTTGAGGTATGCCTTGGATTTTAGCCTTTGGCTTCATATGAGCTTCCCTTATCTTTTCCATCTCCGACCACTATGCATATTCAGAAAGAGAAAGATAAGGCCCAAGCCTTCATTCAACATTTTCATAGTCTTCAGTCCAAAGTTCAGATTCTTCAAAAGAATCAAGAAAAGAAAAAACAACTTATGGATCATCATCGTGTCCCTCATAATTTTCAATTTGGGGATAAATTTTTCTTATACTTGGATAAACACCATTTTCAAGAGAAAGCACACAGTAAGGTCAAGCCACTTCGCTATGGGCCTTACACCATTCTTCAACATGTATCTAACAATGCTTTCCAACTTGATCTTCCATCTCAGTTGGGAATCCATGATGTTATTAATGTTGATATTCTCAAACACTACCATGAGTCAACACTAGAATCTGAGATTTCTGTTAGCCATCCTGCTGATGTTGTTCCCGATTTTCAGCTTCTGCTTGATTCTAATAGATTTTTTGATACAAAGACTCATCAGACACAACATGGTTCCACCACTTCCTAGCTTATTGCAAATCAAGGTCATCTTCCTTGTCAAGCATGTTGGATCTCTCACCATCAGTCATCTCAGAAGTTTCCTTTCCTCTTGCGTGCATTGGATTCCAATGCTAATATTGTTGGAAGGAATGATGAGGATTCATAGGCTATTCATAGGATATATTATATGCTTAGTATTATTTTTATTCTTTTTATCCCTCTTATGTAAAAGGTCAAAATAAAAGAGTAAATATTAGTTTCCTAGTTGTTAGGAGGTTAGCATAAATTAGTATATGGTTTTATAGTTATTCTTTTCCATCTCAAGTTGAGATTTGGAAAAGCTTTAATAGTTTTTATTTTCCATCTCGCATGGAGATTTGAAAAATATTTCCATATCCTTTATTTTAGGCATGTTAGTGCCTATAAATTTATAGCCTTCTCTTTACAGAGGTAGATTTGGAATAATGAAATTATGTAGCTTATTTGCAAGGAATTTTGTCTTTGCTTAGAATTTATTCTCTGACTGCAGATGTTTTTGTCTCATTGATAGAATTAAATCTCTATTTTGCTTCTCATTCTTTTCTCTTGTTTATTCCATATCATTTACTCACCAGAACTTCCCCTTACCAACCTTGAACTAATCAATTATGACCAACAAGACTCACCACCTGCCTTAGACATATGCGATTCGGATGAGGCGGTTCTAGCACTTTTTGGACCAAGAAACCTCCAAGAAAATGAGCATCAGATTCACTACAACAAGCAAGCCTACTTCAGTAGCCAAGTCAACTCCCTTAGTCACAAAAATGAAGAAATAGAAAATTAAAAAAATGATAAAACATCCTTGGGTGAAAACCTCTCCGAGGCACCTCTGGATGGAGAAATATAAAATAAAGGATGTTTCCTCTAGTGAAAACCTTTTTGAGGTGCTAGAGGAAGGGGAAGTTGACTTTCCTTTCATGTCATTACCATCAGACAAATCTTCTATTCTCATACAAGAAATAGTTTTAGTTAATCTTGGTACAGAAGCATATCCAAAGATCACCTACATTGCAGCCTCTCTGGATGAGACAGAAAAAGACTCCATGATTGCATTCCTAAAGAAAAAACACATTAATTTTGCATGGACTTATAAAGATATGTCTGGGCTTGATACTGACCTGGTTGTACACCATCTTTTTGTAGATCCAAAAATCAAACCTGTCAAGAAATAATTACACAAGATGCATCCACAAGTGGCACTCTTGGTTAAAGTTAAATTACAGAAGATGCTAAAAGAAGAATTCATTAGGCCCATACACTATCCTAAATGACTCTCTAATATTGTACCAGTGGATAAACCTTCTGAAGGCATCCGAATCTATATGGATTTTAGAGATCTTAATCTTGCTTTTCCTAAGGATGATTTTCCACTTCCCAACATTGACATCATAGTGGATTTGAGTGTTGGGTACGAGATGCTATCCCTCATGGATGGATTTTCTGGATACAATCAGATTCACATTGCCACAAAGGACCAACACAAAAATTCATTCACTACACCCTGGGGTACATTCAGTTATTAGGTCATGCCGTTTGGTCTCAAAAATGCAGGCACCACCTACTAGAGAGCCATGCAAACTATCTTTCATGAACTCCATGTGATCATCGAATATTATGTGGATGATATCTTAGGAAATTACAAGACATGAGAATCACACATTGATATTCCCACCACAATATTTGACAGGTTGGAGAAGTATAAGGTTTGGTTGAACCCCAAAATATGTGTCTTTGGTGTGCAATTAGGAAAGCTATTAAGCTACATTCTCTCTCGTAGGGGAATAGAAGTGGATCCTATAAGAGGGTGAAAGCCATTTTGGAGATGTCACCTCCCAAAAATCTAAAATAGTTATGAAGCTTACAAGGGAGACTTCAATCCATCCAGAGATTTGTGTCACAACTGGTAGACAAGGTGCATCCTTTCTCTCACATGTTAAGAAAGGATATCAAATTCATTTGGGACTGCTTAAGTCAAAAGGATTTTGAACAAGTCAATATATATATAGCTAATCCACCAGTGTTGGTCCCACCTATTCCAAGAAGGCCTTTAATTCTTTACATCTCAGCAACTACCATGGCATTGAGTGCTCTCCTAGCACAACTAGATGACACTGGAAAAGAGTGTGACATATATTGTCTTGGTAGGACTTTAGTGGGTTATGAGCTCAACTATATGACTATTGAGAGATCTTGCCTAGATGAAGTCTTTTGTATGTATAATCTACATCATTACATGCTTAATCATAAGGTACAGTTGATAGAAAAGATTGACCCACTTAAGTATTTATTATCTAAAGTTTCTCTGACATGCCTCACGGTGAAATGGGTCATGATCCTTAGTGAATTTGATATTATGTATACAAAACAAAAAGCCATCAAAGAACAAGTAATAGCAGATCAACTCGTAGAGGCTCCTATTCCTGGAGATCATTCTATTGTTACAGACTTTCCTAATGAAACTATCATGAGTGTCACTCCCAACATTTAGTGGAAGCTTTATTTTGATGGATTTTTCACCCAGAAAAGATTAGGGGCATGAATTCTATTTGCGACACCTCAAGGGGATTTTATCCCTAAATCTTATAAACTGACATTTACTTGCACAAACAACATCGTTGAATATGAGGCCTTGGTCACAAGGCTTCACCAAGCTGTATAATTGAGGATTACAAGTTTACTTGTTTTTGGTGACTTAATTGGTCATTGTGTGTGAAAATTGTACTTGTTTAGAAGACACAACACTTCAGTAAAACATTATAGATCAATGATAAATAAATAAGAAATGAATAAATATATCATCAATCAGGTGATTTACTACCTTCTAGAAGATGTGAGTATGATATTCTCATATTTGACCGAGATTAGTGACAATGCAATGCCTAAACGAAGGATTTGAATGCAAAAACTGTTGAAATGAATGCAAGATTAATCTATATTTTTGGTATTTTTAATGAAATAACAAATTAATCTAGATGAAATTGATCTAAAACTTGATATCAATGAATTGAAACTAAGCTATGAATACAAAACTTAGCAAATAAATGATAGCAATTGATCCCAATGGATGCACAATCTTGCAAGAACTCGACAATATAGTGTTGTTTTTCTCAAAATTGCTCATGATTTGTGAAGAACTGAGGGTTGTTTATATAGAAAATCTAGGTTTTGAAACTCATGGAAAAACCAAAAATCACTCCCTGATTAACTCAAATTGATTGGCAAGTTATCATGGAATTAGAAATAGTTATCTGGTGAAAATTATGCAAATCAACTTTTTAACTCAAAATTGGAAGTTGAGATCACTCCAATCTGATTTTTAACTCACAATCACATGTTGAGTTTAGAAAGTTAAAAAAATGAGTCCAAGAGTTAATTTTGAGTTTAACTGCTCTTCTGATTTTTGCATAGATAATTATGAGTTTTATTTAATTTCAATGTGCTTTATTCTCAACTTAACTGATTTAGTTTAAATTTATGAGTTAATCAATTATTTAATCAAACTTTATCCAAAATTATATTATTAAATTTGACAATTCGATTATTTGTAGAATTTTTTATTAATTGTCAAATAAACAATATTAATTAAGGAATAATTTTAATTAAATCTAATTAAAATGATTAAGAGGCTAAATTAAGGTTAATCAATTAAATATTTAAAATATTCAATCAATTGCACTTAGGATAAATAAAATAATATCATTTATCACCAAATAATATTTAATTAGAGATAATTAGGATAGATTAGGAATATTTAGGAATATTCCCCGATGCAAATTATTGATAGGATCAATTAGGGTTTGAATTGCTTGATGTGCATATGTGCCTTAGGTTAGGACTTTTAGGTTGATTTTGATCAATTTGTTGATGTGAGAGGTTAATGGTACTGAAGCCCATTTTTGGGGTATTACATTTTGCCCCTCTTTGAATTACTATGTGGAGCGCAGTGGTTTAAAGATAAATATATTTGTTGAGACCTAGACTCAGTTATGTGGTGGAAAAATTGATCTGGTTTGATTAACCGATTCCGAGACACTGATTGAAAGTTTTGAAGATGTTTATTCAAGTTTTGATTGACCAAAGAATCAAAGATGATGTCACCAATATCAACTCTTAACCTGTGATTACAAAGAAGTGATAAAATGCTTGATTTTGAACCTTATGATTACAAGGAAACTGAATATCCTAATTCTAGAACTATTGTCCAAAGGAATTGAAAGGATACCAACTCTGAACCCTTCAGTTATGAATAATCAAGGAAATAACACATCTAAAATGATGGTTACAAAGAGCTGATACAGTTTACAAGATTAAGATAATACTAGATTGATATGGATTTCGATGAATCTGATATGCCCCAAGCGACAAGGACTTTGATGAGCTGGCAATTAGACTTGGTTGTTGTCTAGATTGTTGAAGAACATTTGATCGATAGATTTGAATAATGATGTGTAATACCATGCCCCCTTTGGGATGAAAATCAAAATCTGGCGAGAAAACTAGTTTGAATTGATGTGTAAATAATGTGGTCAATTGTAGAAGTGTTTGTATACGTTGAGGGACATGTTCTACATCACTTAGAGGTCCTCTTGACAAATTTTGCTCATGTTTGACCATGGTTGACAAAGTTGAAAATATGAAAGTTTGATTTTAGATGATCAAATAGGTTGATTTCTGGATTTTTGTGATGTTATGAAAGTCGAATATGCAAGCAATCAGCCATCTTGGGTCCAAAATTTTAAATTGCATTTTTGACAAGTGAAACGATCTCAGATTTTGATTTTGATCTTGAAAATGGATTCAGGATGTTGAAATTAGCTAGGGGTGCTATTTTTGCACAAATCAAAGCACTTTGAAAATTAGGTCAAAACCTATACAACACCAAGAAGGGTAATTTTCAAATCATTTTCACCATTGACTTTTTAGACTTGTAGAGCCCTCTGAGAGAAAAATGGTGGTCCCAGTCTCCTCACTGATTCGAGCATTCAAGTCAGTTCTAGCAGCCTCGGCAGTACGGGAACCCAGTAAGTGGACCTCTGATCACCTCTTGAATTCAATTTTGCACATGTTTTAATTATTTTTAGGATTTTGTAGCCTTTTTACACTTTTTTAATTTTTCATTCACAGATTGTTGTACGAAAGTTCAAGTCAACTTCAAGATTCATGTGCGTTCATGTAGTGTGTCATATGGGAGATACCCATCTCTCGTACGACATTTCATTGGATCCCACAGTTGTCGTACAACAACTTGTCGAGTGTCGTATGAAACCAAAATGTCGTATGGGTTTATGTATAGTGTCATACAACACTTGACACTAGTTTTTTAAATTTTTGAAATGTCGTATGAAAAATAGCGAGCATTTTTAGGGTTGTTAACACAATTTTTGAAAAAAAATAATTGCTCAGCTAAATTTAATGACATTTAATGCACCTTGCAACATGTTTATTTTTTTAATTTTTAGGCATTTGGCTTTGATTTATATCAATTTATTGATGTCGCTTTCTCTTTTTGTGCTTGCAGGTTAGGTATCCTGACATTCATGTCCGAGTATCACACCTAGCCATGCAGAGGCTTTGCATTTTCACTCCCTGATCCACTCACTGTGCATCTGGCAACTTGTGGATTTGAGCATTTGATAGTATTGTCTAAGATTAGGGAAAATCATAGATTGATTACAACGCTTATAGAGAGATTCCACTCAGAGACACAGACGTTTCATCTCCTGATAGGGGAGATTACCATCACACTCGAGGATGTATACCGCATCTGTCAGATTGTATTCCATAGCCTGTGCCCTAACTACCTTAGTTCAGGGAACATAGGGTTATAGGCATTCCATACCATATTTGGGGTAGATGATAAGATTTCCCAATAGATCCCCTATGAGGCACTGGTGTAGAGGTATGGGAAGATGCAATACACCATCTCCACCATCAGATTAGGCATCTTAGATCCTAGAGACTATCTCTAGAGGTCAAACTAGTGGAGTGGGATAGGTAGGTGTGGGAGTCCCAAGAAGAGGTGTGGAGCTCAAGAGATGAGATAGTGCACTAGACTAGCAGGGTGACATATTATGTGTCAGCCTATTTTGCAATCGTGCTACAAGGCCAGAGGATCACATCTTATTCCCAGTACATGTTGGGATCGGAGGGAGTGAGGGAACCATGAGCAGATCCACCATCCAATGTCCCACCCATAGGAGGAGCTGCAGTTGATGCAAAGGACTAGGCTGAGAGTTGACCTGGCAGTCACCTCACATTTTTTATCATTTTATTATACTTGATAGCTCATTGTAGCTTATTCATTGTATTGTACGCAAATTGTGCTCTGATGTACTATAGATTTTTATGATACACCCCATGTACACTTTAGATATATGTATATATACATGAGATGTTTTGATTAGACTTCATAGTACTTATTATTTCATTAATGATGTTGTTCATCATGTGATGCAAATGTATGCAATGTTTAATTTTCTCTTTTAATGTATGCATGATTATGCAATATGGATGTAATGATAAATGTTATATGAATGATGAAAATGTACTTCTTTATTATGGTTATGAATGAAAATGTATGTAATGCAATGGATAAATGAAATGATTATGAAAATGTAATGATGTTATATGTAAATGCAGCAATACACATGATGTTTTGGCAGGTACATGAATAATTCAAGTACTTAGTCGTTGGCAAAAAAGAATGTTTAACTCAAGACAACAATTGGTTTCTTTTATGTTGAAGAGACCTTAACATTACCCTCGATTCTTGTGATGCATTAAGTGAAAACCTGAGAACATGAAATGCTATGCTGAATTCAAATTATGAAAGATATGCAACCAGAGACAATGCAAAACACAAATGAAATGCAATCCTAGGACCTAGACACTGATCTTTTGTCTGTATTTTTCATCACTGAATATTTTAGGTAACACCAAATGTCGATACAATGTTCATTAGTTATAAAACCCTGAACATTTAAATATTGACGTTTAGTCAGATATGTCAGATTAGATATAAGCACCAAGGCACAAGAGCCAGGATGACCTGAATATCATGTGCATTTTGATTTAGAAATTTCTATAAGCATCAGAGCATAAATGCAATGATGACCTGAATACGCCTTGCATACAAACACACCAAGAAATTTTGAGTTCATCCTTGTCCTATTGTGAAAATAAGTGAGAGTTCGTAGATGCACCCGCAGTGACCCTTTATCATTCACATCCTTGGGTAATTTCTCATTTCACACTAGGAGTAAGAAATCACTCATAAAAGAAAAAAAAAAAAAAGATTATGCCCCTATCTTTTCCTATCTAAATCCGTGAAGGACATCATTGATTAGCTCAAGGGACATAATATGAGAAAATCTCATATGAAATAGTCAGCATACAAGAAGATTCAAGCATATTGTAGAGATTGTTTTGTTGTAGCAATGTGTTTGTTTTTGTTGTTGTCAGTTGCAAAAATCATTTTCTGGTAGGGAGATAGAAAAACTGACTAAGATAAGGTATCAAAAGGAATACTGATTGGATACAACTATCTAAGGTAGTTGAGGACCATAGGATATGACTAGGATTACCCCCAAGTTATAAAAATTGATGATTTCATACTCTTGTTGCTTGGAGCATAGATTGACTTTATTGAAAACAAGATGGGAAAGCAATAAGGAGATATGTACAAACTAAAGCGGGAAAGAAAGTTGGGAGATTGCAAATATTACATTGATAAATGGAGTGTTTAATACACATGGCACTCATTTACTAGGTTTTCACCATCTTGGTAGAGATTCTATTTTTGCTACTAAGGCACCTATTTACAAGGTTTTCACCAAGGCACTTTTTCTTTTTCTTCTTTTTTTTGTTCTTTTGTATTTCTCAATTTTTTTGTATTTTTCCATTTTTTTATTTTTTTGTGTACCATCAAGGCACCTATTGCTAGGTTTTCACCAGGATGATCATTTTTTCAGGATTTTTTCCTATTTTTAGTTTCTTTTTCAGAACATTTTCCACATGTTGAATGTCTAGGCATAGAATTTCTTCAAATGAAGAATGTTGATCAGTTCTTAGAGCTATTTTCCTTCAGTCATTGAGAGTTGATAGGTTCCTGAGCCAAAATCAATAGTGACAACAAAGGGACCCAACTAGTTGGGTTCAAACTTCCCCTTGTGTTCTCGATGAGATTAATTTTTAGTGTTCTCTCTCAAGACTAGATCACCAACTTGAAATTCTTTGTGTTTGACTTTCTTGTTGTAGCCTCTAGAAATTTGTTTATGATATACTATGAGATGATCATACGCAAATTTCTTGTGCTTATCTAGTAGTTCAAGTTCTTGCAACCTAGATAGTCTGTAATCGTCATTGGTTACCAAACCATGCATTCTGATTCTGAGTGATGGGATTTCAACCTCAATAGGGAGTACCACTTTAGTCCCATATACTAAAGTGAATGGAGTAGCCCCAATGGGTGTTCTTATGTTTGTTCTATAGGCCTAGAGAGATGGATTTATCATGAGATGTCAGTCTCTTCCTATTTTATTAACTGTGTGATGTAAGATTTTGAATAATTTTTTATTGGATGCTTCAACTTGTCCATTTCCCTATGGATAGTAGATAGAAGACCAATGTTGGGTGATCTTGAATTTGGAGCATAAGGAGTCTAGGTCCTTGTTCTTGAATTGGCCCCCATTATTAGTAATGATGGAGTGTGGGAAACCATACCGGAAAATAATATAATTCAAGATGAACATAGAGATCTATTTTCCGGTTGCTTGTGTCAATGAAACTGCTTCAACCCATTTTGTAAGTAATCAGTTGATGTGATTATATGGGTGTGACCATTTGACTACTGTGGATATATGGCTCCTATGAGATCAAATGCCCATTTTTGAAAAGGTCATTGTGTTGTAAATGGAATTAGATCTCTACCTGACCCATGAATTAAGTTACCATGGACCTAACATTTCTTATAGTTCTTAGCATATGTCACAGCCTCTTTCTCCATATCTGGCCAATAGTACCCTGCCCTAATGATTTTTCAAGATAATGTCAAACCATTGGAGTGTGACCCATAAATACCTTCATGGACTTCCTTTAATGCGCATTTTGATTCTTCTCATTTTAAACATCTAAGGACTGTACCATCTAGACTTTGTTTGTATAGGTCATTACCAATGATGACATATTGTGATGCATTTTAGATAATGTATAATTTTTCATGACGGTTAAGGTTATCGGGAAAGACTTGGTCACAAAGGTAGGAATAGATATTCTTGTAGCATGAGGAATTATGACCAACAACAGTGCAGATCATACGGATTTCTAGGCAATCATAGGCATAGAATGACAATATTGCTTGATGTGATTGAAATTCTTGTCACATTCCTCGCTCCATTTGTAAGTTACACCTTTATGCAATGTTTTAGTGAAAGGTTGTGATATATCAGCTAACTGAGAGATGAAGCATCTGATGGATTGTACCCTTCCTTGTAAGGTATGCATTTGACTAATGTTCTTAGGAGGTTGCATCTCCATAATTGCTTTGACCTTTTCTGGTTCCACTTCTATACCTTTCTTAGAAATAATGTATCCTAGGAGCTTTCCTGAAGTGACACCAAAGGCACATTTCTTAGGATTTAGCCTGAGACTAAATTTTTCCATTATGTCTAGTATTGTAACCAAGTCAGCTAGGTGTTCAGATATTTTCATTTATTTAGCCAATGTGTCATCTACATAGTCCTTCATGTTTTTATGCATCATATCATGAAAGATAGATGCCATGGCTCTTTGATAAGTAGCACCAGCATTCTTAAGACCAAATGGAATTACATTCTAGCAAAAAGTACCCCATGCACAAGTGAAAGTTGTGTTCTCTTGATCTTTTGGAGCTATCTTTATCTGGTTGTATCCAAAAAATTTGTCCATTGAGGAGTACATTTCAAATCACACAGTCATGTCCACTATCGTATCGATGTTTGGCAGTGGAAAATCATCCTTTGGGCATGCTTTGTTTACATCTTTGAAATTTGTGCATACTTGTATAGACTTATCTGGTTTTGACATTGGGACGATGTTTGATATCCATTCAGCATAGTCTATCACTCTCATGAATCCGCCTTGAGTAATTTTTCTAATTCAGCTTTGACAGGAAGTGCAACATGACAATGCATTTTCTGCAACTTCTATTTGATTGACTTAACTCCTGGAGCTATAAAAAGATGATGCATGATCAGATTAGGATCTAATCCTGACATGTCTAAATATTTCCAGGAAAAGTTTATCTTTTTTTCTTTGTCAATAATTTGGTAAATGTCTGTTTGTCCTCTTCTGATAGAGATTGTGCAATATGAATCATCTGAGGTTCCTCTACTGTGCTGAGATTGATAGATTGAGTTGGTTCTATCAAAACTGGTGATTTGTCCTATAAATGACTCAGAAGGACATCAAATATATCATCCTTGGGTGCCTTAGAAAGGTTTTCACCTTCAGATACATCTTTTGTTTTTACTATTTTACGTTTTGAGACTACCACATAGTGGTTTTCACCCCCAAAAGTCTTTTTATTTTTTCTTTTTATTCTTTTGACTAAGATATTTGATATTCAACTCTAACATGCTAACACTCGATTCACTGATGGAAGTTGGCATAGGTTCTATTGTGTTTAGGTAGCATGCTAGAGCATAGTCTATTCGAAAAGTATGGATATCTTGGCTTGGATTTGTGGAAATTTGGTCAATAAGTTCAAGATGTTTGATAGTAAGGGGAGGGAAGGACTATCTGATAGTGTTTATGTACACAGTTTTTTCATCACTGGTTCTGATCTGACTCTCAAATTCTAAGGTGATATCACTACTCAAGATGTTTAGCTCATTAAGCATCTCAACATCATCATTAGATCTTGCATTAGTAATAAGTCATTCAGTTTCATGAGGTCTGTCACGTAGTTCTAGACTCACATTGGTTGTAGGTATGTATTGGTGAATAACATCAATATGTTTATCTATTATGAGCTCTTCTTCATCTGGTTTTGGAATGATTCCCCATTCATAGTCATTAGATTCCTCATCAAGAGCTCTGGGAAAATAAAAAAAATGTGTGAAATTATGATGAATCCCCCAAGCAAGGTTGCCTTTAGAGTCTAAGTGGAATTCATATTCATGTGAATCTCTCTTAGAATCACTAGAGTGTCCCAAATGTTCAGCTATTGTGATAGGTATACTTTCTTCTTCTTGTTTGTTTTCTGGATCAGTCAATTCTTGTGTTGTGACTATCTCTTGTGTTGTAGTAGGTTCTTGTGTGTCTACCACATTGAATATTTACTTAGGTTTCTTTTCATCATTAAGAATTTCTAAGATGTGTTGAGGTATACATTCATAAGGAAAAACATCTATTGTGTTTGAATCATCACTGTCAGAAGGATGTATTTCTTCCTCTTGTTGAGTATCCATCCTTGGTTCTATCTGTTCTATGACATGAGTAGAGTTTCTACTAAGATGGAAAGGTTTCTTTTGATAACCTATGCTCGTAGTATCTTTGTTTGTCCTCCCACAGTGCTCAATGGTTTTGATGATACCTTTGCCTCTTGTTCGTAGAGGTCCTTTTCCCATATACCCCATTTTGGAAATTAGCTTGTGTCCTAGTCCATATGATTTTGAAGGAATCTTAGGTGATTTAGAGTCACACTTTTGAACTATTTTTTTATTGAGATTCATCTTTGTATAACCAAGCTAATATAGCCTCTTCTTGATGCATTTCTTGCTTAGATACCTTTTCTGTAATGAAAGTCCCATCATAGATAACATGTGATTCTTTAGTTGTAGGTTTCATTTTCTCTGAAGGTTGTCCATAAGATTTAGGTGAAAGTGGGAGAGATGTAAGAGATAGAATTGGTTCCATTGTGTATTCTCCCATACCTATATCTTTTATTTTGACCTCTTTTTCTATGCCTTCCATTTTGGATGTGGATGCTATATCACTTTGTTTTGTGGAAGACTCTCTTGTTGTTTGGAATAAGTTTGTCAACACTTTCCTTCAAAGCATTGCAAGATATTGACATATCTGTGGGTATTGTGATATCTAATCCATCATATGGGAACTTGACACATTGATGGTATGTTGATGGAATAGCTTTCATTTCATGAATCCAGGGCCTTCCTAAAAGGATTTTATAGGTTAGCGGGAGGTCTAGTACCTCACAAGTGATGTCTCTGATTACAGGTCCTATTCTGATAGGTAGAATAATGACACCTTTTGAAGATATTTCTTTCTCATCATATGATTTTATTGTTATTTTCTTTTTCAGATCAATAGCATCTTCTGATAACCCCAGTTGAGTAACTAGTTTATATGAACAAATATTTAGACCAGCACCTCCATCTATCAATACACATTTGACACAATGATTTTGGATCATGACCCCAATATGCAATGGCTGGTTATGTGGATGACTCATTGAATTGTCATCTTCCTCTGAAAAAAGGAAATGTATTGAGGAGAAGTCAAATGACCTGCCATGGTCTGAAATAGATCAAGATCAAGATTTTCTGGAATATTAGAATTGATAAGAGCTTTGTCTAGAACTGCACAATGAGCAAGAGAAATTTGAAGTAACTCGAATATGGAAATCTTGGCATTAGTGTGTTGCAACTATTGGATAATGTTGTAAGATTTCATTTTTTACTCTTTAGAATCGGAAGATTTAGATGCATTCCTTTGTTTAGTTGTTGATGTAAGATTACGTGGTGCTTTCGAGGCTTTTGATGAACCCAAGTTTTTTCCTGGAAGGGTTACCTAAGCTTGAGATCGAGTGATTGCATTGGCCGATATGTTGTCTTTGTCTTTATTGATAATGGTAATGACATTTCAATGCTGAGATGAACATAGCTCTACCATGTTGATGACATCATTATTACTGGAGTATGTGTAATTGACCTTAGCACCCATATTTGGTTTGGAAGATGATGATTCTCCTTGATTATGCTTTAGAAAAGGTTTTATGAATGTCATATGATTGTTGTTTGATTTATGGTTGTCAATAACAATTTCTCTAGCATCAATTTTGTCTTGAATAAGATGTTTCAAGCGCATGCAATTATTGGTTTTATGAGCCTTGTTCCGGTGAAAGTCATAGAAAATGGTCTCTTTCCACCATTTAGGTTTGATTTATGGATCATAAGGTTTCATCTTAGGAAGTGTGATGATGTTATTTTCCAACAGAGTTTTCATGGAAGATTCCAAGGACACGCCCAAAGGAGTGAACTCATGTTTTGGTTTTGTAACCCATGGTTATAGTCATTTGACTTTTTAGCAAGTTCAGCTATTTGTTTCTTAGAGGCCTTTATGGCTTGAGTGTCAATCATGAGGTTAAATGTTGGTGCTTTAGGGGGAGCACTGATGTGATCAACAACACCATCTGTGACAACATTTTTGTTCTTATTCCAAAATTTGACTGTATCTTTGTTGTTGGAATTGGGACCTGAATCATACTTGTTCTCTTTATGAAGTGAGATATCTCCCTTGCGAACAAGTACGCCCTCTATTTTTATGGCACTATCTATAATTTTGTCAAATTAAGTATGATTTTGCATCTATATGTGATAGTTTATTTCCAAAAATAGGTTATTGATAAAGATTTCTAGTTTCTCATTTTTCAAAATTTGTCAAGGATATAGCAAGAAATTCTTCCTCCAACATTTAAGAAAAGTCAGGAATGGTTCTCCCACCTTTTGTTTCAGATTTCATATGTCAATCATGGTGATTGGATGTTGGATGTTGTAGGAGTATTGCTAATAGAACAATTTGATTAACTCCTCAAAAGTTTTGATTGTTGGAGGTATTTTGGAGAACCAATTTATGACTGACCCTCGCAAAGATCATGGGAAGAGATGCATTAGGTAGGTTGGTTCATGCATGAACTCCATGGATAGAGTGCAAAACTCTTTGACATGATCCTGAGGATCTAAATTTCCATCATATTTTTCATATTTTGGTAGTTCCACCCCTTTAGGGAATGGTGGCATATACAAGCTTTGATCGAATGGAAATGGACACAAGGAATCCATCAAGAATTCTTTAGGTTCTTTCTCTTTCTCCATCTTGTTCAGTTTTACTTACATAGCATGCATCTGTTTCATCATGGTTGTGATGGGGGTTTCTTCCTCTTGTGTTATTATATCTTGGACATTAAGTTTGTGAGGAAGTTTAGCCCCTTGTTGGGCCAATTCAAGGAAGTATGTCTCTTTATCTTCTCGTAAGAAGTATTTCATCATTTTCTTAAAGAGACCATCATCGTAGTATCGTGCAATTTTTAAAGGTGTGGGGTCTTGATTCCCCCCTTCATCAAAGTTGTGGCCTCATGAACCATGTTTGGCTCCTCTTTGAGACATAGCAACATGTTGATTTTCTTCTAGGATTGATTCAAGAGGATTTGTGTGACCTCCCTTTAAACACAAACTACCTAGTTCATCTTCTTCGTAAAGGTCATGATCGTAAGGTTGATGAAGAGACTGAACAATGAGAAAAGATGAAGGTGATGTCTTTGGGTCTTCTCTTGGTTTTCTATGTGAGGAATCTCTTGTTTCCACCATTAACCTTTAGGTGAATCTCGAAGCAAGATAAGACAAATGAATGACAATTTGATTTAGAGAAATCAAGTGACCTAATATTGTCAAGGGTTGTTTGATGAAAAGATGACCTCGAAAGAAGTCAAGGATATAGTATTCAAGATGTATGGGTAGATGCTCAAAAGATAGTGGACACTAATACACAACACTTAGCCTTTGAGAGAGGATGGAATATCGTAAGTGTTTTGACAAGGTTTTTGACACAAGATAAGATGTGTTCTAGATTAATCAACAAGATGACAAATCAAGCGAAATAGACCACTTTGGGAAAATGGAATTGGATTGTTATTTCTATTCTCTATACCTGACATAGTGGATTTTCTGATAGAATTTAGACCAAAGCTAAAGGTTGACTAGATTTCTGTCCAAATTAGGGATTTTCTGGCAATTTGTGCAAAATGTGGTACAATAGTATGCAGGCTCGTATGACATGGAATAGGGCTTGGCATGACACTCTAGGATCTTGTATGATAATTGACAACATGAATTGATTTTTTCTTGGGATTTATGACAACTCTCGTATGAAAATAACCTAGTTCTCATATGACACTTTAGGGGTTTTGATACGACACTTGGGAATACTGAGCAATTATCATATGACAATTGCGAGGACAGGAAGACAGTTTACACTAGAAAAGTATTTTGCTTAAATTTTTTGAGATTTTTGGTGTTTTTGGTCTCAATTTGTTTTTCAAATTTTCTTTCTAGTTTTTGAGATCTGTGTGTTTTGGATTGTCTGAGGATGTTTAACATAGCAATAGGCTCACAATCACAGAAAACACATGGGAGCTGACTCAATGAATCAATCACACCTAGCTTAACCTAACTAGAAGAAGAGATGTATTACTTGCTCATTGACTTAGGAACACACTCAATGAATCCTCAGAATATGATATTCCAACAACATGTACTAGATGTTGGAGGCCATATTAGCTGAGTTCAAGCATCAAGGAGGGCTCGATATGACAAGTTTCTTGGGGTGATTACTATTTGCCTCGCACAAGCACTGCAAATCCTTCGGAGGTAGATCAATGGAAAACTAGCTTAGGCTTTTAATCAAGGCATTTGATCACAACTATCTCCCATAGTCTCGCAAGAAAGATTGAGGTTGTTAACCCTATGAGTACTCAAACCTGTGTAGTCTCGCAAGAAAGATTCAAGCAGCTCCGCTCTACACAAGATCAAAGCATGTTCATGGAATAAATCCAAGGAACAAGCGCAATTATATCTTTCGAGGCTTTAACCTCAAGGAAGTGTCAAATTTTATAGTGAGATGGAAGAGTCAACTTAAGACTTGTCCCCACTTGGGTCGTTCCTGGGATATTTTTACCTCAGCCGACAGGCCCTCTAAAGGTTTAAATAAAATATGAGGTTGGGGACCACATGATCTTGGTCCTTTATTCTCTAGAAAGAGAAGAGTATAATCCCCTAACCTTGTCCTTTTCCCTATCCAAGACATGCCAAATAGAGTTAATCCATAGATAATACGCACATTTCCAAGTGGGACATACCTTATGGGTTTCTTCTTCTCTAAAAAGAGAAGAGCATAATCCCCTCAATATCTACCACAATGCCAATATGACACATGTAACTAATTATCTATGTGCCTATGAAAAGAGATTCTAAGCAAACAAAATATTTTCTCAATGAAGATTTTGCCAACCTGCAAAACCACAAGTTATAAATTTTTTGATGATTGAGTTTTCTTTGGCCAGTGATTTTTGAAATGGTTTCTTTCAAATAAGGGCTTAGAACACAAGACAATAATAGGCCAAAAGGGTAAGTTTCAATGTTCAAGTCTTCGTCTCACATCCTGCAAAAAGTGTTAGGCTGTCTCAAACAATCACGCACCAGAAATAGTAGGGGTTAGGATTAGTATCAATCAAATTTTTGAGAAAAAACCTTAAAAATTGATTACAAAAACCCATACAATAATTAAAATACTCATGTGAAATGTCATATGATAATATACCTCAACCTATATGACAATATAGCTCTGATACAACAATGTATATGAACCGATACGATACTTTAGGAATGCCATCTGTCGTATGATAGACAGTATCTTCCCAAATGACAATCTACAAACTATCATACGATATTGTAAGAAAAATTTTCAAAATCCAAAAACTTGATGAAAAATGATCAGAAAATTGACGAAAAATGAGATGGAATCCCGATATCGGGCCCCATGATGGGTGCCAGAAATGTGTGTGTGAAAATTGTACCTATTCAGAAGACACAACACTTCAGTAAAATATTACAGATCAATGATAATTAAATAAGCAATGAACAAATATATCATCAATCAGGTGATTTAATGCCTTCTAGAAGATGTGAGTATGGTATTCTCATATTTGACCGAGATCAGTGACAATGCAACGCCTAAACAAAGGATTTGAATGCAAAAACTATTGAAATGAATGCAAGATTAATCTATATTTTTGTGATTTTCAATGCAATAACAAATTAATCTAGATGAAATTGATCTAAAACTTGATATCAATGAATTGAAACTAAGCTATGAATGTAAAAAATAGAAAATAAATGATAGCAATTGATCCCAATGGATGCACAATATCGCAAGAACTCAACAATATAGCATTGTTGTTCTCAAAATTGCACATGATTTGTGAAGAACTGAGGGTTGTTTATAGAGAAAATCTAGGTTTTAAAACTCATGGAAAAACTAAAAATCACTCCCTGATTAACTCGAATTGATTGGCAAGTTATCATGGAATTAGAAACAATTATCTAGTGAAAATCATGCAAATCAGCTTTTTAACTCAAAATTGGAAGTTGAGATCACTCCAATCTACTTTTTAACTCACAATCACATGTTGAGTTTAGAAAGTTAACAAAATGTGTCCAAGAGTTGATTTTGAGTTTAACTGCTCTTTTGATTTTTGCATAGATAATTATGAGTTTTATTTGATTTCCATGTGCTTTATTCTCAACTTAACTGATTTAGTTTAAAAATAACTGATTTATGGGTTAATCATTTATTTAAGAAAACTTTATCCAAAATAATTTGATTATTTTAAATTTTTTTGATTAATTGTCAAATAAATATATTAATTAAGGAATAATTTTAATTAAATCTAATTAAAGTGATTAAGTGGCTAAATTAAGGTTAATTAATTAAATATTTAACATATTCAATCAATTGCACATAGAATAAATAAAATAATATCATTTATCGCCAAAGAATATTTAATTAGAGATAATTAGGATAGATTAGGAATATTTAGGAATATTCTCTGATGCAGATTCGTGATAGGATCGATTAGGGTTTCAATTTCTTGATGCGCAGATGTGCCTTAGGTTAGGACTTTTAGGTTGATTTTCATTGCTTTAGTGATGTGAGAGGTTAATGGTACTGAAGCCCATTTTTGGGGTATTACAGTCATCAAACAGGTAAATGATGAGTATCAGACAAAAGATGAAAAGTTGTTGCATTATTGTCGCACAGTTGAAGATCTTAAACACCATTTCATAGATATCCTTTTTCAGAATACCCAAGGGTAAACAATAAAGAATCTGATGCTATGGCTACCATTGCTTCCCTGATATCCATGCCAAAGATAAGTACATGATGTGAATTTCTTGTCAAGAATCTTATGGTCTCTACTTATGACCAACCAAATTCTAAGATGGTGTGTGAAATTGTTGGTCCTGAATCACCTTGGTATCAGGAAATTCTCACCTACCTTCATGACAAAACTATTCCCATCACCCTTACACCTAATTAGCAAAAAAATTTCATCTGTCGTGCTTTCCGTTACATAATCCTTGGTGACACCCTGTTTCAAAAACACTTTGATGGAACTCTTCTTCGATGTCTAAATTTAGAGGAAGCACACACAACCTTGGAAGAGGTGCATCAAGGAATATGTGGATCCCATTTTAGTGGCCTCACTTTAGCAAAGAAATTGTTACGTACTGGGTACTACTGGTTGACAATGGAGCAGGGTGCTTATCATTATGTGAAGAAGTGTGTCCCCTGTCAACAACATGGCAATTTGATACATGCTCCCACTCAATCCTCCCAGCCCACCATTATCCCTTGACCTTTTTCTTGATGGGGTTTTGACCTTGTAGGCTAGATATTCCCAAACTCTATTGGTGGCCACAAGTTTATCCTAGCCACCACTGAATACTTTACCAAATGGGTCGAAGTCATCCCCCTCACCTACACAACTGGTAAGAAAATTTCCAAATTTATCCTAAATTACATTATCTATCACTACATGGCATCTCAAAATATCTCCATACCAATAATGAAACACCCTTAAAAAATTAGGATGTCTCTGATCTTTGTAAGAAATTTGGCATTACCCAGCATTGCTCATCCAAGTACTTCCCACGGGGCAATGGTCAAGATGAAGATACAAATAAAACTATATTAAAAATCCTCAAAAAGACCGTCGATGACATTGGCCATGATTGGCACCTACAACACAATCCAGCCCTCTGGGATTACCACACCTCCATCCATACTCCCATTGGCACCACTTCATTTTTCCTTGTCTATGGTTTTAAGGCTATCTTACCCATTGAAATTGAGCTCCCTTCCCTCAGGATTTCTCTCAAGAACCTGATGTCTGAAGAAGAATATAGGGTTGCCCACTTGCAAGAGCCACAAATCTTCGATGAGAGACACCTCAATGCCCTTAACCACTTCCGCATGTATCAAAATCGCCTATGATTACAGTTCCATAAGAAGATCAAACCTCATGAGTTTGACGTTGGTGATTTGGTCTTGCAGCACAACATGAAGAACCTTTAGAACAATGAAAAGAAAGGGATGTTTGAACCCAATTGGCTAGGTCTATTTGTTATTACTGCTAAATTTGGTTCTGGGGCATATCAAATTGCAATAGCTAAGGGAGATCCACTCCCTGATCCTGTAAATATTGTGCAGCTAAAGTGATTTTATGCATATCTCAACATTCAGTTCTCGTACAAATAAATTCAGCACAAAAACTCATAAAAATCAGAAAACGTCCTAAAGAAATCCTAAAAATTAGAAAAGATCATGAAAAACTCATAAAAATGAAAAAAGCATAAAATCCTAAAAAGCATAAAATATTCCTGAAAAAAATCATTGTTTTGGTGAAAACCTAGTAAATAGGCACCTTGCAAAAAAAAAAGAGAAATAAAGAAATAAATTCGTTCAACAGTGAAAACTTGACAAACAAGCATTTTGGACAAGTATCATGGTGAAAATGTGTTTCAGGCACCATGGTAGTAGATTTGGATCCATTGTCTTCCCTCACCCACTGTACATATCAATCCTTGTCATGATCCTAGTTTTCGGTCATTGCTTCTTGCATTGTTATACAGATCCAAGCCCAATTCCCAACAAGCTGAGCTTAACCCCATCACACTAAGATTTTCCTAGACACAATGATCGAATAAAAGTGCTTCTCAAAAAATTAACATCGAAATCAAATCTCTGAGTTGTTTTTCCTTTCACATCTATCACCAGTGAATATTTGTCTTAGTCAATCAATCTTTGCCTTGCAGGATGCGTCCTTCCTTAGTTAGCTCAAATCAAACTCATCAAATTCTTTCCTATTCATGACAAGAACTGTGGACTAAATGACCTTTTGGTCAAGAGTTCTTCTTTGTTGATTTTATCTTTTTGTGTCAACAGATCCTACTCATGATTGCCTAGGTCTTTCATATCTTGGTATATTGTGAATGGTGAATATTGATGCATGTGTCTATTACGGTGTGATCTGTTTGTTGATACTTTATGCATGTTTTGTTGGTTTTTCAGTCATGATTATGCATATCTTACTGGGGGAAACAGATTAGCATACTCATGTTCCTTCAAACAGACACCAGTATGCCTAGACCTCTCCAATAAGTATATGTCATAGGTTTTGTCATGATTCGACAACCTAGAATTACATCCCTAAAGTTATCTAGTTTGTTTAGTCCACACAACAGAACAATGTCATCTATACTTTTATAACACATGATGCGTACCTCATGTTGTAATATCAAACTAGGGTATGCTCTCCAACAAAAACACAATATAATCCCACGAAAATCATGTAGTTAGGATGCATGTTTTGGTCACATTTGCATGTTACTCATGGAAAATTTTCTATTTATTCCCCCTTCCTACAGCTTGTTGACTGCTCCTATCGGCTATATTTGACACGCTAGTCTTAGTTTGCTTGCATTTTAGTTATTTCATTTCATTACATTATTTGCATTAATCATTAATCATCATTTATTAATCATTATGATTATTATAATTTTCTCATTTTGTTACATTCATTCATCAATCATTAATCATTTTCTCAATTCGTTACATTCATTCATTAATCATTAATCATTAGCTTATTTCTTTGCATTAATAATTAATCATCATTTATTAATCATTATGATTATTACAATTCATTCATTAATCATTAATCATTCGCTCATTTCGTTACATTCATTCATTAATAATTAATCATTATCTTATTTCTTTGCATTAATTATTAGCTCATTTCATTGCATTCATCATTATCATTATTCCATAATCATTATTCCATTTAGCTCATTATTACATTATTACATTACTCATTAAGTTATCCATTAATCATATTGCATTTACTCACTATTTTAATTTCATACATTACATTACATCACATTTCAATATATTCATGTACATCCATCTAATTATATAGTTTCATTACATATGTCTACCTACATCATAAACATGTCAGCATATATCTCACATCCTACATCACATGTGTCAGTCCATATTGTCATCAAAACCACATATACATAGAAGAATCAAATCACATAACATCATACATAACCATTTTAATCATGTATATATATAAAAGAATCTAGTGTCCAAGTACATCAAATACATCAATGCATATACATGTATATATCACAAGTGTCACTGTACATATATCACTCAAAATCTATACAAGTGTTAAAAATAACTGGTAAGGATCATGATGTAAGTTGTGTGGAAGAACCAGCTCCTCCTATACCATCACCCCCTCTGTCTCATGGGGGTCTCATTCCTATTGAGGCCTATGATTCCCCCACCCCTGTCATCTGAGAGCTTATCCTCTCATTGTACACCACATACCTTTGTCCCCCATGAATGACCTCATAATAGATTCAGTGGTAGTACTCCATCTCCCCGATGTCTCTCGTCTCTCACCTATGTGCAACAAAAGTCTCTTGCACTACATGCATAACTCCTTCCCCTGTCACCACTTGTACTGTGATCTCTTGTTGACCTATGTACTCCTCAACTCGATGATAGTATAAATCCTTCTCCTGGGTCACAACCTGCAGCTATGCTCTTAGCTTCTCTATCACCTGATCCCATCCTCTAGCATCCTCTGGCTGAGTCACCATAATAGTGAAATCCCCAATATCTACTCAGGCATGTAACCTATCTAGAGAACTCTAAGCACTGTTTACTCATGCTCATTCTCCTGCCATTAATCCATATATCCTAGCCACCTCAGCCTAAAGACTAAGCTCTATTTCCTGGGTTGTAGCTAATAGACCCTATACTCTAGATACCTTTGTGTGAAGACTCAACTCTGATGCTTGTGTTATAGTCAGCAGCCCCTGTACCCTACCTACCTTTGTCTATAGGTTGTCCTTCTCGGCCACTAATGTGTCATGTACCTCCTGGGAAATATGACCTAGTACTAGTCCCTATCCTTGTGCTGGTACTGGAGGAGGTCCCTATCCCTGTACCTATGTCTAATCATGTACCTATGGTACCACTAGTGGGGCTCTATCTAGCGGTCCCAGTACCAACCCCTGGCGATGGGGCACTACAACCCTCTAATGACTCCTCCTCCTCCTCCTCCAAACCCATCCCCCTCTCCTCCAGTGTCTCCATGTCCATCTCTATCTACCCCTTATCCATCCCCTCCCCTAGTCAGCTGCTCATCTATAGGTATTGCACTTGGCACTGTCAATCAGATAGGTTGATGTATCACCCGTCACTATGCATAGGCAGGCATAACTCCTGCATCTTACACCTGGTATTGTCCCTGCTGCCAAGGTACTGCTTCCATCCCTAACCATGATTCTTGGGCACCTCACAAATCCACCCCCACCCCCACCCCCACCCCCATAGAGTCCCCACCTCTCATGTCACCAGTGGATGAGGAAATGAATTTGGTACCTAATCCTGTACCCAACCAAACTAACGTGCTACTTGTGATGGCATATATCAGGAGATCATGTAGGGTTTCTGACCTATCAACCAATAATATGTCTGTGTGAACCCTAGATATATCAAGTCCTCCCACCCATCCTCTACGTAATCCTAGTGTTGTGCCACCTGGTTTCCCCATGCCTCACACCTTGCATATGGTGTCCAGTCAAAACTCTGCATCTCATCCAGCAGTCTTTGCCAATGACCAATAGAATCAACTAATTCATATCAAATTGGTGGCTGATATATGTATGCATAAGGCTCATATCTCACTCGGGTGTCTTGTAATTGGATCAGACGAGCTACTGTAATATGCTCATAGGCCCACAAAAATAATGTCACTCTCGCCCCTAGTGTCCTGCCTCTTTGATAGGAACACATATGTAAATCATAATACAACTATCTAAGGATGGTATAACCCTAGTAGTACCTCTCTCCCTCATCCTCCAACATGCTTCTCAATACCCATGACCATCCTAGAGGAAACCCATGACCTACCAAATCTAGCACTAGTCTCCCCCCAATCAATCCCGCTAGGTACAGTGCTACTCGCCTCAACCGAGGTTGGGTTGCCATCGTTGATCTCCATGGAAACTACTATCTGGATGTTGACAACTTCTCATAGGTTTGTCCAAATGTGGCCTCTACATAGGGCTCTCTATCCACCTATATGTACTCTGGAATGAGCCCTCGGATCGGGACCCGATATATCTGTCAGACGTCAAATAGAGTGATTGTCACCTCTCTAGTGGGAAAATGAAAACTTAAGGTCAGACTATGCCACCTCTCTACTAGTGTAGGTAGCAGAACTATATGTGCTCTTAATCAGGGCCATAGATGTACATGCTCTAGGCTACACAATGTGACTTGTCCCAACTCTATTGGTGTCAGCTTCACAACTAGACCCATCATGTCAGTCTAGCTCTCCCTTGATCAGAATGGCACCTCCACCATCTACAATCATCCAATTCATTTGTGTTAGTCCTTGCTATCCAGTCTGGGACATCCTATCCCCTTTCCCTATCCTCTAATTTTCTTCCCCACTCTCCCCTCTGCATTTTTTGGGTTCCTAGGTGGAAACACCACTTTACCTATGTAGATGCTAGTCCACACAGATGCTAATTTGTGTAGACAACAGTCCACATGGATGTCCATCCTAGCCAGGTCAACCTTCTAGCCAACCCTCTCGGTGTAGAAGACACTTTCATTGTTGTCCTCACCTTCCACCTTGTCATCTTTGCAGACGATGGTCAATAGATTGTTGTTTTCATAGATGACAATCTGTTGAGTGTCATCTATGCAAATGACAATATGTCAAGTCTTGTCTACATAGACAATAATCTATCGAGTGTCGTCTATGCATACATCGATTCGTCGATCATCGTCTCCGCCCTGACAACCTTTTCAGCCTATTTATTGCCCCCATAAGACATAAAAGAACTTGAAGTATTCATGACAAAGCTTGTTTAGACTACTCATCGGTGGTCCTACGTCTAAAGCCCTCTGGTATGTCCACACTCACTCTCCTAGCTACATATGATCTTGTGGATCAACCATTTTGCTCTCTCTTCGCTTTGTCTTTTTGCTTCTCGAAGGTGAAAATGAATTATCTTAGGGCCCTTGTGACCTATTTATAGGCCCTTTGGGACCCATTTTCTTCCCGGACCCTATTTCTTCCTCATTCTTTCCCATATCCCTCATAGGCCATGCAATTGTTCTTTTTCTCCCCTCATCTTCCTCTTTTCAAGAAAATTACCCAAAATTTTGTATTTTGTCTTATTTTCTCGAGAGGGCACGCTTTCACTATCTCAACCCTAGGACCTTATATTCTCTCTGGGGCATCTTATGTTTTTTTCTTTGACGTTACATCATTCTTGACATCACATCAAAGAGGGGCAAAATGTAAACGCTTAAAATCATCCCATAACGTTATAATTATTTAATTATTCCATTTATATTCCTCTTTCTTATTTAATTAAATTTGGCTCATTATTCTATAGTATTTAAATCCCTTCACATTCTATTATTCTTCTAAACCATGATTAGCTTAATTTTTAATTAAATTAATCCTAAGTTTGAACCTAGATCCTACCCTACACACATCACTCTCAACAAATAGACCTACTTCTTAATTAGCTAAGGTTAATTAAGTTGATTTTTGGATTCCTACATCCATTAGCCTTGATTATTTGCTCACACGTGTGATAAAATTTCCAAAAATTGTCTTTTAAAAAAAAATCTAAAAAAGCCCCAACACGGTTTCTTAGAACCTTGATGACACCTCTTACACATTCTAAAAACATGAAAATAGACTATTTCTCTTACACTTCCTACACATGTGTACTTAAAGTACACATTGACCCATCACATCTCAAGTTGCTCACACATGTGTGAGTAAACTTGCACTCTTGCATGGATTATGTGTCCTTCATGTGGCACCTATGTGAATGCCACATGTGATCCACCTCATCCCATCCCTCCAAAATCCTATAAATAGGAGCCTTTCCAAGAGTAATTCATCCATTATTTTGCATTTGATTTATCATGCTAGTATAGTTTTAGAGATTTCTTACATTAGTGTTTTTTATCTAACATGTTTGGTAGATGTTAGCATTAATGGTAGAATACTTGCATATTAATTCATATCCACTTTCTTTAGTCACATTGAATTCTTGAGGCTAGTTATTCATAACTAGTTCTTGAGCACATTCAATGCCATCTTCATAGTAGTTTGTAGTTTGTCTTGCATTTATCATTTTCTATCAATAGTGGGATTAAGTTATTGTGTTGGGAGAGCAAACCCACATACATCTCTAAGAGATAAAATCAAGCAAATCTTGGGTGCATTTGCTTATTGCACATCAGAGGTTGTGGATGAATCTTATTTGTTTGGTTCATGCAAGTTTAATAGATGTTAGATTTACATTTGAATAACATGTTTATTGCTAAAGTTTGAATGTTTTAGGTTGCTCCTAGCAGGTTAGATTTCATCACATAAAATTACTTTCTTTTGTAGATTATAACATTATGACTTTATTCCTGTATCAATTGAACCTTGTGTGAAAATGTGTAATAATACCCTCAACACAATTTCAATATCTTTGACAAGGTCCTACACTAGCTACCTTGCAATAATCCAACTTCAAAAATGTTCCCCAAACTCAAACTGACATATTTATTCAAGAAATGAAAACTATGTGAACTCAATTGATAGATCTTCAAAACCATGGACAAAAAAAGTCCTACATCATAGGGGACTTGTACCCTTATCCATTTGATCATTCAATTCACATGCCTCCATTTATTGCACATTTCATAATGCCAAAATTTGACAAGTATAGAGGTAAAACAGACCCTATAGAACACAATAGAGACTTTTTAGCAAGTTGCATAGAGGTCACACATGATGAATCATACCTCATGCAAATTTTCCCTCGGAGCTTAGATGGAATAGAAATGGAATGGTTTTTACACTCACCCTATGGTATTCAATCTTGGGGGGAACAAGCTAAAAATTTTATAGCTCACTTCCATCACAACATCGAGCGTAAAGTTGGTATTAAGGACCTATGTGATAATAATAAAAATGAAGGTGATTCCTTCTCTAACTTTCTGCAAAGATGGAGAAAAACTACTAATAGTGTACCTTATGATGTTCCCGAACAAGACCTCATAGTCATATTTGTAGACAATCTTATCTCAGACATGGCTTATATTGTTGAACTTCAACTTGTGCCCAACTTCAAACATCTAATCAAACAAGGTATTAGATGTGAACAAAACTTGATAAAGAAAGGGATCCTTGTTGATCCTAATCATCCTAACACCACTAAGAATCGTACTAATAAATCTAAGTGGTGGAACAAGAATAAGAATGTCACTAATTATGGTGTCATTGGTGTCAAAATAGTCAACTATGCCCAATGAAATATTTCTTTAAAATGGGCACCCATGCAGAACCAAACCTTGATAATACAAACACCATTGGAAAACACTCAAACCCAAACATCAGTTGCAAACATCCAAACTACCGATGTATCTCAATCTCAACTTAGTGGGCAACATCCACCAAGACTCTAATTTCCAAAATGTGAATATACACCATGGGGGATTCTATTGAATCAGCACTAAAGAAGTTGATCTAAACTAATATGATCACCTTACCAAAAATATGTGAATTCAAACACAGTATTGTTTAACCTAAGTGGTTTAATGACATTGAATTTTGTGAGTACCATCATGTCAAGGTTCACAAAGCCTCAAACTATTATTGATTGAAAAATTCTATACAAGACTTGATCGAGTAAGGAGCAATTGATGTGGACAATCTGAAAACTAGAGATAACACCGATCATACAATCTTTAAAGATCCATTGCAAAATCATAATAAAGGGAAGGTCCTTATGTCTAGTAACCAATCAAAATAGGTCAACTATACCTATTCTTCATTTGACAATGTGATAAATTTCATTAACCCTATTGAGAACCAAATCGAAACTATCACTATCATAGATAATAACTCCAAATGTATAGTCACAGCCTGTAACTCCAAGGTTTTCCTAAAAGGAGAACCTTCTACCTTTTCTAAACCAAAAAATTTTGTCGCACCCCCCAATCCACAACATAATCTATTGACTCAGCTCAAATGCATGCATGCGCAAATATCCATATTTGAACTTTTACACATATCTCCAAAGAATAAGCAAGCACTAGACTAGGAACTTCAAAACATTGCAATCCCAAAGGAAATATCTCCTAAGAACTTCCATACCATAGTCAATTATATTGTTTCCAAGAAACATGCTACATTTACAAACCATGTGATGTCCACCCACACAAATCATTGCATAATGATCCCTTGCACCTACTAGTACGAGTGGATAAACATATCATTCAATGAGTCCTCATAGATGGAAGAACCATATTAAACATTTTTACTTTAAAAGTTGTGAAAGCACTAGGATACTCAGAGTCAAGTGTTGATTTCACTAGAAGGATAAACATAAAATCATATGATTATGAAGATAGATCTTCCAAAGGATTCCTTATCATATCCATAATGGTAGGACCTATAGTAAAGAACACAACGTTCCAAATCCTAGATCTTGAAATAGGATACAACATGCTACTAGGACGTATGTGGATACATAAAATGCAAGCTTTACCATCCATGTATCATCAATATGTAAAATTCCCTTATCAAGGCATGGAAGTTATCATAGAGGGTGACTCTAACCTATTTCAACATTGCAATAACCTGAGAGGTAGTACAAAAAATCAAGTGTCGACAAATCGAGAAGCAAATTCACCATCTACCTTTGTTTCAATTCCCACAAATACACAAAGGATGGAAATCAAAATATTAGTCCAAGATAGAGGATGTGGTGAATACCACTATGAGGAATCCTTCACCATCATTGAATTACCTCTATCTCCTAGATCATATGGTAAACCCAGACTAGTGGGAATAGTTGAAACACTAGAACTAGTAATCTTCATATGCCCACCCACAACATTTGTCAGATGGGGTGATTTGAGTGAAGAAAATCATTTGATCCTGACATCAATGCCTGGTTATACCAAGACCCCCAAGAAACATTGACGCTACATTTACCCTTAACCTTATATGGACCATGATTCACAATGCTACAACAATTTAGGTATACTGGCACCACAGGCTTAGGAGCAAGACAACAAGGAATATTAGAACTTTCTATACCACCTACTCAGAAGAATAAAAGAGGACTTAGGTATGGTCAATCAAGGACTAGTTTTGTCATCCAAGAGATTACTACAAATGAGCAACAGATTCTTGAAACAAAATGGGGGAAAGATCATGAGCGTAGTCAAATCAATAGCATACTTCAACAAGTATTTCCACAAGAAACATAAACTATAACCTCCTAATTGACCCTTGAGAAGGAAGTCTTGGATTATGTGGAAGAAGAGATACCTTATGAGAGTTCTAGCATAATCGATTCTAATGTGTATGAGCAGGACACCCCTCATACCTTAGGTACCTTAGCCATAAATGAAATATTCAATCATATTACCTTAGAGGATGAGCCTTATTTAGGCAACGCGGTTGATTTCAATTTCTTAAACAATTCATCTAGTTCCCATTCCTAATTTGTTGGAACTATCACTATAGTTCCATTTTCCCAACCTAAGTCACAACCTATTATTGACCTAAATCTAGTCCACACTGAACTAATATATTGGGACCAACAAAGTCATCCAGATATAGATATCTTCAAAATCGATGAAGCCATTGTTGAATTTCTATGGCATCAAGAAGGAATACTATCAGGAGACCACAAGGCAGGGTTCTCTTTTGATCTAAACATGTCCGCATACTTTGGGTAGGTGCATCCTCTTTCTAGTCAAGAAGATAAAAGTAAAAATAAAAAATAAAGGTCACTTAGTGAAAATGAAAGGCACTTCTTGACCATGAAAAAGTAAAAACAAAAGATTTATCTTCTGGTGAAAATGACTTTGAGATGTTAGAAGATGGAAAGTTGGAACCCCTCCACTTGCATGAGGAGAAATCAGAACTGCTGGTAGAAGAAAAATTGGAAGCTAACTTAGGGAATGAACTCCACCATAAGAATATTTACCTAGGAAAGTGTCTCTTGCCTGAATAAAGAGAGAAATTCATTACCTTCTCCAAGGAAAAAAAAGTAAAATTTATATGGTCATATGCATAAATGTCAGGTTTGGATCCAGAGCTAGTATTATACCATCTACCATTGTTTCCAAACATGAAGCTACTTAAACATAAATTAAATAAAATGCATCCACATATTTCCTTACTTGTAAAAGTTGAGTTAAAGAAACTCTCAGATGTCGGCTTCATACGATCCATCACCTATGTAGATTGGATCTCCAATATAGTACTCATCACAAAAAATTTAGGTGATATCCACATATGTACAAATTTCAGGGATCTAAATAAAGCTTGTCTGAAGGATGACTATCTGTTACCAAACATAGACATGATAGTAGATCTAACGATGAGATACCAAATGTTATATTTAATGGATGGATTCTTAGGACACAACCATATCAAAATATCTCACAAAGATCAACACAAGACAAAATTCACCTACACCTAAGGCACCTACTATTGGAGTGTCATGTCTTTTGGTCTATAAAATGAAGGTGCCACTTATCAGAGAGAAATGACAATGATTTTTCATGACATGATCCACAAGACAATGGAAGATTATGTTGATGATCTGTTAGTCAAGTCTAAGTTGAGAGAAACACATCTACAAGTGTTGGGCCCAATATTTGATAGACTGCAAGAATACAAGGTCAAGTTAAATCCAAAAAATTGTGCTTTCAGAGTCACTTGTGGTAAACTCATAGGATTCATAGTCTTATATAGAGGAATAAAAGCAGACACATCAAAATTTAAGGAAATATTGGAAATGCCTCCTCCCACAAATCCAAAACAACTCATAGGACTACAAGGAATACTTCAATCAATCAGATAATTCATAGCACAATTGGTTGACAAGTGTGACCCATTTGAACACCTGCTACATAAGGGGTCTAATTTCATAAGGACACAACAATGCGAGAAAGCATTCCAATTATTCAAGGATTATTTGTTAAGTGCTCAAGTTTTGGTACCACCAACTCTAGGAAAATCACTACTATTGTACATTTTAGGAACTGAGTCAGCACTAGGAGCCCTCTTATCCCAACATGATGATCAAGGAGAAGAGAGAGTTATCTTTTACATTAGCAGGACCTTTGTTGGGTATGATCTCAGTTACTCCTTAATAGAAAAAGCATGTATTGTAGTTATTTTCATTTCCCAGAAGCAGAGACATTGCATGATTATTCATCAAACTAAGTTCATAGCTCATATCGACTCATTGAAGTATTTGTTGAGAAAAGAAGCATTGAATGGAAGACTCTCCAAATGGGTCATGATCCTAAGTGAGTTTGACATAGAATACATGTCAACCAAAAATATATCAAAGGGAAGGTAATTGTAGACCAACCAGCGGAAGCATGTATTCCTAATCATCAACCCAATGTGTCATAATTCCTAGATGAGACAATCTTTTCTATAGAACCATCAACAATTGATGTATGATAGTTATATTTTGATGGGTCCTATACCAATCACGGTGCAAGGAAAACGATTGATTTTATTACCCCTCAAGGTGATGTGATTCCTAAGTCCTATCAACTTAGTTTTCCTTGTACAAATAACATAGCAAAGTATAAAGCTTTGGCTACTGGATTGAAGACTTCTATACAATGGAGATTTTAGAACTTGAGAGGCTATGGTGATTTCTAGCTAGTCATTAGTCATGTCAACGATGACTACATGACCAAATATGAGAAGCTAATCCCTTATAGACAACTAATGGATCAAATGCAAGCTTCTTTTTAGTATATCATTTTTGAGAAAGTTCCAAGAGTTCAGAACAAAGCCACATATACAATGCCTACTATAGAATCCCTTATAGGCATATCGAGAAATGAAACTAGGTTTAAGTTATTGGTAGAACAATCGATGATACCATCTCATGGAGTCCCCATGTTAGAATTGGTTTTTGTCCTTGTTGTTCCTGAGTCACTTTGGTACAAAGACATCTATATCTACCTCAAAGATAAATACCTTTCACCTAACTTTTCCCAAAACCAAAAAAATCCCTCATACAACAAGCCTCTAGGTATACTGTCCTTGCTAATATTTTATATAGGAAAGGATTACATGGTACACTCTTAAGGTGTCAAAATTCCATGGAATCTCATACAACCTTGAATGAGATTCATTAAGGTGTTTGTGGTTCCCATTCAGGTGACAATAACTTAGCAAATAAACTATTGAGAATAGGATACTATTGGCCAACCATGGAGGTAGATGCCCACAATTATGTCCTGAGATGCAAACAATGTCAGATTCATGGAGACCTTATCCATGCACTAGCTCAATACCTCCAACCCCTTCCTTCACCAGGGCCCTTTTCAAGATGGGGATTTGACCTAGTGGATAAGATTAAGCCCATTTCTTCAAATGACCACAAGTATATAATTACAATAACTGAGTACTTTACCAAGTGGGTGGAAGCTATTCCTTTGACATACATAACTGGTAAGAAGATCTCTATGTTTATCCTGAACTACATTATCAGTTAGTATGGGATCCCTCAATCCATACTCACTAACCACGGATCACCTTTTCAGAATAAAGATGTCAAAGACCTTTGTGAGGATTTCCAAAACAAGAAAAACTTCTCATCCTTTTACTACCCCTAGGAAAACAACTAAGCCAAGGCAACAAATAAGACCATTCTAAAAATACTAAAGAAATTTTTTAATGAAATTGGTTGAGATTGACATCTACAGCTTAGTCCTTCCTTGTGGGCATATAGAACCTCTATGAGAAAACCAATGTGGGAAACTCCCTTTTCTCTGGTATATGGATTAGAAGCAATTATACCCATCAAATTTGAATTATCTTCTCTTAGAGTATTCCTAAAAAATTTTGTCACAGATGAAGATTATAGGGTACCCAAATTGAGTGAATTGGAGCTACTAGATGAGAAACATCAAAGTGCCATGAATCACTTGCAAGGTTATCAGAATCGCCTTTGTATAAGCTATAACAAGAAATTTATACCAAGGACATTTGGCATAGGTGATTTGGTCCTCATGAAAATCAAAGGAATCAAGCAGAAATAGTGAAACTAGAAAATTTTGATCCCAACTGGTTAGGATCATATGTCATTATCAGATCATGCGATAGTGGGGAATATCAAATGGCTACCTAGGAAGGAGATCAGGAACTTGGTTACATTAAAAAAATTCACCTCAAAAGGCTTTACATTTGATATCCCAAGGTCAAATGTACATACTTAAAAGATCCGAAAAAAAACCAAAAAAACCAAAAGGGTTACCTTGGTGAAAACCTGGCAAATAGGTGCATTGGAGACAATTAATAAAAGTGAAAAAATAGAAAAAATTAAAGAGAAACAAAATCACCCTCTAGTGAAAACTTGGCAAACAAGCGCTATTGGGTAGGTACCTTGGTGAAAACCTAGCAAACATGCACCAAGTGTTGAACCGCTTTGCCATCAAATGAACTAGAATGATCATCTTGCACTCAATAAATGAATATCATTGAGCATGCCAAGAAAGAAACCCAACAAGTGCAATCTTCTTGAGCATTCACATCCATCCTTGACTTACACTAGTTCACTAGCTTGGGGATAGTCTTAAAGTCCTGAAAAAAATCAATAAAAAGAGCATAATGATGAAAAAATCCCTAAAAATTGAATAAAGTTCTAAACAAATTCCTAAAAATATAAAATCATCTTGAAAATTCTAAAAACATCCTGAAATAATCCAAAAAATTATAAAATATAAAAAATTCATCATTGGGAAACCATGTTTGGGGTGTCTGTGATAATGGCCTTCACCTATGTGATATGCCACACATACCTCGATTCCAAATATACTAACCCTAAGATAAACCAAAAACATCATATAAGATCCTAAAATAATCCTAAAAAAATTATATAACATAAAAATTCATCTAAGACAACCATGTTTGGGGTGTCTGTGATAAGGGCCTTCACCAATGTGATACATCATACATACCTCGAATCCAAACATATGAACCCTATGATGAACCAATCAAAAAAAAATAAAAATGTTAAAATCCTTACAATAACATCATCTCTATCACGACAAGAAAAAAGTGTCAATCAAACATCAAACCTTGTATCAAAATAATGAGCTTCATAAATAAAAAATGGACTCATGAGAACCGTCTTTATCAAAAATATAATATGTCATTAAACAAATCAATCAATTGATTGTATTATACAGTGATAGATACACTTACAACTAGACAAATCAGTCTTATACAAGTAGTTCATTTTTGAAACTAGACATATCGACATCCAATAAAACATCAACATCAATCCAATCAACAATCACTAAGGTTGTTGGAAAAGTCAGTCATGCCAGTCTATTATCGATTTATCTTTTTGATTGTGTTCCTAATCTCCTCAAGGAAACCACTGGGTAGCCAGAGTAGCTATGATGGTTTAGAATCTAGTTTTCTTTTTTTGTTGTTTGTGGAGTGTTTTGATGAAGTTCTGGGGCATGTGTATCTGGGGTTTCTATGATAAGAGACTTGACATATCTATCAAATATCATTTGCAAAGTATTGCAAATGATCAGGATTGTGATACACGGCACATACCTCAACTCCAAGCACATGAACCTTAGATGGATTTTAAGCATTCCCCGTTTGTTATCTTGTTGTTCAAAACATAGATCATAGTGGTATCTAGATGGTCAGTATCTAGGTGCATTCATATCTCTTTCTTTTCAAAATAAGGCACGATGATGAAATTGGTGAAAAATGTTTGGCACTGACTCAGTTATCATCTATTTTGATAACATAAGATCATCAATTCTTCTAATTAACTCTCCTAAATTTTCCTCTCACTAATCTTCTTCTAACTAACTAATTCAAGCCTAACAGTACTCAGATATGTCATCATATTAGGTCTTGCATGCATGATCAGTCTATTTTTCATAAGAAAAATATAAAAATATAGGAATGCATACATAACCATCATATAGGAATCATTTCATACATCTAGGAATCATGTAATCAAATGCATTTAAACATCATCATCATAAGGTAAATGACATCATCACTACATTATAGGAAGCATCATAATCATAAAACATCCATAAGTGCACCATGTCATAAACATGTCATCACATACATATAGTCAATGCATAAGTCATCATAAGATATTGTCATCACATAGAAGTACATATTATAAATAAAATGCATATCATAAACACAAGCAAAAACATAAGGAAAATCACATAATACCGCCAAAATATGTATCTTGTATATATCTCAAAAAATCATATGTCTAAGTACAAATGGGAACTCACAAACTCTGTCAAAATCTATCTAAATGTCTAATAACATCATGATACAATAGAAGTGTCAAATTCTATCATCTCCACCCTCTTACCTAGTCTATTTGGGAGGTGGCATCAGAGATCCTACCTCGGTCTATCTAGCAAGTACTTCAGGTGCATCCGCTTGTGCTGCTCAGACTGGTTGTGAAACTACGCCACTGCTTTGTGTCCTTTGCATTCTTCTTGTCCTCTATGATGTAGTATAGCTAAGAACTCTTTGATCTGCAGGAATGAAACTCTCATAATGATGATGCTAGTAATATATCTCCCTTTGGGCCTCCCAACTTGATCTCCATATCTTATCCAAGGTGTCATAGTGTGATAAATCTTGTACACTTTCAAGATAGGTGCTCACCTCTAACTGAGCCTATCGCTCCCTCTCCTATGTGGCTTCTTTCTGATGCTATACATCTAATGCCCTAATCTCTACAACATATAATCTCCTAGATAAATATTCAACCTGATCCCTCAACCTCCAAACTAATGGGCTCTCACCCTCATCTCCTCCACCCTTGGCTCCCTCTGGCATATCCACCTCTAGTAGCTTCTCCCTCAACCATATCATCTCCACCATCCTCACTTTCACTAGAGCTACTGTTGGTAGAGTTGCCCAAGGAGGATCCATTATTTTTGTCACCCTCCTCACCCTCCTCTCCCTCTCTCTCCACCTATGTTGGGGCATCATCTCTTTAATCCCTCACCCTCTGCACTAATGGTTGCTCCTTCTCCTCACCCTCCTCTCTCCAACATCTAATCCACTACCGCCTACACCTCCACCCTCTCCACCATCTCCTCCATCATCACCATCTCTACCTCCTCAGCCTCTCCTACCCTAACCATTTCTACCTCGTCCTCATCCTCTCCCTCTCCCTCCATGTTGAGGCCTCCACATAATCACTCCAGTAACTAGAACTACAATATTTGTAAGTAGAACTACCTATGAGTGGCCCACCATGCATCATAATGAGGTGTAGTGCCTACATCTATCATGTCAAACCTCCATGTCTAGAAAATCGACCTCAATCCTTGAAACTCCAAATGTATGGTGTGTTTAGGAACAATTGGTCCCCAAGTGGCCACATCATGTGATCTCTTGGAAAATAGAGCATAAGAATCACTAACACCTAGGACCTCTGCAAATTATCACAAAAATGGTCAGGGTTATGTAGATCTATCATGTGAGCGTGCTATGTGGTATGCCCTATTAGGTATTGTCTTTGTATGCATAATGATAATTGTACCTCCTCACTTGCCCAAATTGAGAAAGCTCTATAAGGTCTCCAAATGAAGTAAGGAAACATGTCCAGTTGATGCCCCTAGTAGTTTGTGTGCCCCATGTGATTCCAAACAATTTCTTTCTCGTATACATGGACATATGGGTGACCCTTAGGAAGATCTCTCAGAACAATCGGTCGACGCATGGCTATGTGCTCCCAAACCTAGATTTGTAGAAGCATAACCCAACAACTAGTAGACTTATTCTCATAGTAAGCTACGTAATACATGTGGAAATACAGATGTGATAACATGTATGGTCCCCAAGCATAGACAGTCTTGTCTCTGACCATGCCTCTTAGGACTGTTCCCCATCCAATGGAAAAACCATGTTATCTCTTGTCAGGACTTAGGATCTTGCATATCAAACTACCTAACAATATTGTCAACCTGTCCAAAGTACCTCTAAATCTAAATAGTGAAATGTCATCGGGTTCTGCTAAACCAAACTGACCTCTAGTACCCCATCAAACTTGACCAAAGCTGGCATTCTTGGGTATCTAGAAAACTCAATTAATGCACCATGAATGGGAATCTTAAGGATGTGATATACATCCTCTAAGGTGACGATAGCCTCACATGTGGGTAAGTGAAAGGTGCATGGATCCAAGTGTCATCGCTTGAAAAGAGTAGAGATCAGGCCCTAGTTGGTTTTGATCTCGGGCATATATGTGACCGAGTATAGGCCTAACTGTCCAAGAATTTGTCTCTTAGCCTTTGAAAGCTAAAATCTCAAGGTCATTCCTAGAGGTCAGGTCTCTTTGCAATGGAAAACATTATAGGCAATCTAAAATAGGAAAACAAAAATGCGCGTCAAAATCAAGATAAAATATCCAACAAAAAAATATTCTAAATTGAACGAATGTGGCACTTTTATGTCAATTGTGGCACTTTTACATCAAGTATGAAATATTTACATCAATTGTGGCATTTTAAAAGAAAATGTGACATATTTTTTGTGCTTGCAGTAATAAAACATGCATATGCAATAACTTTAGCAGTTGTGGCAAACCATTTGCGATTGTGGAAAAATCGAGTAGTTAAGGCAACTTTAAAATTTTAAGGAAAAAATAAAATTTTTCAAAGGCAATAAATACACGTAATTAATGACGTAGGGTATCAATACTCATTGCAATTTTTCTGCCCTCTAGACGACAAAAATTATGAACCCAGTCTGACAAGTGTGTGACACCTATGAGACCTGCCATAGCTCTAACAATAAAGAAAATACAAAATACTCAGCAAATTCTTACCTAAATTCTAGGAGCTCCTAAGTGCAAAGTGACAAATGATTAGCCCTAATCTCTATTTATAGCTGATGGACCTAAACCCTAATTTTGAACTAGTGCCCTAATTGATCTTTGTGGACCCCAAAATCTTTAAACTGTTATATCTTGCAAGCCATGACTCCGTTTTCTAAGCTGTTTGACCTTGTGCATACTATTTTACATTGTCAACAAATTAATTCTCATCCAACCTTATTTTTGCTTAATTTGTTAAGGGGGCATAAATCTACCAACTATCATTGGGGCATGTTGGGGCAGGATCTTGATTAGAATTTTTTTGACACTGCTCAAAATCACATTGTATCAAAGAGGGGCAAATGTAGACACCCAAAAACGGACATGCTTGCGAGCTAACATTAAACTATTAATTTTTCCTCTATTAATTAATGATTCTTTAATCATTAATTAATCATAATTTATTCTTCTATAATATGTCTCTTCATCATTTAATCATTCTCCCAAAATTAATTAAATAATTAATATTATTTAATTAATCAACCTAAATTAATTAATCTTTATTGGTTAATTAAATTCAATTTCTTAAACTCATATAGTTTAAATAATTAACTTTGATTATTTAAATTATCTAATTATTCCTCATAATTAAATTAATTTCCCAAATTAACTTAACTTCATCTCAATTTCTAACTCATTTCATTTCTAATTAATTATGTCCCAATTTCATTCTAATTGCACATTTCTCAAAAATTGAATTTCTAATTCTATTTAATCTTTCAAATTTTTAGAAAATAAAAAATACGAGGAAAATCTGTTGGATTATGAAGAGGGAGGGGGGGTGAATTAGTAATTCTTGATTCTTTGTACCTTAAAAAATTTCTTTGACTCAACTCAGTGTCAACTCGGTCAGACAAACTTCTATATTAACCAATAATAGTAAATTAACTTTATCAACCAATAATAACCTTCACAATAATAATTCAACACATATAACACCAATATTTAATGTGGAAACCCAATTTGGGAAAGAAGACTGTGAGAATTATCACCCACTAAAGAAATACTCTTTTGAAGTATGCTCGGTTAAAAGACAATTTGTTTAAAGATTACAATGCACATTGTTAAATGTGACCCTGTTAGGGGATTTGCCTTAGATCTGTTAGCATATTCACCATGTTAGGAGTGGTCTAGATAAAGGTATTAAAACACTCTTCTAGAATGTCACCTCTTGCAAGAATTTAAAATAAGACTGTTAGGTCCACTCTGTTAAGAGTTTTTCTATTACAAATGTTAATAAGAAACAATATATAAATTGATATGTAAATCTGCAACTACCTTTTCCTTAATCAGATCCCTTGTGCACTCTTTATCTTCACTTCATTCCCTCACTTTCCACTAGCTTCAACACTTCATCAATCTCAGCTTTTTGACTCAAAATTCAATCTTTTTCTTCTTCACTTCATCAGTCGATGACTCAACAACCCTTTTAACTTGCCATATTTTTATTCATACATTTTCATCCCTTATATAGACTTTTTTTTCCTCTTAATCTCCTTTATTACATTTTCATTTGATTAATTTCAACTATCTAATCATCCTCATAAACTAATTCAATGAATTTAAAGGTCGATAAAATGTTTTATCATCACCTTGGTACTTGAACTTTCTTAGAACTTGTACCTTCACTTTTTGTCTCTTAGATCTATATCATAGATCATCACCTTGAATTTTCCTAATTGCAGATCTCTTCAACTATCTCTTCTTCATCCTTGGAATCTTCTAGATCATCATAGCTCAACATTAAATGTCGTTCTGATCTTTGTATTTAGTTTTTGTTCCTTGCTCGGTGGTTGTCTTCTTTTCTTCAACCGAAATTCTGTTTACTTTTCTTGGTAACTGAAACCTTCTACTCAGTGTCTTGACTTCCTTTCTCTTCACCAAAACTTATTTTGCTTTTACCGAATGACTTTTTCTTGCTCGGTAACGAAACTATTTTGTTTACCAACTTGACTAATCTTGTTTACTGATTTCATATAATCAAATGTTTAGTAAAAAATAATTATATCAACATAACCTTATCATAGTCTGATATGTATTAGCTACCCAATTGAGTTCTTTAACTTCAAAACATTTCTCTTCCTCTTCTCCTTTAACATTACTCAACTTATATCATACTCTGAATGATATGACAACTCAATGTAAATCAAAAATCAATTTCTTGACATCAATGACAAGATAATAACTAATCAAATCCTTCTACAATCTTGTATGCCTCTTATCACTGCCAATCTTCATCATCATCACCATCAGTTACAGTAACAAAATCAAATTCTAAAATTAAAAAATCCTCATAAATAGAAAAGTCAAATTTCTGAAAATCCTAAATCTCCTCAAAATAAAAAATCAAATTCTTTTCCCAACTTGTGTTTTGGAAACTTTATCTTCAAAATCCAAAATATCTTTCCCAATCTTATCTCATCTTCACTTTTTGAGTTTGAGTAGGAAGTAAAATTTCAATTCTGGGAAGATAACCAAATCTTTTCAGTTCCTAATAATCTCATCCATCCAATCTATTTTTCTCAAATCAATCTCAAACATCTATTGATTTTTGAAAATCTATATAAACCCCCTCTTTCTCATAATTGATCATCATGAATTTCAGTATCAAACTTAAGCTATCGTTTGCTGGTTATTTTATCATTTCTCAGATCTTTGAGTCAGAATGTTGCCGACATCACCTCTAAGTAGTAGCTAGTTACATTCCAACAAAGCCGAGAGAAGAAATAGAAGCCTTAAGCATTGGATGGTTTTGCATTTGATTTTTTTTTCAATTATTTGATCACCATGCTTATTATTTTGTTGTTTGTAGGGTTTAATGATTGTTAGTAGTTTTCTTGATTAGTTTGGTGCTAGTAATCTTGTTTATTGGGTCTTGCAGATTTCCCATACATACAAAAACAAAATTTTCTTGTGGTGAAAATCTAGTGGATTGTGAAGGAGGAAGATCTATAGGGAGATTCTTAATCTCTTAAATCAAGGTTCCTTTGGTAGGAGAATATTTTGTAGGAGTATTAGAGTCATTTTTATGAGAAAAATATACCTTAAGAGAGGTAAAATTGTGGGTGAATAATGCTTCATTATTAGAAGAAGGCAAGGTATCCCTAAGAGATGGAATGTTACTTTATTTCTCAAAAATATCCTTACGAGTAAGAGGGTCTTTAGGAGGACATATCCTTACGAGTAAGAGGGTCTTTAGGAGGACAATCGTAACTCATTAAGGCCTCATTTATAGAAGAAATGTCAATTAAATTCATAGGAAGTGGTTTGTCATTAGGATAAATAGTCATGTTATCATCCTCTTTCAGCAAATGATCCCTATAAGGAAGAGACATTTTAGAATAAAGATCATTGTTGTTGAAGGCCTCTTTGGTAAGAGGGAGATCCTTAAAAGTAGTGGTAATCTCTTCTTGTATCACAATGTCCTTAGGGTTGGGATCAATTTTTGGAGGGTGTACATTATGAGAATGTATGAAATGAAGAACTAAACTATCATCATATGCATGAAAGAGAACATATTAAAATTTTTAAAGAAAACTTGAAATTGAATGATAAAATGAAGATAAAAATCCACCCAAGGTAAACACTTTGATGATGATTAGGGATGGAGATGGAAGAGGATGTGGATTCCTTTGACAGCAATGGGAAAGAATATGGTGGTGAGGGTTTATCTTTGAAAAATTGCAAGATCCCTTCTAAGGAAGTGAATGATTGTCTGGTGAAGGATAATAAGGGTATCTCCAACAAGGATTCAGGTTGTTCTACTGTGGGCTTGCAGATTAGTGCCACCTCTCTTAAGAATGATTTGGAAGACAAAGGTAAGAATGAGGAGGTTAATCTTGTTGGTTACCCTAGTTATGTGTCTGTAGTGCCTAGTTCTGAGTCTTAACACACCAATGTGTCTCGGCAAGCTGATTTTGTTTGCTAAGGGGAGTCTACTCATTTGAATATGGAAAATCTTCATGGGAATATTGTGCCTACTCTAGACTCTCTGCAAAAGGCCAAAGATTGGGTTGTTAGTTCTTACAATTTGGACAAATGGGTCCAAACCAAAATCAATAACCTCAAAATGAAGAACAAGACCCTATTTGATAACTTTGCAATCATGAAATATGTTATTGAGAAAAAAGTTGACATCTGGGCGCTAGAGGAAAATAAATGTTTATTGGAGAAACTAGAGAAAGAGAGATTTGGAAGAATGGCTCTGGAAAAGAGGCTTGAGAAGATGAATATGGAGAATAAAAACCTTGAGGAAACCCTCAAGAAAATTCTCCATAGCAGACATGATAGCATGAAAGTTTCTATTGAAAATATGAAGGATGTCGTCACTAGGATGGAGCGGGCTTACCATGCGAAAGCTACTATGTAGATCAAGCATGATTTGGATGTTGGTTGCGTTGAAGATATGGGAAAATGTACTTGTGTGAGTCTCAGGAAGAAGACTACCTCTATGCCGAAGGAAATTCAAAACCTCAGGAACACAGTGGAGAACATGACTTTTATGGAAGAAGAGGTTGCAACTACTTTGAAGGAGTTGGCGTAGGCTTTCTTTCTATTCCCTAGCTTTGCTTTTTGCCTCTGTGTTTGTGTCTGGTTCTTGCTCTGACCTTTTTTTTTTTGGTTAGGTCTTTAGTTGGTGTTGGTTGTTGGTTTTTTGGGTTCTATTGGTTTGAGTTATTTCCAGCAATGTTTTATTTTGATGGACTCTAGTGCTCATCTCTTGTCACTTTCTATAAAGGGTTTTTGGACCCCTTCAAAACCTATTTTTTCCCTTAATAAAAAACTATTCCATTGGAAATTAAATGCAATAACAATGTATGAAATAGTTTTTTATTGTTTTGACAAATGCAATGCAACTTAATGTAAGAACGAACTAGATCTATAAAATAAGGAAAAATAGAATGCAATTTTTTTTTCATAATGCAAATACACTAAATGAAACAATGCAATCAATGTAAATGAGATCTAAACACCAAATCATAAGTGGACCTATATATCTAGATGCATACAATGTGATAAAGATATGATCTAATATAGTGCATACAAGGAGATATAAAGACCAAATCATAATAGAAATGTTATAAGTCATGATGCAAGAGCATCATGGTATGACAGGGCATTTGGTGAAGACAAAGAACCATGGAAGAGCATGAAAGAGTCTAAACCAATAAATTGGCACATGTTGGAACCTATCATGGCCTTTGAAGGCAAGAAATGTAATAAATTTGTATTTAATCCTAAAGGGTTTGGTAAGGACCTTAGGATCATCAATGATGCCATAAGAGCATAAATGTTAAAATGGAATTGATTATGTCCTTAGTGGTTTTAGAAGGGTTTAGAAGTGTTTAACAAAGTTATAAGGATATAATAGTCAATTTTTATAAGTTATTTAGATGAAATATGCAATAATCTGTAAGTTGGAAATTTAAACATTTAAAATCCAATGGCTAGTTGTGTTTAGGAGGGAAAGTGGATTTAGAAAGTTTTAACCTTAATAAAGCTTTGTAACTAATCCAAATCAGTTGGAATAGTTGGGATAGAGGTTATTAAGTTTGTTTTTAGCCATTGTCCGGAGATACAACCAAGGAAACAATCTAGTGTACGGCTAGAGAGGTCATTTTCAAATAAAACTTAGAATTTGCAAAGTTCTAATATTTTCCTTGGCATAGTTTATGTTTGTTTTGATCATTTAATATTGTGGATGCATTGAAAACATATCTTTTATTGTTCAAAATAATATCAAATTCCCTGAGATTAATTTTAGTTCAGACTTATACCTCTAGTGTTGACTCTCCCTTAGGAACTCACTATTTTACCCTTAATAGTTTGAGGTTCTAATGTAATGGATCATTCCATGGATGAAAAAACATTGATTCTCATGGATGATGCCATTTTAAATTTTACAATACATTTCTAACATAATTTATGCAGTTGAGTGAATGGAACATGTGATCACCGAAGGAAAGTTGGTAAAAGTTAATGAAATTGGTTGGAAGTGAGTAGCATCAATTAATCTATCTGAATAAGGGGTGTGTTTAAGAGTTTGGAGTGTCTTAGCATGTTGAATTAATGGTGAATCCACCCTTGGTTGAGTCAAGAGTTGAGTGGAGACATACATTTAGAAAACCCTTGGTTTGAGGGCTTGTGAGAGACCTATTTGGGGCTTTTATGCTTTTGAGGGTTTGAGGTTGAAATTGGTTGTAGAATCATTGATTTGGAACCATTTTAGAAGACTATCAAGAGTCTTGACATCTGGAAGCAAATATATCATATACTGGCTTTGTTAATTGACCACATTTCATCCTTGGAACAAGGGTACAGTCAGAGAACCTAACTCTTTGTTGAAAACAACTAGTGCAAATTTTTTGATATGTTGTTGCATGATGAAATGGGTGTCTAAAAACCTAAATATTTTGTTTAGTGTTTTGGGAAGATTGTAAGAAAACTACACTTTTGTATCGTTGGAGACCCACTAGGAGGGCAATTAGGCCTATTTGACAATTTGAGAAATTGGGGTGTTGGGTGTTTCTTGGGAACCAATAAATGGTTGAAACCTTTCAAATCTAACTTAAAATAGACCAAAGAAAACTTTATTTTCCATTGGGAAAGTTCTTGAGTATTTTGGAAACCATTGAGGCTTGAGGGCTAGTTAGGTGCGCCTAAACCTCTCAAAATTTGGGTCATTTAGGAAGTTGATCTCAATAACCACCCAACCCTCTGCATCAAGTCAGGCTCACAAAAATGTACAAAAGGAAATTGAAAGCAATACTATGAGGTAAATTACTCCCTACTTTGAGATATGCACATTAGGAAGAAAGGATATTCACACTAGGCTCAAGGGTTGGCTCAAGCTCTTAATGAGAATAAAATAAGTTCTTCCTTAATATGTAAATGTTGGAAAGTGAAGAATGATTATGTGATATAATGGATCCATACTAAAGATCTGATAAAACTAACTGAAATGAATTGATATCAAGCTGATATTGATAGAAATAAAAATTAGAAGAAAAAATGCACATGTTTAGAAATTCTTAGCCAAAAATGGCAGGGACAAGTCAACTTTATGGGTACAAGTAGGTTTTCTGGGTGCAAGTTGATATTCTGGATACAAGTTGTTTTTCTGAGTATGAGTCACCAATGGTGACATGTACTTAACACTTCAGATGAAACTTTCACAGATCTTGAGTTTTCTTGTGTTTTGCCCAGATCTGAAATCACATCTCTGCAACCTATTCCTACACATAAAAATGGGGAAGAAAGTTGGGAAAAAGAGTTTGCCTTGGTCAAACCCCTATTTAGAAATAAACCTTGAAATGAAATGAAATCAAGGAAAAGTGTGTTGTCATGTAGTATGGGCTAGATCTAGAAAAATGAAGTATATCATACCTTATCGATGCAATTACTTCTTTAAATATGATCAAGTATGTTGATGCAATATCTTTGACGAAACACAAAATCCCAAAAGGAAATCATGCAAGACAAGACCTCATGGAAGAGATGTCAAGTAATTTTCCAAAATATTTGATTTGGGAATAGAGAGAAGAATGAAGCTTGATAGATGAATGTGGATCTCTTTCTTTGCTAGAAAAATCCTTTGCTTGGCCTCCAACAGGGGAAAGAAGCTAGATCTATGGAATAAAACACATTGATTTCTTGAGAGGAATGAAGAGTTGAATGCTCAATGGCTCTTGATTTCTTCCTTGCATTTGAATGCTTAAGTGCTTAAATTGCACAATAGCTTCATGATGATATCAAATGAGGGGTTTATATACAATTTGCATCGTTTCAAGGAGTTAAACTTGAGCAGGTCAATCATGGATTCTTTCTTCCCTCCAAAACCATGGCATTAGTATATGGGCCAAATTCGGGCCCAATTTTCTAGGGACATGTTGCCAATGATGACTTGTCCCTGGAAAAACATGTCTAGATTTGAATTGGGTGCCAAGGAGATAGAGTAGGTGTGGGAAAAGAAGAATCGGGTCATTTAAAGGTTAGAGCAGATCACAAAGGCCAAAAATGAATGAATAGGTCCTAGGTGACAAAATGAATTATGAGATTGGATGGAAAATGATAAATCATACCTAGAAGCAAGGGCCATCCTCTAGTTGAAACAAGATTGAATAAGGTAGAGGATCCATATATGCATTTAAGTACCTTTTAAGTGCTATATGTGGTCCTACCATAAAAATACACTAAAGTAAGCACAAAATGATCCTAAAATTGAGCACAAATTAGGTGCTTAATTTTTAGGACTATGCAGTCCATAACATGGTAGATTTTATCAAGGTAGAGAAGATTCTAAAATATCGGTAGTAGCAACAACTTACCTTTGAATAAGATAATTATGAAGACATTTTTTTATTGTCACATTAGTAGGACATTGTCTACTTAGTAATATAATTAGCTCAGAGGAATTCTCCTAAGCCCTTTCACTTCTTAAGATTTGCATGGATAGAAGATTTAACTATTTTATAATGAAAATCAAAACTATATAATACAAGAGCATTTTGAGTCCCAATAAATTTCATAGCCCTTGTATAATCAAGCTAAAGAAATATTGGAAGATCAATTTTTTATTAAGAAAAGTTATTTTGTTGTAATGCAAAAACATTATTTGTAATGGAAACAAAAAGTTTTGGGTTGCCAACCCAAATGCAATCTTAGCTAAAAATAAATTTTGAGGCTCAATTCTATATGACTTTTTACCCACAAAAGTGTATGTTATATAGTTATCTTGAGATAAAACAGAAATATTTATATCAACTTATATAAACGATGACATCTAATCTTAAGTGTCATTTAATAGACCAACATAAAGGTCTGACAGAATAATTCAAGTGGCATGGACCCTAGTACATAAAAACATTAATTAGGGCCCCATCTTGCCTTAAATAAAAGTAGACATTTGGTTTGTTAAATTAGAAAACATATTGATTTACTATATAACATTAACAAAATAATGAAATGATCTCCTAGAAAAAACTTTAGTATATATAATTTTAACAAAAGTACAATGGTATCCTCTCAAATTGTCAAACCTAGATATGTTAATAGATCTCTTTTGTGCATGATATATAATATTTTTAAATAGTCTTTTGGTTATAAAAAAACTAATATCAAATATTATCAAACACTTAGTCATGCAAACTACTTAATATTTTTTATCAAATTGTTTCATATACATGAGTATTTGAAATCAGAGCTTTTAGATATGACAATATCTTAAATTCATGAAAAATAAAATTGCATATCTCTTATTTTTTGAAGTGACAAACTTTTAATCACAATTATTCTATATATTTATAGTGGACATAATAAATAGACATGTTTCTAAGTGTCGCTTGCATTTCTAAAAAACATCAACACTATCAAAGAATTATCAACTATTATTTTCTATATTAATATATATCTCAAAATTAATTTTTAATATGAATGTTTAAACATAGAGTAGATGGGTTATGCTCATTTATCTTTAGTAACTCATGGGAAATTATAAATTTATAATTTAGAAAACTTAAGCCTTCAACTTTCATGATTCCAATAGTGATAGAATGATAATGATTATATAATGATAAGTGTAAGAGAATAAACTATTGTTCACAAGAAAAGGAAGATAGTTGGTGAAGGAATATGATTATAATCAAGTTTTTCTCAATTGTTTTTTTCTCTACTGTATGCAATAGATTATTTTTTAGCAATACAACATAAGATGACTCATAATTTTTTAGTTCCAATCATTAAACTATAAACACAAGCTATGCATTAAACAAAGATTAGTAGTTCCTTTCTCCAGCCAATTAAGTTTGTAAATTTTGTTGGTGTAAATTGTTTTACAATGTTTGGTATATACACTTTGATCAATTTTTAGCTATTCATTATTTTTATTATTTTTTCAGATTTTGATTGGCGGAGAAATTGACTGTCATGGATTTCAAAGAGAGAACGCATAAATTCCTATGCACATCAAGAGGTATACATTTCATTTTCCAATGTTTTATCTTTCTAAGTCTGTGCCCTCTTAATAACTAATATTATATAAAAGTTTTCTATTAATATATTAATATAAAACCTACTTGTATACATGTGCTTATATAAAATTTTGTGGAGAACTATCCTTCTTGAAACGTTTATTTGACGTTTTGATTGATTAAGAAATAAAAAGATACCCCTCTTTATTAGTCCCTGCCTATATATAGGCAGGGAACTAATGTTTTCATTTGCCTCTATCTAATTAGTTTCTACAACAAAATAATTAAAGTTCTAAAGTTTAGGGACAAATTTGTGCTATTTTATTTTTAAAATAATTTCTAATCATTAATTTCTTTATTTTGATTGGTCACTCCTAATTTTGCTAGGGGTTTTTTTATTTTTTCAATCCAAAAATAAGGAAAATAATACTATCCAGAAGTTTCCATGACACCAGTTTGAAAACGATCAGATTTCCCCTCCACACATTTGATGTCTTTGGAAACAAACGGCACAGGAATACACTCAGATGCCATGACATCCCTCGTATGCTCCTCATGTACCCCCTTACAATACAACAACTTGATATCTAAAGTAGCATAAAATCCCTGGCCTAGTGCCTGAACAGAATTCAAAGCCGTATTGAAAGCCATGGCAACACCAAACCATTACTCCAGAACCTCAGTACTTCATATGGATGCTCAAATTTTTCATCTGACTGCGGGAATTTTCATCCGGATGCTCTAAGTTTTCATAGAGGTGCTTGACATTTCCCTCTGTATGTCCATAAACTTCATGTTGTTTCTCAAAATTTTCATTAGTGTGCCCAAAATTACCGAGTGCTCTAACAGGTGCAGAAAATTTTGAACCGGTTCCTTAAATTTTTCATTGAGTGCTCAACAATTTCATCTAGGCACTCAAATGTCCATATGGAAAATCAAATTTTACAAGTGGGTGCAATCCAAAAACGTCGTTTCTCATAGGATGTGTCGTAAAGTGACAAATTGGGGTCCTTTTTGGGCCAACCCTTCGATATCTGCACTTCCAGAGATCTGTACAATGCCTACTTCCATTTTTTGCAATTTGGGTTCTGTTCATATGAATACGATTCATACACCCAAATTCTGATCCTCTTTCGCGTCAATCTGAAGCTGAATTTGTCAGAAATTGGCATCCGCCATGCTAGTTCCGGATGAACTGATCCACACTGGTGGTATCATTAACCTGTTTAGGGATCACATTCAGAGCACGCTCCATCGACATAGTTAGAATCTCAGACAAGCTTATATTTGCAGTATTGAAAAGAGTAGATCGCTCGACTTATCAAAGCCATTAGATGGACATGCCTTCTTGAAACAAGATATGGTAGAGTAGCAGCGGCAGGACGAGGATGCGCAAGCAAGAGGGGTCTCTAAGGTAGACACCATTGTTTTGGAATCTTTCATTTCTCCCTCCCAAGAAGAACAACTATGCCAACTTTCTGACAAGTGCCAATGACGATGACGATAGTTTTGAACCCAAGTTTGAGAGCAACCGAGATTGTTCCCTGAGTACCCAACCCCAAAATTTTGTACTCGCCAAATCCTTCGCCTTAGGTGGCTTTATTTTAAATGACCACTCTCCATCCCCAGTTAGATTGGAGCTTCCCTTACCTGAACCCTCTTCTGTTTCTTCCAAGAGAGTCAATCCAAATTCAAAGTCCAAGAAGAAGATTAACCCTAAGCCTGCTGCTTATCGCCGAATTATGGACAACGAAAAGGAGAAAACTCAAATGGAGACCACTCATAATGCTGAAGCTCTTCTTGACATTGTTGAGATAGCCCCATCGATGTGCCCAAGCCTGCTATGCAATTGGGTGCTGCAGCACACATTGATTGATTTTCCAACCGTCCAACCCCGAATTTCAGTCCCATTGACTCCCAATTGGCCCCAAATCTTGATACTCAATTTGACAATTATCCAACCCCCAATTTCAGTCCCATTGACACCTAGTTGGCCTCAACATTTGATACTTACAGTTGTGTCAATGCACATTACACTTTTTTAGTTCATTAACTATTATTTAACCATCGACCAAATTTACCTTTCATTTTTTACATAAGGCAGGGACTCAAGCTCCATCAGAGCTCTTGTTTATTTATATATTAATATTTAATATATGTGTTTATATAAAATTATGAAACATTTATTTGACTTTTTGATTGATTAACAAATAGATAGATACCTCTATTTATATATATTAATATTTAATATATATGTTGATATATTTTCTAAAGTAGACAACTGAAATTCAGTTGACTTTATTATTTTTCCAGGTTCTATTTTTTTCTATTCAATTTCGAATAACTCTTAGGCCCTGTTTGGTTAGTGGAATTGGGGCGGTATTGGGTGCGAAACTTCTGCTTTTTTCCAAATCCGTCATTTGGGATGGTAAAATGCAATTCGGGTTTAATATATCAAAATTTGATTTAGGCACCAAAATCGGCGGCACTATCTTCCCACCCAATAGGTGGAATTTGAAATCATCTTCTACGTTTTGGGTTTTTGCGAACCCCATTTAATTTATCGTCGGGTCTATGAATCTTCTTACATTGCAGATGAGCATTTCTATGTAGGAGCCAGGGAATATGATTGTTCTTCAATGCCTTCTTTCAAAGTTGTCAAGTAGGTGTGGCTCGAAACCACCCAATCTTTTCCTACTTAGCAGAATGTGTTTGTATATTGTGTACTCACATATGTTGTTTAGTTTGGGGTTTTTTATGCTACTTTGCAATTAGGGGGTGGGTATTTGGAGTTGGGTCACAATTATGCGAAAGTCCGCGGGGTTGAAAAGTTGAAAAACAAAATGGGCGCCCGATTATTAAAAATCGGGCGCCTGTTTAGGTCCGGGAGCTCGACCCATTTTCAAAAATCGGGCGCCTGTTTAAAAAATGGGTGCCCGTTCGGATCGACACCCAAACTGAAACGGACGCCCGATATTTAAAAAATGGGGGCTCGATTCTTACAAATCGGGTGCCCGTTTTGTAAAAATCGGGTGTTCGTTTCTAAAAGCTTTTTTTTTTTTTTTGACCGATTTCCTGTCATTTTCACCTTCAAAAAATGGGATCACGTTCAACAGAGCTCGGGTGCCCAATTTAGCTTCCCTTGCCGACCCCAACTGTTGTTGTTTTTGTGTTCCAGGTACGTACTATTGTTTTTTATTATTATTTTTTTATTTTTGTCATTAAAAATTATATTTTCAAGTTTTTTTTAATTAAAAAACATAGTTTAATTTCTTGTTTTCAAAATTATTGTATAAATTTAATTCTATTTTATTTTTCAAGTAGTTCTTTTAAATTTTAATTTACTTTGTAAATTAGCATATCTACGTAAAAACCAAAACCCTAGGTCGTAAAACAAAAACATAAACAGGTATACAAAATTAAAGTAGGAAACCCTAGTCTTAGAAAACAAAAACATAAACCTATACAAAATTAAACTAGGAAACCCTAGTCTTAGAAAACAAAAACATAAACCTATAGAAAATTAAATTAGGAAACCCTAAACTTAGAAAACTAGAAAACATAAATCTAGAAACCCTCTCTCTCCTCTTTCTCTCTCCTCTCTCTCCTCTCTCTCTCTCTCCTCTTTCTCTCTTCTCTCTCTCCTCTTTTTTCTCTCTCTCTCTCTCTCTCTCTCCTCTTCTCTCATCTTTTCTATCTTAAAAAATGTAGTTTAATGTTGTTTTCAAAATTATTGTATAAATTTAATTATATTTTATCTTTCAAGTAGTTATTTTTATTTTTAATTTATTTTGTAAATTAGTGTACCAAAGTAGAAAACTGTTATTTTATCTTTCAAGTAGTTAAAGTAGTTAATTTTAACTCTCTCTCTCTCTCCTCTCTCTCTCTCTCTCTCTCTCTCTCTTCCTCCTCTTTCTCTTTCCTCTCTCTCTCCCTCCTCTCTCTCCTCTCTCTCTCCCTCCTCTCTCTCATCTTTCTCTTTCCTCTCTCTCTCCCTCCTCTCTTCCTCCTCTTTCTCTTTCCTTTTTCTCTTCATCCTCTCTCTCTCTCTCTCTCTCTCTCTCTCTCTCTCTCTCTCTCTCTCTCTCCTCTTTCTCTTTCCTCTCTCTCTCCCTCCTCTCTCTCCTCTCTCTCTCCCTCCTCTCTCTCATCTTTCTCTTTCCTCTCTCTCTCTCCCTCCTCTCTTCCTCCTCTTTCTCTTTCCTTTTTCTCTTCATCCTCTCTCTCTCTCTCCTCTTTTCTCTCTCTCCTCTTTCTCTCTCCCTCCTCTCTCTCTCTCCTCTTTCTCTTTCCTCTCTCTCCTCTTTCTCTTTCCCATTCTCTCTGTCTCTCTCTCTCTCTCTCTCTCTCTCTCTCTCTCTCTCTCTCTCTCTTTTAAGTTTTAATCATTAAAGTTATTCTTTGTAAGGTAAAATATAATTTACAGTATGTTAATTTTAAATTATCATGTTTTTATATGTACGCAGATTGGCAATATGGATGATTTTCATATTGATGAGCTTATAGGTCAGCATGAACCACCACCACCACCTCCCCCTCTACCTCCACCTCCACCTAGAGAGTTGAGGGATAATATTAGGAGAAATGTAGAGGCAATCATGAGAGACATAAATATTATTAGACATGATCCCTTTCCATCGGCCTAGCTAGTACACCTTGCAGATAGCATGCAAGGCATAGTAGATTCTATACACACATTAGACTCAGAGATTGATAGTTTCGAGTCATGGAGGGAGACTATGTGTGCATATTATGCTGACGGCCTCTCTTATAAAGAGGTTAATGATTTAAAAATTACAAAAGCTGATTTGGCACGCTTTTTTTATAACCCTACAACGGGTGAGCAGATACTTGGAAAGAAGCCACGTATTTCCATTAGATGGTGTAGACACTCGGGTATGGCAGAGCATTTTTGGGAGTGGTGGTGGATGGTATTTGACAATCCACCACACACTAATCATGAGGTCCCACTTTATTTTTTGAAAAAATTATGGGCTGAATTTGTATTGGGTAGGAAACCCAATTATTTTGACATGAAATCATTCCAGGGGGTTGGTCGGGGCATGCCACAAGATAGGCCAGGGGACAAATTGAGTGACAGAACTAGAAATTGTGTGTGCAATGAGCCTCTTATTCCTCTTCCTTCTCTTGTAGTTCCTGCACCTGTCCATCATCGAGCAGTGCAGTCATCTCTTGGTTCTTTGAGTACCCTTATGGGCAATTTGTTATAGCACTTGACCGAGGTGAGGGCTGCCCCTAGCATAGCACATGTTTGCACGAGTTGTGGGGGTATATGTACGGGTCCCCAGTTTGATCCAGATGCTGCCCATGCTGCCCATGGTGGATATGGTGATGATGATGGTGGCGCACATGGTGGATATGCTGATGATGATGGTAATGCACATGGTGTTGATGGAGATGATATCCCTTCATTTGTTGATTTACTCAATGCAAACGATGATCATCCCATACAGGTAAATTTAATTATAATTTATATAGTGCAATATTAAATTTTTTATTTATACAATTATGAGCCATAACATGTGGATTTTTTGGTGAACAAAGGAGGGTTGACCCTCCAACATTCATTAGCCATCAAAATATGACATTGACACCTCGATATCTCAATGCTCCATTCACGGTATGCACTTTGATCTTGATACATTTAAACTTTAAACAAAATAAACTTTAATTGATAATGTGTTTGACATATTTTTGTGATTTTGTAGGGTCTCTCATGTACCACTAAGATTGGCAGTCCTTCATTCTCTGCCCCACCAGTCACCGAGAGTCAGCCGCATATACCTGTAGTATGTTTTTCATTTATTAATTTGAAGTATTTGTATCTTACTAATTTATGTACAACTTTGATTCACACTTATTTTTTTTGTAATTGTAGGCTTTTGGATTGTCTCATGTTGCACAATCACATTTACGTCCTGACTCATCGGTGACATTAGCTACGTGTCACAAACAGGTAATGTACACATGTTTTTATTCCATAAATATATAATCAAGTTATATATACTTTATAATTTATGTATATATGTACTATGAGTTTGATTAATGCTTTATATATGTTGTTCGGGTCGACACCACCATGAGTCTTGTCATGGCTACATGATTAAGCCAAATGCAGCCATCGACACTATCCTTTGAGGTGATGATTAATTTAAGTAATTTTTCAATGTCCTATGTGTATCTAGATCTTAGACGATTAATTTAAGTAGAGTTTAATTTGTACTTTAAATGTTTTTATAGGACTTGGCTTCATCCACTTTTCATGTAGTTGAGGATGAGGGTACTCGAGACCAGATAGAGCAAGATGAGGGTACTCAGGACCAGACAGAGCATGTTGATGCATCACAGTCCTCTTCACGTGGAGTGAAGAGGACTATAGATCAGCTAGATGAGTAGAGTTAGATTATGATGACTATTTGGACTATTTGGACTTGTTCGTATTATTTTGATGACTATTTGGACTTGTTTTATGATGACTATTTGGACTTGTTCATATTATTTATGATGACTATTTGGACTTGTTTTATAATGACTATTTGGACTTGTTCATATTATTTTTAGTTGTTGTTAGAGTAGGACTTGCATTATAGACTAGTCCACTTGTTATCATATATTGTACTTGAACTTGTTTTTAGACTAGGACTTTGTTTTGTGATTGTATGTATATATCATGAGTTGATATGATGAACATTATGATACATGTAAATTATTTCAGGACTTGTTATGTTATTTATCTTAATCATGAGTTGTTATTTATATATATGAGCTTATGGAAAATAAATCATTTTTAATATCAATTGTAATTAAATTTATCAATTTATCCTAAAAAAACCATCTATCTAACAATGAGATCTATTAATTCATGTGTAACTGATCTAAGTACAATATCTAGATACGTGTTACAAGTAATATGAACACTTTGATTAACTATAAAAAAAAAAATCATCTAGATCTAACAATGACATCTATTAATACATGTAATTGACAAGAACAATATGGATGTTACAAACTTAAATATTTAAAACAAAATTCGATGTATAAAAGTGAGTTCATGTGAACTTATTTATTATAAAGCCAAAATTGTACGAATACAAGAGTGCATTGTACTACATAAATAGTTAGTGTCCATGTTCTTCTAGACATCCTACATCATAAAAATAAACATGTTGAAATGTTAGAATTTATAAAAGTTCATTTAAAGTTAATTTTAATTTCAAATCTATATCTCTAAATTATAAATTATGACACTTCAAAGAAGACATGTAGAAAACATATACAAATATGACAATTGAACAAAAACTTACATGTATAAATTTGATTCAACCTAATGTACCATCAACATCCTCTCTTTTCTGCAATGCATCTATGTTCTTCCTGACATCCTGCATCATAAAAATAAACATGTTGAAATGTTACAATTTATGTACTCGAGCTCATTTAAAGTTAATTTTAATTTTTAAAGTTAATTATGACAATTGAACAAAAACTTACACATGTATAAATTTGATTCAACCTAATGTATCATCAACATCGTCTCTTTTCTACAATGCATCTATGTTGTTCCCGACATCCTTCACCATAAAAATAAACATGTTGAAATGTTAGAATTTATGTACTCGAGTTCATTTAAAGTTAATTTTAATTTTAAAGTTAATTATGACAATTGAACAAAAACTTACATGTATAAGTTTGATTCAACCTAATGTACCATCAACATCCTCTCTTTTCTGCAATGCATCTATGTTCTTCCCGACATCCTGCATCATAAAAATAAACATGTTGAAATGTTAGAATTTATGTACTCGAGTTCATTTAAAGTTAATTTTAATTTTAAAGTTAATATGACAATTGAACACAAACTTACATGTATAAACTTGATTCAACCTAATGTACCATCAGCATCCTCTCTTTTCTGCAATGCGTCTATGATTGCCTCATGCTCTTCCATTGAAAGTGTCCATAATATTTTATTAGCAGGTCTCCCTTTGTATCTTTCCAATTTGATATTGGTTACCACTACCAAATGGGAATAGTGTATAATCTTCTTTTCTGATTGGTAGTCTTCAAAAGCTGGTAAACCATTCCTTCTTGTTAGGTATTTGCATTACAAAATAAATTTGATATAAACTCCTTTACCATTTGAGGTGGTATATTTATACCACATTCCTGCAACATTTCATTAGTATGCATAGTAGAACGTATAGATCAAAAAATATCATAATGATAACGAAATTGAACATGAGTTTTACAACAACAGGTGATTCTTTCTTTGTTAATCCTTACATACCATGGTTTACATTTTTCAAAAGACCTTTGACTAATACTAATAATTAACACCTTATCATCCACAAATTTTTTATACAATTATGTTTGAGTCATATCTAAAAGGTGTTTTGGATGTGGATCACAAACTTTAGAACCGACTCTTAATTTAAGAACATCTCTGGCATTAGGGGATACTCTTGTATTATCGTGCCAAAAAATTTCAATCAAAATTTTAACTTCACCAGTAAGTTTTATGTCAAACCTCGGGAGTCTGCCACTGAAGGTCCATAAATGGTTTGCTAGATCACTTTCAAAGTTAACTCTTCTCTTTACAGCTCTTGTTAAAGTTTTACGATTAATATTAAGATATCCACTTATGTTTGAAATCATTCTTTTATCAGTAGTAGTTTTGTTTACTAAAGCTGTTGTTATTGCTTGCTGTGTCGCATTACTATCTTTAGAATGACTTTTCTTTCCAATTGTATCAAAGGCACTAGCAACATTTGATACAACTTGTTTTAGAGACTCATCCTTCTTCTTAGTTTTCACATAAATGCCTAAACTCTTCATCACTTTTCGCATTTTAGACATTTTAATTAATTGTAACATTAATTGACATTGAAAACCAAATTTCTTATTATAAAAAAATTGTCTAAACAATCTGCTCGCATGTGTCCTAATCTATCTCAATGAAACCAAACCACACAAATTGTCTAGCACATCAATTTTTAGTTGAAATTGTTCATTTATTTCATTATCATTCAAATGCGTTTCTTTCTCAATCGATGTTTCTATGTCTACATTTACATTGTTGATTTCAATCTGAATTGGTGTTTGATTTTTAGTTTCAATTGGGGTTTGACTTTCAGTTCCTTTATCATTATGATTAACATTACTAATTTCTGATATTTCACATGCAATTAAATTTAATCTATTTTCAAGAATAAAATTTAAATCATTTCTATTGTAACCTGCTTCTAGCAAATCATGAACATCTTTATCAGAATAAGTTGTAACAATTGGATGTGAAGGCATACCTGTATCCAATACTGGATTAGAAGATGCACCTGATTTTGCTTCTTTAACCTCTACATCCATGATGGTGTCTTCATTGTCCTCCTCTTCTGAAACAATTGTTGAACTCGATGCTCCAACATTATTCGGGTTTCAAAGTCTTTCTCTTCTTTCTCATTGTCGTTTTGCCTCCTCTCTATTTTATGCAATCTCCTTAGGTGTCAAAACCTTTGTTGACCTCTTTCTACATTGGTTTGATCCCATTCTTGCACCAAAATTCAAGTTCAAACAATCTTTTTTGAATGTCAAATCCAAAATAAGACAAAATAAAATAAAAATGTTGGTAGAAATATGCTCTTTGTCTGCTACGAATCGATACAAAACAGATTGAAAAGTCATCAATCATTAGATTAGGCCCACAGTCTGGTTTTTTGGCTTGCAATGGCTCTTTAAGAAACAGGCGCCCGTTTTTAGTTTCACAAAACGGGCGCCCGTTTTGTGAATTTAAAAAAAATGGGTGCCCGTTTAGTAAATCTATGAGCGGGAACCTTACCTCTTGGCTTGGGTTTTGGTTTGGGACAGGCTTGGTGGGACCAAGCCTATGCTTGACCCTACAAAAAAATGGCTAAGGCATTACAGAGTAAAATTTATGCCTTGCCATAATTTTTAGGACAACTTCCTGAATGAATTTTTTGATAAAACAAAAATCCATTTTAGCTCTTATTGTGCATATTATAAAAATATAAATTTTATAGTGATATGATGAATTTTAATATTTATGCAATATTTATTAAGCCAACGTGGTACCTAAACTTGAAATACCAAGGTTAACTAAAATTTTAATAACTTTTTTAATTTTTCATTTTTTGAAAAATGAGTTATATGTGACCAAACTAAATAGAATTATTTTCAAATTAAAAAAATTTTTTTTTGAAAAAAAGTGAAGTTATCATCAAATTATGGTGTCCGTACACAAGAGGTTTAAAAAATGTACATTATAGTCAATTAAAAATTAATTTAAAAAAAATATTTAATAAAAAAATAAGATAAAATATTCTAACCAATCTCCAATGTTTTAGGTACCTTTTCCCAAAAGGATTCCCAAAAATACATTCATTTACTTCAAAAAAGGGCGTTCGTACACGCGTAAGGTGTGGTCCTGAAACAGGCATTTTGAAAAAGTGGTTTTTAGACATGCATACTAAAATTCAATTTATACCATGTGGGTATTGAAATAAATTACATATTTGAAAACTAGATTCCGAGCACTAAATTTTATATTATTGAAGTTTTTCAAGATTCAATCTTTAAGTGCTTCAAATTTGGACATCAATTGATAGAAATTTTGAAAAATAGAGAAAACACTTCCACTTTTTGGCCAAAAGTGGGACTCAACTTCTTGCAGCCACCCTAGGGTTAGTTCTATGAGAGAAATTTTTTCTTAATGTGCTCTAAAAATTTCAAGCCACACCAAACTGTGTAGAGAAGACCCTTTTCCCATGTGCACAAATGTGATATTGTTGGAGTTTTATGGTTTACCATTTTTTGTACTGGGTTGATTCTGATAGTGATTTAGTGAATTCATCTTGAGCATATCCTTAAGGAGCAATAGATCCCAATTTATTATTAATTGTTAATTATTATTATTTTGATGGGTTCAATACGGTAAATTGTTTAACATGGTTCAATACGACATTTTGATGGGTTCAATATGGTAATCCATTTATTTATGCCAACATGCAAAGAAGAGAATTCAAAAATGCCAAAGTGTATTAGAGGGAACCCTTCCAATACTTCAATGAATTGGGTGTAATTGTGGGTAATGACATTGTTGAAGGTAATGCAGCTACGACGGCCCATGAAACTGAATAAGGGAACCCTATGGAAGAGGCATTTGATGTGCATGATGAAGAGGATATTGGTTTCAGTATACATCTTGCTAGTGTTGTTGATTTGGACGAACACCTTAATCATTCAAATCAATCCACTACAAGTGGTAGAGGAACTCCTACATCATCATCATCATCAATGATGGGAAAGAGGAGGAATGCAAGTATGGCCGGTTCCTTGGATGTCATCTGTGAAACAATCAAGAAAATAAAAGATGGCCTCAACAATGTTCACCTTCACAAAATGGATAAATTTGATGACGATAATATTTTGATTAGCGTGTATAGCACTCTCAAATCCATCCTTGAATTGAGTCGAGGTGTTTTTGTGAGGGTATACGACACCTTTGTGGTTCAACGTAAAAGATCCAAAGGATTCTTTCTGATGAATGAGGAGATGAGGAGGAGAGAGTGGAGTGGATTGCAATAACATTTGGTTTATTGTAGTTATTTTCTATCACTTTGAAGACTTCAAATTTGTTAATAGTTCTCATACGCTGATACAACTATGTTTTGGTTGATGATTTTTACGCTGATACTTAGTGTTTTTGTTATTGCACTTTCCTCAGCACCTTGCTCGGTTCAATATATCCTATAACGGTAACTTTTTGAATCTTTCTATTTATATCCACTATTTGTACACCTGCTGCAGACCAACCAAAACAACAAAAAATTATACATATCAGAAACCAATTACAAAGGTTGCATTTTTAAGGTTTTTGATAAATGGAAAGCAAATCTACAGATGTATTTGAAAATGATGTTGGATCCATTCCGGCCTAACAAATCTACAGATTTTACTTGTAGTAGGTGTTGTATAAAAGAAATGTCTTTTTCTTTTCATTTTCCTCATAAGAGGTTCATTAAGCAGGGATAGAATAGATAGATAAAATAAATGACTTATGTGAAGATAGAATAGATAGATAAAATAAATGACTTATGTGAAGATAGAATAGATAGATAAAATAAATGACTTATGTGAAGATAGAATAGATAGATAAACTAATGTCATATGCCCAAATTTTTTTGTTTCTACTAACATGGCTTCCAATGGAATCAGAGAGTTGCAGTGTAGGTCTTAAGAAAAATAACAAAATTTCAAAAAAATGACCAGTCATGCCAACTACGTATAACTCTCATCATCGCACACATAATCTCATAAGCCCACCCAAATTTTGAAACTATTTAAGTGTTATTTGAAATGTAAACTAAACATACAAAAATTCCTTTACAAGAAAATGACTCTAACAAAATGCTCTGTCATGCCGAAAAAATTAAACCCCCAAAAAGTCATTTTTAGTTTGATCAAATTACTGGCAATCCCATATATAATTTCATAGAGATATCTAAATTTGTAAACAACTTAAATTATTTCTTCGAGTGGGAAAACCAAAAATTTGGGCATTGCATACCTGTTGAAGTACCAATGAAAGCACTACAATTGGTGTCCATCATGGTGAGCACAAGTTTGGTTCCAATGAGCATGGTCTTATCAATATTAACATCTTCTACTACCAACTCAATTTCCTTCTTAGCCACTCTTCCAATGGTGGTATGGTAGGCCACAAGGGCACCCACATTCACAGTTGTAGGTCTACCTCCATTTTGCACAAGGAAGAGACATACCCACTTAGGGAGAAGCATAAATAGAAACAAACCCCAATGTCAGCAGTACTACCCAATTAGTATATATTCTTGTGACAAGCATTAAAATTTGTTACAATTACTACCCTTGCATTGTGTTCTTTTGGGTACTATAAATTACCTATCTAAACATGGAAAAGAAGCTAATTAGTGTGTTTAGTACTTATGTTTTGAACACACACACATATAAGGAAGTATGATGAGAGAATATTTGATTTGACTTGAAACAACCATTACCATTGCTTGAAAATGTTACATCCAAATTTCCCATGACTCTCAAAACACCAGTGTGAATTGGAATGGTGTGCTCTTGGTAAAGCAAATTAGGTGGTATTGGTGAAGCATTTTTACCTCCACCCAAATTCCCCTCGATGTTGTTATATATGTTAACATCCTTCTAAACAAGACATGACACTTTAACATTTGGTCAAGTATTTTCACCCTCACCCAAATTGTTTTCTATGTGAAATATATCAACACTATTAATCAGTTAATCTTTGATGATAGGCTTCCAGCCTATCCCAAAATAAGAGCTATAGAATGGGTAATGATCATCCTAATAAGAATAACAAGAAGGGAGTTTTTGTCATCATGTTGAAGTTGCAAGTTCCACAGGTAAGACAGATATGCAATGCCTTGATAGAAAATTCAGCAAACCCCTCGGCCTCCTTCAAGTCATTCCTTTAAAAATATTTGTGATATATAGGCAATCATTAAAAGGGAAAGGTAATTGTTCAAGACGACCTCTGCAATTGCAACAATGTAAGGTTTCTCCTCCAGTGGATGGACACACTGACATAAGCATTGGGGGATTCACTATCTCCTTTGTTGCCAATTTAATAATGGTAAGAATCTAAGAATAGTCTTGCTCCCTGACAAAACCCTAGGCTTCTCAGCTGAGAATAGATCAATTGCATGTTTAATAATGGTAAGAATCTAAGAATAGTCTCACTCCCTGACAAAACCCTAGGCTTCTTAGCTGAGAATTGATCAATTGCATGTTCAAATGCTATCATTAAAATAAATACAATGCGAATAAACAAAAGCATAAGGTATCAACTGGCAAGGCACTATTTTCTATGTACCTGGAATTATATTTTATTTCAGAGAGCATGCTGATTGAGTTTTGCAGTTGTGGACTTTTATTGATAACCTCCAAAATGAATCACACACTTTTCACTTGGAAAATATACAACGTAACTAAGGATGTATTAGAAAGATTTTGCTACTTTCTCACGAGATGAGGTTAATAGTTGCATGTGTTACAATATGGTTTTGATTTGTGATATGCATTTTTTTTTTTGCGTACTCCATAATAGTGTTTGAAGTTAATTTTTTTATTATCTTTGGCACATATTGTTGCCTCCTTCCATTCTTTATAGAAGGGTGGGGGATCCTGCTCAATCTCCTTTTATCCGTTAAAAATAACATGGCAAGAGAAAAATAAATAAATGGACTGGTATAACAACTTGTACTTACACTTTCACCTGCAATGACCTCTTCTAGTTGATGTCATTGTGAAAAGGTTGTTTTCTCATTGCTTTTCATTATCTTATCAACACTCCAAATCCATATTATATCAAATTTGATAAATTGTGGATTTGGAGTGTTAGTCATACATGAAATAGAAACAAAGATTCTTGTTCTTCTTGCATTTTTTAGTCCTATTGCTTTTAACATATTTAAGTGGAACACCTAGGAGTACCACATGATGAATGTTTAATTTAATGCATTGTCAAGGTGTACTCTCAGAACTATCCATTTCTAGTTCTTGAGAACAGATGGTGATATAAATGTGTTTTGGTAGATGATTGTATTGTTCATGATTCTGTCCCATGTTATATGTATATACCCATTGCATTTGTTATTATTGTTGCATTAGGAAATTAAGTGGAATACTTTTACTTGTTCAATGCTCTATTTCATCTTGAATTTCTTTTGATATTTCATTCATTTTTAAAAACCATATGATAGGTAAAGAAACAGAAATGGATAGTTCTAAGACTACACATATGATGATATTGTGAAACTACACATGTTGATATTAAAATTGTTTGAAATAGCTTTTGGATTCAATTGTGTAGATATTTTGTGCATCAACGTTTCTGATCACACTCTATGATCCTTCATTAGGATGAAAGAGAGCAAAAGGATTGAAAGAAAAGTCCATCATTTTGCTCTATTTCAACCATTTTTCTCTCTTTCATCATGATGATGGATCACAAAGTGTGATTTGAACCGTTGATGCAAAAAATATGTACACATCGAATGCAATGAACTATCTAATAAAAAAATCTAATGTACACAAACGTGCAAGACTCCACATATGCTAATAAAAAAAATGAGCTATTCGATGATTGTTTACTGTTCATGTTTGTAAACGGTCAATATTTCTGATGGTACTCCTTGGTGCGTTCCATTTAAAAATAAACAAGTTTTAGTTTTTCTATCATGTTTAGTTTGTATATGCATGATTGACCATCTAACAATACAGACAGTAATGGGAAGAACAAGCAGGATATGAGAGGATTGCTCGTCGAATGTGGGGCATAAGGGCGTAGAGAGTGGATTTCCCTGTGTTTTCTTATTTAACGGTATTTTTTCACACCATCATTCAGTTAATGGATATTGTTCTCCCCACCTTCTATCTGATGCTATAGATGTTTCATTGTCTTTTTTGTATAAATTTGTAATATCAACATAAATGAAACTTTTTTGTTTTGTACTGATAGAAAATAGTCATATTGTTATATGAATGTTGTTATCTGTCTCCAATACTAAGTTTGGTTGCTTCAATAGTATGAATGAACAAAAATTTGTTCAAGATATAGCGGTGATGGCTATGATAAATGTCCCCATGTGTGATAGTGGTGATGGAGTGCTTTGTGTGTTGAGGACGTCACACATAGACACTAATCCGGAGCGTAAATTTTGGACTTGAATAAATAAGAAAAAGGTTGAACTAATTGCACTATATTTAATATTTACAAAGAATAAATATTAATCATTATAGCAATACTAACTTAGATTTATATTGCAGGATGGCAGTGGATGTGACTACTTTCGGTGGGCCGATGATGCCCCATCTCTGTCTACATCATCTGCACCATCTACACATATACATGTTCTGGATGATGAGTGCAAGTCTTGCAAGGCTCTCGAGACAGCTATTGTCGCCCAGAGTGCGTCAATGGAAAAAGTGGAGGTTACCTATAAAGTCGATGACATGTTTCTACTATGTTTTCTTTGTGCAACAATCACACTAGTTTGTCGGGTCATTATGCACAAATAGTTATATATATATTGTGATGTGGACTATAGGACTTGTTTATATTTTGATGTGATATCGAGCAATGCAATGATTATTTTCTTGTTATTTGTTTGTTTATGATAATCTATAAAATTATTAAAAAGTTAAGTTTACTATTCAAAATATAAGTGAAAAAAAAAACTTAAATTTTAAAAAAATAATCTTGTTTATGATTTACTATATAAAAATATAAATTAATAAAATAAAATATAAATAAAAAATAGACAAAATAAATAAAACATTAAATTAAACATTATTCAATAATTAAAAAAACTTAATTTTTGTTTTGTCAAATTCCAATTCCAATTCTAAATGTAGAACCAAACACAAGAAATGGATAATCTAATTCCAATTCCAATTTGAAATTGTAGAACCAAATATAAAAATAGGAATTTCTCAATTCTAATTCTAATTTTGAAATTAGCAACCAAAAACAGAAGATAGATTGTCTCAGTCATCTCCAGATCAACCAAACACTACAAACTATCTTCCCAATACACAAAATCTAAATTTCAAAACCTTATTTTGAGATAATCAGATTTTGAGTCAAATTCTAATTCCTCAACCAAAAGGAACCTTAAAATAGATTGACTTGGAGGGTAATGGGTGGAATAATCCACTAAATTCCAAAACGGATCTCTTTTTTTCTTTAACTTCAGATTCGATGCTGCTTGCATGTGTTTCTCCCTAAATTGACAAAGATAAACAGAAAGAATAAAATTTAAAAAGGTGCCAACTCCGGTATAAATTTGAGATAGAGAAACTGTTTCCTGCATCTCTGTTCAAAATGGCTTCATCCTCTGAGTTTCTTGCATCTTTGGATGCAGAAAACATAACAAAAAGCAGTGCGCATGTTCCATCAGCGCCTATGCTATGTGTATTCATAATTTTCTTATTGGTTATCTATAGATTTAGGAAAAATAAATTGAGATTGCCTCCTGGACCGTTTCCATGGCCCATTATTGGAAATCTGAAGCAGCTGAAAAGGCTTCCTCATCGTGATCTTCATGAACTTGCTAAGAAATACGGGCCCATCATGATGTTGAAATTGGGTTCTTTTCCCACTGTTGTGATTTCTTCTTCAGCAATGGCGAGGGAGGTCTTGAAAACCCAAGATAGGGTTTTTGCCAGCCGACCTCCAACTGCTGTGGGGAAATACCTTGGATATAACTTCAAGAGTGTGGGATTTAGTCCTTATGGGCCTTCTTGGAAACACACGAGGAAACTGAGCGTAGCAGGATTGCTGAATACCAAGAAGATCGAGTCTTTCAGATGCTTAAGAGAGGAAGAAGCACATCTCTTTGTTCGTTCACTGTGGGAGATGTCTGAGCAGGGAAAGAAGCCTGTTAATCTCACAAACATGTTTTCAATGTACATGTTATCAACCATGTGGCGAATCATCTCTGGCACAAAACACTGTTTTTACAGTGATGATGATGATGCCCATCTGAGTGATGATTGTGAAGAAATAGTGAAGATGTTTTCAGCAATTGTAGCTATAATTGGAGAAGTCAATATAGGGGATTTCATTCCTTACATGGACTGGATGGACTTGCAAGGTGCAAATCAGCGCATGCAAAATGTACACAATTTCTTTGACAGACTGGTAAGCAAAACAATAGAGGAGCACCAGCAGCGCAGGAGGAAAGGAGAGTCTGAGCCTGAGCCTGAGCCTGAGCCTGCTACAAGGGCCTTCATTGACGAGCTCTTGGAAATGGAGAGTCTCGATGGAAGGGCAATCACAGAGGAAACCATCAAAGCTATTGTTTTTGTATGTAGTAAAATTTGAATACAATCTTCAATTATCAATTATTAATTTTGATAATTATTAATTTTGATAAGTAGTTTCTATAACAAGTTCAATTGCTATCAGGATTTAATTCTGTAGTTTTCGGATCAAATTTATTGACTTATGTTTTATGAGTAGTGGTTCACGAGAACCTATCTTTTATGAGAATGAATGGAACACCTAGCACTCATTGTCTCTAAATGATGCTTACAGTACAAGGGTGATGCTTCACTCCTTTGAGCATCATCTTATAGAGATAATGAGTGCTAAGTGTTCGTGTTCTATTCATTCTATGAGAGATGGGCTATTATGATCCACTATTTGTGAAACATGACTTAATAAGTCAAATTGCAATTGGGGTTGATATCTTGCTGAAGGTTTTGCAAATGGAGTTGGAAGCAAAGTGAGCTAATTATGGAGGAAACTCCGTAGTTAAGCGCGCTTGAGCTGGAGATGGGTGATCTCCTGGGACGTTTCGGTGCTTCACCTCTGTAGCATCACCTAGATGCAATAAGTGCTAAGTGTTCCATTCACTCTCATAAGAGATGGAGTCATGTGAACCACTACTCATGAAACTTAGATCAATAAATTTGACTAAAAAACTACATAGTTAAATTTTGATAACAATATTACAATTATTATTATTTTTAATTTGATTTAACATAACATAGACTGCATTTTCACTTTCAGGATATGCTCCTGGCTGGAGTTGAAACGGCGTCTATTATGTTAGGTTGGTTGATGAGTTCGGTGATTAAAAACCCAGATGTGGCGAATAAAATGCAGGAGGAAATGGAATTGGTAGTGGGCAGAGAAAGGATAGTGAATGAGGATGATGTAGGAAGCATGGAATATGTGCAGTGTGTGGTAAAGGAGACGTTAAGGTTATACCCAGCCGGACCCCTGCTGATTCCACACGAATCCATGCAAGATTGTACAGTTGGAGGGTACTTCATTCCTAGTAGAAGTAAACTCATCGTCAATGCCTGGGCCATTGGAAGAGACCCATCCTTGTGGGATGATCCTCTCGTATTCAGGCCAGAGAGATTTGTGGGTAGAGATGTTGATCTTGTGAGGGACAAAGACTGGTTCGATATGCTGCCTTTTGGGGCAGGACGAAGAGGATGCCCGGGGGCCAACATGGCAATTCTCACCATAAACCTTCTTTCGGCTCAGCTGTTTCACTGCTTTGACTGGACCGTGGAGGGGGATTTGGACATGACTGAAGGATCTGGAGCGTCAATGGCCAGAAGTGTTCAACTTGTGGCTCTTCCTCGTTTCAGACTCCACACCCAACTCTAGAGATTTCTGTTATATGCCCACGGTGTGAATCATGGTCCCAAATCAGAATAAGTAGAGGAATGATTGAAAATATGTGTAGGTGGATTCCAGGTTTCTATTAATAATCTGATATGATTGTTTCTGATATTGCTATAGGATTGTGTTTAGTTTTCAAGTTAAATCTATTAACTTATATTTCATGAGTAGTGGCTCACAAGAATCTATCTCTCATGAGAATAAATATTACACTTAGCACTTATTATATCTAGGTGAATAGTGGTTTCAGACTCCACGCCCAACTCTAGAGATTTCTGCTATATGCCTACATTTGTGAATCATGGTCCCAAATCCAAATAAGTAGAGGAAAGATTGAAAACATTTATAGTTGGACTCCAGGTTTTCATTAATAATATGATATAATTGTTTTTGGTATTGCTATTAGGATTCAATTGTCTAGTTTTTGAGTCAAATTTATTGATCTATGTTTCATAAGCAGTGGTTCACAAGAACCCATCTCTCAAAAAAATAAATGAAACGCTTAGCACTTATTACATCTAGGTGATGCTCACAAGAATGAAACATTAGACCTTTTGAAAATCACCTTACAAAATGTTACTTATAATTGTTCATATAATATGGTATAACTGTATGGTTACAAAATTCTCTCTTGTCACAAAAATAGACAAGCCCTGACTGTTTGTTTGAATTGGATGCCAGCAAAAACCCCAACTGATGTACAAGATGCGGCTCAAGAAATTGCAGGCAAATTTTATAAGGATGTAAATAGTACAATGTTGCCTTCCTTATTAGATTATGCATTTGCTCTTCTTCCAAGATCCACTTTTCCCCGTGAAACCATAGGGGCTAGAAGCTATTGTTAAACAACTCATTTGTAAACAACCAGACTGGCTCTTGGCTCCAAGTAAATCAATTCTTTGAAATAAAATGCACTTCTAAGGATTTTTAAAATAAATATATACATTTGGAATCTTCTCAAAATATAATAACATAAATTTAATCAAATTAATTATCACCGGCTGGCACACACAATTATCCAGGAGAATTGTAATTTCAAATTCAAATTCAAATGTTCCAAAAGAAATTGAAATTTCAAATTTAAATTCAAGTTTGGTATAACACAGCATCAAACTTGTGTTTTAGAATCAGAATAAAATTATCAAAAATTCAGAAGCAAAATTCATCATCAATCAGTGATGATTCAAATTGCAGAAAGAGGAATCCGTCCTCAAAACCCTAGTCATTTCTCATAGCCAAGAAAATTCATAAAATTTCATCAAATAAACAATGGATGAGTACAGTGCTTTTTCAAGTAGAATATATAGGCTTTTTGAAAAAGCACTTTATTTTTTTTTTCACTTAAGTGGCTTATTCAACACAACACCATTTTATAACATAAAGTTATAAAGTCATAAGTTATTAAATTAAATTAAATTAACTTAATTTAATAACGATAATTAAAATATGAGCCACTGAAACTGTCTGATTGAAATCAACAAACTTCTGACACTAGAGCCTCAAACTTCAACTACCCTGTCAGAAATAGCCAACTGCCAAAAATAGACTTACTATAAATAGTAAGTCACTCAAACTGGAGATCCCCTGAAATTTGATCATGAGACATCTGACACCTCGTGCAGACGCCCCTGGTAATCTGAACCTCCTGAAAGGAATCCCAACACTGGCTCCACCAACTGACCTCCTCTAATCACCTGATTAGCCTGCGAGAGTCGCCGAACCAAGCTAATCCTAATAGTCTGAAAAATGGGGACATTACAGTCCTCCCTTCCCAAGATTGCTTGTCCTCAAGCAATCAAGAAAAATAAGCAACATCACAAACCACCTGGATCCCAAGGATGGTCATAAGTAATGTCCCGATCTTCACCATACTCCTGTGAAGAAAATCACAACATCAACAATAAAAACACCAGCAACGGAGAAACTGCACTCAACACTCAAATAACTGACATCACTAAAAACATCATTTGAAGACCAACTGTAGATGTTAATGCAAAAAACAACCCAGCGGAACTCAACCCAACTGAAACACCAACTCTGTCAAAACCCGAGTCCATGTCTATTCGACACTCACACCCAACTGCACTAAGAAGACAACAATGACCAAATGTACCTGAATCATTGTTACCAACTCTAACCTCTAATAAACCATCCTAGATGTGTTGATACTGCAAGTGGGCCAACTTGCAACTACCAATTCCATCTGCAAAAGATGGTACTAATCCATCCCATAATGGATGGTAAGAAACTAGAGAAAGTTTACCCCTATGTGAGATCAAATCTTCCACCTATGGATCAAAAGAAAAATGGTGAGCATACCCCACCGTATAATTTCAGTAGGAAGCCCCAATTCCTGTCAATAGCTCATCATTACCAAATTGGGAATCATGAGATGGCTCCAATCTCTAACTCCGCCTAACTGTAGGCTGGGAAGAATCCCGAGCAACCCTCTTAGCAAACCCAACCTCGAAATCCCTATGGGGAAGCATAGTAGATAGAGTCTCCATAATCTTCCCTACCAACCCTCGAATAGCACAAGAACCTTTGATGAGACTACCCTCAGACACTCTATATGAATCCTCTCGCACATCTACTTTCTCGAGTAAATACTCCATGAATGACTCGGTGTAGTAGAAATTATACATAGTAGCGTCAACTCACTCCCCCGCAACCCAAAACTGATCTCTCTAAAAATGTGGCACAGCCAACTATCCCATGCTATCAACTATACGAGATGAAGAAATAGATTCACTTCCAGCAAAAAGAAGCAAATCAACCTGAGAGCTTGATTCCACTAGTACTCCTACCTCATCCGTAACTAGTGCAACCATATCCTAAACAGATGTGTCTGCCACATCATCATGTTGTGCATCCCCAACCATAGAAGCAAACTCACCACTAACCACCTCAATGTGTAATCGAACTGGGTCTGATGCTCGTGTGGATCATAAATGCTCCAACCCCACGGTCACCTCCTCTAACTGGATCTGCGACTCCTGAAGAGCCCGCTGAGTGTCCTCTAAAGCCTCAGTAGTCATTGTGATCTCCTGAGTAAGCTCACTCACCTCCTCATCTCTTTCCATCAATGCCTCATATGTTGTACTCCCCCACTCAACTAGGTGATCTCAGTCGGCTACCAACTGTAAATAGTTCTGTCTCAAAATCCTGATAGCCTTTCGCAAGGAATGAATCTTTGTCAAGGAAAGGTAACCACCACTATGATCATCTATCATAGGAGAACCCCAACCATTAAAAACCAACAACTGATGGGTGGCATCAAAATGCTCGAGAGTGGAAGTAATATATCTCTCATCAACTCACAATTGGCTAGTCACATGATGACTCTACACAATGGGCCTCCTATGAACAACCTCAATTGTGTTGTCCACACTATGAGAGGAAGCTGCATCCAACAAGCTCCCCTCAAAATCACCACATCTCTGTGTACTTTCATCCGAGTACATATCTACAAACTGAGTACAGGCATCGGACTTGTCCTCGTCTAACCTCGAAGAAGCTGCTAAATCCAACTCAACACAAACTCCAGCTACCTCGTCCTCTGAAACCACCTGACAATCCAGAACCTGGGATCCATTGTCACCATATGACAACGCTGAGTCCACACCCAAAGTTAGATATAGAAAGCTAGAAACACTACAACACTCTTCATCCTCGCTCTCAATATTAGAAATATATGTGATGCTAGTGTCCACATTATCTATCCCCAACTCCTCCACTAACTCTAGCTACATACATGACTGAATGTCATCATGTGAATCAACTATACTTTGGCATGAATCTTATATGTCACCCAACTCAACTGCAACACTCCCATCATGAGTGTCATCACTAGATAGCTCCATGCTCAAATCCTCAACATAGGAAAAACTATTGTCTCATCTACTGATCGCACACTGCGACTGCTATCATAAACCTCAGAGTTGTCAGAGCTCATATGCTCCTCGCAGTCATCACCCAACATCTCACAGGGGGTTTCATCCCCAATGCAGCTCACAACATCCTCAAAAGTGTCATCAGATGTGTCTATACTATCAGCTCCCACATCTCCTACTAAAATCTCAACTACTGACACCTGACTCTACACACATGACTCAATGTCAGGCTGTGCACCAATAATGTTGGAGCACAAACTATCAACAACTGACTCCACTGTAATGCCCAGATCACCAACATCACCACTGGAAGACTCCATACATGCATCAGTCCCATCTGAGGTAGCAACTGCCTCCTAAACTAGAGCAACACTACTACAACTAACATAAAAATCTCCAATAACCACTCCCTCCATGGAAGAGTCTGAACACTTAGCACGATAACTACATTATCAATTGCCTCTGTACAAACTATAGTGACTACTCTAGGGACCTCAACTTGTTGATGCTTAGTGTTGCTATCAACCAATGGTACTGAAACATCCACATGTTCCTGTGAAATAAATCCATCATTAGCACTGTGGGTAGAATTAATAGGTGTTGTACTAGATATAGGAACATCTGCATCATGGACACCTGTCGGAGAAAACTAAAGCCTTCTTCCCTACAATCTCGATGTCGGCCTTCTAAAAGCAGATACCATATACCTATTTGCCCTGTCTACTGTCACTGGATCCAACAAACTCTCTGCCAATCTCTCCCAATGCAGCCTAAGTCTTTCCATACTTTCTACTAAGGCATTTAATTCCTCTCTTTTTCCCATACTGTTATGGCGACTTCCAGAACTAGGCCTCCTATATTTATCCATAGCTAGGGAAAGTGGAAGTGCTGAGCACTTTTTAAAAACTTTGGAATATAAATAAATCTAGACCCCACAGGATGGTAGGAAAAATGTTCTGATACCATTGTAAAGAACTAGATTGGCTCTTGGCTCCAGGTAAATCAATTCTTTGAAATAAAATGCACTTCTAAAGATTTTTAAAATAAATATATATATTTGGAATCTTCTCGAAATATAATAACATAAATTTAATCAAATTTATTATCACCAGCTGGCAGACACAATTATCCAGGAGAAATTGTAATTTCAAATTCAAATTCAAATGTTCCAAAATATTTATTGAGCACCTAGCAAAAATAATGTAACTAGATTGAAGATGTATATCCTCCAGGCAGTCACAAGCACATGCAGATTTGAAACACTTTCTACACATTTAACATAGCCGAAATAATTGACATCCACCACCCTATAGCCAAACATAGCTACCAAGAAAGCTCACGTGACTTAGTTGAATACTAAAACGTCAGCCACAGAAGAAATGGCATTGAGAATTTGAATCACGCAGGCTGGAAAAACTAATGCAACCTCCTTGAATCCATAACACCTCCCAAAATTCATACTCAACATTCGCGTGAGGGATGCAATTTGCTTTGCATCAAAATCGTGGCCTCCTGTATGAAATACAATCCCTTAAAACAAATCGTTGATATTCTTTGATAGTTCACAGCCTCCAAATAACATAGTCTGCCATTAAGGAAATAATTCAGCTTCCTTATGATGCTTGATTAATGAAGAAATTCGAACACATTCAGCACTAAACTCTCAGCTCTGCCATGAAATTCAATCCACCTCAAACTTGGTATAACACAACACCAAACTTGTGTTTCAAAATCAGAATAAAATTATTAAAAATCCAGAAGCAAAATTCATCATCAATTAGTGATGATTCAAATTGCAGAAAGAGGAATTAGTCCTCAAAACCCTAGCCATTTCTCACAGCCAAGAAACTTCGTAAAATTTTCATCAAATAAACAATGGATGAGTAAAGTGCTTTTTTGAGTAAAATATATAGGCTTTTTGAAAAAGCACTTTATTTTTTTTCACTTAAGTGGCTTCTTCAACACAACATCATTTTATAACATAAAGTTATAAAGTTATAAGTTATTAAATTAAATTAAAAATAACTTAATTTAATAATGATAATTAAAATACGAGCCACTGAAACTATTTGACTGAAACCAACAAACTTTTGACACCAGAGCCACAAACTTCAACTGCCCTACCAGAAATAGCCAACAATCGAAAATAGACTTACTATAAATAGTAAGTCACTCAAACTGGAGATCCCCTAAAACTCGATCCTGAGACATCTGACACCCTGTGCAGATGCCCAGCTAAACTTGGCCATACCCAAAAATACCACTTACTAAAAATAGTAAGTTGACCAAACTAACCCGAACGAAAAGCAGACCTGGTAATCTAAACCTCTAGAATGGAATCTCAACACTGGCTCCCCCAACTGACCCCCTTTTATCACCTGATTAGCCTGCAAGAATTGTCAAACCAAACTAATCCCAATAGTCTGAAAAATGGGAACATTAAAGTCCTCCCTTCCCAAGATTGCTTGTCCTCAAGCAATAAAAAAAAACAAGCAACATCACAAACCACCTGGATCCCAAGGATGGTCATAAGTAATGTCTCGATCCTCACCATACTCCTGTGAAGAAAATCCCAACATCAACAGTACAAACACTAGCAATGGAGAAACTACACTCAACACTCAAATAACTGACATCACTGAAAACATCATCTGACAACCAATTGTAGATGCTGATGCAGAAAACAACCTAGCGAAACAACCCAACTAAAACACCAACTCTGTCAAAACCTGAGTCCATGTCTATCCGACACTCACACCCAACTGCACTAAGAAGACAACAATGACCAAATGTACCTAAATCACTGTTACCAACTCTAACCTCTGATAAACTGTCCTGGATGTGTCGATACTACAAGTGGTCCAACTTGCAACTGCCAATTCCATCTGCAAAAGATGGTACTAATCCATCCCATAATGAATGGTAAGAAACTAGAGCTGACTTACCCCTACGTGAGATCAAATCTTCCACCTATGGATCAAAAGAAAAATGATGAGCATACCCCACCGTATAATGTCGGTAGGAAGCCCTAATTCCCGCCAATAGCTCATCATTACCAAACTGGGAATCATGAGATGGCTCCAATCTTTGACTCCGCCTAACTGCAGGTTGGGAAGAATCCCCAGCAACCCTCTCAGCAAACCCAACCTCGAAATCCCTATGGGGAAGCATAGTAGATAGAGTCTCCACAATCTTCCCTACCAACCCTCGAATAGCACAAGAACCTCTGATGAGAGTACCCTCAGACACTCTATATGAATCCTCTCGCACATCTACAATCTTGAGTAAATACACCATGAATGACTCAGTGTAGTATAAATTATACGTAGTAGCGTCAACTCGCTTCCCCACAACCCACAACTAATCTCTTTGAAAATGTGGCACAACCAACTATCCCATGCTATCAGCTATATGAGATGAAGAAATAGATTCACTTCCAGCAAAAAGAAGAAAATCAACCTAAGAGCTTGATTCCACCAATACTCCTACCTCATCCGTAACTAGTGCACCCATATCCTGAACAGATGTGTCTGCCACATCATCATGTTGCGCATCCCCAAACATCGAAGTAGACTCACCACTAACCACCTCAATGTGTAATTGAACTGGGTCTGGGGCTAGTGTGGATCGTAAATGCTCCAACTCCACGGTCACCTCCTCTAACTAGATCTGTGACTCCTGAAGAGCCCGCTGAGTGTCCTCTAAAGCTTCAGTAGTCATTGTGAGCTCCTGAGTAAGCTCACTCACCTCCTCCTCTCTGTCCATCAATGCCTCATATGATGTACTCTCCCACTCAACTAGGTGAACTCGATCGGCTACCAACTATAAATATTTCTGTCTCAAAATCCTAATAGCCTCCCGCAAAGAATGAATCTCTATCAAGGAAAGGTAACCACCACTGTGATCATCTATCATAGGAGCACCCCAACCATTAAAAACCAACAACTGATGGGTGGCATCAAAATGCTCAAGAGTAGAAGTAATATCTCTTTCATCAACTCGCAACTGGCTAGTCACATGATGACTCTACACAATGGGCCTTCTATGAACAACCTCAACTGTGTTGTCCACACTATGAGAGGAAGCTGCATCCAACAAATTCCCCTCAAGATCACTGTATCTCTGTGTACTTTCATCTGAGTACACATCTACAAACTGAGTACTGGCATCAGACTCGTCCTCATCTAACCCCGAGGAAGCTGCTAAATCCAACTCAACACAAACTCCAGCTACCTCGTCCTCTGCAACTGCCTGACAATCCAGAACTTGGGATCCATCCTCACCATATGAAAACGTTGAGTCCACACCCAAAGTCAAATATAGAAAGCCAAAAACACTACAACACTCTTCATCCTCGCTCTCAATATTAGAAATATCTATGATGCTAGCGCCCACATCATCTATCCCCAACTCCTCCACTAACTTTGGCTACATACACGACTCAATGTCATCATGTGAATCAACTATACTATGGCATGAATCTATGTCACCCAACTCAATTGCAACACTCCCATCATGAGTGTCATCACCAAATAGCTCCATGCTCACATCCTCAACACAAGAAAAAACCATTGTCTCTTTTACTGATCCCACACTGTGACTGCTATCATAAACCTCAGAGCTGTCAAAGCTCATACGCTCCTCGTAGTCATCACCCAACATCTCACAGGGGGTTTCATCCTTAATGCAGCTCACAGAATCCTCAAAAGTGTCATCCAATGTGTCTATACTATTAGCTCCCACATCTCCTATTGAAATCTCAACTGCTGACACCTGACTCTACACACATGACTCAACGTCAGGCTGTGCACCAATAATGTTGGAGCACAAACTGTCATCAACTGACCTCGTTGTAATGCCCAGATCACCAACATCACCACTGGGAGACTCCATCCATGCATCAGTCCCATCTGAGGTAGCAACTGCCTCCTAAAATAGAGCAACACTACTACAGCTGACATAAAAATCTCCAATAACCACTTCCTCCATGGAAGAGTCTGAACACTGAGTGATAACTACAGTATCAGTTGCCTCTATACAAACCGTGGTGACTACTCTGGGGACCTCAACCTGTTGATGCTTAGCGCTTCTATCAACCAATGGTACTGAAACATCCACATGTTCCTGTGAAATAAATTCATCATCAGCACTGCGGCTAGAATTAACAGGTGTTGTACTAGATATAGGAACATCTGCATCATGGACACCTGTCGAGGAAAACTCAAGTCTTCTTCTCTGTAATCTGGATGTTAGCCTTCTAAAAGCAGACAACATATACCTTGCTGCCATGTCTACTATCATTGGATCCAACAAACTCTCTGCCAATCTCTCTTGATGCAGCCTAAGTCTTTCCATACTTTCTACTAAGGCATTTAATTCCTCTCTTTTTCCCATACTATTACGGCGACTTCCAGAACTGGGCCTCCTGTATTTATCCATAGCTAGGGAAAGTAGAAGTGCTGATCACTTTTTAAAAACTTTGGAATATAAATAAATTTAGACTGCACAGGATGGCAAGAAAAATACTCTGATACCACTGTAAAGAACCAAACTAGCTCTTGGGTCTAGGTAAATCAATTCTTTGAAATAAAATGCACTTCTAAAGATTTTTAAAATAAATATATATATTTGGAATCTTCTCGAAATATAATAATATAAATTTAATCAAATTAATTATCACTAGCTGGTAGACACAATTATCCAAGAGAAATTGTAATTTCAAATTCAAATTCAAATGTTCAGAAATATTTATTAAGCACCTGGCAAAAAGAATGTAACTAGATTGAAGATGTATATCCTCCAAGCAGTCACAAGCACGTGCAGATTTGAAACACTTTCTGCACATTTAACATAGCTGAAATAATTGACAGCCACCACCCTACAGCCAAACACAGCTACCAAGAAGGCTCACGTGACTTAGTTGAATACTAAAACGTCAGCCACAGAAGAAACAACATTCAGAACTTGAATCAAATGGGCTGGAAAAACTAACGCAGCCTCCTTGAAGCCACAACACCTCCCAAAATTCACACTTAACATTCACGTGAGGGATGCAATTTGCTTTGCATCAAAATCGTGGCCTCCTGTATGAAATGCAATCCCTTAAAACAAATCAATGTTATTCTTTGATAGTTTGCAGCCTTCAAATAACATAGTCTACCATTAAGGAAATAATTCAGCTTCCTTATTATGCTCGATTAATGAAGAAATTTGAACACAATCAGCACTAAACTCTCAGCTCTACCATGAAATTCAATCCACCTCAAATTTGGTATAACACAGCACCAAACTTGTGTTTCAGAATCAGAATAAAATTATCAAAAATCTAGAAGAAAAATTCATCATCAATCAGTGATGATTCAAATTGCAGAAAGAGGAATCAGTCCTCAAAACCATAGCCATTTCTCACAGCCAAGAAACTTCATAAAATTTTCATCAAATAAACAATGGATGAGTAAAGTGCTTTTTCGAGTAGAATATATAGGCTTTTTGAAAAAGCACTTTATTTATTTTTCACTTAAGTGTCTTCTTCAACACAACACCATTTTATAACATAAAGTTATATAGTCATAAGTTATTGAATTAACTTAAAATAACTTAATTTAATAACGACAATTAAAATATGAGCCAATGAAATTGTCTGACTGAAATCAACAAACTTCTGACACCAGAGCCTCAAACTTCAACTATCGAGCCTCAAATAGCCAACTGCCAAAAATAGACTTACTATAAATAGTAAGTCACTCAAACTAGAGATCCCCTGAAACTCGATCCTGAGACATCTAACACCCCGTGCAGACACCTAGCTAAACCTGGCCATACCCAAAAATACCACTTACTAAAAATAGTAAGTTGGCCAAACTGGCCTAATTAAACAAAAAGCAGACCTGGTAATCTGAACCTCCAGAATGGAATCCCAACACTGGCTCCACCAACTGACCCCCTCCAATCACCTGATTAGCTTGCGAGGGTCGCCAAACCAAGCTAATCCCAATAGTCTGAAAAATGGGGACATTACATTATTCTACATAAAATATTGCAACTTAGTCCTTTCCCTAGTTTTTTTTTCAACACAGTCCACTGCGGTCTGAGAATAAGTTATATTAAACCATGAGAGACAAAACTATTGGGGTTAAAAGCCTTTAGAAAGTATATGACACCACCACTTGTGACTTGCAATCCCTATCATTCTTTTATATCTTCTATCTTTCTGATCTGATTATTGTCATGTGAAGGAAAGGAAAAACCTAGTTAGCAAAAACTGTTCTTTTGAAGAAATTTATGAGAAGTCGTCACAGGTTGTCTTCCAATTTGGGTTGGGAGAAGATAGAAAAAGAAATTGCTTCAGATATTCAAAGGGCCACATTCTTGTCTATGTTGGGAATGATTGCAATAGATTTATCAACCCTCCAATTCATTTAAACCATCCTCTGTTCACTCAGTTATTGGACATGATCGAGGATGAGATGGGATTCTGTGATGATATGGGTCTTTCCTTCCATGCAAAGAAGCCCACTTTTGAATGCTTCCTTTCTCTTGTCAGTTGGTTCCCATTCCATGCGAAGAAGCTACTTAATACTAGCACTTCACCTTTGAAGGGTGCAAGGGTTACGCTAATAGTATTATATATATTAAATGATGTCATTGTAGTGCTGATGTTGAAAGTTTTCTCATAACATTTTATGTGCACAATAAAACATTGGTAGGATAATTTCATCTTTATTGTTTTTTCTTCCTTGGTACCCATGGAATACACACTGTTAGTGAGAGTCACCATGAAGGTTGCATAAATCTCACAATGGCCTGCCCACGTTCCATCTTGTTTCATTTTTTCGTAGTATTCCTCAAAAGTCATTTCATCTTTTTGAGAAAAGAAAGGCTCAAAATCTGAACAATGCTCCATAATGTAGTCCACCACCATACCATGATACTTTGAGTGTTGATCTTGGTCACCATCAAGCTGATCTACTAGGGCTTTGAAGAAACAATTTCCATTGGTAGCATTCGCACCATTCTCATCTGCAATACATTCCTCTGAGCCCCAAGTTCTATTTGGCTCTCCTCCTCATTTTTTGCTTCATCCAGTAGGGCACTTAATTGAGATTGGTTGTCTTCTAACTTGGTGGGCATTTTGGGCTGAAGAAGAGATGGTTCTGGTAAGTATGACATAAGAAAATATTATAATCTTGATTCCCACAAAGGTTTGCTTGTGTGAAACTCTTTATATTGGGTTTTATAAGTTTTGTATACCCATGGTGACAACAATATAAAAATGCATTAACATAGAAGATAACTTATACTTTTTAACAATTCTTAATCTTTCATTCAACAAGGCTTAAATGAAATTTATGAGAAATAATGAATACCAAGCTACATATTTTAATATTAATTTTTTATTCAAATCTTATTCGTAAAAAAATATTTCCAACCTATTACAAAGGCTTATGTAGAAAAACTTTTAGTCTTCCTCTAGAAAGATATTATTAAGAAATATATCATCTTAACAAGAAATTTTCTTATCTAACTTTGAAATGTTTTATTAATGATAATACATGAAGGAATAGTTAATAACATAAAACTTAAGATATTATTTAAGAAAGTATAATATCTCATCTTTGTTAAGATTGTGCAACCAATATAAAAAAATAGATTATACAAGTCCACTACCTACAAAAATACAAACTAATTAATTCCTTTAAGATATTAAAAATTTGAAATAAAAAAAAAATCATATGAATTATAGAATGGTGCAAAGATATCCTTTGTTGAAATCATTTATTTTGTCCTTTTAGATTGTATTCTGAATCTAATAATAACATGCTTTAAAGGGTCAAACACAAGAGTTATACAATTTGACAATATTAAAAAGTGACTTTATTTCTTTATTATATGAACCAAGAACATATATTCAACTAAGAAAAGAAAGCACAAAGTTTTGAATCTAATTAAAGTAAATTTTTAAGAGTATGATTTGGTGTATACTTCCAAGTGTCATAAGAATGAAGGAATCTTTATGAATTGGTGTATATCTCCAAATGCACTCATATTTAAATCATTGGAAAATGGGAATTGGTGTATATCTGGAATTCGAAAACGGGAATTGGTTTCCCTTCTCAAAATTGAATTCTCAATTCCAATTCCATGCATATGCCTCAATTCTAATTCAAGGTCCTAAGATGGATTGGCAGAATGCTCATTTTGGACCAAAATTAGAATTGACCTATACCAATTCCATTTTTCCAATTTCAGATCAATTCCAGCAACCAAATGGGCCTTACTTTTCATAAATGAATTTCCCTAAAAACAAGAACAAAAAATGGAATCATCTCCATAAAGATTTATTCAAGATGTGGAAGCATCTTCTAAGAACGTGGAATATTCAACCACTTTCTTGGAAATACCAAAATGTTTAAAAAGAAGAAGAAAAAGGCAATTACGCTGGCTATCATTATTAGTTTAAGGCAGCGGCTATGCTCCCCACAAAATGTACCAGAAAGAAAAAAAAAATTCAGATCTGCAAAAACGCAGTGATTTTTAATCAAAAAATTTTAGATGTTTTAGATTCAAAACATGCAGCTCATGAAGAACAGGTGCTGAAAATTTCACAAGAATCTGTTGTGTTTCTGGATTTTTCAAATTTGGTCAATGATACATTTTATCTGGAAGATAGCCACGTCCTTAGTTTAATACTCAGCTGCAAAAAGTTTATCATTTGACATGCTGAACATTCTCCAACCTTTTTATGAGCAAGTGGCCACAAATTACCATTTATCTTTTTGATTCCTCATAGATGGAGGCCTTATATGACATGTTTTCTGTCATCCCGAACCAGAACTCAACATTCTCCAATACTATTATAAAATTGGTGATAATTTTTGTAAGATTAGACATTAACTGCAGATATGAAAGTTTGAAAGAAAAATACCATATTCATGAAATGCAAACTGTTTTACAGCTCACACTACTCCAGGAAAAAATGTGCTACGGAAATAATAATGACCCAAATAATTATGAATTGAAATCTTTTGCAACTCATGATTCTTATAGTGCTTCACAATATTTTACATTGCATCAGACAAAAAGTCAAGCATGGGCCTATTACTTAGAATTTTCAATTTCATTCAAAGCATGAATCTACCTTATAAAGGGGAGATTACCACATGCATTCGAATATGAAAACATGCAGATGCTTGAAACGCTCATCTGCTAAAATGCTTGAATGAATAAATGAATACGTTGTCATTCATTAAACAAATATGTTAAAATGTAGAAGTTGGGATGCCTTAAACAAGTTGTGTTTATTAAAACAGAGAGGCATCTTATAGGACAAAGTTATACAAGACAAATTTGTGCTTTACAAAAGACGGATTGTAGACATATACACATTTGGCTATTTGTATAAAGAATTGCTTCAAATTAAATGAGTTCTAAGTGATACATTATTCATTCAATATACTTGTATTCATTGTCACGGATAGAAAGAAAACTTCTATCTTCTTCTTAACAAAGAAATTTCCTTGCTTGAACAGATCTCTACAAGTTTGCACCTAAATTCATCATCGCAACAAGTCCTATTGGCTAACTGTTGCCCGCAAAATAACGCAAGTGCTAGTATATATGTTGATATATTTTCTAAAGCAGACCACTGAAAATCAGTTGACTTTATTATTTTTCCAGGTTCTATTTTTTTCTATTCAATTTCGAATGACTCTTTGTTTAAAATTAGATTGTCTTGGAGGGTAATGGGTGGAATAATCCAATAAATTCGAAAGCGGATCCTTTGTTTTTTTCTTTATCTTCGGATTCGATGATGCTTGCACTTGATTCTACCTAAATTGACTAAGATAAACAGAAAGAATAAAATTTAAAAAGGTGCCAACTCCGGTACAAATTTGAGATAGAGAAACTGTTTCCTGCATTTCTCTTCAAAATGGCTTCATTCTCTGAGTTTCTTGCATCTTTGGATACAGAAAACATAAAAAAAAGCAGTGCTCATGTTCCATCAGCGCCTATGCTATGTGTATTCATAATTTTCTTATGGGTTTTGTATAGATTTAGGAAAAATAAATTGAGATTGCCCCCTGGACCGTTTCCATGGCCCATTATTGGAAATCTGAAGCAGCTGAAAAGGCTTCCTCATCGTGATCTTCACGAGCTTGCTAAGAAATACGGGCCCATCATGATGCTGAAATTGGGTTCTTTTCCCACTGTTGTGATTTCTTCTTCAGCAATGGCGAGGGAGGTCTTGAAAACCCAAGATAGGGTTTTTGCCAGCCGACCCTCAACTGCTGTGGGGAAATACCTTGGATATAATTTCAAGAGTGTGGGATTTAGTCCTTATGGGCCTCATTGGAAACACATGAGGAAACTGAGCGTAGCAGGATTGCTGAATACCAAGAAGATCGAGTCTTTCAGATGCTTAAGAGAGGAAGAAGCACATCTCTTTGTTCGTTCACTATGGGAGATGTCTGAGCAGGGAAAGAAGCCTGTTAATCTCACAAACATGTTTTTAATGTACATGTTATCAACCATGTGGCGAATCCTCTCTGGCAAAAAACACTGTTTTTACAGTGATGATGATGATGCCCATCTGAGTGATGGTGGTGAAGAAATAGTGAAGATGTTTTCAGCGGTTGGAGCTGTAATTGGAGAAGTCAATATAGGGGATTTCATTCCTTACTTGGACTGGATGGACTTGCAAGGTGTAAAACAGCGCATGCAAAATGTACACAATTTCTTTGACAGACTGGTAAGCAAAATAATAGAGGAGCACCAGCAGAGCAGGAGGAAAGGAGAGTCCGAGTCCGAGCCTGAGCCTGAGCCTGCTACAAGGGCCTTCATTGACGAGCTCTTGGAAATGGAGAGTCTCGATGGAAGGGCAATCACAGAGGAAAACATCAAAGCTATTGTTTTTGTATGTAGTAAAATTTGAATACAATCCCAATTATCAATTATTAATTTTGATACATAGTTTCTATTACAAATTCAATTGTGATATTGCTATCAGGATTTAATTCTTAGTTTTCGGATCAAATTTATTGACCTATGTTTTATGAGTAGTGGTTCACAAGAACCCATCTCTCATGAGAATGAATGGAACACCTAGCACTCATTGTCTTTAAATGATGCTCACAGTACAGGGGTGATGCTTTACTCCTTTGAGCGTCATCTAGAGATAATGAGTGCTAAGTGTTCCATTTTTTCTCATGAGAGATGGGTTCTTATGATCCACTATTTATGAAACATGACTCAATAAGTTTGACCTGAAAACTACACTTTTTAATCTGATAGCAATATCACATTAAGTAAGAGATATTTTCCACAGCAAGTCAAAGTGCGATTGGGGTTGATATTTTGCTGAAGGTTTTGCAAATGGAGTTGGAAGCAAAGTGAGCTAAGTATAGAGGAAACTTCGTAGTTAAGCGCACTTGAGCTGGAGTAGTACTGGGATGGGTGGGAAGTTTCGGTGCTTCACCTCTGTCAGCATCACCTAGATGCAATAAGTGCTAAGTGTTCCATTCACTCTCATAAGAAATGGGTCATGTGAACCACTATTAATGAAACTTGAGTCAATAAATTTGACTCAAAAAACTACACAGTTAAATTTTGATAATAATATCACAATTATTATTATTTTTAATTTGATTTAACATAACATAGACTGCATTTTCACTTTCAGGATATGCTCGTGGCTGGAGTTGAAACGACGTCTATTATGTTAGGTTGGTTGATGAGTTCGGTGATCAAAAACCCAGATGTGGCGAAGAAAATGCAAGAGGAAATGGAATTGGTAGTGGGCAGAGAAAGGATAGTGAATGAGGATGATGTAGGAAGCATGGAGTATGTGCAGTGTGTGGTAAAGGAGACTTTAAGGTTATACCCAGCCGGACCCCTGCTGATTCCACACGAATCCATGCAAGATTGTACAGTTGGAGGGTACTTCATTCCTGGTAGAAGTAGACTCATCGTCAATGCCTGGGCCATTGGAAGAGACCCATCCTTGTGGGATGATCCTCTCGTATTCAGGCCAGAAAGATTTGTGGGTAGAGATGTTGATCTTGTGAGGGACAAAGACTGGTTCGATATGCTGCCTTTTGGGGCAGGACGAAGAGGATGCCCGGGGGCCAACATGGCAATTCTCACCATTAACCTTCTTTCGGCTCATCTGTTTCACTGCTTTGACTGGACTGTGGAGGGGGATTTGGACATGACTGAAGGATTTGGAGCGTCCATACCCAGAAGTGCTCAACTTGTGGCTCTTCCTCGTTTCAGACTCCACACCCAACTCTAGAGATTTCTGTTATATGCCCACGTTTGTGAATCATGGTCCCAAATAAGAATAAGGAGATGGATGATTGAAAACATTTGTAGGTGCACTCTAGGTTTTATTGATATGATTGTTTCTGATATTGCTATAAGATTCAATTGTCTAGTTTTCGAGTCAAATTTATTGACCTATATTTCATGATAGTGGTTCACAAGAATCCATCTCTCATGAAAATAAATAAAACACTTAGCACTTATTAAATCTAGGTGAATAGTGGTTTCAGACTCCACACCCAACTCTAGAGATTTCTGCCCACATTTGTGAATCATGGTTCCAAATCAGAATAAGTAGAGGAAAGATTGAAAACATTTGTACTTGGACTCTAGGTTTTCATTAATAATATGATATATTTGTTTCTGATATTACTATTAGATTCAATTGTCTAGTTTTCAAGTCAAATTTATTGATCTATATTTCATGAGTAGTGTTTCGCAAGAACCCATCTCTCATGAAAATAAATGAAACACTTAGCACTTATTGCATCTAGGTGATGCTCACAAGAATGAAACATTAGACCTTTTGAAGATCATGTTACAAGATGTTTACTATAATTGTTCATATAATATGGATTGCTGTATGGTTATAAAATTCTCTCCTTGTCACAAAAATAGACAAGCCCTGACTGTTTGTTTGAATTGGATGCCAGCAAAATCCCCAACTTATGTACAAGATGCTGCTCAAGAAATCGGAGGCAAATTTTATAAGGACAAAAATAGTACAATGCTGCCTTCCTTATTAAATTATGCATTTGTTCTTCTTCCAAGATTCACTTTGAGCTAGAAGCATTTGTTAAACAGCTCATTCTACATAAAATATTGCAACTTAGTCCTTTCCCTGATTTTGTTTTCAACAGAGTCCAGTGCGGTCTGAGAATAAGTTATATTAAACCATGAGTGACAAAACTATTGGGGTTAAAAGCCTTGAAAAAGTATATGACACCGCCACTTGTGACTTGCAATCACTGTCATTCTTTTATATCTTCTATCTTTCTGATCTGATTACTGTCATGGGAAGGAAAGGAAAAACCTAGTTAGCAAAAACTGTTCTTTTGAAGAAATTAATGAGAAGCCAACACAGGTTGTCTTCCAATTTGGGTTGGGAGAAGATAGAAAAGGAAATTGCTTCAGATGTTCAAAGTGCCACATTCTGGTCTATGTTGGGAATGATTGCAATAGAATTATCAACCCTCCAATTCATTTAAACCATCCTCTGTTCACTCAGTTATTGGACATGATCGAGGATGAGATGGGATTCTGTGATGATATGTGTCTTTCCATTCCATGCAAAGAAGCCCACTTTTGAATGCCTCCTTTCTCTTGTCAGTTGGTTCCTATTCTTCGCATGGTTCCCATTTTATGCGAAGAAGTTACTTAATACTAGCACTTGCACTTTTGAAGGGTGCAAGGGTTACGCCAATAGTATTATATATATTAAATGATGTCATTGTAGTGCTGATGTTGAAACTTTTCTCATAACATTTTATGTGCACAATAAAACATTGGTAGGATAAATTCATCTTTATTGTTTTTTCTTCCTTGGTTGGAATACACCCTGTTAGTGAGAGTCACCATAGAGGTTGCATAAATCTCACAATGGTCTGCCCACATTCCATCTTCTTCCATTTTTTTCGTAGTATTCCTCAAAAGTCATTTCATCTTTTTGAGAAAAGAAAGGCTCAAAATCTGAACAATGCTCCATAATGTAGTCCACCACCATACCACGATACTTTAAGTGTTGGTCTTGGTCACCATCAAGCCGATCTACTAGAGCTTTAAAGAAACAATTTCCATCTGATAGCATTCGCACCATTCTCATCTGCAATGCATAAGAAAATATGGTTATGGTAAATATGACATAAGAAAATATTATAATCTTGATTCCCACAGAGGTTTGCTTGTGTGAAACTCTTTATATTGGGCTTTATAAGTTTTGTATACCCATGGTGACAACAATATAAAAATGCATTAACATAGAAGATGACTTATACTTTTTAACAATTCTTAATCTTTCATTCCACAAAGTTTAAATGAAATTTATGAGAAATAATGAATACCAAGCTACATATTTTAATATTTATTTTTTTATTCAAATCTTATTCGTAAAAAAATATTTCCAACCTATTACAAAGGTTTATGTAAAAAAAAATTGGTCTTCCTCTACAAGTATATTATTGAGAAATATACCATTTTAACAAGAAATTTTCTTATCTAACTTTGAAATGTTTTATTAATGATAATACATGAAAGAATAGTCAATAACATAAAACTTAAGATATCATTTAAGAAAATATAATATCTCATCTTTGTTAAGATTGTGCAACTTATATAAAAAATATATTTTACAAAGTCTCCTACCTACAAAAATACAAACTAATAAATTCTTTTAAGAATAAAAATTTGAAATAAAAAAGAAATGATATGAATTATAGAATGGTGCAAAGATATCCTTATTGAAATCATTTATTTTGTCCTCTTAGATTGTATTCTGAATCTAATAATAAAGGGTCAAACACAAGAGTTATACAATTTGACAATATTCAAAAGTAACTTTAGTATAAGAACCAAAAACATATATTCAATTAAGAAAAGAAAGCACAAGTTTTGAATCCAATTAAAGTAAATTTTTAAGAATATGATTTGGTGTATAAAAGAATCCTTATGAATTGGTGTATATCTGCAAATGCACTCATATTGAAACCATTTCCTCCTCTTTACCTTCCTTTACTTGTCATAAATGAATTGAAATCTTTTGCAACTTATGATTCTTATAATGCTTCACAATATTTTACATTGCATCAGACAAAAAGTCAAGCATGGGGAGAATACTTATAATTTTCAATTTCATTCAAAGCATGAATCTAGCTTATAAAGGGGAGAATACCACATGCATTCGAATATGAAAACATGCAGATGCTTGAAACGTTGTCATTCAAATGAATGAACGAATGAATACGTTGTCATTCATTAAACAAAATGTTAAAACCTAGAAGTTGGGATGCCTTAAACAAGTTGTGTTTATTAAACAAGTATGATAAAACGGAAAGTTGTTTATCGAAATGGAATCACATGTGAAAGATACTTTCCGATTCTGCAAGTGACGATAACGACAAATAAAAGGTTAAAAGGCTAGTGTAGTTAATCAAAATTAAATACACTATTAGACTTATAAAGGAGAATGAATATAATTAATTTAATTTAATTAACTATATAAAACAATAATAATATAATTAATTAATTAAAATCAATTATATTATTAGGGTCGATTAGTTAATTAAGATTTAATCAATTAAGAGGTTGGGTTAGCATAATATTGGAAGGGATGATGTTAGACATCTACATTTTGCCCATCTTTGATGTGATGTCTGAAATGGCGTTGCATCAAAGAAAATAAAATAAGATGTCCCAGAGGAAAATAGAGGCCTGACAGTCATGTCAGAGCAATAATGGTGGAAGGGTATGCCCCCTCGATAAATTGGTGGAAAAACTAAATTTTGTGGGAATTTCTTAAAAAAAAGGCAAAAAAGAAGAAAAGGGATGAGAAAATAAAAGAAAAAAGAATTTGCATGACCAACAAGGTGGTGGGAGAAAAATGGCAGAAAAACAGTGGTCTTGAAAGAAATTGGGATCCAAAGGGTGCTATGAGTAGGTCTAAGGGGCGCTACAAGAGGTCATTTTCAACACTTACAACTCAAAAATTAGATCTATAGTGACAAAGATGACAGAGATCAGCAGAAGCACTAGCTTGGAGAGCGTGTATGCATGTACTAGCGGCCACCTGAGTACAATCCTTTGGTAAGTGTTCGAACCCAATCATGTACTTTCATTTATTGCTTTGTACATGATCTATTTAATGCTAGCTTAAGGGAGTACAAACTTGGTGGGGTAGAGATGTTGATCCTAGGATCGTCGTCGGTACAAATGACGATCCTAGGATTGGTGCCTACATAGCCATGGGGACAGTTGAAGGTAAGAGGAAATGCGGGTCCAACGACTAGCATTTATATGACAGTTAGAAGATTTAGGGTTTGGGATAAATTGACATTTACATCAACTAGTGCATGCACCAACAGACATTTGTGCCTAATAATTGATGTCTTTGCTTAGGAAATGTAAAGAGACTCAAGCAATGTTTATAAACACTCAGAGAGGGGCTTTGGGTGACAATAGAGAAATGATGCCCTAGACTGGATCAAGATGGGAACATTATTAGACTAGGTTAAGAAAAGGTTAACTAACACAAGGTTGGTGGATGCTGTAGACACGCAAAATTGGACAAGTGCTTTTTAAATCAATAAAATGGCTTAAAATCAATAAAATGCATTAAATCATCAAAATGCTTCAAATCAATTAAAAAGGGACATAATTAAATAAAGTGGGACAAAATCAATTAAAACAAAGGAGAAATTAAATAATGATGTTAAATAATTAAATCAAAGCTTAAAGGGATCAAAAACAATATATAATTGATTTTAATCAATTAATTGTATAGTTGTTTTAATCAAAAATCAAAAGGAACCCATTACCCATACATGGCTAAATTTAATTAATTAATTGAATTTAATAAATCCTAATTTCTTTCAACAAAGTTGATGAACCAATGAGAATTGAGAACAAAAAGACATAAATCACTCAAACATTTAAATTGTCCAAAGCTTTGAAACCATTTAAAGGCTTGTCCCCTCATTTGTCCCCCCATTTATGAACAATGCAAAGTATTTGACTCAACCAAGGGATAACCATGATTACTTTACTCCACCCCCTACCCTTGGACATTTACTATAAATATAAGGCATTTTGGAGAGCATTTCCATCTTAGAACTTCATTTGCAAAGCATTGTTATTATAGGCAATTGAGTGCATTCTAAGAGCAAATTAAGAGCATTTAGAGCAATTATCATTTGTAATTTGTCAATTTGAGCTAGATTAAGTATTGAATGAGCATAGTAGAAGCATAGTAGAAGCATAAATTTTCATTTTAGAGGTGTCACTAGTGAGGATCTAAGCTGAGAGCTTCATTTACCACTTCTTTCTAGAGAACCATGAGATGTTCTAGATTATAGTTTCATTTTAAATTAGATTTGCATAGTATTTTCTTTAAATTGATGCTATTAGATCTTAATTTCATGAAGGTGATATTCATCATCACACAAATGGTGCCCACCATGGGGCTCTAAGCCTCATTTCATCATTTAGATCTTCATTTGCATGCTTGTATTCTCTATTTTCCATGTTTATCTTGTAGGAAATTGGTGAAATCACGCTTACAGGAGGTCTGTTCATGCCTGCAGTTATTTTACTACCACCTAAAATCTTTGTACTCACGCGGATTAGCTGGAGATTCACACCTACGACCGTAAAGTATTCAGCGTTCGTTTCTTCAAGTCACGCCTGTGACTCAGGGAGTATCGCCTGGCTTGATTTTATTGTCGCATATCTTAAAGCTTTGCTTCGCAATTTTAATTAATAGTTACGCCTATGATTCTTGAAATATCACTTAGTTGAAATTTGTTGTCGCTTAAGTTGAGGCTTTGCGTTACAATTTTCAAATTACTGTCACACTTTGGATATTTCAATTTTCGCTTACTGTTAGTTAAAGTGTCGCTTTGCAATAATCATTTTCCGCAATTTAAAGTTCTGTTCACACTTAGGAATAAATTGTACACGCTTTTGTGATTTTCAGTATCGCCTGTGGCACTGCAGAGTGTCGCTCAATATCTGTAAAATTACGCCTGTGAACATTTTGTTATCGCCTATTTGTTGGACAATGTCACTTTCAATTTTTTGTCAGAATTTGTTTGCAAATTGATTAATTCTGTCATCTAACTCTCTATTTGTACGTTTTGACAATAAATGAGCAGACATCAAAAGGTGCAAAAGCTAGAAACCAAGTTTAACAAAGAAGGGAAGGCACTAGCTAAGAAAATCAAAAGGGAAAACAAAGCACACATCAAAGCTATTCTTGAGTTAATACAAGATGAAGACAATCAGGTATATCAAAAATACCTTGCTGTAATTGAAGCTTACAAATAGAAATTTGTCTCCCTTAATTGGATCTTTAGCCCTTAGTTCAAATTTTTGTTTGAAAATTTGCAATTAGAGTGCTTAAAATTCATTTCATAAATCTTTGTGTTGTCAATTTTGATTTTGGTTTCCCCTCACTTTGATTGTTAGGGTTGACTAACTTGCTAGAGTATAAGCACATTGGAAGGAGCTATTGCCAAGGTGAGTGAAAAATGACAAAATTCTCTCAAAAATGCCCCTAGCTTTATGCTAGCTACAAGAAAAAGGTATTATCCTAGTCAAGCTTGCATTTGATTAAATTGTGGCATTCTTTTGACCTAAGCTTGAGATAAAATAGGAAATGAATTTCACACTTCAATTATAAGAATCTCCTTATCAAGAGATTGGGAAAGAACAAACGTGTGTCTAAGTGTGTGGAACAAAGAAAGACAATAGGGATATGCTCTTCACTCTTTGTGTCAACCAAACTCCCAAACTTGTTGGCCTAAGTTCATTTCTTATTTTTCATATATATGCTAGAGCAATAGTGGCTCACCTCCCAAGTTTGCCTTAATGAGGCCAGTGAGAGGGACAACCCAAAGTGGGATACACTCTCTTTTGCCGCGGGAATCCAACTGACTCTAAAACGAAATGCATGTATCCTTAATGGGGTGCATGACAAATGGATTTTAATTTTTCAACCTTCCTCTAGTAGTCCTCACAGATTGCGCAAAATCATACTTCGGTGCGTGTGGGAAGCCTCCTTGGAGGATGAGAGATTGAAGTTTGTTTGAACGGAATATATATTAAAACCTGGATAAAATAGCAAGGCCACCTTGTAGAGCCATGTTTACAAGCCAAAATTGACTTTAGGTAGGTTGTTTGGAATTCTTTCTTGTGATATACTTGTGAAAAACATTGGAGAATATACACATTAAAGTGTTTTTAGGGACATGATGAGAAAGTGATGTGTGTGTTGTGATTGTTTTTCTATTTTCAAACAAAGAAATTTCAAAAGACTGATCTTAAACGTTTAAAAATCCAAAATCTTACAAACTGGTCAGAGAAGTGTCACTTATGCACAAAACAAACCCGCCTATCAGAGGTTCAGTCATGCCTGTGACTTGTTTAAAAACACGTAGACACAGTTAAGTCACGCCTTGAAAATTTTCAAACATGCCTATCAAAATTGGAAACTCGCTTAATAATAGCAAAGTGTTGCCTGTACATCTACAGTGTGCCACCTAATGATAAACCAGTTCATGCGTACAAAAGTTTCAGTCACGCCTACACTCAGGCCAGTGACGCCCAAAAATCTAAAAGGGAAAACAGAGAGTATTTATAGGGGAGGTCAGAAAATTTTGAGCACATATTTGAGTACCCTTTTCCGCGTTCTTACTGCTCCAACTTTCAGTTCGGTCAAAAATCTTGTTTCTACATCATTGTTGCAAATCATACAAAGGATTAGACCCCGATTAATATCAACTCTTACTCTCCAAGGTTCATGCCTACTTTCACTAGATCTTACTACATTAAACAAACCTTGCAAGAAGACATGACCTATTTGAGACAAGAGCTCCCTTACCCAGGAGACGAGTCTACCACTCCTAGGGTACCCCAAAAATCACCCGAACAAGAAGTGGAAGACAACATGATGTATTATGGTAGTTTGGGTGGTAAAGACAATAGTGGTATTGATCCCACTAACCAAGGTGATGCCAATAATGGGGGCATTGACATAAATAACCAAGGAAATACCAATAATGGAGGGGCAAATCAAAATGCTCAAGGGATTGACAACACTCACAATAAAACTAACACCGAAGCAACGGCAGAAGATGCCACAGATGAAAAGGTTAGTGAGGCTATCCAATGTCCCTATTTTTGAAAGCTCATGGAAAAGGCAATGGATAGAGATAGAGAAAAGTACTTTCTAGACTTAGCACAAAAAGGCCTCAAGCTTCTCCATGACTACGATGTTAACCAACTCAAACTACCGGAAGTTGAGGAGAGTACCTTAGACATCATGAATAAGTAGTTCAAGATGTTCCAAATTCAATTGGATACCATTAAGCAAAGTGGAGCTCCCAAGCCTTTCTCCATAGAAGCATTGTGTCCTTTCCTATTTGATAAAATATTGGTCATGGTGCCATTCCAAATCAATGTAGTGTTCCCCAAGTATGACAAGTATGAAGGAACATCGGATCCCCAAGACCAATTACATGATTTTTGTGCATTGAGCTTAGAGTTCATGCACGATCCAACATATTTAATGAGAGTATTCCTGTGAAGCTTAGGAGGCATGGCTATGGAGTGGTTTTCTAAGTTACCCTCCGACATTAAGACCTTCGAAGAGTTAGCTTCAAAATTAGTGGCCCATTACTCATATAACATCAAGCATGAGGTCACGATGATAACATTATGTAACACTAAACAAAAGGATGGAGAGGCATTCCTCACTTTTCTACAAAGATGGAGGACAATTTTTGCAAGATATCCTAGGAGCATGCCTAAAAAAGAGAAGATGAATATCTTCATAAACAGTTTAACCAATGAGTTGAACTACCGATTACGAATGCAATGTCCCAAGACCTTCCAGGATTTAATTGAAAATGGAGTGACAACGGAGGAAGTGTTGGTCAAAAGTGGAGAACTAAAATTGTATAAAGATAATAAGAACAACTCCAAAAACAATAACTCCAACAATGACAACAATCAGAAGAATAATTGGTTCAATAGTAATAGTCGGTATAAGAACAACAATAAGGGAATTGTTAATGATGGTGTGGTGGAGTCTAGCAACTTGAAGGTGGTCCCATTTTCTCTTACAAGGACACCTAATCAGGTGAATAATACCAATCATACATCCAATGCACCTTCCAATAACAACAATGCCAATAAGGGCAACCAAGGAAATAATGCAAGAAATAATAAATTTGATAAATATTTGGTGCCCACTCCTCAAAGGAACTTCACACCCTTGGGTGAACCCCTCGAAAAGGCATTAAAGAATCTCATGGCTAATAATGTCATTACTTTACCCAGCATTCAGCCTTATGACCCAAATAACAAGCCTAGTTGGTGGAGTGCCAATAGCCATTGTGAGTACCATAGGATTCGAGGGCACACAACAAATGAATGCTTGCAGCTAAAGAATATAGTGCAAGACTTAATCAATAATGGCATGATCACCATTGATGGACCTCAAAGCAATGAAGATCATACAGCATTCAAACAACCTTTTTACAAACATGACAAAGGGGAGTCATCTAATGGAAAGAGACAAAGCACCAATAACATTAACTTTGTGCCACCTTATGATAACATTGTGAATGCTATAATAATCAATGAACAGCCCCAAAAAGAGGCATCAAATGTCATTACAAGAGGGCAGACTTCTAGAATGACCCTACAAGGGGCTGCTCCTAAAGTTATTAGCACTCCACAGTCCAACATCGTGGTCAAACAACCTTCTACAGCAGCAAAACCTTATAGCTTGGTTGATCAGTTGCAAAGAACTCCAGCACAAATCCCTATCTTGGAGTTATTGAAGTTATCCCCTAACCATAAGGATATTTTGGAAAAAGCTCTAATAGAGACAAACGTTCCTACTAACTTAGAAGAGGAAAAGTTCCAAAATATGGTAGGTCATCTTGTGGCACCTCATTGTCTCTCATTTTCCAACCAAGATGACATGTCTATAACCCATCCTCAAAATCTACCATTGCATATAGAGGTCTTAATAAAAAGGCATAGAGTCAAAAGAGCCCTCATTGATGGAGGAGCTAGCCTTAATATTTGTACATTAAGTCTTGTTAAATCCTTAGGGTTGTCTGAGTCTTGCATTGACCCTATGAAAAAAATCACCATTAAGGCTTATGATGAAGTTGAAAGGGCCTCTAAAGGCATGATCGTATTGCCCATACAAGTGGGACCTGTCAAGAAGGACACCAATTGCCAAGTATTGGACATGAAGTTAACTTATAATATTCTGTTGGGGAGACCATGGATTCATGAGATGCAAGCAGTCCCATCCACGTACCACCAATGCATCAAATTTCTGTACATGGGTGAAGAAATCACGGTTGGAGGGGACTCAAACCTGTTCCAATATTGCAATGCACTCAAACCCCTTCATGAGTTATATATTCCACATAACCAGGAAGGAATCATTCAAAGAGTCATCATTGAAGATACCAAAATGGATGATCCGGTCATAACATTAAATGCTACTCAAAACCCTCCTCAAGCTAGCTCAATGACATCAACTAAGGGAAAGGAAAAGATGAGCTACAAGGGTCCAATTACTAATGAGGGTTCATATCCAACTCCCAAATCAGAGATAGTACCCTACAAGCCTACTAGAGAAGAAAAAGATGAAGCTAAAAAGGAAAACTACAAGAAAATGGATAAGATGATGGAGGCATTTGACAAACAATGTAAAATTAGTTCAAAAGGAGTAGGGGAATACTTTGTTTCCCTATTCAACATGCCCAAATCTCCAAGGAAACATGGAAAACCATCTAAAGAACACTTACCTCATAATTACAACTCTTACTTTGTAAGAGAAAGTGACAAAGCTGCATTCGACAAAGAGGAGAATGAAGTCCTTCAATGGCTTTATCATGATGAGGAAGATATTTCAAACACTCCCATGGAAAGAATCCAACATTTTAATATACAAACTGAGCAATATGGGAAAGGGTTTGAGATAATGCAAAAGATGGGATACAAGGGAAGAGGACCCTTAGGCCAAAGAAATAGAGGATTACTAGAACCCATTGAACCTACTTGGAGGGCAAAAGAAAAAAAATCTGGAGTAGGCTACCAATACAAAGGTGAAAGCTCCAGCCCAATGCAAGACTTTTATCCTCAAGTAAATGCCTTAGAATCCAATGGAGATAGTGATGACTCCTGAGATTATGAGTGGGATACCCTATCGGATGAATCATGTCAAGATAAGGAGGTGATTGCAATACATACTTATGCAAAGATCCCAAGGCAAGAAACTCAAATCAATGAAGAACCTAATATCCAAGATCTTAACATAGGGCACGCACCTACCAATCAAGCATGGATAGAGACATTTTGGATGCCTTCGGAGGAGGGAGATTCAAACATTAGTTTTAATCCGCTCATTTTTTTTCCTACATTGTTTCCCGTAGAAGTTGAAGAGGACTCAAGCAAAGGGGATTTTGACCCTTCTTCCATGGACCATATCGAGGAAGCTCACATCATAGATCTAAAAAATACAATGTATGAACCCTCAAACGGAGTCATGTCCATAAACCCTATTGATGACACTTTACCCAATGAATCCTTACTTTTGATACATCCAGACCTCATTGATTGGGACCAAACCGAGCCAAATGACTTACTTTATTTTCCAAATGACCAAGCAATGAGCCAATACCTTAATGCAGTTGAACCCTCTTTCACCAATGAATTTGATATGAACATGATGAGAATAGTGGGGGTCCATTCTCTTAGTCAAAATAAAAAAATGAAAAAAAATAAAAATGAAAAGTTCTAGTGATGAAAACCACTATGTGGCACCACTAGAACCAAAAAAAATAAAGATAAAAGATGTTTCCTATGGTGAAAACCCAACTGTGGCACCAAAGGAAGAGAGATTGGATACCTTTCCTGAACATGAGGAAGAAAGGTCACCTATTCTTATAGAACTGACAGAAAAGGTCAACATTGGGATAGAATTGGATCCAAAATTTATACACTTGGCAGCATCACTTACACCTCTAGAAAGAGAGGATTTCATCAAGTTTTTCCAAGAACAACAAGTGAACTTTTCATGGTCATATGCCGACATGCCTGGATTGGATCCCGATTTCATAATGCATCATTTGAATGTTAGACTCGGGGTTAAACTGTGAAGCAAAAGTTATGAAAAATGCATCCACATGTGGCTCTCCTAGTGAAGGCAGAATTGGAGAAATTATTAAAGGTTGGATTTATAAGAGCAATAACATATGCTGAATGGATCTCTAACATTGTACCGGTCACAAAGCATGATAAATCTATTCATGTGTGTATGAATTTTAGAGACTTGAATCTTGCATGCCCTCAGGATGATTTCCCACTTCCGAGCATAGATGCCATAATGGATTTGACAATAGGTCACTCCATGTACTCATTAATGGATGGTTTTAGCAGCTACAATCAGATAAAAATTACACCCGAAGACCAAGAAAAGACAGTCTTTACTTGCCCTTGGGGCACCTTTTGTTGGAATGTCATGCCCTTTAGCCTTAAAAATGTCGGAGCCACATATCAAAGGGCCATGACAACTATCTTCCATGACATGATGCACACCTTTTTAGAGGATTATGTGGATGACATACTAGCAAAGTCTCACAAAAGAGAAGAACACCTCCAAATTATAAGAAAGATATTCATCCGGTTGGAACAATTCAAAGTTAGATTAAACCCAAAGAAATGTGCCTTTGGTGTCCAATCTGGCAAGTTAGTAGGCTATATAGTTTCTGCTAAAGGAATTGAAGTGGACCCGGAGAAAGTACAAACCATAATGGACATGGAGATACCTAGGAACATCATCCAAATGAGATCCTTACAAGGAAAAATACAATCCATAAGAAGGTTTATTTCTCAATTGGCTGAAAAGTGTCATTCCTTCACCAGATTGCTACATAAGGATACTATATTCATGTGGGATGAGGAGTGTGATCAAGCTTTCACATTATTGAAGACCTATTTGATAAATCCGCCTATTCTCATGCCACCAATGAAGGGCAAAGTATTGCTTCTATACATATCTGCTACCGAAAGATCCTTAGGAGTGCTTTTGGTGCAAGAGGATGAACAAGGAAAGGAAAGAGCTATCTACTATTTGAGTAGGACATTGATCAAATATGAACTTAATTACACATTCATGGAAAGAGCTTGCCTAGTAGTGGTGTTTGCATCTCAAAATTTGAGACATTATATGTAGATGCATAAGGTCAAGCTAATTGCCAAAATTGACCCGCTCAAGTATTTGTTAAGAAAAATTGCCTTAACGGGTAGGATAGCCAAGTGGGTTATGATATTGAGTGAATTTGACATTGAGTATGTCGATAGAAAGGCAATAAAAGGGCAAGTGATAGCGGATCATTTAGCTGAGAATCCCATGACTTCTACACAAACTATTCAAGTGGAATTTCCAGATTCTGCCATTGTAAACATAGAAGCAAAAACATGGAAGTTATACTTTGATGGCTCCTATACTCAAGGAGGTTCCGGCGCTGGCATACTATTGGTCACTCCTCAAGGTTACACCATTCCTAAGTCCTACAAGATCTTGTTTCCATACACAAATAATATAGCGGAATATGAGGCACTAGTCATAGGCATCAAAATGGCCTTAGAGTGGAACATCACGGAGCTACAAGTTTATGGAGATTCTCAACTCATCATCAACCAAGTCAACAATGAATATAACACCAAAAATGAAAAGTTGATGCCATATAAGACTATGATTGATGGATGGAAGAAGTACTTTTTCTTGATCACTTTTGAGTAGATTCCTAGAGATAAAAACAGAGCAACTGACACCATGGCCACCTTGGCTTCCTTGTTACAAAAACCAGATCAAAATGAGAAGTATGAGTTCTTGGTGGAAGAGTTGGTGAAACCGGCATTCAACCTTCCCAAAACCCAAATTGTTGCCTTATTACATGGACATGACTCCCCTTGGTACGGCCCTATATACACATATCTCAAAGACCAAGTGCTACCTTTAGACCAATCCCGAGCCCAAAAAATGAAATTTCATACGCCAATCAACCCGTTACATAATCCTTTCAGAAACATTGTATCGTAAGGGTCTTGATGGGACATTACTTAGATGTCTAGAGGAAGAAGAGTCAAAGTTAGCTTTACACGAGGTCCACGAAGACATTTGCGGGTCACACTCAAGTGGTTTAAACCTAGCCAATAAAATCCTTCACTTAGGGTATTTCTGGAAGACATTAGAAAAGGATGCTTGCCAATTTGTGAAGATATGTAGCAAATGTCAATATCATGGTGACATGATACATGCACCAGCATAGGAATTACACCCATTTGTTACACCATGGCCTTTTTATCAATGGGTATTTGACTTGATTGGGGTGATCTACCCACCTTCTTCAAATGGGCACAAATATATCATAACCGCAACAGAATATTTCACTAAGTGGGTAGAAGCGGTTCCTTTGATAAAAGCAATAGACAAACAAATTTCCATGTTTATCTTGAATCACATCATTTTCCAATATGGTATTCCTCATGCCATAATAACAGATAATGGAAAAAAATTCAAAAACAAGGATGTTGATGAACTTTGTGCTACATTTCATATCACTCACCACTCCTCATCAATCTATTACCCTCAGGGAAATGGGCAAGCCGAAGCCATGAATAAGAATATCTTGAAAATCTTGAAGAGGTCGGTCAATAAATTAGGAAGGGATTGGCATGTGCAAATTAATCCAGTATTGTGGGCTTATAAAACTACCATAAGAACCCCTACGGGAGCCACGCCATTCTCATTAGTCTATGGGGCCGAAGCAGTTCTATCATTAGAGGTTGAAATAACATCTCTACGAGTGTCATTACAAGGATTGATCATAGATGAAGACTATAGAGTCGCTAGACTTCAACAATTGGAGTTACTTGAAGAGCATCAAACACAAGCTTATGAGCACCTAAAAGTGTATCAAAATAGAATCTCGAGAAACTATAATAAACATATTAAACCAAGAGTCTTTCAGGTAGGAGACTTAGTGTTGTGAGAGAACCCAAAGAATCAGGTTGAATGAGAGAAGAAAGGAAAATGGGAAGCTAATTGGCTTGGCCCATTCATCATAGTATCTTCATTTGGCACAGGAACCTATAAGTTATTAGATTGTGATGGAGAGGAACTCCAAGAACCCATCAATAGTATTCATCTCAAAAGGTTCTACACATGAGTCAGACGAAAGAGTATAAAGAGTACCAAATGAGAGAGCATCAAATTTATTGTACATAGTTCAAAAGAGATCTTGAAAATACCAAAAACATTGGAAAAGCACAAAAGATCAAAAACAGTGGAAAATTGATTTTAAACAATGAAAGTGAGATTATCTTTTGCATTCATGCATAGCATTAATCATTATTCATTAATCATATATTAGAAAAAGAAAAGAAAAGAAATCATTTTCCATACATCATACATTCATGTAAATAAGCATTCGCATTGGATACATCTAAATACTTGAAAAATCAATCAAAAACATAGGAACATACATGTGCATTTCCATAAAACATTTTGCATCCATACATTGAACAACAAAAAAGCATCTCATCAAAATCCATATATCATTGCACTCATTTATCTATATCATAAAATAGGATAACTGCATCCATAGCATCAATCGTAAATGCATACCACATCATATAGCTGCATAAAAGATAATCCCATAAATAACTCATCAAGAGAACAAGGGAATATATCATCATATATCATCAAAAAAGTGTTCATCAATGATCCATCAAATCAGTACATCAGGATACAATATCATAAAAAAGGGGTACATCAAAGGTCCCGATCAGTCAAATAGCATGAAATGGGGAATAGAGGACATCAATGATGGATGAGTCTGTCAGTAGTCAATCACGATCTTGTGGCACCTGGATCTCTACCATCTGGTGGAGGAGGAGCCTGAGAAGTGCTCGCTCTGTCCTATCTTTGAACAACCATGGCTAACATAAACTATTGTAGCAAGGAGGCAACCTGATCAAAATGACCCACAATAGTGGACATATCTGTCCTCAACACCTGCATATCTCGGGCTAATAAACTGATAGTGGGAGCATCTTGTGCACCCTGCCCCTGATCCTATGGCTGCTGAACTGGTGGAGGCATCTGTTGTGGAGGAACCTATTGTGCATGATCTTGCTGAACATCATCATCCTACTGTGCCAAAGCTACTCATAGTAACTACACCAAAGGATCTAAACCTCCAGGAATCTATCTAGCAACATCAACGTGCGCCTGTCTCCGATCTCTCTATTGTCTATGAGCTCTATCTTGTCTAACTGCTGCTCTAGGATGAACTGTTAGGACTGCATCAACCTGTATATCTCTTCCATCACCCCAACCATGTCTATCACCATGAGGATCTCTACGTTCTCATCCTCTCCTATGTCTACCACCACCACCAACAGAACCACCACCATCACATCGACCATGAATAGGCTCTGAGGGATCAGTAAAATGAATGAACCTATTGCGAGCCCACCAGTCCTCATACTCATGAGACATACCGACATCTGCCATGCCAGCAAGCATCTCCCATCTGCTCATAGTCATACCTACAATCTGATCTAAGGAAAAATCATAATCAATGCAAGGTCCCCACGTAGATGTCTCTACCTATACTCATGCATATAAAGCATTGCCCTGAGGCATACCCTGCATCCAGCCATACTATCTCAAAACTCTGTCGAAGCAGAAGCGCTCAATAGTAGTAGTAGTAGTGTGCCCAATCATCCAGCAAGGAGTGAACATATAAGATAACTCATCCTTATCCTCTCTCCATCAATCACAACCAAGATAGGGATGCCATATCACCTGATCAATATCATCTATCTATCAGCGCCAGTAGTCCAGATGACCCAAATGATGCTGAGTAACCATCCCAGTATATAAAAAAGCATAAGGATATCCCTGTGGCTGTCTCCTATAAAAAATGGGCCTAGTAATGGGAAGATGCTCCCATATCCATAACTGAAGAACAATAGCACTAGCTGACAACGCAGAACTCTGTCTCTACACTACCTCATGTAAATCATGATAAAGTTGAGCAAGGACACAAGAACCCCAATCAAAGCATCAAGGATGAGTAAGCAAATCCTCCAATATCCTACCCCATCTGATAGAAAAACTACGGCCTGATCGGTTAGGAAGGAGCAAACCACCAATCAAGGCACCAAGAATGACTGGAAATCTAGGAAAGGAAGCAAACTAAGGCCATGTGATAGTATCCCCATCACCTATAGTGTTGTCCCCGAACACTCGTTGGTAGATGGTAGAATCATAGACGGAGTCATAGTGTACCAACTCTCCTCTGCAAGGGATCTGTAGTAATTGATATACATCCTCAGGCATGATCGTCATCTCTCCATAAGGAAAATGAAATGTGTTGTGGTCGGAGTGCCATCTCTTTGCCACTGTAGTAAGTAACCCATGGTTTAGCTGAAACCATGGTAGATCAAGCAGGAAACTCAAACCACATCGCTCAATCATGCAATACTCGGCTACTGTCAGTGCCTGACCTAAATCAATAACCCATGATGCAACTGAACGGATATATAAGGTAGGAAAGTGAGCCTGTTGGAAAAGCAAAGGAATTATATCAGTATATTATATCAAGGAATTATCTCAAGTCAATCTTATCAAAATTATCAAGTAATCACACCCAGTACCATTGGTTCGTGTCTCTGTATCCTGAGAACGAACTAAGTAGTATCAAAATCATATCGGTTTTCACACTGATTGATTTATCCTATCAGTAACTATCCTACTCGGATTGACAAATCATATTCTGTGATACCACTATCCTAATATCCTAAACCAATTGTTTTGTTGAAAGCAACAGACCTAACCTAATTATTCGAACCTATCATCAAAAGTTATCAAATTCTTCATTAGATGCAATCAAATAAAAGTGTAAATTTTTCAAAAAATCAGTAGGCGTGATTTTACCTATGTCAGGTGACATTTTACCTAAGGTGATAATAAAAACATGCAACGTGACATTATTCGGGTGTTAGGTGATAGTTTGCATGCTACGCGACAGTGAATCACGTTACGCGACATCAAATGTTAGCCTAGGCGACAATAAAATTGCTAGGGTTTTCATACGTGACAACATACATAAAAATGGACATTTTAACCTAGCTGTAGGCGTGAATATCTTATTCCTAGGTGAGAATCAAAGTGTCTTAAGTGGTATTAAAACACACGGAAGCGGGAAAGAAAAGCACGGAGGCGATAGTTAAAAGGTCTAGGCAACATTAAATTACTCCTAGGTGAGATTTTGTCTATTCAACGCAACGATGAAACAAGGAAATTGCAATAAATGCTAATAAATGCATCATAAATGTAAAGATGGAGTTGGGAATGACTTACCGGAGGTCCATACTCAGGTGGCCTCGCATATCTTCAACACCTCTCAAATCTATGTTCTCGAATCAGCACAACCATCTCGAAATTCACCAGAGGATCAGAGCAAAATTACCAAAGATGAAAAGTAAAAATGAATAGTAAAACAAGGTTTAACAACCTATTTAAGGTATTTTGACCTAATTTTGGAGGTGAAAATGGATGTGGACCTATATTGACTAATCCAAACAAACGGGGCATATTCTTAAATCATGCAATATAATTAAATTTTTAGAAATGAAAACATATCTGAGAAATCAAACATCATCCAGATTTTTCAAATCAAAAAATTAATATGTTTTAATTTCTGAGGGGGCATCAGGGTATCAAATGGAAGTTGCAATCAAACATCATGGAATCATTGGGGCATCATAAAAAAAATTGTTTCATTATCAGAGGCAGCAATCATATCGTATCAGAGGCATAGTAGTGAACCAACAATTAGGACCTAAAAATCAATTAGGACTCATAAGAATCTTTGAATCAATGTTCTTCGTACATCAATTCAAAGAGGGGCATTTGTAGACACGCAAAATTGGACAAGTGCTTTTTAAATCAATAAAATGCATTAAATCATCAAAATGCTTCAAATCAATTAAAAAGGGACATAATTAAATAAAGTGGGATAAAATCAATTAAAACAAAGGAGAAATTAAATAATGATATTAAATAATTAAATCAAAGCTTAAAAGGACCAAAAACAATATATAATTGATTTTAATCAATTAATTGTATAGTTGTTTTAATCAAAAATCAAAAGGAACCCATTACCCATACATGGCTAAATTTAATTAATTAATTGAATTTAATAAATCATAATTTCTTTCAACAAAGTTGATGAACCAATGAGAATTGAGAACAAAAAGACATAAATCACTCAAACATTTAAATTGTCCAAAGCTTTGAAACCATTTAAAGGCTTGTCCCCTTATTTGTCCCCCCATTTATGAACAATGCAAAGTATTTGACTCAACCAAGGGATAACCATGATTACTTTACTCCACCCCCTACCCTTGGACATTTACTATAAATATAAGGCATTTTGGAGAGCATTTCCATCTTAGAACTTCATTTGCAAAGCATTGTTATTATAGGCAATTGACCGCAAGAGCATTTAGAGCAATTATCATTTGTAATTTGTCAATTTGAGCTAGATTAAGCATTGAATGAGCATAGTAGAAGCATAGTAGAAGCATAAATTCTCATTTTAGATGTGTCACTAGTAAGGATCTAAGTTGAGAGCTTCATTTACCACTTCCTTCTAGAGAACCATGAGATGTTCTAGATTATAGTTTCATTTTAAATTAGATTTGCATAGTATTTTCTTTAAATTGATGCTATTAGATCTTAATTTCATGAAGGTGATATTCATCATCACACAGATGCAAGTTGAGTTTCCTCTGCTCAGGTCCCGAGAGCATTAGCTGATGACTATTGAGTTGTGGGAGTAGTTTTCAGAGGAGGATTAGTTGTTAGTTGTAGAGTTGGAGGTAGATTATGTGCACCAGTGGCCTCATCTAAGGGTACATAATGGTATGATGACAACATTGTTGGAGAGCTGGCATAATGAGACCTCCTCATTTCACTTCCTGATTGGGGAGGCTACTATCACATTATTGGATGTCTGGAGGAGTCTATAGGTACCAATCAAATGTGTGATACCTGAGTACAAATTGGAGTGTGTGGAGTACTATATGTAGTTAGCATTCCAGAGACCAATGAGGAGGATACCTATGAGGGCTACACGGGTGCGATGTCAATGGATAATGGAGAGGAGATGATGAAGGGTACTCACATTTTTAACATAAACACACACAACAAAATTGAGAATAACAATGAATTGTAAGGACCAGAAATGGGCATTCTATTATCTCCAATGAAATGGAATTACAATGTTTAGAAATATAACATGCACAGCCACATGGGAATTTTTCATGTTACAATATTCTACAAGCCAGATCCACTAGATGCATCTTCCAAAAATAGCCCTAGATAACCCTACGAGCCTTCATTATATAGGCAATTTTAACTGCCTAAGAGGGTTCTATAAATTTTAATCCTAAATTTTGAGGCCGACCATCCATAAGATATTATTATTCATTTTTATTATATTAGAATAGGCCCAAACAACTTTCACAACTAATTTTTTTTTTTTTGAAGGAATTTCATTTTCTTCTATTTTAGGTAGCACAACTTCCAAAGACCATAACGTGTCACCCGTTGACCCAATTCACTATTATAAACCCATTTTAGAAATGGCGTGAAGTGCTCTACATCACCTAGCTAGTGCAAGATTTAATTAACTAAGGTTTTGACCCCATTCAGAGCTTCTAAATCCTTCAAAATTGAGTTCAAAGTTTATGCACCCTACTACCAATACCAAAAAAATTCAATATCTTAAAAACTAGACTTGATCTTGCAATGAAACTTTATTGGCCGATTGATATAACCAAAGTGAACCTCTAGGAAAGAAAATAGATAATTCTAAGCTCAAACGAAAAACTTACTAAAAATAGTAAATTTCCAAAAATAGCAGCTCTGCACAAGATATCCCTTATTGAAAAGAGACCAGAAAATATTTTTGGGTGATGCAAGATTGCCCTTCCACCCATGATGCTCTTGTATCAGAAACTTGGGGTAATTTGAGAAGTGACCTTGTCACATCTCAAGTGTTCAAAGGAAAACCAAGATGAATCCCTTGATAGCCAAGATGAATCTTCCATAGGTCGTCCTTTCCATTTGACCAAATATTCTTCATATGTCTTGTTCCTTGTGCTTCTTCCAACATGACTATCCAAGATGTCTTAAATCTCCTCTATAGCTGAATTAGTTACTGGAATATTCCATTGTGCTTCTATGACATAATCCTCAACAGCTCCTTCAGGATATCCTGTCAGATCTGAAATTGAGTTCACTGGACAACTCTACTTCATAAGCATTTCCTGAATCAAGTGTCTTTAGTATTTTTCATGGTCCAAACTTCTTCATCTTCAACTTATTGTATGTTCCTACTAGAAATCTCTCATTTCTCAAATGAACCATGACTTCATCCCCCACCTAGAATTCATTATGCCTTCTTTTCTTATATGTCTTAGCCTTGTACTATGCATTCATTTTATTAATATACTTCCTTACCTCCTCATGAAAATTCTTTAAGTGTTCTACAAAGTCTTTAGTGTCAGTGCTACTTGTCTCTCATTTGTCCAACTTTCTTAATTCATATGCATTTCTGAGACTACTTCCATATACTATCTAGAATGGTGATTTACCGATGCTCATATTGATAGAATTATTATATGCAAATTTTTCTTGTGGTAAAATCAAATCCCATACCTTTGGTTTATCTCCAACCAAGCACCTCAAAAGATTCACCAAAATCCTATTCACCACTTATGTTTGTTCATCAGTCTTTGGATGGTGTGTTGAGTTGAACTTCAAATTTGTCTTCAACTTTTTTCTCAAGGTTCTCCGAAAGTACCCAATGAACTTGGTGTCTCGATTTGAAACTATGTTCTTTGGTAAACCATGTAGTCTCACCACCTCCCTGAAAAAAAATTCTGCCACATGAACAACATCATTAGTCTTCTTGCAAGGAATGAAATGTATCATCTTTAAAAACCTATCTACCACTACAAAAATGGAATCATGCCCTCTCTGACTTCTTGGTAGGCCAAGAACAAAATTTCATAGTAATATCATCCCACGGATTCTCTGGTATAGGTAATGATTGGTATAACCCTCTATTTTTCTTTGCCCCTTTTGCCATCTAACATACCCTGCAACCTTTTACAAATGTATTAATATCTCACTGCAACTATGGCCAATAATAATTTTCACTAACAAGAGAAATGGTTTTATCTCGACCAAAATGTCCAGCCAATCCTCCACTATGATTTTCATTGATTAGATTATCCCTCATGGAACTCCTTGGAATGCACAATTGACTACCTCTAAATAACATACCATCCTGGATTATGAAGTCCAACCATTTGGTTCTATCTAGAGTATTAGGTTCTATACAAGCTTTCTAAGCTTCACCAAAATTAGGGTCTTCAGGGTACAAACTCTTGAGTTCCTTGAACCCACCAACCTCAATGTATATCTTTGTTAGAAAAAATTTTCTCCTGCTAAGGGTATATGCAACCCTATTAGACTTCCCACTCCTGTGTTTCAAAACAAAAGTGTAACTCTACAAAAACTTAACCCATTTCAAACACCTCTGATTCAATTTTTGTTGATTGTTCAAATATTGCAAAGCTTGATGATCAGTAAATAAAACAAAATCTTTAAGAAAAAGATAATGTCTCCACTTCCTCAATGTTTGAACTATAGCATAGAACTCCTGATCATAAACATAATATTTTTCTCTTGACATCATTCAACTTCTCACTGAAATAAGCAATGGGTTTACCTTCCTAACTCAAAATGGCTCCAATAGCATTACCACTAGCATCATAGTCTACTTGAAACACCCTGTTAAAATTTGGAAGAGCTAAAATAGGTTGCTATGTAACTTTTCTTTTCAACAATGCAAAACTCTCGTCTGCTCTTGTTGTCCACTTAAACTCTTTCCTATCCCCTCTCATTATTTCAGTCAAGGGTTCATAGATACTACTGAAATTTTGAATAAAATTTATGTAAAAGCTATCCAAACCATAAAATGATCTTTCCTTAGTAGTACTCCTTGGATTAGAACATTCAAAGATAGCCTTCACCTTCTCTGTGTCCACTTTTAGACCTTTTTCCGAAACTACAAATCCCATACACAGTAACTCCACAAAATTGCACTTCTTCAGATTAATCAACAACTTCTCTTCCCTTTACCTCTCAAACACTCTACGAACATGCATTACATTTTTTCCAATGTCTTACTGAAGATCAAAATATCATCCAAATAAACAATGAAAAACCTACCCAAAAATTATTTCAGTACTTGATTCACAAGCCGCATGAATGTGCGCGATGCATTGGTTAGCCCAAAAGGCATGACTAACCACTCATACAAGCCCTCCTTTGTCTTGAAGGTTGTCTTCCATTCATCTCCCTCTCTAATCCTGATTTGGTGATCTACTCTTTAGGTATATCTTTGTGAAACACAACTCCACTCAAACAATCTATAATATCATCCATCCTTGGCAAGGGAAATTTGTACTTAATAGTGATCTTATTGATAGCTCAAGAATTCATACACATCCTCCATTCTCTATTTTTCTTTGGTGTTGATACTGCTTGTACAACACATGGACTCAAACTCTCTTGGATCAATCCATTCTACAATAACTCTTGCACTTGTCTATTCAATTCCTCACTCTTTGTCGGAGTCATCCTATGGGATGCCTTGTTTGGTAAAATGGCCCCTAGAATCAAGTCCATCTAATGACTGATCTTTCTCACTGGTGACAATCCATCAGGTACATTATCAGATACAATATCTTGAAACTCCAACAAGTCTACAACTTCTGTAGGTACATCTTCTACTTCCTCTTTACCAACTTTTGGAATTAAAGAAAAACACATATGCTCATGTCTCATACATTATAAGAACTTTCATCCATCAACTAAACATATTTTGGCATTACTACATACATTTTCTCAGGTTTCCTTCAATGGATTTAGCTTGTATCAGACTCCATCCTTTATCAAAGAATAATTATTAGCACGACCATCATGTATAGCACACTTGTCAAACTGTCAAGGCCTTCCTAGCAACAAATGACATGCATTCATGGGTATGATATCGCAAAGTACCTCATCTCAATAACTTCTAATATTGAACTTCACTAAGCACTGCTCATTGACCAAGACCTTGTGGTCCTCCTGCACCTAGGCAATTCGGTATGGACGGGGTGTTTTCCCCTTTTTAGCTTTAACTTTTTGACCATTTCTTCTTACACTATATTATTGGTGCTTCTACCATCAATAATCACTTCACAACACTTGTCCTCACATTTGCACCACTTGTCCTCGTATTTTTCCTTCCTTGACATTAGGGACATTAATAGGCTCGATGTCCTTCTTCTCTGCAATGGAAACATGTCCCACAAAAACATCCTTTCCCTCTTCCTCTTCCTCTCTGATCCCTATTATTTTGATCATGAGAATGATTGAAATGATTTCCCCTCTGATTCTAACTGCTACTTGACTCATCATTCTTTTTCTGATCTTCATTTCGGCCTCCATAAGACTGTATGTTGGATCTTCCACCATGACCTCTTCCACCTTGCTTTCTTTCAAACTTCTTGTTCAACATATCTTCCACCCTTAAGGAAAACTGGTACACCTCTTCAATACTAGTCATTCTAACCAGACACAACTCCTCTTGAATACTTGGCCTTAACCCATGAAGATAATGAGTAACTTTTTCCTTCTCAGCTTTGACATGAACTGTTCTAATGAGGACTTGGTAGAACTCATTTGCATACTCTTGCATAGATCTTCCCTCTTGTTTCAACCCTTGCATTTTCTTCAGCAAATCAAGCTCATAATCAATGGGAATGAATTATTTCTTCAATTTCTCCACCATTCGGTCCCATCTTGGGTGTTTCTCCTTTCCTCTTCTATTCCTCTCCAACTGAATCTCCTGCCACCACATTTTTGCATGACCCTTCAGTATGGCCTTCACAAATTTGACCCTATTCAGATCTTCAACATCTTCATACTCAAAATATTCTTCTAGATCATTGATCTAGCTGATCAGTTCCTCTGGGTTAAGATTTCTTGAAAATGTGGAAAATTCAATCTTGGGTCTCTTTCCAACTTTTGAAATGGCCCTAACAAACCTATCCTCCTCAGGATCTCTAGGCGCTTTTGGTGCTTCTTGATCACCATGTTCTTCTTCTTTAAATTCCTCTTCACTTTCATCTCTAACCTCAATATTCATTCCTCTATGCAGCTTCACTTGCAATGCTTGCACTTGTCTCTGGAGGGCTCTAAAATCCTCTTATGTCACACCTGCAACTCTCCCACCACAATTCCTTCACAGAGTCATTTTTGGCTCCTATCACTCAAACCCACAATCAAAGTCCTAGTGCAAACAACCTCACAATCGGCGATTTGTCTACACACTCAAGAACTCCTACTTTTGATACCACTTGATGAAGGGTAAGGACCAAAAATGGGCTTTCTATTATCTCCAATGAAATGGACTTACAATGTTCAGAAATATAACATGCACATCCACATGGGCATTTTTCATGACAATATTCTACAAGCCAGGGCCGCCATATGCATCTTCCAAAAATTGCCCTAGATAACCCTACAAGCCTTCATTATATAGGCAATTTTAACCACCTAAGAGGGTTCTAGAAATTTTAACCCTAAATTTTGAGGTCAACCATTCCTAAGATATTATTATTCACTTTTATTACATTAGAATAGGCCCAAACAACTTGTAGACACACAAAAATGGACAAAGTTCTTTTAAATTGCAAAAATCAATAAAATGGCTTAAAATCATCAAAATGCACTAATTCAATCAAAAAAAGGATCAAATTAATTAAAATGGACATAATTAAATAAAGTTGGACAAAATCAATTAAATCAAAGGAAAAATCAAATAATGAGGTTAAATAATTAAATCAAAGCTTAAAGGGGTGAAAAACACTACATAATTGATTTTAATCAATTAGTTGTATAGTTGTTTTAAATCAAAAATAAAAATAAATCTATTACCCTTATATGGCTAAATTTAATTAATTAATTGAATTTAATAATTCCTAATATCTTTCAACAAAGTTGATCAACCAATGAGAATTGAGGACAAAAAGACATAAATCACTCAAAAAGGATGAATCTCAATCACTCATTTTAAAGTTTCAAACTCAACCACTCAATTTTGTCCTTTTGTCCAAAGCTTTGAGACAAACCTTTAAATTGTCCCCCCATTTATGAACAAAGCAAAGTATTTGACTCAACCAAGGGTTAATCATGATTACTTCACTCCACCCCCTACCCTTGGGAATTTACTATAAATATGAAGCATTTTGAGAGCAACTCCCATCTTAGAAATTCATTTGCAAAGCATTGTTACTATAGGCAATTGAAGAGCATTTAAGAGCATTTAGAGCAATTTGAGTTACAATCATCATCATAGAATCATTTTAGAAGCATTATAGCAGCATACATTCTCATTTTAGAAGTGTCACTAGTGGAGATTTGAGCTGAGAGCTTCACTTACCACATCTTTCTAGAGAACCATGAGATGCTATAGATCTTAGTTTCAATTTTAATTAGATTTGAATTGTATTTACTTTGAATTGTTGCTAATTAGATCTTAATTTCATGAAGGTGATTATCTTCATCACACAAATGGCACCCATCATGGGGCCCTAGGCCTCATTTGATCATTTTCATCATAATTTGCATGCTTGTTTTGTCTATTTTCCATGAATATTTTGCAGGAAATAGGTGAAGTCACGTTTACGGGAGATTTAATCACACCTGCAGTCATTTTACTGCCGCTTAAGATCTCTATCCTGATGCCTGTTAGCTAAGGATTCACGCCTGGCATACAATTTCTATTCTATCTTGATTTCTCTATAGTCGCCTATGAATTAGAAGTTCACACCTGTGAGATCAAAGCATTTAGCCTTTTGTGCTTAAAGTCACGCCTGTGACTCAGGAAGTATCACTTTATTGCAATTTGTTATTGCCTGTCTTTACGCTTTGCTTCGCAATTTTAAATAACAGTTACACTTATAATCTGTCAATTCATGCTTACTATTATTAAATTGTTTCTTAGCATAAATCATTTTCTGCAATTTTAAATTCTTTTTACACTTTGTGATAAATTGTTCACGCCTGTGTAATTTTCATTGTCTCTTGTGTCACTACAAAGTGTCGCTTGTTGTCACTAAAGTTACGCATGCTGACAATTTGTTCACGCCTATTAGCTGGACAATGTCGCTTGCTATCTATTTTTATTTTTTACTATTAAATTGATTAAATCATTTGTCTAACTCTCTGTTTACATGATTTGACAGTAAATGAGCAATCACAGAAAGGTACAAAAGCCGAAAAGCAGATTCAATCAAGAAGGAAAGGCTCTAACCAAGAGGATTAAGAAGGAAGACAATGCACATATTAAGGTTATCCTTGAGACTACACAAGAGGAGGACAATAAGGTATTCCAAAACTATCTTGCAATTATTGAAGCTTACAAAATGAAATTTGTTTCTCTCATTTGAATTTTTAGTCCTTAGTTCAAGTTTTTCTTTAAAAATTTGCAAATAAGGTGCCTAAAGTTCATACATAATTCTTTGCTTCATCAATTTTGATTTGGTTTTCCCTCATAGTGTTTGTCAGTGTTGACTAACTTGTTGGTGGACAAACATACTTGGAAGGAGCTATTTGCCAAGGTAAGATAAAAATAATGAAATCACTTAAAAATGCCCGTAACTTCGGTTAGCTACAAGGAAAAGGTAAGCCTCAACTAGTCAATATTTTCCCTTAGCTTGTGGCATTGGTGTATTTCAAGAATATAGTAATTAAGAAGGATTAAAGAATCAAACACATAAATCAAATACCCCCTGTTTGTGGAAGAGAGTAGAAATACTCAAATCCCTATAGTTAGTGGGTGAAAGAAATTGAACAAAATTGTCTATTGTGTTTGGGAACTAAAGGAAAAGTTAGGGATATGCTCTTCACCTTTTGGTGAACCAAATTCCCAAAAACTTAACCTTAATTCCATTTTCCTTGCTTTGAATGAACATGCTAGAGAATTAGTGGGCTCGCCTCCCAAGTTGTGCCTTAACGAGGCTGGTGAGAGGGATAGCCCAAAGTGGGATACACTCGCTTTTGTTGCAGGAATCCAACCCACTATAAAATGAAATGCATGCATCCTTAATGGGGTGTGTGACAAACGGATTTTAAATTTTTTGAATTTCCTCTAGTAGTCCTCATGAATTACGCAAAATTGTACCTTGGTGTGTGTGGGAAACCCCTTAACATACTTGGGGGATGAAAGTTTAAGATCTATTTGAACGGAATCCACAATAAATCATTGATAAAGTGCAAGACCACCTTTTAGAGCCAAAATATTAAGAGCCAAATTTGACTTTAGGTAGGCTACTTGGAATTCTTTCTTGTGTTATACTTGTGGAAACGATTGAGAATATACACACTAGATTGTTTTTGGAACATGATGAAAAATTGATGTGTGTGTTGCGATTGTGTTCTATTTTCAAACAAGAAAATTTCATAAGACCTGATCTTAAACGTTTAAAAAATTCAAAAATTTACAAACTGGTCAGCAAAGTGTCACTTATGCACAAAACAATACCGCCTATCAGAGGCAAAGTCACACCTATGACTGTTAAGAAAATTCCTATCAATAGCAAAGACATGCCTATAACAGTTTAAGTGATGCCTACCAAAACTAGAAAAATGCCTATCAATAGGAAAGTGCTGCCTATACCTCTGCAGAGTGCCACCTACACTAGTTCCATTCGATGTGTATCAATCTTTAAGTCGCGCCTACACTCTGGCAAGTAACACCTAGAAATAAAGAACAACAAACAATGGACATTTCCCGAGGGTTTGGAAAAATTTTGAAGTCATTTTTGGATACCCTTTTTGGAGATATTCCTCATCAGTGCAACAAATAGATCATATTCTTGAAAAACATTTATAATGATGAGTTTATTTGAGAAACAAATCAATCCTATTATGAAGCATAATTATCAAAACCAAGACCAAGATCTCCATAGGAATCAAAATGATGAAGTATCTGAAGAATAATTTTCAGAAGCAATCCAAGATCCCATGTTTATGGAAATAATGGGATTAATTATGAAGAGGGATAAAGAAGCATACTTCATGAAGTTAGCTCAATTAGGAGCTAAGCTTCCTCATGATTTTGACACATCAATCTTGAGGGAGAATGAGGAGAAACAAAAAGAGGCATCATCTAAAAAGTCATCATTAAGATCAATGTGTCCTTTTCTTTATAATGATAGGTCATTCGTATCTTCATCCTCCTCACAAAAAGAAACATTTAAGAGCAACAAACCTATCTTGGATCAAGGGAAATTTCATGATGAATCTATTTGTGATCAAGGTAATAAAGAGTGTGAAGAGAAAAGTACCACTCTCAAGCAAGATCTAATGCACAAACCTCTATATAGAAAGAGTAATCCTTTCATCCTTCGTCCATCTTCTCCCATAGCATGTACTCCTTTCATCTTTCGTTCATCTCCCAAAGCTCCACAACTATCCAAAATTCCTCCATCAAAGAATGATCCTAATGATGACACTTTTCACATTGACTATGTCTACCCTCAAGGGCTACCTCTAAAAGAAACCCAAGCTAATTTACATCTTGCTGCAGATCATTTCCATGCTTCAAAGATCTTGGACCCCAAAGCTTTATGTGCTTCAATGCCTATTATACCCATTCAAAAGGATCCTACATTATTCTTCCAAACATCCCCCACACATATCCAAACATTTACCTTGTCCTTAGAAGTGGCTCCATGTCAAGAGGATAATCCAAAGAGAAAAGAAACAAATATTGATAAAGATCAAGATCAAGATTATATACAATCCCCTCCCATATTTGATGAAGGTCCCATATCCATAGAACCCTGTGATGATCCCCTGGCATCCTTCCATGTCTTCCAAGATGATATCCTTCCATTCCAAGAACAAAGTACCCTTCCAAGTTCCATATTTTCTCCACTTCCCAAGCAAGATCAAGATATCACTTACACAATTTCCAATGAGCATATTGAAAATCAAGAGCAAAATACCCTCTCTACACCATTCGAAGATCCTTGTCAAGATCAAAGTATCCCATCATTTCCTTTTCATATTCCTCCATGTTCACCTCAAGAAACCATCATTCTTCCAAATCCCTTGCATGATAATAAATCATTTCAAGCTTCAATTGATCCTATCAAATGTGTTCCTATCAAAGCTATTCATGAGCCTATTGGTATAAAGATAAATCTTAAAGATGCAAACTTTTGCAATACAACTCTTTCCAAAGATATTGATATCTCTTTCACACCTTATATAACTCCATTCAAATGCAACCATATGCCTTCATTATCCTCCAAATCAATTTCAAGTTCCTATGTCCCAAAATAAAAGTCTTCATCCTTTCCATCCATATTAGGTCCATATATTCCTCCATCCACCATTCCTATCATACCTAGCTCTCCATTCACTTACCCTACCATGTATCAAGATCAATGAAGGCACACATACTTGAAGAATGTCCAAACACCAATCCATATGAACCCTCCATATTATTCCTATTCATCCACAATTCCTAAGTCTTTTGGAAGCAATTTTGATGTGCAACATAAAAATCATAAATCCAAGAATCCATATGTGTATAAAAATCACAATGTCCCATCTAATCGACATGTGAATGAAAATAAAAATGAAATATCCAAAAGGCTGCAAAGGTCCACCAAGAAAAAAGAAAAAAATAAAACGTGGGTTCCTAAATCCCTCATTGAAGAAATGCATTCAAAAGCATCACAAAAGAAAGAAACATCAAAGACTATGTGGATTCCCAAGTCACTTTTGAAAGACTTGCACACAAAAGAAAAATCAAAATTGACATTCAAGCTTCCAGAGGCTTCCATTCCATCTCCTTCCAAACATCTTCCACTTTCAAAGTCTAATTTGGGTTCCTATATCCCAAAATCCACTACCTCAAAAAGATTCTTACCTCCTTCATCTATTGTTCCTCCATCATTACACCACTTTTCAAAGTGTGTGTCAAAGTTGATCTTGCCAACATTTCCATCTATAACATACCTTCTTCTTATCCTCACATTCATTTTCCAATACCTACTTTCCATATTTCCATCCCTCTTATCAATATCTTTGAGCATCCTAGCCATACCCATGGTTTATTATAGCATATCTATCAGAAGAGCATTGTCCAAAGATCCTGATGTTGGGAAAATATTGAAAAATACAAAAAAAAATAAAAAAATGCCTTGGTGAAAACCTAGCAATAGGCACCTGGGTAGAAAAGGTAAAGAGAAACAAATACCATGATGAAAACCTGGTAAACAGGCATCATGTGTAATTCCTCCTTGCACTCCACACTTAGGAGCAAGTTTCATCCATATTTCCTCTCTCACCTTCATCTTGATAAGGTTGAACACATCCATGAGCATTGAGTATCTTGACATCCGTTATCCTTTTCGTCAGCTTATGTACTTGTTACATCCCTGTTATCCTATCATGATCTTGCTTATCCCAAATTCACCTTCATTATTCCTTGCCAGTCTTTCCATAATCCCAAAACATCCCTTCATAGACCCCATCACCCTTTTACCCGAATTTTGTTATTTTATCCACACCTTACCCAAATTGATCCTTGGTCTTGATCAAAATGAAGAACTTAAAGTACAAAAATTGTTATCAAAGAACTTCTTGACATGTCCACTTCTTTTGGATCCCTCATTTTCATGACAAAAGATCATTATCCTATAGGCTATCTAGCACTACATCATTGGCTTCCATGGCTTATCCAAAACATGCTTCACATTGCTATATCATTTTTCCTTAGCTTGGGTACTCTTGAGGAGATGGTCCTATGGGTCACATTCACATGCTTCATCCATCATGGCCTTTCCATCTCTAATCCATTAGCTTGCAAATCCATCATTCATGTCCTATATCTTGCTAGACATTGGGGGCAAATCAATGTGATCTTGTTTTAGAGATGGTAAAAATGTTTGCATAAAGTGCTTTGAGATGCATCTTGCATAAACCAAGTTGTTGTAATATTCTGGAAGTTTACCCAAGTCCAACATTTTTTCCTATCCAACTAGGGGCATTGGACCTTAATCAACGGATTTAACAAACAACATAAATTCACATGACACAATGCATTAAACTCAAGCATATTCACTTAGTGCTATATTCGGTCACAATATCAAAGAGAGAATTATCAGAGCTTCAGAAGAGAGAGATTTTTGTTGAACCTTTGATGGATATCATTGTTCACACCTAAGTATTCCAATCTCACAACTTGATCCTTGAACCTTCATCGACTTTATTATTTGGGATTAAAAATTGACAACACTTAAAAGATCAGAATGTTTGGAAATTCTATTTGAAAATCTTGATACATTGCAAAACACTTGAAGCTTTCTTTTGATGATCTTTATTGAATTGACTTTTATCACATCTTTTTAGCTAATCGATGATGTTTCGACTAGATTGGCCATGATGGAGCAATGATATTTTCTTGCCTTTGAGTGACTGTCTTGAGGGAGGTCCATCAACTTATGTGAATTCATCTAACGACATGGTCATCAAAGAACCATCGAGGACTTTCATATAGGATGGAGGGTTGACTTCTGTTTGTTTACCAAAATCCAATTGCAACATTGAATCCGTTGAAAAGGGTATTCATACTCCCATAGTTGGTCATCCAACTAGTGAGGGTTGTACTAGTTTTCAAAAAGAGGTTACCAAAATCGATAAAAAGTGGTATTCATATCATCATGATGTGGTCAGTGATGGTTGTACTTGCTTTCCGGTCCCACAATGCTCAATGATGAAAATATATCTCTATGGAATTTCTTTGCTAAAAGCTAGTGACACTTAGTTGCATTGCATTGCATTTTCATGTTAGATTATGTGCATTGGTTTGTAGTTATGTTTCCAAGGGAAAAGGGGTTTTAGTTAATTTTCTTGATCAATCAAAAAGGGGGAATCAAAGAAAAGTCCATATCATCATATAAATGTTCATAACATCAAAGATCCATCAACTCTGTATATCAAGATACAATATCAACAACAAAATTATACATCTAAGTCCTGATCAATAAAACATCAACATAATACAAAATTAACAACAAGGAAGATCCATAAATCTAATATCCAAGAAGCTAGGGACCATACCTATAACTTACAGAAATGTGCTTGTTTTGCAAACCAAGAGAATCATATCAGTTTTCTATATCAAGTGAATCATTTTAAGTCAATCAGTCCTATCAGAATCAAAGTATCAAGCAATCACACCCAGTACCATTTGTTCATGTCTCTATGTCCTGAGAGCGAATTATTAGTATCAATACTATCAGTGACCTACCTATCAGTTTTACTATCCTATTAAATTGACAAATCACATTCATTGGTACTATTATCCTAATATCCTAATCACTTGTTTGCTTAACTACAACAGACCTAGCTATCTTGGATGTTCAATCATTCAACCAGAAACATCAACAACATTTTATTAATCATGGTTGACCTATATTAGCATATCAATCAATCAGGGCAAACTGTAAATCATGACATATCATCAAGATTTTCATAAATGAAAACATATTCACTAAATCAATTTCATAAAAAATTTCAAATCAAGCAATCAATATGTTTTATTTCTGAGGGGGCATCAGAGTATCAAATTGGCATCAAACATCAATGGAATTTGTGGCATCAAAATTTTTGGAATCATTATCAATGGGGCACATATTAGTTTAGCATATCATATCAGGACCTAGCAATCAAATCAATCAAAGTATCAGCAAATCAGTAAATCAGAACCTAAAAAGTGATTAGGACTCAAAAGAATATTTGAATCAATGTTCTTTGCGCATCAATTCAAAGAGGGGCATTTGTAGACACACAAAAATAGTCAAAGTGCTTTTAAATTGCAAAAAACAATAAAATGGCTTAAAATCATCAAAATACACTAATTCAATAAAAAAAGGGATCAAATCAATTAAAATGGACATAATTAAATAAAGTTGGACAAAATCAATTAAATCAAAGGAAAAATTAAATAATGAGGTTAAATAATTAAATCAAAGCTTAAAGGGATGAAAAACACTACATAATTGATTTTAATCAATTAGTTGTATAGTTATTTTAAATCAAAAATCAAAATGAACCTATTACCCTTACATGGCTAAATTTAATTAATTAATTGAATTTAATAATTCCTAATATCTTTCAACAAAGTTGATCAACCAATGAGAATTGAGGACAAAAAGACATAAATCACTCAAAAAGGATGAATCTCAATCACTCATTTTAAAGTTTCAATCTCAACCACTCAATTTTGTCATTTTGTCCAAAGCTTTGAGACAAACCTTTAAATTGTCCCCCCATTTATGAACAAAGCAAATTATTTGACTCAACCAAGGGTTAATCATGATTACTTCACTCCACCCCCTACCCTTGGGAATTTACTATAAATATGAAGCATTTTGAGAGCAATTCTCATCTTAGAAATTCATTTGCAAAGCATTGTTACTATAGGCAATTGAAGAGAATTCTAAGAGCATTTAGAGAAATTTGAGCTACAATCATCATCATAGAAGCATTGTAGAAGCATTATAGCAGCATACATTCTCATTTTAGAAGTGTCACTAGTGGAGATTTGAGCTGAGAGCTTCACTTACCACATCTTTCTAGAGAACCATGAGATACTATAGATCTTAGTTTCAATTTTAATTAGATTTGCATTGTATTTACTTTGATTTTTTGCTAAAAGATCTTAATTTCATGAAGGTGATTATCTTCATCACACACAAATTTCGGGACTCAAAAAGAAATTTTGAAGGAATTTCATTTTCTATTTTAGGAAGTGCAACTTCCGGAGACCATAACTCATCGCCCATTGACTTGGTTGGCTATTATAACCCCATTTTAGAAATGGCGTGAAGTTCTCTATAACAATTAAGTAATGCAAGTTTCAGTCTGTCGAGGTTTCAACCCCATTAGGAGCTTCTAAAGCCTTCAAAATAGAGTTCAAAGTTTTTGTACCCTACTGTCAATACCGAAAATTTTCAATATCTTCAAAACTAGACTTGATCTTGCAATGAAACTTTACTGGCGGGCTGATATAACCAAAGTGAACCTCCAAGAAAGAAAATAGAGCATTTTGAGCTCAAATAAAAAATGTACTAAAAATAGTAAATTTCCAAAAATAGAAGCTCTACACAAGATAGCAAGATTACCCTTACACACAGGATGCTCTTGCATCAAGAGACTACCTTGACTAGCTTTATATCTAGCGGGACTGAGTAGAGGTTCACAAGAAGCCATCTCTCATGAGAATGAATGGATCACTTAGCACTCATTGCCTCTAAATGATGCTCATAGTATAGGGTTGATTCTTCACTCTTGTGAGCATCATCTAGAGACAATGAGTTCTAAGTGTTCCATTCATTCTCATGAGAGATGGGTTCTTTTGATCCACTATTTATGAAACATGAGTCAATAAGTTTGATCAAAAACTACATTGTTAATCTAATAGCAATATCACAATTATTAATTTTTTTAATTTAATCTAACATGATTGCATAATATTTTCACTTTCAGGTTCCTAGAACAACTTAACCTTATTGAGAGCTATTTTAGGTTCTTGGGAGTTTGAGACAACACATTAAACAAGTCTCATTTGTACATTTCCTCCAATCACTACCTTCCAAGAGATGACATCTCTTTAGGGCATTCTATCAAGTAGTTCATGTGTCTTGTATATGGTTCCACATTTTGGATACATTTTTTAAAAGACCTTTCCTCTATTCAATTTTTTGGATGTTTAAGTTTCATAAAAATTTTAGCAAATCCATTTTGTGTATATCCTACAAATTTGGGTGGAATAATTACACCTCTAGATTCCAAACGACATAACAACTCAAAATACAAAAAAATCAAAAGAAAGCCTCTAATTGACGATAGTTATAACAAAGGAGATCATCCAATTTATTTAATACATTAGTGGGCCTAAAGTATCCACCAATGGGCCCTAATCATTCATATTATTATCACTAGTAGGTTTGAAGTGTCCACAAAAGGGTCCTAGCCATACCTATCCTTTCCCTTAGTGGTTCTAAAGTGTCCATGATTTGTATCCTTGTCCTCAGTAGGTCTAAAGTGTCCATGATCTATATCCCACTAAAGTATCCACAAAATGGTCAAAACCATCTAGATCCTTATTCTTATTATATCATCTTCAACTTCTTCAATAAAATATTTATTATTTGAATCTTATTGAATTCAAAATAATAAAAGATTATAAATACATAGTCAAGAGGTGTAACTATACAATAGCACCAACATGCTTACAGTGTTATAAAATTATAGATTTTTAAAATTTGATATCTCTAATATCTTCTATGTGAATTTTATTTATAAAATAATTCAAAATAATAAAAGATTATTAAGCTGATAGGCTTTTCATTATGGGCATCGCCCACTGACGAAAAATTGTCCGATGACGGAAAATTGATTGGTCAAAAATAATTTTCTAGAGCAATTTAGGGGTGGAAAAAAATGGTTTGGATCTTTTGTGTGCTACTTTCTTCCCTCCTTATCTAAGGTTCTTTGGAGATGTTAATGGACAGGGTAGTGGATGATTCACTTCGTAGGCCATCTCACCGCAGTGTAGGGATTATCACCAATTCAACTAATTATTTTGATAAAAAGTGCATCATGTTTGATGATCTTTGGGATGAGGAATTGTGGCTATACATCCTTAAGAGAGGATAATGCCATTAATTCACAAATTTTGTTTTCTCATATTTTACTATGGGTGATTTCAACTGCACATACCTGATCTTTGGGGAACTAGGAATCAATTAGAAATTTGTTGCTTGCTGAACACATGAATAGGAAGAGAGGAGGCTTGAGGTTTTAGGGTCTTTCTTGATCTATCCAAAAAGAGTCTATATTTCCTAAAAACCAATCTTTCAAGGCGTCATTATTAGGAATTAGATGTAATCTGGAGGACTCTTAAAATAGGCCTTGATTTAGCATGTTTGGAACTTTGGGATTGTGTAGTTAGTCGTGCAGGCTTCAAAAGGGTTTCATGTAATTATCTTAGAGGGAATAGGCATGATTCATCATCATCCATGCAACATCAACACATGTAAGACTAGAAATAGGGAGAGATGGGCAGCCATGGGCCCATAAAAGTGTGGAATCTTCAGAGCTAGAGCATTTTGTAAATACTTTAGATTTACGATGATCATACTGTGGAGCTAGTAAGAGTCACAACAATAAGAAAAACAAAATTGAAGATACTTCCACTTTCATTAAAGAAGTTAATGCTCTAATTAATTTTGTAGGATCAGTCAACATACCCATCAGAGTAACCACCCTGAGGTGTACAGAACCTTTCGGTGTGTGTGTGTGTGTGAAAATTGTACCTAGCTATGGACACAACACTTCAGTAAAACATTAGAGGTTAGCAAATCAAGAAATCTGCAAATAAGAACAATATAGATAACCAAGTGATTTACTACCTTCTAGTAGATGCGAGTATGATATTCTCAGATTCAGACCGAGATCAGTGACAATGCAACACCTAAACGAAGGATTTAAATGATTGAAGGTAATGAAATATGAATGCAAATTAATCTATTTTTTTGGATTTTTGTATGCAATAATATGAAAAACTTGATATGAAACTAATCTAGAATGAATTAGAATGATATGAAAATTGAGTCTATTCTAACAATGATATGATATGAATGAATGCTATGAACCCTCAAAAACAATAACAAATCACAATCGTCTTGTTCGCAAAAGCTTGATTCTTCAGATGCAAATTCACCAGAGTAAGGATGCAAATTCGAGGGATCTCTTTTGTGAGGAGTTGACCCTTGATTATATAGAAATCCAGGGCTTGAGGATGCATTAAGAAAAGCCATAAATCACTCTTGATAACTCAAGTTGATTTTTGAGTCAACAAGAAATTAGGAAGAGATCAACTCATAAAATCATGCAAAAGCACTTTTTATCTCAAAATAGAGTTTAGTTCACTTTTTCAACTCAATCAGATTTTGAGAAAGTTAACAAATTGAAATTGATAATCGATTTAAAGTTGATTGGTTTTCTAATTGTGCATGATTTAATATGAATTAATTTAAAAATAAAGTGATTTATTCTCAACTTAACTGATTTTGAATTAAAACAATTGATTTATAGGTTAATCAATTATTAAGTCAAACTTTTATTCCAAACTATATCATTAAATATTGACAACTGGATTTAATTAATTAAATAAAAATTTAATCAATTATTCATAGGATTTTTTAATTTATTATCAATATTAAATAACATAAATTAGCAATAAATATAATTAAATCTAATTAAATAATTAAGTGGCAAAATTAAATTAATTAATCAAATATTCAACATATTCAATTAATCAACTTTAGGATAAATAATGACATTTATCGCCAAATAATATTCAATTAAAGATAATTAGGATAATTAGGAATATTCAAGGAATATTCCCTGATGCAGAATTAAGATAATCAATTAGGGTTTTGATAAACTGATGTGCAAATGTGCCTTAGGTTAGGACTTTGATGTTGATTTCATTAGATTTGTTGATGTAGAAGGTTAATGAACCTATAGCCCATTTTTGGGGTATTACATTTTGCCCCTCTTTGAATTACTGTGCAAAGCGCAGTGGTTCAAAGATTAATCTATTTTTGATAAAGATGTGGACTTAGTTAGGTGGTGGAGAAATTGATCCTGAAAGATTAATTGATTCTGAGATAGAAACCGATTAATAGATTTGAAGATGTTTGATTCAGGTCCTGATTGACCAAAGAATCGAGATGATGCTAACTATACCAACAATGAAATGATGATTATGAAGAAGTGTCAAAATGCCTGATTCTGAACCTTATGATTACGAAGAAGTGACTGTCCTGACTCCAGACCTGATTGTCCAAAGGAATCAAAAGAATGCCAAATTTGAACCCTTCAGTTATGAAGAACCAAGGAAATAACACAACTGAACTGATGGTTACAAAGAGGTAATACAGTTCGTAAGTTTGATTAGGATACCAGATTGACATGGATCTTGATGAACCTGATATGCCCCAAGCGATGTGCCCCAAGTGATGAGGTCTTCTGATGAATCAGTAACTAGACGTGGTTGTTGTCTTAATTATTGAGGAAAGATTTGATTAACAAAATTAGTTAATAATGTGTAATACCATACCCCCTTTGGGATGCAAATCAAAATCTGGCAAGAAAAGCTAGCGTTTGAATGATTAGAAGCATGTTACTCGATTGTAGAATTGGTTGTACACGTCAGGGAATACGTTATGCATCATTCAAAGGTCTTGGAGACCAAGTTTGACTAGGTTTGACCATGGTTGACCAAGTTGAAATTCAAATTGTTTGATGTTAGATAATCAATTAAGTTGAATTCTGGATTTCTTTTGATGTTTAGAAGGTCAATTATGGAAGCAGTTGGCCATCGTGGGTCAAAAACTTTTAAATCATGATTTTGATAATATAAATGATCTCAGATTTTGATTTTGATCTCGAAAATGGATTCAAAACATCGAAATTAGCCAAGGGTTCTTGCTTGGTGATCTGTTAAGAAGACCTTCGTGTGATACTCAGTTCTTGTGATATGTTTAGCATAGTTTTGGAGAATTATCAAGCATTGAGCTGAATTGAAATCGTGAGATAAATACAACCATGCAAAGTGCAAAATGAAATCTAGACCTAGGACCTAGGACTTAGTCACTGATCACGTGTCGGTCTTTTTCATCACTAAATATTTATTAGGTAACCGGATAGTTGATATAATGTCCACTAGTTAGAAAACCATGAACATATGAATATGGACTTTTAGTCGAAAATGTCAGATTAGATATAAGCACCAAGGCACAAATGCCAGAATGACCTGAATATCATGTCCATTTTGATATTGCAATTTGTATAAGCATCAAAACATAAACATTGTGATGACCTGAATACACCTTGCATAAAAACACATTAAGCAGTCAAGAGATCATTCTAAATCTGTTGTGAATTACCTGCAGTGGCCCTTTATTGTTCACATCCTTAGGTAAGATCATGTTTCACAGTAGGAGTAAGAATTCACTCAAAAGATAAAGTTAGATCAAACTTCCTTGAAGCATCTGGGTATCAATGGTCAAGGTACACATGGCCATCCAATATGTGATGGATGCTCTTACAGATGGACACCATTTCAATCCAGAATTTCCAAAGTTGTTAGATTTTCACTCAAAGTAGAAAACAAAGAAAAGATTATGCCCCTAGTCATCACTCTCTAAATCCCATGAAGGACATCATCGAAGAGCTCGAAAGGACACAATATGCAAAAATCTCAATGCGAATCAATAAGCATACAAGGAGATAAAAGCAATGAAGCAAAGATTGTTTTCAGTTTGTGTTGATGTTTGTTTGTGTTTGATTACAAAATCCTTTCTTGTAGGGAGACAGACACATTGACTCAAATGTAGCTTCAAAGGACTCTGACTGGATATGACTCATCTGAGGTATACTGGAGACCATAGGATATGACATTGATTTCCCCCAAGTTGGAAACATTGATAGGATACAGACACTTTTTTTCGATTGGTGTACAGATCGACTTTATTGAAAATAGGAATGCAGAAACAAACCGGGAGGTATTTACAAACTAAAGCAAGACTGAAAGCTGGGAAAGACCAAGATTGCGCTAATAGATTGAGCATTTTGAACAAGTGGCACCCATTTTCTGGGTTTTCACCATCTTGGCAGAGATTCTATTTTTGCTACCAAGGTGCCTGTTTCTAGGTTTTCACCAAGGCACTTTTTCTTTTTCTCTTTTTTTTGTATTTTTATTTTTTCAATTTTATTTTTTTTGTAGTTTTTCATTTTTTTAAAATTTTTTTTTTATGAATCATCAAAGCGCCTATTGCTAGGTTTTCACCAAGATGTTCATTTGTTCAGGACTTTTTCCAAGTTTTATGATTTTTTTAGGACATTTTTTAATACTGAATGCCTTAGGCATAGAATTTCTTCAGATGGAGGATGTTGATTGGTTCTCAGAGTTGTTCTCCTTCAGTTGTTGAGAGTTGATAGGCTCCAGAACCAAAAGTAGCAGTGACAACAAAGGGGCCCAGCCAGTTGGGTTCAAACTTCCCCTTGCATTCTTTATGTGATTGATTTTTAGGATTCTCTCTCAAGACTAGATCGCCAACCTGAAATTCTCTGTGTTTGAATTTCTTGTTGTAACCTCTAGACATTATTTTCTGATATACTCTAAGATGATCATATGCTACTTGTATGTGCTCATCTAGTAGTTCAAGTTCTTGTAACCTAGACACTATGTAATCATCATCAGCTACGAGACCATGCATTCTGATTCTCAATGATGGGAGTTCAACGTCAATAGGTAGTACCACTTTAGCCCCATAAACTAAAGTGAATGGTGTAGCCCTAGTGGGCATTTTGATACTTGTTCTGTAGGCCTAGAGAGCTGGATTGATCATGAGATGCTAGTCTCTTCCTATTTTATTAACTATGTGATGTAAGATCTTCAACAAATTCTTGTTGGATGCCTCTGCTTGTCCATTCCCTTAAGGATAGTAAATAGATGACCAATGTTGTGTAATCTTGAATTTTGAGTATAAGGAGTCTAGGTCCTTGTTCTTGAATTGGCCACCATTATCTGTGACTATTAAATGTGGAATTCCATACCAACATATGATGTAGTTCAGAATGAACATTGAAATTTCTTTGTCAGTTGGTTGAGTCAAAGGAACTTCTTCTACCCATTTTATAAAATAGTCTATAGCTATAATGATATGGGTATGTCCACTAGAAGAATGTGGATATATAGCACCTATTAAATCAAATGCCCATTGTTGAAAAGGCCATTGTGTAGTAAAGGGAATAAGATCTCTCCCTAGTGCATGAATCAAGTTTCCATGTACTTGACACTTTTGACAGTTCTTAGCATACTTGATAGCCTCTTTTTCCATTTCAGGCCAATAGTACCCAACCCTAATATGTTTTTGAGCTAGTGTTAAACTGTTGGAATGTGATCCACATATACCTTCATGGACTTCCTCTAATGCACGTTGAGACTCTTCTCGTTCTAAACATCTAAGGCGTGTACCATCTAGACTTCATTTGTACAAATCATTACCAATGATGACATATCAAGATGCATTTTGGATAAGGTATCGTTTCTCATGGCAATTGAAGGAATCAGGGATCATTTGGTCTTGAAGGTAGGAGAAAAGGTTTTTTTATCTGGAAGAATCATGACCAACAATAGTGCAGATCATGCGGGTTTTGGGGGAATCATATGCAGGGAATGATAGTGCTTCCACCAAGAACTTGTAATGTAGCTCATGTTCGAGCTGCTGTAGTAAAGATGATAGTGTTGGCATAGCATCAACAACCTTGTTCTCCATTCTAGGAATTTTCTCAAATGTGATAGATGTGAAATATTTCTTTAAGTAATCTACCATGCGTTTGTATGGAACAAGTTTCTCATCTTTGTCTGGTACACATCATTGACTTGGTGTATGACTATCTGTGAGTCTCCATGAATGTGTAACTCTATCACTCGCCACTCTATTGCTATCTTCATACCATTATGAAGGGCTTCATATTCAGCTATATTGTTTGTGTAAGGAAACTTTATTCTTAATGCTTTAGGTATTGAGTAACCTTGTGGTGTTATGAATAATATGCCTACTCCAGATTCATTCTGTGTGTAAGATCCATCAAAGAAGAGACGCCAAGTCCTAGAAGATATGTTCAGGATGGATGAATCAAGAAATTCCATCTGTAATGGTGTATCATCAAACATTGGTGCGTTAGCTAACTGATCTGCAATGACTTGTCCTTTGATAGATTTCCTTTCAACATATTCTATGTCAAACTCACTCAATAGCATCACCCATTTAGCTAATCTACCCATGAGGGCAGCTTTGCTTAGTAGGTACTTTAGTGGATCAATCTTAGCTACTAGTTGTGTTGTATGAGCTAACATGTAGTGTCTCAACTTTTGTGAGGTAAAGATGATAGCTAGACATGCCTTTTCTATCATGGAATAGTTCTTCTCATAAGCTACCAATGTTCTGTCGATGTAGTAGATAGCTATCTCCTTCTTGTTCTCATCATGTTGTGCTAGTAATGCCCCCAATGATGTATCTGTGGCAGAGACATATAGGATCAATGGCTTCCCTTGTATAGGAGGCATCAAAATAGGAGGATTTGATAGATATTGCTTGATGTGGTTGAAATTCTTTTCATATTCTTTGTTCCAGGCAAAATTTACACCTTTATGTAATGTCTTTGTAAAAGGTTGTGATATATCAGCTAGTTGAGATATGAAACACCTGATTGATTGTACTCTTCCTTGTAAAGTTCTCATTTGACTGATATTTTTGGGAGGTTGCATCTCCATTATAGCTTTGACTTTAGCAGGAACAACTTCAATGCCCTTCTTTGAAACAATGTAGCCTAGGAGCTTTCCGGAGGTGACACCAAAAGCACACTTTTTAGGATTCAGTCTAAGACTAAACTTCTCCATTTTGTTTAGTATTTTTCTCAACTCATTCAAATGTTCTGATCTTATCATTGATTTAGCTAAGGTTTCATCAACATAGTCTTCCATAGTTCGATGCATCATGTCATGAAAGATAGATGTCATATCTCGTTGATATGTAGCACCTGCATTTTTAAGACCAAATGGCATGACATTCCAACAAAAAGTACCCCATGCACATGTAAAAGTTTTTTTCTCTTGATCTTCTGGAGCAATTTTAATTTGGTTGTATCCAGAGAAACCATCCATTAAAGAATACATTTCAAAGCCTGTAGTCATGTCCACTATCATATCAATATTTGGTAATGGAAAGTCATCCTTAGGGCATGCCTTGTTTACATCTCTGAAATTTGTGCATACTCTTATAGATTTATCTAGTTTTGAAATAGGAACAATGTTGGAGATCTACTCAACATAATCAATAACTCAAATAAATCCAGCTTTTAGTAACTTTTCTAGCTCAGCTTTGACTAGGAGTGCAACATGGGGATGCATCTTTCGCAATTTCTGTTTAACATGTTTGACCCCTGGAGCTATAGAAAGATGATGCATTATCAAATTTGGATCTAACCTTGGCATATCTGAATACTTCCATGTGAAATTGATCTTCTTCTCTATTAAGAAAGTAGTGAATGCTTGTTTCTCTCCCTCTGGTAGGGATTTTTCTACATGAATCAGTTGTGGTTCCTCTGTTGTACCCAAGTTGATAGATTGAGTTGGTTCTATTAATAATGGAGATCTATCCTATAAATGACTCAGAAGGACATCAAATATCTCATCGTTAGGCACCTCAAAGAGGTTTTCACCTTCGGATACGTCTTTTATTTTTACTATTTTAGGTTCTGAGACTGCCACAAAGTGGTTTTCACCCTCAGAACTCTTTTTGTTTTTGTTTTTATTCTTTTGACTAAGATACTTGATATCCGACTCAGTCATGCTAATGCTTGGTTCACTAATGGAAGTCATCATAGGTTCTACTGCATTGAGGTAACAGGCAAGGGCGTAGTCATTTCGAAAGGTATAGATATCTTGGCTCGGATCAGTAGACGTTTGGTCAATAAGTTTTGGATGTTGGATAGTCAATGTAGGGGAGGATTGGGAAATTGTGTTCATGCATATGGTGTTGTCATCATTGGTCCTAACCCGACTCTTGAATTCAAAGGTGATATTACTACTCATAATGTTCAATTTTTGAATAGTCTCAATGTCATTATTGGATTCCACTTCAGCCATAGGTGGATCAGACTCATTAAGTTTGTCATTTCTCTCTAGACTTACGTAAAATTTAGGTGAATATTGGTGAATGACATCAATGTGTTTCTCAGTGATAAGTTCATCTTCTTCTAAAATAACTCCCCATTCATAGTCATTTGATTCATCTTCTAATTTTTCATCTAGACCTCTAGGAAATCTAAGAACACGTGTAAAGTCAGGATGAATCCCCCAAGCAAGATTTCCTTCTTAGTCGGATTTGAATTCATACTCATGGGATTCTATTTCAAAATCACAATTGTATCCCATGTTTTCAGCTATTGTGATAGGTTTACCTTATTCTTGTTTAGTAGTAGGTTCTTGTGTATCTACTACATTGATATTCTCCTTAGGTTTTTCTTCATATTTAAGAAGATCTAGTATTTCTTTAGGTAAACGTTCATAAGGAATAAGATTAGTGGTGTCTGAATCATCACTTTCTGATTGTGGTATTTCTTCCTCTAGTTGAGTTTCTGTTGATGGTTCAATCTGCTCTAAGACATGAGGAGAGTTTAAACTAAGATGAAAAGGCTTCTATTGATATCCCAGGCCTATAGTATATTTAGTCATTCTTCCACAATGTTTAATTGGCTTTATAATGCCTTTGACTCTTGTTCCTAGAGGTCCTTTTCCAGTGTATCCCATTTTAGACATGAGTTTATGACCTGGTCCATAAGATTTGGCAGGGATTTTAGGCATTTTAGAGTCACATTTTTTAACTATCTGGGATTGAGACTCATCTTTATATAACCATGCTAGTATAGCTTCTTCTTCCTTAGATTCTTGCTTGGACACTTTTTTTGTGATGAAACTTCCATTAAATGTGATTTGGGATTCTTTGGCTGAAGGTTTCACTTTGTTTGAGGGTTGTCCATAAGATTTTGGGGACAACAGGAGAGATGTGAGAGATAGGAATAGCTCCATTTTGTATTCTCCCATACCTGTTTCCTTGATTTTGACTTATTTGGCAATGTCTTCCATCTTGGATGTAGATGCAATTTCTATTTCTTGGTGAAAGATTCTCTCTTATGTGGGACAAGTTTGTCAGCACTTTCTTTCAAGGCATTGCAAGATGTGGATATGTCAGCTAGAATTGTGACCTCTACTCCATCACAAGGAAACTTCACACATTGATGGTATGTTGATGGAATAGCTTGCATTTCATGCATCCAAGGCCTCCCTAGAAGAACATTGTAAGCCAATGGAAGATCTAGAACTTGACAAGTGATGTCTTTGATAACAGGTCATGTTCTGATAGGTAGGACAATTGTTCCTTTGGAAGATCTTTACTGCTCATTATATGCTTTTATGGTTATCTTCTTTTTAGGATCAATATCATCTTCTAATAATCTTAGTTGTGTGATCAATTTGTAGGAACAAATATTTAGACCAGTGCCTCCATCTATCAACATGCATTTGACACGATGGTTTTGGATCAAGACTTCAATGTGCAAGGGCTAGTTATGCGGATGACTCAGTGAAATGTCATCTTCCTCTAAGAAGGAGATATAATGGGGTGATGTTAGATGACCAACCATAGTTTGGAATATGTCTAGATCAAGATTATTGGGAACATTGGAACCAAGCAGAGCTTTATCTAGAATAGCTCTATGAGCAGGAGATATCTGAAGTAACTCAAACATGGATATTTTTGCATTGGTGTGATGGAGTTGTTGGACAATATTGTATAATGTAGGCATGGTCTCTTTAGGATTCGATGATTTTGAGGTAGCCCTCTATTTGGAAGCAGATGAAAGATTGAAAGGAACCTTAGGGGTATTTGATGAACCTGAGTTTTTTCCTTGTAGATGTGCCTGAGCTTGTGATCGAGTTACTACATTTGCTGATTAGTTATCTCTATCCTTTCTTACAATTGTGATGACATTTCAATGTTCAAATAGGCATGGTTCCACCATATTTATGACATCATTGTTTCCAAAGTAGGCATAATTGACTTTAGCACCCATGTTAGGTTGAGAAGATGAATCTCCTTTAGTATGCTTCAGAAATGGTCCTGTGAATGTTGTATGATCATTGTTGGTTTTGTGACTGTCAATTATAATTTCTCCATTATCGATTTTGTCTTGTATGAGATGGTTCAAGCATGCATGCAGTTATTGGTTTTATGACCCTTGTTTCAATGGAAGTCATAGAAATCGATCTCTTTCCACCATTTTGGTTTAGGTTCAGGATCAAACGGTTTTATCTCAGGCAATGTAATGATTTTATTTTCCAAGAGAGTTTTTATGGCAGATTCTAAGGAATCACCCAAAGGAGTGAACTCGTTGGTGTTGTAACCCATAGTTTATAGTCTTTCAACTTTTGAGATGGTTCAGATGCCTTTTGTTCAAAAGCTTTTATGGCTTGAGTGCCCATGGTGAGATTGAATACTGGTGCCTTTGATGGGACACTGACGTGATCAACAATGCCATCTATTACAACATTCTTGTTCTTGTTCCAGAATTTACCTTTGTCTTTGTTGTTGGAACTAGAACCAGATTCATACTTATTTTCCTTATGAAGCGACATGTCCCCTTTTTTAACAAGAACATTCTCAATCTTGATGGCATTCTCTACCATTTTATCAAAGGATGTATGATTTTGCATTTGCAAGGGATAATTGAGTTCCAAAACCAAATTGTTGATGAAGATTTTGAGTTTTTCAATTTTCGGAATGGGTTGAGCATAAAGTAAAAATTTCTTCCTCCATCATTTGATTAAAGTTAGGAAGGGTTCTCTTGAGTTTTTCTTTAGATTGTAGATATCGATCATGGTGATCGGGTGTTGAATGTTGTAGGAGTATTGTTGATAAAACAGTTTGATCAACTCCTCAAAGGTTTTGATTGTTGGAGGCATTTTAGAGAACCAATGAATGGCTGACCCTCCCAGAGATCGTGGGAAAAGATGCATTAGATAGGTTGGTTCATGCATAAACTCCATGGATTGAGTATAGAATTCCCTTACATGATCTTGCAGATCAAATTTTCCATCATACTTATCATATTTCAGTATCTCCACTCTTTCTCTTCACGCAAGAAGTGTCTCATCAATATTTTGAAGTTATCATCATTTTGATATTGGGCAATTTTAGAAGGTGTGGGTTCTTGATCCACACCATGTTGAGATTGTTTTCCTTGGGAGCCTTGATTTTCTCCTCCTTGAGACATGGTGTTGTTATGAGGACTACCAGGGATAGATTGATGTGGAGTTTGTTGAGCACCTCCGTGAACAGATACAGGAGGGGTAACATAACCACCTTTCAAGTAAAGATTGCCAAGAGCATCTTCTGCAAATTTAGTCGTGTCATAAGGTTGATGAAATGTCTGAGAAATCATAGAAGATGATGTTGAAGAGAATCTAGGTTGTTCTCCTTGTTTTCTTTGTGAGGAAGCTCTAGTTTCCACCATTAACTTTGAGTGAAGCAAAAGAGCAAGATTAAGATAGCTAAAGAATGACTCGATTCAAGAAGATCAAATGACGCAACCTTGTCAAGATTGGATTGGTTGAAGATTGATTTGGACGTAAATGAAGGATATTGTGTCCTAGATGTATGGGTAGATGCCCAAAAGATAGTGGACATGAGCTCACAACACTTAGCCATTTTTCTGAAGACTGAATTGAAGATGATTTGACAAGGTTTTGACACAAGATGAACAAGATTCAAATCGATAGATCAAAAGGCTCGATCAAACTCAGAGACCACTTTTGGAAAATTGGTTGGATTCTTCTAGTTTCTTCTTTGTTCCTGACACATTGAATTTTCTAAGAGAATCTGGAAAGAGGCCGCAAAAATTGAATTTTTGACAAATTTTGGAAGTTTCTAGCAACCTTGTAAAATTTTGATACGAGTTTCTCCAGGCTCGTACAAGTCTGGGTTAGCTTTGGCATGACAGTTGACAAGGCTCGTACGATAGTTGACACCAGGATAAAAATTTTCTTGATTTTTGTGACAATACTCGTACGACAGCATACAATCTCCCGTACGACAATCTGGGGGTTCTGATACGAAACTCGGCCAAAACTTGTATGAGTTTTTGAGACTGTGGGATGACTTTGGACTCCATAAAGGAATTTTTGCTTTAGATTTGCAATTTTTCAATTTTTCAGTATCAGATTGTTTGCAAAAAATTTTGTCCAGGTTTGAAGATCTGTGTAACAGTTTGTCTCGGTTTTGTTCGTTCTCAATAACCAAGTAGATATTAGGCACGTAGAACAGCAAGCAAGGGAATAAGAAATCATTTTCAAACAATGAACAAGGGACAAAGAAACCTTGCACATAAACAAAAATAGTGACTTATTGTTCTAAATCCTAAGATTGCTATTTGTGTATGTTCTCAAAAGTTTTGCAATCACGCACATAGTCCTAGAAAATGAAACAATTTGGCCTCACTAGGGTTTTTAGTAATGGTCTGACTCTGCAACTTTAGTAATCTCAAGAGGGAAAAATCTAATCCACGCACACCGGGGTTTTGACACAGTCTAAGAATTTAATCAATTAGGAGCTGTTGAGGAGATCTGACAGCCCAACAAGAGACTACACCTGTGGAGATTTCTTCCACAAAGATATTTATATAGTGCTTGTTGCTACCACGGTGAAAATGGCTATTACTGCTTGAGGTTTCATCCACGTGGTTGACCCAATAAAGGGAATGTCCACTACGGTTAACCCTCTCTAAAGGTGACTCACAAAATAGATCACATGCGGACTTGGTCCAGATTCAAGGATCTAAGTTTATGATACTACCCAAAAAAGGAGTAGAGCATAATCCTCTAGCCTTTCACTTTTACCCAAACATAGTAGACAGATTCTTTGACATGCTAAGACTGAAATCACCTCACCAAGGTTTGTGATGTCAACAATAATGTCTACCGAGCTCTCTAAGTGGCACCAAGAGAGAACATATCGATCAAAGTTGAGGACCAAACCAAGTAGAACATGAGATAATAATAGTATTCTCCCTACCTACAAGGGGATCTATCTTCAAGAAGAGCTTTCCATGCAAAGCAAGTGAATGAAGCCCACTCCCTCAAGAACTCTACAAATAGTGTTCTTAGGGCCTAATTACTATGTGTAATAGATATGCAAAAAAGAAAATCTATGTTCTTTTTAGAGCCCAAAAGTGAAGTGTGATTTATGAAAGCAAGGAAGACACTCAAGCTAGACACGTGAGATGTTTATTTTATGTCCCAAATCAAAATGTTATCATATGTAGTAGAATACCTGAATTCCCACGCAACGCGCTTAGTAGATTTTACCTGATCTGTAATTTTATTGTGCTTTCTAGTGAGAAAAAATAGCAAGTATCAATCAAAAACAACAAATATCAATTTTTAGGGTTAGCTGTCAGTCCAAATCCAAAATCCAAATCTAAAAGACAAACTAGAAATCTAATACGACAATTGAACCTCTGGTACTAAAACTCATATGACAGTGGGTTACCTCTTGCACAACAATCCAGACATGATACGACAATGGGGTTGTGCACACATGACAAAGTAGTCCTGAAATGATAATGTAGAACAACAAGCATGATTCTCAAAAACACCAACTATCGTACGACAGTCAAGGGGTCCTGGCATGACACTTTGACAAAACTCATACGAAAAATGCATGGACAGAAAGTAAAAATCACATTTTTGATAGAAAATGATAGAAAATTGATAGAAATTGTTAAAAGATGAAATGGAAACCCATTTCACGGCCCCACGGTGGGTGCCAGAAATGTGTGTGAAAATTGTACCTAGCTGGACACAACACTTCAGTAAAACATTAGAGGTTAGCAAATCAAGAAATCTACAAATAAGAACAATATAGCTAACCAGGCAATTTACTGCCTTCTAGTAGGTGCGAGTATGGTATTTTCAGATTCAGACCGAGATCAATGACAATGCAACACCTAAATGAAGGATTTAAATGATTGAAGGTAATGAAATATGAATGCAAATTAATCTATTTTTTTGGATTTTTGTATGCAATAATATGAAAAACTTGATATGAAACTAATCTAGAATGAATTAGAATGATATGCAAATTGTATCTATTCTAACAATGATATGATATGAATGAATGCTATGAACCCTCAAAAACAATAACAAAAATCTCACAATCGCCTTGTTCGCAAAAGCTTGATTCTTCAGATGCAAATTCGCCAGAGTAAGGATGCAAATTCGAGGGATCTCTTTTGTGAGGAGCTAAGCCTTGATTATATAGAAATCCAAGGCTTGAGGATGCATTGAGAAAAGACATAAATCACTCTTGATAAACTCAGGTTGATTTTTGAGTTAACAAGAAATTAGGAAGAGATCAACTCATAAAATCATACAAAAGCACTTTTTATCTCAAAATAGAGTTTAGTTCACTTTTTCAACTCACAATCAGATGTTGAGTTTAGAAAGTTAACAAATTGAAATTGATAATCGATTTAAAGTTGACTGATTTTCTGATTGTGCATGATTTAATATGAATTAATTTAAAAATAAAGTGATTTATTCTCAACTTAATTGATTTTGAATTAAAATAATTTATTTGTGGGTTAATCAATTATTAAATCGAACTTTTATTCCAAACTATGTCATTAAATATTGACAACTCGATTTAATTAATTAAATAAAAATTTAATCAATTATTCATAGGATTTTTTATTTATTATCAAAATTAAATAACATAAATTAGGAATAAATATAATTAAATCTAATTAAATAATTAAGTGGCAGAATTAAATTAATTAATCAAATATTCAACATATTCAATTAATCAACTTTAGGATAAATAATGACATTTATCGCCAAATAATATTCAATTAAAGATAATTAGGATAATTAGGAACATTCAAGGAATATTCCCTAATGTAGAATTAAGATAATCAATTAGGATTTTGATAAATTGATGTGCATATGTGCCTTAGGTTAGGACTTTGATGTCGATTTCGTTTGATTTGTTGATGTAGAAGGTTAATGAACCTATAGCCCATTTTTGGGGTATTACAGTCGGGATTTGTAGCACTTTTGGGTTTGTGAGGGATTCGTGGTTTATTTATTAATATTCTGCGAATGGTGTTGAAGATTGAGGTTTTCAATATGCCAATATGGAAGATCTTGCACAAGAAACTGAGTTTATCCTTTCTGTCAGTGACACTGGTATTTTCAAGCCTTTAAGCTCATGTTTTCTTTGTTTATTATTGGTTGCAGTTATTTTTTAATGTTCATATGCATTAGATAATAGTTTTTGATGGGTTTAATTAGATATGCAGGGGATTTGTGGATCATGGGATTGGGAGTTAATTCTTATTGCCTTTCTTGAATGTTTGTCTTTTGTAATTTCGGTATGTTCAAGGAAATCACTACCTCATTGTGGTGAAGGGCACACTATCAAAGTTATGGGAACTTATTTTTGGTCTACACAGTTGCAGTCTCAGCAGATCTATTTTCTATCGAATTACAACACTTAAGTTTAGTGAGGAATACGGAAATAGTATGGGATTTGTCTTCTGTCATAGTCGGCAGAGAATGAGCTTGTATATAGTTTTGTCAGTTGGTTTGTATCTACAGATTGATATTTTATCCAACTTTATTATTTGATATGTGTCATTAGGATTTGTATGCTACTCTAGTGTATGTCTTTTGTCAAGTTTGCTAGGGATTTGCATTTGGTTTCCCATTGGATGCACTAATCAACATTTTATCCAACTTGTAAAATTGTTATATGTGTCAAATGGATTTGAATGCTATTGTTGGTCTCCCCAGTCAAAATGGCTATAGGGTAAATTCATATGTGAGATCATCTATTTTAACATGTGTCTTGTGGATTTGAATATGTGTTGGGTTATCTCTTCTATCAAAGTCATAGGACATCTGGGCTCATCTATTGGGTGATGCCACAAATCAATATTAATATTGAATTTGCCTCTTAGCATGTATTATAAGGATCTAAATCCAGGTCTCTGAAAGACTTACTACTTAAGATCATTGCATGTGATTAGAAATTTTATTATTATTTTTAGTGATGACAGATTGATCATTTTTATGGCATACCATTTAAATGATATGATTTAAGTATTGGAAGGGATGAAATATTGCTTTGTTTTCCAAGGATCAATTGAGGTTATATTTTTCTTGTGGGATTGATGTGTATAGAGGGGTCAAATTTTTGATGTCATTGCAAACCTTTAAGATGCAAGACTATTTAATTATGATTACTCATGTTATTAAAGCTAATCTATTTGCATGACTCCCACCAGAAACTAGTTAGTTGTCAATTGATTAGAAAAAATAACTTTCCTTATGGTTTGAATGTCAATATCAAACTTGATTGAAGTGCTTTGAATGTCACTATACTCGAACAGAGTTGTTTAATCCATAAACTCTTCTGCCACTAGACTAGAATCAAGTTTTGAGAAGAAATTTAGTGAAGCTCTTACCCCAGACAGATAGGCTCTATTTTTTTGTCGATAGTTGCAAATAATATATAGAGAAGTTGAATGTAGTGACATGAATCATGGAAAATGTTTCTATTTCCAAAGGTCAATGATGGCATTATTCTACACAAGAAATTAAAATATGTGATATGAGACAATTATTATGAGATTCTATTCTTTCAAAACCATTATTCTCTGGTAGGATTTTTTAAAGAAGGTTGGGTACATATTGAAAACAAACTAAGACAACAATTTGGAAGGAAAAGGCTTCCTAATGGAGGAACTGCAATTCCTGAAGGATGACCAATTCCTTCTACATGAATAATGGCAATGACATCCTCAAGGCTATGTGTTTCTTATCTCAGTGTCAACTTCTATCATCTATTTACTGCCAATTATTATTATTATTTTCTTTGTATCAGTATTAGAATTAACACACGTGGTTTTTAAGTTTTGACACTTGCCTTGACAATATGGGAACTATTTGTAGTGCCCACCCATAGTTTACTTTTTGGTCTTATATTGTCAAACTCTTTTAGGCCACTTTTATGTGTGCATTGATTATTTCAACTTTATTATGTGGTTTTGGATGTATGACATTACATGGTGATTTTATATTAGATAGTTATGAGATATCATATGTTGCAATTAGATGATGTTAGTTACTTTGATGATTACTATATATATGTTTAAAATATTATTTATATTTATGATTTTACTTACCCCATATTTGGATGTGTATGGCTATCATGTATGTTTTACCTTTTTGTTTGACGTGTTTGATATGGTTGAGGGACGGAGTCGTAGTTACCTACTTGTAGGATCCACACGATGTTTTGATCCTTGTCATTGCTTGTTGTGTGTGTGTGTGTGTGTACATGCTTATCTTTTATGTAGGTTTGCAGGTATCGGGCATCGACTTCCCTGAATTGTCATGATGAGTGTTCCCTATCGCAAAGTATCAATGGTAAGAGAGGGGAGATAATATTCAGATCTAAATTACCAACTTAATCCATTTTATTGTCCTGAAATAGTGGACAAGTTTATGATATTTTTACCCTTCCGAATTTGTCCAGGTGACGTGAGTTCATAATCTTTTCCCTTGAGCATGATTATTGTTTTATTAAATTCAACTGGTCTTTGGCTAGTTGGTGTGATTATTGTGAAATAGCTAAATAATTTATTAAGATTAATTATGTGGTCTAAATAATTAAATCTTATTAAAGATAGAAAATTAATGTGAAGGTATTTGATTAAGGAAAATTAATTAAATACAATTATTAATTAAAAAGACTCAATTAAAAGTCTAATGGTGGAATTAAAGATTGAAATATTTATTAAATTTAAATTTGAGGAAAATTGAATAAAATAATAAAGTGAATTAAAATAATATTCTTTTAGTTAAAATTAATATGCAATTAGTTGAACTTTCAATTTAAATAAATCTAATAAATAAAGTCAATGTTATTAGTTGAGTGAACTGATATAAACAAGATTTACAAAAAAAGTGCATGTAGTTATTAATGAGAAAATGGAATACATTATGCAAAAAGAGAGTGTGATAAAAGCAAAATTGCAGAGTCAAGTTGAGTTCCAGATTTTCATGGTGGAGTTGGAATTTTAGAGCTTTTTCCTTTATGAGGAGGAATTTGGCCATTATTCCACACACATGTTTGCAGGTTTTGGAGGAAGGATTGAATTGAAGGTTTTTGAAAAGCTTGGGATTGTTTAGTGTTTTTCTGGTCTTCGTCATATTTCTTTAATTGGGGGTTTGAGGTAGGGTTTTAAAACCCTCGTAGGTTTAATTCTTGTATTTTAGAAAGATTATTTTCTTTGTGCCTATTAGATCTGGGTGATATTTCTATTTTGTTGATTTTCCTATCATGTTTGAAATTCTGGAATTTAGTTTATGAGATTGTGTGCTTGGTATGAATTTACATAATTGAGTTTCATTTTAATTTAGCTAGGGTTTGAGTGCTAGCATAGGCTAAGGATGGGAGTGGGAGAAGATCCTTGCTCAACTAGTAGTGGCGGTGAGTTCTGGCATGATTGGTTATCCTTGTCTACTTGAGAGGATTTTAGGTTCTACATATGATCACACTTGGGAATCGGAGTCTAGTGAGATCATCCCAAGGGGGTTGACATATGTGATTATACTTCCCTGATTTCATCGTAGGTTTCCTACGTGTGTTGGTTACCTCTGGGTTAGTATGTGTGTCTTTTAGTTATTGAGTTATACCCTTAATATAGGAACTTCTAGGACCCTTTCTTAGTATTACTTGATGATTGATTGTGGTATTGTTATCTGAGTGGGGCTTGATGTTATCTCCTCAGCATGATGGGAGTGGAACCACAGGTTTCTACGAGATCAGGAGGTAGTGATTATTTTACCATTTGAGACTCTGACGTTCATGTACCAGTGTTGGATGATCCTTGTTATAGTTGTTTCTCATCATATCTTCCTTCGAGACTTATTCCTATTCGTATTTATTTTTACTTTGTACTCATTTGTATTTACATACCCTGCGACTTGCGCAGAGGATGTGGGTTATTATGTATACTTTATAGTTCAAATGTATTTGTTTATTCTTTGAGATGATGTACTATGTGGAAGGTTTAGATGATTATTGTACTTAATAGATTAAATTGTATTTACATAATTCTACGTCAAGGAACCCTTGAGATTTGTAATCTAGAATTGAGATTATGTTTATGTGCATATACAGACTTTATGTTTTACTTCCACTTGGTTATTCAATATTGTTTGTAAACTCTTAAGAAAAAAATTATTTTGTAAAGTTTGTAATAGTTTTAGGTTAATATCTCGTGGGTTCCCTGGTGAGGTATTACAATGTTGATATCCATTAAGTCCTTGTTCAAACCCATCTTGGATGTTATTGCCTCTTCAAAGGCACAATCTTCATCCTGATTGTTGTCTTCATCAAAATTTACCTTCTTTCATCTAGGAGATTTTGGGTTGATGCCAGAGGTAGGGTATGAGGGCATTTGGGCCAACATCACATTAACTTCAATTATTTTTTGTAGTTCATTCCTTAATATTTCTATGGAAATTTTTTTATTCTGGGTTCTTTAAATATTCATTGGAGAGAATTATCTACCCCCCTTTAATTGAGAGAGCTCTCTTCCTCCAAATTCTACAATTTATCATATTTTCTTGGCCATCTCCATGTTCATCAATAGTTTTGAATGAGTATCCTTAATAGGCTTATTGTTATGGAGGTAAACCTCCTTTACTTGTTGTGTTGTTGCCAATAAGCTTTTGATAGGGTGCTACAAACCAGTAAGTATTTGGTTTTTTTGAGAATTTAGTTTTTTTTCGTCAGGTTATGATGGTCTAGTTGGTGAATGGGAGTATTGTAGATATGTAAATGCTGATGCAGTGGAGATCCCCTACCATACCTCCAATGTGTGCCAAAATGGGAGCTTTGGAACAAAGTATGGACATCCATCAAAGCATAATGGAAGGCTTTTTTTTGTCAAATGTTGTAGTTGCAAGTTCTCTGGTAGACAACTATGCAAATCCTGGACTCATACAAAGGCATGTGAACTGCACCATACATCTAATCCTTGTTTTTAATATATTACCTATTAGTTGTCTTTGTATATAATTGTGTATAATCATTAATTATTTTATTACATTTTGTGGAGATTTTTTAGTTGTCCTAACCTATCTTGTAGGTCAAGGTGGTACATGTAATTGTTTCCCTTAATTGCGTATTAATATAAAGGTGATTGTGTCTAAACATGTAAGTTATAAATAAAAGGTTGATGAGATCATCAGGGAGGAGAGAGGGTGATCCTCTCATAGATGATGTCCAACATTTAGTATGTTTATTGTATGTGATGTTTTATTTCTATTACTATGTCATTTTCATGCATTCCCCTTTTCAGTGGAGTTGCACATTAGGACTGAAGTTTTAAAAACTTGACATGGAGATGGGATTGAGTATGTCAAATAAGTGGATTGACATGCCTGATGAAAAGTTGATGGTGGAATTGGCATCAAGAAGCTAGTGTCTTGTGCCATAAAATATTATTTCTATGCATGGTTATGACAATTCATGTCTATTAGGAGAGTAGGTTATCCAATACCATGATATGCAAACCAGGGTCACAATTATAGTTAAGAAATCCAAGGATAAATCTTTATGAATTGCCTATTTGAAGGTTGATTTCAATTCTTGGATGACTGCATTCAACAAAGACTACAATGCAGCTGGTTAGGCGAGTCATGATTCTAACAAATTTTAGCTAGTTCGCTTGATGTGGAAATCTCTTGCTTATGTTTGGAGAATTTTGTAAGCTCGGGTTGATAATGTCTTTCATGTTGTATTTTGGATTTGATAAATATGACTGGATCTAGGTACTTTTCGTGTTGGGTTTTGAGTATAATGTTTTGGATTGTTTGATTCTTTGTTTTAAATTGTAAAGTTGACTCAAAAAATTTATGGTGTAATGCCCTGCCAGGGAACCCATGAGAAATTAACCTAAAACATGTTACTAAGTTTATCGAATAATTGTTTTTTGTTTAAGAGTTTACAATCAATAATGAATAACAATGTGGAAGCAATCTAACATAATACAATACATACACATAAATGTAACTCATTTACAGATTACAAGTTTCAAGGGTTCCATGACGTAGAAATGCGTAAATATAAATAAATCTACTAAGAACAATCCATAACATAATCACCTGACATATCTTAAGTTAATTTTAAAACCCAAATTAAAGTATTCCTAATTCTTTACTTAATCATATTGAAAATAACTCAAATCATTAAGTACACTAACATATTCATTTCAATTTAATAATAAGATACATTCATTACATCAATATAACCAAATATACAATCTATAAAGTACAACTAATACATCATGGCATACATAATAATACAATTTCCACTACACATGTCGCATGGATAATAATAATACAATATAAGTACATATACATTTTCTTGAAATCAATGTCACTAACCAATACATAACATGGAATACAAGATATACATCTCATGAGAAAGTCTCCAAGTAAAGAACAAGAATATAGAAGCAGCATCAAGGATCATCCAAGCACCAAGTCACGAACATTGGATCTCAATGGTAATAGAATCACTACCACCCAACCACGTGGAACAGAGAAGCCCACTCCCACCGTGCTGAGGAGATAACACCGGGCCTCACTCAAGGAAACAACCAAACAAGTAAGACTAATGCAATGGTACATTGGACAAAATGGTAATAAGTCGTTACAAGGTTATCAATTCAAGCTTTCTCTTATTGTCATAGACCCACATCATATAGTTTCTAGTGCTCTTGTTGATAGAGACACTACAAGTTGTTATACATTATCAATATCCTTGAATTGTTAGAGCTAAGAGATTCTCCATTTGAATCCCTAGGACCTCACTTGATAGTGTGCTCACCTATTCCACCTACCACAATGGTGTGCTCTATACATGCTATGGTGTGTTTTCTTCCTTATGTGAGGTAGTAGGTACAAAGGTCAATTATATAATTGGAAGTTTACATCTTGATCCGTTAGGGAACATTTAATAGTGTCTAAAAAGTCACAATTGGTATTATTTGTGTGAATTACTTTAGTTTTGGTAATTTCCATACTTTGTGTGCTCGAGTCTATGTATGTTTTAGATCTGTGCATTTGAATTTTGCCTTTGAGTCTCTTAATATTTTGGATGTGTGCTATTTTGATTTTTTGTTATTATGCATTTTTGTGTTCATATATTTCCAACAATTGTGAGTCATTCTACATATTAACAAGATACATGTGCTAATTTGTTAATAATAGCTCACCAAATGATTACTTTTATAATATTGGACAGATACATTCACTATTAAATGTGTTGATATGGTTATTTGAGTATGTATAAAATTTAAAATGGTTGAATGAATTCTATATTCTCACCCTTGTTTTGAAAGAATGTTTTAATTGATTCATTTGAGTTGAGAAATAGTTGAATCATAAATAAATGCATAATTACGATGTTAGGAACAAAAACAAGAAAATTTTGTATGCTTTTTACTATCATGATATTTGTATGAATATGAGAAAGGGCCTCAAATGTATATGTTCGATCATGTTCTATCCCCTAGTTGTATGTAAGTTTACTATGCAAGAAATACTCTATTTTATGTTGTTTAATGAAAGAATAATGAATATAAAATTTATCCTTTATCCTTTCTAAATGCCATTGTTTAGAGTATCATGGAGATATATGTGTGAATTGTAACCATAATCTCTCTCATTTTATCTTTGTGAAAAGGCAAATTATAACTCCCCTCTAAAAAGAGAGGGGGAGAGAGAAGTATGTGGTATTGAATCTACTTCATCTTGTAACTTTAATTAATGCTTCGAAAAGACTTAAGGGATTGTTTATGATCTTTTCATTATGTTCACTTGTAGAGTAGCATTACATAGTGACACCTAGATGTCAATAAGAAGGTGAGGTCTTATGTACCATTAATGGTTGAATGCTTGAGATGGTTTGCTCATATATACTACTTGTGTGATATGACCCGCTATATTTAGTCTTCTAATTTAATATGTAGAGGTGTTACACCATAAAATATGATACTATAATGTCATCTTTCTACTTGTGTGTCATCTAAATGATCTTCCACAAGTTAGGTGTTTGAGTGTAACATAGTCATATGTAATGTGTGCATTATTTCATTGTTTGATTCTACATCTTTTAGTGCAAATATAAATACTTCTAGTTGTGTATTATCTAAATGTATATTTAAGTGTAACATAGTTATATATTTGAACAATACCATATTTTTACTTGTCTGTTATCTAAATGTGCCCACATCCCTATAGGTACCAAAAAAAAGTCCAAGATATATCATATACCAATCAAACAACTACTTGGACAACCACGCATAAGTATTAACAATTTTTGAATGACTACTAGAACATATGTGCATAAGTATTGACAAATTTTGTGATGGTTATAGAAAGACATCTTTAAGAAGGTTTAGATTTCTAGATCCGTAAAATTAGCTATAACAATACACTTCCCCTATTATATGTGACTATATACACTATTTCATTGCTTGATCTTACATCTATTAATGAAAAAATAAAAATATATTTATTAGATTTTTATCTATAAACTTTTATTTTCCAATAAAATATACATGATAAAAGACTTTATAAACATTGATTTTGTTTTCATCTTATGGAAACGTTGAACGAGAGAAAAAAAAGAATAGTCCAATCTCCCCCTTCCAATGCAAATAAAATAGTCCATGTTCTTCACAACGAAAAAGTTCCACTTTTGAAGCAGCAATTTAAAAAACAAATCAACCAGTTTTTCTGTTGACTGGCCGTTGGTCGTTATTATTCCATTATTCTAAAACCAATCAAGGTCAGCAAAGCAATAAAAAATAATAATAATAAACCATGGAAAAACATCCATTGAAACCTTCTGTACATCAATTCCACAGCAATGGAACCCTGTGAAATAGAAAAGTAGCCAAACAATACAAATAACCTGTTCTTGTTCTACAAATAAAAGAATTTAACAAATAAAAACCCTAATTTCGTTGTAAAAAATTCCGCAGAGCTGGCCGGCCGGTCCGTCCGCATTGAATCCTCGTCCATAAGTACTCAGCCATGAGTGCGCAAATGAGAACCCTAATGGTCCTGAAATTAGGGCATACATGAAACCAGAATCTTCATATAGATTCGGCCAAACTAAAACCCTAGTCTTGAAACTAGGGCATAAATGGCGATATCACCGATTCAGCCAAACTGAACCGGAATCTTTATGTCGATTCGGCTACACCAAATCACTAATCGTCCAGAAGCTAGGTCACAAATCGAACCGGCCAAAAGAAAAGCGGAATCTTTAACGGGAGCCGGAGACGCTGCGCGGACGGCGGACTCGAATAACGCCGAGACGAATTAGGGCATTCCGAATCCGAGGAATAGTTCTTGTGACACCCCACCTAATCTCATTGTACATGCACTGCAATTTCGCAACCAGAACTGTCATATACCTACAGGGAGGCAAATAGAGGGCCAGCGGAGCCGCAGAGAAGCAGACGGCAAGCAGAATCTGCAACATTTCTATGGAATTCTGTACAGTGGGACTCAGCATCAGAGATTCAGCGCATATTTAACGGTGGCAGAGTCGTGTGAAATGTGGCCTTCCGTGAGTCGTAGAGGCAATTCATGAGGAAAGAATAGGGTTTTGAAGCATGCAAT